>CM062814.1:934586904-936017129 GCA_031772625.1 Pinus tabuliformis
GCCTGGTCACATAGTTCTTGAGATAGCCCTCTAGCCACTTGTTCACCCTCTCCGTCTAGCCATCTATCTATGGGTGGTAACTAGTGCTCAAGGCAAGATCAATACCCACTAGCCTGAAGAGCTCCTGCCAGAATCCTCCCACAAATCGATTTTCCCTGTCGCTGACTATGGTCTGAGGGACTCCATGCAAGCAGAAGACCTCCCTAAAGAAAAACTTCGCCACCTGAGAGGTCGAGTACCGTGTCAGAATGGAAAAGAAATGGGCATACTTGGTCAGTCAGTTGACCAGCACATAGATACAATCCTTGCCCTCCACTATTAGAAGCCCTGTGATGAAATCCATAGAGATACTCTCCCATTTCCCCTCAAGAATAGGGAGAGGTTGCAACAACCCAGTTGGATGAGTCAACTCCCCCTTGTTCCTCTAACAGGCTTCACACTCTTGCACATACCACAAAACGTCCCCCTTAAGGCCCTTCCATGTGAAGCACTCTCTCGCTACCATGTATGTCTTCTTGAACCCCTGATGCCCTGACAATGGAGAATCATGGGCTACATGAAGTATCCGCTCCCTCAACAGCGAGCCTAGAACCAAGAATATGCGCCCCTTGTAGTAGATAATCTTAGCCATCACTCAGTAGCGCTCATCTGTGTGAATGCCCTCCAAGATCTCACATGCCCGCCGATCCTTGGAGTACTCTACTAACAATTGCACCTTCCAGTCATGGCAAATGTTCATGAGTGAAAGCCCTACTAGTCTCCGGGATAGTGCATCGGCTACCACATTGTGCTTCCCCCACACATACTCAATATCAAAATCATAGGCCTGCACCTTGCTGACCCACCTCTACTACCTGTCGTTGAGGCTTTTTTCCCCATGAAGTGGCGAAGACTGTTGTGATCTATCTTCACCCAAAACTGGTTACCCACCAGGTAATGCTGGAACTTGACCAACGAATGCATGATGGCCAGCGTCTCCTTGTCATATATAGAATACGACAGCTCATGGGGTAGAAGCTCCCGGCTCTCGAAAGCAATAGGGTGCCCACCTTGGGACAAAACTACCCCAATCCCCTCACCTAATGCAGCACACTCCAATGTAAATGGCTGCGTGAAATCTCGAAGTGCCAATACTGGGCAACTACTCATCAGCTCATTGAGGTGATCGAAAGTTGTCTAAGCTCTATTGGTCCATGCAAAAGCCCCCTTTTTAGTCAAATCTGTGAGGGGTGCCGCTAATTGTGAAAAGACTTTGATGAACTTTCGATAATACGTGCAAATGCCCAAAAACCCCCTCGGCACTGTCACATCTCTAGGCACCGGCCAGTCCCAAATGGCCATGATCTTCTCCTCATGCACCTTGACCCCATCTACGCCAATGATATGTCCCAAGTAAAGCATCTTCGTCAGTCCAAACTCACACTTGGACAATTTGTTGTAGAACTGTTGCTCCTCTAAAATACGCAACGCCGTCTCTAATTGTTGCAAGTGCTCCTCCCACGTCTTGTTGCAGATCAAGATGTCATCGAGGAAAACCAGCACAAATCTCCTCAACTGCCCCCTGAACACATGGTTCATACATGACTGGAAAGTGGCAAGGGCATTGGTCAACCCAAAAGGCATGACCAGGGACTCGGAATGCCCATAATGACACCTGAAAGTTGTCTTCGGGATGTCCTCATCCCTCACGCGAATATGATGTTACCCCGACCGCAAACCTATCTTATAGAAGAACTTAGCTCCTCTAAGCTCATCCATCAGCTCATCGGTGCTTCTTCTTCACCGGCACTACCGAAGAAGTGGAGGGACTGGAACTCGGCCTAATGTGGCCCAACACCAACAACTCACTGATGACTCGCTCAATCAAATCCTTATAGGCTTTGGGATGCCTATAGGGTGTGGTGATGACTGCCTGCACACCAGGCTCCAACTTTATGGTGTGCTCAAACCCCCTGTCAGGTGGCTTCCCTAATGGTACATCTCCAAAAACTACTAGATATCTGTCTAGTATAGCCTGTATGTCTGGATGTGGCGGCTTGGTCTATCCCCCAGCCTTTGAAATCTTAAAAGCTCCACTGCCCATTTTATGTCCCCATGCCTCAAATCGACCTCCATCTTGTGGGTCAAGACTGTCTGTGGAGGATATGAATGCATGCCCCGAAGAAATACTAGCTTACCATCCAGCCCGGTAAACTCCATCTCGAGTTTCCTCCGGTCGGCGGTAACTCAGCCAAGGGAATACAACCATTGGACACCCATCACCACATTGGCGTCCGGTACATCCACCACGAAGAAATGGTTTGTCATCGAATAGTTCCCCATGCTCACCATAAAAGTGGGAACATATCGAGTGCACTGCATAGTCCTATCCCCCAGTACCAAAACTGAAAACCCCTCAAACTTTACATTGGTGATGCCTCTCCTCTGGACCATCTGAGCATCTATAAAATCGTGGATGGCCCCACTATCTACTAAGACTAAGACACGCTACCCCTGCACTGTGCCTCTGATCTTTAGGGTCAGAAATTTGGGAACCCTGCACAAAGAGGCCAAGACTCCCCCAGCTAGCGCAAAAGATGCTCCACCATGTGGGGGTGGTGGTGGTGGTGGCCCCCTCCCCATCAGACCCTCACTATCTCCCCCACCATACTCCAACTCCACCTCATCCTCCTGATCGATGTTCGAGAAGACCTCGATATAATGGGCCTTGCCAGCGATGCACTAATGGCCCGGTGCCCATGGCTCCCGACATGTAAAGCACAACTTCCTCCTCCTGAGGTCTCTCCTGGTCTCATCGTCCAGGTGCCCATGCCCTTGGGCTGCTCTCTGTGCTGGTGGAGGTCTAGTGTCACTACCTTTTTGAAGGTAGGGAGTGCATGGTGGAATAGATGCCCGGGTCTTAGGGATGGCCCCCTGTAGGTCTCTCGCACAAGTCACGGCCTCCTGTAGAGTAGAAGGTTTGTGCAACTTCACCAATCCACACAGTGGCTCCATCAACCCCTCTACAAATGTGTACACTCGCCTGGCATCCGACAAATCTGGTACCATGACCGAGACCCTCAAGAACTTCGAAATATAGTGCTCTGGATGCCCAATCTGCCTGAGCTGGGTCAACTCCCTGAAGTGAGCCTCTAGATCTCTCCAATCAAACCGCTCCACTACTCTCCATGTGAAATCCTCATAAGAGGTCACGTTGGCATGCCCCAGAGTGGACAAGCCATGAAACCACCAGTCATGTGCCTCCCCCTCCAAATGCAAAGTGGCTCACTACAATGTCAAGGTTGTAGGTTGGTCTATCGTATGAGGAAAGGTTGGAAGGGTTGTTCAACTATAGTCCATGTTAGGAAAGGATCAAGTTGGTCTTGCAGGTCAACAGAATCTGGGAGTTCGCTGAGAAAACCATCAAGAAGCCAACTGGCCCTAAGGAGATGGAAGTATAGGTACGAAGGAGAGATTGATCATTCGAGATGGTGTGAAGGACTCGTCATACCACATTTTTCCGGGAAGAACTCCACTCATGAGATGTGGATGGCTCTTTAGAATTTGTTCCAGAATAAGAACGAGAACCAGGTGCTGGTATTGGAGGACAAGTTGAAGTCCACCAAGATGTTGCAAGTTGAAGGAGTGACTTCGTGTCTGACAAGGTTGTCTCAGGACAAAGATGAGCTTACAGTCATCAGTGTGACTATTTCAGATAAGATATGGTGAGGATTGTTTTGAAAGGGTTCACAGAGGAATGGAAGCCCTTCATCAAAGGGGACCGTTGCCAGAGAGAAGTTACCAGACTGGATTAGGTTGTGGGACGGCTTCATTCAGGAAGGGTTGCGAGACGAGGATCTTCATACAAAGAAGAAGGCTTCAAATGATGACGCAGCACTCGCAGCAAGAATGAAGGGCAAGCCGAAGAAGGACTTGAGTAAGATCAATTGTTTCCATTGTGGCGAGATGGGTGATTTTTCGACGAGATGTCCGATGAAGAAGAAGATAGGAGATAACAACAAGAATAAAGGGAAGCAGGTCGTCGGGATTGCCACTTTTGCTGAGATAGATGCTCTCGCCAGGAATATGAAGGAGGAGGGCTTTGCCTTGATCTCTCATTTCTCGTAAGGTACCATTGATGAGGCTGCATGGTATGTGGACAATGGTGCTTCGAAACATATGACAAGGTCACAGGAGGCATTTGAGACTCTAGCTGAGTTTAACTCGAAGTTGCACATGGTATTGGGTGACAAGAGTCAGAAGGAGATCCAAAGTTCGGGAGCTGTGCCATTCAGTATGGAGTTAGTTAAGGTGATGCGAGTCCAGGATGTATTGTTTGTACCAAGACTCGGATATAGCGTGATATCTATCTTAGCGATTGAGCAGAAGGGGTTTGAGGTATTGTTCCAGAGTGGGAAGGCAAGACTCAGGCCCAGAGGCTCTAGCTCTATAGGTGTAGTGATTGGAGTTAGAGAGCATGGTCTATACAGGCTGACGGGCATGCCTGTGGATCATGGGAAGAAGCAGCAGGAGGATCAGGTGTAGGTTCCAAAGAAGCAGGTGCAAGTGCAAGATTCAAAGGAGCAGGTGCAGGTGCAAGCTTCAAAGGAGTAGGTGTAGGTGCAAGCTTCAAAGGAGCAGGTACATGTTCCAGAGAAGAAGGTCCAGGTTTCAAAGGCTTAGAGGGAGTCGAGTTCTAGAAGGAGTTTGCATGTTCAAAGGGAGACTTTGCAGCCCAAGAAGAGCGCGTGGTCAGTGGGTAGCAAGGGTGCTCCTACAACTGCCAAAAAGGAATCATGGAGGGATTGGAAAATAATTCAGGAGAAGAAGAAGAAGAAGCAAGATGCTTCCTGCGACAGCAACACCTCTGAGAGAGGCGTAGTTCACACAACAAGGATTGTTGCAATTGTGAGCGCTAGGAGTTGGGCGAGTGTTGTGAGCAGTGACAATGATGATCGTGAGCTACTTCCTAGTCTTGGAAGTGCCTCCCTCGCTAAGAGGATGTGTTGACTCTTGGTAGCTTCGGAGGTACTCCAAGCCCTAGGGTTCAGGGTTTGGAGTGCCACAATAGGGCATTGTGGGCGTGGAAACCAAGGTTGGGGATTTGTACCCAAAGGATTTGGGCCAAAACCATGAGATCTACTTGGCATGTGATAGATGGAGATGATGGAGGATGGCGAGGAGAATGCAACGCGTCGAGAATCATCGAATCTTGAGTTGTCTAAGTGGAGATATGAAATTTTGAAGATATTGTGCGAGCTTTGTTAAGGTCGGCCTAGTAGTTGGCGACCTTAAGAAGCTAGACAAGCCCTCTTTGTGAAAATCGTTGAACCCCTTCTATGGTGTATAAATAGAAGGTGATTGGGAAACATTTCGGATACAGCCTTATGCAACACAAAGCAAGAAGGGAGCTCATAGAAAAGAGAAGGTTTTTCTTATTTGGCCGTAAACAAAGATAGTAGGACCAGCGAAGAGAAAGAGGGCTTGTTTGGGCACCTTCTTCTCTATTTAGTAGTCGAGTTTGTCTTGTAGAAGGGCCGTGTGAGAGGAGGATGTTTCTGGGTCAGCTTTGGTGTAAATTAAAGTGTGGGTTCTCTGTTTTATGCAAGTCGCAGTCCCTTGAGATTGTTGTGGGTAGGCCGCAATCCTAAATATCCTAGAACAGGGAGGTCGTAAGGGTTGTTTGGGGTTGGTTTATCCTTGGAACAACAGCGAATGGGCAGAGAAAGTTTGTAAGGGAAGGTCGCAGCTATAGAAGGGCATGTGGGGCAGCAAAGTAGGGCTGACGTAGAGCTACAAGAAGCCCTAACCATATCACAGTGCTACAGTAGTTCAACACCAAACCTGAGGTATGTTTGCAATTGAGTTTTCCTTGTATTGGGTCAAACATTGACCAAATTGGATGGTATAGTTTGCAGCCTGTAGTAGCCAAAGAGGAGGGCTAGAGTTGGTGGTTAGATGCACTAACCAGTGGGCAGTTTCTATAGTGATGGGTAAACATTTGTATTCAGCACCTTTGGACTGTTGGAGGGCAGTGTGTAGGTGGCCCAAGTGTAGCCCTTGATCATCTGCCACAAAGGGAACTTGGCATCTAAAGGTGGGTGACGTTTGGAGCCTAATGTCTAGCACTTTGATGGACAAAATTGACTGCTAGAGTGGAAGTTGGATAGCTCAAGTATTGGCCAGCCTAGAGGAGCAGTCTGGATGAGCCAAAGTTCATTGTGGCAGAAGTGATTTGCAGCAGTGATAGCAGGAAGCCCTCCTAGAGTCTTTATGTGTTGTTTCTTGATAGACTAAGGAGTAGCTAGTGAGCAAATTGGGAGCAGAGGACCAACAGGTTACAGGGTATGACAAAGCAGCTGTGAGGTGCACATCAATAGCTAGATCGTTAGATTATCATTATCTTGTATTCGTATTCTTGTACTTGTGGATAATTGAGGGCCATTATCCCTTGTACAGGAGCCCTAGACTGTTGTATTATTTAGTTGGTTTAATATAACAAAGATTGGGTTATTGTACACACTTGTATGAAATTGTAAAAAGTTGTCTACATTCTTGTACACTTGTAGATTTACTGTGTATATTGTTCCGTTGTTGCAAAGTAGTCTTGTTGTGATACTTGGTTTGGTAGCGTCATTGATTTAAGACTCTATCCTAGACACCAGTGTCATGGAGAAACATGGTATCAGAGCAGGTCTGAGCTACTTTGAGGGACAGTAAATCAGAGTGTGCACAACGAAGTACAGCTTAAGACGGAGTTGGTCACATTGTACGTGAAGGGCTCACTACAACGTCAAAGTTGCAGGTTGGTCTACGGTATGAGGACACGTTGGAAGGGTTGTCCAACTATAGTCCATGGAAGGGAAGGATCAAGTTGGTCTTGCAAGTCAACAGAATCTGGGAGTTCGCCGAGAAAGCCATCAAGAAGCAAACTGACCCTAAGGAGTTGGAAGTATACGAGGAATTGGATACGAAGGCGAGACTGATGATCTTAGATGGTGTGAAAGACTCCCTAATACCACATTTGTCCGAGAAGAACTCTGCTCATGATGTGGATGGCTCTTCAAAATTTGCTCTAGAATAAGAACGAGAATTAGACTCAATTAACAAGCCCTAATAGCTCACAATGGGAGCTTGACCTATAAAAATAAATTTCCTTGAGCATGAAACCCATGCCTCAAGATTAACAATAATAAATTTATTTTTCTCATTACATCAAATACATAAATCATGATTACATATGTCATTATGAAGACCGAACCTAGTTACATATTTCAACACTCCCTCTTAACTAGGGAGGTATTCATAATCCATACAAGGTACTTGGACATTCTCAATCTGAAGAATTCTCATAAGAAGAGTCGGATTGGTAACCCATCTGTATAGCATCATATCATCCAACATTGTCACATAGCAAGGCCTTGACTAACAGCTCTATCTCTCCACAAGATCAAAGCACAATGCTGGCGAGACCAATGATTTATAGACACCTTCATCATTGTCTCTCAAGGAGCATACCCCACCCGAGTGTTCACAAGGTATGTCCTTCCAGGACTATTCTTATCTTGGATTCCCAGTCCTCAAAGAATATCGGTCCTCTACGACTACTCTTATCTTGGATGCCCTACCAAATCCTCAAAGAGTATCTGATGCCAGATGCCTACCCAATCCTCCATTCTTTCTTCCCATGTGGAGACAAGAATGATGTGTCTATCTCTCCCTCTCAACTAGGAATGATATTCCCATTCCTGTGAAGGAATGTACTTATTCCCATAAAAGGAATGTACCCAAGTTCCCTCTTAACTAGAGACTTGTTTCCAAGTTTCTTAATTATAAACTTGCTTCTAGGCTCCCTCTTAACTAGAGACTTGTTTCCAAGTTTCTTAATTAGAAACTTGCTTCTAGGCTCCCTCTTAACTAGGGACTTGTTTTTCAGTAGCAGTCATTTCTTTTCTGTTGAAGATCATGGGACCTTCAATTGGTTGTAGAGCTCCTCCATTCGATGTCATGAATTATATTTTCAATATTATGGAGACTTCATCTTTTGGGACTTCTTCGTAGGGCATTGGCCATCCATCACTTTCCTTCTCGAATTATGTTAGTCATGTCATCCTTTCTTTTACCAGAAAGTGATCCATTAGACCATATCTAGCTTTTCCTAATACAACTACCTTTTCCACATCATATATCCTTCCAGATCTTCCATCCTTCCACATGAGTATCAGTTGTAGATGACATCCACACCTCTCTTTAGGTAGCCCTGTATTAGCCCATCCAGATATTGTTCAAAAATTAGAAATGAACATCAAATCAAAAATTACCTTTTGTGATGGCCCTTCATCATGACATTTGCTTGTTGCAACATCAACATCTTGCATTCATATTGACACATCTCCAAGATATTCAATTGTCAAGGGTTTTCTTTCTTTCCAGACTTTCCCAAAGTCTTCATATCTTTCCCATGGAGATATCATGGCCAACTCTCCTAGTCATCGAATGTTGATTGCCTTATTTATGTGACCATAGTTGCATTTTTCACAATCTCTTATTTTCTTTATTCACATATTGTTTCCCAAGAACTCTCAATCATAGTTCCTTCATCTTTGTTAACCACCTCATATTTTATATGAGGACACATTATGTCGATTTCATCTAGTTAATATGTGAACCATGCCTTCAATGCATCTTTCCAACAGAAGAGAACCCTTTCTTCTGATCATACTCATGAGGTAGAGTATCTATCCCAATTGTTTGTAACTACATGATGACATGACCTAACTTATCCAACATATGCATACATACCTCTTTCCTTCTTTTTGGTCATCTAGACTTCTTTTAGCAACTTCCTTTCCCTTGATTGAAAGTATTTTGACCATGTCGACATGCTACATTCCTTTGTCATCATACCATCATTCTTTCAAACAATGAATCCCACTCAAAGTGGAATTCTCAACGAGACATTTGCTTCTTCCAAGAAATGAATCTTCTAATGAAGATTCCAATAGAGGATCCTGGTTATCCTCATCTTGCAAATGATCCTTTCCAATGATGTATGATGAGCTCTATACTAGATGACTTCCTTCTACTCATAAGTGCTACTTTATGCTTCTAATAAGGTTACCAAGAGCTACTTTCTTCTAATGATGATTGTCATCGAATTCTACTTCAGCTTCTTATTATGATGCCTTGAGCTCTTGCTTCAGTCGTATGCTCCTATGATGCCATCTCCTAAAATGATGCATCCTGTCATGTTTCTAATGATTTCTACCATGATATCCATATTTTACAAGAATTGAAAAGAACTAGGTGGAGAATACTTATCTCAATCATAGTAGAGAACTTTTACTTCTTCCTTCTTGGATTTCTTCTTTTCAGCTTCTTCCACTTCTTTGGTGACATGGGCTTCTTCCACTTCTTCGGTGACATGGGCTTCTTGTCTTCCTTTTTTGTAGTTGTCCTTCTTGAGTTTAGGACAATCTCTCTTGTAGTGCCCATATTCTTGACAACCATAGCATTGAACCTTTGTCATATTCTTCTTCTTTTTCTGAGGACAAAACTTCCCAAACTTTCCTTTCCTCTTTACCATGGGCAGCATATGCTTGAGTTGTTCGTTTGATCCTACATCACATTTTTGCCTTGAACCTAGTTTCTTCAATTTTGCATAGTGACCATAGTTCATTGAATGGAGTAGCTTTTTTCTTCCCATAGATGCTCGATGTAAAGTTACCCCATTCCTTTGGTAGTGCATTGAGCACTATAGTAGTCATTTCCTTGTCAGACATTATCTCTCCCAACTCTTCTAGTTGGTCCCTTATTTCAAACACCCTCATAAAGTATGTGGTTATTCCTTCTTTTGATATTTTCATCTTGTAGAGTTCCTGTCTTAACGAGATCACATCTCCTGCAGTGCATACGGAGAACAATTCTATAAGTTTGTCATATATTTCTTTTGATGTTTCTAATTTTGATACATGGGGAATGAGGGGTCCTTGATAGATTCTATGAGAATCCTTTGAGTCCTTACTTCCCCTTTCATGAATTTTGCATGAGCTTGAGCCTTTTCCTTTGGAGGTTTAGTGATTGAGCCCTTAACATGCTCCATAACTTCATTTTCTATGAGGTTCAGGTCTGTCCTTTTCTTCCATGCAAGAAAGTTTGAAGCCCCAACCAACTTGTTGCTTTCCTTGCAAAAAGACAATTTGATAGATTCTGATCTGGACATTAAAGATACTTACTTGAGGAGATGCTCTTTGATGACAATATCTTCAATCTACTGCCTTCTTGATTTTGATGGGATGACAATGCCTTCTCCTGCTTCCCTTGTAAACTTCAAGATGCTTCAAAGTCCTTCCTTTTGTGGAGGTGTTTAAGGTCTTCCCTTTGATGATTGAGAGAGGTTCCCAAGAATGCTTTTAAAAATAGAATCCTTTTTGAACGAACTAGAGTTTGTAGGTCTTCTTCTATTGACTTCCTTCAACATCATGATGTAATCCTTGATCTTGAAATTCCTTGGAGATGAGAAGACCTTCTTGATGATTTGATGCCCTTGATAATCTTCTAGAACTTTGGTCCTTGAATGTCCTTTGTTGAGCTGCCCTTACTTGACTTGTCACTTTAATTCTAATACCATGTTGAGAATTCTAGGGGCAACAAGTGTAGGAGATTTCTCTTGCTTGATAATTGTTTGTGATGTGATTTTACTTCTTTAGATTAGCTTTTTCTTTTCACTTGAATATTATTAATGTTTTCTTCATCAAACAACTACCAAATCATAAAGAACAATGAGACAGAAGGACACAAGATGTAGATGACTAGCCAGGGCCAAAACCTCTCCAGTTTGAGAGGAAAACCCACAAAATTCTTCTTCTTATAGAATCTTCAATTGACAAATTCCAAGACCTAGACCCTTTGACAAGAACTTCTCCAAGACCAAGTCAACTTGCTTCAAGTCAAAATTAATCCTATATTAATTCAACTGCAATTTATTCTTCAACTTTAGCCTTCGTTGCTGCAACACTAATCTGAAATTCTCGGCCTCCTTGACTACAACTCTCGACCTCTTGCAATGGACTATATTTTTTGCAGGTGTGGCAGAGTCAAGGTAGTTTCAGTCTTTTTCCTCCTTCACTTGACTAGAGATGGTCTTCTTATGATCTCGGCTTGAAAGATAGCTCAATTCCTTGTCTTGATTCGGCTTCCTAAGGGTCTGCAATTCAACTTTAATGCAACAGATAGATGCCCTAATCCTTCCTCGCACGTGTGATAGATTCAAGCCCTAAAACAAATGCAAACCTTCGATTTCTTCTGTTGGAGATTATCTCTTCCTTCACTGCCATTTTAGTCACTTCTTCTCACTTTGATCGAACTTGAATGATGATCAATGAATGCCTCCTTAAGTGAGGCTGAGTCCTCCTATATATAGACTCTTCCTCCATGTTTTTAGGCCGACTTGAAGTTGTATCTAGACCGACTTGATGCTTGAGAAGGTCGACTTGTTCTTTTGCATTATGACCTTGTCTTTGGAGAGTTCTTTGACTTTACTTGACTTACATAAATCTTTTTAAAATATGTAACATGCCCAAAAGGCGTCTTTTATACATGACAATGACCTTAATGACTTGTAGACTCAATTAACAAGCACTAATAGCTCACAATGGGAGCTTGACCTATAAAAATAAATTCCCTTCAGCATGAAACCCATGCCTCAAGATTAACAATAATAAATTTATTTTTCTGATTACATCAAATACATAAAAGCATGATTACATATGCCATTATGAAGACCGAAGCTAGTTACATATTTCAATAGACTTGGCTAAACAGCTCAAGAAAACACGTGTTTAGAAGTAAAATTGTCAAAATATGCAAATGAAGACCTCTTCTCTTATTTATAATTGTTGGCATCCTTTTCTCCCTGGGAGGCCCCCACACATTCTCTCTCCTCATTCGCACCCACTCCTAATTCGTCTCTAATGCGGAAAATAAAAATTGGGGATATTACAACCCTCCCCGCCAAAAATTGCTTGTCCTCAAGAAAATCCTGAACAAGCGCCCCCTCTGACTATTGATCACCACTATCACCACCAGTAATACCAAGGTCCCAAATGTGCCACTGAGTCATCCCCAATCTTTGCACTATCTGGTCATGAAGGAATCCCTTGATACTCGGATCCCAAGCCATTTTGATCACTATGAAGCACCCCTTGTTTCGCTCATTGTCCAGCAAGGTATAAGTACCAGAAGCCCTCTACATACTATTAATAAGTGGAGCATCAGGATAATGTAGGACTCTGTCCAACTCCCCATGAAGTTGCCCTATTGAGTAGTCCATCTCCTACACTCAAAGCGTAAACTCCTAAAGATACAACCCAATCCCCATGGGGATGAAGTCTCTCCCACATGGGCTTCCCATGATATCCTCCTGTTGACCAACCTGCCATGCTGATGAAGTCCCGCATGCCATCAGCGAGTCACAAAAGTCCATTGGAAGATCCGAATGATCTTCCCCAATAGAAATCAACTCATCCCCAAGGGTAGTTGTACTGCCAAGTCCTGTGATGCCCGAATCCCATGCTAGTCTAAAAAGGGTGCCACCATGTTGTCGTTGTGCAACTCTGACCATGACAATTTGCCCATCATGCACAAGTTGTATCCTCCTCTCCTGGGACCTAATGGAAAAATATCGATAGAGTCCCAACGCATCTGGCCTAGGTATCTCCACGATATCACTGCCTACCCATCCAACACTCACCCTGATCCATAGAAGCAAGAAGGAAAACCAGCCTTGCCATTCAACAAAGGCCTCAACGCTCCCTCGCATATCAAACCAAGAGTGACCTGGGTCATCCTCTATCCTAATCCCACTCATCGCGAAATAGAGTGCCCAATCAACCAACCAAATCCCTAGATCCCACAACGAAAATGGTTGTGGCATAGTACTGACAGTTGTTGGCACCAACTTGTACCACGTCTCAGGTCCCTATGTGCACAATCAAGATATTGACTCCATACATCACGAACCAATCTGATGCGTGTGAAACTGCCCTGCGCCGGCCATACCACGCAGTGGGATCTGTCATCATGCCTACTGAAAGTGCTCCCCAATACTGCCTAGTGTCTAAACATCCGCCTGTATGTAAGGTCCACCAACCGCTATAAATGCTCCTGAGACACCTTAGAATGTCTTGCCGAAAGGGGGTCATGCATCTCCCTAAGTGTGGGCTCAAGGGTGGTGCAAGTGCTACCTCTCCAGATGATTGGACTACCCCCAAGCCTACATCTACCAACTCGCACCCTACCCATATGCCACAGCTGGAAGGCCTCTCTCCTGATGCACCATGTCTCGTCCAACTGTCTCAAATGAACCTCTTGGGTCCTGTTGCTCGTGATGAGAGCATCAAGAGATGATATCCAAGTCCCCTATGTCAGTGTGCAATGTTGGAGAGTGATAAATGGAAGCTCATGGTCAGCCCTATGATCAACTCGCTCTCCAAATCTAGGTGTGCCAAACCCAATGGTGTGCCTGATGCCCCTATCAAGAGATCTCTTTGGTGGCAACACTCCAACAACCTGTTGTGCATCATCATGCTCTGTTGCACACAAATACATACCCCTGCACTCCTCTGCATAGCACTGAACTCCATGGCACAACTCCATGCACCACTGGATACCAACGCTCAATGTCATGCCACCATGTACCATAGGGCATCCCATATGTGCCCATGCATCCACCACTCTGCTAGTAAACCCACCACGACGTGATCTACACCTCCTCATCTTCCTAAGTACACCTAAGTGGCCCAAATCCTCGCATGCAATCGGAAATAATGCTATCGTGTCAAACCTCAGTAGCTCCAATGCCCAATACATCAATGAGAGAGCATTGTCTCCATATGATGCCCTATTCGGTGGCCTGTTGATGCCACTTCCTCCAACAAACTCCTGCCAGAGTAGGCCAATCACCCTGTGACCCCACGTGCGATCAATATGCCAAGATAACTCATGAAATCTATCTGCTCCCCTGTCAAACCATCTTGTCACTAGTGTTGATGGAGATCTGAAAGTGTGTGGGCGCTCGGTCACTGAATCCATCGCACCACTAATACCACCACTAACCAAACCCATGCTGTGGTGGGGAACCCCACCTGGATCCCAACAACAATCTGGCCCTCGAGCTCCTTTGGTAACCCATGGCCCCTGCTGGACTATGCCCCTGGCCATGAATAGATCCAAACACCCAGACCGCTCCACTGGGTACCAACTCAATACCTCTCACCATCCTATCCCAAAAGAGGGATCGAAGGCACAATCTCCTATGGAAGGAACAAGCCCTCCAAGCCGATGTGGTGTCATACTCAGCTCATGTCAGTCATCCTTGTTGACTTGGTCACCAACTATGGTTTGTCTAGACAACTCTGCCTCTCTCCATCCAATGTGTTGGGGTGGGCTAATAACGTTGTAGGCCCTATCAGTGTGCCTCTAAAGCGAACTATATTGAAATCCCAACGTGTGCTCTCTATGCTACCCCTCATCAATGGATAGCCCAAAGGATGGTTGTGTATCCTCCTCCATCATGGGCTCAACATGAGCCTCCAACTGCTCCTCCATAGACATCCCAACATGCAAGGCATTCTCACCAATCAGTTGTAGGGGGTTGTTGTCCTGAGACTTTGTCATGGACCTAGATGCCTCATCAATGCATCCCTCAACAACAGATGGCACCTCATCAACAGTGGACACATCTATGCCTCCTGGCACCTCATCAATCCAGTGTGTGTTTCTATCACATAAAAACTCAAACACTGCCCCAAACACCTCATCAATGGATACCTCAACAACGGATGGCACCTCCTCAACAGTGGACATCTCGGTGTCTCCTGGCACCTCGTTAATGGATGGCCCTATGGGTGTATGCTCTACTCTTTCCCCTAAGGTGTCAACTGGATCTATCAAAGGAATCTCCAACAAGGGTAACTCCTGCATCACGTTGGGTATATCTATTTGCTCCTCACAACCTAGCGTGCCCTCAGCATCATGCTCAACCTCCTCCTCAGGCTCCTGATATCTAAAGCTAGGTCTCCACCAACAACAACGCCCCTAGTCTTACCCTCTAAGTGTCCCTATCCTTTCTGCTCCCTTTGAGGAGATCCAGTGCCCTGATTTTGTCGACTTTCCCCAAATGGTGCAGATGGTTGCACCCCCACGGCCTACGCACCTCTAGTGTCTCTGTTGTCAGGATGAGGATGGATTTGGTCAATCACCCTACTCAACTAGGCCAACCTCTCATAGTTCCAGCGTATTCCACCCTAGAATTCCTACCTACTGAATCTCCCTTGAGCCATCAGTTGTCTATGGTTTTAACCATCATTGTGCATACATGCCCGATCTTCCATGGTCTTGTTGGCTACCCCACAGCTGGCCAAGATCATGCTTTGATACCACTGTAATATTCCAAATTGAAATTTACAGCAAATAACAAATACATGAACTAAGCTATAGCAATTAAATCACAAATATGCACCAACCATCAAAACAACAAGGAAACTACGCAAAATAGTTGAGCCGTTTTATTAATTCACATGGATAAATCAAGTACAATAGGATGAGGACCATAAAACCTAGGCTTGCTACAACAAGCACACCAAACCCAGGTGGAAGGATGTAGTCTCAAATGCTGAAAATGGCCCCAACTAAGAGCTCACACGACCCAATAAATTGTTATTGCTGCTGGAATGGAACTGGTGTTTCGGGCCTAACAAGGAACCCAAAATAATTCAGAAAAATCTCACGAACCCAAGTGGTGGAAATGGTCCCGGAGTGAACTCCGCCCTCCAACATTTTTTGTTGTTGGCTGCTAGAGGAACTACGATATCTGCCCTCAAAAGTGCTAAGAAAATTCTGCAAAATTAATGCTAGCCTCCTCTCACCAAACCCACAAAAACCTAGAAAGGGTTTGGGTTGAATCCACCAACCCCTAGTGACCCCCAACAAGTGCAAATTGCCTAATCTAGCCAGAAAACGCCCCACAATTTTGATATTACTGAATTATGCCCCAAATCTACCACGGAAAATTTCTCCCAACTCCAGTTAATTCTCCAATGAGAAATCCTCCTAAGTCCAGTCCTTATCTCTCCACAAATTCTCTCCCTTCTTCCCTTGCACAGGCTAAGCCAGAAACCCTTGCGCAATGTTCAAAGTGAGAGAAATGGCTCCTCAAACAAATTCGCTACAAAATCTCTGGCAATTTGTGGGAAAAACTCCTACAAATCCTCTGAAACTCTAGCAATCTATAGTTGATCTCAATTAGGGTGCTTCGAACAACTTTTGCGCCCAAGGAAAATACACACCAGCTGGAAATGATCTGCAATGTAGCTCCTTTAGAAGTCTTGAGATAGACTTCTCTCTACTCTCCTAGGGTGACACTCGGAGTTCACCGAAGGTAGAGGTGGAATTCCTGCTTGGGAATCCCTTGTGCTAAACAGCACTAGTTGACTTGGCTAAACAACTCAAGAAAACTTGTGTTTAGAAGTTAAATTGTCAAAAGATGCAAATGAAGGCCTCTTCTCCTTATTTATAATTGTTGGCCTCCTTTTCTCCCTTGGTGGCCCCCACTCTTTCTCTCTCCTAATTCGCACCCCCTCCTCTTTTCTCTCTCCTCCAAGAGTGCGAGTTCCCTTCTTGGGCCAAATTTCTCTCTCTTGTGGGCCCCACATTCGACCAACGCTGCAATTTCCCTTTTTCCTCATAAGTCTCAACATCGGACTTGTCTCCTCTTCCAAAAATCATCTCTAATGTGGAAAATCAAAATTAGGGATATTACATTATGAAATTACAACATTACTCTTATACATAACATTTATTACTCCTTAGATAAAATAAACATTACAATGTCTAACAATTACATGATGATTAGAAAACTATTAATATCTACGAGGCAATATTAAATGATGATTACAAATAGTCCTTTATAGTATTCATGCTTTTTGTAAACTAAGCAAGGTTCCTGAAAGGAAAGACTACAAGCTAACAACCTAAACAAGAACATCAAAAAATGCTAGAAACTAAATGAGGCTGCATGCAGAATGCTAAAAGCTAAATGAGATTGCATGCAGCTTTAAAGCAAATAAAAGCAAAGCATCCATTAACAATACTTAACAAGCAAATATACATTGGTGCCAACTGTAGCTACAAGTAATAACTACATCCCCTTGCATGAAGCTCTTTCTACAACAAAATGAATTGCTCTACTAAATAACTAGCTTTCATAAAGGAGTGCTCGAGACATGATTCTCTTTGTGATATTAATGCTTGGAAAAGGTTCCACTCTTACCAACTATCCAATGTGGGATATGTCGCACATAAAAGCTCACATAGGTTTACTGAGAATGCCTTTCTCAAGTCAAAATAGAGAATTTGAAACTAAATTCAAAACATCATATTCCTTACACTTGAAGTTGTCAGTAAACCAAATTCATTGCCAATGAAAACATATCATGAACCAATTAATGGTGAAAAAATAGTAAATTTCAACCACCCAAGAAAATAACCACGACAGTTGATAAAAATAATTAGCATACCTTAATGCACGTACAAGAGTGTGAGGACTGTCAATCAAAAATAAAATTAAAATCCATTAGCAACAAGTTCAACTTATCACAAACCCATAAAAAATGACAAAGCAAAAGTACAAACTGAATTAGAAAAACATATGCATAAGTAGAGATTAGTTATGCTTCGAAATTGAAGTCAAACAAATCCAAAATGTAACTAAATACAATTGAGTAATAAACCAGCTTTGTAGTCGCTTAAACCTCTTATTTAAGAAGCTCATAACTTAGGCTAGATGTTTACAACTATTTAAGGGATGATTGATAAGTCTGCCATTGAAAGAGTGGCTACAATAGAGTATAAATATATGTATTTTTGATCTGCCAAACGATGGGTGGGGGCTTGTGCATAAAAACGATGAAGAGCATCCTCCCCCCATTGGTTGGGTGGCTCTATGTGCTTTGTGTATGTAGGATTTTAATGGTACTTGGTAAATTTCATTAGTGTTGTAGTGGTTATGTTATACTCTATTAATGGGAATCAAATTTTGTCTTAAAAGCTTTATGGTACTCGATCAAAGTTGTTGTCTTCTTAGTCCTAGGTATGTCTTGCAATTTGATGTGGCCTACATTAATGATATGGATATTTTGTAATTCCTTGGCAGTTTGGCCTCGGCCACATTTTTTCTAGTACGATGCTCTATACCATGATGTTTATATAAAAGGAAATATGATCATGTTAGGAAGGAAGAGATTATTAATCATAGCAACGAGAAACAAAACTAATTGGAATCAATCACCAACCAAACTAGAACCAATCAAAATCTAGGTTGAACAACTAACCAACTAAAGAACACAAAATATTCAAATTTTAATACACACATAACAAACATATAAATCCAATCAATTTCATACCAAATATGAAAAGTTTTTTTTAAGTATAAAGCATGTACAAGCGATTATAGCAAAACATCATTGAGATTTAAGATTTACAACACATACAATCGAAGTTTTAAATGAAAACACATCAACATTGAGGCTCTGAATGGCCTCAGGACTCTAGAGTCTAAAGTTCATCATACTATGATCAAATGAGTCAATAGCTCATATCAACTCTAGCTCATTAATCTTATTCAACCAAGTCCATGAATTTGAAGTTTGTTTTCTCTTGGTAAATGGCTTCAATACTTGTTGCCACTTGATGTTCTAAATCAATTGACACAAACACCATTAGGCAACATATAGGTTTTAGATACTTGTCAGCGTTGAGCAATTTATTTACCCTCATTTTGCATGAGGCTTCACTTGTGATTTTGTTAAATCTCCTAATACCAACCCAGATTTATTTTCTCATAGCAATTATTTATTCCCAACAATTTATTTAATTAACCAAAATACATTTTGAATTGACAAAAAATAAATCATTGGTATCTTAACTTCTAGAATTTATATGCAGCAGAAAATAAAAATTAGGATAGGTCAAATACACATTGCAATAGATAAATACCCACAACAATTCTACATCATTCATTAATTTTGAAAATCATCGTTTTTAACCCACAAAGAATTATAAGGAAAAAATACATTTACTGGAACCTATAACTCAACCCCCACTGGATGAATTCAGCCCAAGGAATTCAGCGTACAAGAAATCAACCTCTAAAGGAACTCAACCTGGAAAATTTCGGCCCAGCAACTCGCCAAAATATCAGCCTTGAGCCTTCTATTTTAGATGCCTTTGCGCCTCAAGAAATTCAGCCCTAGCAAATCAACCTGTCCAATCAAATCGACCTCCCTTTCACTTCAGCAACTCTACCGAGCAATCTCCAGAAAATCGGCCATCTAGATACGCCCTCAAATCCTCCTACACTCTTTCTCCTCTGTTGCTTTAGTGTACTAAACCACTCACACTCGAGAAAATCGCTTTCTCTTCTTGTGTCTCCTCTCTTGTGTCTTCACCTCTCCCTTAAGCTTTTTTTTACACTCTGCATTAAGCCCAAATCTCTAACCCTAATCTCCCTTCTTGAACATCTAGGAGATCAATGGTTGAGATCATTTCTAAGTCACTTAAATAGTTAAATTATGTATCCTTAGAAAATGACTTAATAGTCCACAAAATTAATTGTCTTTAATTATTGTAATTTTTTCTAAGTTAGACATAGGAAAGAAGATATAAATCACTTATTAAACCAAACAAGCACCTAAAGAGGCAATAAATCATCTTCCACATGCTATGGCACCAAGCCTATGCAGAATAACTTCCAAAGCTACTATAAGCTTCAACACTCCCTCCTAGCAAGGAAGGAATTCTCCCCCACCCCTAGCATATCTCAGTGCTTCACAAACTTCCCTTTCACTAGAGGCTTAGTGAGAATATCTGCCACCTGCTCCTCTGTGGAAATGTATTGCAATCTCACAGCACCTCTTTGGACCCTGTCTCTAAAGAAGTGATATTTGATCTCGATATGCTTGGAATTGTCATGAAACACGGGATTTTCAAAGATCTTAATGCAACTCTGATTATCACACTGAACAACTATTGGCCCCATCTCCAAATCAAATAATCCCACGAGCATCTTGTGAAGCCACACTATGTCACAACTCGCCATACTTGCAGCCATGTACTCTAGCTCTGCTAAACTAAGTGCCACTAACTACTACTTCCTACTATACCATGAGATCATGGCAAATCCGAAGCTGAAACAACATCCAGACGTCGATTTTTTGTCCACAACACTCCCAGCCCAATCAAAATTTGTGTACCCCTACAACTCTACTCCACCAATTCTGACATATCTCAGTCCAAAGTCCATCGTGCCTCGCAGGTACCTCAACACGAGCTTTGTTGTCGCCTAATAAACCTGTCTCGGCTCCACCATGAACTGGCTGAGTGTGTTCAAACTTCACAGCAAAACAAATATCTGACCTAGTGCTGACAATATACATTAAGGAACCTATCATATTCCTATATAGTGTGGGATCCACCAACTCGCCTTTTGAAGCACTCAGCTTCTTCAGATTAGTGATCATCAATGTAGACATAGGCTTGTAATCCTCCATCCTGAATCTCCTCAAGGTCTCAACTGGATACTTTCCCTACCCAAGCGAAATCTCTCCTAACTGTTGCCACAAATCCATCCCAAAAAGGAGTGCATCAAGTTGATGTCCTTCATTTCGAACTCCAAAGCAAGATCCTCCTTACACATCCCTATGATCTTCTTTGATCTTGTCAAGAAAAGATCATACACATAAAGTACCCGATGAGCAGCTCACCCTCAACAAGTACATAGTACAAGTTAAAGTCTACCTCACTCTTGCAAAAGCCCAAAAAAAGAAGATATCCATCAATCCTAGCATACCATGCACACGGAGCCTGCTTTAGCCCATAAAGAGCCTTCTTCAACCTACATACATGAGTCTCTTTCCCATGCACTTCAAATCCCTAACGCTGCTCAATATACACTTCCTCCTCAATCACCATGTTGAGGAAAGCAGTCTCGACATCCATCTCATGTATCCTCCACCCCATCTCTGGAGCAATGGACATAACTGCTCTAATGGATGCATATCTAGCGGCCACTGCAAATGTTTCCTCTCAATTCACTCCCTTTGCTAGGAGAACCCTCTTACCACGAACCTTGCTTTGTACTTTTCGACACTGCCATCAACTACATGTTTGAACTTGTAGATCCCTACAGAAGTGACCACAGATTTTCTCTCTGATCTTAGCACTATGTCCCACACATCATTCCTCATGATGGAGAAATCGACATAACTACTCTAATGGATGCAGGTGCAAATGCTTCCTCGTAATCAACTCCCTCCTACTAGGAGAACCCTCTTGCAATGAACCTCGCTTTGTACTTCTCAACATTGCCATCAGCTGCATGTTTGATCTTGTAGATCCATCGACAAGTGACCACATCTTTCAGCACTATGTCCCACACATCATTCCTCACAATGGAGCCATACTCCACCATGACATCCCTCCATACCTACTAATCTGCAGCCTCCTCAAAAGTGGAAGGCTCGAACTCAATGATGTCGCTCAACAATGCCAAATAACTGGAAAATATCGTTGGTGATCTACTCTTCCTGAAAGTGTTGCTACGAGCCTCCACAGGCTCCTCAGTATCCCTCAAGATCTACTCAACCCATCTCGGCCTCCTGTTGGTAGAGCTCAAAGGAACATCTCGCTCCTCCTCCAGATCTAAAGGTTGTGTTGTACCTTAAGAAACCAATTTCCTGGTTGTGGAGAAATTGTGCTTAAGACATTAATGATTATTGTTTGTTGTCACTTATTTGTCACTTTATTGTTTGTTGTATTCTTAAATGAAGGACTTGGAAAACTTGGTCTTTAACCCTTAATACATATGTGACCAGAAAATCTCAGAATGCCATTTGTTGCTAGATAAAAATGATGAATGAAGAAAGCTTGAAGGAGAAGTTTAAGATAATATGCTGCTTAACACAGAACCTATTATCTGCCACTTAGAAGAATTATGAAAATGAGAACTGAATCATAGACAATATGTTGCTTGACATAGAAACTATTATCTGCGACCCTTGGAGAAGTTAAAGATAATATGCTTCCTTACACAAAAACTATTATCTATAACTTATAAAGGAAGATGAAAACTTCAAGTATAGGAGTGCTCTTTTAAGGGATTTTAACTTTATCTACATAAGCAAATAAAGACTTGTAGCTTCATTACTATACTTGAAAAAAGAAAACATAAGATGACCATGACAGAGAAGTTACAAAATTATACCCAACAATTCATGGAAACTTCTGATTCTTTCATTAATCAACAGCTATATCAGGAATACAGTGGCTTAGTCTCCAGGTTCTCCAAAATTCGAACCCCTTCTTTGTAAATTTTCATCTTTTTATACATTGTGGAACAGTTGTTGATTTCTGAAACTGTCAAATTATTTAACTGCTTCTCTAACTATTTGAAGTAAAACTATTACAGAATTTTACAAAGGGTAAAAGACACCTCAAAGAACATGAAATAACAGGAAAATAACTGAATTTAGAAGAGGACGATAATTGTTGGCTTGCTCTGTTAATCCGCTGCCGAGTTCCTCTGTATATGCCTTAATGATGTTTAATTCATTTTAGCCGTAATGAAATGTGTTTGACTTGTGTAAACCTGGGCTTACATATGTATTGGGCATTTTGATTGGCCAAAATACAAAGAAAACATACCCGATTATCTTCCTCTTCAAATTCGGCTCTAACATTGATTTTCCTCTTTACACAGTGAAATCAACGCGAACCTTTGATTAATACGAAACTCAAAAAGAATTAATCTTGCTCCATAAATCCGTCAGATCCGCCCGTTCAACGCTCCATTGACTTCACATCGCAAATTGCAATCAGCCCTTTCAAATGTTATATCAATGTAAACCTTTACAATACACGATAAGGCAGACGCGTCGAGAGTTTAAAACATAATGCATATATTTTCGGGTCCGGCCATTCTCCACTATAGATTTCAACCCCAGGATCCGACGACTGATATCAATTTCGGGTGGGCTATTTGCACGAGAGTTACCCGCCCGAAATGAGCGGTTTTTCTCTCTCCTTTAGTGCTACGTGTCAACCATTGAATGGAATCGGGTGCTTTCCTCTAAATACCATTTACCACTTTGCATCCGCCCGAAATCCCACTTATAGTTTTAAATCCGCCCTTCGTCTTGGTTAACACCCGGACTTGTTCGCGCCCGATGACCGTAGATCTTTGACCATCGACGGCGGCGACGCACCTTCAGATTTCTCTTCCACCAGTGCTTCTGGTTAATCTCCGCCGTTCATTCCTTGATTCCAATCTACATGATTTAATCTAGATCATTCATTTCCTTCGACCTTATCTGTTGATCTCCAAGATCCAACGGTTCCTATGCGTTCATTCTTCATCTGTCCACTCACTTTGACTTTGTGCCATTTCTTCAGTATCTTGTGGTTCCGGGGCTTTAAAACATAATATATGTGTTTCGGGTCCGACTATCGCGAATCGCAATCGACCAAAGCTGAGGTGCTATGTTATAACTGCCCACTATGATTTGCGATTGCAATTTTATCACATCGCTAACACACACACACACACACACACATATATATATATATTGGTTATGGCTACATATAACCATTTATATTATGATTTGATTTGATCCTTGGCTATACTAGGCCCAATTCTTTTATTCTTACTTGTTCCTTTAGCGATTTCTGATATACCATTATCACTTCTTCCTCTTGCTTTTATCTATTTTTTGAAATATTTTCAAGTTCTTGAATGAAAAATGAATACTACAAGCAACAAAAATGCATGTTACAACATCTGGCTCCACCTGGGGATAGTGCTTTTGCCACAGAAGCACTAAGAACCGTAGATTAGTGCCTTCACTTCGAGCATGGAGTCATATATTGCTTCGCATAAATTTAAATTCTATGGCATTTGTACACTAATTTCACTTCGGCATTTACAATGAAATGATGCTTATTCCTCAGAACTGGAAGTAATGCTTTAAGTATTGCCCATTGACAGGCAGTTGTAGAGTTTCACCATCAAGATTCTCAAGAATGAAGGTATTATTGGATCTTACTTCAGCAATTCTAAAAGGGCCATACCAGAGAGGATCAAACTTCCCATGTTTACCCTTATCTTCTCTTCTGGTATCCCATCTCAATACTAAATCTGCAACTTTAAAATCAATTTCCTTGGCTTTTCTATCAAAAATATTTTTCATCTTGGATTGATACATAATCAAGTTGTCTCTTACCTTGTCCCTGTTCTCGCTTAGCTCCACCACTTTATTCATTCTTCTTATCAAAGCATTTGGTTCTTCTTTCGCCTCCTAAATCATTGCAATCACCGGTTTCACAAGTTGACTTGGAAACAGAGCCTAAGTTCCATATACTAATTCAAAAGGTGATTTCCTTGTAGATCTTCTTGTAGTTACTCTAGCAGCCCACAGAGCAAACTTTAACTTAGAATCCCAATCTCTTTGATTTTCTGCAATGGTTTTCTTAAGGATCTTCATCAAAGTTTTGTTAGTAGATTCAGCTAATCCATTTCCCTGCGGATGGTAAGCCGTTGAATGGGACAAAGTAACATTATAATTGTGACAAAACGTAATAAACTTACTTGAATTTAAGACTTGAGCATTGTATGTTATAATTTTGATGGGGCATCCAAACCAGCTAAAATAATCTCCTCCAAGAACTTCATTACTATCTAATCATTTGCTTTCTTAGTAGGTATAGCCTCTACCCATTTGGAGAAATAATCAATTGCTGTGAGAACCCACTTGTGTTGTCTACTTGAAGGTGGATTGATTTCTCCAACAAAGTCCAATCCCCATTGTCTAAATGGCTCCTCTATGAAAACTGGAATCAAAGGTAAAGGGGCTAATCTCTTTTTCTCGGCAAAAAGCTGACACTTCTGACAACTTCTAACAAACTTATATGTATCACCAAATAAAGTAGGCCAATAAAATCCTGCCTAAAGGATCTTATGTGCAGTTACTTTCCAACTGTAATGTCCTCCACATAACCCCTCATGATAATCTTTGATTGTTTCTATAAATTCATCCTCTATTAAACATAGCAATAAAATTCCAGCAGGATCCTTCCAGTACAATCTGCCTTCCACAATCACATATGGTTGTGCCTTGATCTTTAGTGCCCTATACTTTGTTCTATCTAAGGATTGGGGATAGGAAAGAAAGCACAAATAATGAATTATATGCTTATACCATTCTGAACACAAAAATTTATACCTGATCTTCATACCTAGATCTTGCTTTCCTTCACTTTCTTCAGCTGCTTTTTCATCCACAGGTGCCAGCAAGTTGATTCCCAATGCCTGAAAGTTTGATTCTGTCAACATTTTTGCCAATCCTTGTCCTTTCACCAACTTTGTGGGTTTTATGTCCAAATCATATTCTTGGATCTTGGCTATCCATTTTCCTCTTCTGCCTTCTACATCTCCCTGTAGTAATACATCTTTCACTGCAGCATTTGGCACATAAGCAATGATTTGTGACTGCAGCACATAAGTTCTAAAAGCTTTCAGGGCTTTTACCAAAGCATACACCTGTTTCTCAAGAATATTATATTTCAGCTCAGAATCCCTAAGAATCTTACTGAAGAATGCAACTGGCTGCTCTTTCTCTTCATCATTCTTCTACAGTAAGACAGCAGCTATTGAACTTGATGATGCGAATGAAAAAACTTGGAAAGGCTTTTGGTAATCAGGGTTGATTAAGACTGGAGCTGCCTGTAATGCCTCTTTAATCCTGGAAAATGATTCTCTAGCTTCTTTGGTCCAATTCACTTCATTCTCCTTCTTTAGCATATTAGTAATTTCTTTTACAATTTCTACATAGTTGGATACAAATCTTCTCAGGAAGTTTATCTTTCCCAGAAACTTTTGAATATCCTTTTTACTCCTAGGCAATGGTATTTTTTGCACAGCTTGTACTCTGGCCGGATCTATCTTCACTCCATCTCTGGAAACAATGTGCCCCAATAGTTTTCCTTCTTCCAGAGCAAAAATGGATTTCTTGGGATTTAAGGAAAGTCCAAATCTTCTACATTTATCAAAAGTCTTTTTCAAATGGTCCAAATGTTCTTCATCAGACTTTGAGAAAACAGTAATATCATCCAAATATATTACTACAAACTTATCTCCAACAAAAGCAATGTCCATAGCCCTTTGAAATGTAGCACCTGCATTCATCAATCCGAAAGGCATTCTGGCATACATAAAGGTTCCCCAGGGAGTTGTGAACATCATTTTCTTCTGATCCTCCTTATCCACAGCCACCTAGTTATAACCAGAAAATCCATCTAGCATTGACATTCTAAAAGATCCCATTACCTTTTGCAGCACATGATCCATTTTAGGCAATGGATAGTTATCTTTCAAAGAAGCCCTGTTGAGATTTTTGCTATCCACACAACCTTATTTCTCCATTTCTCTTTCTCACAGGCACTAAATTAGCCACCCAAACAGAATACCTGAGTGGAACTATTATTTTGGCATCAAGCAACTTCTTGACCTCCTTTTCAATTGGTGGTAGAAGCAACGGATTTATTTGTCTAAGCTTCTATTTGAAGGGTTTAATTCCCTCCTTCAAAGGAATCTTGTGCTGAATAATATTTACATCATAGGTTTTGAGATCTTCATAGGACCATGCAAAGACATCAACATAATTCTTGAAAAGTTTAATATATCTCTCTTGAAAATTAGGTGAAACTCCACCATATAATTTTACTAACCTGGGATTCTCCTGAGTTCCAATGTTGTGATCCTGAATATGTTCATCTTGTGAAATTTTCCCTGAGTCAACAGCCACATCATTGGAATTAAAAATCCTTTCAAGAGGAACAAGTCCTTTTGGCAGAATATTATCTTTCAATTGAAAGATCTTCTGATTTGCTATTGAATCTTTTAAACCACTGACTTCTGCAATTTCTGTTGTCTCTTCCTCATCCTGATCAATTTCTGTGCCCTGGAACTCTTCAACCATAGTCAAAAACTCCTTAATCTGCTAATCATCCTCAAAAACTTGCCAATTCTTAACATTATCAGGAACAAAGGGTCTGTGTCTCATCTCTATCTCGTATCTTAGTCTTGGATTAATAGGAGGCTTGAAAGTACTAGCAGCCACAGCCAATGAATCTGCTAATCTATTCTCATCTCTTGGAATGAATTGAATGTTAAAAGCTTCAAAAAAATTCTCAATCAAATCCCATACCTCATTTCTGTATGCTCTAAGCCTAGGGTGCTTTGTTTGGCAATGATCTTTTATTTGCTTAATAATCAGCTTCGAATCTCCAAAAGCAAAAATTGACTTAACTCCCATCTATTTAGTTGTTTGTAAAGCAATAATCAAGGACTCATATTCTGCCACATTGTTTGTTGCCTCGAACTCTAATTTAAAGGAAAAAGGGAACATATTACCTCCAGGTGCAATTAGAAGAAAACCAGCACCTGTTCCTTCCTTGGAATAAGCTCCATCAAAGAAGCATTTCCACACTCCTTCAGTTTGCAGCTCTGTAATTACATTGGCTGAAGTAAGTTGCTTCTGATTATCTTCAACCAGCTCTACATTATCATGCAGTGTGAAACAAGCAAAGTCATCCTTCTCCTGGCTATATACAGGTGAATTACTTGCTCCATTTTTTGTAATTGTTTTTACAAATCTAGTTTCTCTATACAATCTCCTCTCTTCCCCACCAAAAATCGGTATAATAGCATATGTAAAATCTAGTTTCAAAACACCACCCAATTTAGCCCCCCAGGACCTAGATAGAAGCATTCCAAATCTAGCAGGGATATCTGCTACTACTACATCCATGACCAAGCTTCTAGCTGGAATTTGGGCTAGTGACACTGCCAGATCCTTAATAACCCCCAGACACTTGACTTTGTTCGAATCAAAAGAATACAAGTCCCTATAAGGTTTGGTAACTTGTAGATTTAGTTGCTTCATTACTGACAAAGGCATAAGATTGTGTGAAGCTCCCGAATCAAACATACAATTATGTAGGAGGAAATCATGAACCAATAAGGAAATATAAAAAGGAGGTATTGAAGAGTCTACTTCCTCTACATGTGGACCAAAAACCACTACTAGTTTATCTTCCTGCAGATTTACAGTGTCATTTATACTCTCATTTTCTTTTAAATTAATAAACTCAGCAATCTCCTTTTGATAAATAGGTGTTTTTGCCAATTCTGTAAGGGGAACTTGTATTCTTACCTTTTCCAACTCCTTAGTAAGACTAAACAAGTGACCTTGTTTAGCAATCCTTTCGTTCTCATCTTCACCTTTCTTCATGATTGGAATTACTTGAGGAATTGAAACAAGTTTCTCCAAAGGAATTTTTTCAGTTTGATCTTGAGAAGACTCACCTTGAAGTATCTGTGCCTTGCCATTTGCGTTCTGTTGCTGCTTTCCTTTATTCACTTGTTTTGCAGGCTGAGATTCTTGTGGAGTCGCCTTTGGTGAGGAAGTTGAAACTTGCTGCTCACTTTCATTTTCTTGACTTCTTGATCTTTTCCTCGATCTCAAGTCATACTTCTTATGTAGTTCAGCCTGCATAAAATCAAAAAATTGTTTCCAATATTCATCAATTTCATTTTCATCATGAATGGCATATGTTTCATCATATACATACTCTTCTCCTTCGATACCAAGTTCATCTTCATCTATTGCATATAATGTAGAAATTTGATCTTCAGGTTGCTCATGTTCTTCACCAGGATCTGCTTCTATATATAATGGTGCTTGAATCTGATTTTGATCTTTTCTTTCCCTTTGCAAGATTTGCAAAGGTTGTCTTCTGTATTGGGGATTAAAGTTCTTATTATACTATGTTTGTCTCTGAGAATTCTTATTTTCAAACTCTAATTTATTTAACTTATCTGACAAAGTTTTAATTACATTACACATATCCTCCAATGCTTGACTTTGAGAGGATTCCATCTTTGCCTTTCCCTTGTCTTGGATAGTCTCTGGTGCTTTTCCCGCAGCCACCAGATTTGCTTCTATCTCTAATGCATCTATTTGGATTTGATCAAGGGTTAGAGCTCTTCTTTCCCTTAATGTGAATCCAAAATTTGATTCAAAAGCCCCTGCAAAAGTTATTTTTGCACCAGCAGGAGGAGGCTTAATCTCCATTGGAAAACTATTGTACAATTTGTTAAACCTTCTGACAAATTCGACCACTGTTTCATCAGACTTCTTCTTTATGGCATTAAACTCTGTTAATGAATACCCATGGTCTTTTTTCCCCCCATTTCTGAATAAATAAATGTTCCATCTCTTCCCAAGAAGGAATAGTATTATTGGGAAGTCCTTTGAACCATTTCCTTGCTTCTCCATCCAAGGACTGAACAAAAAGTCTTAGAACAACATCTAAATGTTCAACATTTAGGCTTTCTGCAAAATTACAAAATACTACTACATGATTCTCTGTTGTCTGTTCATCTTCCCCTAAAAAACGAGGAAGAGTTTTGAGGTAATCCTGTGGCATTTGATTGAACGGTTGTGGTAGTTGAAGAGGTGCATACCTATTCATCAAGAATGCAGGTGCTGCCATGTTTATTGAACTTTGATTACCAACACAAGTGGAACCTGACTGAGAGGTAAATGGAATGTGCAGAGGTGGTAATGTGGATATTGGTTCAAGTTGAATAATTATAGCAAGTAAATGAAAAGTAACGGACTCTAAAGATTGCTCTTGACAGTTAGGTTCCTGAAATGAAGATGATGAAAAAGATGACTCTTTATCAGATGAATGTTCGGATAAGTTGTTGTCTGATGCAGACAATGTAGGAATTGGTGTAATTGGGATCTTAAACTTTCCAACCCTCCTAGAAACTAGCCTTTCAGGATCTGAAAGAGCTTGAACCTTCTGTTGTGAAGTGTCTAATCTTGTATGGGGTCTTCTTGAAGCCAGAGTTATTGCTTTGATTCAAAACAACCAAACATTTCCTCCTCACTGAACAACTAGAGGAAAATATTGAAAAACCCAAGGAAAAGTGTTATTGTCTTCTCTTACCGGCAGCAGCGGCAATTAATGGTGTACCTTAAGAAACCAATTTCTTGGTTGTGGAGAAATTGTGCTTAAGACATTAATGATTATTGTTTGTTGTCACTTATTTGTCACTTTATTGTTTGTTGTATTCTTAAATGAAGGACCTGGAAAACTTGGTCTTTAACCCTTAATACATATGTGACCGGAAAATCTCAGAATTCCATTTGTTGCTAGATATAAATGATGAATGAAGAAAGCTTGAAGGAGAAGTTTAAGATAATACGCTGCTTAACACAGAACCTACTATATGTCACTTAGAAGAATTACGAAAATGAGAACTGAATCATAGACAATATGCTGATTGACACAAAAACTATTATCTGCGACCCTTAGAGAAGTTAAAGATAATATGCTGCCTTACACAAAAACTATTATCTATAACTTAGAAAGGAAGATGAAAACTTCAAGTATAGGAGCGCTCTTTTAAGGGATTTTAACTTTATCTACATAAGCAAATAAAGACCTGTAGCTTCATTACTATACTTGAAAGAAGAAAACATAAGATGACACATGACAGAGAAGTTACAAAATTATACCCAACAATTCATGGAAACTTCTGATTCTTTCATTAATGCACAGCTATATCAGGAATACAGTGGTTTAGTCTCCAGGTTCTCCAAAATTCGAACCCATTCTTTGTAAATTTTCATCTTTTTATACATTGTGGAACAGTTGTTGATTTCTGAAACTATCAAATTATTTAACTGCTTCTCTAACTATCTAAAGTAAAACTATTACAAAATTTTACAGAGGGTAAAAGACACCTCAAAGAACATGAAATAACAAGAAAATAACTGAATTTAGAAGAGGACGATAACTGTTGGCTTGCTCTGTTAATCCGCTGCCGAGTTCCTCTGTATATGCCTTAATGATGTTTAATTTGTTTTAGCCATAATGAAATGTGTTTGACTTGTGTAAACCTGGGCTTACATATGTATCGGGCGTTTTGATTGGCCAAAATACAAAGAAAACATACCTGATTGTCTTCCTCTTCAGATTCGGCTCTAACACTGATTTTCCTCTTTACACAGCGAAATCAACACGAACCTTTGATTAATACGGAACTCAAAAAGAATTAATCTTGCTCCATAAATCCATCAGATCCGCCCGTTCAGTGCTCCATTGACTTTGCATCGCAAATCACAATCGGCCCTTTCAAATGTTATATCAATGTAAACCTTTACAATACGCGATAAGGCAGACGCGCCGAGAGTTTAAAACATAATGCATATATTTTTGGGTCCGGCCATTCTCCACCGTAGATTTCAACCCCAGGATTCGACAGCTGATATCAATTTCAGGTGGGCTATTTGCACGAGAGTTACCCGCCCGAAATGAGCGGTTTTTCTCTCTCCTTTAGTGCTACGTGTCAACCATTGAATGGAATCAGGCGCTTTCCTCTAAATATCGTTTACCACTTTGCATCCGCCCGAAATCCCGCTTATAGTTTTAAATCTGCCCTTCGTCTTGGTTAACGCCCGGACTTGTTCGCGCCCGATGACCATAGATCTTCGACCATCGATGGCGGCGATGCACCTTCGGATTTCTCTTCCACCAGCGCTTCTGGTTAATCTCCGTCGTTCATTCCTTGATTCCAATCTACATGATTTAATCTGGATCGTTCATTTCCTTCGACCTTATCCATTGATCTCCAAGATCCAACGGTTCCTATGCGTTCATTCTTCATCTGTCCACTCACTTTGACAAGATCTAACGGTTCCTATGCGTTCATTCTTCATCTGTCCACTCACTTTGACTTTGCGCCATTTCTTCAGTATCTTGTGGTTCTGGGGCTTTAAAACATAATATATATGTGTTTCGGGTCCGACTATCACAAATCGCAATTGGCCAAAGCTGAGGTGCTATGTTATAACTGCCCACTGTGATTTGCGATTGCAATTTAATCACATCGCTAACACACACACACACACACATATATATAGATATATTGGTTATGGCTACATATAACCATTTATATTATGATTTGATTTGATCCTTGGCTATACCAGGGCCGATTCTTTTATTCTTACTTGTTCCTTTAGCGATTTCCGATATACCATTATCACTTCTTCCTCTTGCTTTTATCTATTTTTTGAAATATTTTCAAGTTCTTGAATGAAAAATGAATACTACAAGCAACAAAAATGCATGTTACAACAAGTTGTATTCATGTTGTTGGTGTTGTTGGTCCCTACTCAGCGTTAGGAGCCTCACGCTCTCGATCCTCTACCCCTGTTGGCTCTCTTTCATGTGACTTCCAAAAGGTCCTTCCCTCATCAAATCTGACATCCCGACTAACTATCACTCTCCATTGTCCTAGACTGTAGACTTGGTAGCCTTTTGAGTAATCAATGAATGAATTGAAGTGATTTACATGAGCAAAATGTAGCTCAATAAGTAATACAGAGATATTTACAGTAATAGAAACATCAAGTTTCTATTAGGAAATAGAAACAACCAGTGTCATCTAAGAAACTACTAAAATTGATAAAAATAGCAACAGCTAATAAGAATGAGCATTAAACACTTAATAGTATTATTCTAATACCCTCCCTTAATGCTCAATCTATTTACAACACCAATAGACCCTCTGAATTTTACAAACTTATCAGGACCAAGAGGCTTGGTGAAGATGTCTGCGGGCTGCTCCGTTGTGGGAACATATCGCAACTGAACGGATCCGTCTTCAACAAGCTGGCGAATGTAGTGGCAATGGGTTTCCACATGCTTTGTTCGTTCATGAAAGACTAGATTCTTGGCAAGTTTGAGCACTCCCTGATTATCACAAAACAAGGGAGTAGGACCTGTCTGGGAAACATGCATATCCGCAAGCATACGTCGAAGCCAAACTGCCTCACAAGATGCCTTAACTGCTCCCCGATACTCTGCTTCTGTTGAGGAGAGAGCCACTGCCTGCTGCTTCTTACTAGTCCAGGTGACAGCACCAGATCCTAGACTAAACACATACCCAATTGTAGATTTTCAGTCATCAACCGAACCGGCCCAGTCAGAATCTGTGTAACCACTGAGTATAGGATCAGAACTTCGAGTGTATAGGAGTCCATAATCAGGAGTGCCACGCACATATCATAGCACACGCTTTGCTGCTATCCAATGATCAGCCTTAGGAGCTGACATGAAGTGGGAAATGTAGCTCACTGCAAAACTGATGTCAGGTCTAGTGGCAGTAAGGTAGATGAGGCTGCCCACTAATTGCCTGAATAAAGTTTCATCCACAAGGGGGGAGGATGACTGAGCTGAAAGTTTGAGCCCTGGTTCCATAGGAGTCGTGGCCGGTTTGCAATCCTGCATTCTGAACCTATCCACAAGATTTTTGGCATACTTGGACTGAGAGAGAAAGATGTTGTTCTCAGTTTGCCAGACTTCAACCCCTAGACAGTAATGAAGAAGTCCCAAGTCTGTCATATCAAAGGTGTTGCATAAGTCTTGTTTGATCCCATGGATCAAATGTGCAACGCTGCCAGTAATGATAAGGTCGTCCACATAGACAACCACAAACAAAATATCATCACCAGTATGCTTGATATACAGGTTTGCATCAGATGGGCTCCGCTGAAAGCCATGATCTGTCAGATACTGATCAATTTTCATGTACCAAGCCCGAGGAGCTTGTTTCAATCCATAGAGTGCTTTAACTAATCTACACACTTTCTGTTCTTGACCGGCAACCTTGAATCCTGGAGGTTGCGTCATGTAGACTTCTTCCTGTAAGTCACCATTTAGGAAAGCACTCTTTACATCCATCTGATGAACTTTCCAATTGAACTGAGCTGCTAGGGCAAGGACAAGCCGGATGGTACTCATCTTGGCTGTAGGAGCAAAGGTCTCTTCATAGTCGATGCCTTCCTTCTGTGAGAACCCTCGAGCAACAAGACGAGCTTTATACTTGTCTAGGGTTCCGTCAGCTTTGTATTTCACTTTATACACCCATTTGCAGCTGATGGGCTTTTTTCCTGTAGGAAGATCAGAAAGGGTCCACGTTTGGTTCTTCTGAAGACTCTGGAATTCAGCTTCCATAGCCTGTTCCCACTCAGATGTACCCTTAGCCTCTGAATAGGTTTGAGGCTCAAAAATATTGTGTAGGTTAGCCATAAGAGCAAAATTTACTGTAGACTGTTGTTTGCTCTTATGTCTAGAAGTTCTACCTTCAAGGAGCTCATTATCCTGAAGATCACCAATGATTTTAGCCCACCATTTAGGCCGAAGAGTAGAGGAACCAATATCAAGAGGAGGTGGAGAAGGCTCAAGAACAATAGGAGCAGCAAGAGGAAGGTTATTTTCCGAAGGAAACTCAGGTAGTGTATTATCAAATACTGATGTTGCATCATCCCTCCCATCAGGTGGACCTACCGGAAGAAGAACACTGTGAGGCTGATCCTCAGAACACTGCTCAGAAGGAGAAGACTGAAAGAATCCTCTGTCTTCATCAAATACTACATCCCGACTGAAGCTAAGACGACCAGTGGCTATATCTATCAACCTATAGGCCTTGTGATGATCATTGTACCCTGTCATCATGAGTTTCTGGCTTTTGGAATCCAACTTAGAGCGCTTAGCAGCTGGAATCCAAACATATGCAACTGAGCCAAATACTTTGAGGTGACTGATCTTAGGCTTACGGCCAGACCAAACCTCTTCGGGAGTCTTCCCCTTAACAGCCTGAGTAGGTGATCGGTTAAGAAGATAGACAGCAGTGAATACTGCTTCAGCCCAGAATTTGTTCGGAACACTCCTGTGTTGTAACATGGAACGAGCCATTTCAACAACCGTACGGTTGCGGCGTTCGACAACACTGTTCTGCTGAGGAGTGTAGGGTGTAGTTAACTGGCGTTTGATGCCATGAGTATCACAGAAGTTGGAAAAAGCAGAAGAACAAAATTCCCCCCCGTTATCTGTCCTAAGAGTCATGATATTACAGCCAGACTCTTTTTCAACTAAGGTTTTAAACTTCTGAAAGGTACTAAATGCATCAGATTTATATTTTAGAAAATACACCCACATCTTTCTACTGAAATCATCTACAATAAGCAAAAAATATTTGCAACCAGTAATAGAAGATGTATTCATAGGACCACAAATATCAACATGAATTAACTGGAGTACCTTAGATGCGTGCCAAGATTCTCCATCCTTGAATGAAGACCGATGTTGCTTGCCAGCTTGACAGACGCCGCATACTCTCAACTGCTCACTCTGAATATCAGGTAACCCTGACACAAGTCCCTCCCGAGAGAGCTGAGAGAGATACTGCATGTTTAGATGCCCATATCACTGATGCCATAGAGTGTTGATGGGAGAAACATGAGCTGCTAGAGCCACTTCTGGAGAATCACCAGTGTCAAGAAGCCTGTATAGACCATGATCCTCTAGGCCAACAACAACCGTAAGACTAGTCTCCCTGTCGATAATAGAGCACTTGTGCGCACTGAACACTACATCAAGCTCAGGAGAGTTCCTCATAATCTGGCTGACAGACAGCAGATTAATTTCCATACCAGGAACATGGTACACATTCAGGAAGATGAGTGTGCGCCCACCAGACTGGATCTGAACTGTACCTTTGCCAACCACTGTGTACTTTTCACCTCCGCCAAATACCACGGAATCACTGAAAGGTGAGAAGTCAATAAACCAGTGACGCCCGTGAGAGAAATGGCGTGATGCACCAGAGTCAATGTACCAAGCAGAAGACGGGACATGATCTGAAGACCTTTTAGCCATAAAGGCGTAAAAGGCAGATTCTGTCTACTCGGAATGTTCTGCAACATTTGTTGTCTGATGGGGCCCTCCCTGTTTCTTCTGTTCAGAAGCAATCCTCTGTCGGCAATCTTTCTTCATGTGGCCGAACTTGTGACAGTAATTACACTGCACATTTTTCTTCCTAGTAGGATCAAAAGGCTGAGAAGAACCTTTTTGCTGAAAGGACTGAGAGGACTGATATTTGGCAGCAAAAGCATTTTCTGAGGAGGCTGATGAAGCACCACTACCAAACTGCTGTTTCCAACGATCCTGCTGCAAGAGTTTGGTGCATAACTCTGGAAACTTCAGATCAACATTTGTGGTGGTAATGTTGAGTGTTTCTATGAAGTGTTCATAAGATTTCGGTAGACTTTTCAGAGTGATGACTACCATATCTTCTTCCTCCATGGTCCGACCAATGGCTTCGAGCTGATCTCGAATGTCTTTAATCCTGTTAAGATGTTCCTGTAAAGACATATGTTCGTCCATCATGATGGAGAACAACTGATTCTTGAGAAAGAAAGCTCTGCTCTTGTCGGATGTCTCATGCAATTCCTTCAAATGTTGCCAGATTTCGGCAGCTGTCTTGCCGGAAGGAATCTGCGGTAACTGATCATCAGTCACAGAGAGTTTGAGAAGCATAACAGCCTCTCGATTTCGATCATCAAACTTATCTTGATCGGTACCAGCTGTACCAGGACGGAGCTCTTTGTTCAAAACGAGTTGGTCAAGACGCCTATATTCAAAAATGGTCAACATTCTTTGTTTCCAGATGTTATAATTGGTGCCATTAAAGCGCTGACTGCCTTCCAACATCAGATTGGTTAGCGAGGCCATCTACACGTTTCCCAAGATACTAAAAACAACAAAGGACTCTGACTCGGCTTTCAATGCAGATGCCAGCTGACTTGAAAAATCGAGGCACAGAAAACGATGCACCCAGAAAATTCTGATGACTGCCCAGTTGAGGTATCACAAAACCCACATCAAATCTGTATTTGGAAAGAAATTTCGACAAATGAAAAAAATACTTGGGCCAAAAAAAATCTCCATATTGAGATAACGTTGGTCTGTTCCACATGCCCACTACGCCTATCTCAACGTGTACAACAGGAATTGATCTTTCTGCACTGCAAAACTAAGTTCAATGGAGAGAATACGCACGCAGCCACGATCCAAACCCTCAGCTCGATCGTTGTTACCAAAAAGTCACGTCCGGTCAGCACCAGTCAAAACAAAAGCCGCAGCAGCGCAATACTAATCGCGATTGTTTAGGTGTAAATGATGCGGGGAAATCCAGACTGCTGTAAAATTTGATGATTCCCGACTGGAACCTAGACGGATGGAACCACGAAAAAAAAAAAAATCACGCGAAAGATACATGCGGATTTTTCAATGCAGCAAATGGAAAATCAGGAAAGGGCTGATAAGATTAAAGTCGTAGTTCTATGCTCTGAGCAATCAGATATGGATATCATTCGTGCTCTTCACCACGGGATCCCCATCAATGACCAAAGAAATTGTGACGCCACGCGGAGGGAAACTGTGTCGGCAACAATGACACACACTACATTTCGAATTGCAAAAGGGCAAAACTCCGACCTTCGCAAGAAACTATAGCGCAAAGAAATATGTCTCACGGACTTACTCTCGACACTTTGATAATTCCGTGTGTAATGTCTGTCACAGGAGGTAACGAACTGGGTAATGATAAAACCCCAAGCAGAGCCCGTCCTCAAATCAACAGGTGTCATCGTCCTGAGGCCAATGTTGCGGATATGAGGTAGCGTATTCACCGCGAATTTTTCAAAACTCGCCTGAGATTCTCCGAGTTCAAAGTCGCAGAATTTTCAAAAAACCACCAATTCGAATTTGGAACCGTGACTGTTCCAAACAACAGTTCTACAGGCCCAAAAAAATTTTGAACATCGAACCTCTAGGACGACACCAGAAACCCTCACGAGACCACAGGAGGGCAACTCAAATTGCGAGAAAGCAAATTTCGAAAAGAAGCATGGAATTTTTCAAACAAATGAAAAATTATTTCGAAAAAATAAACCTGGCTCCGATACCATAATCAATGAATGAATTGAATTGATTTACATGAGCAGAATGTAGCTCAATAAGTAATACAGAGATATTTACAGTAATAGAAACATCAAGTTTCTATTAGGAAATAGAAACAACCAGTTTCATCTAAGAAACTACTAAAAATGATAAATATAGCAACAGCTAATAAGAATGAGCATTAAACACTAAATAGTATTAAAATACCTTTGATACCACTTGTTGGGATCACGATTGCCGTTGCACCAAAACCCGCAGGTGTTAGTAAACGGACGCATCGCCAGAGTTAACGGATCTTCGAGAGGCGGTTAGTCCATGTCACGAAACACACGGGGAGCGCTGGATTATCCAATGCCCAACATTGAGACCTCACAGTAGCCCACAAATATGCCACTTTTTGACAAGAGCTCCAACTTATTCCTCTTCTCTATGGGAATGTGGACATAGATTGGACTACTGAAGCTGCACAAATGGCTCACATCTGGGTTAACTCCTGTAAACATCTCCTCAGGAGTCATGTCTTCCAATATCTTGTGCCGACTCCTCTTATGCACATAAACAGTTGTATTACAGGGCTCTGCCCACAACAACATAGGCAATTCCTGGTCATAACTCATTACCATCGTTGCCTCCACTATGGTCTTGTTCTTCCTCTCGGCAACCCCATTCTACTGAGGTGTAATATCCCATTTATTAAATTTGACAAATTTCTCAAGATATTGCTTTAGATAATTAAATCGTAAATTTCTTACATAGAATTTACACAATTTGCATGAAGAAATTAAAGGCAAATCAAATAAAATTCAATATGAAAACAACAAATCAAATTGGCCAATAGATACATGCAGGAAATCTCAGCTTTATTATATCTCTGAATCACATTACATGCCAATATAGAATAACTTGAACATAGCTAAGAAGACAACCTCCCAATATAACTACTACAATACTAGTCTGGGCCTCCAAACTGAACTAAATATGAAGCTCCAATTGAATATTTGAATGACGTCCACTCTCGATCCACAGATCTGCGGCAAATCTACTCACAATTGTTGTTGATGATGCTCTGTGAAATTTCTGACCGAAATCTCCTCAACAGTGGGTTAGCGTTTCATCCAACTCACAAGGAAATCTAAGGGTTTTCGTCCTGGGGCTCACGGAAACTGAGAACTACATTCCCAAAACCTCTCCACAAGAAAAATACTCAAATCCAAGATGTCTCAAATGATATCATCCTCCTCCTTCTAAAGACTCAATAAATAGATCTCCAATCTTCTATAAGTATTTTATTTTGATTATTTTAATATTATTCTAAAAGCTCCTCGTTGACTTCATCTAAGTGACTTTTATTTTATTTTACTTAGTCACATTTGGCCTTTTCCCTTCAATTAATCATTTTCCCCTTCTTTTTATTTAATTAAGTGACTAATTAAAATCACTTTTAATCTAGGAAAATGGTAAATCTCCCACCATATTTTCTATGGCCGCTGGAAGTCACTTCTCATTATCCCATGTTGTACATCTTCTCGTTCTAGTTCTAGTTCCAATGAGCTATTAAACTAAGGTGTTCCATCAAATATTCCTCCTGAAATGACACCTTCAGCATAATTAATTACGTTAGGCTCGCTAATAATCCCGTTTTACGGGGATTATCAGAATGCAATGGAACCAAAAGCAAGTTGTGCGGAATTGTCCCTGGCAATGGAATACTCCAAGTGAATGTCGTCGGATACCATAAAACTCCTCAAAACCCTCTGGGACCTCCGATGATGTAATCATGTTGTTCTGGCCTCGCCATCACATACCTTGGAAATCCATCTTGGTTGTACTATAGAGGAAACTGAAAATGGGGACATTACAAGTCCTCTCACCCCAAGATTGCTTGCCCTCAAGCAATCCATATCTGTCCACAGCAGAGGCATTTGCACATTGATACCAAGATCCCATATGAACCACTAGGCTAAACCATGCCTTTATGCCACCAAAGTATAAACATATCCCTCAATACCTGGATCCCAAACAAACCTCTGACCAATCCTGCCATCAATAGATCTGCCTGGATCCCAATGCCACCTAAACCCTGGGACCTATGGGTTATGATACCACCTTGGACCTCCATCATTGTCCATGCCTAAGGGCTCATGTTGTGTTATGCCCCTGGCTAAGAATATTAGAGTACCAACTCATAATCCGACCAATCCATCTTGTGGGAAGCATAATCGAAAGCATGATAACCTACACAAGTTACCTGTCCACTATGCCCAAGTTGCCCCATGCTCAACGCATACCACTCCACCTGATCAACCAACAAAATCAATCTGAAAAATCTTGCCCATTTCTCTCGAATGGACAAAGGTGGGCAAACAATGTTGTAAGCCCTATCAATTTACTCCTAGAAAGGGCTGCTATGAAGCTACAAAGTATACTCTTCCTATCGCCTTGCTAGGAACCTCAGCCATCCCTTAATGCCAAACACTTATCCACTGACTCGACACACTTCATTTTATGCTCCTCAACTTTACTATTACGCTGCAAGATGGTGCCTTAGATGGTCTTGATCTTCTGCTTTAACGCCATAAGATCTGCCCTGAAATGATCAATTTTCTCCTAGAGGTTACTGTCTGAAAGTGCTACAGCCGTATTGGCTGCTTCTACATCTATTTGCACCTCATTGATGTGTGGACCCAAAGATGGATGCTCAACCACCTCCACCACTTCTCCAAATTGAGCCTTCAACTAACTCTCTAAAGATGGCTCATCATGCATAATATGCCTATCATCCTCCTCATCTGACTCATGTTCCTTTACGTGCTTTCCCTGTAGGATCCTCACTGGTAGCTCATCACCCTTAATGTATCCTCCTCGGTCTTCTCCACTCATGGGGACAATCTATTGCTCATCTGTTGATTTTTGGTAGCATCGAATGTGCTCTAGCCATGAAAATTGGTGGACAGGCTAAGGCACATGAGATCTCCAAGACCCAGAAATCGTTTGGGGAAATTCCACCCGGATGGAGAGATATTAAAATAATTAATATTTTTAATGGGGTTCCTAAGTCTAAACTTAGGAAAATTAAAATATTATTGTGTATGAATATAAAATGGGTGAGAAAGTTCTAAATGACGAGGATCAAGCCCAATCTAATCTTAGCCATTGATTAGGGACTTAATCTCGTTCGTTGAAGACTCAACAGGAAAAGTATAAGAGGAGGCTTGAAGGTCAGTTGGAGACACACCAATTTAATCAAGAATTCGATTTTTTGGGGCAGGGTTTGCTGAGAGAATCGAGGAAGTGATCTGTTGCAGAGGGGTCAGTTTGGCAGAAGGCCAAGAATACATTTCAGAGAGGCAGAGAAAGTGCCAGAGAGAGAGTGCAGAGCCTTGGAAGGCTGACGCAGAGGCAGCCAGGACTGACGCAGAGGCTGAGGAGGCCAGCACAAGTGACGCAAAGGGCCAAGACGCTGACGCAGAGGGCCAAGCGGCTGACGCAGAAGCAGCAGAGGCTAGCAGAGCTGACGCTGGGCTGAAGAGGCAGCACTGAGGAACTTTCGTGGGGCAGACTGTGAGCTGAGAGGCAGACACATACCAGAATAGGGTGACGCATTCCCTGGAGGGTGACGCAATTCCAGAGAGAAGCTTGGAGCAGCTTTCGTTGTCCATCTAAGGAACTGTCGAAGTTGTTGTGGGATCAATCATCCGATTGCTAATCAAACGGACTATTTGTCTCCGAGGAGAGGTACTTCTGCCAAGGAAATTCTCTAAAGGGTGAGCCATTTCTAGCACTGTAGTTGTATTCAAAAAACTGCATAATAATAAAACCCTCATATCTGTTGCACTGGTTTTCCCGCATTGGGTTTTTCCAGGGACAATTGTCCAAAAATAACGGTGTCCCTTGTGTGATTGTCTCAGTTATTTCAGTTGTTGATTTGTATATGTGTTGAGGCTGCATTTGTGTTTATTTCGGTATTTATATTTATAAATAACTTGTTAATGGAAAGAACAAGTAGGAGATAATAAACCAAATAATGCAGTAGGGATTTCTGATGTGTCAGACTTAGAAATTGCAACATCATCCCCTTCAGCCATTAAACATGGATGCACAAGTGGGGTGCTATCATCATCTCCAAATGATTACTCATGCCTTCCAAGGGTGTCTTCATGAAAACCGATGGACTCATCCATCACTATTACCTAAGCCTTCAATGGGCTCTCCAAAAGAGTAGACTCATGATGTGATTCAAGCATTTCTGAGTCATGCCTCTCCTCGTGATCATGCAAGTTAGAGTGTTATACATGCGACTCTTGTCCAACCATGGACCCTTCAACCCTTTCCACAATCAGCTACCTTGAGTTCCTTCCCATTTCTTGTTCTTCTTCAACTTTTGCAGTCTCATCTGCTTCTCTGCTTCTCTGTCCTCTTTAACTTTACATCTGTGATCTGGTGTCCATGCTTCCTGACATGTGAAACAGATATGTTCTCTTCTCATTTGATTTCTGCTCTTCCTTGGGAGTTCTGGAGACTGCTTTCGCTTTGGCTCATCATCCTTCCCTGATCTAAGCCCTTCAAAAACTCTCCTCATTAAATTTCTACTGATAAGAGGTTCAGCACAATGGGCTACGAACCATCTCAATGACTCATCCATGGGCTAATAAATTTGCAAACTACAAATTCCTCTATTATTCTGGCAATAAACTCGCTAACTCACATCAACACCTTACAGCGACAACAATACAGGAGATGTCTGTCAAATACAAGGCTAGCTAACATAAAGAAGTGTCATACAACTCAACAAATGTACTCTCGGATAGCAATTTAATGACAGGATATGCTATGCTCCAGCAACTTCCCTCTGTAATCAATCTCAGCTCACACAAGCAAATCAACTCGACAATATTCTGACCCAAAAACACATGCACCCTCTCTACAACTCAACTCTACCACAAACCTTAGCAACAGATACTCTAACCATAAATATTACACCTTACTCAACCTTCTCCAACAAATAGATTCACTATACAAAACAAGAAGACACACCACAACTTTACAATATCAACACTGTGATACATGCCCAACAAGATGTATCATGTGATAGTCACAACAATTCCAAAGTCATAGTGTCATTGTAATCATGGCAGCAGTAATAGTGGTACCACTCAATCTGATCCTGTAACAAAATCTTTCCTTCCACCTAATCACTTGGCACTATAAAATAGCTCGAACTCTGGACTATCTTTTTGGCCTTCAAATATAATTTATGTAAGTTGAAGATTAACTCAGCGACACAATTACTCTTCAAGATAGCTCATTATGCTAGAAATACTACGAGGGGGGATGAATCAGTATTCCTTTTCATTTGTTACTTTTACCAGTTAAATCAATTATATTTAGAACACAAAATGAACAATAGGAATAAATGCTTTTATTAATATAATCTTTACAATAAATCAGGTACAATATATATAGGGCTCCAACCCTTGATGAAGACACCGAACTTCAATTCCCCAGGCTCCAACCTGTTGCCAAGCACCAACTTGGCCTTTTGTGAGGTTCCAACCTCTAGGGCACCGACCCTATCTTCTCAAGGGACCAACCTTGCGTTTAGAGGCTCCAACCCTTCTCTGGTACAGGCTCCGACCTGGTTTCTTGAGGACACCGATCCTCTAGGACTACAACCCTATCCTTTCAAGGCATCTACCTTGTTTGTTCGAGGCTCCAACCTTCAGGGCACCAACCATCTGGGCTCCAACCCACTGCTATACTTTGTCTAGATATGTTTTATAATAATTCTCGGCTCCCAAAATCTTCTTCATTGAGTTCTATCAATCTACAGCTTTACAGTAGTCTCCACGCTACTTCATAAATGCCAACTTGTCTTCATATGAAGGAGTCTTTACTGTTCTTCATATTTACCCAACTAATTTCTCCAAGGTCACTTCATGATGACTGATGCATCATGGTTTCCAAGATTAACTCCAAGGACAGCTAGGGCTTCTCAACAATGTGTCTTCAATAAGCTACCTTAAGCCTCAAAGTCTGCACAAAACAATTCTTTGTTTCCAACCCTCTGTTCTTACTGTTGCGGTAACTGCTTCAGGACTAACTGTTGCTTCAGGTTGTGCGTACAAAAACAATCCTAGCTATGCAATTTTTAATAGGTTGCGGGTTGTGCTTCTACGGATTTATTACAGGTCCGAGCCTTTCAATGAATAACCCAGTCAACAAAATGCTCAACCTTCGGCTTCCTTCTTCGTTGGCTCGACCTTCGGCTTCCTCTTTCGTTCGCTCGACCTTTGGCTTCCTTTCTTCTACTACTTCACGTTCACGAATTGTGAACTGTCCTCCTTCTCTATGATGGATGATCAAGATCTCTGCTTGAGGTGAAGCGTTTAACTTGTATGTATACAAGTCTCACCTAACCAAAGGACACGTTTATTGGGAGGAGAGGCCGACTTATGAGGTTGCACATTAAAATTATATCGGAGAGGCCTTTATCCAATTAAACTTGTTTATTTACGAAAATCATAAAGGAGAGGCTATACCCACATTATAATAGATGTCTGGCGATCCCCAAATGCCACGTCACTACTTCAATCCCGCAATCGCAACTTCATGAAAATCTCGCAATCACAACTTCATGAAAATCCTGCAATCGCAACATTCAATATCACCGATATAACATTGTTGATGCCCCTATTTCCAACAGAGCGGATGCGATATTATATTAAATTGTTTTTGATCACTCCGTCAGGTGCACAACTCTATCGCAATCGGCAGTCTGTCGAGTCCACAACTCTATCGTAATTGGCAGTTTGACATCCATTTGAAACTTGCGATTACTGCGGATGCGATATTACATTAAGTTATGTTATAATGGTGCAGCAGGTCCGCAATACCATCGCAATCGACAGATTTGATATGACATTCTTTTTAAGACTTGTGGTACATGACTTCCGATGAGGCGGACGCGATATTACATTAAGGTGTATTATAATGGAGTGATCGGGTCCGCATATTATATCACAATCGGCGGATTTGAACATGACAAAGCTTTAAAGTTCGCGATGCAGCGGATGCGATATTTCAGAAAAGTTGTTGACATAAATTGTTTCGGGTCCATATTACATATCGCAATCGGGGGTTTTGAGCGGTGGAATATAATAAAACAATATTGCCAATATGTTAACTCTGATTTGTTTTTATTACATGCGTTGTGAACTTTAAAAGGTTTCCATGACTTATTACTCAAATTGGGTTCTTAGTTCCTCCGATGTGGCTCTTACTCTTGGGCATATGCGATAGGTCAATAAAAGTGAATTGTAACCGCAATGCTCCTCCGTTGTTTTCTTCAATTCTTATTCTTGGCTTGGCTTTCCTGTGTCTTCTAATAACTCTTCTTTGATGGCTTCCGATGAAATGCTTCTCTCGCTCCTGTTCTGACTTCAATGGTTTCCAATGTCTTTTCGATGGCTTCTAATGGCTTTCCTCGACTTCCGATAGTTTTCCTCCTTGGGACGCTCCTTGGGTCCACTGCTTCTACTCTGTCTGTATATATATTCAATCCATATGATGTATTCAATTCTTGGGTCATCCATCTCATTTAGTATCCCAAAATATTGTCATATTGACATCAATGACAATCTACATCAAAAATCTCCCCCTTTGCCATTAATGGCAATATTCTTCTTCTCTCCCCCCTTGACATCAATGGCAAAGGAGTGCACAAGGACTACCCCTGTCAAACTGCTCCCCCTGTCAAGCTACTTCTCTTCTTCATGAATATTATGTTACTCTCCCTGTCATGGTGCTCTTCTTTTTACTCAAGATAGAAAGATTGTTGCCTCATCATCAGCTAGCACATTATCCCTTCTTCATGTCTCAAAAACTACTTTATCGTGGCTTCAACAATATTGCTCCAAGAATGTCCCAAACAAACCTTTAAAGTTTGCCTTTAACCATGCTCAAGTGTGGTCAACGATGCCTTAAAGATGCTCCACTTTAGTGCTTCCAAACAGACATCAAATGGCCACATACCAAATGTCCAAGTCCAAGTTTTTATGCTTCAACCATCTGTATTCTATTGTCTCCACAGTCAGAATTAAGAGGTCTTCATAGTCTGAATCAGGAGAAAATGCTACTGAAATTGTCTTTTCTCGCTATCCCTCTTCATATCCGAGTTCCTTTGTATCTTTGTGCTTCTCCTTAAGTCACTAAGCTATATTCGACTGCACAACATTCTCCTTTCTACAGTCCTTTTGATGAGCCCTTTTTTTGTGTTCTTTCCAATTATCTCCACTAGCATATTTTGATATCCAATCTGTGACTGTCTTTTAAATTCTTTCTATTGATTGACAACTGCTCTTGCTTCAAGCTCCATTCCCAGATGTATCTGTTTGTTTGAAGGTTGCCTCTATTTGTGTCCATAATTTACCTATTCTTACATCATATCCCTGAGTCGAGACATTCAACTTCTGTAATAATAGCAACATAGTTCTTTGCCCCATTTCTTTAGCATTAGATGGCCTTCTCTACTGCTCCAATTTCTACTTAGTAATCAAGTAGAAAAAACATCTTCAACAACAATCCATTGGATAGTTAAGAGATCATGTTCTTTCAAAGGAGTGTTCCTGAAAAATGATCCATCAAAGAATGATTCTCAATATAGCTCATCAAGGATTACATAAGGCCCATTCACAGATGGATTCTGTAAGAATGTTTAATCATCATAAGCTCCCCCTAACTGTATGCATGATCTTCCTTTTAGCAGAGTCTCTCCATCAAATGCTTAGATTGTCGAAGATCAGGTCAACAACATGTGTTGTTGGTTCGAGAGTTCAGGAGACTTTCAGATCCAATTTGCTTCTTTCTCCATACTTGTGTAACTTTCTTCTCTGGCATGGTTCTAGTTTTTGTAGGAGCCCAAGTCAAGTTACAATAATGTGCCATATGACCAATGTTATGACAATTGAAGCATTCTATGTTGTTCATGAATAAGAATTCATGATTTCTTGCAAAATTGCTTCTCGGAGATTGTCGGGGACCATAACATTTATCTTTTTGATACACCCTAAGCATTATCATTCTTGCTTGAGGATTCACCTTCATAGCCAAGACCTGATTTATCAAATGGAGATCTTTGATGGCTGAGCATGTCATCCAAGGCTTGAGAGCTCTTCAAGATTTTGTCCATTCTTTCAACCTTTTTCCTGTGGGAGACAATCTCTTCTTCCAATCTTTCACAATCATTATTCTTCTTAGCAAGTTGTTTCTCAATTTCTTCCTTGATACAAGTTGCTTCATTTTCTTTTGTTTTAAGGGAGATGATATCTGATTTCATTCTGAAAATTTCTTCATTTTCCTTAGCTAGACTGCTCTCCATTTCTTCCATGATCCTTGTAGCTTTACATGTTTCGGCCTTGAGAAGGTTGATGTCAAATTTTAGTTTGAAGATTTCTTCATCCTTTGCTTTTAGTTGACATATCATGGTGTTTCTTTCCTTTTCTGCTTCATCAACCTGTCCTTCTATGATTGCCAATGCTTCCATTGTCTTCTCAGCTCCTTGTACTAGATTTCTTGCTTCTTCTAGTTGAGATTTAAGAGAGGAGACCTCTTCCTTGTATTGACCAATCTCTGCTTCAAGTTTGTTCAAGCTTTTGTGCCTTTGTTCAAGGTGGCTTGACAAGGTATCTTCCCATTTCTTTGCCTTATCCAATTGATTTGTCATGGATATGACTTCTTCATGATGCTTTCTTTTGTTTTGATGAAATTCCTCCTTAAGCTTGGCAAGCTCTTCATCCCTTTCTTGTACTTGAAGCTTGACAAGGTCAACTTCCTTCCTTGTTTGGTCTTGGTCACCAACTAGTGCTTTCTTCTTAAGTTCCTTGTTTTCCTTTTTCAAACTGATAATCTCTTCCATGGCAGCCATAAGTTTAGTGAGGAGATCTTCTTCAAAATCTTTTTCATTCTCTTCATCTTCTATGTCTTCTTTAGCCTTGATGTTATCACTCTTATCTTCACCTTCCTTGATGGGCTCTGGATTTCTTTCTTGTTTCCATCCATTTCTTGACTAGAGATCATTGTCAATGCTCCTTTTGAGTGAAGATCGGGAAGTTTATCTAATATGCCTTTTGTTAACGAACAATTTTCAAAATTGGCCTTCATAGAATCAGGTAGCCCATGCAAGATTGCTTACATTGCTCTTGTATTATGTTCCTTGGATTCTCCATCCATCATGCTATCAACAATCACTGATTTCCCGACTTCAATGCCTTGAGTCTTTAAGAAATTCCTCATTCTTGCTTCCCATATATCAAAGTTTCAATTTGATGGTAAAACTCACTCAGATTTTCCGCCGGTATTTTTCTTTGTAAAGGATTGTTGGATGAGCATCCTAGATTTGTATTCAGACATTTCTCTTGCGTAATAATCAACCCTCAGAACTGTTGCACCGGTTTCCTATGTACCTTGTTCTTTGCTCTGTTTTCTGCTTCATGGGATCAAATATTTAATTAGTGTAGGCTGCAGAAGTAATTTGCTTCAGTATTTAGAAGAATAACTTGATGAATGTATATTTAAAAATCAAGTGGGTGAAATAGATTCAGATTTGCTGCAGTAGGGATTCCTTCGAGTGTAGGAATTTTCACAAGAATATCAAGGGACCATTCCCTTCTAGTAGCAGCAAATTTGATGAATTTCTTCAACTTATTCATCCAAACCTTTGTGAGCCCATGTCGATGACATCTCTTGGAGGATATTTATACTATGTGATTTTTGTTTTAGACTTCTCCCGCAAGACTTGGATCTTCCTCTTGAAGGCCAAGGATCAGGTTTTCAGCATGTTTGTGTAATATCCCTTATCAGGAATATACCTCAAACACTAGCAAACTCCAACCAGAGATGGACTGGGAGGGCATTTACCAGATATGTCGCCTCTAAAAAGAAGACGAGATCCAGAGGCTACTTGGCCCTTTCTAGACTCTATCTAAGAGTATAATAGAAACACACAAGTGGTATAATAGTTGAGAATGTTCAAAGAGATACAATAACAATGATAAGATATATATCAAATAAACCATAAGTAGATACACAAGAAATGCAGAGAGAATGCTAAGCCATTTTATTATACTGAGTAATAAAATGAGTACAGGAGGTGATCAGGAAGATGGCACCTCTACTTGCACTAGGCAAGTGAAGAAATATACTCAGAATAGCGAAGGAATGGCCCCTCTCTGATCTGCGTCCAAGCTGCTGGGAAACTGTTATGCTGTTGCTGCTGCTAGAAATCAAATGAGGATTTGGGGCTGCTCCCCTCCTCAGAAAAGGCTGAAACTCTGGAATTGGACTCTACTCAAGAAACCCAGAAAAACCCAAAAAGCTCTCCTGGAATGGCCGACCCCCAAAAATCACCCCCTTGGGGTTCTGCGCAGTCTCTCAGTGCTCTGCGCTGCCACTGAATGCAACCCTCCAAAAATATGCCTGAAACCCCTGCCAAAACTCTCCAGCTGCAAGGGCTAATCCCCTGCTCTACCTCCCAGCACAAAACCAGAACTGCGTCCCTCTCTCAGTGCTGCGCAGTCCTCCAGAACTGCGTCCCTCTCTCAAGTGCTGCGCAGTCCTCCAGAACTGCGTCCCTCTCTCAGTGCTGCGCAGTCCTCCAGAACTGCGTCCCTCTCTCAGTGTTGCGCAGTCCTCCAAAATGTTGATAAACTGCTGCTGAAATGTTGATGTATCTACTGCTGAAATGCCAATGGAAATACCTTGCCCGAGCAGGCACTCGAAGTTCCCCGGGGCTAATGGTGAGATCTCCGAATGGAGACACTCAATGCACTAAACAGTGTTGCAAACTAGCTAAACAGCCAGCGTGCTCTAAGTCGAAATGACTATCACAAATGCTCATAACAGAATGATCAAAATGAGGGGGCTCATCTCTCTTTTATAGCCTTTGCCTCTCTCAATCCCAAGGCTCACCTCCTCCTGTGTGATTCCCCTCTTGCCACGTGTCTCTTCCCTCCTGGCAGTTCCTCCATGTGTCTGTGTGGGCTCCATTTCTGCATCCCCCTTTGGCCCCCTTGGCTCCCCTTTAAGTCACAACGTTGTGCTACTAGGAAGTGACTTTTTATTCTAAAAGTGAGTTATGTCCTCCTTCCTCACTTTTTTATTTACAAATAACTATAGAAGGAAAAATTTGAACAAAATCGAATATTCCAAGTAGCCATGGCTAATTAGGAATATTACAATCACCCCCGGCAAAATGTTGCTTGTCCTCAAGCAACTGAAGTGATGGATGTTGTAAGATCTCTTCACTCTCCCAAGTGGCATCCTCATCCGACAAATTCTTCCACCTCACCAAGAATTCCCGGACCGTCCTACTCCGCCGCTGCCTCTCCCTGGTATCAATGATAGCCTCTAGCTGCAATACCAAATGCCCCTCATCATCCATGGATGGTAGCTCATCTATCACTGTCACCTGCTGCCCCAATGCCTTCTTCAAGCATGATACATGAAAAATGTTATGAATCTTGCTGCCTTGGGGCAGCTCCAACTCATATGCAACCTGTCCAATCCTACGTATCACCCTGTATGGCCCATAAAAGCGGGGCTTGAGCTTCTCAGCCCCCTTCTGCTTCAGTGACGACTGTCGGTATGGTTGTAATCGTAGGTAGACCATGTCCCCTACCTCGAACTATCTCTCCACCCGACCCCTGTCGGCATACAGCTTCTACTGGTTCTGCGTTGTAGCCATGTTATCCTTGAGAGCTCGGAGGATATCCTAACTCTCTTGGATCCAAATCTTGGCTCTAGGAGCCCTGCTATACCCAGACATCACGTCAACAAAAGATAAAGGATGATACCCATATAAGACATAGAATGGTGGCATACCAATGGACATGTGATGTGAAGTATTGTAGCAGTACTCCCCCAGATGCAGCCACTTCAGCCATGCTCGCTGCTGCCCACTGACATAGTTACGCAAGTAGCCCTCCAGCCACTTGTTAACTATCTCTGTCTGCCCATCCGTCTGTGGGTGATAACTGGTACTCGGCGTCAACTCCGTCCCCACCAACCGGAAAAGCTCCTGCCAAAACCCGCCCATTAAACGGCTGTCCCTATCACTGACAATGGTCTTAGGAAGACCATGTAGCCTAAAGATCTCCCTGAAGAACAGCTCGGCCACCTGTGCTGCTGTATAGTGTGCGGATATGGCAAAAAAATGTGCGTACTTCGTCAGTCGATCAACGACGAAAAAGATACAATCCTTGCCCTGTACCATGGGCAACCCTGTGATGAAGTCCATCGAAATACTCTCCCATTTCCCCTCCGGAATGGGAAGAGGCTGCAATAAACCTGCGGGATGGCTCATCTCTCCCTTGTTCCTCTGGCAAACATCGCACTCCCGGATGTGCTGGAGTACGTCCTCCTTGAGGCCCTTCCATGAGAACCTCTCTCTAATGGCCCTGTAGGTTTTGGTAAACCCCTGATGTCCTGCCAAAGGTGAATCATGTGATGCCTAGAGTATCTTCTTCTTGAGCTGAGACCCCTCAGTCAAGAAGATCCGGTCCCTGTAATAGATGATCTCATCGACCACCCTGTACCTGTCATCTACCACCTGCCCATCCAGAACCTCACATGCAAACCTGTCCTTGGAGTACTCTACTAAGAGTCGAGCCCTCCAATCTATATCCAAGCTCATAAGAGACAACGTGGCTGGTCTACGTGAAAGGGCATCTGCTACCACGTTGTTCTTACCCTTGACATACTCAATGTCAAAGTCATATGCTTGGATCTTACTGATCCACTTCTGCTGCCTCTCCTGTAGCTGCTTCTGCTCCAAAAAGAACTTGAGGCTGTTGTGATCAGTCCTCACCCTGAACCTGTTACCCACCAAATACTGTCGGTACTTAGCCAATGCATGCATGATGGCTAACATCTCCTTGTCGTATATAGAATACAACCTCTCATGCGGAAGGAGCTTCCAGCTCTCAAAGGCTATAGGGTGACCTCCCTGCATCAATACTGCGCCGATCCCCTCTCCTGACGCATCACACTCCAAAACAAATGGCTGCGTAAAATCTGGCAATGCAAGCACTGGGCAGCTGCTCATAACCTCCTTGAGCCTGTCAAAGGCTCGCTGTGTTGTGTCCGACCAACTGAATGCCCCCTTCCTCGTCAAATCTGTCAAGGGTGCAGCAAGCTGTGAGAAACATTTGACGAACTTCCGGTACTAAGTACAAATGCCAATGAATCCTCGAAGTTCTGTCACGTTTCTCGGCTCCGACCATTCTCTAATGGCCCTAATCTTCTCCTCATGGACCCTCACTCCATCCACCCCTATGATGTGTCCCAGATACAACATCTTTGTCAACCCAAACTCACACTTGGAGAGTTTGGCATAGAACTGTTGCTCCTGTAAGATATGCAATACTGTCTCAATGTGCTAGAGATGCTCCTCCCAAGTCCTGTTGTAGATGAGAATATCATCGAAGAATACGAAAACAAACTTCCTCAAGTGACTACGGAAGATGTGATTCTTGCAGGACTGAAATGTAGCTAGGGCGTTGGTTGGCCCAAAAGGCATCACCAAGAACTCAAAGTGCCCATAGTGACACCTAAAGGCGGTCTTGGGAATGTCTTGTTCCCTCACGCGAATCTGATGGTACCCAGATCTCAAATCAATCTTTGAGAAGAAACGTGCCCCTCTTAATTCGTCCATCAACTCATCGATCCTGGGTATGGGGTACCTGTTCTTCAGGGTCTTCTTATTCAGGGCCCCGTAGTCAATGCACATCCTCAATGTACCGTCCTCCTTCTTCACCAACACCACAGAAGAAGCAAAAGGACTTGTGCTCGGTCGGATGTGCCCAAGAGCCAGCAACCCCTGGATAGCCCGCTCAATCTCATCCCGATAGGCCTTGGGGTGCCTATAGGGGGTGGTAATCACGGCCTATATACCCTGTTCAAGCTCGATGGTGTGCTCAAACCCCCGATCTGGTGGCTGTCCTGGTGGAATCTCCCCAAACACTATGGCATACCGATCAAGGATAGACTGTATCTCTGGATGTACCGTCTACCCTGTAGTCCCTGCCTCTGATGCACGCAGCTCCACTGCCCACTCTGTCTCCCTTCCGGAAGACTGCCTCCATCCGATGAGCCGAAATAGTATGAGGCGGATATGTGTGCTGTCCCCATATCTTCTCATGCCTCCCTGTCTTCTCATCATCCCACTCCATCTCTAGGGTCTTCTAATCTGTCGTGACCTTCCCTAGAGTGATAAGCCACTGAACACCCAGTATCATGTTGGTGTCCGGAATATCGACCACGAAAAAGTGGTCAATCAATGTGTAGGTGCCCATCGTCACTGAAAGCTCTGGAACATAACGAGCACACGTCATGGTCTGATCTCCTGGGACCAAGACTAAAAACCCATCGAAGCTCTCTGTCTATATACCTCTCCGCTCAAACATTTGTGTATCGATGAAGTTGTGGGTCGCCCCACTTTCAACCAGAACTGATACCCGCTGGCCACATATTGTCCCTCGTACGCATAGCGTCAGATACTTGGGAACTCCTCGCAATGCTGCAAGGGCCCCTCCGATGGGTGCAAAAGATGCACCTCCTGTTGCTAGTGGTGGAGGTGGTAAAGGTCCCTATATGGCATGGCTATCTCCTGCCTCCCCATCATCCTCGTCATCCTCTTCTCCATTGCTCTCAAAGAAGACCTCAATAAAATGTGTTTTACCAGCAGCACATCTATGTCCAGGTGCCCACGGCTCCTGACATGTGAAGCACAACCGCTTCTTCTTCAGCGCCTTCCTGGCATCATCATCAAGTTGTACTCGTCCTGGATTCCCCTTTGGAGGTGGAATCCTCACGTCCTTCCCCTTAGACTGGAAAGTCTGTCTCTGGGGGTAAGGTGTCCGGGTCCTAGGTAAGACATCCTGTAAGTCCAGGGTCCTGCTGATAGCGTCCTAAAGTGTGGCTGGTCTAGTGGATCGGACTAGACCTCGAAGTGGCTCTGCTAACCCCTCAACATACATATAGACCCTCCGCGTCGTGGATAGGTCTGGCACCATCACGGAGACCCTCAAGAAATCTGCAATGTAGGTCTCTGGGCTCCCTGTCTGTTTGAGCCTCGTCAGCGCAACAAAATGCTGCTCTGGATCCCTTCGATCAAATCGCTCCATCAATCTCTTGGTAAATTCAGCATATGTCGTCACTGTAGAGTGCCCGAGTGTAACCATCCCATGAAACCACCAATCCTGGGCCTCACCATCCAAATGCAGTGTTGCCACCTTGATGGCCTCTGTCTCCGACATTTGGTTAAGCTCTCTGTCTCCGACATTTGGTTAAGCTGGAAATAAATGTCCAGCTTCTCCACCCAAGACTTTGCCGAACTGTTTGATGAACCATCAAACATGGGCATGTGGAATCTACTCGTTGCATGGTGGGTGTCACCATCATGGTAATGCTGGTACCCTCTGTGATGGTCGCGGGGTTTGCTATCTCGCTGGAGCTGAACAAAATCTCTAAATGAGAGGGCATCCCTGAACTCCTACCCATATGCCTGGTACTCTACAAAATAATCGCCCATATGTTCGGGCTCTGCCTCCTGCTAGGCTACAACCCTCGTGTCTGCTCCTAAGAAAGTGGTCATGGTAGAGCGTGTAGGGGCATGTGAGGCCACCTGCTGCATAGTATCACGCTGCTCTGGCAAATGGTGGGATGCGCCCGATCCCTCACCAACCTGGAAAACCCGTGGGCTCTCACACTGTCTGGCCTCTACTGCCGTGAATCTCTGCCCCATCACCTCAATTTTCCTCAACAGATCCTGCACTGATTTGAGGAGCATATCCGCAAATCTCTTCCCGTCATCATCTGCCATCGGAGCCTCCTGCTCTGCATCCACCACAGGCTCCCTCTACTCTGCGTCCACTACAGGCTCCTCCTGTTCTGCGTCTACTACCGGAACACAGTCTCCCTCTCTGTAAGTGTTCTCCAACCTACGTCCAAAGTCTCTGTATCTCCGACCTCTATAACAGATATAGGGTTTTTCCCCCGGTGTCATAGATTGCTAGCTCCACAGGCTGAGCCAGATCTATGCTCTGATACCACTGTAATATCCCTTATCAGGAATATACCTCAAACACAAGCAAACTCCAACCAGAGATGGACTAGGAGGGCATTTACCAGATATGTCACCTCTAAAAAGAGGACGAGATACGGAGGCTACCTGGCCCTTTCCAAACTCTGTCTAAGAGTATAATAGAAACACACAAGTGGTATAATAGCTGAGAATGTTCAAAGAGATACAACAATGATACGATATATATCAAATAAACCATAAGCAAATACACAAGAAATGCAGAGAGAATGCTAAGCCATTTTATTATACTGAGTAATAAAATTAGTACAGGAGGTGATCAAGAAGATGGCACCTCTACTTGCACTAGGCAAGTGAAGAAATATACTCAGAATAGTGAAAGAATGGCCCCTCTCTGATCTGGGTCCAAGCTGCTGGGAAACTACTATGTTGTTGCTACTGCTAGAAATCAAATGAGGATTTGGGGTTGCTCCCCTCCTCAAAAAAGGCTAAAACTCTGGAATCGGACTCTACTCAAGAAACCCATGAAAACCCAAAAAGCTCTCCCGGAATGGCCGACCCCCGAAAATCACCCCCTTGGGGTTCTGCACAATCTCTCAGTGCTCTGCGCTGCCATTAAATGCAACCCTCCATAAATATGCCCGAAACCCCAGCCAAAACTCTCCAGCTGCAAGGGCTGATCCCCTGCTCTACCTCCCAGCACAAAACCAGAACTGTGTCCCTCTCTCAGTGTTGCACAGTCCTCCAGAACTGCGTCCCTCTCTCAGTGCTGCGCAGTCCTCCAAAATGCTGATAAACTGCTGCTGAAATGCTGATGTATCTACTGTTGAAATGCCAATGGAAATACCTTGCCCGAGCAGGCACTCGAAGTCCACCGGGCTAAGGGTGAGATCTCTGAATGGAGACACTCAATGCACTAAACAGTGCTGCAGACTAGCTAAACAGCCAGCGTGCTCTAAGTCGAAATGACTATCACAAATGCTCATAACAAAATGATCAAAATGAGGGGGATCCTCTCTCTTTTATAGCCTTTGCCTCTCTCAATCCCAAGGCTCACCTCCTCCTGCGTAATTCCCCTCTTACCAAGTCTCTCTTCCCTCTTGCGCAATTCCTCCATGTGTCTGTGTGGGCTCCATTTCTGCGTCCCCCTTTGGCCCCCTTGGCTCCCCTTTAAGTCACAACGTTGTGCTACTAGGAAGTGACTTTTTATTCTAAAAGTGAGTTATGTCCCCCTTCCTCACTTTTTTATTTACAAATAACTATAGAAGGAAAAATTTGAACAAAATTGAATATTCCAATTAGCCATGGCTAATTAGGAATATTACGGTTTGGGGATTTTAAGGCTCTAGTGGAAAATCAAACTGGATAGAAGATCAAGATCCTAAGGATAGATAATGGAGGTGAATACATCTCAAATGGTTTCAGAGACATCAACAAAGATGTCGAGATTAAGAGGGAGTAGATTATTCCATACAACCCTCAACAAAATGGAGTTGTTGAGAGGAAGAACGAGACCATCTTGGAAGCAACCAAAGCCATGATTCATGATCATAAACTTCTTATGTTTCTGTGGGGAGAAGCAATAAATACTGCAATATATGTCCAAAATAGAAGCCCTCATCGAGTCTTGGGGAACAAGACTCCTGAAGAAGTATTTACTGGTGTGAAACTGGAAGTTGGACATTTGAGAATATTTGGTTGTCGCATCTACATTCATGTATGTAAGGAGAAAATATCAAAGCTAGAAGCTTCTAGTAAGAAAGGTACATTTGTTGGATACTGTGAAAATTCTAAAGCTTACAGGATATATGTGCCAAGATAGAGGAACATTGAGTTCAGTCGGGATGTGACCTTTGATGAAGATGTTGCTCTTGGAAAATCCAGTGACTCTCCTATCCCTTCCAACACTGAAAGGAGAGAGGATACTATTGAGAAAGTTGCAAAGCCATCCATGCCAGAATCTGACCTTCCATAAGAACCTATGGCACCTTTGGATCCTTTAGATCCTCCTCCTTGTGATCTTCCCTCTTCTAGGAAGAGACCTTTGTAGCTTCAAGATACATTCCAGGATGCAGAGAAACATTTAGCCCCTAGAGGCACCTTTAAAGAAAACAAGCAACCTCGCAGATATCAGGGATATGTTGCATTAATGAGCAATACCAAACAATCTAAACCTACTAGCTATGAAGAGGCCGTAAAAGAACAAGTTTGGAAAAATGTAATGACAGAGGAATATCAGTCCATTATGAAAAATGATGTATGGGAGGTTGTTCCAAGACCTGAGGGGAAGTCTGTAGTGACTTCCAAGTGGATATACAAAATCAAACATGCAGTTGATGGTAGCATTGAAAAGTTCAAAGCGAGATTCATGGCTCGAGGATTCTAGCAAAAAGAGGGAGAAGATTATGATGAGATATTTGCACCTGTTGCCAAATACACTAGCGTCTAGTCTATCATTGCTCTAGCTATTAATCAGGCTTGGAGTCTTCATCAGATGGATGTGAAGACAACTTTTCTTCATAGTATACTTAAGGAAGAAGTGTGCCTCGAACAACCTCAAGGCTTTGAGGTACATGAAAGGGAAACCCATGTTTGCAGATTGAAGAAAGCCCTTTATGGACTTAAGCAAACCACCAAGGGTTGGTATGCTCGGATCGACCGATATCTGATAAAGCTTGGATTCAACAGAAGCAATGCCAATCCCAACCTTTATTTCAAGGTTGTTCAAGGTATGCCTTTGATTTTGGTTTTATATGTCGATGATTTGTTCATGACAAGAGCAGAGCCTCTGATCATCTAGTGTAAGAAGGAGTTTGCCTCCGAACTTGAGATGAAATATCTTGGGTTGATGCACTATTTCTTGGTCTTAGAAGTGTGGCAGAAACCAGGAGAGATTGTCCTCGGCGAAGGAAAATATCTTGTCAAAGTCTTGGAGAGATTTGGAATGATAGATTGCTAATCCATCGCCACACCAATGGAGGCAAATTTCAAGTTAAGTGGTGAAGTTGTGGGCCCATATCTAGTGGATCCTTCTATGTACCGACAGTTAATTGAGGCTTTGATGTTTTTGGTCAACACTAGACCGGATATATGTTTTGCTATTAACACCTTGATCCAGTTCATGGTGGAACCTTTGCATGCTAACTAGGTGGCCGCAAAACATGTCTTGCGATATCTGCATGGGACAATCAATCATGAACTAAGGTATGGCTTTGGTGATGATTTGAGACTACATGGGTATACAGATGCAGATTTTACAAGCAGAAAGAGCACATCAGGATGTTGTTGTAACCTGGGATCTACCATGATTTCTTGGATGAGCGGGTAGCAGAGATTGGTCGCTCTAAGTATAGCCGAGGCAAAATATATTGTAGCTAGTATGGCTAGTTGTGAGGCAGTATGACTACAGAAGCTCCTTGCAGAGTTGTTTGATCATGTGCCCAATACGACCGTGATATACTGTGACAATCAAAGTGAGATCAAACTTTCATAGAATCCAGTATTCCATGATAGGTCGAAGAACATTGAGATCAAGTACCACTACATCAGAGAAATGGTACAAAGAGGAGCAGTGCAGCTCCAACAAATTTCAACAAATAAGCAAGTTGCAGACATTCTCACCAAGCCAATGCCCAAAGCAAAGTTCTTATTCTTCAGAGACCAGCTTGGAGTGTAGGAGAATGTGTCCCTCCTTGAGGGGGAACATTGCTAATTGAGAGCACTGAGCATATGCTCTTCCCTCGGTCTTTCATCCAGCCATGGACTTGGTGGGGGGATGAGCAAAGTAGCTCCTGGTTGTAAGGGTACTCCTTGGATCCATGGACTTGGATGAGTACATGCCCTAGTATGCTTCCTACCCGCAAGTCATCTTCATGTCATTATTGACCAAGGAGAATGTTGAGATGGTTAAGCTTGTCAGAATTGCCACCCATCTAGCCAGTGGGTGAGGAGACTTAGGTGTGTGTTATCTTTACCAAGGTCGAACGTCACTGCCATAGACTTGGTTGTGGTAAAATGATCTCCCTTAAGTGTTGGATTTCAGGTGTTCTTCCACTTGATCACTAAGGATCAAGTTGGATGAGAATCAGTCAGTGGACATAGGGTGTGTGATCTTTATCAAGGTCATATGTGACTACCATGGACTTGGTTGTGGTAAATCGATCTCCCTATCGTCGATTGTGGATCATTCTTCTTCTATGGATTGAGACATCATTGTTCAACTGAGATGAGATCTATGGTGTAGCTGGAAATTCCTCCGTAGCTAAGAGGGAGTGTTGAAGTTGGCAACTTCAGTTAGAATTTTTCATTAGCAAAATAATCGAGACAACTTGTATTTTTGACCTTGACCAAGTCGGCCTCAAGGAGGACAAGTCGGCCCCACATGTGGAAAAGCCACCTCTAAGTCACATATAAATATGACTTCGCTGAGCCTCACTTGGATCATCACATCACACATCAATTCACCTGAAATTTGCAAAAATCAATCCACACAAGAGAAGGAGCAAGGAGACATTTCAAACCAGCGTTGACCAGCCTCTTTCTTATGTTTGACTCAACATTGCACAAAGCAGAGACGAAGCGGGGCCATTTTTTGGAAGCCGGGACGTGGAAGCGTCATTTCCCAAAAATCTAGGAAGTGAAGCATCTACTATTTATATATATATATATATTATTATTATTATTTTGCATTTATATTAAAAAAACAACCAAAATACCAAATTAGTTGTAGAGGACATGAAAACATGCATATTTTTACATAAATCAAGATAGATATGGCATCCATTGTACAGCAATGATTAATTATTCCATCATCAACCTTCTAGAATCTAGAATCTAGACTCCTCTTCTCTTGTCTAGCCTTTGCCTCTACTTCAATCCGCTAGGGATATTAGTCAACATTGCCCAAATTTGATCAAACAACCTAATCCAAACCTTATAATATGCTAGAGAAAACTTAACATGCCTGATCAATGATTTTGACATGAGTGAAGGGTACATTTTTGCTAAGGCCATGACAAAGGAGTTCAACAATCAACAACACCAACACTGGGGTACATATAGGGTTTGGTGCTCTTGATTAAATGCCAATCACATGCCCTCATACATGATATAATCCAATGAAACGCCACAATCCCATTGATCCTGAAAACTGTTAAGTCTGTTGAATTTTGAATGGGATATGAAATTCTATTTTCTCCATATGAACTCTGATGAGGTTGGAACCACTCTCAAACATCTTGAGTCATTTCATGGTAATGTTAAAAATTTAAGTAAGAGGATGGAAATGAAAGATAAAGGAGATTAGGGAGCATCTAGGAAGCATCTATGGAGCATCAAAGGGCACCTTGGGAGTATTCGGAAAGTGTATTTCCTCACATAACAATTTGAAATTTCAAAAACAAAAAACAAAAAAAACCCCACGGAACCATGTGAATCGTCCACCTTCTCTTGGACCCGCTCGCGATCCGCGGTGGATACACAAGATTTGGTCAAAGACTAAGGAAAAACCCCACAAGGGGGAAAACCCTTTCAAATTCTTCTTATTAGATTGTCATAAAATGTTCAGCAAAGAGATACAATGATTCAACTCATGAACAAAAGAGTCAAAGTCAATTCTTTTACTATCCAAGATATTTACCAACCAATATCCAATAGATGAGCCTCAGAGTCAAATCTGGTCAACAAGTCAAAGTCTGCAATTTTGCCACAGTCAAAAGCAGTCAAAGATGCCCTAACCAATCCACAAGTCAACAGTCAAACTGCCTCAAAGGAGCTCAGTCAGCAGTCAAAATACTCGGCCTTCCTTGCTGGTCAAACCTCAATCAAAACAGTCCCAAACAACTCGGTCAAACTCAGTCAAAGGAGAGAGAAGATCCCTGCAGTCAACTTCAGATTTTAGAGGTCAAAGTCAGTGGTCAGCAGCAGTCAAAGTAGCCCAGAAAATCTCAGTTCCTCCACAGAAAAACTTGGCCTCAAAAGATCAAACTTTTGCATGTCAAAGGAAGTCAAACTTGGTCAATGGTCACCCAAACAGAAAGTCAACACAGAATTTCAGAATCAACCCTTGAACCTTTGCACGTGTGAACTCAGCTGCCTTGTTTCAGACCTGTACAAACCAATCACAAGAGGAGAGAGGAGAATATGTGTGTGATCATGATGTCCAAATGAGGTTGACTTGACATGTATTTATATGCTTCTTTGGAGACCCAAATTGTCTTTAAAGCCGACCTGAATTTTTGTGCACGTGGGTTTTCAAATAAAAATACATTTTTCTTTGACCAAATTAAATTCTTCCAAGGGCTAAGAGGGTCTTCTCTGGATGAGGAAGGCTGTCCAAAGGAGGAAGTTTGTCCCTCAGCTGCCAAATTAACACAATTTTGCTGTAGATATTAAAAGCTTTGTTTAAACTAGCATTTTATAATAGAAAATGCAGCTTAAGAAAAACTTTTGAGCATTGAATGTTAGCCACTTGTTTGAATTATTGGTGTCAAATGTACATGTCAGCACGACCCATTAATATGTATTATTATGTACTTATAATCATGAGCAAGGCCATATTCTTTATTATTTTATTGTATTACTAGCTATGGTTAAGGCTGACCTAATCTAACTTGATATGTAGACTCAAAACCTTCTTGGAGTGTGTGCCCTTTGTTTTGCGGGCCCATAAGTGCCTCTTGAAGAGATGCCTCACTTGAGTTGTGTGTAAATACACAACTCAAGCTCTCATTTGTATCATGTCATCTAGTGATCTTCTTGATCTCTCTTATAAAGAACCACCCATATCTTTGGCATTCAATTGTGCTTGGCATCTTGTGCATTTCTTGTATAGCACACTTAGGCATCTCTCTCTCTCTCTAGTGTGAAGAGTTTGGGTTTGTTTGGTTCCATTCAATTCCTTGCTTTCATTTGTGAATCTCAACAGTGCTAACGTTTCTGGATGACAGATAAAACCCAACTTTTAAAATCAGTGTGTACCACTATCAAAGTCCAAATTTTTTGTCAAATTGAGAATATCCTGATCATCTGGTATATCAGGTTGTACTGGTGGTCCATGAATGTCCGAATCTTTTGTCAAATTGAGAATATCCAAATCTTTTGTAGAATTGAGATAACTATATGATAAGAGATCGTATCTGTAACATTTGTTTATTTTCCAAATTAGTCCCAAAGAAGGTTCCACCGCAACTGCAAATATAGAATCTTCTTGTTGTTCATAGGGAATGAATCGTTCTTCATAGAATGTACATTGCTTACTGGCTCTATTTCTCCATTTCTGTGGAAAGTCATCAACCTACCACATGGCATTGTTCAGTAGAAGGGAAGTTTCAGAAGTCAAATGGATCATCAGTGTGATTAGCTACATATTCAACATTCTCAGAACATGGCATTACTGAGTAACAAAAATTTATGCTAGCAGGCAGGTCAGTAGAGGGATCAACTACAATCTTCAACAAATTGTCATGTTTTTAATAATCCTGGAAAAATCAGACGTTGATATTTTGACGTTTCAAAGTATCAAAAGCAAACAATTCTAATTATAGAGTTTTGTATAATCAAATTGTTGCCTTCACATAAAAACAGTCGCAGAGGGAAAGGGCACAACAATATTTGAACTGACTAACAAACACATTCATTACCTTTCCTTAGCAAGCTTAAAGAAATTGGAAATGTGTCCCCATAATGTCTTCTCAAATTTCTCCCACGTGCGATCTACATCCTCAAAGTACTCTCTGCAAAAACGAAACTCAAAATGAAAAACTGCAATTGTTGAGTATATGTTTCCAGAGTACTACCTAGTCTTGTCTCTACACTAACACTGAATAGGACTAAAGAAACTAAGGGTGCATAAGTGCACCATCCAGTATGCAATAAGAAAATTTCCACAATTAAACATAACTCAATATAAACAATGCACCAGAATACAAATGTTGAAAATACACGTCTAAGAGGAAGAGCATCGCTTCACATGTGCAGAGTTCAAGGCAGAATCAAGATATTTGTGCAAGAGCCTGAGCCCAATGTTTGTGATTTTTCTTTCTATTAAGGTATGGATTACAAATTTCCCAAGTTGTGAATTTAGGATATTGAACCAGATAGTGTATGTGTGCGATCACAATTAGTAACCATTTAGAGAGCACAAAGAAACAGACTGCAGATCAGACAAAACAAACATTGTTTATTGATAGAAGCATGATAGTACATTGAGAGCCTAAGTTTGATCAACATAGTGACAAATATAATGCCCAAAAACATGATAATACCCAAATATTTAAACGTGGTCTTTTATGGCCATTATAGCATACCTGCTCAAATGATTAATCATTAGAGGCAAAAACTGATCAACTCCTCATGTTCTCAGAGTAATGATACTTAGGAGATCCCAATAAATGTGCTTTGACTGTAATTATTATGTCATTAAGACAACCTCATAAGAAAAGACACACTAGATGACACAATCGTATTTAAGAAAGACAGGAACATCAAACAGAATCTAGGAGTAACATCTATTCCCTGCTTTTTCTTGAGCATCATACTCAGGTTATGAATTATCCAGCTCAGGTGTTGGTCCCTTGCTGATATTATAAGGTCTCCTCTATATTGTAGTTGCTTTCCATCGTGATAACACCTCCTATTAATTTGGCAGCTCAGGGACAAATTTCCTCCATTGGAGAGTCTTCCTCTTCCACAGAAGCCCCTCCTAGACCTTGGAAGAATTTAATTTGGTCAAGGAAAAATACTGTTTTTAAGGTGAAACCCACGTGCACAAAAGTACAAGTTGGCATGGGCAAGCTAATTCGACCCATTGAGATGCATATAAATAGAGCACATGTCACATCACTTTGGAGCAGCATCATCACATTCATATCTTTTCTTCTATGATTCGTATAGCTCTGAAATTGCAGGTCCGAGGCCACACATGAAAAGGAGAGAGAGGAAGGATCTCTTGACCGAGTTTGACTTCTGTTTGGAACCTTTGACCAGAGTTGACTTGGCATTATTCGAATGCTTTCGGCTAGGAAGGAAAATGCCAAAAAAAATTGGTAAAAAATTCTATGGTGAATTGCAGACGTTTCAAGCCTTGAACAATTCAATTTTAATATTAGAAACCCTCAGATAAAATCGATTTCAGATCAGAAGGCCTCCTCAAGCTCACGGCAAGGAAGAAAGAGGCTTCCTAGGCCTGCAGCTTCTACTCAAAAATTGATATGTCAAGACAGGCCTTCAAAAGGCAAGACCCTAGCCTCAAAATTAGTGAAATAATTTTTCAAATGACGGAGTGATACCCCTGCACAACAAAGAGTTAGTCCACAAATCAAATGAGCAAGGAACAGACCCTAAGGGCTTTTCAGCTAGGGTAAGAGAAACCTTTAAGGCTTGCAGCTAGCCTTCAAAACTAGTTTCCAATGATCAGTCCCCAAGGGCTAATTACAAGCTTCAATACAAGTGATCAACCCTTCCAAATGATGATTATAGGCCTGCAAACACCAACGATTAGTCACAAAAATCAACTGACAGTAAGAAGAAGCCCTAGGAGGATGTGGCTAAGGCTGACAAGCCTTGATAGGCCTGCGGCCTTTCCAAAACAATTTTGTTGGGCTAGAAAAGAGTGAAAATTCAAATCAGAACCCTCAAAAAAATTTGCAAAATTTATGTGAGATAAACCCTTGAAGAAATCGAATTTTTGCAATGGCTTTAGGCCTCTAAACCCTTGAGAAACCCTGCAAACAAATTGGTTAGCTTTCTGCAACAATTCAGAGTTAGATCAAGAGCAAACTAGGCCTACTAAGCTTGCGGCCAGGCTACAGATGGACATGGAGGGGAGTGGCCAACCAAAAGAATGTATGGGAACAGAACTTGAGCCACGAAATTGTGTCTAGTCTCTGCAAAATCAAAATTCAAATTAGAAAAATCACAAAAATTATTTACAAATTTCCAAAGTTTAAAACCCTTGCGAAAAATTTAATTTCAATGGTGAGAGAAGGCTTCAAACCCTTGCGGCCTTCTTTAGAAAAAAATTATTTATGAAATGGAGCCACAAAAGGTGGATTGAACCCTCTTGGAGGCATAGAAGAGGCCTAAATCCTTGCAGCCCTGAAGAAATAAGACAAAATGCTTGGACAGCCCTCAAAAAGATGAAATGTTGAGTTAGAAACCCTAGCCGTCTTGGTAGGGTGAGGACTAGAGCCCTCCAAGATCGACTTCTTCCTTGATCTCTTGTCAAATCCACCTGCAAAACAAATTTATGAAGAAACGAACATCCCTTCCTTCAGACCTGCAAAGGACACAAATAATACCCACACATACATATATGCATAACAAATATAGATACAAAGGATTAGATGAAGTATATATACAAAATATTATTTACAAATTTACAATAATGAAAGCTCTTATAGCATATCTATTCATTTTTTGCACAAATACGTAGAAATAGATAGATTTAAATAGTCATTTCCCTTTAGAGTGAATGGTAGGAAACCACCTTCAAAATATTCTTATGATGAGTCTTTGAGAAAACCCCACTATGGGTTCTTAGCCTTTATGCTTCAAGTAGTTGGTTGGTTCAGCTAAAACTTCCCCAAGTACCTGAAATTTGATTAAATAAAATTTTCTACACACACTTGAAAGATTTGTTAGATCTATTGGAGTTGATTGGCACAGGGAAAGGGAGCCTAGGGATTCAGCTAAAATCTGCTAGATCTGCCTAATCATCAGTGTTTCCTCAACCCAAAATAAAGTGCAAAATAATTATACACTAATAAATCCAAAAGGCAGATAGAACTAACAATATAAAATATCAGTAGAACATTAAGCACAACAGAACAAAATTACCATGGGATTGAAGAAATACACCATAGCGCTAACCCCAAAGAATTTTGCTTTTATTAATCAGAAAAAAGTATTATAGAGCTTCTAGAGGCAATTACACCATCCAGAGATGTTTAAAATGAGGAGCCTTAAGCTTCCTTATATAGAAAAATGAGAAATCTAAATCCCCCTCCAAGCGGAAAAAGGCTAGGTCCAAGGAAGTGCACAAATTTGACTTGATCCATGCCAAAATTTAACCTTGTCCCTTGATCTGGAAGAAGAAATTCGAATTTGTTGAAGAAAGCTTTGATCTCGGTCCAAAAAAATTTATTTTTTTTTCTCCTTGAAAAATCCCCCTTTAATTAACCACCATGGTCCAAAAGTTTGGTTTTTCGTAAAAAAATCATTTTTTCCTTTCATACAGGACCTCAAAAATATTTTCCAATTTCTTTCCTCAAAATTCCCTCATCAATTTAACCACATTGACCAAAAAAATTAGTTTTCCTTGAGAAATTAAATTTTTTGGTCCGATGAAGCTTTTGTGGGATTTTTTTTACCATGGAAATGAGTCCTTCAAATTTAATCTTCCTCGGGAAGGTCTTCTTTTTCCTAAAATCGTTTTTCCACTTGGAGAGAATTTTATTTCCTCACATTTTTAATTTTTTGACGATTTTCCAACTAATTTTTGCCCAGAAAATCAAAAAAAAAATTGAGGGGATAGACATGATTTCAACCCTCAAAGTGTGTAAATAGAAAGTTGAGGTGTAGAGGTTCTATAATGTCCCAAATGGAAATTAACAGTGATAAACAAAGCAAATTAAGCACATCTAACACAAGAAATGACACATGCAATCAGGTAACCAGAAATGCTCCAGAAACATGCCAAAATGGGCCAATTTTTATTATCAAATGATAGGAGTACAATGTATGATGGAAGGAGTGCACTTGGGCTTGCTCAAGGCAAGCTACAAGCCTCAGGTGTCCAACAAAGTCTGCCCAACTGTTGTAGATCAACTCCTTTTCAAAAATCTGTGCTGGCCCTAGTGAGACTGCATTGTTGGTTGGAAAAACTGAAGATTTGCCCCACCTCCAGTGCTCAGAAAATTCTGCAAAATTAGCCTTGGTCTCCTCTCAACAAACCCACCAAAACCCAGGAAGGGTTTGGTCTAGTTCTGACCCCCGAAATTGACCCCCAAATACCACAACCTCCACAACTGGCTAGAAAATTCGACCCTCCTGAAAAACCTCTATTGCAGCCCTCCAAATGGTGCCAAAATGCTGGGCTTTTCTTCCCCGGATGACTCCCTCAATTCCTCAACACAACCCAGCTCCACAAGTCCTCTCCTCAACTCCCACGTGTGCCCAGAGTTTGTCTCCTGCATGTGAAAATTTTATCTATTGCAACTACTGAAAGTTATTCTTCTAACTCAAAAATTAACTATGCAGTTTATTTGTTGCGGCAAATAATGAATAAAATCACAGCTGCAATCTTCACCATCAAAATAATGCGAAAAATAAAATACTGGAAATTGAGAAAAGGTAGCACATACACAATAATTTCGACATTGTTATTTTTGGACAATTGTCCCCGGAAAAAATCCAACTTGGGAAAACCGGTGCAGCATATGAGGGCTTTTTTATTAATATTCAGCAGCAATTCTGAGTACAATAATTTAGATGCCCAACTGGCAATCTAATATGAGGAAAATACTGGCAAAAATATCGTGAGAATTTTCTCTCACCCCTTAGCTTTTTTTGCCTCCGAAATCGCTTCCCTGGCTACTGCACTTAGTTCACTGTGTCACCCTCTGCGCAGTGCTTGCGCTAGCCCTCTAGAGATTTTAGTCTTCCTTCCTTTGCCTCTTCCGGGGACTGGAAATCTTCCTCCCAGAATGTTACTGCCCTCCTCTTCCACCTGCTACTCACCCTCTGGCTCTATCTTCTCTACTGAGTTGCTGCTTCTGAGAAAATCGAACTGCCTAGGCAACTGAGTATCTGCACTGGATGATTTCTCCATCACCACATCGACTTCCTTTTATAATCCATTGTTGGAGCACCAACGGCCAAGATTAAAACTTAATCAATGACTAGGATCATCTCTATATCAATCCGTCTGAGTTTCTAGATGATTCTGACCTTATCTCAATTAATACCGATTAATTAACCATATTCCCTAAGTTTAGACTTAAGAAATATTTAAAAATTGGCTAATAATCTAATTGAGACACTTTTAAGCAGAATTTACATAAACAATTTATGGGTTTTGGAGATTTAATGTATTCTAGCCTCGCCACAAAATGTCAAGGCTAGAACACATCTGATGCTACAAAAACTAACACTGCACAGGCTCTGGGAAGGAGAAATTCGCCCTGCCCCAAAGCAGCAATCTTCGGCCCCCAAATTCTTCACAAGGCATAGTCTTCCCCTTGAGCAACTATACTAAATTTCTCCTAACAAAACACCCTCGGAAGCCAGCTGAAATGAGTGATACGATTTCCCAACTGCATCCTCCCTGCAGTATGAATTGGCTGAAGGAAACCTAGTAAATTGAGATCCAACTCCACAAATCACCTCACCCATGTAGCAATGGATTACCTCCCTAGGGTGGCACTCAAAGTCCACCGAAAGAAGGGTAAACTCTCCCCTTGGAAAGCTTTGTGCTAAGCAACACTTGTGAGCCAGCTAAACAGCTTGAGCAACAAAGAAAATAGATAAGTTGAAAAAAAATCCCAATAGTTGATATACACCTTCTATTTATAATTTTGACTTGCCTCCCCATGTGGGTCTCTCCATCCACTATTTCGACCTCTTTCCTTGGCAAATTTGACCTTTCTCTCCAAGGGGTGTGTATTACATGTGGGTGTGGCGCCCACATTCCACTAACAAAATTATTTTTACTAAATTCCTCTCATCGAATGGTGTAGGATTGATCTAAAGATCATCCGATTCCGATAAGTATTTATGGAGATATGAATTTATTTTGATTATGGACTAATTGTCAAAGTCGGCCAGCAACTTACGTAGGCTCAGAAGCCCAGCAGTCGCATCTATTCAACCCCAACGTTTTGCATATAAATACAAGGAGTATTCTCCTCATTTGCACACTTCACTCTCATCACATCTCTCTCTCTCCTGCACAGAAAAGAGTCTCTTCTCTCTCCTGCGCAGAAAAGACTCTTCTCTCACACATGTGGAAGGAAGGACGTAGATTTTAGGGCTGCAACTGCAGATCGGAACTTTGACCAGCGTTGACCATCATTCTCTCTCTCTGGACTGTGCAGTAGGTGAAACTGACTCTCCTTGGAAGGCCGCATTTTTTGGTGAAGGAATCAAGGTGATCCGACCACCGGTTTGACAGATATCGACTACCCTAGTTTAGGGCTGATCTAGGGTTTGCTGCTGCTGATGTAAATCAGATTTTTGTACTAGTTCTCTCTGCGGAATTATTGAAGATAAAAGAATATTTGATCAAAGGGTTTCCCCATATTGGGGTTTGTCCCTGGCTAGCCGCCACATCTTGTGTCTCTTGTCTTGGCTTGTTTTCTGTCGATCGTTTAAGGTTCTATCTGCACTTTACTTAATGTACATGTGATTGCTCTGTGGATAATAATAAGAAAAAAACAAGTAAACTGCTCTAAGCATAGAACATACCATAACTTAACAAGCCCCCATCTCCTAAGTCTCATCCCCAAAATTTCATGGGCCCACATAATAGTCAAAAATGCAAAATTGTGAAATTGATTTTAGGGAAATTATTCTAGGAAGGAACATTATAGGTTCTATTTATGAGAAATCATACCCCCATCAACTTTTATAGACATTACATTTTACATCCAAATAATTGTTAAAATCCCGACCAAGTGGGAAATTTTAATAATTAAAACTATGTACTTAGACTTAACCAAATTCAGAAAGACTTTAGACATGTTCTAGTGTGATAATTTACATTGACTCTATACATTGGGACTCACCTAAGACATCACCATCGAGCCCCACTCTAGCTTTGGGGTATATTTGGGAGAAAAAACTCTGCAAATTATAAGGGTTTATAAAACACGAATAATTAATGGATGGTAAAAAACTCCGTAGAGTGAAACTCTTTGCTGGAAATTTTAAGCTTACCTAGGTGTTTTACATGGCTTTATAAACACACTAGAATCATTTTACATATGGCCCACAAGGCTACAGAATTTGGGTTTACAATTTTGACCAATTGTTGAATGACAATGATGATCTTTGGTTGTCTGTCTGCTCAAACATGATCGAATGCTTTTGAAAAAAATGTGCACTGCTATAGGTTAGTTGACATAGAGTGGTCAACAGTGTCAAATAAGAAGAGTTCTTCACGACACTCACCAGGCTACAACAAAAAGGAGATGTGGACGAATATACTAGAGAATGGGAAACTTTAGCTACACAAGTACCTGGGATATTTGAAAAACACCTTATTCAATCATACATCACTAGACTTAAACCGCATCTCCAGAATGAGCTTAGGCTTCATGACATCACATCCCTAGAAGAAGCAAGACATAAAGCAAAAGTTGTAGGAAAAAAGTTTGAAAGAATACAGCTACCAAAAGTTGAAAGAGTATATTCGAGACAAAGATTTCCCCAAACTTCGGGCTTGGAGAATATAAAGTACCTTCCACCACAGCTATGTGGAGGAAGAACTAATTTGGAAGTGCAAGGAATAAAAGAGGGTAAGTGCAAACGCTGTGGCGAAAAATGGGATTCTAGACATTAATGTGTTAAAGGAAAAGAGACCAAGAACCTGTATACATGTGAAGCAACCAATGATTCAGATAGTGAAGAGTCAGACATAGAAGAAGTTGAAGACTCTCCACAATTTTCCCCAAAATCAGACAATGAAAATATTTCGCAAGTATCATTATCAGCCATGACAGGAATATCCCAACCCCAGACCCTAAAGTTAAAAGGACATATCAAAAAGAGCAATGTAATGGTTCTAATCTAAGAAACCGGATTCATTGAAAACCCTCCGCGTGTCCTGAATCCAGTGAATTGGACGCGATTTAGTGGGACAGGTGTCCTATGAACATGTCTGAGCGTATCCAACGCATGTCCGGGCATGTTCGGGTAACGTGTCTAGAATGTCCCAATTCTAGGACATATGTCCCCTTGAATTGTGTGTCGTGCGGCCCATAAAGGCCGGTTTTGGGTCATTTCTCCCTCATTATTCTCTGTCTCTCTTGCTGTGAATATGTGGGAGCAACTAGCAAAGGGTTTAGGAGCATTTTGGAGGCGATTCAAGAAACAGGTAAGTGCATTTTGCTTCTTTTTTTTTTTGCATTTTTATTACAACAGTTTGCATGTGCATTTTTTCTTTATTTTTTTACAGCATTCATGGCTCAATCAAGGGCAGTAGGGAAGGGGCAAAGGAAGGGAAAGAATGTCCCCATTAGAGATGCCCCTCCTATTCCAATTTCATCAGGGTCTGCAAGTGTTCCCTCTATTGGAAGTGGGGCTGCAACAACAGCTTCAAATGTTGAGGGAACAATTAATTTAGAAAGACAGCAGGCTCAAGAAAACAAATATCCCTTGTGGAAGTATGTCACAAGAGAGCAAGGGCCAAGCAACAAGTTGAAGGGAGGAGGCAATGTTGCTTGGAAATGCAACTATTGCAACAATCATTTCATGAGCACTTATTACTGTGTGAAAGCTCATTTGTTGGCTTTACCAGGTTGTGGAATTGGAGCATGTACACAAGTGTCTTTAGCTAAGAGGAAAGAAATGGAAAAAGAGGCCAATGTTGGTGTGGAAAAGGTGGTTGCAACATCTAAAAAAAACAAGAATGATGATCCCCTTCCATTCTTGAGGAAAAGCAGCAACAAATTTCCATTTGAGAGTTTTGGTGGGGGACAAGCAGCAAAAAGAAAGGCAGTGGCACTTGGTCCAATGGACAAGATTTTTCAGAAAGAGAAATGGGAAGAGCTTGATCTCACCATTGCATTCTTTTTCTATCAGAACTTCATATCCTTTAATGTTGCACGCTCACCTTTATTTATTGAGATGTGTCGAGCTCTAACTCAAGGGGCTCCATCAGGGTATGTGCCTCCTGGGTCAGAGAAGCTTAGAACCACATTGTTGACTAAGGCAAAGAAAGAGGTGGACAAAATGCTTGAGCCTATTAAATCAGCATGGCCAACATCTGGGGTTAGTATTGTTTATGATGGGTGGACACATCCAGCACGCCACTAGGATCTTAAGTGAGTCCTAGTGTTCTAAATTGAGCCTATGTAAAAGTAATTTGACGATAATCCTAACTATTTGGTTCGATTATTTTATTACAAATTGCTTGGTCTGTTGGATTATACTTGAGTCGCAGAAATGGGTAGTCTATGAGGGTCTGTAACAAATGGGTTTTCCCCCCTGCGATGTATCATGGTTAGAAAACCATGGCTAAACATTTGAGGGTTGGAAAAATAATTTATCCCTTATAGGTTAATTAATTAAACTTTTTGGCCCAAAATTAAGTAAAATCTTCAGCCAAAAATTTAATTAATTCAAAGTCCTAGGTAAGTTTAAATTCTCCAAAGGCAAAATTCGTCGGCCTTAAAAAATTAAATTTTAAGAGGTCCCTGGACTAAGGTAAATTGATTATTTTGATAAATTTTAAACCTTTGACCCCCGGAGATTAAGTCAAAGTCAAATTTTTGGGAAAATTTACTCAAAAAAATTATTTTTAAGTTAATTAAAATGCATTTAAATGAAAAATTCGAATTTCCCCAAAAATAAAATATTTCGACGGATGAAATTAAAAGATATTTTGATCTTTATCAACGGTCAAGATTGCTTTGACGAGGATCACTCGAACTAGCCGTTGGACGATTTATCTTTAAATAGGAAGTCATTTGTCAGTGAATCTATCCGACCTTTGAGTCATGTGCTTAGCAAGAAGCTCTGGTGTAATCTTTTTCTGGATAATAAAGAAAGACTTTGGGGTTAAATTCTGTTGGTGTCACTCTTCATGGGAATGCTATAAGATATTTCATTTCATGCATAATTTTTTCTAAAGCCATTGATGAGAGCTTCTAAAAAGTGATTTGAGCACAGGTACTTGTTCAGTTTGTTGGGGTTTGAATAATAATTTTAATTTTGAACGTAATAGCAGGTATCTCTATTTGTCTAAATTTAATTATTATTTTCTCGCTCTATTTTTAATGGTTGGATCGAGTTTTGCAGGGAAATCTTGAGATAGATTATCGGGCGTTAGGGGATAGTTTTCAGTTGGACCATATTTCCTAAAAAGCCCAACTAAATAAGCTCCAGGCTCAAATTAAGATTTTCGTTTTGTAATGCATGGGGTTTCGAGTTAGCACCTCCTTTTAAAATTTAAATATTTTTTATTTCAGTGTGGCATAATGATAGATCTGGCTACTTAGAGCCTTTAGTTTGTAAATATTGTATTTATCTAATGTGGGTTTTGGGGGTTTTCAATTTTATCATTGTATATATCGTTTGGGTGTTCTCTTTCTTGTTGTGTAGCAGCAGATCTAAGGAGGAAATTTGTGTAGAGTCCAAATCTACGCCCTAGAAGGTAAGATCTGGATCTCTGGGGTTTATCAACATAATTTTCCAAAGGTTTTTCTTCGGCACATTTAAATTATTCATAAAAAAAAAAAAAAAATTCGTCGAAGAGTTTCAAAATTCTGTGATAGGGGTTTCTCCATCAAAATTCAAAAAGAGGATCAAAATTAAATTTTTTAAAGGGCCCCGGGCCCCGACAGCATTGCCCAAGCTCTGCCAGCCTTGCCCAGCATCCACTCCCTTTCTCCTGCAGCCTTGCCCACGTCCAGACAGCCTCCACTACCTAAGTCGACAGCCCTCCTGCCTACGTTTTCCCCTCCGCGTTACCTCTACACTCGCGACTCTTCTGCCCACTATACCGGCTGCCAAAGCAGCTCTTCCATTGCTGCCTGCGTTTTTCTACACAGCTGCTCCTTCAACTTGCACTCAGATCTCTTCGCCATTGCTCGCAGCTCCTCCCTCGAGAACCTGCAAACTCGTTGCCACCGCCAGCGCTCTTCCCTTCGCTGCCTTTTCTTTACCCATGCGAGCCCTCTCCCTCTGTCGTCGCCATCATATCCTCCCTCGGCCATGCAGAACTGCGTATCTCTATCCTTTCTGCCCTCGTTGTTGTCGTTGTTTTCATCTCCGTTGAACCCGCACCCTTCCTGCAAACCTACAACTCCATCGCTGCCAACTCCTTCTCGACGCCATCATCTGACGTCGTCGAGCCTGCAACCAAACAAACATTCGACTTCACATTTTTTTATTTGTTTTATCTAATGTATTCATTAAGGTTAGGATTCTATTTTATTAACAAAATCAATTTTTTATTATTTTTAGTTGTTTTTCACTTTTCGTTTTTTGTTTTAATTTTTTATTTTAATTTTCTCATGTGACTTTCGTTTTATTTGTGTTTTGATTTCTTTTTGACCTTTTTTTATACAAAAAAACTAAAAATTAAGAAATTTTCATTTTTATGCGACTTTGAAATTCCTACAGATTTAAATCAAAAGAGGACTTTGCGCTTTCACATTAAAAAAATTTAAATTTTTATGTGGCCTTTGGCCCATTAAAAATTTAATTCATTAAGTCTTTTTTATTTTTTACATTTGTCACATTAAAAAATTTAATTGATCATTTACCACATTAAATTTGCTTCATAAGCTTAACACATTAAAAATTGCCTAAGGAATAATTAAATTGTTAATCTAAAGTTCCTTCTTGGTGTCTTTTTGTGTTAAAGGTTTAAAAGGAAAATTGTGTGCTATTGATATTTTCATTTCTCTACAGTCAAACACGCTTAATAATCTTTTAAATCGCCTCTAAAGACTGACTATAGGAGAACGATAATTTTTCCTAGATCTGGGTCATTAAAAAAAAATCATTTAAATTCTAAGATTGTGAATTGCTTAGCATTTGAACTTCATGGTTCTTCATGGTATTTAGATCTTTCGGAATTTAATTGCTATATTATTTTGCATGTTAAGATAGTTGTTTCTTCTGAATAACTTGATTGTGTGTGTTCAAGTAGGTTCGTGGTTAATTGAACATCTAAGGCATTGGTCTAAAAAACATTTCTATCTTGTAGTTGTGTCTAATTCATAACAGTACCTAACAAGACAAGACCAAGGTAAAGGGAGTTGCTGCCAAGGCAGATTTCTAGCCATGGAATCCGGATCAATGTTGCAGTTGCACAAACGATTGGAGGGGCAACTTGACGTTGGCAAAAGAATTTCCAGGGGGGAAATCGGGACTCGGAGGGAGTCCAAAAGAGAACTTCCAGACGGGAAGTAGAAAGACTCAAAGGAGTCGAACCGAGAACTTCCAGACGAGAAGTAGAGAGACTCAGCAGGAGTCGAACCAAGAACTTCCAGGAGGGAAGTAGAGAGACTCAAAGGAGTCGACAAAAGAGCAGCGAGATGGCCGTGAATGGACTGAGAGATCAGGATAGGCTGGACGGAGCATCCAACTTTGTGGTCTGGAAGGCCAAGACCTTGTCCATTCTAAACAGACATCGTATCAAGGGCTTCGCTTTGAGAGTGATGGCTATCCCAGTCAACCCGGTAGCTAATGAAAGGTACGAGGAGGCAATGGCTAAGGCAAAGCGTATCATCCTTGATGGGGTCAGGGATCATGTGGTCCCACATATTGCGAAAAGGAAACAGCAAAGGAGATGTGGGACACTTTGAAGACATTGTACCAGCATACTTTTGTGTAGAGGAAGATGCTCCTGGAGAATCAGCTAAGGTCATACCAGATGCAGAAGGGAGAGCAGATAGATGTCTTCCTCAGTCGGCTGAAGGAGATCCGTGACCAACTAACTTCCATAGGGGCCACGCCAAATTAGGAGTTGATGGTAAGGACTGCACTTAACACAGTCTTCAAGGATTGGGAGACATTTGTCTAGAGCATACTGGGCAGGACGAGTCTTCCGGATTGGGAATAATTGTGGGCAGCTCTTCGTCAAGAAGAGATCAAACGGCTGACCAAGGCGGGGAGTAGCAGAAAAGAGGTCAGGATCAAGAAGGAAGAAGAAGAGGATGCGGCTCTAGCATCTACCAGAAATCAGGAGAAGAGGAAGAAGGACCTCTCCAAGGTCAAGTGCTTCCATTGTGGGGAACTAAGTCATTTTGTGAACCAATGTCCTAGGAAGAAGAGTAAGGGAAAGGCTTCAGACTCGAAGGCAGCGCCTGCAAAGGCGGAGAAAGAAGTCGAGGAGGAGGACGATTGTGCCATGAGTGCTCATGTACCACTTGAGAAGAAGTGGGGAGACATCGAGCTGTAGTCAGGAGGACTGCAGGCGATGAGGGGCAAGATCCTTGAGGTACCCAAACTCTTGGATTATACCATGCTACGTGAGCCCCGAAGAGGAGTAGCAAGACTAGCGGATGTCGGTAGAGATGGATGCGGATGAAGCGACAGAGTGTGCTACAGTGCGGGAGTCCTGGGACAGCGCGAGGCTAACAGGTTGCAAAAGTGCGAGAGGCACGGGAGTTTTGCACCAGTGCAGGATGGCACAAAGAGGTGTGCAACGATGTCAGATGCAGGGAGTTGTTGCAGCAATGCAGAGGTTAGTAGAGGGAACACTTGTTAGCGGCAGAGGGAGCTTCAACATCGAGAGTGTTTCTAGCATGACAGGGATGTCAGAGTTGGGTGGATCAGTTACTTACTTCTCAGTAACTGAGTTGCAGTGCAGTAGCAATATGCAGTAGCATGATGCAGCATGATAAGAGGGGATGCAGTGCAGATGCAACGCTGGGAGGATAGACCAGCAGCAGCACGGATGCAGAGGGAGCTGCCGTACAGATGCAGTAGTGGCAGGGCCATGGGCAGCAGTACAGGATGCAGCAGTGCAGAGGATGTTGGGCAGGGAGGCCTAGCATCAGCACAGGGACCGGTGTCAGATGATCGAGGTAATGCTCAGTGTGGAGTATTACTAGAGCACACTCCTCGCTAAGAGGGAGTGCTAATTTGGGGTAGCATCGGATGTGCTCTAGCCATGAAAATTGGTGCAGAGGCTAAAGCACATGAGATCTCCAAGACCCAGAAATGGTTTGGGCAGATTCTAGCCGATTTGGGAGATATTAAAATAATTAATATTTTTAATGGAGTTCCTAAGTCTAAACTTAGGAAAAATAAAATATTAATGGGTATTAATATAAAACTGGGTTAGAAGGTTCCAAAAGTCATGGATCAAGCCAAATCTAATCTTAGCTAGTGATTAGAGATTTAATCTCGGTCGTTGAAGGACCAACAAGAAAAGTATAAAAGAAGGCTTGAGGGTTAGTTGGAGAACACACCAGAGTGATCAATCATTCATTTTGCTAGAGCGGCAGTGAGGGGCAGTGAGCACGAGGCAGAGAGGCAGGGACAATACTGGGAGACCAGCACAAAAGCAGAGAGAGCGAAAGCACCAGTCAGTCCAAGCTACGTTGAGCCCAGCACAGGCAGCGCAAGGCCCAGAGAGATTGCGTCAGCCACGCAGAGGGTAAAGGGAGTGACGCAGAGGCTCCCAGAGGCTGCGCAGTGCCTTAGAAGGCTGACGCAGAGGGTCCTGGGGCTGACGCAAGTCAGCAGGAGGCTGATGCAGAGGGTCCTGGGGCTGACGCAAGTCAGCAGGAGGCTGACGCAGAGGCCAGAAGGGCCAGCACTGAGCTTCATTTGTGTCGGAGAGGGTTTCGTGGGACAGGTTTTCTAAATACCTGTTTCCGGATATAGAGGTATTGTTGCCGTGTATTTTTCTCTGTCGGGTGAGCCAGATTAGGCACCCTGTTGTACTTAGATAGACTGCATAATAATATAACCCTCAGAATAGCTGCACCAGTTTCCCGCATTAGGTTTTTCCGGGGACATTTGTCCAAAAATAACGGTGTCACTTTGTGTTCTTGTTTTCTTTCAGTTGATGATCTATAGATGTTGAGACTGTACTTGTGTTTATTTTCAGTATTTATATGGTTAAATAACTTGTTAAGTAATTAAACAAGTAGGTGAAATAAACCAGATAGTGCAGGATGAATTTCTAATGAGTTAGAATTAGAAATTCCAACCAATGTTTTAAAACTCCGACTCGGCCGAGGGTCGACTCCGACTTTGACTCCGACTCGGTATCGACTCAGCCGGCTCGATTTCAATGACTCGGTCGTTGTAAAAAATACATTAAATATTTATTTTTTATAAAAACACATAATTTTAAAGATTTTCATTCATGTTTCCAAACACACAACATTAGAATATAGATAGAAGACAACATATGATCAAAGTAGGCTCATGAATATATCCATTATATCAAAATGGCACCCAGTGCACTGTCCAATACATACACGATGATGATATAGAGATCAAAACAAAAACACATAACCAAGGAGGCTAGAAATGGCCTCTACAACAAAAGTCTGTGACCAGTACTACTGGCTACTGCTAGAGTTGCCAGCATCATTTGGCTCAGTGTTACTTGGGAGCAGGAGCGAAAGCGGGGAGCGGAGCGAAAACGGGAGCGGGAGCGACATTTTTAGAAGCTCCCAGTTTGGGAGCTAATCCCGGAGGAGTTTGACAACCAATGTCACTAACATCAAGGTACATAGAAGGATTGGTGCTCTTGATTAAATACGAGTTCCATACCTAATACATGACAAAATTCAATGGAAACATTGCAATCCCCCAATCCTGAAATCCTGAAAAACTGATAAGTCTGCTGGATTTTGAATGAAATCTAAAATTCTACTTTCTCCATGTGAAATCCAATGAGGTCGAAACCACTCTCAAACATCCTGAGTCATTTCATGGTAATGTTAAAAATTTAAGTAAAAGGATGAAAATGAAGATTAAGGAGAATGTCACTTTTACTTTAAGAATTTAACATTACCATGAATAGCATATCAATACTAGGGATCAGAGTCAAACAGGGAAACCCATGAGTCAGACAGGGAAGCCCAGGGAGTCCCCCACACTCAAAATAATTAAAAAAAATAAAAAAAAGTGGTTTTTTGGAGTTCACTGGTCGTTGTCTGTAACCCGGCTGGGTTGATACGGACTCGGCCGAGCCGGCCAGGTTAATACCGAGCCGGCCAAGTTGTGTAACAACTAGGCCGGCTCGGTATTAACCCGGTCGGCCAAACCGGTCAATGGCTGGGTCAAATTTTTTTTGACCGACTCGAACCAACTCGGCCGAGTCGGTTCTGAGCCGGTCGGGTTAAAAAACGTTGATTCCAACAGATAGGACAGTTTGGCAGGAGATTGGTGGACTAGAGGAGCGTTGAGTTTCCTACCAAGGGAAGGGAATGGCAGTACATCCATCCTTGGGACTACCCATTGATGAGGTGCACACAAATGGAGTGATAGCCTGGCGAGCTATAGCATTTTCAGGCAACAGCCCTCTCCAGGAGTACATAGATGGGGCTTGCAGCACGGTTTGCCCACTTTTTCCCATTAGAGGGAGAGAGGCAAGATTTCTTGGACATGCTTGGATTGTCCAGGTAGAGCATCAGCAGCTGAGCATGGACCAGTTTTAGCATAGCAGACATATCCCTTGCACAGGTGTCCATGCGTTGGATTGGCGAGAGATCATGAGCTAGTATCCTTTTGATGGAGTGTCATTTTTAGTCAGGAGCATTGTATTGCAGGAGCCCTCCAAGGTGAGGGATATCGCATGCTTCAGTTGGCAGTAGGATGTAGGCTGACCACTCATCAGTATTTCAGCACGACTTCAACATGATGAGATTGACCTTGGTCTATGCCAAGGGTTGGATTGGAGAGAGGTGATGAGTTGGTACGCGGCAGGTGGAGCAGCATTCACAGCCGAAGTTATAGCACAACAGGAGCCGTGGAGCCTTGATGCTCCTTCTTGGCGGCATTGGGATCCAGGAGGATTTGCTGATGACAAGTTCAGTCGGAGATTGATCTAGGATCCGGGCATCGAGGAGTCTGTTCATGGTGGGTTGACACAGGAGTAGAGCGTCACCCAGTGGTTCGTATGGGATCCTGGCATTGGGTCTCAGTTGCGTCGGACCACCAGATTGGTCCACATATTTGGATTGCTTGAGGGCAAGCAATCTTGGGGTGGGAGGACTGTCATGTCCCCATTTTTATCCTTCTTCATAGTGCAGCCAGGGTGGATTTCCAGGGCAGGAGGTGGCCAGGTCAGTGGAGCAGGTTTATGTCATCAGGGGTTTCGATGGAGTTTTGCGGAGTTTTTATGGGATTTGATGGCATTCGCTTGGCATATTCCACCATCTGCACAGTTTGCCTTTTGTTCCGTCGCATTCCGACAACTTTTAGAAATCAACATTATTATTGGGCATAACTTAATTAATTATGCTTGAGGTGGCATTCTGAGGAGATTAATTGGTGGAACACCTCAGTGTAATAGCTCATTGGAACCAGAACGGGAAGATCTATAGGATGGGATGGTTAGATATGAGTTTCAGTGGCTTGAGGAGACATGGTGGCCAATTTACCCTTTTCCCCGCATTAAAAGAATATTTTAATTGAAATAAACGAGGGAAAAGTGCCCCATAATTAAAATAATAATAAAATAGAAGGTTCTAGAGGAGTCCATCAAATCTATAAAAGAGGAGGAGGAGACCATTGGAGGCATCTTGGTTTTTGATATTGCTTCTTGTATGAGAGGTTGAGGACCCAGTTCTCTACTCCATTGGTAGCCCCAAGACGAAAACCCTCGGGTGATATAGAGAGATTGGGCAAGCACCCATCTCCCCTTGGTGGATTCATTCAGAATCCACAAGTGTAGTGATTGTTTTTCTATTTCAATTTGGAGACCGGAGGGTCATTCCCAGCTATTGTATTGCATTCTATTTATATATAATAATGCTGGATTTTGGTTGTTGCATTTCTCATTGTTCCTCATATTGTGATCTTTTAATGAGTTTTCGTGCAATTTATAGATTTATGGTTCTAGTTTTACATGGCAATCTTCTGGAAAATGCATGTTAGTCTTATATGAAGCGTTGTTCCAAAAATTTCTGATTTGGGACATTACAGATGCCTCCTGAAAGAGAAATTAAGCATATAATCGAAGTCAATTCCAAGATCAAACCCTATCAACATCAAGCCATATAGATATCCAGATCATCAAAAGACTGAAATCGAAAGATTAGTCCAGGATCTTTTAAAATGTGGTATCATCACAAAAAGTAGATTTCCTTACATTTCTCTGGTAGTTTTAGTCCGAAGGAGGGATGGATCATTTAGACTATGCATAGATTATCGAGGGTTGAACAAGATAACAATTAAGAACAAGTTTTTGATTCCCTTTATAGACGAAATGCTAGATGAACTTCATGGAACCAAATATTTTCCAAAATTGGACTTGAGATCTAGGTACTACCGAATCAGAATAAGGTTTAGAGGGCATAGCTAAAATTGCCTTTCAAACACATGAAGGTCATTACGAGTTTAAGGTAATGCCTTTTGGGTTAACTAATGCTCCAGCAACCTTCCAGGCTACCATAAATAAGGTATTTTGTCCATATCTAAGGAAGTTTGTGTTAGTGTTCTTTGATGATATTCTAGATATAGTAAAACATGGAAGGAGCATCTGCAACATCTAGAGCAAGTTCTCACTATATTAAAAGAACATCAGTTTTATGCAAAAATATCCAAATGCACTTTTGGGAAGGAAGAAGTAGAGTACCTCAGACACATAATATCCAAGGAAGGAGTAAGAGTAGATCTTAATAAGATCAAGGCTATAAAGGAATGGCCCAAACCAACTATCATCACTAAATTAAGAGGATTCTTAGGGTTGACTACATACTATCGAAGGTTTATTCGAAACAATGTTCATGTAACTGCACCTTTAATGAACCCTCTGAAGAAAACTAATTTCAATGGAATGATAAGGCAGAAAAATGTCTTGAAGACTTAAAAGAAATTATGTCCAATGCACCTATATTGCAACTCCAGATTTTTCAAAGCCATTTGTAATTGAACGTGGTGCTTCAGGTTTTGGAATATGAGCAATGTTGATGTAGGATGACAATCCAATAGCATTTGAAAGCAGGAAGCTCAATAAAAGAGAATGTCTAAAGTCTACATACAAGGAAATGCTCGCCATTATGCATGCGGTATCCAAGTGGAGACAATATCTTTTGGGAAGTAAGTTTTCAAAGCGAACAAACCATAATAGTCTTCAACACCTCCTCCAGCAGAAAACAATTTCTACAGAACAGCAAAAATGGATCAAAAAATTTATTGCCTTTAACATGGAAATCTTACCTAATAACAAGAAAGACAACATACTAGCAGATGCTTTGTCCAGAAAGGATGAAGAGTCATCATTACTTGCAATCTTTGTTGTAGTTCCAGAATGGCTTAATGAAATTTGAAGTGAGTATGCAAAAGATCCAAAAACATGTGCTATAATCAATAATCTTGCTTAGAATTCAAAATTCGAATGGAAAAATTATATTCTTTGGTATAAAGGAAGAATTTACCTAATCCCAAATTCCAAATTTAAGTCCAAAGTTCTCAAGGAGTCCCATGATTCACTATCAGCAGGACATGTAGGTTTCTTTAAAACCTACTATAATGCACGTCAATCATTTTTCTAGAAGGGAATGAATAATGATATTCAAAAATATGTAGCAGAGTGTGATCAATGCCAGAGAAATAAAAATGAGAACATTATGACCCCCGGATTGCTCCATCCCTTAAATATTCCAAACCAAAAGTGGGAAGAAATATCAATGGACTTTATCGAAGGGCTACCCATGTCGGATGGAAAAGACAAAATCCTCGTAGTAGTCAATAGACTCACCAAGTATGCACACTTCATAGGAATGAAGAAATCAGACTCGGCAAAACAAATCCCTGAGCTATTTTGCAAGAATGTTTATAAACTACATGGGTTTCCCAAGGTCATTGTTAGCGATAGAGATGCCAAATTTAAAGGGAATTTCTGAAAGGAATTTTTCTAACATATCGAAACTTACCTAAACATGAGTTCAGCAAACCCTCCTTAAACAGATGGTCAAACAGAAGTTGTCAATAAATATTTAGAATCTCAATGGTTACACCTCGTTGAATAGTGGTACAATTCCACTTATCACACTTCAGCGAAAAATGACCCCATTTCAAGCTCTGTACGGTTATGAGCCTCCTAAATGGAAGGACCTTGCCATTATTGAGGCAATTCCCAGCAGTTAAAGATCAATTAGAAGAAACCCAAGAAGTCTTTCGAGCACTAAAGGAAAATCTAAATATTGCAAGAAATCGTATGAAGCAGCAGGCTGACTAAAATAGAATAGAGAGAGAATTTGAGGTTGGAGAATGGGTATTTGTTAAACTCCAAACCTACAAGCTATTGCCCTTAAAACAAAAGGGAAAAAACAACTTGGCACCAAAGTTCTATGGACCATACCAGATTAACAAAAAGATCAGCCAAGCAATATACAACTTAAGCCTTTCTGATAAAAGTCGTGTTCACAATGTCTTCCATGTATCTTGCCTTTAAAAAGCACTTGGCAAACACCAAGTGGCACGGACAACACTTCCAATACTAGATTACGAAGGGAAGATCATTTTAGAACTAGAAGGAAACATCACCACCAAGGAAAAAAAGTTGTGATCACGTGTAATTAATGAATATCTCATTAAGTGGAAGAACCTACCAAAGGAAGAAGCCTCTTGGGAGATATAAGTGTTTCATCAACAACACCCGTCGTTACGTATGCTTCGAGGACAAAGCATCCTTTTGAGAGGAAGGCAATGTTATGTAATAAATTAAATAAATGTAATTATGGTTAATTTAGAAACAGGGGCACGATCAAAAGATCATGCCCCTTCTCGAAAAGGCACCCAAGGCCATATTTAAGCTAGGGACCCTCTCTATAAGACTCATCATTCAATTTTTCAATAATATCTATATATATATAGTTTGTTTATTTCACATCTTTTTCATTAATATTATAAATGAAAGCAAAATTAACATGATGCTTAAATTCATCTTTCGTCTCTGGTTTAACCATTCTTCTCTCATTAAGGAAGTTCGTCCATCATATGTCCTCTAGAGTGTTATAGTACCACTTGGGCCTTTTCCTCATTGCTCTACCCTCCAAATCAACATTGCTTTCCACCCAATTTGGAACATTTTCAGCCTTGATCAGCATTTTGCTCCTCTCACACCAATTCCATTTGACTTCCCTTCTTCCTACATCTTCCTGTCATGGGACTTGACTAGAATTTTCATCCTCATAACAACAATGATTATCAACTTTCAGATCTGATTTCTGATCTGAAAAACACCTGAACTCTCATCCACAATGACATCTCAACAAAATGTCACATTATTAATAGCAAGATGTACCAACCTATAAGCCTTCATCAGCATTGTGCTTTTCTCGCAAACTAATTCGTTCTAACTTCCCTTCTTCCTACACCTTGTCATGGGACTTGACTGGAATTTTCATCCTCACAACAACAATCATTATCTATCATTATCAACTTTCAGATCTGATTGCTGATCTGAAACATGCTGAAAAACACCTAGACTCTCATCCACAATGACATCTCTACTAAATGTCACGTTGTTAGTAGCAATATTGTTATGAATGAAATATATATAAAAAATACAAAAAAATGTAAATAACAATAAATGACTAATGATTAATTAACGAATAATTAAGAGTGAAGAGGCATGTCTCTAAAGACATAGCCGTTGGCGAAAAGGTATCTTCCTAGGTATATAAGCAGGTCCCCGCCCTCATTTGTAATTATCTCATATTTTTGTACATTTCTTATATAAATATATTACTATCTAAACTTCATTGTCATCGCAGTTCAAAGTGCTTTGCTACAAGTAATTGGAGGTTCTCCATTCCACAATCAAGCCTTTCGCTATAAAATTATTTAAAAAAAAAAGAGAATTAAAAAAAAGGAGATTATAGAAAAGAAAATTATTATAAAAATTAAATTAAAAATAAACATATATATAAAAATTAAAATTTAAAAACAAAATGAATCAAAATCAAAATCAAGAAACAACCAACATGGCACAGTCGTTGCCGCCTGACGACCCAACAACAGCCGGAGCCACCAACAATGACGCACCCTGTTTGCAATCGTCGACAGTGGGCCAACTAATCGCGTTACCACCGTTTCACCCTCAACGATTGGTTATCTCCAAACGCTAACCCCATGTTCATTTGCCATTTGACAACATCCAGTTGTCACCCGTGACCATCTATATAGTCGACCACAACTGCAAACAACCCCACCACTACTCGTCCTTCCTGAGTCGTCGCTTGAACTAACACTTGTCATCAAACCTTACTACAAGTCAAAGTTTCCAAGGCTCGCGAGTTGATATAGACTCCCCGATATATAGGCATCGGAAAATCAACCAAGATCGAGGTTTTCATTACTCGAGGGTTTAGTTTTCATAACCACAATCGTTGAGGATTAAAACGTGAGGCGAGGTTAAGCTAGCAAGGGGTGCATCTGTTCGAAAGAGCAGTACAAACATTGACTTGCATAACCTGTAATTTGTCATGCTTGAGCCGCTGATCCGCCAACCAACACCACATCCAATCTTCGTTGCTTTACTGAAACCTGAGTGTGTACAAATTCAAAATACCATCTACCAGTCAAAATTGCCACCAGCAAAGCCACACTACCGCTTGCAACTGCCACATTTTTGTACATATTCCATATGCTACCATACAATCGTGCCATAAAACACAACCAATCCTGAACAACCACCATAAAACGTCGCTATCTCTATACAAACAAATCTATATGTTGGTATTCGTCCCCACTTGTGACCTTTCATGTTATATTTAATTAAATTAAATTAAAATTTAACACTAAAAAAAAATATTATAAAAGTGATTCGATAAAGGAATTTAAGAAAAGAACAAAATATGAGTTCCACTCAACAATCATTATTTTGGACTAAATGTTAATTTTGTAAAACACATATTGAATATCCATGGATTCATAAAAATTGCGACTTATGTTGTCCAACATGTGGAAAATTATTTAATGCAGAAGAATGTCAAGATGATGAACTAATGCAAATTATAGAACGAGAGGAAAAACTTGCAAAACTGGAACAAAAATTAACAAAAAAGGACGAGGAAATTTTGCATCTAAGGGACCATAACCAAAAATTACTTGCGAAGGTCAATAAGTCCAAGGAAAGAAAAAAAAATTAGAAGAAGAAAAGGAATGTGTCGAGAAAAAATTCAACGAGAATTTATCAGAGAAGGAAGAAGAAAATTTGTGCTTAAAAGACCTAAACCAAATTTTATTAAAACAAATCAAGTGTTTAAAAGACGAAGCTCGAATGCCAAAATAAAGTTGACTCGGAAAATGAAGAACTCTTACGTCTCAAAAATCATAATCAGAGTCTACTCACTCAAATTAAGAAACTCAAAAATGATAAGAAATCATTGAACAACAAATTAAAAGAATTTATTACGAAAGAAGTGTCAAAGTCTTCAGTCCACGTTGAAGAAAAAGATACGAACACCAATCCAATCAATATCACAACTCAAGAAAATGACAAACCAGTTGAAGGAAAAACATATTCAGATGTTGCAATTCAGACGATAGAAATTCCAAGTGTAGATTTCATAACCAATTTAGCAAACCAGGAAATTGCCACACACATGATAAGGGAAAGTCGAAACAGAGGAACTATTTATTGACATCCGAATCACAAGAGCAAACTTTTCAATCAATCTACTTCTCAGTGTCACTCAATACATAAACAACTAACTTCTGCTCCAAGGAATATTGAAGTTTGTACAATCCACTCAAGTGATAATAATTCATCACAAGTTTCCAGTAACCGCAAGATTCCATAGAAGATTAACTTAAGATGGTCAGATCCCTTCTCAATTCGGAAATTTTATATATCACTCCAAGGATCCTATCATCATGTATCAACAAGGGAAACAATTCAAAGAACTACAGAAGATACAAATAGATTTCAAGACAAAGAAACAAATGCACGCCTTATAAGCAATAAGCTTTGAGGGCAAAGCTTTTTAAAGAGGAAGGCAATGTTATGAATAAAATATATATTAAATAATACAAAAAATGTAAATAACAATAATAATGATTAATTAACTAATAATTATCTCATATTTTTGTACATTCCTTATATAAATATATTACTATCTTATGATGGATATCTACATATACCAAATCTTCTAAGTATTTCTGTTGCGCATACGAACTTTGTTCGTTACAATGGCATCAGATCATTGCTCTGAGTATACGAACTTTGTTCGTTACAAATATCTACCAACCTATAAGCCTTATGTTTCTCATTCTAATTGGTAATTATCATATTCATATATTATGAATTCAACTTAGTTATCTTTTCATGAATTAATACTTGCAAAATAACTAAATAATTTAAGATGACTAGTCACTAACATAGGGCTTCATGCCTAACTAAGCCTCCTCTAGAGTGATCTATCACATCACTTTAGTAGAATATCGATTCAGTGGGTACAAGTTAGTGTGTATTGCTTCTACCCAATACTGTTAAGTTTTGCCCTACTCTACAAAATACATCCAGCCATTTTAATGTAAGGTTGTATTGCGTGAATACAAAATCATTCAATCATTGTTGTTCCAAATGGTTTCTCTTCTTTGTGTGCGTAGACTCAAAGACAACATAGTTGCACTCGCACCCAAATGCACTACAAGTTTGACTCAAGATCTGAACTGCAAGCTTTGCAATTAAAGGCATTGGCTGCCAAACAACTTCCACCAATCAGCTACAATAAGATTCAATGACAGTAGGAAATTCAAGAAATAAGTTTGAAAATAACTAGGATTTTCGTCTAGAACAATGCATAATATAGCTTAATATGAGCCTAAATAGGATGATGAACACAACTAGAGCCCTCACCTGTGGCTAGGGTTTCCACCCTAGTGTTTTCAGTGAGGTCGAGTACCTTGAGTTTTTCATCAAAGCAGAGCTTGGAGGTTCCAATGCCCAAGATTTTGAGAAGGTAGTTAAGAACTTTTGACTCCTCGTCGTGGAAGCCCCAAAACATTGAAACCCAGCTCACGAATGCTTTATGAGGAAGATTACAAAAGTCTCTGAAGTCAAGATCTCAACCCTTGTCTACTAGGAGGAAGTTCCTCTAATTTGCTGAGAAATCCCTAGTTGTGGAGTTCATGGGGAAATCCAAGTCATAAGGTACAATTGACTCTAATTGAGGAATCTTGACCCTGTAATGAAGGACATGTAAACTTTTGTCTTTGTGGTAGAGGATGTATTGTGTTTCTATTTCCATTGAAGGAAGACCGCAATCTGATTTTTCATAAGTGGGCCTTACTTCTTGGGGCCCCAAAATTATACTTGAAACCTTGGTCACTACCCTTCAACCAAGAAGAAGATATTCCAACGACACTCCGAGTATGGGTTCTACACCCTCACCTGCCACTCATATTCTAGGATGATTTGACCCTTCAAGTGATTAGCAATAGCATGGCAAGTTTAGATACAATGGCTCCAAAGGTGTGTTAGTATGCATGCCTAGGAATATGCACATACATGGACTTCGAAAAAGGCCTACAAGAGGCAACACAGCTGAGTATGGATGGACGGTAATATATTAAAGAGCTGGATTACAAGCAGTCCTCATTTAAGTGGTCAGTTCAGAAAAGAAGCGATCCCCATTTTGGTTTTTTTTCTGAAACCTGACCAGTTTTTGCCCTACCTAATCTAAATCAAATGGTTCCAATAACACTAGTTTATTGATATATTGTTGAATAGATGGTTCCTCCGCCCCATTTAAAAACCAAACCAATTCACTCCTAAAGCTTTGAAGATTATCATACTTGACAATAGTAATAAGGTTTTTTAAAGGTGGATAGCATGCTCTTTAGAGAATCTATGGCAACGTTTATGAGAAGTAAAGAACAGTTCCTTTTGACCCCACAGAATGTACCTGTTTATGAATGTCCTTCAAATATTAATCATGATAGGCTATGTACTTTAGAATTGGGTATTCATTAAATGGAACAGTATTGATGATGACATGATACCAACTGAAATACAGAGTAATTCATTAATTTTCAAAAATACAGAAACTTAATATCTCCAACTTTTTATTGTTTACAAATCTCCAAAAGCCGCATGCAATCCACATTATGTATCACAGTTATTGATTCAAAAAAGGGAAAGGTCACTATATTTTAGCTTATTGGAATGACATTGTTTCCATAACAAATTCAAAATGCACTCAAACTTAACCAATGTAATTTACAGTTTAATCAGTTCACTACATTGTCATGGAAGATTTTATGGAATACTGAGCCTTCCAACTAACCTCAATTTGCCAGCCTCTTCCTTGTGAGAAGAGGCTGCAGCTAATGCGAACCTCCTTTTCCCATCAAGTGCAGTCAATCTCTGTCATTCACAAGAGAAAACTAATCAACAAAGTCAGCAAAGGCACCCTTCCTGCAAAAATTAAACAAGGCAAAGTCTAACTCAAAAATCATTCTGAACCATTGCTTAGAGGTCGCCAGCCTGACATGATGAGAAACTAATAACTCTTTTGCAAACTGACAAACCTCAAAAGTGTGAACCAGTTCTTTATCATCACCAAGTGAGTCCCTTGCTTCTGCTGCTTCCACAGAAATAGACATCATCCCCTCTATATCCTACATGAAATTTGAATCTGTTCAGTGCAGGCAATATGAAAAACGTATATACAGACATGTATATTTCTAAAATCATATATTTTATGTCAAATTGATAGGTTCAACAATGTGTGTCCAGATGAGACAAGAATTTGAATAAAAAAATTCAAAAGGGTCTCTAGATCATCGGTGGAGTATTGAACAAGTGGCAGTGACTCGTGTACCTAAGATGGTAAGGTGGCATTCAGCTTAAAAGATTCATTGGCATTCTTACATGCTGTGCCATTTCTGCTCCATTGGATAAAAGGAAAACAGCATAATCTAATTAAGAGGATAACTAACCACTCTCAATACTATCGTCTGTCACACCAAGGGATCAGAAATTAGACTCCCAATCTTGATTTCCATTAATCTGAACATCATATACATCAGAGTTGTGACATTTGGGATTCCAATTCCAAGGTCTGTTCAAAATTCAAATTACTCTACTTTCTTTATTTACATATTTCGCCCAATCCTTGAGGATTAGGTGTCTAACATTCCCCCCCTAAATGTGAAGGGGTGTTTGTGAGTCCAAGCATCATTCTGAATCTTTCAAACTTTTCTCTTCCAAGTGCATTGGTGAAGATGTCTGCAATTCGCTCATTTGTCGAACAATGTTGTAGATGGATAGTCTTGGCCTCTATATGATGTCGAATCAAATAATACTGTGTTGACAAAATTGGTTCGATCATCAAATTTGGGATTCTTGGCCAATTTAATTGCAGAATTATTGTCAGCAGTAGAGTTCACTTGTTTCTACTGCAAATCTTCAAGAATTTTCCTAAGCCACACAATCTCCTTGGTTGCTTCTGCAACTACCACATATTCTGCCTCTGTTGTGGAATCTACTGGAATTGAATGTTTGCATGACCTCCAGGAGACAGCTCTTGATCCAAGACTCATAACATAGCCTGAAGTAGACACTCCATTTTCCTTGTCTCCATCAAAGTCTGAATCAGAATATCCAATCAAGCTGAAGTCATCCACCTGTGAATATTTGAGTCCAAAGACTTTAGTTCTTTTCAAGTACTTTACAACTCTTTTTGCAGCAAACAAATGTCTCTCACAAGGCTTTTGCATAAACATGAAAAGGATTCCAACTGCAAATGAAAAATCTGGCCTGGTAGTGGTGAGGTAGATAAGACTTCCCACAAGTTGTCTATTTAGTTGCATCCTCAAATTCATTTCCTTGTTTAGATGTGAGCTTCAGATTTTGTTCCATTGGAGTGGAAAAAGGATTGCATTCATCCATGCCAAACTTGTTCAACAATTCTCCAATGTACTTCTTTTGAAAGAGGAATATATATCTTACATGTTGGGTCACTTCAATGCCCAAAGAGTAATGAAGGTGTCCCAAATATGCCATCTCAAATCCTTCTTTCATTTCTTTCTTTATGGATGCAATATAATTTTCAGTCTTCCCATTATCAACAGATCATCTACATATACCACAAGATAGACAACAGTTTTGCCAACTTACTTGATAAACAAAGTTGCATAATCAAGATTAAAGTGTTTGAAATTTAATTTCTTAAGATGCTCAGTCAATTTTTGTACTAGGCTCGCGGTGCTTGTTTTAAACCATACAAGGATTTGATGAGTTTACATACTCTTTGTTCATGTCCCTTCACTACAAAACCTTATGGTTGAGACAAAAACATTTTCTTTCAAATCTCCATTCAAGAAAAGTTAAAACAGTCTTTACATCCATTTGATGGACTTTCCATCCATTTTGAGTTGTTAAGGCAAAGATAGTCCAGATAGTGGCCCATTTTTCTATGGGGGGAAGGTCTCTTCATAATTGACACCTCCTTTCTATGCAAATCCTTTTGCCACAAGCCTTGCTTTGTGCTTGTCAAGTGAGCCATCTGATTTATACTTGTTCTTGAAAAACCACTTGCAGCATATTGGTTTGGCTCCAAAGACTCCTTCAGCATTGCATCTTGCCAAATACTCCTTTGTGCTTGTCAAATGAGCCATCATACTCCTTCTGCAATGCTTCTTTCCATTCACCATGAGAAGAAACTTCTTTAAAGGAAGTTGGTTCAAAATTAGTAGACAAATTTAATTTACAATCATAAGAAACATCCATATGATCAACTAAATCAAAATAATCTACATCACCTTCAGTTTGTCTAGTGGAACTTCTAGTTCTTGTATTTCCAACCTCATCAGGATGAACACTCTCAAGTGTTTTAATGTGCCATTTCGGAGGACCTTCCTAAGATGGTCTAGGTTGCTTTGTTGATTGAGATGAGGTTGCACCAAGTGTCATGTCTCTTCCTAAATTATTTTGGAACAAGATTACTTTTTGTATTATGGGGCCAATTTTGGAACTAGTGGACCCCATTCGATTTTATTAAGAGATTAGACTTAGGAAAAGTTATTTGTGTTGTAGTTAAGATACAAATGGGGGCCACCCTCACTAGGGAAATACGCACTCCCTAGTTCAAGTTGCATGGAGTTCGTTAAGTGAGGGCCCACGATGGAGGAAGAATTGGAGGAAAAAGTGCTCCACAAAATCTATATAAGGAAGGCAGCTCTCCTCATCTCATTCATCTTTTTGGTATATCGATTTCTCTTTGGTTGCTCGAGCTACTTAACTAAGTCACTCGTTGTTTAGCACGAGTTCTTCAAGCGAAGAGCTCACCCTTTCTTCAGGGGACTTCAAGTGCCACCCTAGGAAGGTTTTCTTCATTTCTTCAGGAGGAGGATCTCATTGTGATTTCCAGTAGTGGCATTCACTTCCAGGTGGTGCGTATTACTGGAGGACGCAGTGAAGAGGAGGCTGAGTTTGCTTGTGGTGTCTTGCAGTGGAGTTTGGGTGAGAGATTTTCCAGAGAGGAGGCAAAGGAGGATTGTTGACATTTGGGAGAGTTTGGGAGTTGGTGGAGCGTATTGCTTTGCAGGGTGACTTTCGCACTTCCTGGGCCAACGCAAAGGCAGCACTTGGTGCTCACATGGTGGGTAGAGTATCAGTCTTTGAGGCTGAGCTTTACCGTGGAGGTTTGAGGAAATACTTGGAGTGGTGTTTGCTTCATTTTCAAAGCTTGGAGGAGGATTTTGTGGGTGTTCTTGCAGGTCGTATTCCTGGAGCAGTTTGGAGGGCGTAGGCCATAGAGGAGGCCGAATTTGGGAGGTTGGATTCAGGCCAAACCCTTTCTGGGTTTTTGTGGGTTTTGGCCAAGGAGCTTGGGCTGAAGTTTCATCATTTTCTGAGCACTAGAGACAGGGTTTCTTGCAGTTCCTTTCCAGCCAGCAGTGCAGTTACTAGGAGACAACACAGAGCATTAGAGGAGCAGTCATTTTCCAGCATTGAGATTATTGTTTATCACCTGGGTTCTGTCAAGCTTGCCCTTGAGGCAAGCCCAGGTGCATTTTCCATACTATTGTACTTGCTCCATTTCATTAATAAAATGGATCAGTTGGTTCTCATTTCTGAAGTGTATTGAACATTTGTTGATCGCTTATATTTTATGTGTATGAATCGTATTTGCTTTTGCATATCACTATTTGTTTAAGTTTGGAACATTACAGTGGTATCAAAGCTTAGATTCTGGCTCAGTTGTGGGAAAACTTTTCTATGAGTGAGGAGGACCAACAAAATATTAATTACAGGAGGCAGAGGTACCGAAGCAGAGAAAGGGAGTTGGAGATTACTCTAGACACGGAGGATATGTGGGAAGAATGTGGCAACAGAAGATATGGGTGAGCCCGGGAATAGGGAGGAGATGGCCTTTGATAGTCTCTTGAAGGCTTTGAGTGATTTGGCAAAAGGGAAGAAGGAAAGGTTGGACGAGTTCAAAGTGCAGAACCGGGAAGGGAGCACTTACCGAGAGTTTGTAGTTGGAGAGACTTCAGGGGCCTCTCAACAATTCGATCACCTTTCACCTACTGCGCAGCAGCCATCCTCGAGTGAGCCAACTTGAGCTACTTTACCCTCTTTTATACCTTCGGCGCAAGGTGAGACTGGTGGAGGAGAGGATCCATCGTTGATGGTGGAGCATTTCCGAGAGTGGCAGTCCATGGGGGCAGACTTTCAGAGATTTTTGCAAGCTCAAACAAAATGAGAAGGGGAAGGGCTATGGCACACAGAACTATGAGTTGCACCGTTCTATTGGGAAAATGTATGTTCCATCTGCATATGACGGCACCACCTAGTGCATAGCACGTGCTTGGGTAGAGAAGTTGGTCACATACTTCTAGTTAAACCAGATGACAGAGGTAGAGGCCATCAAGATGGCCACATTGCACCTAGAGGGGGAGACACACAATTGGTGGTTTCATGGTTTGTCCACTCTGGGGCATGACAACGTGACTTCCTATGAGGACTTCAAGCGGAGAGTAGTGGAGCGCTTTGATCGGAAGGATCCAGAAGCTCACTTCAGGGAGTTGACCCAACTCAGACGGGCAGGACATCCGGACATTATATCTCGGAGTTTTTGAGGGTCTTAATCATGGTACCTGATTTGTCAGATGCAAGCAGAGTATACACATTTGTAGAGGGATTAACAGAGCCATTGCAGGGACTGGTGAAGTCACGCAAACCATCTACTCTTCTGGAGGTAGTTTCTTGCACTCGAGATTTGCAGGGAGCTATTCCCAAGACCTGAGCTCCATTTCCTTCATGCACTCCCTACCCTCAGAAGGGAAGTGACACTAGAGCACCCACAGCGCAGAGAGCAACCCAAGGGCAGGGTCAGTTGGATGATGAGACCAAGAGAGACCTCAGGAGGAGGAAGTTATGTTTTACATGCCGAGAGCATTGGGAACCTGGTCATCGATGCACAGCAGGCAAGGCCTATTACATTGAGGTCTTCTCAAACAGTGATCAGGAGGATGATGAGGAGACGCGAGGATCTAGCTGGGAGGGGGGCACCACCACCACCACCACAAGGAGGTGCATCTTTCGCACCAGCCGGGGGAGTTCTAGCTTCTTTGTGCGGGATTCCCAAATTCTTGACCATGAGGATCAGAGGAACGGTGCAACGGCAACGTGCTTCAGTTTTAGTAGACAGTGGGGCCACCCACAATTTTATTAATGCTCAGATGGTCTAGAGGAGGGGCATCACCACTGTAGAGTTTGAGGGGTTTTCAGTCCTAATACTAGGAGACAGGACTATGCAGTGTACTCGATATGTTCCTGCCCTGACAGTGACTATGGGGAACTGTACGATGACAGACCGTTTTTTTTGGTAGATGTTTCGGAGACCAATGTGGTGTTGGGTGTCCAATGGTTGTATTCTCTTGGTTGGGTTACCACCGATTAGAAGCATCTTGTGATGGAGTTTGCTAAACCAGATGGCAAGCCAGTGGTTCTTCGGGGCATGCATTCGTACCCTCCTCAGACGGTTTTGACCCACAAGATGGAGGCCGATTTGAGGCATGGAGACATAGCATGTGCAGTAGAGTTGAGGATTTCAGAGGCTAGGGGAAAGACCGTGCCACCACATCCAGATATACAAGTAGTGTTGGATAGATATTTGGTAGTCTATGGAGATATATCGTCAGGACAACCACCTGAAATGGGATTCAAGCATACTATAGAGTTGGAGCCTGATGTGCAAGCAGTCATCACTACACCCTATAGGCATCCCAAGGCCTATAAGGACAAGATCGAGAGGGCCATCAAGGAGTTATTGGCATTGGGACACATCAAACCAAGTTCTAGTTCGTTTGCTTCTTCAGTGATGTTGCTAAAGAAGAAGGATGAGACTCGCCGCATGTATATTGACTACAGGGCCCTTAACAAGAAGACGTTGAACAAATACCCCATTCCACGCATTGATGAGTTGATGGATGAGCTTAGAGGAGCCAAGTACTTCTCTAAGATAGATTTGCGGTTCAGGTATCATCAAATCCGAGTGAGAGAGCAGGACATCCCGAAGACAGCTTTCAGGTGTCATTATGGGCATTTCGAGTTCCTGGCTATGCCTTTTGGGATGACTAATGCACCAGCTACTTTTCAGTCGTGCATGAACCATGTGTTCCAAGGCCAGTTGAGGAGGTTTGTACTAGTATTCTTTGATGACATCTTGGTATACAACAGGACATGGGAGGAGCACCTGCAGCACTTAGAGACAGTCTTGCGTATATTGGAGGAGCAGCAGTTCTACGCTAAGATGTCAAAGTGCAAGTTTGGGTTGACGGAGATGTTGTACTTGGGACACATCATAGGTGTAGATGGGGTCAAGGTGCACAAGGAGAAAATTTGGGCCATTCAGGATTTGCCAAAACCCCAAGATGTGACAGCGTTGAGAGGATTTTTGGGCATCTATACCTATTATTGGAAGTTCGTGAAGGGCTTCTCACATTTGGCAGCACCCCTCATTGATCTGACTAAGAAGGGGGCTTTTGTGTGGACAGAGGAAGCTCAAGCAGCATTTGATCGCCTCAAGGAGGTGATAAGTTGTTGCCCGGTATTGGCACTCCCAGATTTTACTCGGCTTTTCACATTGGGGTGTGATGCATCAGGTGTAGGGATCAGGGCAGTCTTGTCCCATGGAGGGCACCCCATTGCTTTCGAGAGCCAGAAGCTTCTATCTCATGAGATGTCTTATTCCATTTACGACAACGAGATGTTGGCCATAATGCATGCATTAGCCAAATTTAGACAGTACTTGGTGGGGAATCGATTCCGAGTGAAGACGGATCACAACAGTGTTCGCCATTTCATGGGACAGCAGGGCCTCAATGACAGACAGCAGAGATAGGTCAGCAAAGTGCAGGCCTACAATTTTGATATTGAGTATGTGCGAGGAAAGCACAACGTAGTGGCGGATGCACTGTCCAAGAGACCGGTCGAGCTTTCACTCATGAGCATTTGTCATGACTGGAAGGCTCAGTTATTGGTAGAGTACTCTAAGGATCGTCAGTTGTGCGAGATCTTGGAGAGCAGCTATGCAGATGAGCACTACAGGGTGATGGATAAGGTTATTTATTATAAGGGATGCTTATTTTTGGTTTCGGGATCACAGTTGAGAGAGCGCGTCCTTCGAGCAGCTCATGGTTCTCCTTTGTCTTGGCACCAAGGGTTTAGGAAGACTTATATGGCAATGAGAGAGCGCTCCACTTGGAAGGGCCCTAAGGGATGCATATTTTTGGTTTCGGGATCACAGTTGAGAGAGCGCGTCCTTCGAGCAGCTCATGATTCTCCTTTGTCTTGGCACCAAGGGTTTAGGAAGACTTATATGGCAATGAGAGAGCGCTCCACTTGGAAGGGCCCTAAGGAGTGCGAAGCTTGCCAGAGGAACAAAGGAGAGTTGACCCATCCAGCAGGATTGTTGCAGCCTCTTCCCATCCCTGAGGGGAAATGGGAGAGCATCTCTATGGATTTCATCACTGGACTTCCCTCGGTGCAAGGGAAGGATTGTATTTTTGTGGTGGTCAACCAGCTGACCAAGTTTGCACACTTCTTTGCCATACCGACACGATATTCAACCTCACAGGTGGTAGAGTTGTTCTTTAGGGAGGTCTTTCGTCTGCACAGACTCCCTAAGACTATAGTCAGTGACAGGGATAGCCGATTCATGGGAGGATTTTGGCAGGAGCTCTTCAGACTAGTCGGCACTGAGCTCACCCCAAGCACCAGCTATCATCCGCAGACCGATGGCCAGACAGAGAGGGTGAACCAGTGGTTAGAGGGCTATCTCAGGAATTATGTGACAGGGCAGCAGAGGGCTTGGATTCGATGGTTGCATCTGGGAGAGTATTGTTACAACACCACCCATCACATGTCCATTGGTATGACTCCTTTCCGTGCTTTATATGGTTATGATGCTTTGTCTTTTGCTGATATTGTTTCTGGACACAGCAGGGGCCCAAAGGCCAGGGATTGGATCCTAGAGAGCCAAGATATCCTCAAGGTTCTTAAGGATAACCTACAGACGGCCCAAAACCAGCAGAAGATGTATGTTGACCGGCATTGAGTAAAGAGGCATTTTGAGGAGGGGGACTTGGTCTACCTTCGATTGCAGTCGTACTGACAGTCCACACTGAAGCAGAAGGGGGTTGAAAAGCTGCAGCCAAGATTCTTTGGGCCATACAAAGTGATCAGGAGGGTTGGAGAGGTGGCTTACGAGTTGGAGCTACCACCAAGGAGTAGGATTCATAACATCTTTCATGTGTCATGCCTCAAGAGGGTGTTGGGGCAGCAGGTTACAGCAATTGTGGAGTTGCCTCCACTTGATGATGAGGGGCATTTGATTCTAGAGCCAGAGGCCATCTTAGAGACCAGGGAGAGGAAGCTCAGAAGCAGGATCATCAGAGAGTATTTGGTGCGTTGGAAGAGTTTACCGGATGAGGATGCCACTTGGGAAGGAGAGCACATTCTTGAGCATCCGACATTGAAGTTGCTTGGGGACAAGCAACATTTGGGAGGGGAGGACTGTCATGTCCCTTCCTAAATTATTTTGGAACAAGATTAATTTTTGTATTATGGGGCCAATTTTGGAGCTAGTGGACCCCATTCGATTTTATTAGGAGATTAGACTTAGGAAAAGTTATTTGTGTTGTAGTTAAGTTACACATGGGGGCCACCCTCACTAGGGAAATACGCACTCCCTAGTTCGATTTGCATGGAGGTGGTTAAGTTTTGCATGGAGGTGGTTAAGTGAGGGCCCATGATGGAGGAAGAATTGGAGGGAAAAGTACTCCACAAAATCTATATAAGGAAGGTAGCTCTCCTCATCTCATTCATCTTTTTGGTATATCGATTTCTCTTTGGTTGCTCGACCTGCTTAGCCAAGTCACTCGATGTTTAGCATGAGTTCTTCAAATGAAGAGCCCACCCTTTCTTCGGGGGACTTCGAGTGCCACCCTAAGAAGGTTTTCTTCATTTCTTTAGGAGGAGGGTCTCATTGTGATTTCCAGCAGTGTCATTCACCTCCAGGTGGTGCTTATTATCAGAGGACGCAGTGAAGAGGAGGCCAAGTTTTCTTGTGGTGTCTTGCAGTAATGTTTGGGTGAGAGATTTTCCGAAGAGGAGGCAAAGGAGGATTGTTGACATTTGGGAGAGTTTGGGAGTTGATGGAGCATATTTCTTTGCAGGGTGACTTTCACACTTCTTGGGCCAGCGAAGAGGCAGCACTTCATGCTCACATGGTGGATAGATATCATTCTTTGAGGCTAAGCTTTACCGTGGAGGTTTGAGGAAATACTTGGAGTTGTGTTTGCTTCATTTTCAAAGCTTGGAGGAGGATTTTGTGGGTGTTCATGCAGGTCGTATTCCTGGAGTAGTTTGGAGGGCGTAGGCCATAGAGGAGGCTGAATTTGGGAGGTTGGATTCAGGCCAAACCCTTTCTAGGTTTTTGTGGGTTTTGGCCAAGGAGCTTGGGGCTGAAGTTTCATCATTTTTTGAGCATCGAAGACGGGGTTTCTTGCAGTTCCTTTCCAACTAGCAATGCAGTTACTAGGAGACAGCGCAGAGCATTAGAGGAGCAGCCATTTTCCAGCATTGTGATTATTGTTTATCACCTGGGTTCTGTCAAGCTTGCCCTTGAGGCAAGCCTAGGTGCATTTTCCATACTATTGTACTTGCTCCATTTCATTAATAAAATGGCTCAATTGGTTCTCATTTTTGAAGTGTATTGAGCATTTGCTGATCGTTTTTATTTTTCTATGTATGAATCGTATTTGCTTTTGCATATCACTGTTTGTTTAAGTTTGGAACATTACACCAAGATTTAGCCTTCCAATCCTCTCAATCACATCACTCAAAGGGTCTTCCTAATCTGAATAAGTGGCTAGAACTTCATGAGGGGGAGAGAGTGCTTTAGAAGGAGATTCCATAGATTGATCCAGGATAGGGATCCCCCTTTCAAGATGTGGAATCTCATTATCAAATTCATGAAAAGTTTTTGCATGACTAAATCTATCCAAACGATCAAGTTGTCACTCAACAGTATTGTCAATCTTGGAAGAATAAAAAAAAATCACATCTCTAGACACTATAAACTTCTTATTTATCTCATCATAGAGACGATATGCTTTAATGGTATCTCAGTACCCAAGGAAGATACACTTTCGACTCCTTGCACCAAGTTTGCTTCTTTGTTCCTTAGGAATCAAGTCATAGCAAGGAACCAAAGATCCTAAGATGCCTTCCTGAAGGGATGTGGCCATACCACATTTTATAAGGAGTCTTGTTTTTTAGAGCAAGAATATGAAGACTTTTATGCACGAGCAGATATTCCTTGCAACTTCAGCAGTCTTTCCTCTTTTATTCCATTCATGACAACTAGGTTGTCTGATGCTTTTATTATCTCAACTTTGCCATCAAACATGTGAATGGAGTGTCTTTGCTAGCGACTATAGATGTAACAGTTGCAACAAGTACTCTTTAGCTTCTATTCATCCTTTTGTTGGTGGTTGTTGTTCTCTATCTGAATCATTGTTTGTTGAATTTTCCTAGTACTTCAAATCAGGTCTATGTCTAATCACGATCATAAACACACTAAAATACACAACTTCAAGCACTTTGCACAACAGAAATCTAATAGCAGTGAATCAACAAAGGACCAGCTGCTCACAAAGTATATGTTCCTTCAAATGCATTGTATATATCAACTCCAAGATCGGCTCTCCTTCTCACAGTGATCAACCCTTCAAATCACTGTACAATCAGCTCCAAAATCTCAACAACACATAGTGGTCTTTGTCCATCAAAACCATTGTATAATCTACTCTCTAACCAGTTGTCCAACACTCCTTTGTTGGACAGACTTCAGGGGTTCAACTCAACAACCCTTCTCATCTTAGCAGAGCAACGCTACCCCTCTTCACTGGCCTCACATAGGCTCAAAGGTTCCTCAGCCATCCCATGAATGTTTTGAGGCCTCTCTGCCTAGTTCCACTTCCTGTGCCTCCTCAGACTGCCCGCAGCTCTCCACACATTGCCTGTGGACCTTCTCTACAGCCTTCCACAGAATGTCTGTGCCCTTCTCTGCAACCTTCCACAGAATGCCTGCAGCCCTTCTCGGTCCTCACAGTAGTCTCCTACAACACACAAAATTTAACCATAAACTTATAGTTCCTCCAGTTGTGGCCACCTCAAATTCGTTATGCTTCTCAAGAATGACTTGCTATGATGGTTTCCAATGTCCTCAGTGTCTCCTAATGTATAGTTTCTTGGTGGAGTAAATTAAGCCCCAAGGGTCATGTCCTTGGCCCTAGCCGACCTAAGCCTACATGCTCAAACACAATTTATATTAGAAATAAAAATTATTTTCTTGGTTTTAGACCCACCGCTTTGGGTTCTAAACCCCATGCTTGGGTACTATGCCCAACCAAGTCCATTTGGTGGGTTTACTCCACACAACCTAGTACCCAAGGGTTGTGAGAGTACCTCCCAAGAAAAACTTTTCAACATTGTTTTTCCTTTTTCAAACTAGGAAAATCAAAATTCCTCTTCTTTTGACACATTTCTCACTAATCAATTCACTAGTTGAATAGTTTCTTTAAAATCCTTTTGACCTAGATTGATAGGTGAGTAATTTGTAGTGTTGTTATTGGACTCTTTGTTGTTATGAACTGTTATGTGTCTTGTCCACAGTGTTCATGTATCAAATTACCTCCATGTGTTGAAAATCGTATAGCTTGGGAGGTACTCCCACAAGTCACAGGTACTTGATTCGTAAGGATTTGACCCACTTTGTGGGCTAAGTGCCCAAGCCTGTGGGTTTTGAACCCAAAGTTGTGGGCTTAGAAACCAAGTTTATCATTTGTTTATTCTATTTGTTGTAGAGGACACCATTGATGGACAAAAGGGGCTCCTAAGACAACATTAGACAACTATATATTTATGAGACCATGAGAAGTCAAATACAACATGGCAATCCATTCTTGTGAAGAACATTAGCCTAAGGAAGGAGCCGCAATACCTCAGGAGTAGCCGAGCTAGAAGAGGACAAGAGGAAGTCTTTTTTGTGCATGTGAAGAGGTTGAGTTTTTGTTTGTGTTCTGAGCCCTATTCTAGAACAAAGTAAGGAGAAGCGGACATTGGAAATTCAATGAAGAGGTTGTGTTCTATTCTATGTAAGGGAAGACGGCTAAAGTCCTAGAAAGAGGCCTAACAACATCAGTTTTGCCTACTGTAGAAGGTCAAAAGGCCTCATGATCCTCGTTCAAAAGTTTTGTGGAGGGTCGAAGCCCTAGAAGAGGCCGAAACTAACCTCAACCTAGAGCAATAGCACTGAAGTACATAAGACAGAGAAATAAGGTCGTGAGACTACGTGGAGAAAAATTTGTTGGTGTAGATGGATTGCTAAGCCTACATGTTGAAGTTTGTTCATTAAAGAAGGATTGAACAGCAAGGTTAAAGGCTGATGTATACAGTGAATTGAAGGACAAATTGATTGTCAGCAACTGGTAGTACAAGGCTATGAGAAAGACTTAATCCCTGTGAGTTTTTGGAGGCAAGGGACAGCCAAGTACATCAAGGGCAAGAGGATAGAAAGAGTTGGAAGCAAAGGATAGCTATAGCAAGTAAGTCAAGTATTTATTCTTTGTTGTTTTGGGTAGAATGAAGGTCAAAGGGAGTTGGCCTCAAGCCCTAGTTGTATATTGTTGTATACTAGTCTTGTTTCAAGTTTCATTAAGGACCATGATCCCTGGTATGGGAGTCGTATGATTATTTTATTGAAGGACAAATAATAACAATTTTTGGGCCTATAATACTTGTGTACTTTATCATTTCACTATTGTTACATTTCCGATGTGCAAAGTTGTTTTCGTTGAACACTCCTAGTGTGTTTGTGTGCTAGTCTAGCCATAGACCAAACCTAGGGTGTAAGGAAAATTCAACACCATGGTTTCCATTTCTAATATCTGATCTTCTCTAAATCTTCCTGACAAAATGATAGAGCAAGCAATGAATCCTTTTGGTTTTGAAATTGTTTTCTAAATAATACCAAGATTGCAAGTCCACCAGTTGTATGTATTAAATGCACTATAACAATGACAACTTTAACAACCACAGCCAATATTATTTCTTCCAACGTTGTAAAAGCATTCTCTAGCATCATGAGTTTCACTTCCCTAAATAGCACATCGTTAGAGAGGTTCTAGATGTTCATAGTTTGCACACTCGTTTTGTAGCTACAAGATCATGGTGGAGAACATACATCATCTATCATCATTTTGCAATATTTGCTTGATATATTACCCTTCAGTTTCACATTAGGATGACTACATTTCTTTGCCAAATTTTCCTAGCATTTGAGCTAATGTTATTCATATTTTGAGACAATGTCTGAGCCTAGTGTCTCATAAGCAGTTGTGCCTTCACGAGAATTGTGATTATGTATCATGATGAGCCCAAATTTGTGACCATGTACCTATGTATTTTAACTATACCATGATTAGTCATCTATGTAAAGTGTTCTTCTTACTTAGGGGCTTTCTTTAGAAACTTGTGGTTTGTCATGGCTCATCTCCTTAGTCACCATTTCAAGGCTAGTCCCATGCTCATGGCTCATTCTAAACCATCTCTTAGAGGTCAATTATGGCTAAAGTGGGTGCCCAGAATCTTGGGGTGGATCTATTACGACGCATGACTTACAGCTCCTCTAGGATTTTTCACTTTACCACTATATAAAAGTTGTGCTATTGTATTGTAAAGGTTGTCATACCTAGAAGAACGGTATCCCTTTAGCTTATGTATGGATATATGTATGTATGTTAGCTAATTGTTTCCCTAGCACTTTTGGGTTGTATTACCTCCCAAACTATACTTAATGATAAAATCCCTAATCCACAAGTTACAACTCGAGGGACAACTATTAGAGTGGTCACCGCTACCACCTAAGCAACCTATCCTCTTCTCCTCTAGCACAAGGGGGGTATACCTAGTAGGATAACTAAAGCTAAGCAATGACTTAAAATAATGTGAAGCAAGAATAGGTCCAGTAACATAGTGTTTTGGGGTCTTTTTAAATTTTAAAGGAGGTGACAGAAGGAAATAGAACTCAGTGCCAAATCCAACAAGGGAAATGGAGTCAAGATGAATCAAAGAGGCTTATAGAGCCAAGAAGAAAACCCTTTTAACTTCTATGTTATGAATATAATTTATATAAAAATAATATAAATATAAATATATAAAGAATAATAAATAATATTTAATTAATCATTAATTATTATTATTATTGTTTACATTAATTCATAACATTCTATTGCAACCATAAACCTTTCTGTATTACTAACAACAATGCACAGTAGAACTACCAGGTAACTGTTTAGCTAAACTCACCTTTAGGGTTGTGTTCAAATTGTTGCGTGCATTACTAAGAAGCTTGATCTGGTCATGGTTTTCAATCAGTGTTTGGCATTCTTGACACAACCTGTCCCAAATATAGAATGTTCAGATTGCACATGTTATCAAATCACATTCATAGCAGCAACTTGTTACTATTCCTCTACATTTAGAAATATGTGCGAATCAAAGTAATAAAAAACTATTCAGTATTGCAGCTCAAATTAATCACATACTTAAAAAGGGATGACAATATGGTTTTTAAATATTGAAAGCAAAAGCCTGTATTTTTAGAAATTCGAAGTAAAAAGAAAAAGCCTTTGCATAGTCCATGCTATAGTTATATTTAGAGAAGAAGGAATCTGCAATATTTATAATTAGTTTTCACATGTGAAATAGCATAAATGATTACAACTTACGCAGCCATAGTTTTTTTTTCTACTGCCTTATGCAATGGAGAATAACTTGTTTTCCATCCTTACCATGACTGATATGCGAGTGAAAATGCTTCTGATACTTTAAAATCATTAACTATGTGATTTATGGTCTAATAGTAATGTGGATAGTAAAAAAATGTGTTGTATTAACACTCATTAAGTGTAATGTGTAATAAAGGCCACATATATGTCGAGTGACCAACTAGGTTAATAAAATGTCTAATATTAGAGTCAAGTTATGGTTCAAAATCAATAATTGTGAGATTTATGGTCTTATAGTAATGTGCATAATAAAAAAATATGTTGAGTAGTATAGCTCGATAAAGTGTCAAATCAAATGTAATAGAGGTCACATACATGTTAAGTGACCAACTAGGTTAATGAAATGTCACTAGAGTCAAATTATGGTAGTTAGGGTAATAAGGTAGCCAACTACCTAATTTCTGAATAAAAGAATTCTATCACATCATGTCAATGACTCCTTTATTTACCAAAACTTATATTTTCATTGTCTCTCTCTCACGTTATGGTCACATATCTTCATAATACCAACAGTTTGTATCAAAGCAGGCAGCATTTGGTGCGTGAGAAAGTCTGTGCATGTAACATACAAAAGTACATTACATATAATAATAATGATATACTGTTAAAATTGGCAACTAGGGCCAAACTCCATGTGGGTCATCTTATTTATGGCAGCTGATATTTTTCTTGGATCCCTCTCATCGAGAGGTGTAAGATTGATCTAAAGATCATCCGATTCCGATAAGTATTCATGGAGTTATGAAATTATTTGTGTTATAAAACAAATTGTCAAGTTGGCCAGCAACTTATGTAGGCTCAGAAGCCCAATAGTCATGTCTATTCATCATCTACGTTTTAGTATAAATAGAAGAGGACTTGAAATCATTTGAGAGACATATTCTTCACGTGATCTCCTCCTCTCCACGTCTTTGGGTTTTTGGTGAAGGAGAGAGACTAAGAATATATGCTGGGCTAAGTAGATGATGCCCTAGCCGCAGTAAGGATTACGCTGTCTCAAGAGGCTCAATCCGCAGATGAAAGGAGGGCTAATATAGGCCCCAAACGAAGGCCTGAATCCGCTGTCTATTGACACTATATGCAGCAAGAAAGAGACTCTTTATCCACAGTCAGGAAGAGGATCTATACACAGTTCTAGAGGAGATGATTTGCTGTCCAAAGGAGCTTCATACGCAGCCCTAATCCGCAGTCAAAGAAGATACTCTAAACGTTGTTCATAAGAGCCCTAAATGAGATCCCTAACTCGCTGTTCTAAGCCGCAGTCATCAAGGGGTTCATCTACAGCTATAGGAGGCATTACACAGCCCTAAGTAGAGCCACAGTTGCACTATAACTGCTGGGCTTATGCTGCACTAGAAGCTGTCCTTCATCCGTTAAAGAAGGCTTAAAGCAGCTCCTAATTTCCGCTGTCATAATGAAGATTCTATTTGAGGTAATGAGAACTATATGCTGAACTTATACACAGTCATACGCTGTCCTAAATGAGATTATACATCGCTGCAAGGAGAGGCTTAATACGCTGCCTTAGGAAGCCTCTATACGCTATCAAGAGGAAGATATAATCTCACATCTATCCACAGTTTGATGAAGCTTCTATCTGCCCTGATCACAGTCCAAGAAGGAGGTTCCAGCCACTGCAAACAAGGTCTCAAGCTACTTTTATAGCTGTAGGTGACAGCATGACCTTTTCCGTATTGTTAGGGTATGATATGATGGGCAAAGCATTCAATGAGGAGGAGCTATGGGGCTGCTGCATAATTGGGTTACTGTATGAAGAGACAAGGTTGCAATCAACAGCTGGGCTAGGCCACAGGCCATAGCCAGCAGTTGTAGGCCTCTTCAAGTGCAGAGTTCAGACCCTATAAGGCCATGCATCGTTGAAGCAAATATGTACAGGCAAGCTGCAGTCTATAGGTGGACTGTGGGGTTTGTTTAGAGTGTTGTAGCTCACAGCATTTGTACTCTATCTGGTGTCCAGCTCTGCTATGAAATGCATCAGTCCTTACTGCATATGAAAGGTGCTCAGTGAAGCAGCAAAGGAGGAAGAGTGTTATAGGAGGAAAGCTTCAGTATTCTAGCTATTTGATTGAGCTGCTCTAGGCCTATCATCTGCCATTTTGTGTTATCTTCATGGTGAAGATCTTTGATGACTGATCTCTTATCTTGTCAAGTCAAAGTGTTGACTTCTGATGTATATGTACTATCTCTCTCTCTGCTGAACTATGTACTATCAAGGGTTTCCCCACATTGGGATTTGTCCCCGGCTAGCACCATATCTTGTGTCCTCTTGTCTTGGTTTGTCTTTTGCGATTTATATTTATGTTCTATCTGCAGTTTACTTTAATGCTGATGTGATTGCTAATCTGGAAAAGATATTGAGCTAACTGTGAAAATTGAAATAGAATGCTCTAGCATAGAACATACCTAAAATTAACATATACTAATATATATAAACATATAACACATCCATAAATCAAAATAATAATAAGCCATGTGCCAGCTGCCTCAAAAAGCCATATTTATAACATCACAAGCAATTGTAAATCATCATCACTTTCATATCTATGAAATAGATTTATTATTTCAGAACTTATATCTATTTTTGAATATGTCCAAGATATTGTTCTTCGTTTTTTAGAAATAGTTCTTACAAAATCAGGTGGTACGATATATCAAAGCCTTTGATTCGGGATAAAAATATCAAAACTTTAGGCGGGTGCAGCACCACCACACTTTTTCTTTTCACCAATACTCAAATGTGCGGACTACGCCTTAACCAAACACTTAGTCAATTTCCAATTCTTCAAGTATTATAATGCAGCGGAAATAAACTTCATTTACTCTTCATCAATTATACATATGTGCAGCAGATAAAAACATTCAACACAATATTCAACACAAGTTTTGTAATTCAATTGTATATAAAATTACAAAGTGTCGTGCTGCCAACAAACACGGCCAGCACGAAAGGCGGAGAATACCAAAAGAGTGGTGTGGACGGGAGAGAACTAGGGTTTGATACAGAAGACTCAGGAACAAGCTGGTAACCATGGGGGGGCAAGGAAGAGGGAGCTCCACTCCCTCCTACAGTCACGCGGTTGCGAACAGAAGCAGAGGAGCGAATTGAAACAAACCTCAAAATTCTTCAGAGAATGAGACAAAAATTACTGACACCCAAAAGGCAGAAGGCAGCAAACCCAATGAAAAGGAAGGGATCCACGAGGAGGTTCGACAAGAGCAGAAAGCTGAAAACAGTGATCAGAGAACTGTGAATAGTAAAAAAATGGGGCCCTGCAAACCCAAGTCTAACATTAAACCACGGATAGTCCTAAATGCGCTGCAGGAGCACAGGGATCACATGACAACCTATGCGATCATATGCAAGTTTATGGGTATCTAGCCCACAGAGAAGGCACTATACACTTGGATAAAAAACACCTGGAAACCAAAAGGAGAACTAAATATCCATCTTGGATCTAAGGGTTTTTTACTGTGGTATTCACGAACCTGGAGGATAAGGACAGAATTTTTCAAGGACGACCATACTTCTTTGCGGCTGTTGGTCTCTACATGCGACCTTGGACGATGAAATTCGTTCTGGAGCGCGAGACGTTCACATCGGTCCCGGTATGGATAAGACTATACTCTTTACCTTTAGATTATTGGATGTCAGAATCTTTAAAAGCTATAGGCAATAAATTAGGGCATTTCATAAAGATATCAAAGGCAACTCTGCGAGGAAAATACACCTCCTTTGCTCGCATATGTGTAAAGATGGACTTATCAGGGGCCTATGTTGCGGGGGAGCGCCCCCCCTCGCTCCCACTCCCAATCCGCGCTCCGGGCTGGAGCGACTCGGGAGCGGGTCGGGAGCGCACTCCCTAAAAAAAATTTTGCTCCTTGCCTTTTCGGGAGCGTTTTGCCTTTTTTGCATTTTTTGCATTTTTTGTAGTAATGTTCAAAATGCAATTTTTTTTGAAAGAAACAAATAGTTTGTGAGTGGGGCAACTTAATGGTCAAGTCTAGGCCCTAGTATTGATATGCTATTCATGGTAATATTAAATTCTTAAAGTAAAAGTGGCATTCTCCTTAATCTTCATTTTCATCCTTTTACTTAAATTTTTAACATTACCATGAAATGACTCAGGATGTTTGAGAGTGGTTTCGTCCTCATTGGATTTCATATGGAGAAAGTCGAATTTTAGATTTCATTCAAAATCCAACAGACTTATCAGTTTTTCAGGATTTCAATTGAGTTTTGTCATGTATTAGGGTATGGAACTCGTATTTAATCAAGAGCACCAATCCCTCTATGTACCTTGATGTTAGTGACATTGGTTGTCAAACTCCTCTATCATGACCCTCCTAAAAATGTATGCATCACTCAAACAAAATCTTGACTTGACATGCTATGCTTTTTCTATCTTATGTTAATGCTTAGAGGGTGATATTAATGACAAAGATCCCTATATAGATACTAAGGTAATGACAAAGATACCTCTGGATATTAATGCTTGGACGGTGATATTAATGACAAAGATCCTGATTTTGCAACAAGACTAAAAAATTAGACATTTCTCGTGGTGGCAAGAGGCCCAAGCATAAGAAATAGATAATAGATTTACTTCTCTTTTCTAGTTTCTAGTAGCTTTTATAACTATTGACTCTTTCATATTTATTATGATATTTATTTAAACAATATATGACAATTTAAGTTTGAAGTTGGCAATTATAACTCATTAGTAGTGAATTATGAATATGATGCTTCATGAAAGTTGAAAGTTGTTTCATTTCATTTCATTTTATAACATTTCATTTCATGTTAGATATTATTTGTTGTAATGGTTACACTTAGCTTACAAGTACAACTTTGGTGATCAATGATGATAAATGTTATATATTGAATTTTGAAAGCTTGAAACTTTAAGATTGATGAATCATGAGACTCAACATGTTGTATGTTACTATGTTACTAACTTGCGGACGTGGTTGATGAAGATTATAACTTCTAGATGATTGTTGTTATATGGTTCAATCTATGTTTTTTTATGTTTTTTATATCTAATTCATCATTCTACATGTTTTTGTTGACATATATGTATCAAAAATTAAATATATATATATATATATATATATTTAAAAATCGCTCTAGAATTCGCTCCCAAACCGAGAGCTTTTGAAAATGGTCGCTCCCGCTCCCGCTCCCAAGTAATATAGTCAGGGGCACTTCCGGATGAGGTCATCCTAAAAGTTTATGATGAGGAATGGGTTCAGACAGTTGACTATGAACACATACCATTTAAATGCCGCAAGTGTCATGAACATGGACACCTCTTCAGGGACTGCCCACTTAATAAAAGGGAGGAAAACCAGAAAACCAACAAAGGAAAAGACCCTGAAGGTTTTACCAAAGTGGGAGGAAGGGGGAAAGGAGGAGGAAAGAGGACCCAAAAGAAACCCAGTGAAAGCAAATTACCGAGTCACAATGGTTTTGAAATTTTAGAAGAAGAAGAAGAGGAAGAAGAAGGAACACAAAGAATACCAGAAAACCACCAAAGAGAGAAAGGAAAAGAGGCTAACATGGAAATCATACAGGAACAAGATGAACACAGAATGGATCCTCAAAAATCCATGGAATTAGACAGGGACCATGAGATGACCCCAAGTGAAAGCGGCACGGAGGACCAAGATCTACAAGAGATCCTTGAGCGGGAGAACCTTGAACTAGAAAAGTTTCTAGAGCAAGGAAGCAACAAAGGAATCAACTCTCTACCACAGGAGGAACTTGATAGAGTACAACAGCTATTCCTAAACAGGTCTAATCAAAAGGCTATAGGAGTAAAAAGAGGCCATGACAAGCAGTTGAACAAAGGAGTTAAATCAATGGGATTAGTATCAGGAAAATCTACCAAAAACCCAGGAAAAAAAAGAGGAAGGAAAAGACAAAAAGAATTGTTGTTAGAATGCGGAAAACTCATGATTAACTTAGGCAAGATGAAAGATCTCTCTAGTTACTCCTTTAAAAACCCCACATTATGAAACTCACAACATGGAACATTAGAGGACTGGGGAGCAAAAGAAAACAGAGAAATTTAAGTAACAGAATCAAGGAAGAAAAACTTGATATGGTGTTCATACAGGAAACAAAATGCTTAGTAGAGAAAATTAGAGAAAAGCATAACAAATGGTTAAGTATGAGTATCTCGAAGTCAAAGCAACTAATGCAGCAGGGGGAATTCTCACTCTATGGAATCCACAGAAATTTGGTATTCTTGATGCAAAGGCATCCAGGCACCACCTCTCTCTGATTATTCAACCTGTGGGGGACAAGGAGTGCTACATGATTACCAATGTCTATGGTCCTCAACTTTTGGAAGAAAAACTCAGGCTCCTCACCTCTCTGGAGGAAATGAAAGAAAGGCACCCAAAATTACCCTGGATCCTGGGAGGAGATTTTAATATGATTAAATCTCTCACGGAAAAAAAAGGGGGAACCAGAATACTGGGTAGAGACTCAGTAGCATTCCAGAACTTCCTCACTAATATGAGACTGGTAGACATGGATACTGGAAATGGCACATTCACGTGGAATAACAAGAGAGGGGGTATAGCTCAAGTAGCCTCAAGACTTGACAGATTCATAGTCTCAGAGGAATTATTGCTCACAGGGAACAACTTGACAACTTGCATCCTCCCTTTTGGGGGATCAGACCACTGGCCCATACAACTGGAAGCTTCCATGATAGGAACCGCGAGAAACAGGCCCTTCCGGTTTGAGAATGTCTGGCTCACACACTCTGATTTCATCACAAACATTGAGAAGTGGTGGGCTGAAGAGTTACACACCCAAGGAACGAAAATGTTCATCCTTCATCTTAGACTCAAACACATCAAGAGAAAGCTCAAAGAATGGAACAAAAACGAGTTTGGCAACATCTTCAAAGCTAAAGAAGAAGTGGAAAAGAAATTACAGGAGATTAATCAAATTCTCATCTCAGAAGGATTCACAGAGGAAAGAAAAGAGCTAGTGGACTCACTTCAACAAGAATGCGATAACATATGTTATCAAGAGGAAATCTTCTGGAGACAAAAATCCAGAGTGCAATGGATTAAGGAAGGGGAGAGGAACACTAAGTTCTTTCACAAGTCTACCATTGCACACAGGGCTAACAATAGGATAACGAAACTTATAGATCCCCAAGGAACAGAGAAAAATACTCATGAAAAAATGGAAGATGTTCTGGTCCAACACTTTCAAAGTATTGCCAAGGAGAATATGGCAGACAGATCCCAATTCACTAAAAGATTTACCCAGCACATTCCAAAGCTGGTAACCAGGGAAGACAATCATAATCTCAACAGGCTAGTGTCGGAGGAGGAGGTCAATGAGGTCATCAAAGAAATGCATAATGGGAAAGCTCCAGGACCAGACGGTTTCAATGTAGACTTCTTCAAATCATGTTGGAAGATAGTCAAACATGACATTCTGGAAGTAGTGGAGGAATCGAGAAACTCTAAATCAGGTTTGAGAGCGATTAATGAATCCTTCATTGCCTTAATCCCCAAACAAGAAAAAGCCACCACTCCTGACAGATTCCGACCCATAGCTTTATGCAATGTGGTGTACAAAATCATTTCCAAAGTCATTGCCAATAGACTCAAACCTCTTCTACCAACACTTGTGTCAGAAGAACAAACTGGATATGTGGAAGGGAGGCAAATTCTCAATAATATAATTCAAGCTCATGAAGTGGTGCACTCCCTCAAAACCAATAAGCAAGCAGGCATGATTATACAGCTGGATATAGCAAAAGCTTATGATAAACTAAGTTGGTCTTACATCAGGGATGTTCTCAAAGCATATGGCTTTGACCACAATTGGATAAGGTGGGTCATGGCTCTTGTCACTACTGTCAGTTGCTCAATTCTCCTTAATGGCTCTCCATCCAGAACTTTCAAGCCTTCAAGAGGCCTCAGACAAGGTGATCCTCTCTCACCATTCCTCTTCATTCTCATGATGGAAGGATTGGGCAGAGCGATCACTGCTGCCAGGGAGGAAGGAAGAATACAAGGACTGAGACTTACTCAGAATGGAGACACTTTGACCCATCAACAATTTGTGGACGACACTATGCTGCAAGGCATACCCACAGTCAAGGAAGCCAAAGCATTCAAACAAATTCTATATGAGTTTGCTTTGGCTGCTGGTACTGAAGTAAGCCTTGCAAAATCTAAGATCTTCTTTTTCAACACTGATATCTCTATTCAAAGGAATCTCTCCAGAATTCTAGGCTTTCAAAGAGATTCACTGCCCTCCAAATATCTGGGAGTACCCCTCACAGACAAACCGCTGAGAAAGGACATCTGGGAGGCTGTAACAAATAAACTGAAGGACAAGGTCAGCAAGTGGACTAGCAGATCCTTGAATTTAGCGGGGAGGTTAGTCCTCACCAAGGCGGTACTGCAAACCATCCCAATCTTCATGTTTTCAGCCCTTCCGACACCATCAGGTATCCTTCAGCAAATCAGAAATATCCAAAGAGACTTTCTTTGGGGAAAAGGAGAAGAGAAAAAGAAATGGGCTCTGGTAGCTTGGGACAAGATTTGCAAACCCAAATCCCATGGTGGTTTAGGTCTACATGACCCAGTGATTCTAAACAGAGTCTTGGGAGCAAAACTATGGTGGAGATGGCTAAAGGAAATACAAAACCCCTGGGTGAAACTCTGGAAACAAAAATATGCAATGGATTGGCAAGAAAAGGACCACATAAGAATGTCAGGAAACATAAAAGGTTCCCATATTTGGAACAAGGCCTGGGAGAACAGAGCTTTAGTACAAAAACACAGTTTCTGGGAGATCAGAAATGGAAACCTTGCCTAGTTCTGGGAGGACAACTGGCAGCAGGAAGGTAACCTTAGCAGAGAGGAACTAGATAGTATTCAGACTGATACAATAAACAAAGGACTGAAAAAAGTGAGTGACTATTGGGAACAGGCAAGGGAGAATTGTAAATGGAGAATTTGGAAGCTACTAGAATACAATGAGGCAACCCCACTGAAAACTCAAGCTAAAGCTCTGGAGATCATCCTGGAAAAGAGAAAAATTTTGACCTCAACTTCGGATGACCTACTAAGATGGGGTAGAAATAATGAGGGTGTCTTCAACCTCAAGGAAGCCAAAAGAATAGTTATGGGACTTAACTTACCAAGCACTGACAAGACATGGAAAGATATATGGAACAACCCACACTGGAAGAAGATCAAACTATTCAGGTGGTTGATCCAACATGGAAAGATTCTAACTTGGGAGAATCTCAGAAAGAGAGGGTTTGTTGGACCTTCAAGATGCCATTTATGTGGCCAACAGGAAGAAACCATGAATCATCTTCTCAACCTCTGCTCCTACACCTCAACCTTATGGAATTGGGTAGCCGATGTCTTCAGGGAAACAGACAGGAACGAAAATGACATTACTATTACGTTGAAAAACTGGAGAAGAGACTTCTCAGACAATGAGACACTAAATAATGCCTGGGCCCTGATTCCAAGTTTCTTGGTCTGGAATGTCTAGAAAGAATGCAACAACAGAATCTTCAAAGATAAGACTGGCCTAGCTCAAAATATCATAACAGTAATACTAAAGCAGCTTAAGGAAACGGTCAACAGCCTTGGGGGGCATTCTCCAGAAAAGCCCTCGGGCATCAGAGAAGCCCGCATTCTGAAACTGTTGGGACTTCAGTCACATAACCCTCAGAGTCCTAATGGAACTGTGAAGCATACCTCAGAAGGAAAAGCTTTCTGGCAACCTCCTCCACATGGTTTTTTAAAATTCAACATAGATGGAGCCTCAAAAGGTAACCCTGGGGACGCTGGTTATGGTGGAGTTATAAGAGATGAGGAGGGCAACTTAAAAGTCATCTTCCACAACCACCTGGGAAGGGCCACCAATAATATGGCGGAACTCATGGCTATGGAGCTATGCTTGGAGATTCTAATAGAGTACAACATTCACAATGCCATCATCGAGGCTGACTCTGAATTAATCATCAATTCGGTCAAACGGCTAGGCTCAGGCACTTCACCAGATAAAGTCTCGAGCCACTGGAGACTTCTACAGGTCTATCACAAAATACAATCTCACCTCAGAATTCTAAGAACTCTAAGTTTCGTTCATGTAAGAAGAGAAGCCAACAGTGTAGCAGACTGGCTAGCCAATGAAGGGGTAAGATGCACACGAGACAACAGGTGCTACAGGTGGGAGGAGGTACCAGACAGCCAATTGCGTGAAGGCTGTTCATTTAGGGCCCTCACAGACATGGAGCAGTACCAGAACAGACAGGGCAACTGACTGTCTCCTCTCGTCAATGAAGGATAGGGGTATGTCAGGAAGATACACAGAGTTTGGGAACTTGTGGGTCTCGAAGGAAATTAGGCAGTGGCAGAGCAAAGGCTACAGGCCAACGAGCAGGTTGGTGGGTTCGGGAGTTAGTTAGCGGGAGTCAAACAATTTCCGTTTACCACCCTCATCGGGCGCCCTCAAAACCAAAAGTGGTTTCTATGAATCACATGTGATGCCACTCAACTGTCAACACGTGGCTTTGGGAGGAGAGTGAATACTGCCCTCATTGGGCAGGTATTCCTCGAGCTTCTGCTCCGCCTGATATGGCCATTGGCCGTTTGATCATGGGGGAGCAGATCGACGGCTATCAGCTATCGTGCAGGTTAGTGGGTCCGGGAGAAAGTCAGATGGAGTCAAAACAGCTTCCGGTTTACCACCCATATCGGGCGCCCTCAAAACCAAAAGTGGTTTCTACAAAATGCATGCGATGCCACTCAACAGTCTACACGTGGCTTTGGGAGGTGAGTGAATACCGCCCTCATCGGGCGGGTATTCCTCGCGCTTATGTTCCACGCGATATGGCCATTGACCATTAGATCTTGAGGGAGCAGATCGACGACTATAGGCTGTCGAGCAGGTTGGTGGGTCCGGGAGAAAGGCAGCGGACCCGAAATCTCTTGGTTGCATTCTCTATTCCCATTTTTATGTCCGCCAAATGTTTTGTCAGGGCTTCCTTTTTTGTACGGGTACTAAGTGCTGCTAAAAATCTTCCCTTTGTTGGAGGAATTGCTTCCTCTTAACGCCAGTTGTAACTTTTGTAACATATTTTTAGACACAAGTTAATAGAAGGTCCGACTCTTGCTTTAGTTAAAAAAAAAAACAAACACGGCTAGCACACTTCCAATTTATAAGTCGTGCCTATAGAAATAACCAAGTCGCGCCACTGTGCACGGTTCACCCAAACTCCGGTCCTCCCTAACACTGTCATGCCCACTGCCCGTTGTATTGGCCTACCCGCGCCTGTTGCACCTACTCCGCACTGTTGCACGCTCACTTCACCACTTCCGACACACACCCGTGCCTTGTCGCACCGTCAGCACCCGTCGCACAACTCTGCAACTCTGGTCAAGCCGCCCTCGGGTCAGGTCACGCGCCCAACTCTGCACCCGCGCCTGTGTATCGGGTCGCCCGCAAGTCGAGTCGCCCACTGGGTCGGGTCTACAACTATGCCCACGCCCTGCGACGCCCTCGGGTCGGGTCGCCCACTGAGTCGAACCTGCAACACTGCGCCTGCCGCCCTACAACTCATCCACCGGTTTGCCTGCACCTCTTGCCCAAAAACCCCGACTTTCCCTTCGGCAAACTTCAGCCCTGCAAATGCCCATCCACTTGTTCCCTTGTCTTGTTCGCTTCCTTGTTCTCTCTATCCATTTGTTGAGTTGTTCGGTGATTATCCAAAACGCCATCCTCCAACGCTTATATATACTCATGCTACACGGTCGTAACACCTCCAAGGGTCGCGACCCTTCACTCCATCGCGGGTCGGTCTGTCCATAATACACATGTCGGTTCACTCCACCAACACATCGACCTGCCCATACGCTCAAGTCGGCCCCATATAAACTCAGCCTCCTCCATCGCACACTCGGCCAACATTTTACCACGTCGCACTTCTTTGTAGCAGGTCGATCGCCCGCTCACCCAACGCGCCCAACCATCGTCGCACGACTCCTCCGCACGTCTCACCCGACGCCCGATCATCTCGCTCGCCCATCGCCTTTAATCGACACGCTCGTCCAAGACGTTCTCCTCATCACACATCCACCCGAGTTGGGTAGTACGGTCACCTGTCGCAACTCGGTTGCCTTTAACCGAATGTCGTCCCGTCATCGCACTTTGCCTGAGTTGGTCGATACGAGCGCTCATCGCACATGAGCACGCCCAACTAAACTCGTAGCCCTGACATCCTCCACCACTCTAAAAATGTTGTCACCCTCAATAACACCATCCCAGCAATCTCCATTGCTAAGACATATCCATAAGTGTGGCCACCCAAATAGCTCCACCCATGACCTGCTCTATGCTACCAATCTGCCAAACCGAGATGTGTTGTGTTCGATGGAGTATCATGGCAGGAAATTTCACATGACAGCGACACATGATGAGTCGACACGATTTATGTTGCAGTGGTGACATGTATCTTGAGTTGAGGAGGACCAGCCTCTTCATGGTGGAGCAACATGGGGTTTGCGACAGATGTGATTGACGTTCATGGATTTTGGAGACTTTCCCGTTTTTGAGAGATGGACCTTGATGGGGGTTTATGCGATGATGATAGAGCAGAGTTGGGTAGCATGGATAGTGGATGTTGGAGCTAGCGACAGTTTGCGATGATGTGATGGTGTTGTCGAGGACAACAACATTTTTAGAGTGGTGGAGGATGTCAAGCCCAAGAGTGGCATATTTGAGGTATTTGGCAATCATTGAATATTGGCATTTGTCTCTCTTTTGTCTTGTCAAGGATAGCCTTACTAACTCTCTCTCTCTCTCTTTTACTAGTCATTGTGCATTATATAGTTGCATTGCTAGTCTCTAATTGCATTTCATTACACAAGTTTCTCTCTTTTGCAAAATTGCATTGCATGGTTGAATTCTTTTTCTTTTTTTGCATGTCATTTACTTGTCTCACTGTTGGCAATCTCATCTTATTGCTTGTAGTTGTGCTCTTGCAATCTTGTAGACTTCTCTTGTTCTAATTTGCAAATCTAACAATTGAAAGAGAATTTCTCATAAGCATACATAAGTGATAAGGAGATATCGTTATCATTAAATAACATTAAGGTGCTTCTCTAATTGGTTCTTGTGATCTTGATTGATAAGTGATATTGAACATTGGTTATAAGTGATCTTATTTTATTGTCATTTGAGCACTTTTCTCATTGTTATAAATCTCATTGAAGCATCTCTAATTGGCTCATCTCTTGTATCCTCATTCTAGAGTAGAATTGCATAACTAAAATTTACCTCCAAGCATAAGCTTGGTTGATAGAAATTTAGGGCCACCTTCTTCATCCAATTTGAGAAGTTAAAACCCCATTCACAGTTAACACAGGTGACCTTGCAGTTCTCTTGTGGGCAATCCCTTGTAGGAACGGAGGCACTTGGGTGGTTAGAGGTCCTAGGGAGGTATCATTAATGAGACCATAGCCTCCTTCCCCAACACTTCTCTCTACAACCTTGTTTGTGACTAGCTTCAAAACAATTGAGGAGAAGGCTCTCACCTAGAATAGGCATTTAACTAAAAGTAACCAAGATCCTGCATCCTAGTTTTAGATTAGATCCTGCATTTCATCTACGATAGATCTTGCATTATTTCTTTGCAGCACTTGTTTATCCGATAACTTGACATATTGATTTTTGTTATGCAAGTATTTCTTAATTTTAAGGGACTAGTCTCTCATTGATATATCTTAAGAATCTAATTTGTAGTGCTCAGTAATCTCGCTTGCCACATAAATTTAAATCAAGTTGCTTGGATATTCATTTGTATCTCCTAAAATTGTTGATCCTCAACAAGTTCCTCATCCATTTCACCTTTAGGGACTACCGCCCTTAGCTTGCTTAAGGAGATAGCTTAAACAGAGTGAGTAGGGATCAGAGTGACAACCTCTACTTTGAGCATTGCACCTTCGGTGTACACTTCAGGCGACAACAGGGCAGAAAACACATCTACATTTGTTGATGTAGCTATATGATCCTTATTGGACTCCTCCTTCCGATTAGGACGCTTAGTGGCATAGTGTTCGAACACATGGCAATGGAAGCACTTCATCTTGCTGAAATCCGTCTTTTGGCCCTTCTGACTAGAATCGGCCTCTCCTTGGCCCTTCTTGCCCTTGGCCTTGCTACCTTTGTCTGCCAAGGCAAAGTTCACCTCATCCTTTATCAGAGTTGATCTACCATCTCTCATCCCTCTCTGGATCTCTTCCTGAACGCAGTCAGTCTATAACCTTTCCCAACTGGGAAAGTTTTCTCTACCACTCACTACATCCTAGAAACCATACCAAGACCTATGAAGTCCTAGTAATGCGAAACTCACCACGTTACTCTCTGGTACAGTCACACCCACACCAGGTAACTCACCTCGAACCTAAAGAGAACTTTGAAAGATATGTGACGATGGGCTCATCTTTGCTCATCCGAATACTTCTTAGCTTCTCTTTGAGAGCAAGCTTCCTAGCATCACTAGTACCCTGAAACAGATCCAAGATGGCTTTGAACATCTCATATGTTGTCTTCTTCTCATAGAGATGAGGAATAATATGGTCTCTGACCCCCTCTAGAATGATCCTCTTCGCCTTGGTATCATTCTTAGTATGTTGGACCAATTGTTGGGGATCTTGTGGTGGCAGTATGGTGTTCTTGACAAACACTCCCACCCCGTTATCTTCCAACACTATTGTGATTCGCATCTTCCATGCACAAAAATTCGAGGCTCCCTCTAGATTGGGATCTAACCTTAGTCCTAAGAATGCCATACTACTATCCACGGAACTATTTTGCTTTGCTCTTCAAAATTTGCCCTCATTGATCAACTCTGCTCCACCAAAGTCAATGAACTTAGGGCTTGACAAGGCTGCCACGAATCAGTGATATTGCTCCATCAATATCACAAAACTTGGGCACAAAACATTGTTGCTCAATAGTCTTATTGGCAGCCCTTCCACTAGCAACAAGGCTCCACAGAGATTATCCTACTCACATCCCAAACACAGACCTTACACACCTCGACCCACTGTCAAGATCACTGACAGACTTTGGTCACCTTCAACAGGCCTCCTCTCCATGTATTAGTCCCTCATTGTTCTCTTGTCATAACCCTCCTTTTCTACCCAAACACTTCGCTCTTCTGCTCAGCTATCTAAGGCTAGGTCTACGGTCATACCTTAGGTCTGTAATTACAAAACTCAACCTAAAAAGCCTCTCCCTTACTGCGCTGCTACCTGAGGTAAATTTCGCCTCCAATCCGCAATAAAACAGGCCCTTATTTAACCTTCTTATCAGCGAATTAAGGCCTCAACCCCCCTCCCACAACAAAGAACTTCGGCCCTTTAGATAGGCAGTCGACCAAGGCCGTTATCCCTTCGTCAACACACAGAACCCTAGCAAATTAATCACAGACCTGGGCAGAATACTAGAGGCAGCGTGACCCTGAACAGAGCCCTAACTAGGGCATGTAGAAGCCACATAACGGTGACCACCTTTGTGTTATTTTTTGGAGTTTGGTAGCAGCGGACGGGTGTTATAATCTCAAATGATGTCTAAGAGGCTAAGGAACACGAGATCTCCAAAACCCAGAAGAAAATGTTTCGCAAGATAAGACTTGGAGATGCCTTAATTAAATTAATTAGCCACAATTTAATTATTTCCTAAATCTAACTTAGGAAAAGTAATTAATTAAAGTTAATTAATTAAGGAAGTTCGATTTTTCTCTAGAGGTTTCTATTGATGAAGTCAAATTGATCTTAGCCGTCAGTTGAGATATAATCATGGTCGTTGAGACTCCAACAAGACATTATAAGAGCAAGTCAAAGGGCTTGGGGATGGCATCAATTGTGAATTGAGCAATTCAACTAACCAATTGCAGATATTCAGCAAGGGTGTAGTTGAAGCTAGGGAAAGCATGGGAGCGAGCAATGTCACATGGTTCGGGTTCGCATTCGAATTCGATTACAATTAAGTTCGATTCGAGTTCGAATTTTTCGATGAGGTTTGTATGAGGTTCGCCATTAGGTTCTTTCATGTATATAATTATATATATATATATATATATATATATATATATATATATAAATTACATAAATCTTTTATATTCATTTATAATTAATATATATTTATAATTTTTATCAGATACTATATCAATAAATTTATAATTTTCCATAAATATAAGTTATATTAATTTATAATATTTAAAATAACAATACCCTAATTTCGTTAATGTAATATAATTTAAAATATATTAAAAATAATTCTTGTAAAAATATATAATTTTTAAATTATGTTAACTTATCTTTGCACATAGTAATTTTATAATTACGATATGGTAATATTTGAACTGTTCATAGCATTATTACTTATAAATTATAAATTTAACCCTGCGTATAATTTTATACCTGTAACCTCATTTTAACATTTCAACTAAGTCTACCAAATCGGGACTTTGAAGAAAAGGTAGTAACTAATTTTTGGGGCATTTTAATTGTGAAGAATTGTGATTTCAAAAATTTAAATTCTTTACAAATTAGATAAAATATTAACCAGAAAACTTTTCAAAACCTCTCAAGCACTTAGATTATGAACGGTTGTGATTTCAACAGCCTAAATTCTCTACAACTTAAATAAAAAATAAACCAAAAGACTTTCTAAAAATCACACTTAAAAACTATTAGATTTTCCTATCGATTTTGACGAAGTGCAGTGTCTTTGTATAAATGGCGGGCGGCGAGGGAAAGTTCTACGGAAAAAAAGACTGCAGGTTGCCCTCATGCATGACGTAACGCCCGCTTTACTTTCCGTTTATCTTTTTATAATTTTAGTGGGATTTTCGGTGTGTGGGGGCCTGATCGAACTCCGCGAAGCAGTTAGCTTATGGTGTTTGGTCAGGAATCTTGGCAGCGCGCGGCATATTTATATACAGGGGCCAGGGAGTAGCGTAGTATATGATGATCATATACAACCTTCTCGAAACTAAACGAATTTTAAGATTTTTTTTTAAATTCACCGAATTTCTGACCTCAACGTTTAGGTTCGACGAACCCTATGACACTGGGAGCGAGGGATTAGCAGAGATTTCGGAGGAAGATTTCCTCAGTATTTCGAGTGTCTGGGAGATAGGAAAGACAGAGGCTGGATTATCTGCAAAGGAGGCCAAATATAATAGTGCGAGTTAGCCAGTTTACCCGTGCGAGCTACCAGAAGAGCCACATTTCAGTTGCAGGATCAAGGTCCCGAAGGAAAAGCGAGTTGTTTCCGGAGGCATAAGGAGACTAGATGTCTCGCCTGGAGGCATTTTCAAGGCTGTAAGAAATTATTCAGCCAGGCAATGCGCATTTATGGGCTATAGTACGAGTAGCCAGGGAGACTGCGAGTAGGCTAGGAAAAGTCAAATCAGTTACAGAGGGAGACAAGGGTGTCTTCTAGTACATTTTGCCAGTAGAAGATTGCCAGAGCTTTGCCAAATTGCCAAGCAAATCAATGTACTCTAGAATTTGTTGAAGAAATAATAAAACCCTCATTTGTTGCACAGGTTTTCCCTTCGGAGTTTTTCTAGGGACAATTGTCCAAAAACAACGGTGTTATTTTTGTGTCTGTGCATCTATTTCTCAATTTTGTATTTTATATTTCCGCAGTGTTTTTATTGTGAAGAATGCAATTGTGAATTATCGTTATTTGTCGAATATAAATTCAGAAGACAAATAAACTACTAACAGTTAGAAGATAAATCTCCAATTAATTGCATTCAAGGAATTTTCACATGGTATCAAAGTAGAAGATCATATCAGAGAGGCTCTAGGCGAAAGGAAGCGAGATTTGTGCAAATTCAAAGAGAGATTTGTGCAGGTCAGCCAAGCAATGCGAATTGCAGGGAGGCAGGAATTCGATTTCCAGTCCAGGGTGGAGGAAAAGTTTGATTTTCCTCGGGAGCAGTAGCAACAGGGAGTAGGATTGTCGGAGGGGGTTTCTAGTGAGCAGATCTAGCGCAATGATTTTGCAACAAGGGTTTTGCAACAGTAGATTAGCATAGGGCAACAAAGACAAAAGCATACAAAGGGAATTTCCAGAAATTCTCAAAGGGTTTCCAGTAGCAAGACAAGAGGTTGTGATTTCCAGCAAGACAAAGTCGTAGCAGGTAAAGCGATTTGCAAGTGCGAGCTTCCCATTCCATTCAGTGCATGCTTCAAGGTTAGTAGTACGTGTATTAGTACCGGAGAAGGACATCTGGAGGTAGAGTAAGTTCCCCAAGAGTGAAGTACGAGTTCCGAGTAGGAGTCTGGAGGCAGGTGCGAAGTTCCCAAGAGTTGGTCTGCGCATTCTAGAAGGAGCACGAGTAGCAGGGAGAAGGTCGAGTTAATTGCAGGAAGGAGAAGGATATTTCCCAGTTTATTTCTCCAGTTTTTGAGTTTCGCAGAGATGGTCACAGCAAGACTCAAAGATCAAGACAGGCTGGACAGAGCCTCCAACTTTGGCATATGGAAGGCCAGGATGCAATTCTTATTGGAAGAGCACAGTCTGAAGGAGTTTGTGACAGCAATTGTTGCTAAGTCAACAAATCCTATCTAGTACCGTGAGTACAAGCAGGATATGGCCAAAGCTAAGAGGATGGTCCTCGACGAAGTTCGGGATCATATTGTCCCACATATTGTAGATAAGAATATAACAAAAGACATGTGGGATGCCGTCAAGAAGTTGTACCAAGATCCATCTGAGAATCGGAAAATGATTCTCAAGGAGAAGTTGAGGACAGTCAAGATACAGAAGGGCGAGAACATCACATCCTATCTCACTAGGATTCAAGTTGTCAAAGATTAAATTGTAGTTGTTGGAGAAAAACCATCATATAGTGAGCTGGTGCACACAACACTCAATGGGTTCACCAAGGAGTGGCATACATTTGTCCAAGTAATTTCTGGACGAGACACACTTCCTAGTTGGGAGCGCCTATGGAGTGACTTCACTCAAGAGGAGTTGAGGCTCAATCTCGTAGATGGCACCACTAGCAACAATGGCAAGGGACTAAAGGTAGAGAAGGAGGAGAACGTCACTCTTGCAGGGAAGGGAAAAGCGAAGAAGGGTCCCATCCAAGGACGAGACTCTAAAGGAGAAAAGAAGAAAGATTTGTCGAAGGTCAAGTGCTTTGATTGTGGTGAGTTTGGTCACTACGTCACCCAGTGTCCAAAGAGGAGGAAGGACAAGAAGGGAAAGCATACAGCAACTTCAACAAAGATTGATGACTTGTCCGCCGGGTTGGAGGATGAGTTTGATATGTTTGCAGCATTATCCTCAGATGGAGGAGTATGATACTCCAGTATGCCAGATCGGGCAGGGTCCATGGGAAGAGCAATAGGGGGTCTAGATCTAGCCATGCAAGGCTTGATAAGTAGATCAGATCCAGTTGTCACGCATTCTTCACATGGACTAGTACCTTTGCTAAGAGAGCCCATGTATTTTCAATAGCAGGAGGATCAAAGTGTTAGCAAGGCGCAATCAGATACTTTGAGAGATAGTGTAGGGCCAGGGTAGCGTAGTCAGAGAAAAGGGACAGGTGTAGAGCTAGTTGCAAGGCACAGTAGATCAGTGACAGTTTGAGACTCAGAGGGAGTCTAGCTTCAGAGGGAGCGACCTTATGGAAGCTTGATCTTCAAGTTCTGAGAGATCAGTACACAAGTGCAATGATGGCAGCAGTGTAGAGGTAGCGCAGAGACATCAACAGTGTGAGATCAGAGTATACGCAGTAGCATGTTGGATAGTGTTTGCCAAAGTGTTTTTTTCTTCACAGTGCTTTCCAATGACAGGGAGTCAGATCAGCTTGAAGATGTGAAGGGAGAAGGGTTTACAAATGTCAGACATCAACAACGTGGAGCAGTTTGACTACAATATGTTCCCACAGACCAGCAAGTAGCTAATATACTCACAAAGGCTCTAGGGAGAGCCAAGTTCATCTACTTCAGAGAACATATGAGTATAGAGGAGAACACCTTCCTTGCTAAGAGGGAGTGTAGGTTTTTGGAGTTTGGTAGTAGCAGACAAGTGTTCTAGTCTCAAATGATGCCTAAGAGGCTAAGGAACACAAGATCTCAAAAACCCAGAAAAGGCTTCGCGAGATAAAACTTGGAGATGCCTTAATTAAATTAATTAGACACAATTCAATTATTTCCCAAGTCTTAGGAAAAGTGGTTGATTAAAGTTAATTGATTAAGGAAGTTTCATTTTGCTCTATAGGCTTCTATTGATGAAGTCAAATTAATCTTAGTCGTTGGTTGAGATATAAGCGTGGTCATTGAGACTCCAATGAGAGATTATAAGAGCAAGACAAAGGGCTTGGAGATGGCATCATTTGTGAGTTGAGCGATTCGACTACCTAGTTGCAGGTATTCAGCAAGGGCGCAGTTGAAGCTAGGGAAAGCATTGGAGCGAGGGATCAGCTCCAGAGGAAGATTTCCTCAATATTTCCAGTGTCTGGGAGACAAGAAAGAGGGAGGTTGAATTATCTATAGAGGAGGTCGAATACAGCAATGTGAGTTAGCCAATTTACCCGTGCAAGTTGCCGGAAGAGCGACATTTCAGTTGCTAGTTGCAGGATCAAGGTCCCGAAGGTCCCTCGACATTTCAGTTGCTAGTTGCAGGATCAAGGTCCCTCGCCACTCACATTGCAGCCCAGAAACTCGCATTGCCTGGCACAGCGAGTTGGTTCTAGAGGCAAAGGGAGGCTAGACGTCTCTCCTAAAAACATTTTCGAGGTTGTATGATTTTATTCAGCCAGGCAATGCGCATTTCTAGGCTGCAATGTGAGTGGCGAGGGAGAGTGCAAGCAAGCTAGGAATGGATAAATCAGTTGCAGAGGGAGACAATGATGTCTTCCAGTACATTTTTCTAGTAGAAGATTGCCCGAGCTTCGCCAGATTGGCAAGTAGATCATTGTACTCTTGGATTTGCTGAAGAAATAATAAAACCTCATCTGCTGCACTGGTTTTCCCTTTGGGGTTTTTCCAGGGACAATTGTCCAAAAATAACGGTGTTATTTTTGTGTGTGCATCTATTTCTCAGATCTGTATTTTATATTTCTGCAACGTTTTATTGTGAAGAATGCAATTGTGAATTTATTGTTATTTGTCAAATATTAATTCAAAAGACAAATAAACTGCTAACAGTTAGAAGATAAATCTCCAGTTAATTGCATTCAAGGAATTTTCATACTTTGACTGACCCGAAGTCTCTATGGACAAGCCTCCTTTGACCCTTCTGTGTGTTGGTCTTTATGCAAATCTCTGCTCTAATATCATGTTGAATTTTCTTGAAAATTTGCAATTGCTAGATGAACAATCTAAAAACTAATACCTTTTTCACCAAGACATAGAATTTCTCAACAATAAAGCAGCAAAATTAAACACAAAGATAAAGAACACAATCGCACAAGAGCATAATTTTTTTCTAGTGAACCCAACTGGGAAAACCCTCTTCTTGCTGTAAAATTTTATTGAAAGAGTTTAAGCATATGAATCTCTTACAAGACAATATTTTTTTACACGAGAACACACTTGTTCTCACAACTTGGACTAAGCTTGAAGCTCCCTACAATCCTCTCAACCTAGCTCCTACTTCCTTGCACAATCCAGCTCCTATTTCCTAGCACAATAGTAGCTCCTATTATTTAGGAATTCCTCCTATCCTAGCACTAGTTTGCAAGGAAGTCTCCCTCTTAATTTTGCATATAGGCTCCTCCTTTATACGTTCTCCCAACAAGATGTTCTCACACACACACACAAACCTGTGCATACAAGAATGATACAGGTTGTTCATTCATCCTCCTTTTAAGCAATTTGACCATGCTATATATGGCAAGTGCTAATTTAGAACAGTAGTAGTGATTGCTAAGTTCACTGAGTTTGAACTAAACTCTCTCCACTCAATAACTTGGAGTTATAACTAGTGACGATAGATGATTTCATTTTGCACAAACAAGGAGGCTATACTCAACCCGTCGATCAAGAGTATAGAGTTGCATGGTATTTGGGCAAAAGTATTCCCTTTTATGTTTTGATGTTTAGTGTTGGGTTTGGAGGTGTGGAGGCGATCGAGGTATTGGATCCATATGAGAAAAGTTGCCAAGCACTTGTTTTAAAAATATTTGACATGGCTAAGAATTTCAAGATGAAGGAGACTTCAATGAGAACATTAATTTGCAATTCATTGCAAATACTTTGCCGAGTGGGAGTGTTGAAAATATTCATTTGTTTGAGATATCTTCTAAATGTATTTCCTTTATTGGAAAATGGTTCAAAAGGTTGGATCATTATGATAGTGTCTCTTTGGTGTTTCTTTGTATCCTCTTTGTATGAGGATTGAAATGAAGGGTCTCACATTATATAATGTAATCTTTTCTATGGTTTTAAAATACACCCGTATGGAATGTCATTTTGAAAGTGATACTCTTCCATGTTGGTGGGGTTTCACCACCCTAATCCCAGCATCATCTTCCTTTGTTAATGTTGGTTGCTATGAATTCTTTTTGTTTAATTTTAATGGCATTTACTTCTGTCATGTTATTGTTTGTTTGCATTTTTCAAATAGAATGATGAAAATATCCAAAGAAGATTGTCATAATTGTAAATGTTGTACACTCTATATTGTAATAAATATATATGGGATTACAAAATTGGTCAAAAGTGATCATATTTGACCAAGTCTCCTAGATGTACATATATGGAGATAATAGTTTTCTTTTAGAGACACGATACAAAGGATAAAGTACAAATGTAACACATAATACAACTCCACTGGACTCTCATTCGTTGTCCATGCCACATGGATACGTTTGGTGTTCGATAAAAAAATGTACTTCCAAACAAGTCGAACACCTTAAGCAACCACTCACATAAATAGATCAAAAATCAGTACATGCTTAAAACCCTCAATGATGAAATAGTCCATGGCCCCAACCAATGCGGCCGTCTGAAGCAATATATTAATGCAAAAGGAAAGCATTTTACATATGAATTTCTCAAGACCGATCATTAGCATATGACCCTCTATGCTCTTTACATAGAGATCATGTACTAGTTAGGCGATAAGCCATATATCAATATAGCCATTAGTCTCGAGCAGAAAATGAACCATCAGATTACTTTATGTCTAGAATATGTTATGACCATTGGATTACATAACTACAAATACATATTGATGCATACTAAGGAAACACACTTTACCTAGAGACACATTAGGTTGATTTTAACTAACTCTTAAGTGTCTAAATATCTTCACACTTTGTGACATATAATTCAATATTGAAGATGGCATTGTCAACCCCGACAATGAAGCTATAGTGGTGACTATTTTTTAATGAAGCTATAGTGGTGACTATTTTTTTAAAATTTTGTCGTTATGTATTGAATTAGAAATGGTAACAGGAGAACAGTAGATGGGAATGCATCAAAGCAAATCAAGTTTTCTTAAAGGAAACAACATTTAAGTGTCCTAAATTTTGGGAAGCGAGTACTTGTCAATAAGAAGAAAATTTTGTTGAAGCATTTGAATTGTCTTTTGAGATGCAGAGAGTGCTTCAATTCCAGCTTGGGCTTGTTCAACCTGCAATATGAGAAATTAACACGATGAATTCAGAAGAAACATATATGTTATGGGCTATAGCTAGGAAAGATACATAATTTCATGGTTTTTTTTTTTCAGAAAGAAAAAACCGACATAATTTCATGGTTAAATGCCCTCTTTTTCATCCTTCTGATCTTCAAGACAAAAAACCAATCAATCTGTCTCTTCCATGACTTGATTTAGCTTGTCGTATAAAAAACCATAAGATATCTAGATGAGAAGTGTGCATTGTCGTTGTGTATGAATTTTCGTCGGCAATAAGAAGAAATCTGAAACTCGCGTGATGAGAGAAGAAAGCTATCGGAATGGCGATCTATCGCACGGTCATGTCGCGGTCTACGCATCAATAGTTACAGATTATAAATCAATAGTGAGTATGCTGTGAAAATAGAAGAAAAAAGGTACCTGCGTCGTAACAGTGACGCTGAGCTGTGCATCATTTGCCTGCATAACATAATAGGGATATTAAAAGACAGAAATTTTGTTAACTTATCAGATTCGATTCGTATAATTCAGTGAGTTGCCCTTGCCCCTCCATCCAACCTCAATCAATCAATGAAAAAAACCATGGTATGGGATAGGACCTACGATTGGGGAGCCCTGTTGGGATGGGATAGGACCAATGATTGAGCAGCAGAGTAGTAGTGTCGGTTACCTGCTGGCGGAGAGCGTAGTCAGCTTTAATGGAAGCAATGGATGCCAGGGACTCGGGAACGGGCAACAGCTTTGCCACTTCCCGAACAGCCGCCTCTTTTGCCTCTACGCCCAAGTCCTCCTGTGGTCTCATCGTCATCATTATTATTATTATGCTGATTCTGATCCCTGGTATATGAGATGCCCCACCGACAGACAAGCAACAGCTTCTCTGCTCAAATGAGGATTTTGATGAGTTTTTTTGCATTGAAATCGATCTGATTTCATCGATCGCGCGTCGGAATAAAGAGAGTCAACAAACCTAAAGTAATGGCTTACCATATATTAATTACTCCTTATTTTCGTCTTACCTATTCAGTTTCAATTTCAATCTCCACCATTGCAGTTAGTCAGTCCAGTCCCAGCAGCCCTGCTTTGCTGACTCGTACTCTGTCCCTCTCCTTTGAAATCATTACATCACAGGTTTCATTTCGGCCCACCATCCGGAACCAAAAGTATGAGGAAAGAAAGGAAAATGCTAAATAGCATAAGCTCACTTTCACTTCTCGTGACGTGTATTTATACCTATTGTTTATGGGAGATAATAATGTTGAATGTTATATTAATTAAAATTATAAAAATTGATTCCGTACCATTTTACAATACAATATTATTAAAAATTGAGCTTGTACCTTAATAAAATATCAAAATGTTTGAAATTTTTTCGATTCTATGATGAAATTTATTTACTAATTGTACTATAGTAAAGAGGAGTAGAATACTTATTTGTTTGGTTTTATAAAAAAAAAGTATGGATTTTGTGTATGTGTGTTCGGTAGAGTATTTATTATCTATTTTTTATTTATTATCTATTTTTTATACATAATTTAATTAATGTTATACATATGTGTTAATGATATAGTAATAATAATTTTGAATTTAACATATGTGTTGATAATAATAATTTTGAATTTCTCTTTATTGTGATTGATATAAATTTAGATTTGTTTTTAATCATTTTGTTTATAATTGGAATGTATGATATTGTTTATAATTCGAATGTATGATATTGATCTTTTGTCTAAATGTTTAGTATTAAAGTTTACTTATTTTTATCTCTTTTTACTTTCCATCACATGTTCGTCGTTGTTGGGCTTTTTAGGTGCTCAACTTGGGACATCTTCCAATTAACTAAACTAATCTCAAGCTTCTACCTTTGATTTGGTTGTTGGCTAATTGGAAATGTCTCATTTTGGGTTCTCAATGTCCCTACATGTGTTTGGCAAGTTTTTCAAGGAACCACATGGTCAAACTCCGCTTAACCCTGCTTAATTTTTCCAGGTGGTGTAATATGTTAATTTTTCATACCCTAGGGTATTTTCCTAAAATACCCCATGGAACTAGCAGTTCCATAGTGAAATGTTACCGATTGCTTCAAACGTAAAAGACACGTTGTCTAACAACAAGGACAACATTCACATATGCTCCTGAGACATTTCCAAATCTATTTAAGTGATATCCTAAAGGTCTTATTGTTTATTCTCTTACACTTTGAAACTCTACCAAATTGATGTTCAACTTGTGATCTAGCTCTCTTGCTCTCACTACTCACATGCTTGGACTACTTTAATATATGATATCCTTTAAATCTCCCCTAGTTGACAATTTCCTCACTAGGTTCTCTACTTAATTGGCTTGACCTTTTCCCTAGTGGATTAGTTGGTTTCTCCAGGGAAACTTTAGCCTCATCCCATCCCCACAGTTTGGTCAACCAACATCACCAACCCAATGGAGATTCCAACATAGTTTGTTGACAAATGTATATTTTAACTTAGACCACTTAGGTCACTAAACCTACATTTAGGGTTTAATATTTTGTGAGAGCATTTAAGTTAACATGGTTACATTTAGGGTTAATATTTTGTGAGGGAACTTGGGTCACCATATTTGCACTTAGAGATAAATATTTTGTGTGGTTGATTGCTTGACTCATTCATTTCAATATTTATATTTGGAGATGATATATCTAAGTCTATTTTGCAAGTGGAATTTGACTCAACTATATGTGTTAAGTAGTAGCTAAGTAAGTCTTATCTCCCTTCCTCGTTGCTTATTTCGTATCTTTTTTTTGTGGTACAAGTAGTTTTCCATTTGCTTTGCTAGTTTGCTTCCAAAACCTAGTTAAGAGCTTTGGCTCATTTAGGCTAATCAATAAACTCTAAGGTCCTCCTCCCATTTTCTTGTTCACCGCAAGTAAAGGGGTAGGTAGTGTGTTCATTTTTTGTTGTTTTTGCATGCATTAAATGGAATGAATCTTCTAGCCTCTCTCTCGCACCTTCCTTGCTTTTCATTCTACCCCAGTTTTCTTTATTTCTCCTAAAAAACCGGTAGTAACTCCACTCTCTTTAGTAGTGTTCAAGCTTAGACATGTCTCCTTGTGGTAGCATGGTGCCTCACTCTAAACATCATACTACATTTTAATAACTCCATTAAGGAGTTCTCGTAAAAACAACTTGTTAGGATCAATGCCTCTCTCGTGAAGAATTATTCAAGTCTCCAAGCTCTAGAGGACCCAAAGGCCCAATCTCAGTAAAAGGATCATAACAATGCAAAGAAGAACAAGTTGACTTGGGCAAAATCCCGCCCGACAACGTCGGCAGGTGGGGACAGATGTGCGGGCACCGACACAAAGCAACAACAATGATGGATTAGCGAGCGCACAAGGAGTGTTGCATTGCGCGCTGGGAGAGTTGTATTGCGTGCAAATCCAACAATGAGTGCATCGGTTGATCCAATAGCCCACAACTCCCCACACCACCAACCTGCCTAGATGTTAACCTGGTCGAGGGGTGCGAAGAGGGCCACATGGCGCCCTCTCGTGCCCCCAATATCGTTTAGAAACTTTCACATGCAAGTTTGGGGACTATGCGAAGCGCGCCACACAACCTTCCATACGGGAATCCCATGCATGCCAAACAACCACCCAAGCCACCAGGTCATCCTATCTGCCACGCAAACCATTCCACGTTGCCCTCCTACCACATCAGCACCCGACACATGAGCTAGCCCTCATCATGTTGACATCATCACAGTGCGAGCATGATGTAAGCCCAAATTTTGTGCCCAATGAGGTGTTGACACATCTCAGACAAATTATTTTATAAAAAGGGAACGGGGGCCCATTTTTTGCCATTCATTCCTATTCAACTTCCAACTCATCCGGCAAACTCGTAAACCAAATTTGCTCATTCCCACACCTTTAAGCCTAAATTTCACAATGCAAGCCAATAATTCACCTCATATTCATGGATTTCACCTATTAAAAGCCCCGCTCAAGTCGAATTTGGACAAATTTAAGTTTTACAACAAACCTTAACCCTTCCGAGTGAAGAAAAGTGCTCAACTTGTGAAAAATTCTTATCTTGGCAAATAAACTCCTCATTTTACCCAACTAGTCTTCTAAGTTCTTTCACATGCTAAATTCACCTCGAAATTTGCCAAATTCGAGCTCAAGTTGCTCAAAAACCTTTAATTTGACATTTGTGTGTGCCAACCAGTCTCACAACTTAGAAATTTTACATAAGTTCCCCCCACCTCACTAGCCAATCCCCTCAAGCCACGTGGTAGTTGTATATTGGCTAGCTAGTCACAGTTGCAAATCTCACTATTTTCCTTACTTCACTTCAGTCCACTGACCCCTTTCAACAAGTCCTACATTTCAATGGCCACCTCATCTACTCCAAGCTCTATTGATGTCCCAATGGTTAATAAAATCAAAGACCCTGACTTCTATGATGGTGATGCAAATGTACGAGACCCGCTTATAACTACCTATGACATAACGAGGCTATTAACTTGGTGCAAAGTACTTGCGATATAATAGGGGACCACAACAATTTATCTGCATCAAACTTGGTCCTGGTGGTGGTCCAACAAGTATATCACTTTCTAGAAATTGTATCCTGATGCGTCAGCCAATACTTTCTAGATCAAAGAGTTATTGTCTTGTCTCAAGGAGACAAGGTAGTAATCCAAATAACGCCATCCTCCCTAACCCATCATTGCCTTTGATGCTATGTCGAATATTTGTTTTTCTATGGTTTCCCGAGTCCCCAGTCTCAGTACCATTGTTTATGAAACTGAAATGATTTTAGATTTCTTAGTCACCTTATGTAATTCGGGCACCAAGGCCTGTACAAAATTTGATTTTCCACAATTTTTGTCCAATGAGATACATTCCCAGCTGATAGAATTTGAAGAAGGGAGGTCTTTCCGATATGAATCCTACTTGGTCCATTTATTTATTCCCCAATAGTATTCTTGCCTTGAAAATCTAAAGCCCAAGATGGTGGATGAACATAATTCTCTATTACATGTTTATGAGTGATTACTCATGGTCAACCACTAAGGCTTCTTCAAATATGTGTTGTCTTGCATGTCAATTGTTTATGCATTGTTGCATGGTAAACCATTACATAGATCTCCCCAGTTCCTTCAAGAGAAGTTGCAGTTCACTCATGATACTCTAAAAGGTGACTGATACCTTTTCCAAGAATATATAGTCATCAGGGTTTATGGATTGGAAGGAAAACCTTACTAGTTACCAACATTCTTGACTCCTCGCATCTTTGTAATGGAGTGCATTTGGCAAAGGTTCAACAATGATAATGTGCATTTCACTTCCAAGAAAGTAGTTGTAACTTTCCACCTCCCTCATTAGGTGGGCCAATTTTTTGTCAATTCAAGGAATGTCTTAGATCTCGTAGAGAAGATCTTGCAAAGTTTTTATTTCCCACAAGTCGGAGCATGGAACTATGACCCTCATAACATCATTTATGAGATGAGAAGGGATAAGGACAGAGAAAATCATAAGCATGACACAAATCCCATAGTATAAGTTTATGCCAATAAATCTACTTGGGAAGAGGTTAAAGAAATCTTACATATAGTTGAGTCAAGCACTTCCCACCTCTCAGGGATGAAAAGGGGCACTTCAAAGCCTATGGACGTTGATCAAGGGGGGCAGCCTAGCTCCGAGAAAGCTGGGGTAGAATAAGTGGAAGAAGATGAGGAGGAGGAGGAGGAGGAGGATGAGACAGAGTCACAGGCACTAGTGTTGTATAACATCCAGTTGGCAGCCCAGTCAAAGCAGGATTTTACTATTGAACATCTTCCCTCTGCTATGTCAGCATCCAAGGCTACAGAATTATGTGAGGTCTCCAAGCCTGGACAAGTGTCAATAGTAGAGAAATTTCAAGAGATGGCTAAGAAGGTAACCAAATAAAGGAAGAGAAACATAAGGATAGCATAAAACTAGCCACTTCCCCAAATATAAGTTAAGAGTGCATTGAATCATGAGGGGAATCTTCAAATTGGTGGTGTTACAGTCCAAGGTAGAGATAGTCAAATCCATGGAAGATTACGAAGTTCATTAAATGTCACTACTAGCAGATCATATTCCATACACAAATATCATGGATTTGAATATGTAGGTGACTCATGTGGTGCGTAGATAAATTCACAAAACTAATGTTATAGACAAGAAGTTGTAGGAGTTGTACAACAAGGCGAGCAACTAGTTGAAGTATAAAAGGATGGTATGTAAGTCCACGAAAATCAAGATAAAAAACCTAGAGGATAAATTCACTCACCTCGCTGCATATCCTCATGATTCTAAGCAATATAAAACCATGTTGGAGGACAAGGATAGGGAGATAGCCTCCATGAAAAAGAAACTCAAGGTCTGAGATGCACATCCCATTCAAACAAATGAGTTGGCAAAGGTATAGAAGGAGAACCGGGAGCTAAAGCAGAAGCTCCATGATGTACTGATAAAAAATAAAGAATTCAAAGACCAAGTTGTGCTATTGGAGGCACAAGTCCAAGGGATGAAGGAAAAGACAGGTGAGACTTCTCAGTCCCACCAAACCCCTGATGTTCTAGTCGGGCAAGTGGATTCAATGATAGTATGAGAGGATGCCAAGAAGTTGCAAGTTCTACTTTCATATCGGGAACAAGAACTGAAGAAAAAGGAAGAAGAATTAGAAAATACCAAGATGGAACTATACTGGAAGCAAGAGTATGGTCAAAAAATTGGAGCAAAGTTGGAGGATTTGAGGAGGAAACACCCCAGTAAATCCTCTTTTAAGGAATCCAGAAGAATCATATGGGAGAGGATAACGAAGGCAGTGGACAAGCATTGGGATCATATGGAGTTGATCCAAGAAAAGATAGACACTAATAGAATGGCCCACGGAGAGATGAATGCAATTAAGAACACTATTGGTGACTCCCCTATTGAATTTGTAACTATGGTGGTCTTCATAATTTACATTTGGTCACTTGATGTAATTGTATTTATCATTGTAAAGCATATTTATAAATGCTTGAGTCAAAAGAAACGTTTATTTTGATTCAAAGCCCCATTGTGACTTTTAAAAGATGAAAATTTGAATTTTTGAAATGTAAATTTGTGGCTACAAAAGTAACAAATCAGCTTCCCTCAAAGTCAAGTTGGTCCGTACTAAAAGACATGGCCATTCATCCAAGATAGACTACTATATAAAGGCAACTCAACCTCCTCCATTGGCACATTTTCATTCTCTCACACAAGACGATTTATGGGCAAGTGAGCGAAGGACAAGGAGGATGAAGAAGGATGAAAAAGAAGGTTGAGTTTTCTCTCTTCTCTCTCTCTCCAACAACTCGCATGTGTGGAGTAATCTCTCTTTCTTTGGTTCACATTTTTATAGGGAAACTTTTGCTGGGGGGACACCGTTGTAGGGGCCGAAATTTCTAGGTTTTTAAGTCAACTATTGCAGGGCCGAAATTCTATGGGAACTGGCTATTGCAGGAGGGTCGAGATTATAATGGTGCAGGATCAAATTGGGTGACTTTGCTAGGGGGAGAAGACCATGTTTTACCATAGGTCTAGGTGTGTCTCTCATTGAACAAGAAGAATTTCTCTATTGAAAAGATTGTTGGGTTTTTTCCCTGTGGTGGGTTTTCCTAGGGTAAATCTTGTGTTTTATGATCTTTATTACTTTATTGTTCTTTATGGTTGAATTTTTGAAGTATAATTGTTGAATGATATATTGGAATATGCTAAAAGAAGTTCTACATAAAAAGTCATTATCATGATTTCATAGATATTTTGCTAACCCTAATTGCACTAAGAAACTCAACATCCCCCACCAAGGCAGGAGTGATAATAAATTTCCTCAACCATATGCCTAAATAGGATGTCATGAAGGCAATTTTGATAGATCGAAGTGGGTAGCAGGGGCCAATTAGATGAAAAGAAAACCAAAACTAGTAATAATGGCAGAGAAGAAAGTAGAGCCACTCGCAAAGGAGGTACAAGGCTTCAACGATAAATGTGAGATGTTGTACAAGAGGAAATTTCCAACATTATATGATGGTAATGGGGACCTATATTCCATGGAGTGCCTCATGAAGAGCCTGATTGAAATTAAAGAGGATTATAAAGGCTTTGGGGAGGAGGATTGTGCCCTACAAGGAAAATGCATTGTAAATTTGTATGGAGATCATTTTGAAATCTTGTTCATGCGTAAGAAAATTTTCAAAGATCAAGGCAAGGTGGATTATGATGCGATCACAAATATGGAAGGGTCCATTTTGGATGCACAATCATGTGATATTCCATTTGGCAAAGAGTTGAAAAGTTTGATGGACCTATATAAGTTAGCCACTCAAAGGGGGCTTGTACAATCATATGTTGGAGCAACAATGCCATAGGTGTCTCTGGCAGAAGCAGGCTCCAGTTCTAGATCACCACGGCAATTGTAGGTACAACCATAGCCATGAGTGCCAACACTATAGAGTTGGCCCCCACCAATGACCCAACTAAGGAAATGTGCAGCCTTGCAGCCAATACCTAAGCAAGAGAGAGAAAACACCCAACGCATGAGTAAGAAAGAGGGAGCAAGTCCACTACAACCAAATCTGATGAGACCCACCCTATAGCTGTAACATCTTTGGAAACTTCTAGAAGAAGTTAGTTACACAACAATTGTCACTTTCATAAAAGAATCCTAGTGGTTACTAAATACCACTAGTGGTTTAGGGTTATGGTGTTGAGTCTTGGGAACCATATATAGGCCTCATTTTGATGTTGTGAAAGAGAGAGAAATTATGGTCTAGGGGAAACTCGGTCAATTTTTTCTAGTATTGTTGGGGATTTTTGAAGCTATTGTAAAGAGGAATTATGAAGTATGTCTTGGGAAGTCACTGCTTCTTGTCATGTAATTATGAAAACCCACCTTGTAATTTGAATTTTGCTCAATATAATACAATTACAAAGATTTTTAATGGCAAATCATGTTGTAAAACTCATTTTTGTATGGAATATGAATGTGATTGTGAATTAAAGAAGATTTTGAATCTATAAATTTGTTTTCTTTAATTTTGTGAAATTTACCAAGATTGTGAAGAATACCTTTGTTATTTTGGTAAACTTTTACATGGGTTAAATTGAAAATGCATAAATTCCAATTACTATGTTTCTCATAGTTGAATTCTTAGTGGCTCAATTGTTCATTGGATATCAATAGGATAACAATGAAGATACCATAGGAAAATACTTTACAGTACATAGGAAAATACCAGCATAATTAAGAGTAAAATGTATACCTTCATGAAGATTTTCAAGCATAAACAAATGGATAAAAGTAAAAACAAACCTGATTTAATTTGTTGAAATTTGTACTCTATATTTTATTTTGTATTGTTGAAACCCTACACCAACGCCATGGTGCATGAACGCTTAAACTTGAAGATATGTAGAAGCACTCAGTGAAATTGAAATCAACCTTGGTTCTTCACACACACATTTTTCATCATAAAATAAAATCAAAACAACAAATTTAAATAAGATCTAGATGTTCCCATGCTCTACATTATAGCAAAACATAGTGTGACTCTAGGGCCCCAACACAACCCTTCCATTTTACAAATGAAGGACCTTCTTTGGCTCTGCGTCCTTCCTCATAGAAAAGGTTTTTGATCCTTTAGTTTCATCTCAAAGTGTAATGATTCCTCTTCCAATGCTTAAACCTTACCTAAAGCCACCCCCTAGAGTAGTACCTTCTCTTGGATTCTATCTCTAAAAGATGGATGCCTTTCAAGCTAGCATTATTAACATGTCAAGTTACATAGTTACTCATGATTCCCTCAATGTTTTTCAATCAACAAATATCTTCAAGATGTCAATCTTAAATTCTCCCAAAACCTTAACTTTTCTCAGGGCCCTTACATCCCTTACCCTATTCAAAACAAAGATTTGAACTTGGGAGATCATATCTTTACTAAATTTCCTCTCCACATTTGGATGGTAGAACCTCCTCTTAAACCAATGGCCATTTCCCAAACTTCTCTCTTCAACCCTTTTCTCTTTTCACCTCCTCTAACCTCACAAGTAGTCAACTCTCCCTCCCATCCTAGCCCACGTGTTTCTTCCTCAATGGAGACTTTGCAACATTTTCCTACTAGACAAAGCTTGATAAAATCTTGGGTCCAACCTTTAATTATTCCTTTGTCCCCAACCCTTGATTCTCTAAGTCTTATAACTTTTGTGATGACACTTCAACTATCCAAACAAGTCAAGTGCAAATCCAACCTCAATAGCAAATGCCTCAAATCCAACACATGTGAAAACAAGTGGGGCCCCAAATCCTTCCAAACATGATGCGATGAAATGTCAACTTCATGCCAGATTTACAAACTTACAACAAGTCTGTAACATCCCTGGTGAAAATTACATGTAATAAATGTTAGAAACAATAACCACAGATGACTAGGACACTTATTCCAAGTTGAATGTTGGGTAAGACATCCTAGGGGGTGTTCATTTGGTTGTTTACGACTAAGGAAATTGACAAAGACATTAAAAGGAATTTTGGCACATTTATTTATGAAAGTAACAGAAATTAGGAGAAAAAGGAGGTGAAAGGTCACAGGTTGCATATGAGGAGGAAAATGAAGGAAAATAATGAAAAATGAAGAAAATAAAGGCCTCATTCATAAAAAGGCTTTCGAGGATCAGTTGGTAACCTTTTCTCAGTTCAGTGTTAGAGCTCTCTCTCATTATTTTCTCTCTCATACTCTTGGACACTTAGATTTTCCTTGGAGAACTCTTGGAGGGTGTAGCATACTTGGATTCTTGGAGTAAGAAGGCAAAGGAAAGAGTAGGAAAGTGCAAGAAGGCATCGACATTAGCAGTTGCATCAGATTTTCTTGCAGGTATCGAGTTGCATGTATGGTTTCTTCACTAGTTTTGGCATGCTTGCAATATGCATGTAGTTTATTGGTTGTGATCTGTCATTGGCATGGAGGATGATCGGGATTGACAGTGGATTGCCTAGCCTTGCCATTTCCTGGATAGTGATGGTGATTGTGGGTTTATTTCCTTGTTGTGTTTTTTATTGGCTCTCATGTTTCATTAGCTTGGGTTGAGTTACTAGTCCCATAACCTTGGTTGGAAAAAAGCTCTGGAGCCCTAGAACAACTTGGGTTGAGTTACTAGTCTCTTAGCTTGGGTTCGTAGCCTGGGTTGGATAAATGCTCTGGAGCCCTTGGTGGGTTGAGATACTAGTCATGTAGCCTTGGTTGGACAAACGCTTTGTAGCCCGGTAAAGGTTGTGGGTTGAGTTACTAGTCTCGTAGTCGGGTTAGTCAAACGCTCTAGAGCCCTGGATGGCTGGGATAGAGACCGATCTAATGATGGTTTTGGTGATGTCCGACCATGAGGTGGAATCACTGTTTGATGGGTTGAGTTGGATGGCCTCTGGAAGCCCTAGATAAGTTTTGATTGATGTGTTCTATGAGATCCCACATTCATGCTTGGAATATGGCACGAGGGTGAATGGCTTAAGAGAGATTTGTCTCAGCCATTCTACGGTCGGGTGGAACATGGTAGTCCCATCTCTGGTTGGTTCATTGCATTCATTAATGAGATATCCATTCCCTCAATTTTCATGTGTAAAGGTACTAATGTGTTTATGGATTTTATGGATGATATGTTTATTGTAATTGTGTTCCTATTATGTTGGTTATATGCACTTTTTATGACAACAACTATGTATGGCTTTCAACATTTTTTTACTTGTATGTGGATGGATAATGTGTCTATGACCTAATAGATGATAATGCAACAAATGGCATGAGGAAACAATGGTATTCTCAGATAAGTATGAGATCCCTATGCTTAACTCTATTATTTACACCTGTAGATTACATGTCGACGATATGTTTGACAAAATGCCTGTCATGGCTAGTAGGTATCCAGTCAACGTCTTGAATAAGTATTTGCTTTAGTACTTTCATTTCCATGTTACTTCACTGATTTGAAGAGATGGGTCAGTTCTGGGTAGTGTCCTGGGCTCTGAGCCTGAAAAAGTGGCTTAAATCCGGGGGTCATTGGCACATCATTGAGAATTTTGGTCCACAATCACTGGTAGGCAAGCCTGTGAGAGCGACTTTAGGTTGTTGGTCGCTCCCTTGCCCATAACATGAGAGCGACTATGGCCCAAGAGACCTAAAACAATAGTGGGACCCAGGGATAGGCTGTTTGAGTGGTTGACTTGTCCTTTGAGGGCTCTGTTGAGGATGTTGGATGTATGTATGGTGTGTTTCCGTCGATTCCACTTCCTTAAGGTGACTTAGGAGGTCAAATAATATCATAGTGGCCTCTCGTCGCATGCTTACCCCAGCTTGCCTGTTGCTTGGGTAGACGTGGGAGGAGGGTGTTACAGAGTAGTATCAAAGCATGGTTCACCCCTCAGACTAGATGGACTATGTGTTGGTCATGCATGCATGTCAATTGCATGTGTGTCTCTTACACTTATATACTTGTTGCAATTGATTGATGTCAAATTAGGGTTGTAGTATGGTTATCATGGAGAATTTGTTATTGATTTCATGAAATGTATTTGAAATGATTGTGTGACTGATTATGTGAGGATTATATGTCACTTACAAGTTGATTTCAAGGTGCCTACTTACATCCTTGTATGTTAGGTTACAAATTTGGAATATTTTGATTACATGCATCGGTCTTGTAGGTTGATTACAAGAACTAATCGATTATGTTTGACTACATGTGGTTATGTGTATTTGTAGTTGGTTTGGCATTACTTATGCATATTGTTGGTTGCATGTGGAAATGTGTACAATGGAGTAATGGTTGTTGTCATGCATGAGGTCATAGCATGCATTGTTGATATGGCCTTGCATTGATAATTGAATCCTAGTTAGAGTAATGTTTATGAGTTGATGCATTTATTCATGTATGTCTATATGTTGTTATGATTATGTTATACATGTGTCACGCTGATTTGGTGATCTTGCAGACAGGTATCCTCCCCAAGTTATTCTAAGGTACGTGATTTATTGTGATTTGGTTTATCTGACATATTATGCTTGCAGGAAGAAATATCAAATGGCTAGCAAGATGGTTGACTATAAAGACTCTCCTTACGAATCCGAACAACAGTATGGCGTTGGGAACTCTTTCGACTTGGCAATGACACTAAGAAGTTTAAAGGAGGAGATAAGGAGTTGTAAGGCAGATAATGACAGAATCATATAGTCATAGGAAAATTTAACATAGGTGAATGCAGTAATACTTTAGAGCTTCTCAGATTTGCAGCGACAAGGACCACTACGGATTAGTCATGAGCAGAAAGATAAAACTAATGGGGCATATGGTAGCATATCGCATGGTGGCCGTCGATCAGATGGAGATGATATAGTTAGAGATGGCAGATTGTTTGACACTCTGGAGAGGAGAAGGGATAGACACATGTATGATTCTAGTTCCGATTTAGGTAGGCACTATGATCGTCATTTATATCATCCTTATAGGAGTAATGATAGGGGATACTTACCAGGTGAATTTAAGAAGGCAAAGGCACCTACTTTTGATGGAGAGATAAAGAGATCACAGGATGCAGAGGCATGGTTGCTTGGTATGAAGAAATTCTTCAGGTTGCATGACTACTTGGAGAACATGAAAGCTAGTGTGGCTACTTTCAATCTTAAAGGTAAAGCAAACATCTCGTGGGAAGATGTGAAGAATGCTAGGGACATAAATGAGGAAGATATGACTTGGAGTAAATTTGAGCAGCTATTCAAGAAGAAGTATTTGTCACAGAGATACTTCGATGACAGGGAAAAAGAATTCTATGAACTAAAGATGAGATCCATGAAAGATGATGAGTACACTAGTAAGTTCATGGAATTGTTGAGGTATGTGCCTTACCGCAATGAGGAGAAGGCTAAAATTCAGAGATTTGTTAGTGGGTTATCGATTGCATTGAAAGATAGGATTGAGTTCGATGAGCCTAGATCATTGGAGGAGGCTATCTGAAAATTGAAGCATTGCTAAGAACAATCATCGCGTCAAACTAAGACAAAGCCAAATTGGAGAGGTAAAGTAAGGAACAAAGGCAAATGGGACAAGAAGCGAGTAAGACCATAAGATTTGGGTAACAAGGAGAATGTTGCACCACTTAAGAGGTTCAATGCATTAGATAGAGGACAGGGACACAAATCTGAGGAGTAGAATAAGGAGGTCGTGCAATGTTGGACTTGTGGAGGAGATCATCGCAGGAGGGATTGTCCACAGTACAAGAGTGGTAGGCCTAAGATATACAATGCGCACGAAGGCATAGACTATTGGAGACGTTGGTTAGAGTATTCCACGTATCTATGCATCCTTGGATAACAAACAAGCAGAGCATCATGCATCTATCATCAAGATGGACAGTAAGCTTTGTGATCAAGTTATTTCTATTTTGATTAACCCTGGATCTAATTATAGCTATGCTAGTCCTTACTTGGTAGATAAGTGTGGTTTGAGTGAGGAGTTGCATGCAGAGTCTTGTTTAGTTCAGTTGGCTACAGGTACAAAGAAGTGAGTTCATCATTGGGTAAGAGCTTGCACATTTGACTTAAATGGTATGCCTACTGCAGAAAATTTGAATGTTTTACTGTTGGGTTCATACAGTATGTTATTGGGCATGGATTGTTTGTATCTACATAGAACCATGGTAGACTGCTATGACAAGGCCATTGAATGTGTTGATGACAATGGAGAACCAAGAGTCTTGCAGGGTAAGAAGAAAGCCACATCAGTTAGGATGGTGATAGTTATGCAAGTAGCTGCAGGAAAGGGTGCAAGCTATTTGCAATACATATTTCTAGTGATAAAAGTAAGGGGGTTGAGGATGCAGATGCATTGAATAAGTACTTGGTTTTACAACATTTTAGGGATGTATTTCCTGAGGACATTACAGAGTTTCTACCTCATAGGGAGGTAGAATTTTCTAATGAGTTAGTGCGAGGGGTAGGTCCAGCATCGAAATCACCTTACATGATGAGCACACCTGATTTGGTTGAGTTAAAGTTGCAGTTAAAGGAAATGTTGGAGAAGGGGTACATTAGGCCAAGTGTATCACCTTGGGGTGCACCGATCTTGTTTGTGAGGAAGAAGGATGGTACCCTCAGATTATGCATTGATTACAGGCAATTGAACAAAGTGACTATCAAGAACAGATACCCTTTGTCGAGGATTGATGACTTGTTCGATCAGTTGAAGGGAGCAGCAGTGTTCTCGAAGATTGACTTGAGATCTGGATACCATCAGGTATGCATCAAAGAGGAGGACATATACAAGATTATGTTCAGGACCAGGTATGGGCATTATGAGTTTGTTGTTGTTCCATTTGGCTTAATGAATGCTCCAACTACATTCATGTGTTTGATGAATAGTGTGTTGCATCCATATTTGGATAAGTTTGTCATTTTGTTCATTGATGATATACTGGTATATTCTAAAAATGAGGAAGAGCATGTTGAGCACTTAGCAGCAGTGTTAAGGTTGTTGAGAGAGCATCAGTTGTATGCTAAGCTTAGAAAATGCAGCTTCTTTCAGACTGAGGTACACTACTTGGGACATGTTGTCTCCAAGGAAGGTATTGCAGTAGACCCAGAGAAGATAAGGGCCATCATGGAGTGTGTTAGCGCTTGAAATTTCACCTCAGGCTGAGAAAGGTAAACCTCAAGGCAACATCAAACCATTTAGCCTTGTAGCTAGCCCTACGGGGCAGGAGAAGGCTCTCTCCGGTCTATCTCGGTAAAATCTTCAATAGATGAGATGACCAATAAGGTAACACTGATATTAGGCTAGTAAACTGATCAAAGAGTTTGATTTGGGGTTTTTTGGGTTTTTGGTGGCAAATTGAGGAGAGGGCAATTTTGGGTTCGGGGATTGGACACAGTTTCTGCAGGGGGTTCTTTGGGGCGAGGTAGGAGACAGTATTGATGCCTTTGATTGAGGTGGATGGTCAGGAATGAAAGGTGAAGAGCTAAAGAGAGAAAACAATAACTTTGAATTCTCTTTAGACAGTAGAAAACATTGAAATTAAACAAATTTAAAAGCAGAGCATGGCAGGCATGAATTCTTACTTTAACACTTCATTTGTTTAATGTGCAGAAGTAAAAGAAAGGAAATGAGTCACATAACACACTTACAAGTACACTGAGAAACACACCATCAACACATGAGTCCACAAGAATCCCAAAGAGGACTGCAAAACCCTGGTCTTCCTTAGCCAAAAATTGCAGAGATACAGTGAATAATACAATGATAGCTTCTCCCTCAAGAGTCCAACCATGAAAATGAGCAAGAAAGTACATAATATAGATGATCTAACCTCTTTCCCTGCCTCCATGGGTCGAGCTCACTATCCTAGGAGCTGTTTCAACTACTTCTAAACTAAGCACTACAAACTAGGCAGTCAAAACAACTTGCCTCTATCAGCTAGGAAACCAATTCATTCATTTAATATTTACCCTTTTCATGAACGAATCTTCTAGAAGTGTTACATAAGAGTAAAAGTGTCTGAAAAGTACAATAATTACATCAAAGAGAATTATAATTCACCCCAAAAAGTCAAACTGGGTCAAACTGCGTTTTTCTGAGCTGTACAGTGCATTTTGGAAAAATCTGCCTGACGGGTCGCGCGCCCCTGCCTGACGGGTCGCGCGCCTTTGGAGCCACTTTTGGGGCACTTGCAGGTGTCCAAATTGGGCAAGAGTAGGCTTGTTGGAAAGGTCTGTGAGTCTACTTTCCAACCCAACTGGAATTTTTGAATTTGGAGTTCATTTGCCCTGTCAAAAATCAAATCTCCCAAGACTACTTTCTGCAATTCAAAAAAGTGGCAGAAAGTCATTTTTTGCTAGTTTTTTGACTTTCTGGAGGCCCAAAACTTCACCAAATCTCAAGTCCATCCATGAGCATGTGTAACTTTGCATGAAAAATCTGGAAATGCTGAGTTTTTGCCAAATGGAGTTGCCATGATGAAGGGTCGCGCGGGGGGTGAGACCCGTTAATGGGAAAAACCTGCAAATTGCCTGAAAATGCCAAAATTCACCCAAAATTCTCAAAATTTCTTGGGATTTGTGCTGTGGCTAGGCTATTTAGTGCCTTGATCCTTGAGTGAAGCCTCAGCCAAGATACGGAGGGGATTGGGCCTCTTTCTCCGTTTTAGTGCCTCGGTCAACCGCCTTTGAAACATTTTCATCTTTGCCTTGCACACATGCATTCTTGCCCAGTAATGGTTCTTCATGTTCCTCAGCAATTTCTTCTCTTGGTTGGCCTTAGCCAACAGCCTCTCCAAGTGTGCATTTACCCGGATGAGCATGGACTCTCGGTCAGCGGGCAATGGATCACCGGGTCTTCTCCGGTTCAAAATGCGGTCACTACGAATCCTCCACAGCTCATCAAGTGCTTGCTCATCTTCCAACTGTTTGTTGCGCTGCTCGAGGTATGTGATGGTCCATTGTGCCCCCTCTAATCTCCTCTGTAAGGCATCATTTTCAGCTCTGAGATGCTGAATGATCTCCTTTGCCTCTCGGCTAGGAGAACTGGCCTCAAGATCAACAAGCTCAATATCTGGAACTCCTGATGGCCCCTCATCAATCATGGGCTGTTTGCCCCTCCCTGGTACCTGTGCTGGTGAAGAAAGCGAGGCCCCTTCCACCTGATGTGGAGATAACACTCGCTGAGCCGATGAAGAAGGTGAGACCCCTTCCACATGCTGTGGAGAAAGTACTCGCCGAGCTGCTGCAAATAAGGCCCTCTGGCCTCTCTGATAAGTAACCAATGGTGAGGAGCTGACATGTCTAGTGACGGGGATGTCATGCCACTGTGATGGTCCTCCCTCCTCATGAATAACCTCAGGATGTGGCGGTGATGGTGCTGTGAAAAGCTCACGAGAGATGAACTCCTCCCATGAGATGCCCTGCTGAGCCAACTGATGCAATACTACAAGCTGAATCAAACCATAATGATAAAGGCTCCTGTACTGCTGTGCCGGGGTCTTCCTCTGCATCATGGACACCATTTTCTCAATGTTCTGATAGAAGAAAACAGGGATGTTCATCATCCTCACTCGGGTGAAGTGCATCAAGAGGCGAATATGGTATGAATATACCTGTGAAAATCTGCCCGCACAGGTAAAATAGTGCATGATGAGCCTCATCATGGGAGCATACTCGCTCCTGAGAAACCTGAATGGAAACACACCTGCCAAATGTCTCATGAATGGTGGCCTGACAAAAGGCTCAAAGTGAACATTATCTAGCACCTTGCGCTTATTCCATATCTCCCCAACATTTGGTATCCCTGTAGCCTGTGCAATCACCTCGAGTGTCAAAGTGAAGTCCACCCCGGCAAGGTTGACATGTCCATCATGCAAGTGTAAAACAAAAAGGCGAGCCAACTCTCGGTGGTGCTGAATCCGAGAGATCCTCTCACAAAATTCATAGCAAGACATGTACTGGAAACATGAGACTGCCATAGGACAAGCTTGTAACTCTGTCAAAGAGGTGGGCTCCTCTCGCCTATGATGACCACCCTTTCCACCCTTATGAGGCCTCCTCTGTACCTCAATCTCTGAAGCTGATGACTGGTCATCACTTTGCTCATAGGTTTCGGTTTCTGACATTGTTTAAGGAGCAAAGTGGACAAACTGTGTTGCTGTTTCTGCTTGTAAAAAGCTGATTTATATGTTGTTTCAAGGGAACAAGGAACATGAGGGAAATGTTAGGGGAGGGACATTTTTTACAAGGAAAATGGGAATACATGTATACAATAGGGAACTTAGGGAAAAACACTGCAAACATCACTGCACATGCATCATCAAATTCATGTGTTTACATGGGCATATGGAGAGGTAGGGTTAGGGTTTGAGTTTTAGTGTTTAGGGAGAGGGGTAGGGTTTGTATTTATTTTACAATTTAGCAAGGGGAAATTACATGGAAATACAAGGGAAGTGAAAAGGGGAAAGAGGAAAATAATTACAAGGGAAAGAACATGAACAACAATAAACCCTGGCACATTTTAATAATCAAACATTGCAGCCGTATGGAGCCTCTTCCTCTTGCACAATTTGATCTTTAAACACATTCATGATGTCTTTTAAACATAACCAACAACCATTTTCAAGTTTGGAGAACCTACCTCAAGCAATTTGATGATTTGGAGGGTGCTTGAACGAATTTGCAATGAGTTTGGAAGGGAGGTCGCTGACGGGTCGCGCGTGCCTGACGGGTCACGCCCGTTATGAAATTACACTGCGGGTTGAGCTCTGACGGGTCGCGCGCCTGGCCTGACGGGTCGCGCGCCTGTCCTGCTCCCAATTTCGACAAGTTTTCACTCAAAATCGCTTGGATGCTCGCCCAATCTCTCTTGCAATTGTCTTGAATGCACAATGAGAGTAAAAGGAGGGATATTGGGTCTTTATAAGCTTTATTTGAATAAATTTCATGCTCAAACCCACTTTCTAATGTTTCTCTTTGACACTTTATAAAACTGACTTTTTGGTTTCCTTTGTCCTGAAATTGACTCATTTAGTGCTTTGGCTTGATTCTTTTTGCAGGGAGATCATCTGAGGGATCTTGGCAAGGGGACCAGGGTTACATGCTGTCCGCTGAAGTCTTTTGAAATTTCATCACTTTTTACAAAAATTTGAAAAATGACCTTGGCTTTAAAAACAAAGTTTTTAAATCCATGGTGAAAATTAACTGTACAAGATAAAAAATTTCGAAGAAACATCTTTAAATCATCCCTCTGGCTTGCTGAGCACTTATTGACCTTCAGAAACATGACCTTGTAAACATACTTGACCAAAACCCTTGACCTAGGAATTTGACCTCAAGACAAGACAAGACAAGCTTGAAAGAGCTTAATGACTGAAATGACCTGATCCAGCAATGCCAAGAGGGGTATAAATACACCAGCTCCTCCATCAGGGTTATGGCATGCCTAATGGGATGCAAAAATTGACACTGATGAGACACCTACCTATGCAAATGCAAATAGTTTTGATCGCTGATGGAGGGCTCAAGACCGACTCTAACAGAGTGGGTAGCTCCTAAGAGTGTGGATGAGGTGAGATCCTTCATGGGTTTGGCAGGATATTATAGGAGGTTTGTCAGGAACTTCTCACATATCACTTATCCTATCACATCATTGCAAAGGAAAGGTAAGAAGTTCAAATGGACAGAAGAGTGTGAGGCTAACTTTGAGCAGCTTAAGTAGTTGTTGACACATGCACGAGTGCTACATATTTCAAATCCGAACAAAGAGTTCGTAGTATGTACATATGCTTGCAAAAGAGGACTTGGTGGAGTCCTTATGTAGGATGGACAAGTGGTATGTTATGAGTCCCGAAAACTAAATGAGCACGAGCAGAAATATCCCATGCATGATCTCAAGTTGGCAACAATTATACATGCAGTGAAGATGTGGAAGCATTATCTTCTTAGTAGGCGGTTTGTGCTTATGAGTGATCACATTGGGTTGATATATTTGCTTGACCAACCAAATATGAATGCAAGACAAGCTAGATGGTTGGCCAGGATCAACGAGTTTGATTTCGAGATAAGGTACATCAAAGGTAAGGAGAACAGGGTGGCAGATGCTCTCACTAGATGGATACAGGTGAATCACTTAGCGGCTATGAGTTCTTATGGGACAGATTTACAAGACAGGATCTTGCGGGCAAGATAAAAGGATGTTAGATATATGGAGATTGTGCATCGGTTGCAGCAGAGTATGTACAGGCACATGTGGTGGTATAGGTACAGGTACAGGTAGTGGTACAGGTATAGGTGCAAGTGTAGAGGACTTGGACTATTGTCTTACAACAAATGGATTGGTTAGGTTCCGAGACAGGATATATGTGTCAAACAACAATGAGCTTAATAAGGTGACTTTGAGGGAGTTTCATGCGAAACCATATTTAGGTTACCCAGGTTATCAGAAGACACTCACAACGGTGAAGATATATTACTAGTGGCCGAATCTGAAAAGGGATGTAGCAGAGTTTGTGGCGAGATGTTTCGATTGCTAGCGAGTGAAGGCAGAGTGCAAACATCCAGGTGGACTGCTACAGCCGATCGCAATTCCAGAGTGGAAATGGGAGGTCATTTCCATGGACTTCATCACAGGGTTGCCAAGGATAGTGAAACAACATGATTCCATCATGGTCATTGGGGACAGGTTAACAAAGGTTGCACACTTTGTTCCGGTGAAGTCTACGTTCTTAGCTAGTGATGTGGCACAGGTATTCATCCGAGACATGTTTAGACTACATGATGTTCCAAAGAAGATTGTATCAAACATGGATGCGAAGTTCACTTGCAAGTTTTGGAAGGAGTTATTTGCAGGTTTGGGCACAGATTTGGCCTTCAGCACAACATATCATCCATAGATAGATGGAAAGATAGAGAGGGTCAATAGGATATTACAGGACATGTTGAGGATGTATGCGATGCATCAGCAACGCAAGTGCGAAGAGTATCTCCCTTTGGTAGAGTTCACATACAACAACGGTTATCAGGAGTCACTGAAGATGAGTCCTTTTGAGGCATTATATGGGTGAAGTTGCAACACTCGCATTAGTTGGAGTGATCCAATTAGTAGAGTATTGATTGGACCATATATGTTGGAAGACATGGAACATGAGATGCAGGTGATTAAGAAGAATCTCAAGGCAACAAAGGGTAGGCATAAGAGTTATGTAGACAGGAACAGGTTGTTTAAGGAGTTCTAGGTTGGGGAACATGTGTACTTGCGCATCAAACCGAAGAAGAGCTCCTTGCGGATTGGCTCGTGTGCCAAGTTGGCACCACGGTTTTGTGGACCCTTCAATATTATTGAGCTGAATGGGCCAGTAGCCTATTGACTTGCACTGCCTCCGATAGTGAAAGTCCATGATGTTTTCCATTTCTCATTGCTTAAGAAGTATGTTAAAGATGTTGATCATGTGATTGACTGGTATGTATTGCAGGTGGAACCAGATGGAAAATTCCAGCTAGAGCCTCAGTGTATATTGCAAAAAAAGGTGCTCATGCTCCGGAACCGAGCAATAGAGCAAGTTAAAGTGCAATGGAAGCACTTTGGGCTCGATGAATTTACATGGGAGATGACAGATCAAATGCGGGCCATGTATCCTTCCTTGTTTGTCAGTTGAGGCAAAGGAACTTGATATGGTGGTTTGGTGATTGCTTATGGTGGTTTGGTGGTTGCTTTATGGTGGTTTAGTATTTGCTTATGATGGCTTGGTATATGCTTCATGGTGGTTTAGTATTTGTTCTATGTTGGTTTAGTATATGCTTTATGGTGATCGATATATGCTTTATGATGGTTGATATATGCTATATGATGTTCTGATATATGCCTATTTATGATGTTGGTATATGTTTTATATATGTTTTGGTATATGATTTGGCATGTGTGTTTGATGTATATAATTATGATGATGTTGCTATATGTACACCCATGTATGGATGTAAATATTGTAACGAGTTGTGTTATAAAGCTCCACTATGCAGTATGGGTGGTATGTTATTATGCTATCATGTGGTTATGTTATCATGATGTTATTATGTCATATGAGTTTGTCTTGAGCAGGACTTTCATTGTAAATACTGTAACGAGTTGTGTTATAAAGCTCCACTATTCGATATGTTGTCCTGGTGTCATGATGTTCTTCTCTTGAGCAAATCTTTCATTGTAAATACTGCATCGAGCTGTGTTATAAAGCTTCATAAGCAGCATGTCTTCTTTCAGTAGGTTGCTGAGGTATATGTGTGATTGAACACCAAGGATGATGGCCCCCAAGAGGGAGGGTTCTGTAACAGCCGTGGTGAAAATTCCATGTAATAGATGTTAATAACAATAACCACGAATGATTGGGACACTTATTCCAAGCTGAATGTTGGGCAAGACATCCTAGGGGGTGTTCATTTGGTTGTTTATGGCTAAAGAAATTGGCAAAGGCAACAGACAAGGAATTAAAAGGCATTTTGGCACATTTATTTATGAAAGTAATGGAAATTAGGAGAAAAAGGAGGTGAAAGGTCACATGTTGCATGTGAGGAGGAAAATGAAGGAAAATAATGGAAAATGAAGAAAATAGAGGCCTCATTCATAAAAGGGCTTATGAGGATCAGTTGGTAACCTTTTGTCAGTTCAGTGTTGGAGCTCTCTCTCATTATTCTCTCTCTCATACTCTTGGACACTTAGATTTTTCTTGGAGCACACTTGGAGGGTGTGGCATACTTGGATTCTTGGATCAAGAAGGTAAAGGAAAGAGCAGGAAAGTGCAATAAGGCATCAACATCAACAACTACATCAGATTTTCTTGTAGGTACCGAGTTGCATGTATGGTTTCTTCACTAGTTTTGGCATGCATGGCATATGCATGTGGTTTATTGGTTGTGATCTATCATTGGCATGGAGGATGGATGGGATTGACAGTGGATTGCCTAGCCTTTCCATTTCCTGGATAGCCATGGTGATTGTGGGTTTATTTCCTTGTTGTGTTTTTTATTGGCTCTCATGTTTCCTTAGCTTGGGTTGAGTTACTAGCCTTGTACCCTTAGTTGGGCAAACGCTTTGGATCCCTGGAACAACTTGGGTTGAGTTACTAGTCTTGTAGCCTTGGTTGGACAAATGCTCTAGAGCCCGTAAAAGTTGTGGGTTGAGTTACTAGTCCCGTAGTTGGGTTGGACAAACGCTCTAGATCCTTGGATGGCTGGGATGAAGACCAATTTGATGATGGTTTTGGTGATGTCTGACCATGAGGTGGAATCATTGTTTGATGGGTTGAGGTGGATGGCCTATGGAAGCCCTGTATGAGTTTTTATTGATGTGTTCTATGAGATCCCGCATTCATGCTTGGAATATGACACGAGGGTGAATGACTGAAGAGAGATTTGGCTCAGCCATTCTACGGTCGGGTGGAACGTGGTAGTCCCATCTCCGGTTGGTTCATTGCATTCATTAATGAGAAATCCATTCCCTTGATTTTCATGTGTAAAGGTACTGATGCATTTATGGATTTTATGGTTGATGTGTTTATTGTATTTATGTTCCTATTATGCTGGTTATGTGCACATTTTATGACAACAACTATGTATGGCTCTCAAAATGTTTTTACTTGTATGTGAATGTATAATGTGTCTATGACATAAGAAATGATAATGCAGCAAATGGCATGAGGAAACAATGGTTTATATCGGTTCTCAGGTAAGTATGAGATCCCTACGCTTAACTTATTATTTACACCTGTAGATTACATGTCGACAATATGTTTGATGAAATTCCTGTCATGGCTAGTAGGGATTCAATCAAGGTCTTGAATAAGTATTTGCTTTAGTACTTTCATTTCCATGTTACTTTACTTATTTGAAGAGATGGATCAGTTTTGGGCAGTTTACTGGGCTCTGAGCCTGAAAAAGTGGCTTAAATACCAAGGTCGCTGGCACAACACTGACAAATTTGGTACACACTCGCTAGCAGGCAAGCTTGTGAGAGCAACTTTAGGTTTCTGGTCTCTCCCTTTCCCATAGCATGAGAGTGACTATGGCCCAAGAGACCTAAAACAATAGTGGGAACCAGGGACAGGCTGTCTGAGTAGCTGACTTGTCCTCTGAGGGCACTGTTGATGATGTTGGATGTCTATATGATGTGTTTCCGACGATTCCACTTCCTTAAGGTGACTTAGGAGGTTGAATCATATCATAGTGGCCTCTTTTCGCATGTTTACCTCGGCTGGCCGATTGCTTGGGTAGATGTGGGAGGAGGGTGTTACAAAGTCACCTTAGAGTTTAATGTCCCATATAGGATTTCCACCTTATCCAAGTACAAGTCCAACAATGTCACCTAACCCTTTAGCCAAAGTTTCAAGTCAACAAAAACAACACTTTTATAAAGTTTCATGATAATGAACACACAACCTCCCAATCACTGTCAAATTTAAATTATGACATAACCCTCAAACTCAAACTTTCAAGGAAAAATTGTGATATAAATAAGTTATGGGAAGGGAGAGAAGAAAGATCTTATTTATTTAATATGAAAGTACAAGAAGCAATAATATACCTTAGAATGTGAATCAACACTTTCTTCATTAATATCACATATATTTGACTCCTACCATGTATTATATGACTCCTAATTTCCGACAGGCAACAATTGTTATGTAGTGGAGAAAAATCCAACAAGAGACTTGGGTCTCCTAAAAGAAATAATTACATTATTCGAAAAGGATTTCCAACGAGATAAAAATGTAAGGTTGAGCATACAGGCAATTTTTCTCTCTCAATATTTATGTCTATGTGTTCATCTCTTGCATGTGCCTGTCTCTCATTTATGACATTGTGACCTAAGATCAAAACTCAAACAGTCAATTACATTAAACCAAAGAAACATCTTGATATTGTGGCCTCTAATCCAACATGTGATGCAAGTATCACAATATCATGCTCATAACAATGAATACTATTGAAAATTTAAACAATCAAACACAAACAAATCAAGTCCCATTACAAAAACCATCAATTGAAAATCCAATGTTGAGCTTGAAATATATAAGGGTGATATGTCTGACCATGAAACTCCAAGATGAAAAATTCATACAAGAAAAATAAGGAGATTGACCTTGAGATATAATCTAATTCTTTTGATGAGGAAGGAGAAGAGAAATGAAACCTCCCCACCCCCACCCAAAGCCTTCTAAAAAGAAGGATTTCATCAACCCTTCTCTCATTCAACCTCCTCCCAAGGCTACATAATAAAACATGTCACAAGGAGTTATATTGTGTTATCTTATTAATTTGGTTTTGTGACTGTGTTCCTCTCTAAACAAGATGGCCTCATGCCTAACTTGATCAAATATAGCATAATCATTCTTCTTCGTTGGGTTTACTCCACCATAGTTCACCATGCCCATGATTCTCATAGATATATCAATGTTGATAACCCCTTACTGTACCATTGGATTAGATCTATCCCCAAGACACATAGTGGAGGTCCGTTGGAACCTATTGGCCTTTCTCCTTCTCATATCACTTGTGTGGGATCCTTATCTCCCCTCCTTATTATCTTACCTAAATCTTCTCATAACTTTGATATGTCCTTGGTGGTTATCCTTTGAGCCTACACCAACCAAAGAGCCCTAACAATCAAGACCAATTCCAAGTATGATTCCAAGATTTCCCCTTTCCCTCTCCTTTGACCTTGCACATATACCTTCAAATAAATAACAAAAGGTTAGTGTACTCAAAATTTTCTCCATCCAAATCCATCTCAAGAATTACATGATTAAACATCATTATTGACCTAGAGTTTGTGATTAACATTAAAACATGTCATGTCTTTCATGCTATCATTGCTAACCATTTCTCTCTTGCCAGTTCAAGATTTTAGAGATTTAAAAAATACAAGACTTAACAACTTGGCACTATTATTATGCCTTTATCCCTTGTCTCTAAGATATTGACACCTATTCTTCCATACTTAAACTAGAGGACTCATAGTACAACATCCTTTTTAATTTCACTTAGTTGGATGTAATGATGAATTCCACCTACACCTTCACAAGCAAGCTCTTTTTATTCCCTAAATGTAAGACTTTCTCGATTGGGAACAACTTTGTTCCTTTTCCATTTATCTTAAATCCAACCCAAGGTTAGACCCTTAGTTTTTTCGATGAAGGCCCCACCCCTAGCCCTCAAGATGTCCATCTTGAATTTCTAGAATCCTCTTCTGATTTCTCCCTTACCTGGGTCTTCATTAACTGTATTTTAAGAGTGGTAAGTGTACATCAGTGCACCCTCTAAGGTTACTTCCTCGCCTAATTTCTATTGTCTTCCTATCTCACCCCCTCTTAGGCACCCATAATTCCCTCACCCTTCCCATGTTAAGGTTTTCCTCCTGATGATTTTGTAGGTTAGCACCTCCTCATGTGTCTTGCTAAAAAAATGAGGCACCTCCCTAGGTCTATCTTGCCTACTTTTGTTTCACCTTCTCCTTAGTCTTATTTTCTCATCTTTTATCTATTGGTCTCAGTTATGAATTCTCCCTTCTCATATTTTTTCTTATGGTTGCCTTTTATTGTATTCTCTTCCCATGATTGTTATCTTCCCATGGTGACTTGGTCTCTATTGGACTATTTACTAAATTCAAGGCTTGACTTTAGGTAACTAGTCCTAATAGGGATTGATCATCTACTCTTCTTCATATCTCATGTGGGCTGACAATATTTGTTCATACATTCATCAAACCATGAATGATATGATGTTCCTCCAACCTTATTATCATTACATCCTCTCCATGCCTATCAACTCTCCCCTTGCCTTTGCTTCACTAAATTTCATTGTTATTGCCTCCCACCTTTTCTACTTGTGTTAACATGTTTAACATAGTTGCTTCTCACCTCTTTTCCCCCCACCATTCTACCTATTGTTATATGCTTCTCTTATGTTATCTTCCTTTCCTTACCTTCAGGATAAGGTGCTCTTTATCCTCTATCTCTTTGTTGTAAATAATGCATTGACTTTTAGTAGGAGACCCTTAATGGAAGGGGATTGCATTAGCTTCTTGGGATTTATACAAAGATAGTAGTTAACCATGTCAATATGGCTTTATCAATCTTGCAACTTTGACTTTTTGTCATCTTATGTGCACATGGAAGATGATATGTTGATTAGGTGATAAACCTGTTTTTTGGAGATTGACCTTGGGTGCTACCTTGCTCAACCTTCCCCAGTCCCACCAGAAACACAATTGGAACAATTCTCTAGGCCTCACAACAATGCTTTAAGGGCCTTGCAACAATACTTTAAGGTCTTGGGGAGTGAATATGTATTGGTTTCTAATGTTCGTCTCTATGTCTCTTAAGCACCCAATAATGTCGTCTACACTTCTATTGATTTCCCTTATGGTGAAAGGAAGATTAACCACTTCACGCAATAATAAAATACCACATAGCAAATGTGCCACCCTAATCTCTACACTAACACATTGATAATTCGATTCAATAATTGTATTCAAATCATTTCGAGGAAGACCACTCAATTTTATTAAGAAAGCAAACTTCAACATTAATAATTATATATTTATGAATTAACACGCAACATTATTCTCATTAACAAGAGTAATACATAACATAGGCACTAATTTGTAATTTCTCAGCAAATTCAACTATAATCAATGAGAAGATAACATCATTCTTCCTCATTACATTGAGTGGTTCTTTGCAACTAAACATAGGAGATATGTTGTCACATATGTATGTACATATTTGAAAAAATGATAATAATAATAACTAAACTACCCTAGATCTATATTAACTTTGAATCAACCAAGTTTCAAGATGGATCAAAGCCTTATGTTAAAAATTTATAAGAGAAATTAATTAGGAAATTAGCAACAAAACAACACACACAAACATAATGTTTATCATGGAAAAACCATCTAACAAAATATTCTATCGGTCCCTTGGCTAAAACCCAACAAAGTTAGCCATGTGAGCCTTTTCACTACTCACATCCTCGGTATATTACAATGAAGTCTTCCGAAGACTTTTATACGTTTCATTACATGCAATCCATGATAACAAAACCATGTTCTCAAAAGCACCATCATTGACCAAGTGACTTTAACTCTTTCACTGAGTCAAGTTTACCTAACAACCTCCCTTAAAACTTGACTTAGGTTTCCCTTGACAAAATCTAGCCAAACCAACCAAGTGAGCCAACATTGCTAAACTCTAGGCTCTACCCCCTTCAAAGTTTATACCCAAGATATTCGGTAATTTGGCATTCTCCCCTATCACCCAACTCTAACTCTAGACATTACTGGTAATTTCTAAGGGGTATGCATGCCTGACCAGGTCTTACAATAGTATGCCAATTTACATGTAATTATTTTAACTCCATCATAATATTTCTTTTTCCATTTTATTGTTGTTGTTGTTTACAATACACAACCAACATCTCTCTCTCTGTTATGTCACCCATTTCACCACTGAAAATCTACAATATGAAACAAACAAACCATGATAAATCATCTCATTGAACCATTTCATCAAACACTTCGCATGCATCCCCAACAATAAGATACCACCATCATATTCTTCAGACTTTCTCATATGCTATATTGAGTACTATGTGCCATAATCTGCTTATTCTTCCTCAACGTGCAAAAGCAAAAAATAGTTAGTGATTTAATAATTAGATAAACATCAAGGCCACTCTATTTAGAGAGTTCAAGCCAAACCCATGCTCCGATACCATGTTCAAAAATTACAGAGAGAAATTAACTAAGAATACAACAAGAAAATAACACACATAAACACAATGTTTATCATGGAAAAAACCCAATTTGGGAAAAAAACTAGCTAACATAATATTCTATTAGTCTCTTGGCCAAAACTCGACCAAGCTGGCCAAGTAAGCCTTCATTGCTCACATCCCTAGCACATTACAATGAAGTCTTCCCAATCCTTTTAAAAGCTTCATTACATGCAATCCACATGAAACCATGGGAAACCAAAACCATGTGCTCAAAACCACCACTATTAACCAAGTAGCTTTAACTCTTTCATCAATTCAAGTTTACCTTACACCCTTAAGGTGAAAACATTTTTAAGAATGCAAAATTGAAAGAAAAACTTACATCTTGAAGGATTTAACCATTCCTGATGCATGATAAATTCTTAATTAAAATAACTTTACAATAGTTTATAATAATAACATCTAATGACATTCATACATTCTTATTTTCTTTTCTTAAATAACATAGTGACAAAACCATGAATACAACCCTTTGCTATGATTATTCAATCTTGTGCATGGAGTTATGTGTGTACCATCCTCACATGATCCTTATATCTCTATTTTAAGGCACAAATCCACCCCGACTCCTTGATTTGACCTATCCTTTATTGGTGGTAGGTTGGTATTTATATTCGTTTCGAATTTACTTCTAAAGCCCAAACATGTTATTAAGCAAAAAATATACCTACAAACTAAAAATGGCACATTATTTACTTCTTTGTTGCTAAGTTGGTGTTCTAAACAAGCAAATACAAACTCACTATAATTTATATTAAAAACCCATGTGTTTAGAACATGCTCTCACCATTATTTCCAAGGCAATACTAGCAATGCATAAGTAACTATAACACATAAGATTCATCCCAATCATTACTTATGGTATACCAATGCACTCCACATTTGACATACACTTGTCACTTAAATAAAATCATCATGTTGCTTTTTGCACTCACCATGCATCTATTAATCCTCTAGTCTCTTTCAACTTTAGCATAGATGAAATAAATAAGGAAATGGCATATATTTTCCTATTGTCTTTATGTTAAAGAGAAAGACAAGTTGGGTAGTTGCATAACAACATAGTCCCTGCCTCTTTGGTAGTTATCAGTCCACAATTATTGGTTTATAGAAATGAATGCCTTGAATCATAAGTTATATATATATATATATATATATATATATATATATATCTGTATGTATATATGTATATACATACATATATACATACATATATGTATGTATATATGTATATATGTATGTATATATGTATATGTATATATATATGTATATGTATATGTCTATGTCTATGTCTATGTCTATGTATATGTATATGTATATGTATATATATATATATATATATATATATATATATATATATATATATATATATATATATATATAACGCTCAATTTCAATTTCAAAACATGTCACTGTTGACATCCAACTGTTGGCATTATGGCTAATGTGTTGTCCTTGATGGCAACCTATTTGATAAATATGCCTTGATGTCAACTTGGTTATAATATAATGATTGTGGAACTAATGCAGACAACAAGCATTACAAAAGGTATGGAAAAGAAACAACAATTTAGTTACAAATGGATAACAAATGTGAAGTTTGGGAATGTATATGCGACCCCTGTGAAAAAAAATCACGTACATAAGTGGGTTCTGTGAACAAAAGTCGCGTACATAATCCTAACCATGGAAAACAAGATACCAAGGGTCATTACCATGATAATTGCCCATAATATTATGTTGGCAACGTCTATTTGATCCCATCAACGAATATTAACAACATTACCAAGGGATTTACCTAAGGTATTAGCAAAGACAAAGCCTATATAAGGGGAAGGAGATCAAGGATCTATATGTGCAATGTGATGGGTTATTTTATATGTGATATGATCTAAAACAGGTGTGCACCAGGGAGCAAGGACAAGACTCAGATCTGAGAGATCTAAAAGTGCAGTAACAATTATATTTAACCAATTTGAATATCTAACAATGCAGGATCTGTTTGAATGCGCTTGAAGTAATCTATGATTTGACAGTAAGGTATGTGGAATATGTGTGGTGTTTGCAACAAAGGTTTGATTATGTGAATTAAGATTTGTACGTGTGTTTTTTTAAGTAAGGTTGCATACATACGCAGATCTTGTTCAGTACTATTGTGTATAAACTATGCGATAAGTTGTTTAGTATGTTGAAATATATATGTAGATGTTATCCATGGTAGTCGCGTATCTACACATATATGTTTTATGGAAGTTGCATATATGTACTAGGGTTTTGAATTGCTGTGTGATGATGACATTTGATGATATATGTTCTATTTATTGTTATCTAGCAGTGATGTCTTAATCATCATAATATTTGTCTGACAATGTTGATTGGGTTGATTTAATTGTGGATTGGAATATTGGTTAATGATGATGCTACAGGATGTTAATTTGTGATTAAGTTGCTATTGAGACTCAGTATGTCAGTAACTCAGCGAATGATGCCGTAATTCAGTTTTTGCATTCAGTGATTTAAGATCTGTACGCAGGTTGTATTTAGAGGAAACACATATATATGTGGTTATGCTTCAAAGCAATCACTTAAATTTATGAAGTAAAGTTGATAATGGTTTGTAATGACTACAAATTACTTCTGTGTTGATGACAGTGTGGCTATGATATTGATTTATGACTGATTATTCTGTGGATTGATTTATGGACTAATATAATGATGGTTCGTTTTGTAACGGTATGATCTAGTTATGAAGATTCAATATTCAGTGTTATAGTTGCTTCAGCGATTCATTTGGTATTCAACGGTGATTCAGTGATTGTATTCAGATTCTGTGATTCAACATTCAAATTGGTATATTGATTTGGGATTATTGTTGATATGGGTCTAGTGTGAAAATTTGATGAAAGGTGGCATGCATGTTTTGATGGTTTATTGATAGGTGGACCCAATGTGAAACATTTTGAAATGTGGTCTACAAGGCGCTGAGGGTTACAACCTTTAGTGAGGGGGTAGGAGGTCCCTTCCGATAGGAGCAAGTACACGAGATCAGGGGGTTGTAACTCCCTTCCAGTGGGTGCTGGAGAACAAGTGGAGGTTGTAGCCTCCTGCAGGTGGGTGCTTGCATGCTGGTAAGAGTCTGCACCAGTACAAAATGTAATGAAGATTTTCTTTGTATAATAAGAAAGAAGACAAAGACGAAGACAATGGTGGTTTTCTCCCACATTGGGTTTCCACCTAAGATCCTGTTATTGATATGTGTTGTGATTTATTTATTCTCTATTACATGATGAATGGCTAATGATCTAATAATGTAATGATTAAGTTAATCATATGATGGAAGTTCTGGAAAATTAAGTAATATGAACATATGCAGTTTGTATTCACTACACTCATGTACACATGTGGGTTGCATAAATAACAATAGTGTACAAATTTTTGAATTTGAAATTAGAAATTAAAGTGACTTAAAATCACTAATTCACCCTCCCCCCCACTTGTGCCTCAATACTTTTTCTAACAATTGGTATCAGAGCAGGTCCCTCAAAAGAAGCTTGATCGCTTAAACGAAGATATATCAATATGAGCAGTGAAGAGGGAGTATCTTCTATCAAGCCACACTTGTTTAATGGAACTAATTTTATATTTTGGAAAATCATAATGAAAGCATATTTGTAGGCACTAGGAGCTAATGTATGGGAAATTGTTGAAGATGGATATCAATACCCAGCCTCCATTCCCACATATGATGTAGGGAAGAAACAATATGAGATCAATGCAAAGGTTGTAAATGTTATCTTTGGAAGTTTGGCCAAATCTGAGTTTTTGAAAATCTCGCATCTAAACACTGCAAAGGCAATATGGGATAAGCTTGTCCAAATCTATGAAGGTAAAAGTGTTAAACTTCAAACATATAGAATTCAGTATGAGACTCTTAGAATGCATGATGATGGAAGTATTGCAAGATTTTTCCTTAGAGTAGACAATATTGTTAACTCAATGAAAAATCTTGTTGACAAAAGAAAAGATACTACTGTTGTTGAAAGGATTTTGAAATCACTAACCCTAAAGTTTTTTGAGTATCTATTCCCTAGTAGTAACTCAAATTTGGTTAAATTTTCACTTAAATAGCATATGATAGGTATTAGAATAATATTTGTTTTAGCATAGTAATATTATATAATTAAACAACTTGAATAGTCAAATATAGCCATTCTTGGTCAATCTTAGCTGTTTATCTAGTCTAATCTAATATAACCGTTTTTCAGTCAAACCTAGCCGTTGGATGATCTGCTCTCCCTATTTAATATGCAGCCATGATCTGATTCTTCAACTTGTCATGACGATGAACCACACTTGTTGGTTCAAAATGCGTCGACAAATGTATTATCATGTGATTTACGCTGAAAAACTTTTCATAAACTTGTTATGGATCATAGAATCCTCAATTCAACAAAAGATAATTTTGTTTTATTTTAATGAAATTAAAAAAGAAAAGAATGTGACTTTTGGGAATAACTCATCAGCTACTATTAAAGGAAAAGGATTTTTGGTATTAAAATAAAAGGTCAAGGTTGAAAATGTATTATTTTTTGATGGGCTAAGACATAACTTGTTAAGTTTTAGTCAAATGTGCGATCAAGGGCATGAAATTATTTTCAAATCAAAGAATTGTGTGGTAAGAAATTTGGATACAGGTAAGACCATAATCAAGGGAACTAGAACTCCAGGAAATGTCTATATCCTAGAAGGCGACAAAGAGCACTATTTTTTGAGAAAATATGAAGAAAGTTGGCTTTGGCACAAAAGATTGGGACACCTCAACTTTTCTCAACTATACAAATCAAGCAAGATGGGAGCAGTTCGTGACTTGCCAGACATTTCTCCACCTAAAAATAGTATTTGAAAATCATGTCAATTTGGTAAGCAATCTAGAGTTCAGTTTAAAGCTAAAGAATGCACTTCAAGTAAACCCCTTGAACTTGTTCACACTGATTTATGTGGACCTATGAGAAATAAGTCTCCTCATGGTGAATAATACTTCATGTTATTGATTGATGACTTTACAAGAATGTGTTGGGTTGGTTTACTAAAGTATAAAGATGAGGCATTTGAAAAGTTTAAAATATTCAAGGCTATGGTGGAAAATGAATTGGAACTAAAAATCAAATGTTTTAGATCTGATAGAGGAGGAGAGTTTATATCAGATGATTTTTTCAATTTTTGTGAGCAACATGGCATCAAAAGACAATTTTCCATAGCTAAAACTCCTCAACAAAATGGAGTGGTAGAAAGAATGAACATAATAGTTCAACAAATGGTGTGTGCCATGCTTGATGAGTCAGGAACACCTCACACCTTATGGGGAGAAGCAGTACATACAACTGTGGATATACTTAACAAAGCCCATGTTCGAGTCACTTGTGATAAAACTCCATATAAACTCAGGTATGGTAAGCCTGCAACTGTCAAACACTTTAGAATCTTTGGAAGCAAATGTTTCACAAAGAAAAATGATGATAAACTTGGAAAGTTTTAATATAGAGCTAATGAAGGACTATTTATCAGATACTCTTCCATAAGTAAAGGATACAAATGTTATAATAAAAGGCTCCAAAAGATTGTTGAAAATATAGATGTTGTGATTGATGAAGCATCCACAGGTACCAAAAAGGAAGCACAATTTGATGACGAACCACTCCCTACTAAAATCCAAGAAGTTGTGGGAGAAAAAGAAAGAGAAGCATCAGAAGAAGGAAATGAAAATACATGTATGTCATAAAATACTCCATCAAGCTATGTTTAGAAAATTCATCCTAAATCTCAAATTCTAGTTGATAAGGAAACACAAATTCAAACTAGAAGAACTTATGTTGGATCATCTAGTCACTTAGCCTTACTATCCATAATTGAACCTCAAAATCCGAACAAGCAAGCAAAGATGAATGTTGGGTTGAGATAATGCATGAAGAACTTGATCAAATAGAAAAAAACCATGCAAGGGAACTTGTACCAAGGCCACATGATAAAATTGTAATTGGGACAAAGTTGGTTTTAAGAACAAATTGGATGAAAATGGTGAAGTAATTTGAAACAAAGCAAGACTTGTATGCAAAGGCTATGCTCAACAGGAAGGGATAGACTTTGAAGAAACATTTGCACCTATAGCTAGACTTGAAGCCATAAGAATGTTTCTTGCATTTTCCAACTTTCATAACTTTAAGGTATATCAAATGGATGTTAAATCTACATTTTTAAATGGGGACCTAGAAGAAGAAGTTTGTATTGAACAACCTGTTGGATTCATACTTGGCAATGAAAAAATCTTGTTTGCAAACTTAAGAAGGCATTATATGGGTTAAAATAGGCTCCTTGTGCATGGTATTATCATCTTGATAGGTATCTTTAGCAATAAGGATTCAAGAAAGGATCTATAGATAACAATTTATATATCAAATATGACAAAGTCAAAGCAAGTTGAATCTATGAGTCAAGGATTTGCTTCAGCTGTGAAGCATGGATTTGAAATGACTTTACTTGGTGAGCTAACATACTTTCTTGGTCTTCAAGTTCTCAAACTAAAGATGACATATTTCTTTCTCAAACCAAATATCTCAAGCAAATTATGAAGAAATATGGAATGGAAGACTGTAAACTTGTGTGCACATTAATGGTAAAATGATGCAATCTTAGCCAAAATGATGACTCTCCTATATTTAATCAAATTGAATACATATGTAGGATTAGGAGCTTGATTTATCTTATCGGTACAAGACAAGACATTATGCATGCATTTGCCATAGTTGGACGATTCCAAGCTAATCCCAAAGAAACTCATGTCAAAGAAGTCATGAGGATATTCAAATATATGCAAGGCTCTCAATATTTTGGTCTATGGTATCCCCAAAACATAGATTTTTCACTTCATGCTTACACGGATGCAAACTAGGCAGGTAATTTTGATGACCGCAAAAGTACTAGTGGAGGAGAATTCTTTTGGGACCTCGCTTAGTTTCTTGGTTTAGCAAGAAACAAAGTTCTATTGCTTTATCAACTGCTGAAGCAGAAAATGTTGTTGCTGCCTCTTGTTGTACTCAACTTCTATGGATGATTCAAACATTTCAGAACATTCAAGTCACTTGTCTTCAACCTGTTCCTATTCTCTGTGACAACGCTAGTGTCGTAAGTATCTCTAAAAATCCTATCATGCGCTCAAAATCTAAGCACATCCCAATCAAATACCATTTTCTTAGAGAGAAAGTTCTTGAACAAAAATTCAAGTTGGAATATGTTCCTTCAAAGGAACAAGTTTCAGACTTATTCACCAAGCCTCTTCCACGTGATTCCTTTGAATATATCAGACATAAGGAATGATTCCTGCCTCTTCACTCTACTAATTATTCTAACATAACAGGAACATGCATGTAATGTTCAGGGGGAGTTGTGGCTATAAAAAATCAGCAGTTTATATTATGTACACGGATCGTATGAAAGACATTCGCATGTATACACAGTTTTTTACTTAAACAATCATGTATGGTTTCCTGTGGGGATAAATGAATGACACAAATTCAGGGGGATCTTCTCATATGTTTTCAACAGTCTTTTTGGTTCTAACATTAATTTGTTGTAGTCTATTGATGATGATCTTATGTTTCTTAGGGTATTGTCTCATGATGAATATTGATATGTTCCAAGATCTTTGATATGTCTCCTTGATTGGTGAAAAATATATGATGTGATCATATGATGAAGAGTTGACACAGGTTCAGGGGGATCATCTTCCATGCTTCTCATGTTCCATTGTTGGGATTATGATTTATTGAGCTTTCCTTGTTGCATTATGATGACTATTATTGTTGGTGATCTTGTTATTGTTGTTGTCATTACTAAACACATACATGTTGTTGTCACTATACCAATGATGCTTGGGTTACTCATGATGAAGCTATTAATAGTACCTTATTATTGATTGATGCTACATCTTAATGCACTTGATAAGGAGGATATGTATTCTATTGATGCTACATTGTCTTATTTGCCTATTACTTCTTGACACCGAGGATATTCATTTTCCAATTACAATGTTGTTGTTAGATGATTATGTTGCAAATTCCTATATGGTGCATGATGGTTGTTGATAACTATCATGGTCTTGCTACAAAGGATCCTTCATTATTGAAATTCATGTTTATGGTTATCAATGTCATGTATGTCTCTTGATGTAAAGGTCATGCAAAGACCTATGTTGTAATCGTTATGAAATTCAGTCATGTATGGGCTCTGGATTTAAGACATTTGTGGTATATATCTTTAGACATAGTTACCGGAGAATCCAGAGTAAAACTTATTTTTCGTCAATGTTTCAAATCCAAATTGGGATCCATCATCAGGACTTTCTTGAATGCTGATAGAAGAATAGCTTAATTGAGGGATTTAAATAGTTGTGAGGAGAGTGGATTTTAGGATGAGATGAATGGGCTATTGGGATCAAGTCATGTCATGTAACCCCATTATTTTGGGCAATTGACGTCAAATTGGGTCCAATATGTAACCCCATTATGTTGGGTGATTGATGTAACGATGGGAGTAGAGTCATTAGTGATAGGAAAGGTCATATTTGTTTGATTCATAAAGCCTTGTACTTTTATTTTATATTTTTAGAAGGTCCATCATATGCTTAGGGGTAGCATGGTTAGTATGCATATTTCAGAGTTCACATCAACAGATTTGACCTTCAACGATGAGCTCTTCAAGGGCAATACTTCAGACTATTTCAGCCCTTTGTCCTTGATGTCAAAGGGGGAGAGAAGACTTGGTGTTTGCAAGTGTTTACAGGTGGTTTCCAAACACCAAAGTGGTTGCCATCAAGTCCAAAGGAGGAGATTGTTGGCATTATGGCTAATGTGTTGTCCTTGATGGCAACCTATTTGACAAAGATGTGAGGATGTCAACTTGATTATAATATGATGATTGTGGAAGTAATCCATATAACAGGTAGTATGGTACAAGCATTACAAAAGACATGGAAAATAAATGAAAGTTCAGTTACAGATGGATGAAAAATGTGAAGTTTGAGAAAGTATACGCAACCCCTGTGAAGAAGAGTCGCGTACATGCGTAAGTTTTCTAAACAAAAGTCACGTACATAATCCAAACCATGGAAAACTGGATACCAGGGGTCATTACCATGGTAATCGCCCATAGTATTGCATCAAAAATGTATATATGATCCTGTCAAAGAATACTAACAACATTACCACGGAATTTACCTAACGTATTGGCAAGGCAAAACCTATATAAGGGAAGGAGATCAAGGGGTTGTGTCTAAATGTAATGGGTTATTTTATATGAGATGTGATCTGAAACAGGTGTGCACCGGGGAGCAAGGAGAAGGCTCAGATCTGAGAGATCTGAAAGTGCATTAATAATTATATTTAACCAATTTGAATATCTAACGATGCAGGATCTGTTTGAATGCGCTTGAAGTAATCTGTGATTTTATAGTAAGGTATGTGGAATATGTGTGGTGTTTGCAGCAAAGGTTTGATTATGTTATTTAAGATATGTACACATGTTATCTTAAGTAATATCACATACATACACAAACCTTGTTCAGTATTGTCGCGTATAAATTCTACGATAAGTTATTAAATATGTTGAAATATATACGCAGATGATATGCATGGTAGTCGCGTATATATGAAAATATGTTTTATGGAAGACACGTATATGTACTAGGGTTTTCAATGGTTGCCTGATGATGATAGTTAATGATATATGTTCTATTTGATGTTGTATGTCAATGATGTCTTGATCATGATAATCTTTGTCTGACAGTGTTGATTGGGTTGATTTAGTTGTGGATTGGAATATTGGTTATATGTGATTAAGTTCCTACTTAGACTTAGTATGTCAGTAACTCAGTGAATGATGTAGTAATTCAATTTTAACAATCAATGATTTGAGATCTGTACACAAGTTTTATTTAGAGGAAACACATATATACACGGTTATGCTTTAGAACAATCGCGTATAATTTATGAAGTAAATTTTATGAGGGCTTGTACCAACTATAGATTACTTCTATGTTGATGACAGTGTGGCTATGATATTGATTTTTGACTGATTATTTTGTGCATTTATTTATGGCTTGATATAATGATGGTCCATTATGCATTGGTATGATCTGGTTATGAAGATCCAGTATTCAGTATTTCAGTTGCTTCAGTGATTCAATTGGTATTCAACAGTGATTCAGTGGTTGTATTCAGATTCCGTGATTCAACATTGAGATTGGTATATTGATTTGGGCTTATTGTTGATATGGGTCGAGTGTGAAAATTTGATGAAAGTTGGCCTGCATGTTTTGATGGTTGATTGGCAGGTGGATCTAGCGTGAAACATTCTGAAGCATAGTCCACAAGGTGTTGAGGGTTGCAGCCTTCAGTGAGGGGGTAGGAGCTCCCTTCCAGTAGGAGCTGGTAAACAAGATTAAGGGGTTGTAGCTCCCTTCCTGTGGGTGTTGGAGAACAAGCGAAGGTTGTAGTCTCCTGCAGGTGGGTTCCTGCATGCTGGTAAGAGTCTACACCAATACAAAATGTAATGAAGATTTTCTTTATATAATAAGAAAGAAGACAAAGATGACGACAACGATGGTTTTCTTCCACATTGGGTTTCCACCTTAAATCTTGGTGTTCATATGTGTTGATGTGTTTCTTATGTATTGTGATTTGTCTATTCTTTATTGCATACTGAATGGCTAATGTAATAATGCAATGATTAAGATAATCATTTGATGGAAGTTCTGAAAAATTAAGTAATCTGAACATATGACGTCTGTATTCACTACAACCACGTACACACGTGGGGTGCATAAATAATAGTAGCGCACAAATTTCTGAATTTGAAATTGGAAATTAAAGTGACTTAAAAATATTGATTCAACCCCCCCACTCTCAGTATTTTTCCTAACACCAACCAAAGCTAAATGGATTGGAAGAGAAATCTTGTGTAATTATTCTCCATGTCTTACTTGAATATTGCAAATTTATTCGAATAATGCTTGACTCGAAATTTGAAGACAAGAAGCATGATTGGAGCTGAGATTCCTATTCAAATAAATAGGTTCCAACAATTGGAACATTAGTCGGCTACTATTTGGGGTGGAAACTACTTTTCACTGGCTCGAAGATTGAATTTCAACCCTCCATTAGAATGGAATCGAGGTTATCATTGAAATATCTAAAAAGTCTGGCCACCCAATTTTGTTTGGAGAAGAGATTATATTGAGGCAAATAAACGGAGGTGACAATACAATCCAGGGCAAAGATTTTTCCTATTACAAAAGATGGCTATGTAAGGAAATTCCCAATAGTATCATGGGAAGAAGTCCTCGAGGAGCACCTGAGGCTACTTTGATAAGGGAAGGGTTAGCTTCACTTAATGTCTGTTTCAATGCCATACTTCTTAGGTAGGAGATACATGATAAGAATTTAATCCTCTTAATGCTTTCTTTAAGATTAGTATCTTTGATGTGTTAATTCTAGATGCTTGTGAAGAAAAATCTCCTCTTAAAGCAGATGGTATGCATTCCGAGTGATTGTGTGATGGAAACTAGTTTCCATTCTTAAGGTTTTATAATGTGGAGAGTGTAAAACTTAAATTTGATTTCCAAATATGGTACAATTTTAAATGTGTTCAAAGTTGTCTTGAGGATACCTACATAATTAGCCATGCAAATCTATTTAGTGAAATCATTAACATAACATATCATTGCTATATTAAAATTGCCCCTCACATGTCACAATTCTGTAAGATTTGTGTTTATAGAGATTTATTTTTCTATTATGGCGGAAAGAAATAAAATTACAACTGATAGGAAAATGGATTGAAATTATTATATACATTACTAGCTCCTTAATTATGACACCTAGGAAAGCATATTACAATGAATATCCACACCACTAGATTGTTAGTTATGATGCTTAGATTTCAATAAATAAATATACAAAGTTCAAAGTAATCACTTAGCCATCGATTTTCCACCAATATCAGTTCTATATTCTAGACCTAACCCTATTCCTGGCATAAGATATGCATACATGCCACATTGGATGGTCCCCAACTCGATATTGTTGATAAAGGAATCCTCTTTCAGAGGTTCTAATCATGAAATTACGCATCATTGTGCCTAAAGTAGTTAATATTTTTTCATCATAAAATGCATCATCTAAACGTATTGCTACATTATTCATAACCAACACATATGCTATCTCAACAAAGTAAGCAAAGCTCGACGAGTTTTGCAATCCATCGTAATTTCGAGTGATAAATGTTGGAGGTTGTTTGTGTTAAGTGCTATGAAGTGACCGTGGAGAGGATAGAGTGGCATAGGAGAGAAGCAGTTTGTGCACAACAATGAGAGTTGGCGCAGAAGGAAGAGATGTGGCGCAGGAAGGCACCATGAAAGAAGGAGATGACAATGTCTGGAGAGCATGGGTGTGTGCGGATAAATTAGGTATTTAGGATTTTGTAGTTGGTGGTGAAGATATAGAGGCTGGTGTGGTAGGAGACGTTGAAGATATTTGAACTAGGAAGAAAGTTGGCAAAGTGGGATGAGTGAGCAAGAACTATTTATAACAGATGGTTAAGAGGCATGGGGCAGCTAGAGAAAGGATTTCATAAAATATCCTAATGGTTAGCCAACAGAGATGATAGCTAAAAGAGTGGAGAAGTTGGTCGAAGGAGATCAAGAAGCTACCAGGAACCAATATAGGGTTGTGTTTGATACAAATAGAGGGTTGGACAATCATATCGTGATCGCCGAAGACGAAAGGATTGTTGTAAAGGTGTCTTTTTGTTATAGTAGTTCCAAGTGATAGTGTTTGCATTTTTATCTGCCTTGCAACATAAAGTGTAAAGGAAATTGTCTATGTTAGAGTCTGTATGGTTTTGTACTGTATTTGTGGTCCTATTATACTTTGAGAAAGTAATGAAGGTGAGTGACCTGAGTTATACATGGTCCATATTGTAGTGAGTCACATCTTTGTTTATTTTATGATGAAGTAATAGAAAGAAAGATGGGTTGCCTTTGTTATACTAATGGATGTATATGTATGTTTATGTTGTTATGGTCTGTCTATTTATCATTGGTTTAATGATCCTTTATCGAACTAAATATGCTTGAATTTCTTAAATGACCAAGAAAATCGATGTCTTGGTAATAGCTTAATATGTTAAAGCATTCCAGTGGTGAACGATGTCTCATTCTATTGATGTCGACAAGTGTGATGAGAGGAATAAGGTATGTCAACCATAGTCTTAGTGTCGATCATGAACTGCATGCTAACCAGTGAGTGCAAGAGCTAGTGAAGCCTTGCGTGGTGTGTAGTCTTGGGATGATTGCTAGGTGTATGTTTGATAAATGCTCGAGTCTTGTGTTGTAACTCGAGGTTCTAGTATTTTAGGGTTCCAACAATCCCAATTGATTGTGAAAGCCTGGTTCCAGTAGTCCCCAATTAGCATCTCGGGTGAGGCTTCATCTATTATGTGGATGATTATTAAAGGGTCGATGCTAAGTGGGTTTGTTGGCCAACTGCATAGCAAATCCCAGGTCTGATAAAATCCCACGCACCAACAAATGGTTTCATTGCCAAGACCAGGGATCATTGTATAATGGGATTTTTTGTGGTAGACATGTGGAAGCCTTAGAACCCCACCAAAGCATATATTACTCATTGGTTTAAGTGGATGGAGCACAAGTTTGCAACAAAAGAGATGAGGGATAAAAGACATAACATAAATAAATGGTTGCAGAAATACGTATTTACTAAACTTTATGAAACCTTCTTTGGAGAATTTCCAAATATTATGATGGAGTGGGTTTAGTAGCTAAAGGATAATAATTTGACCTACCATCACGATGGACCAAGGTAGTGAAATCCGAAGGAGATATGACAATTGCAAGCATTAAGTAACAAAGTTTTGTGTGTCACATATTTTTGGTTTGAAAGTGTGTTGGAAGGTTACGTTGGCGAATTTGCAATGAGAGAAACAATATCTTAATGTGTAGCGCAGAGGAAGTTTTTGAAGGGAGCACGAGGAAAATTTATATGGTCACTATTATTATCCATTAAGAGGCTACTATGTGGCCATGGAGTTCTTCTCTTGGACTTAAATAGCATGAGCGGCTAAATCGCTCGCACGCTAGGGGAAATGGGGGAGAACCAAGAGGTAGTCTAAGGGGAGATTGAGGAGAAAAGGCAAGAAGATTGCAGTGGAGGCTGAAAATGAGTACAAGACTGCCCAGGTGAAGGTGAGGAGATAGTATGGAGATAGAGAGCTTTGAGGGTGGCACCTTGAGGAGTGGAAGGAGGTTTCGATGAGGTGATGTGGGAGGAGGTCGGTCAACATCGATGCTTGCCTAAAGGAGAAGCCTAGGGAGAGGGGTGAGGAGAGGCCACTAGAGGGTAAGGAGAAACACAAGTGATTAGAGATATGAAGGAACATAGTGTGGTACTCTGAGCACTGTAGCCATGGGAGAGGAGCAGCTGAGTCCATGTAGCACAAAGTCCTTGGATACTATAAAACAGAATTAGGCCATGCTTGGTGTCAAACCCACGACCCCATGCACTTCTAAGAATCTAGAGGTAAGTACTCAACATATTTTTATGAATAGTGTAGACGGTAATTACAGTCAAGGAGGTAGAGGTACTAGTAGTAGTGGCAGGAGCGTCACAAGGTACTCAAGTTTAGTTCAGTGCACAAACAAGTGCATAGTCTTTTAGTAGTTCAGTGGGAGTGTCAAGGAGTACTTCATTAGGAAGTACTACACAAAGTTCCAAGGTGGGTGTAGAGTTAAGAATGCCCATGTTCCATGGTGCTGGGAATGAGGACCACAAGCAACATTTGTTTTCTTGTGAAGCCATATGGACAACAAAACAGGTCCAAGTCGAGGTGACAAACACTGCACAATTGGAAGCACCCTTCATAGACGACACGTTAACATGGTACATGGAATTTAAGAGCGTGACCCCCATTGGGCAGAATATAAAATTGAAGAAGGTTAAGCAAACATTGATAAGGAAGTTCCATAAACCAAAGTATGAATCTTAATGCATTACAGAGCTAAACGAAATCAAGCAAGCCTCAACTGAATCTGCGTGGGATTTTGACTAGTGATTTAAGATTTTGAAGGATAGGTTGATGTTCGAAATTTCGAATGTGTTGTGCAAGGAGTGGTTCATCGTTAGGCCATCACCCCACATTAGGATACCATTGATGCAACAACAAATCGGTTCACAGTTAGAGACATTGGAGCTCGCTTTGAAGCTAGAAGCTTGGACAACAGGAAGTGGTGAGAGCAATGGCATGGATCAAGTATAGTCACAATTGGTTGCATTGACTCTGTAGCTCCAATATTTGACCAAAGGCAAAGAGAAGCATGAGGAAGTGTGGTGCATCATCTACCGAAGAAAGGGTCACCACATAAATGAGTAAGTTATTGGCATATTACATGGAAACTGACGTAGCGAGTCTGGTTGTGCAGGGTAGAGGAATGTGGTGTGAAGTCTGCTGAGTGTTATGGCACACTCCACAAAAATGTACGGTGATGCAAAAATATGAAGGCACAATCCACACTCTATTTTTTGATTTCTGTAAATCAACTGGGAATTATATCCACCATTGTTGTGCATTAGATTTAATGCATGAGTGCACCTTTGATTCATTTTTGGTGCAACTATACTAACTGGTTTTAATCAACTAGGATACAACCAACCTGGACAATACAATTAGCTGGGTCAAGGACAAGGACTGGTAGCTAGAGGTTTAGGAGGACTGGCTCGAGGAAGAGGAGGATTTGGACTAGGTTGAGGAACGATAGTTTGCTATAATTGTGGATAGGAGGGACACCTCACATGGGATTTCCCTAATCCTTATTGTAAATGCACATATTGTAGAGCATTGGACAATTCGACCAAGAGTTTCCTACAACTAATTGCTAAATGGAAAGAGAAGAAAGGGCCAAATGTAGGTGGGAGTAGTTGATCCTTGTAGAGCCCAACAACGAGATAGCACAATAACTTGAGGAGGTGTCAGAACTAGATCGGATGCTGCAAAGTATTGAACTCTTCAACTATAATGGGTGAGGAGGTTGCCTGAACCTACTCCAAAGTTCAATCTTATCCATAAAAAAGAAACCTACAAGGAGGTGAGGAGGGGAATAGGCGTTTCAGAATGGGACAAAATGGAGGTAGTCCATGAAGTGGCTATGCCATCTATCTACGATGATACTGCATGTAGGGAACCTTTGATAGAGGTAGATCTAATTTAGAACCTGTTCTAAAGCTATCTTGAGTTAGTGAAGGATGCACAGGCGCTGGAGAAATTTAGGAAGTTAGTAGAACAATGTTCCAAGGAATTTGAAGTAGTTATTGCGTAAACCTCTCTGCCCCTTGTAAATTGGGTAACTTGTAGGAAGAGGACAAGTAAGAAATTTAGATTTGGTGCACAGGTTGGAGAATATGAAATGGACAATATCATATTGGACTTGGGTCTAATGTAAATATTTTTCCAAAGAGTACCTGGGAGATGATGGGAAAACCAAAGTTAACTTGGTATCCCATTCAGTTGAGGTTAGCGAATCAACACGATATCTTCCCCATTGGTAGACTTACACGAGCACCAATAAATATTGATGGAGTTGTGAATACTGTTGACTTTGAAGTCATAAAGATTATTGCTGACATTGATCCATACCCAATTTTCTTGGTGATTGATTGGGCATTCAATAATTTGGTGATTATTAATTTGAAGAAGAGGTGGATATTTTTTGAAGGTGGGAACATTCAGGTGATAACGCTCTTGGATCCATGGGAAGGAGATCAGTATATTGAACCGGTTAAAGCTGAGCTGAGTAGGGAAGAGCTAGAGAATATCTACAATGTGGCATGCTAGAGAGAGGATTATGTGAACCCTACCATGGATGGAATGTTGAGTTGGCGTAGCATTAGGTCACGTGTCTGTGCTTCAAAAGAAGTGTTGGAAAACTGACAAAATAGATTGCATGAGGTCAACACTCGGAGGTGCACATACATTACCAAAGTAGTGCACTGGATAGGGATCGAGGTACATAATCTACCTCACTTTTATGGACTGTCTGAGGTGACTATTTTTTTGCATGAGTTTGAGGATCAAATACCTAAGAACATGAGGATGCCCATGCTAGATATTGCGTTGTGTGCAACCCCAGCCCGATGGTGGATTGTGCACAAGGACCAAATCATGGGATGGAAAGAGTGCAAAGAATTAATGTGCATCAAATTCCAGACTAGTTTTGGGGTACCGTGGCATGAAGTGCCAAAGGATGCACTTAAAATGGTGTCCCACAGCGTGGATGATAGAGTTTGTGCTGCAATAGGAGTGGGTACATCAGTTCCACATATGCTATACAACATTCCTGCAAATTGGTATGTTGAGCTAGAGGTGAATGGAGGAATGAGGGACTGGAATGAGATGTCACAGAGCTTTAACCCTACCTTTAGTTTTGAGGTGGAAGAAACAACACTCGGTGAGGCATTAAAAGTGTTGTGACAAAAAAATTTCACCATGGGAGAACTGACAATGCTAGAAAGCATACCGTTGTGTCCTACACACAAGCATTCACAACATATATGAGAGTTTCTAGAGTGTTATAATACAACAGAACAAGGTGAAGACAAGGATTATCCCATGAATATACAAATTCCATGGGTTGAAGTGGAGAGTGTAGTAGGTGGACCAAAGTTACAATCCACAGAGTATGCACAACCTATCAAAACCCGAAAAGTAAACATTGGGACAAAGGAGAGTCCCAAGATGATTTTAATAGGGAATTATTGGGATGATGAAATGATAAAGAAGGTTGTAGAATTGTTGCATGAGTACTAGGAATTGTTCCCTAACACCTTCGAGGAAATGAAAAGGATTGTCGGGGAATTGGGCAAGATGCAGATTCCGTTGAAGCCCTACGCCAAGCCTGTGAAGCAATGACCTTGTCAGATGAATATAATCTACAAGGACAAGGTCAAGCATGAGTTGGATAAGATGCTTCAAGTGAGATTTATCGAACCTATGGAGAGTTCGAGCAGATAAGTTCGATGGTGGTCTAGTATGAGATGACACGGGAAAGCAGAAATTGCTTAAACTTTTGGGAAGTAAGTGGTGCAGGCATAAAGTGATGAAGTGATATATATTCATGTGTACATAAATAAAGTGTGGTTCTTATATATTAATTTAAGTCTTTGTTGGATGCTAGAGGTAAAAATTAACAATAGTGGTTGAATATGTTGGTTAGATGATATAGAATAAAATTCCACCGCGTGTTGAAGTGGACTAGCGTGTGTCAGAGGGAGTTCTGTGTAAGGATGGTGCAAGATTAGACAACATGTAGTGTTGGGGGCAGTCCAATCAGAGGAAAATTGTGAAAATATTGAATGGTCTAGCGAGACTTAATGTTTTAACCTTGGATGCCTTATCGATGGCGTACGGTAGACTAATTCAGTTGAAGTAACAATTAGAGTAGTAGTCAGAAATGTGATAGGAGCCGCATGAGAAGATACTAAAATAACCATCCTTGGTATGGAAATGACGACTAAAAATAAAAGAAAGTAGCTGAGACTATCACCGAATTAGATTTTTACAACAGGAAAAAGCATACAAACGATCAATTCAATCCATTAGGTATTGGGACAACACGATCATAAGATGATAACACTGAGGTGGACAGAATAAAGGGGGGTAGGAACTAGTATGAATGTGGGAGATGGCACAGGTATGCCATCCTTTTAAATTGAACTAGAGAGAATTCCTCTTACATCCCATATAGAGGTGTAGTGATCGAAATCTACAAGTAATGATGGAGAAGCTAGTGCAATGATCATTGAAGAGGAGGAGTGAAGGATATGAGTAATATAAAACATTACCCAAGGAATCAATGTTAGTAGAAGAATCAATATAAGAGGTCACACAACTTAGGAGAGTACATAGGAGTAGAGTAGTCCATGCGTGAAGAAGAAGAGCAACACACGAATATGTGAGGAACGGTTGTTGCTATGATGACAACAAAGAGAGAAGTTGAAGGAATGAGAATAACAGAGGACATGCAAAGAGGAGGTGTTCATGGTGCTTGTCGTGGTAAGATGAAGCATCGTGGAGGAGTAGACTACATAGAAAGAGCCAAATATGGCTAAAAGATGATAAGGAGATTCGTTTAGGGGTTGAAGCCTGGTTGTGCCAAGTGGGTTGGGCAAGAGAGGGCCCGTTACGCTCATAAGGATGGTTTACATGGTAGGTTATAACTACACTAGTTAGTTCAATCTGACACAGGTTTTGGGAGGGCCCTGTGAGTATATTTGGCAGGTCTGCGCCTGGGCAGCCCCTGCCAGAGTGGCTGTGACAATGGAACAAGGTTTCATCCTCATGTATATAGGGATGGCATGAGGAGTCTTGGAGAAGAATCCCTACCTTGGCGGGTATACAGGGCCAAGACTGTTACGAGGGTGTGTAAGTGGCCATCTAAGTGAGGATGCACTGCTCTTTACACTAACCCTTGGGGTTCCATAAAGAAGGCAAGAAAGTTGAAGTCTTGCCAATACCCATGAAGGAAAGGTGATGGTACAACAGAACGAAGAAGGCAAAGGTCAGGAATAGACATAGAACTTGGTCTTGGAGCAACAATGGTACCTTGAGCTCTTTGTCTGTGAGAGCCACTGCGGAGATGGAGCGAGACACTCGCCTCTTATTTGGTATCAGAGTTCCAAGATAACCAAACCACCTAACTGCCTTTGCAAACTGCTATACCAAGAGCAGAAAAACAACCTTAGTGAAAAGAAAGGACCCCGAACCCATGGTGATAAGAGAAGGATTGAGTGGCTCAAGATGAGCCTCAATTTTGTTTTGGGGCCCTGTTGGAGGTTGGATTTTTTTTTTGAAATTTTGTGTTAAGTGCTATTAAGGTGACAACATAGAGGATAGATTGGCATGTGATAGAAGCAGTCGATGCAAAATAATGAGAGTTTGTGCAAAAGGAAGATATGCGACGTAGGTGCACGAAGTAGACGACGTTGTCCATAGAGCAGGGACACGTGCAGATAGATCAGTTGGTGGTGAAGGAAGAGAGGGCAACCATGACAAGAGATATTAAAGATATTTGCAGGAGGAAGAAAGTCAGAAAAGTGGGATGAGCGAGCATGAGATATTTCCAACAGATGGTTATGAGGCATGTGACAACTAGAGAAAGGATGTCATAGAATATCCTAACGATTAGGTAGCAGGGAGGACAGCTGGAAGAGTGGAGAAGTTGGCCGAAGGAGATCAAGAAGCTACTAGGAACCAAAATAGGGACGTGTTCAAGATAGACTGAGGGTTGGACAATCAGACTGTGATCGTCGAAGACTAAAGGATTGTTGAAAATGTGTCTTGTTATTATTTGTAGATGCCCTACAACATAAAGTATAAAGGAAATTATCTATAGGGTCTGTATGGTTTTGTATTGTATTTTTGGTCGAGCGAGTAATGAAGGCTGGTGAGCCGAGTTATACAAGGTCCATATTGTAGTGCCTCGTGCCTTTGTTATTTTATGATGAAGTAATAGAAATAAATATGGGATGCCTCTTTCATACTAATGGATGTATGTGTATCTTTCTGTTGTTATGTTTAGCTTTCATATCATTTGTTTATTGATCCTTTACTGAACTAAATATCTTTGAATGTCTCAAATGGCCGAGAAAATCGATGGCTTAATATGTTAAAGCATTCCAGTGGTGAATGATGTCTCGTTCTTCTGAAGTTGACAAGAGTGATGATAGGAATAAGGTATGTCTGTCGTAGTCTTAGTGCTGATTGTGACTTGCGCACTAACTAGTGAGCGCAAGAGCCAGTGAAGGCTTTCACAGTGTGTAGTCTCAGGATTACTGTTATTTGTCTGTTTGATAAGCGCCTAAGTATTGTGTTGTAAGTCTAGGTTCTAGTGTTTCAGGGTTCCAACAATCCCATCTGATTGCCGAAACTTGGTTCCAATAGTCCCCCATTAGCATCTCGAGTGAGAGTTCATCCACTCTATGGGTGATGCCGAAAGGGCCGATGCTCAGCGGGTTCGTTGGCCAACTGCGTAGTAAATCTCGGATCTAATAGAATCTTGCACTAATATTAATAGCGGACTTTCACATTTTTTTTTAAGTTAATAATGAAGGGTACCAAGTAAAACTAATATAGAAGGCACATTTGATAGAGTTGTAAACCCATATTAATCTATAAATAGAAAGTTATTTAATGACGGTGGCATGTGGTGATGTTTTCTGTCGCATTAGGGCCATGTTATATGGTCATTATGGAAATAACATATGTCACCATTTTTCTGAATTAACTAAAGTCATGATTTTTTCTTTGAAAAGAAAGAAACGATATGTTACTTTTCTCTTTGAGGGCAACCCCTTGGAGGTTATAGATGCATACAAGTATCTAGGAATTGATTTCCATTATAGGCTCAACTGGGATACATGTAGATCAACGAGAATCCAAGGGGAGTGGAAATCTTCATACCTTCTTCAGAACAAGTGTAGACAAGCATAACTATGGGATTGGAAGACTAAGAAAACCCTCTTTGGATTATTAGTGGTGCCAGTTATCCTTTATGGTTGTGAAATATGGGGGAGAAACATGTCAAGCCACAAATAGCAACAAATAGAAAGAATTCAAAAGCATCTAATCACAAGTACCTTTAGAGTAAAATCAACAGTCCCATATGATATTCTTTTAGTTGAGGCTTATATGTTTCCAATTGAGGCATCAATGACCATTGATTTGTTAAGTTACCTAAAGAAGGTTGAAAATATGGATAAGCATCGATGGCTCAAATTGGTTGTTGAAGAAGAGCTAAATCGTCATAAAAAGACATGGATGAAGCAAAATAGAAAGTGGTTGGGAAAATGGGACATAAATTTGCATGACTATCCTCATGGTAAGAGGAGATAAAAAAGCGCATGTTAGAAAAATTTAGGACTACCATGTGGACAAAACAAGTAGGAAAAAAAACCATATTATGTCAAAGAATTTAAGCCCGCATGGAAGCATGATGATAAAGAGTATTTGAGTTACTCAATCAAGGGAAAAGCTAAAATTTTAATTGCACAATTGAGGACTCGCTGACATCATCTAAGATGTGAAATTGGTAGATGGGTGATCTCTAAAAAAGATTGGGAAGAACAAACTTTCATTTTTTGCAGCAGAGGGGTGGTAGAAAGATAATGGTATTTTATCAAAGAATGTGCAATGTGTGAAGTTATTCATCATCAGTTTGATAACAATCTAAAGGTGAACAATCTCAGTGAGCTTTTAGAGGAGGAAATACTTCACAAAATAGTGAATTTCTTACTCCAAATCCATAATAGCATAATCAACATGGAAAAGAATCTGAATATGGTTTAAGTTGTTAGTTGTTTAGACCACGAGGTTTCATGGATGTCATTTAATACCATTCATTCATTCATTCTGAATTGACTCAAAACTATCCCTGCCTAGCACGAGAAGTTTCCCCACGTGGCACAACATGTTGGCCCTTAAAACGAGTGCTTCTCCAATGTATTGGCCACCATGACAATGGAAGTTTCAGCTGGCATAAAAGCTACTCTTTGCAATGAGTGTTGTTACAGTGTATTGGCTATTACGCTGATGGATGTTTATAATGTATTGGCTGCTACAACAATTGAGATTTACAACAAGTGCTTATAGATTGTATCGGTTCATATGATAATATAGGCTTACAACTCCATCATTATATTATTTATTCTTGAAACCCTCGATCTCGCAGCAGGAAGGCCTGACCCTCTTTCATGCTCTAGAGTGTTTAGAAAATAGAAGGAGAAACATGAGTGATTACAAGGAGATCACTGACTATGACTACAACGTTGGGATGAAATGAATTCTCTATATTCTTGTCGAATAAAGGCATGGGTGTAAATAGGTGTATAAATATTTTTGCTTCCTAAGATCCAAAGAGTGCATTGTTTATTAAGATAATTATACATCATGCTCTCACAAGCTTGTGTATGATGGTTCGAACAACGAAGAACCAATGGACTTACTTTTACAGGAATGAAGGATGCTAAGCAATGGACAGGTCACAGGTTGGGAGGTAAGCTTAACACCAAGGTTAGGTTATGATTTGAGTGAAGCATGTTTTCTCACACATACACGAGAGCTCTACACTAAACATAATTTAAACTTGGAACTATTTGCATAGTCACAACCAGTCTCAATCATGATTTAATTTTGTGATATTGCATACACTTCCAATCCTAATTAGATAAATCAAAGAGCTTGTTTGAGCCTCTTTACATTTACAATTGTTAAGTATACCAAACCTAGATATACAAGCATTTTCTTCCCAACTAATTTATGTGTGTGAATTCTTTGGCAAATTCTCAATAAGTTCCTTTATAGTCTTACACAAATTAACTCTAATAGAATGATAGTGCCTTTAACTACATTCTCAATCCTTTATTTGCAAATAATCCTCCAAAGTAATTTCTCTTTCAGAATTTATTGAATGTGTTCATGTTGAATATTTTGAAATTGCTGCAAAATTTGAAGAAAGAATATTCACCATGAATATTTTGAGGGATTTAAAGTTCCAAAGTCAAAAATACCATAATTGTGAAAAATTATGTATAGAGGTTGTGAATCTGAATTTTTTGAAAAGAAATTGTCAAAAAGTATTGATTTAGGAAGGGAAAATATGATAAAAATACATTAATTACAACCAAAAGTGAAGAAGAAATTGGTTTATAGAAGATGACTACTATTGTTGAAGGAATGCAGAGCACGAGCCAAAGCTTCTACAATGAATACTAGTCTTTTCTCTTATTTAGAGCTAGGTAAATTTGTTTTCTTTTCACATATGAATTTTATTACAATTTGTGATGATACTTACCAAAGAAAGAAATTTTCTTATTTGTTCATAAATGATATTCTTTTGACAGTGCACAAAGAAGTTTGCAAAAAGAAAAGAAATATTCCAAGTAATAAAATTGATTTGACTCACCTACAAAGGATATCAAATTGATATGTTAAAATTTGCCATGTGGGCACTATTTTATATATGATAAAAAAAAATGGAGCTACAATGGGAAAGTGCATGCAAGCTCTTTTCTGAAGCTAGCTAAACTATACTTCTTGCAACCTGCACAATTTTTTTTTGACAAAACCACATGTACGAACTCCAAGTATGCCATTCAAGCAACCACAACATTTTCATTATTTTTTATATGGTAAGGTCTATCATGTATAAACATAAGCTAAAACTAGTTTAAATGGTAAGACAAGAATGTTTGTGCCATCTTTATAGCCTCACAAATATCTTTTGCGTTTAATGTTTCTCTCAAGGTAGTTGTATATGATGCCAGAGCATTTGAAACAATCATATTGAAACAAGTTTATGAAGGATAAATTATTTCACATTCAATAGAAGTAGCCTCTTCCAAACAATTACCAGGAGAGGAAGAAATAAAAACTGCAAAACAAACATGCAATGTGTTTGTTACATTTTGAACACTAAAGGTAGCTACTCGAAAGCTACCAAAATGAACAAGCACTTCTAAGAAAATTTCAAGTTGGTAATTTATCAATTTAGAATAGTGAAGAGGGTAAGGAATTTGAAGGAAGCTCAGTAGGAGATACCTCTGCATTCGACACTTCCCTATCAATAGTTGCAGGCACATCGCAAGAAGCAGAGGGAATTTGTTAGCACGTAGTAGGAATACTATGAGACTCATCATATATTGGGCATACACACGAGAACAAATGGATATCTGAACAGGTGAAGGATTACATATGTAATTGTTCTTTACCTGCAAATTACATCCTTAGTGCTCAAAGCAGTATTGATGGTAGTGGCATTGTTATAGGGTCAATCCATGGATTATTTGGCAACAAACTACATCACTATATCTATTATTTTCATGTCAATCATCTCGTCGATCAAAGAATCAATATATAGGGGTAGTTGGAGTAGTTGAAGCACTCATTGAAGAATTAGATCCAGTAATTTCACCTTTATATGCAAAAGAAGCAAACTTGCACTCTAGAGAATCAAATCCAATAGTTTCATCTTTATATGCATATGGAGTAGACTTGCATCATAAAGCACTAGCGAAGAGAGCACATATGAGCATATCCTTTGTAATAAGGCAATTGGGAGGTTACAAGGCAATGAGAAGGTGGCGAGTGGCAAATTTCTTGTGTTATTATTTCTGGATTTGTAGGTGGGCATGAAAATAGCCACACCATATCATCGAATATAGTGACAAGCCATCATCTGCCGTGTTAATTTTCCATTGCAAATCAATCATGATAATGATGATAGGCAGTGTGAGGGTCTGTATAACAACCAATAATGTAATTTATTTTTTATATTTTAAAATCATTTTCTAATGTCTAACAAATACTGGAATTAAATCCCTCTCCACTAGGGGCATTATGTCACATCAGTATTCAGTGAGCCAATGGAAAATTAAAATTAAGAATTAAAAAAATAGAAATATAGTTTTTAATTATATGGAAAAATGAAATTAATAAACATTTTGTGAGAATCGTGGTTAAATTTATGAAAATTTCATAAACTAATACATAACTAAGTGTGTTTGACCTTGATGTGAAAGCTATAGTCCTTGCTGAGGCAGGGCCTAATAAAATAAAATTGAAGGATTAATCTTTAATTCCATAAACACCTTTCTAATAGGCTCTTCCAATGCAAGAAAATGAACCCCTAACAAAATCCAAGTAATGGCATCTTGAATTAGCCAATTTTAGCAATTACATGATTCCATACCATCGTCACCAACACATGAGCATTTCTTTAATCTTGAGATTGTTGATATGTTGTACTACATTTGCCAACATCCTTATGATAGTTAAACAAAACAATAATGTGTAAGATCATGCATTAGTCTACCCTCCTTTAGCCTCCAATAATGTTTTGCTTTAAATTTGTCTCCACTTCAAAACTCAAATAGTAAGGTTGTAATGCACTCTTAACCAAATCAACTATACCTTATAAAATTATTGTATTATATGCATTATCTCCTAGACTCCTTCACTTTTCCTAGTATGTTTCTCAAGTGGTTCACCATTTCTTAAAGATATTTTGGTGAATTATGAAATGCTTACTTGGCAAACCATATCATTACGTTGTGTTCGTTATTCTCCTCCTCCCTTATATGGAATAATATAACATTTATTCCATCTTTATTAAATTGACATGTATTATTTCAAAACCATTAGAATAAATATCCATGGTATTACTAAAAGGCCATGCAAGCTTTTATTAGTAGAACATCACATAAAAGGTGATGAGAATTGGGTTGGTTATAGATCATAATTATATTCTTGGTTTAAAGTCTTGTTTTTAGTCGCGTTTAGAACCCATTTCCTAATTGGTGGTGTAGGGGTTCCCCTCCTACTATTGTTGCTTGGGGTCCATGGGGGTGGCAAAAAGTGTTTGGAGCCCCCAATAGGGGATAAAGGCTAACAACCACAAAGCAAAATTTTTGGAAAAATTGCATTATAAAATTTTGTAATCCCATAGTCAATCTTGACTATTCATCATCAGGTCAATGATCTGGTGGTAGAGGTTATGTTAGGGATTTTTTTCCCTAAAAGGCAACCCCATTTTTATGAAGGAATTGTATTGTGGTAGTTATTGAGAGAGCATTGTAATTAAGATTGAGGCGACTATGAGAGAGAGAAGGGGAGATTGTAGTGGATGTGCTATAGGTTGTGTCCCTTCATTTTGCTGGATGGAATAAAAAGAAGGACTGACTATTCTTTGTGGATGGCTATTTCTATGTGGATGTAACATAAATTAGGTGAACCACATATATTGGTCTCTCCTTTCTATTATTTCATTCTATGTTTTATTTCTTCATTCATTTTGATTTCAATTCTCTAATATTTTATTCCTACACATTGTTCTAAAAAAATGAGTTGACATGTCTTTTGAAATTAATCTACCTTATAGGTATGAAGAAGATGGGCACATTTCAAATTTAATATATGCACAAATTAGATAGAAAATTAAGTTTTTGAGTCCAAAGGGTTAGTTCAACTAGTCATTGTGAATGTTCCTAGGAATTTGGCTAACAACACCCCCCCCACCCCCCCCACGACATGGGTTTAGCGGTACCGCCACCGAAGAGAAATGCTTGGAAAAATTGCCTTATAAAATATTATAATTTCATAGTCAATATGGACCATTCATCATTAGGTCATAGATCTTACGGTAGAAGTTATGTTAGGGTTTTTTGTCATAGAAGGAAACCGTCATTTTATGAGGGAATTGTATTGTGGCTATATTATTTTATTGAGGGAGCATTATAACTAAGAGTGGCAATACTGTGAGATAGAGAAGAGGAGTTTGTAGCGGATGTGCTATAAGTTGTATTTCTTCATTTTGTTGGATGAAATAAAAGGGAGGACTAATTGTTTCTCCGTGAACATAACTCAAATCGGGAGAACCATGTATATTATGTCTTCTTTGATTTATTGTTTCATTCTATGTTTTATTTCCACAATTATGCTACCTTATATGTATGAAGAAGAGGGGTATATTTCAAATTCAATGCATGCACACCTTCATATAAATTAAGTTTTTGAGTTCAAAGGCTTAGTTCAACTGGTCGTTGTCAATGTTGTTGGGAATTTGGCGCAGTTCAAATCTCCTTAGTTAGGCACACTAGTCTAGGTCAACAACTGTAGTAGGGATATCATCCATGAATGTGGGGATTCAGGCTATTTCATAGTTTATCTATTTCTATAACCCATTATTAACTGTTAGTTTCATTTACAAACTAAACAATGGTTGATTGTATACTTCATTTCTATTGATTTATCATTTTAATCAAGAAAACACAATCCACTAAATTCCATCTTGATTATCCATGAATGCTTCTATAATGATATTCAAATTTTAAAATATTTGTTATTTACAAGAAAATGCTAAAGTTTTTTTGGTTGATCAATTAAATACATAACGAGCTACATATCATTGTCGTCTAAGTCATTCCTTTAAGTATACAAATACACAAAGAATCTCTCCCATGATGGTATATTAAATAACATCATTATATTACTCCAACTAAGCATCATGCACCATCAATCCTTCAATGTTTTTCAAATTTTACATAAATGAAACAAAGAATGAAATATTATATTCAATAAATATATCCTTTATCTATCTATCTATCTATCTATCTCTCTCTCTCTCTATATATATATATAATTTTTTTTTTCAACTGTGGTTCACAATCACTAAGTGGTCGCTACATCCACGGATAATAATCCGGGCAGATCCACTTGAAGGGATCTACTTGTTGGCTTATCTGGTTGGGCTTAACCCTAAGGGCATTAGGGAGATTTGACCTCATGACCTCCCAATTAGCAAGGTACTTAGCAACGAGAACTCAACCAATTGAGCTATCCCTTGGGGCTATATATATATACAGTGTTTGTTTATGTTTTCATTTTTATTAAACTAAAATAATAAGTTTCTAAGGAAAAAAAATCGGCAATAATCACATCACGAAACATTTATCGATACATTTTGAACCAACCAGTGCGGTCCTTCATCATGACAATATGAATAATCAGATCACGACAATGAGTTAAATAAAAAGACAAAACAATCCAATAGCTATAAAGAAATGACTACTTTTGCCTGGGTCAAAAAATAGGTGAAGGATTAATTTAAATAATTAAGACAAATATATAACATCAATATTAATATTAGTTTTCACATAGATATGAAATAACCTAGATTAAGACGATTAATATTCTATTATAATTTAAACAAATATATATATATATATATATTTCATAAATTTGGAAATACTCTTGACTTGACTAAAAATTAGGAGAAAATTAGTTTTCTTATATATATATATATGATATATTATTATGCACTCTATAAAATGAGGTCTAGGATGCATTATTAAACTAATGGGAAATATTATTTTTATTAAAATAAATTATAAAATACCAAAGTCAAAGGATAAATATAAAAATAAATTAATATCTATAACAAAAAGTATAATATGTATATATATAATATAAAAAGGAAAGTCAACTAAAGGAATAAAATACATTGACAAAAGAATAAAGAGGAACTAATCAACTCAAGGGGGAGAAATCATAATATATCAAAATCAAGGAAATAAAAAAGGGGAAAATCAAAGAAAAAGGGAAAATCAATGAAAACGACCCAACCATTAGATCAAGAAGAAAAAAGCTAAGAGGAAATGGCAAGGATCCAACAACTACTAATTTTCCATATGTCATCCTTGTTTAGATTGTTTGGCCTCCTTTCATGTTCAATGGCTTCCCTTAAATTACGGTGATGAAAATGAGAAATCTTCACAATAACCTTAGCCTCCTCAATGCATATATGATGCTTTGTCTTCTCAACATGTTCAACCAAAGCTGAAGAGCGGGTCCTCCCATGCTTGATGTCGTCAGTGTGCTCCTTAATCCTCTAATTTATAGATTGTCCAGCTTCACCAATGTATGAGGTTCCACAAGAACAAGGGATAACATAAACACTTTTCATATCCTTGGGGTCCACTGGTTCTTTAACATATTTTAAGGAAGTTCGAATGGTGCTGAGGGGTCTAAAGGTTGAGGGAACATTATGCTTCCTCAGGATTCTCACAATCTTCTCCATGGTCCCTTGATTGATAGAGAGATGCACCCTATAAATACGATCATTGGGGTCTTTCTTTACCTTAGGGCCTTTGCTAGCTTTGAGGAAAGTTTTATGACCTTGTTGCTTACTATAACCATTATTAACGAAAATATTAAGGAGATGGGTCTTCTCTTTACTTGTTAGGATGCCTTTGTATGGTGAGTTATAACCACCATGTCAACACTTAATCGTCATGGTTGTACTTACTAACAACCTTGCATTGATAATGACACAAACTAATGGTGCCCATGACATTGCCATGCCATACACCTTCCCCTCTACCATGCAATGCCATCCTTCGCCACCTCTATTGGGTTGTTTTAATCTCATCCACCATTGCCACCACTACAACTTGACCTCTACCATCCCCAACTCTAGGACTGGTATGCATACGAGGGATATTTGTATATATACTTATATAAATACCACCCTCGTGGTATATATACCCAAGATAAATAAATATATGTGTGTGTGTGTGTGTGTGCGTGCGCGTGCGCCATGAGGGTGGTATTAATATACAATGAAAATATTTATCTTTGGTATATATACCACGAGGGCAATATTTGTATAAATATATATAAAAATATCTCTAATATGCATACCAATCCTAGATAAATATTGTTATCGTATACATATATATACTATAAATATCACCGTTATATATATATATATATATATATATATATATATATATATATATATATATATAGATATATATATATGTATGCGCCATGAGGGTGATATTTATAGTTAAAATATATACAATGACAATATTTATCTTTGGTATATATACCACATGGGTGGTATTTATATAAATATATATACAAATATCCTTACTATGCATACCAATTCTAGAGCTGGGGATGGTAGAGGTCAAGCTATAGTGGTGACAATGGTATATGAGATTAAAACAAACCAATAAAGCTGGGTATATATATATATATATATCTTTGTTTATGTTGTCCTTTTTATTAAATTAAAATAATAAGAAAAACAATATTGTTATTTACTTGTTAGGATGCCTTTGTATGGTGAATTATAAGCACCATGCCAACACTTAATCATTATGGTTGTACTTTTAACAACCTTGTATTGAAAATGACACAAACTAATGGTGCCCATGCCATTGCCATGCCATACACCCTGCCCTCTACTATGCCATGCCATTCTTTCCCATCCCTATCGGGTTGTTTTAACCTCATCCATCGTTTCCACCACTACAACTTGACCTATACTATCCCCAACTCTAGGATTGGTATGCATATTAGGGATATATGTAAATATATTTATATAAATACCACCCTTGTGGTATATATAACAAAGATAAATATCTTCATTGTGTATATACCAACTATAAATATAAGCCTCGAGGGTTTGCTCAATTAGTCAAGGTCCTATTGCTAAAGCACCTCACTATTGGGAGGTCACAAGGTCAAATCTCCTTGATTCCCTCAGGGTTAGGCTCTAATTTGTTTGGTCGATGGGATGTGATCCCTTTGGGTGGATCTTCCCAGATTTTCCTCGAAACAAAAAACGCCCTCGTGGCAAATGTACTAGCATCCATAAAGAGAATATATATATATATATATATATATATATATATATATATATGCCAATTTGGGAGTATTGGATGGTAGAGTGCAAAGTTGTCAAGCTTCCCTTGCTCATGAACCTCTAGCATCCCTATACATTGGTATATCTAACAGTGTGGGTAGAACTCAAATCCCTCAAACATGACCTAATCATAGACATCTGACATCCCCTACTCTTAGACTTTTATATATACAAGGGATGTTGATATATATAGTAATATAAATATAAGCATAACATTTATATTGGAATATATACCAATGTCCCTAGAATACATACTAGCCTAGGAGTAGGGGAGGGAAATGACAATGTGGATTGCAAGAAGTGGTGGAGGGTGCATATGCATATGGCATGGTGGTGGTGGTGGCAATGGATTGGCTTAGCGATGAAAGTGGCCTAACCTAGTCGGGATGGCATGACAGAGGGTAGAATGTATGGAATGGGATGCACACCATTGATTTGTCAATTTAGGGTTATCAATAAGGTACAACGATGATGATTGAGTGTTGGCATGGTGGTTATCATTTCCCACCCTTACATCACTTTCTTTCTCACATTTTTTCATTCTCTTCTCTCCATACTTCTTTTAGGATTGTATTATGTTTCCCATATACTTTTCCCAACAATTTTCACCTTCCTCCACTCTCTTATCAAGTTGAGTTTTTGTCTTGTAGGCACATTGGATTGGTTGTGATAGGTACAATTGTGATGTTTTCATATGGTTAAGTCAATTTGCAACATTTATGATCTAGTTCAAGTCTCCTAGGGCTAGCTCTCACCTCTACATGTTTATATGACCATTTTATCTTTGCTCCAGTGGATAAAACACTAGTTGAGTGTCATGAAATACAAAAAGTCAATTATATGTCTATTTTATAACAAGTGACCAATATTATCACATCACTAATCATATTCAATAAGTGATGAATTTAATAATTAAGTTTAATGAAATATTAAATATGATTATATATTAATTTAATGGGTACCCGCCAACTATCACTAATGAGACACATTATTTATCACTTATCAAAAATTGTTTTCTTTTATTAATGACTTCTCACGATTATTTTGTTCATTTGTTTAAAGTTTAATGTCTTAAGTTTTTTTTTTTTTTTAATTGATAATATATTAATTAATTACTTGTTTTAATTTGATATTTTATTATAAGATTGGTTGTTTCATTTCATCTACAAGGAAATATAATTTAAGTTGACAATAATAGGAATGAAAATTATCATAAGATATTATATGAATGTGTTGTCGCTGCTACAAAACCCTCCAAAATTTTGGCCTAAACCCAAATTTTAGAGCCTACTTTGATCTTTTATACTGTCGTCGCAAACATTAAGACATATCGCATGTATTTTCTCTAAGTATTTTGGTCCCATTTGCAAGAAAATCAAAGTGTTGTCTTTTCGTATGTTAAGTGTCACACGATGTACAAAATCTTGTTTTGGTGGTTTCAAGGGGTAATATTTGTGTAAATGAGTTGGTCTTACCATGTAATCATGTGTCACACTCATTTCCAAACTTTTAAGCATTTTCACACAAGTGTCATTGCGGTCGTCGCAAAGTGTATGTTTGGTGTTGCACTTGTCATCGCAAAGTTGTCGCACTAAGGGAAGTTTGTTGTTCATGTGTTCTAGATGATTTATGTTGTGTCATCAAGTTTTCTAAGTGTGTGGTCACAATCAAGTCATGTCTTTGTTCACATCATATTCATGGATCCCACACTTAGTTAAATTCATAAAACTTACTGATCAAGCAACTTAGCCTCATCCAACCCTCTCAAATTGTGCATTGAGCAGTCTCAACCCTCAAGCAACAAACTTGCCTCTTGGCATTGCACAATGCACAGTTCATGCCTCCCAGGACTGCGCATTGCACAGTCTCAGTTCTTAGGTCTGGGCGCTAAGCTCAAAAAATGTGCAATCTTTCCCTCCATCCGGTCCTGAATTGCACATTGCACAGTCTCAGTCCTCAAGCCCAATCCTTGAGCTCTTGAACTGCACAATTGCGTTGTCACTTGGCCTCCTTGTCCTTCTAGCATTGTGTAGTGGGAAAATTAAGTCATCAAGCGCTCAACCTGGCTCCTTGAGCTCCCTAACTACGCAATCATCATGCTCAGTCCAGCCTTAACTGCGCATTGCACAATCTCAAGGCTCAAACCTAACCATTGAACGCATGAGTTGTTAAATTTCGCAATCACTGAGCCTCTCCCTCAGCTTGCCAGCCCGTTCCGGCTCAATTAGTGGATCATCATGCAACATCTTAGACTAGGGGTTTATCGGATTGGTGTTGTCTTGTCATGAGTTAATTGTAGATGCAGGAACTCTATCACACTATGACAAGATGATGAAAAAGGATATGGAGAAGGAGAACATGCTAGAAGACACCTCTGTAGCTGGAGATGCAAGTTAATCAATCAGGAAAATGAAAAGGGACATCAGTTTATGACCACAACTCAAGACTGGATAACACTAAAGACTCCTCATCCCTAAGCCATTTGGAGGTGGATAAAAGATCATTCTAAAAAGGCACATAGCAAGAAACAACAAGAATGACTTGACATTGCCATTTCATCATGCATTTCAAGTCATCAGTGTCATATCATGTCATGAGTCATCATATGCCACATCATTTTGTGGATTATGTAAATTCTTATTCGAAAATGTATTGTAAAGTGGAAGTCCAAAGGACATGTACAAAATATGAAGAGTCATGTAAAAGTCGAAAATTCATAGGGAAGTCAAACAGTCATGAGGGTAGTCAAAGAGTCACAAGGGAGGTGAAGGATCACCCCATTGGTTATATATACACCCTCATTGTACACCAAATGACTTTTCACCTTGGCTCCTCCCGCAAGGCATCCGAGAGACAAGCTAGTTCTTTTAGGGAGAAAATAGTGGCTCTAAGGCTCCACTATTGGAGCTAGTGGTGTTTGTTTTTTTTTTCCCATGGAAAAAGTCGTAATTTTATTCATAATGACAAAATTACATTTTGTAGATGCTTTAAAGCATATGCATATGGCCTGAACCTATTTTCACAGGATACTGGGCAGACAAAAAGTAAAGTAAAGTAAAGAGAATAACAGTGTGGAAAAAGATTGACTACGGTTCTTTTCTCGCCTTCTTCTTTTCCACCTTATGCCATCCTCCAGTATTTAGGCTGGCCGATATGATGGAAAGTTGGTTTTCAAAGGAAGTGTCTTTGTCAGATTCGGATCCTTCTGATCCATGGTTTCGCTTGATGCCCATTATTTCCTTTCCCGTTTGCTGGACTGATTTATGTTGTGTTTGTTTGCTAGGGTCTTCCTCCTCCTTTGGTGGGCTCTTCTGATTCTTTTGATCCTTTGTTTCTGCTTGGTATGCTGCTATTTCTGCATTTTATACTTCTTCCTCCAGGGGGGTTGTACATTGCCATCCTTTTGGTTGTTTCTGTTGCTTCTTGTTCCGATTGGGGGTTTGATTTGCTTTAGGACAGGCACTATGGAGGTTTCCTATTTGTAGACATCCACAACATCGGAAAGCTGTGTTTTCATAATCTAGTGGTTGTATCCACTGTGTGTTATTGAAATTCAAGTTGATGCTATCCGGTAGGCCCTCACTGAGGTCTACCTCGACACATATCCTGGAGAATGTTAAGATCCCTTTGGAGATTCTGTCCTCATCAGTCTTGAAGTATTTACCCAAAGCGTTCCCTATGGAAATTAATAATTTATGATGCCAAAAATGTAATGGGAGATTGTGTATCCTGACCCACACTAGCATCTTTGATACCACCACTGTATTGGCATCAAATTCCCGGAACCATGGGGTCATAAAAAGTCCTGCATTACCCCAAAACCATGGCCCTTTGTTGAGGATGTATTCTCTTTCTTGTTCTGTTCTGAATCAGACTATAAAAAACCCTTTTGGGCATAAGTAGATCTCGCAGTCTGGTGACAAGGCCTCATATATCCATTGGTGTAAAACATCAGCTTTTGGCCAGAATCCATTAAATCTACATATGACTGATTGGAATAAAGATCTGTAAATAGATTGTTTACCTCAGGCATGGCAATGGTAAATGTAGGATTCACAGATTTTGGTTCCACTATGTAGGGCCCCGGGAGCTCCACTGGTGCTGTAGATTTGACATGCACTTGACCCTTACCTTTGACTGCTTCCTTGAAGGAGCCTGTGCTTTTGGAGCTGGTTCCGGCACTTCCTCCCCTCAAACGCAGGTTAATTATTATGGTTGTGTCTGCGCTGATGGCATAGTCCTTTAGTGTGAGGTTGTCCTGTAGGCTATGACCTAAACAGATCAGGTTTTGCTAATGTGTTGGAATGCCTAGTTGATTCTGGATCTTGTTTTTAGCTCCTGGATCTTCCTTCCTTCCTGGATCCTCCAGCAAACCGTCTTGCCTTCCAGTGTTTTGATGAAGATTTGAATTGGGTCCTCTTTTTTTGGATATGTGTCCATATGCAGTGTTGCGATATCTGTTACCCAACTGTCTGAATTTATCAAATCTATTTGTCCCGTTGCTTTCTCACAGTGCTTCATCCTATTCTAGTCTGCTTGGTCGTCTCCGATCTGCTTGCCTGCCTGGCCTTTTGGCCATTTGAGTTCCATTTTTGGCAGATCTGGTGGGTGATATGAGAGGGTCGGCATAGGTGTTTGAGGTTTCCAATCTCCCAGTAGCTCTACCCATGTTTTACCTTCCCCTACATTTTGGGGCTGTGATCCGAGGCAGAAGGGTGACTTGTCGTGTGCAGGCCTCCAGATCTGGGCTTGGTGTGGCCCTTTTGGACTTCTGAATGCCGGATATGTCAGATTGAAAGCGGATATGTAGGTAATACTCCCATCCATAGAAATTAGGATCAACCCTGATCCATGCAATAGCCATGCAGGGGCAACATTTCCAGGCTCAGGTTTATGGCTAAGGTGCGCAGGGGGTGATCCGTCCTAGATCTCAGAGCCAGTAGCATAAATAGATCTAGCACTGTGAACTTGGTCATGGGGCTAAACGGTCACTTTGAAGCTGCCTTCAAAAACCCCTTCTTCCGCCTTCAAGATCGTTACTTCTCTGTTTTCCGCATGCCTCTTGCCTGCGCAATCGATTGTTATCTCTGCGGTTTTTGGTTTTGAAACAGTCGTTGACGCCTCGAGGGAGGGGTTGGACATCACAGGCGTGGTAGATCTGGGTTTGTGACTTTCTAGATAGCTTAGTTTGCCATCTTTGTGGTCTCCGTCACCTCTCACCATCCCTCGGTGCTCTATTTCGTGTTCTTCCTTCCCCTTGCAACTCGTATCACTCAAGGAGACAAAGACAACGACAACTCGTTGGAGAGCTTGAGCACTGGATCTCTCGGTAGTGAGTGAGGGAACTGCTCCGCCTTTAGAACTGCTGCTGCTCAGAGACTCCCATCCCCTGTAGCCAAGGTGCAGTATGAGAGAGGAGGATGCCCGAGAGTTCATGGCTGCAGACCCATTTTCTCCGAAGATGATTCTATTGTTCCCCTTCGAACGATATGTTTTGACCGCTAGTGGTGTTTTTTGTATACATGTGTCTTGAGAATTTTACTTAATATATGAAGCTTGATGGCCAGCACGTTCTTCATGCATGGATTATGAATATTTGTAAGACTATTATGTGAATGCTTGTAATTCATGTTTGTTTTCACCTATACTAAAGTAGGTGAAGTATTTCGGTTATTCTAGTGCTTATCATATTGAGAATGTGTTGTAATGGGTTTAATGATTGTTACATATTTATGGATTATTTCGCTGGATGTTAGAGGAATCTCTCATGTTTGTGTGTGTCTCCACTAGAGTGGTACTATTACCTCTCTCTCATAGGCTCACTTTCTTTTCCTCTCCGCAGTAGAAGAACCTCGACAAACCTATAACTAAATTCTCACCAAGCATACTTACTTGCTTTTCGAAGGCACATATGCATTCCTCTCTCTTGTTGATAGTTAGAGCCAAGTCAAACCTTTAAGAAAACGGTAACCAAGCCATATTCCGGATGGGTCTCCTATCCCAAATGAGTGAGGTCTAATTGGGACCACATATCGGAGAGACCCCTTTGAATGTTGGCAGGTCCAAGACTGTCAACAAAATTCCAATAATTACTTTGTGCATTCCATTAAGCAAATGGGGATGGTAGGAAAATTTCTACGAGATTGTTATAAAATTGTTTAAAAGATCATACCAATTAGCTTGTTATGTTATATATGGTTTATTATAAAATAAATATTTAATTTAAGTTGTGTAAACTTGTGAGTTTAAGTAATTATATAAACAAAATTAAGGGGTGATGGTAGTGCAAGGGTTTGAGGCCGAAGGGCCATAAATCATACAAATATATGGTTGTTTGATCCTTGCACCCTCCAACATAGTCTGACATGCACTACATTCTCCTGTGCCAAGTCCTCTTCAACTACATTGATGTATGTCAATCTGGTGGACTACTTTATTGACTCATTGGAGGGATTGCAGGTATGGTCAACCCCACACTCCATATCACCTTCACAGTGATCTTCACCCATCGTAGCAGCACAAACCCTACTATCACATTATGCTCCTCCTAACTCTTCAATGACAAGACCATCATCCTCAAGTGCAGTTTTGATGGGGGAATCCATCAAGCATGATAACCTTATGATGAAGGGTGATCTCCACTATATTTCTATTAATCCCATTCTCAATGTTATTAAAATTTCCCCTTTATATTTGTTTCCTCCTATCACTAAATATCTACTCGCGCTCCAATCCTTGCAAGAGGATGCCTCTTTTGATCATTCCACTTTTCACACCTCCTTTCCATGACCAATTTCTCTCCCCTGTCACTCTCCCTTCATACCACAAGCTACTTTCCTTAGAAATTTTATAATGTCAAATGTGTTTAGCATTTGTGGTAACCCTACTCGACCTACCTCCCTCATGGTTCCACCTGTTGATGCCCCCAAAACATAATATGAAATGCATAAAGAGAAAAGTGGATGAACCAAGTTTGGTTATGGGGAAGGACATGTAGATGCATGCCATGCATAAAGTCGAGGAATATTCCATCATTGGTAGATATGCTAGCGATAGGGTGTCGATAGCCATTCTCAAGAAATGGATATAAATGAACTTGTCATCGCTTCTTGGTAATATGCCCCGTCTCATGGTCCTGACAAAAGGATGGAGGGGTTGCATAATATATTTAGTGGAGGATTCTCAAAAGATCCCGCAAGGATGTTAGCATTGGGGTTCATAGGTCCTCTACATTAAAAAAATGATCAATAGACTTCGATGCTCACTGAGGAAAATTGGTTGTTATTCTAATCTGGGTACAACGACCTAGTTTTCAAATAATATTTTTGTCTAAGGATGTTTTTGAAAAAATTGTGAATAAACTTGGTTTCTTCTATGAATCCATCCTCTCTTTTCAATATAATGGAAATATGGGCATCGCCTGTATTTTGGTATGCTTAAAAATCTCCTATGGACTTCCTGATTCTATTTCAATTAACTCAAGGTACCCGATACAAAATTAAACTTTTCACTATAAGGGCATACCCTTCAAATGTGGATAATGCCATGCTAATGGTCACTTGGGTAAGGACTACCCTCTTGGAAGATCAAAGATGACAATTGGATTATGAAGTATTCTCTTTGTTTAGTCACTCCTCCCCATATCTCTTTGACTGCCTAGACTCTAATGTCTCTCTCAGAAGGCTCACCTACTACATCAACAACTAACATGGAGGTTATGCACAACATTCCTTCATGAAATTCCATATAGGAATCTCTCAAGGAGGATGTACCTATTGTGCCTACTATTTCTTTGGAGTGTTTTCCATCTCCATGTATGCATATTTCCCCTACCCCTCCATTGTCATTTCCTTTTATTTGGCTTGCTACTCCACCTCCTCTTTCGACTCGCTCTCCTCCTATCCTCTAGGGACCTTTTGTCCTCTCTCTCAAAGCTCTCCATTCATACCTCTTCTCCCCTTCTCTCCTTCAACTCTTCCATACCCTCTTTTCCCTCTACCTTTCCTCTTTCCCACATTTCCATTCTCCCATTTTGCAGTATGGAAGCTTCAACTGCTCCCCATCCCTCTTCCCCTCATTATAACCTTCACTCATTTTTTAAACCCCTACTTCACTTAGATTTAAATTCCTTAGATGAATTATGTCCATAGCTTGGAAATGGTCTAGGCTTTCTGGATGAAGGGGATCCGAAGCCATCTAGAAGAAGGAAAATATTTCTCCCTCTGTCACAATAACAAGTGAATTTTGAAATACACACAGGGTCCAACCCCTCATATGATTCTTAAATGAAATTTTTATCCCTTAATTGTTGGAGGCTAGACAACCCCTTAAAAAACTAGCAACCAAAAGACTGATTGAAGTGCATACTCAATAAATTGTCTTTCTGCAAGAAACCATTATGGAAGGAGAGAAGGAAAAATATATTCTAAGGAAAATCCTCATCCACTAGGACTTTGATGCTCTATATGCAAACTGGAGATCGAGAGAGATCATTACAAGATGGAATGTTATTAGTATGTAGTTAAATTTGGCATGGTTCATCCAATTAGGGTTACCTTTAAATCTTCATTCATTAAAATATCTTGATATATCTTTCATTTTCTATAATATCCATCGACCATACTCGGATAGGAAAGAATATTGGGAAAATTTCTTCAAATTTCCTCTTGTTGACTCTAACAAATCAATTATGGGTAGGGACCTAAATTTTTCTCTTGGGAATCCATAACTTGGGCCCCCTTGGTCCTCCTAAATCTCCTCTTCGATTTATTCATTAAACATTTATATTAAGTTAGTCTCATCAACATCATCCCCCAAAAAATTTAACCCACCTAGGCGAAACAATAGATTTAGCATGAAAAAAATTGAAATATATTTGAACCCTTTCCTCATATTTAAGGCTCTTCTCAATCTCAATATTCATATGTGCTAGTGGGTCTTTATGTGTTGTGATTCTATTCACAATCCCATTCTCCTTTAATTTGATTCATTACTCCCAAACACCCTTCCCATTTTAAACTGAGTTCTCACTTGTTTAGAGATCCTTCCCTACATGATGTCATTAAATAGGATTGGTATCCATTATCAACTGATTCATTGGAATCCTCTTCAATCCAGTTCCATATGAACCTAAAAATTACCAAAGTCGCCATATCAAAGTAGGAGAAGCAAGAATGGGGTGTGATACATAAACGCTAGCAAACATATAAGCAAAACTAAAGGATTCCTTTGAACAAGGCATTTGTAAGGATGGATTGGTATACCAAAGGGAATAGACCACAAATCTTGAAGCAAAGAGAAGGAAAATACTTTTGGATAGAGAAAAAGGTTGGAGAATGAAGAGCAAAGCTCTCTAGTTAAAAATTTGTGATCAAAACACCAAGTACTTCCACATAATTGCAAACCACTTGAAGACCATAAATAATTTGGGAGATAAAAAATCATGATGGATCCATTGCCTCCATCTTATAAGAAATTCCCTTGGAATGATATAGATATTTTAAAGAGATCTTTTATCCAGGTAATATAGAAATGATTGATTAGATTTTAAAAGTGACATGAATCTTTCCTAATTTTGTAAATGAAGAAGGAAACAACATTGTTATTAATCCCACCCCCGTGGATTAATCTCTACTAAATGGGAGGTATTATTTTTAATTAACCCAACCTCCCACGTCTTATTATGACGACGAGGTTACAAAATTATTCCTTTTCCAAAGTTAATAGAACTAATTTTGGGCAACACCATTGTGTTCAGCTGATCAAGAGCTCTTTAGCGATATAAACTTTTCCTCAATCCAACCTATGGGTTGCAAGTTATGCCCATTTGAAGTCTAGGCCTCTTAACCCCTTGCCACATTAGCAAGGATTGACCATGTGGAACCGATGTAGGCATTGCCACCTCACATGAGGTTCAACGTCATGCCCACCACGTCATAACACCACAACACCATCGTGCCACACCCCTGACATTATGTTTCAATCATCCATGGTGTGGCATAATTTATTTTTAGTTAGGTAATGGAGATAATCTCCATCCTGTGACTTCTGTTGCTTCCATAACTTTTGTCTATTCCATGCCCTGTAGCAGAAGGGCACAAAAAAAGTCACTGGGGTTTGTGGTTTGCTATGACATGTCACCTAGCCACGTCATTGATGACTTCAATACCATGTGGAATTTCCCAAGCCAACTGGCACCATGAAAACATTGCCACGTGTACTCTAAGTACCACATCATCTTAATTGTTATGTTACTTACCCTTATTGCATCTTGCTGACATTAGGGTGACATCATCTTGCCACATGGCATCCTCTAGTGGCACCACATGTCATCAAGAAAGCAACCACTTAGCCATCCATAAGGCCATATCTATCTACCACATGTGATGTTGACAACGTGCCACATTGGAAACCTAGCCATGTCACAAGTACACGTCATCCATGTCCCATGTGGCATCCACTACCTCAACTTTAGTCATGGGTCCCATTGGGTCCTTGACCTCCATGCAAATCATATTTTCCCATTTAAAGATGGGAAGGGCTTTCTATCTCGCCCTTCATCAATAGTTTCAACACACCCACATGGGGTGAAACCATTATCTTTCCTTCGTGACGCGATGGAAAGTGTTGGTGACAGGTGGCAGGTATTTCCCTGACCTGTGCCTTCTATTGTTTCCCCCAAAGCCTCTTGGAAGGCTTGGCGTAGCACGATCTGAATATTCCACAACAGGTGATGGGGAATTTCCTGTCTCATGCCCCCGTTAACTTCACGTTTCCTGTCATTTCACAGGTTTTGTCAATAGACAACAAGTTTCCCATCCTGCGAAGGCACATATTTGTTCCCCAAGACATAAATGTATTCATCTCCCGATGGGCATTTCTAATCCTACATGGGTTATAACTCTATTTCATGTCTAGTAGGGTTCATTAATTCCAAGCACAAGCCTATCGTTTAATGAATACTAGGCTTAGAAGTCTCGAAGACTTCAATGACTTGTGAAGCTATTCTAGGTGACGAGTAATGCTCAACACCCTTATTACAATAGGTATGAATCCTTCATTCCCATGCCAACATTCTAAGCATTAAACATGGTCATAGTAGGGAAATAAATTTGTCAACATGCCTTCCCACAGACATCGAACTCGACATGAACTCGGTTAAGTTATAACTACGGCTTAACTATGACTCTAGATACACATTGTTCCATTAATCACATAAAGGAACTAACATGCACTATCATATCCACTAATATATTTTGCTACACATAACATAAACAAAAAAATTCCATCAGTCCATAAATAACAGATATCCATGATATTCATAACATATCAAGTAATAGAAATCACACACAATGACAATCAACTGAACTCAACAAATAACAATACATACTAGGTAAGTAACCCTGTATAGAGGGAAGTATTAGTAGTCACAAGTAACTGAAAATCCCTCTTAAACCATGAGAAGAATCACATATGCATCTCATTAAAGGAAATGAAGAATAACACCATTCCTTCATAAGAAAATACATTCATTATTATAACCCATAACAACATCATTCAACATTCATAATGCAACAAAAGCACAAATAGATACACTTATCTGTATATCTCAATGAATGAAAATTGAGGGAGGGACTTTGACTCTCCACCGAATCGTAGGCTAGCTACACTACAATATTTATTGTAGTTGATCACCCCCAATCTAGATTGAGAGGCTGATGAGGTACATGGTCAAGAGTATTCTCACCAATAACCAGTTAACAAATAGTAAGGAGAAGAGTCCACCCTCTAGGTGATTTATCAGTTGCCTTCAAGATTGACACCACAATGATCCTTGTCTAGTAGAATTCAACCACGTAGAAGACTCAATGAGTTTTAGCCTAATGTTAGGAGAATGAGTAAACTATGTTGGTGGTTTATCAATTGACTTCTTTTCACTAACACTATAGGGGCCAAGAGTACAATTATCTAGGTGATTTATCAGCTAATTGAGATCACACATAAGTGTTTTATCAACCTCAAGGCTAGCACTTAGTGGTTTATCATTCTTCTCATATAGTACCTAAGTGTCTTAGCTTGTCAAATGGTTTAGACATAACTAACCACCCAGTGGTTTATCAGAGCTAAGGCTAACACTGAGTGTTTCAACTCCACTTAACTCTCACTGGCCAACCGAATCACAGGCACGCACACATGCCTTAGCAAAACACTAGGAATATTATCCCAAAACCAAAACACATGTTATACTAGGTTATATCCACTTGGAAGATCCACATCCTATGCCAATTTCAAGCTTTGTGTTCTCTCGCCTTGCACCTTCACTATTCTTTTCTTTCTTTTTCTTAACAAGCTCTCTCTTGCTTGACACCACTACACAATGTCTATTCATATATGTGTGTCTTGCATCTATGATTTCACCCCTTGTATCCCATCGCACCTTTATTCTCATTCTTTTCCATGCGTGTTGACCATGTTGATGCTTCCACAAGAACCGAGATTGCAAAGGCTCGTCCTTCACTCAAAAAACCCATTACCGAATTCAATGCTTGCACCAGTATTGTCATCAATCCATCAAGGAGATAGGTGGTGAAATAAATACAAAGGATTTGGTTTACAAGCAACTTATCCTCCTTCGACCTTTGAATCCATGTCCACTTCCCTCAGCTAGTCAATGTTTTACATTTCCACCATAATTCCATGAATTACAATTCAAATGAATGTTTACAAGAGGAATAACAAAAAAGGATGTCACAGACACCCTAATGGTTGAGGTTAAAAAACATTAAATAAATTTTGTCCTCCATAATTTTCAAAATTGGAAGATCCCTAGACTAAATGGTTTCCTCATAGAATCTTATCATGAATGCCATGAATGCGATGGTGACGATATTTTGAAGGTTGTTGAATTTTCTAGAACTTTTGGACAAATCCTAGCCCCCTTCAACACCACTTATATTGTTGTGATACTAAAATCCAATAATCTTGACTCCTTTTATCTCTTTAGATCCATTTCCTTGTGTAACACCATCTACAAGATTATTTCCAAAGTAGGTTCTAATTGTCTGAAAGACATCCTCTCAAAACATATCTCCCTAGAACAATTTGGTTTTTTGGAAGGAAGCCAAATTCATGAAGCTATACACCTCACCCAGGAAGGTTTGCAATCAATCCATTCTAACCATAAAAAAGTAGTTCTATAAAAGGTAGACCTATTAAATTCCTTTGATGCGGTAAATTGGATATATATCATCTTCTCTTAATTCATCTGGGCTTCTACCATTCATTTGTCTCCTGGATACTAAATTGTGTCAACTCTACACATTTTTCACTTATAAAAACTAGAGCAACCTCCCATAAGGCTTCCCATTATCCCACCTCCTCTTTCTCCTTGTAGTAGAAGGGCTTAGTAGACTCATTTTAAATGCAAAGCACAAGGCTTACTTAAGAGGAATATACATAACCCCGCAATGTACCTTGACAAACTACTATTTGTGGATGATATACTCATTTTTTTTGAAGGTAACCTGGATCGTTTACAATATTTGAAGGATCTACTATACACCTTCACTTGGAGTGCATGTATTGTTGTAGCACAAAATGACCCAATCAAAAACTTTGACTTCTTCATATTTACTTAAAAAAATTGTTGGCTTCTTTCTCTTTTCAAACTTTTATTCAAATGTTCTCATCTCTTTGGTATGGTTTTGGAAGGGCTCCATTTTTCCATCTCTTTCCAGTAGTCATCTCAATCTAAATGAGAAGGCATTCATCCCAGACCTTTTGAGAACTAATGATTCATATCAAGAGTAGTCACATTGGCTTGAGGTGTCTCATCTCAATCTAAATGAAAAGGAATTCATCCCAGATCTTTGGAAAAATAATGATTCATATCAAGAGTAGTCACATTAGCTTGAGGTCTCTTATTATCATGTGAGGGTCAAAATGGTCTCAAACTCCACATTAGGCTTATACATTTGAAATGGGGTGAAGTCTCATCATAATGTCTCATACTCGATATAATAACAGATCATTTGGCTTGTTGGCAGCTTAAACATTGTAGTGGTATCAAGATTAGAGCTTAAAGCACAAAGCTCACCCCTTCCCACATGTGAATTTCACTCTTAGCTATGTATTGAATGTCTTTGTTTGACTATGTTCTAGCATTGTGGGATTAAGCAATTTACATCTCTTTCACATTTTTGTGCTGAAGTTATTGTGCTGGTATAATTGTTCTTTAATGAGTGGTTTGGTCTGGCAGGTTTTAGGACTCATTATGCACCTATAGATAACATGGATGTGATGGAAGAAAGACGATTCTATGGGGCATATGAAAGGTGGCAAAGGATTTGTCTGTCATAGCTCCAAAAACTCTACACAAATAATCATTGTTGAATTTGATACATTCAAAAATGCAAATCCAGAGGAGTACCATACGACAAATCCTCATGATTTGGATGATATTCGATGTCCTTCTTGATAACAGTTCTGCCATCAGCATGGGTTACAATGAAAGGAGTAAGCGATGAAAAGATTGATGATTAGTTTTACATTGCAAATATGATTTAAATTGATCTTGGACCCCCCTTACATGCGAGGGCTTGAACGGTGGGGGGGGGGGGTGGGGGTGTTTCCTATTTTTGTTGGTTAGTGCTAAAACACTTTTGAAATGTGGCAAGCAATGAACCATATCACCCCCAAGTGGTTTCCAATACCACTATGGGCCCCCTCTTCTCGATTTCACTTATTGGCTTCAAAAATATCGCTACTATGCACATCAACACATGGCCCAGACATGCCAACATTCACGATGAGTAGTGGTTTTCCAATTTTGGAGTCTAGCGATGTGATTGCGAAGCCTATCACTATTCGAGTAGTTTCCAAAGGCCTCTTATTTTGAATTTTCTCATAAATAATCTTAATGTACAAATACGACTATTGGGAGCGTGCCTTCAAGTCAGGCCCTAAATGGAGTAAAGAAGCATTGGTTGGTGAGTTTGAACTCGTGGTGGAACCACTAAAAAATTGGTACTTGTTCTCTCTGTCATGGTTCCTTTCCTCACAATAGATTCATTTTATTGGTCATGTAGTGATGAAAATTATACCATGCATAGTCTTGTATATAGAGGATTGATCCCACCCTTGGCAAAAGAATCGGTAAAAGAATCTGATTATGAATCTATCGAGGGCCAACAATACACCGGTAGCTAAGAATGGAGTCCCATTATTTAGGTTTCCCAAGCTTTACATTGATTGATCTTATGGATGATTTATCAAGCCCATTCTTGGAGATTGATGAAAGAATTTGACTCTCCAAGGTTGCACCCAGAGTATTAGTAGATGTAAACTATGTTACTAGAAATGAGAAACAAGAAACATAGTTTCGAGGTTTTGCATTCAAGAAACCATGAGAGAGAAAAAAATAAGGAAAATATGAAAAACATAAAAAAAAAACATTCATTATTTAGATAAATGAAATTGTAATAATCACATAGTTGATCAAATAACATGTCTCATTAGTTAACATTGTAAAATTTTAATAGTATTTTGTACAAACCTAGCTAGAAAGATATTTAGTTCAGCCTTTGAAGCCAAGAATATATATGCCACAGGTGCCTGTTCCAGTTAAATATGTGTTACTATTCATTTCAAAAGTTTATTTGATGAATAATGTAGTTATATGTTACCTGTTTGCAACTGTTACAATGCTTAGGGAAGTCAACCGAGTAAATAGATTAAATTCAACTCTTAAAATTAAACCCAAAGAAAAAATAGATCCAATACAAAATCCATGGAATTTATCTATCAAATGCTAGTGGTAGGATAATTCTCAAAGGGTTTTCTTTATCCCTTCTATCTCATAAATTTGACGAGTAGATAGGAAAATTTCCTATCGTCAAGCATCTTGCATTAGTGAACTTATTAAGTCGTACAATCCCCTTGAATTAGTGAACAATGTTGGCACTAAAATCAGTCCAATATTTCCTTGCAACTTGCATCATCGAAGTTCTCAAGGATGTCAGTTCTCAAGGAAGTCAATCAAGGATGCCACTCGACTTTCCGTGTTAAATTAAATAAACAAGAAATTCTAGGGGCTTCATCAGATGCGTTGAATCTAAATCCAAGTAAAAATTTATAAACCCTTTGTTGGCAATCTGCAATCAAACAGGCTGTAAAGTGTGCATGGTTTAAGATAGGTGGCCCAAGTCACCTTCCAAAAAGGAAATGGAACATAAATTTTTGAGCTATGAAAATCAAAACAAAAACGGATGTAGAAAACGACATTTTCCGTCTCGTTGCATTTCTAGAGCATTTTTTTTTAGCAATGGTGGATACCGTCTCATTTCTGGTAATAGACATGTAATGTCGACTAAGGATGTGGTCCAATCTCAGTTAGGACTATGTACACAGGAGAGCTGCTCCAAATGCGATTTGTTTAGGTGAAAAAAAGTAATGTGGATTAGTCAACTACAATATTGAGATTCAAGATCTCTACACCAATCATGATTGCTCCAACGACTATGCATATGATATCCCATTCCAAAGGACAACTAGCTACAACAAGGGTAGCATCATACTTTCAATCAATATGGATACAGAAAAGGGTTCATGACTTGCATCATATGCATCTAAAACTTTGGATAGTTATTTTAGTTGGAAAGATATCAAATGGTTGCAATCGCTTACAAGTTTGCCAATTTTGATCAAGGGAATACTAACAGCTGAACATGTTGAATTGGCCGTATAAGTTGGCTTTGTTGGAATCATTGTTTCGAATCGTGGTGCTAGTCAACTTGATTTTGTGTCATCATCAATTGTTTCTCTTGAAGAGGTTACTAAAGTTGTATAAGGAACAATACTTGTATTATTTGATGGTTGGATCCATTGTGATACAGATGTATTTAAAGCATTGGATATTGGGGAACAGATAGTTCAAGGCCAATAATTTATGGTCTAGCATTGAAAAGGGAATATGGTGTTAAAAAAGTGATGGGGAGGCTCTAGGACAAGCTTCAACTAGCTATGTCACTTAGTGGGTTGTCGAGTAGAGGATATCATTAGATCTCATATTCAAACTGAGTCCAACAAGAAGTCCCGAAGACAATAATTACAAAGGGTGAGTACCGACCCGAGCATACTTCTAATGGGTTACCTGAGAACAAGGATATTTCAAATGGTTCAAAGGAGTCATGAACGAAATATTAGAAAGTGATCACAATAGAGTGATCAAAATGCTTAATGCATGTGTATGGAGAAGAAAAAAACACTCAACTTTCATAACCATAGTTAAATCCCTACATCATGCCAAAAAATGGATTCAACATTGTTTTAGGAAGCCAAATTCGAGCACACTTTGCAATGACAAATTAGAACAAAGTCTTCACCCAATTATCAACTACCCACAAAGGTGCTCGAACATGGGTATTTTATTATGGGCTGCCTACTCTTACAAAGAAATTATGTTCACTTTTGCAAAAATTTAACCATAACTCAACCACTCATTTTGAATTCCACAAGGACAATTTCTAGCATACTGGAATTTTCCATATCGTAATTCGTGCACACATCATTAGTGTGTCTCTAGGTGGCAGAGTTTTCCTTATTTATAGGGTATATGAGATAGCACATAGATATAGGTGTCAAACATTTTTCCATCTTTAGAAATTTGTTTCATTATTCAAGGAAGAAGCCTACCTTTGTAAGAGAATAAACAGGTTAGTTGAAGAGGAGAAAGGGGATGGATTTTGAAGAAGACTTGTAATCTGTATTTTTGAGCACTTTGCTTTCTGAAGATTTAATCAAAGGATTCTTGTTTCAACTAATGACAATCTATTTCTTGTGTGAGTGTTATTTATTGTAATTTTCATAATCTATTCATCTGAACATATTTTAAATTATATGAAAAGACTAAGAGGCCAAGCTAAGGATCAACTGCCCATAATTATCCTAGCAATGTTATGTTTAAAACCGAGATTATAATATAAACATGTTTCATATATTATCCCTATGCACTCACTAATTGTTTTCCTTATTTCATATAACCAAGATATGTTATTTTGTTGAGCCTTTATAATGTTATTTTTTGTGCTTTCTTACTATATTATATAGCTGATATATTTAGGTTGATTGTAAACGTTATTTTCTATATCTTTGTAGTCTTCCTCCATCATCTTTAACTTATTTATTTCTATCGGGGTTGAAAGCTAGCCCTTTGGTTAAACTTATGGGGAATTTTTATTCATATTTAAAGAAACAAGTTTAAACCTTAGAAACTATTTTTCAAAAACCCCTCATCTTTATGCCTTGACACAATTTCCCATCCATAAATTGTCTACAAGGGACAACATGTATGGTGATAAGTCTCTCTAAATCCTCTTTATATTGGCGGTGATTGTTCACTGAGGACAAATATTGGTTAGAGAAATTATTTACTACTTAATCTTTAGAGATAAATTAGGGACTCAAATATTTGGGTTTCATCCTAGAGCCCAACCATTACACAAAATCTTTCTAGCACTCGTTACTTGAAAAAGTAGAAAAGAGAATATGTGTGGTGCAATAAATGACTCTATTGGGCTAGTAGAATGTTTATTTGCAAAGAAATTATTGAAGTTATCCCTGTATATTGAGCCTATTTAGCGTGGATTTGCATTGCGGTCATTCATAAAATCTGTCAGTTTATCTATCCAGTTTATGTGGGATGAGAAAGAGGGGAATTTTTTTTCACTTATTACCTAGAACATAATTGCCACCCCAAAATATCAAGGAGGTTGAAGACTAAAAGATTTACTCTGCTTCTCAAAATACCTTGCTACAAAACGGGTTTGGAAACTCATATAGGGGATTGGTCTATGGGCTCAGTTCACTTATAAAAAATATACGAGTCCTCTCTCTATGTTTCTTTGGATTAAAAATCCTAAAAAATTGGTAAAATATGACAAAATTATCTAGAAGACTATCATAATTTTTTTTCCTCTCATTGGTCAAAAACTCAAATGGAAGTTGGGAAATGGAACACAGATGCAAATAGGATTGACCAATAGGGTGTTGGTTAGGGTGTCAACAAAGTCACCTCCTCCCTTGCCCACTAGTACAAAAATTATATGATGACTATTTCTTAACTCTAAACTGAATATCATATTTCAATTATGTGAGGGGTCAATAAGATTGGCCGTCTTTTGACAATCTAAACCGAGAGGTTGAATTTGCAATAGCTTGGAAACACTACATTTGATCTCTAAATATTCAAATGTATCCCTCTTTGACTATCCATTGATTTGGGCTACTAGTCCACATGGTGAATACCTCGAAAATTCAAGTAGATTTTCATGGAAATGGAAGCTGGAAACAATAAGCCCCCATCGCGTGGAAAAAAATTGGAAACTAAAATGTCCTCCAAAAGCAAAACTCTTTATGTGGCTTCTCCTTTGAAACAAAGTTCCAACATGGAATAGACTACAAAAACAAACCTTCCACAACATTAGTGTCTTCTTCCTATGCTTAGTGGACTTTGAATTAGTGGAACACTTGTTCATAAGATGCCCCTTCACATAGTATGTATGGAAGGAAATTCCACAACTTGAAGGCCAAACATATGTCTAGGATGGTCCCTCCATAGAGGAAAGTTTTACATAGTGGCTTTCAACAAATCATAAATTACAACATAAAGCACTTCCTGTAATTGTGGCATGGGGCACATGGTTAGAGAGAAACCTAGCCATTTTTGAAGACAAAGGTCCATCTTCAATAAAGATATCCTTCCACAACTTGGAAATTTCAAACAATATGATCATAAAAGAATCCTCGACCCCCTCATCCCCTCCCCCTAAAACAACATTACAGATGGGCTCTTCATGGGATTTTCTTAACAAGGATGCTTAAGGTTCCCCCTTAATGGGTGGGGTAGGTGTAATCCTTCATTTATCCAATATTGTTTTTCTCTCCTTTTCTGCAAACATTGGGACAATGTTGGCATGCAGAGGGAATACTTGAGTTTAGAGTGAAACAACCAATAAAGCCTTTCTGACACCAACGATTTTGGCATCAGTCGCGAACATGTGAAGTCTCACCCGAGGCATCCATGGGGGACTATAGGAACTTGGATAGTTCTGGAGTGATGAAGGAGATGTAGATTCTGCATTTGTTGTTAATATTCGTTTAATATCTTAGTTATTATAAATAGAAAATTTAGGTATACCCCTATTTTGCACAATAACTCCATCACATTCAATACACATTATACACAGACATAAAAAATACCCAAAAAATAATCTTTATTAATATTATGAAGTCTTTTTTATATTCCCATCATCACAACTCACTAGCCTAATTAATCATTATAGTGCAAATCTTATACATAACACCAACTACAACCAAAATACTCAAGATCCAATGTCTAGAACATGTGCACCTTCTCCTCTATTACATCACGAGTTTATGTATTCATAGATTTATTTTACGGGACAAAGTCGACACAACCTAATTTTACTATGGGTAAATGCACATAACCTAAGACTATTGTATTTCCTTGTTTTCTACGTTTTGTGCATTGATCCTTAACCGACTTTCCTTTCGTCATTATGGTTTTCTTTTACCATACAATGAAAAGGTCATCCAAAGTTTATAAGGTAACTATGTTGTGGATTTAATGGATTTTCTATTGTTTTTGGTAAATAAGGTGGATTAAAAGGTGTTTTATTACTAATGCTAGTTTAATCAGTCCCTGTAACTCATACTAGGATATGATAATCCACCTTGTCATTTAACATATCTACACACTTCTAAAAGGAAACCCAAGACATGCGTTTTTCTCCTAGATGCCTGGAGATGCTTCAATGTTCATCAAAATGGTTCCAGAGTAAACAAGGTGGGCACCATCTTGCAGTCAAATTCATGGTCAAGCTATGTTAAGAATAATGCATCTAGTAAACAAATTGGTTGTGGGAAATGATCAAGGATATTTTTGCATCACTTAATTTAATTGTGATCTATTCTTGCCAAGGATTTATCAAATTGTCTTTCTTTTTCCCTTCTTGATATGTATTCAATGCTCTCAAGGTGGAATAGGGGATCTAATTAGGGTTCACTTATGCTTATTTTGTAATGTAAATGCTTATATAAACCAACGAGGAAGCAATGAAATGTAATTGTTAATGTAATCAATCAATCAATGGATAAAGATATAGACGTATAGATCAATAGGGAGATTATAAGATAAAGGAATAGATATATCAAGTTATTATTTATTGTTGAACCTTTCTTCCATTAATACAAAGCCTCAGTTGATGTTTTGAGATATTTTGTGTGAGTGTAATTGGTTCATAACATCGTAGCATTATAAATAGTGTGAAGCTAGTTTGGAGGGCTCCAATAATTCGATCAATGTCGCTCTTCTTCTATTCTACAACATTAAAACTAATAAGTATAATTAGTTTGTTGTTTATCTTTTGAATTTCATAAGTATCATATGCTTGGTTAATAACTTAGTTGTTCTATTTGTTGCTTATATTTTTATTGTGTGTTATGTAAAATCCTTTGAAAATATGATAAATCCCCATTGAAGGTTGAGAGATACAATGTACTCTTTATTTTAGTGGATGAACACTTGAATTTGATACCACTGAAAGATTGCAACTCGTGCCATTAAGGAACCCTGTGTTTTTCAACCTAATGATGAAAGATATTTTTATCATACATTAGTTTATGTAATGGATTGATTCTCTTTTTAATTATTGCTTGTATGTTTTCATTTGAAATTAAACATAATAACCTACAAAAGAATAAGCCTCATTGAATATTTGAAACAAGATTTGCTTTGTAGTCAAGTATAGGAACATTTAAGTATGTTGTTTGAACGAAATACTATATTTTATGCCTGGCAAAGCATTCTCTAATTTTCCATCTAGTGAACAAGATATTTGTAGTATTCTTAGTCTCTATTTCAAGTTATTTTAAAGGTGTAATATTGTTTTGCAACATTAGACCATAATTTAAGAGTTTTCCTCATAGGTTAGAAAGTCTAATTATGTCATGAATCCTACACATATAATGTTAGTATCACACAAGCTTATGCCCCTAGATTGATAATCTAAACTCCATAATTTAATTTAATTTAATTAATCAACATTTTTGGCATCATTGTGGGGAGGATGATAAAATGGATTAGCACATTTTTGGTTTATCTTTGTTGCATATTTCAAATTCCAGAGTTTGTTGTGTGTGAATTATTTCTTTCTTTATTCCAAATACTAGCATTCTAGATCAAGTGAGATAGTGATGGTAGGACACAAAGATGATGTCACTCTAGAGTTTTTCTTAAGTGTAATATCCCAAAACATTCACTTTAATGAGTTTTCTATCTCTTTGGCTCTAAAGCTATGCTAATACTGCATGAATAGGGCTAGAGAAGATAGAGGTAGATTTAAAGATACAGATAAAACAGTTCTTTCAAATAGAAAAGTTAGAGTAGTTACTTTAGATAGAGGTAATATAGGTAGAGTTAAAGGAGAAGGTAGAGTAGTTATTTAAGATTAAACTATCCTTCAAATACTAACTTGCTGACAACAAAACAAATAAGAAGAGGATGAGTCGATAGGGCCCCATTGACAAATCTATGGCTTGTGGTAGACAACTCTAGGAAACAAAGACCCACAACAAGTGAAATCACAGAGCTTAAATTCTTTCCAACTAACCCCATAGTGGAAGCAATATTGATATGCAAATATGGGTCATCACATAGATTAAAAGTGGATTACAATCCAATTAAGAGCCCAAAATCTCCACCTCTAGAGACTGAGTACATCCTCTTCAGAAGTAGAAATATGGTAGAAGATGAAGGTGAAGAATACACAAATGGGGAACATGAGACACATACAAATGAAGAATAGGTCAATTTTGGTTTCCCAATTGTGGATCCTACCATAACAATACAAGTGAAGAATATTCCTCCATCATTCTTACCTTCATGGTATGATTAGTAAAGATCCTGATGCTTTTCTTGTTGAGTTTGGCATATTATTTCATGGTGACGACTATTCAAATGGTGCACAAAACCTCTAATTATTTCCCACCACCCTCAAGGAACTAGCCCTAGACTGGTTTATGGGATTGGGAGGAAACATAATTCCAACGTGGGATGGGATGCATATAACCTTTCTTGAGAAATATCAATAATATTTTAATGCTAGGGACTTGAGAGAATAAATGTTTAAGATGAGACAAAAAGAAGAAGAGAGTTTAGAAGACTATCTTGAAAGGTTTTTGTATAATCTCTAGCTATCAAAGCAACACAAACTTGATCAAGATTCTATTAGGAATATATTTCTAATAGGTATCTTAGATGAAATAATTAATTTACTTAATTTAATGGGAGTTGGAGATATTTCACAACTAACCTTTGCAAAATTTAGTGAACTCTACAGGAAGTATTTTTGAAGTCAAGCTAGATCTAGTAAGGGGATTAGAGACACTTTTCCTAGAGCTGTGCAATCTAAAACAAGTGGTGTGAATATGAATGAATTAGAACAATTGATAGAAAAAATTAAGACTAGCCTTCTTGGCACACTCAACTTGCAATTGGATAGATTGCAATTTTAAAAGAAGCAGGAAGTTGAAAAGTTAGCTCTTTCTATTTTTTGTCCTCTATGCAGAAAGAAATGTCAACAAAGAGAATGTCCTCTGGATAGTATTGAAATTCGTGCAAGAGAGAATTCAATGGAGCATTATCCATCCTTACTTATTCTTAAGGTGGTTTATCAAGGGGAGAATCAAGCAATAGAGTAGCTATGTGCACTTGGACCTAAAAGACCATATAAACCTAGAGCATTAGGTATGCATTTAGACCCTGCAGCTCAATTAACCCATATTATTTTGGTCAACAATATTCACCACAATTTCTTAATTCTACTTTTCCTTGGGAAGCATGTCATCCACAACAGGTCCAAAATCATCCTTGGAAACAAGGATGGTGAGGACCCAACTATGGGAACATGCCTACCTATCCTTACCCTATGACATCACAACAATCATACCCCAGGCCTTCACCACAACAATATTGTCCCCCACATTTTCAACAACCATATCCTACATAAACTTGGCATGATCTGTATTAGATCATTATATTGTTTGTCATCAATATTCATTCTCTTAGAGTGGAAAAAGTGGAGGAATCAACTCATAGGAGCATTTTTATTAGTGGGACCATTTTGGTAAATTGGGGTTTGAAACCTTTTGGGAGTAGATTGAGGAACTAAATGTTATTTTTCGAGGGTAAAACTTTGTTGCTTTAACATTGCACCTTTCTTTCATATTCTACGCACATATACCTTTCCAACGGTGCAATATCGCCTCAATCAAATTAAGTATGAAAAAATTATGCTAGTTAGAAGTTGAACTTCCTATTTTGACCACCATAATTTGAGAGGATGCCACCTCAAACCCAATTACACATGGAAAAGGGGCTAGCCACATGATAATGATGAATAAGACTATAGAAGATTCAATATTATACTTCTAATTAAGAGTTGAATTAGTCAAACCTAACCACTAGTAGGCTGTCAGATTGTGTTATAACTGGGCCATTGGGAGGGATATGGGTTCCATTCTTTTTGAGTGCATTTTGTTCCATATACGAGTAGAGTAGCTAAGAGGGATAGGGAGAGAGAAAACATAGAGGATTTGTGCATTGTAGTATCCCACAGGCCACATGCCTTACTTCTTTGTACTTGCATCCATTTTCTATTCAGAGAAAGAAAGCTGAGCAACCCCATCTTCCATCTTAGTTTTCTCTCAAAAGGGTTTCCCAGGATGTATCTTATGTCAATTGTCTTTTATGAGTTTTTATTTTGTCATTCTCTATTTTTTGCATAATTATATTTTTCATACATACACAATAAATATTAAATTACATATCCAAAATTCTAAAGAGAAATAAAACCTCACCGTGTAGATTTCAAAATTTTAAGTATAATTTTATCAAATCCTTTGTGATGAATTGTTCAGTGTCATATCCACAACAATTTACAAATCAGGATAGTACTAGAGCAATTTTTTTTTTTTTTTGTTGTTGTGTATATCGCAGATATTTGCAAGGGATCTAAATCAACTACGCCAAAATCCATAACCTGAGTCATGGCTGAGAAATTTGTGAATAACCCTCTTGATCCTATGGAGGAGAGGTTTTTGCGTCTAGAACATAAGTTGCATATATAAAATATAACATGTAACTCCTCATGGTGGCCTTGAATACTAAGCTTGGTATATTCAGAGAAGATGTGGTTTTTAATGCAGAGGTTTTAGAAGAGAGGGGATCATGAGATAAGGAAGAAATTGAGAAGGAGTTGAAGAAAGAACCCAAAGAGGAACAACCCAGTTCGAAATGGAAGCAAAAGTTGACATCAAGTTGTATCAAGGTGAGATCGATGCTCTAAAGCTAAATCACTAGTTGCATTAATTGGAAGTTTTAGTGTTTATTGCATAGATGAAGAACAAAAAATCTTTTATGGCCAGTTGAAATTAGAGGGCCATGCCCTGAATTGGTGGGAAAGCCACACAAAGACCTTGAGGTTGGAGGGAGATCCTCTAGTGGCTAAGTGGAAGGAATTTAAAACCTTGTTAAATTCAATTTCACCCTATTAGATATGTAGAGGACCAGTGGATTTGGTGACACTACTTTAGCTAGAAGCAGGGGTAGAGTGTACAAGAGTAAACCAAAATTTTTAGAAAGATGGCCATAATGTTAGGTATCTCCCCAAAGAACCCTTATGTACTCCTCAAGTATCCAGGGGGTCTACATAGCCATTTGTGGAAGCAAGTGATGTTCTTCAAGAATATACCGATGAACGAGGCTTGTGTATAGGAATAGTACTTGGAGAACACAAGCCAAAAGAAATGGGAATCAATTGGATCAAAGCAGAAGGAGCACCATGATGCTGTTAAGGATGGGAAAAAGAAGTGGAAAGGGGGAAAAGAGAAAAAGTATGGCAACCACATCACACTAGTGTGAATATCCCATCAACCACTACAACCAATGTAACATTGACAATCATACAAAGGAGAAGTGTTAGAAGTTGCATCAAAGCTTAACCTGAAGAACAAAAAGAAAGATCATAAGAAGAATAATCTCATGGCCATTGATTGAAGCAACTAGGTTCAAAGTAGCTTAGACATGGATTAGAAGGTCATATGTACATCATTGCAAAAGGAAGTGAATCTAAGTAGCATTTAGCAACATGAAGAGAAGGAAAATACTAGACTCTTCCATATAAAGATATAAGTTAAAAAGACCAATATTGATACTTTATTCGACTTAGTATCACATGAAAATATCATTGCAACATATCTAGTCAAAAAATTGGGATTGGAAGTTTAATATCATACAAGCCCATATCCACTAGGATGGGTAAATAAAGATGCAAAAATAAAGGTAACAAAACAATGCAAAATAAAATTTTCTATTAGTGTTGATTTTATTGATGAAGTAGAACTAGATGTAGTTCCCCTTGATGTATGTGGAGTGGTGTTTAGAAGTCCCTATATATCAATTCAAGAGGCAATCTTCACGCGAAGAGAAAATCAATACCACCTCGTCAGTTCACCATCAATGGGAACAAAGGCCAATTGAAAAATTCGATAGTAAGTGCCAACTAAGTTAAGAAACTGATCGATTTTAGAAAGAAGTATGTTTTATTATTTTTAAGAGAAAATCAATCTTTAGAAGAGTCAGTGAAGGGAAAGGCATCCCTCGAGGGGTGTACTAACAAATAGAAACAACAACTGGAAGAGTTTCTACAAGCATACAATGATGTGTTCTCGGAGCCTAAAGGGGTACCACCTAAGAGGGAAGAGGAGCATGAGATCCAACTATTGTCAAACTCCCCATTGCCAAACATTGGGTTATACAAGTAGTCTATTACAAAAGAAAGTGAGGTGAAGAAACAATTGCATTAGCTACTGGAACAAGGTATCATTCAACTAAGTACATCGCCATTTGGGTCACATATAATAATTGCACCTAATAAGGATGTGACATGAAAAATGTGTATAGATTACAAGGTGTTGAACACAAATATGCTCAAGAATAGGTACCCCCTACCCAAAATTGATAATTTCAACAACTGAAATACTTTAGTGAGCTAGAATTAAAGTTTGGATATCACCAAGTTCAAGTCAGAGAATAAGATACCTAGAAGACCGCCTTCAAAACTAGACAAGGTTTGTATGAGTGGTTAGTTATTCAACTTGGCTTATGCAATGCACCATCTACATTTATGAGGTTAATGAATGATATAATGTTCCCTTTTATATATTCCTTTTTTAATCTCTATTTGAATGATACACTAGTAAGCAATGCTACCCGGGAGGAGCACTTTCCACATTTGATGCAGGTAATAGAGACATTAAAGAAGACCCAATTTCAAAGTGGCTATTGTTAGTGTCTTATGTATAGGGATCTTGGTCTTGTTAGTCTTTCTATGCAAGTAAGGTCAAAATTGTAAATATTAGTCATAATCACCTGACTATTATTGTTCCAAGAGTTCTAGGTCTAGATTGGGTATCATGTAAGGCTTTTCATTTTGATTAAGAGGCCAATGTCTAAAGTTATGTTTTTCCTTACAAAGGGAAATCATGGAAAGTCTTTGGTCACTTGAAAAGGGTACAAAAATCATGTTACAAGTCCTTAGTTAGTGTGAGTTGGTTAGTCCCATTTTAAGTCATAGTTAGTAGGCCACCTAAGTTTAGAAATAATGTCTTCATCAAAGAAATCATGTAATGATCTTGACACATATTTGGAGGCTTTTTTATATCAGTTTGGATGTCATTTCAAAAGGCCATCTTATGAGATCAACAGGGGATAACGATAAGGGGACATTCATTTCTTTCCCAATGCGTTGCGTTTAAGAAAAAACGTTGCGCATTCATGATTTTCTCTCCAAATCATGATCAACACGTTCACTCTCACTCTAGGCCATTCAAGGTGATCAATTGAACCTGATTTTTTATCCCTTAGTGCTTAACTCTTCATTATCCATATCAGAAAGCTCGGGTGATTTGTTTCTTTTGCTGTGAAAGGGAGGCTGAGGCGTTGCGAATCCACACGACACTGCAATTCTCACATACCAGTGGTTAATTATCCTTCACAGGTGCAATTCCAAGTTTATCCTTGTCCCTTAATGTTGAATGAATCCTCAATTGCATGTATGGACCAACAAAAAATCATGGAAATTTTGCAAGAGAAAAAAAACTCATCTTCACTACGTTTTTGGGTGTGGAAATGAATGTTTGGTATTTTTGATGAAGAAAGGTTTGAAAGGGGTCTCTAGCATGATTAGCATTAAGTCATCATAATGAAAGGGATGTGCATCTTGTTCAAAGACATCAGTTTTGATAAAAACCTATAGAGGACAGGTGGCGCTGTGCTTTCTCAGTGGCGCTGCGCTTTCTCGGTGGCATTGCATTTTTATGAAAGTGAAATTTAGAGTGTTGGGGGCTTTGTGAGATAAAATAAAGTTTCTAAGGAGGAAGCTGATGTTGTTTAGGCCTTTTCACACTTGCTGAATTCATCAAGCAACTTAGGAGTGATTGAAGGTATCTCAACCATGGAGCGTTGCGCTTTTGCACTACGTTTTCACACAGTCACCATATTTTCACCATATCTCTTCGACCCTGTACCCATTTGACCTAAAATTTATACAGTAGATGTATGGGAGCGAGATGAATAAATTTAGTTAATTTAAGCCCAAAATGATTCATGGTTTTCGAGAAACAAGCTACTGTCACCTACAACCAGTTTCAGAATTTATCAAAATACGTGATTCGGATTTGGCTCAAGTTTAGTGTGGAGAAGAATTACGATGATATTAAATTTTTGTTCAAATTTCAGGTCAATCTGATTCACCATTTAGGATATGTTAAAGAAATATCAGTCGTGTTGCGAAAGCAAACAATCTTGCTGCGAAAGTGGGGAACAGGTCAAAAGGAGGTCTGCAGGCATTTTGAATCTTACTTAAGAGGTTCAACACCATCACAGAGGTATTTGAAGCATACCCATTTGCTTCATTTTGATAGAAGGGGGCTACAACCATACATAACATGGAGGCTACTTCATTTTGCTACGAAGCTGGCTAATGCGTTGCAAGTTTGGATAATCAACATTTCAAATTTCGAATTTTTGACTTCTAGAAGTGGTTTAGATCATGTATATAGGTGGATTATTGTCTTAGGAGGTGTAGTTAACGTTTATTTGGAAAGATTCCAAGTTGATGATGTATTAGGAAAGTTATAATAACCAGGTCAAATGTAGTTTCCTAGTACCTAGGAAAGTGGTTTTGTTTGCTATTTTCATGTAATTAGTTTTATCTATTAGGGGAATAGGTGGATTTCGACCCCCTTAGACTTAGGAAGATCATATTGTATATAATTCATGAATTTGAATGTAAAAAGGGTTGGATGCTGGTTGAAATTAGAGAAAAATACCTTTATACACTATATTTTCGAAAAAAATTGCCAGTGAATGAATGAAATAGAAGGTGATTTGCAGGGATTCATGAGTCATAATTTTGGTGGTTTTGTGCTCCTTTGATCTTGTAAGTTATATGTGTGTTTACATCTCTTTAATGTCCATCTTCTTGCTTAGAAAACCAAATGTTTAATTCAAAATTCATCTTTAATGATGCTCTGTATTAGTTTTGCCAAGTTATCAATGTTTTCAGCTTAAAGCAACATCCTAGAATTCATCCATGATTTGGTGCTCTAATGTGTTGTATTTCAGCTCTTCTACATTCACCCCCTACAACAATTTGACTCAAATCCCACCAACAAATCCGCCTACCTTTCCCCTGTGGAGAAAGCCTCTATTTTTCCATCATCTCACTAGACAAAAATCAGATTTGACATTACTCCATGCCCAATGGATTTGCCCATTTTCTCATCAAAAGACCTCTAAAAATCAATTTTTTTTGAGCTTATCAGCTAGCCTAAAATCATATTTTTTGTGTAACCTATGTGAGAGATCCCTCTCCAGACTAGAAGGGCTAGATTCTAGCCTAAATTGGTTTGTGGTTACCTTTGGGATTCCTTTTTCAGCCTAGGGAAATCATAGAGTGCTAACAGGTATGATGCGAGCGGGTATTCTATGGGAGCAGTCTTGATGAAGGGAGGAAGGCCTATATGCTACCATTATGAAGTATTTCATGGGGAAGTTCTTAACTATCTTACCTACGACAAGGAGATTTATGCCTTAGTGCAAGCTTTGAAGAAGTGGAAACACTATCTAATGGGAAAGGAGATAGTAATACACACAAATCACTAGCCACTACATACCTGCAGGCCTAGCATAAGCTACACCGAATCAAGCATTACAGGTGGATGGGGTTTCTACAATAGTTTCATTTATTGATCAAGTATAAGAAGGGCAACACAAACAAGCTGGTCGACATACTTTCAAGGCCATCCACATTAAAGATCATAGCTTTGGGAACTGTGATGCACATGGGTCCATTCACCCATGATGTATACAAATAGGCATATTCAGAGGATGGGGACTTCAAAGAGGCATTTCAATAGTTGTTGATGAAGACTCATGTACACGATGGTGACAACACCATTGACTATGATCTCCAGGACGGGTTACTCCACAAGCTCGATAAGTTATGTGTTCATAAATGTGAGTGATTGTAGCTGATTAGAGAGGCTCACACCTCCAATGTTGCAAGGAACTTTGGTGTTGGGAAGATAATGGTCAACTTGTAGAGGTATGTGTATCGGCCCAAGATGCAAGGACATGTAGCTAGGTTCATCATAGGATGCATGTTTTGTTATATCAACAAGCCTAGAAATAGGAAATAGGCTTTATATAATCTCTTACCTACACCGACTCATCCCTAGGAAGAATTTCAATGGAATTTGTGGGAGGTTTACAAACAACTAGGATGGGACATGATTACTTGTTTTTCGTAGTTGACAGATTCAAAAATATGTGTATTCTGATGCCTTGTAAAAAGTCCATCAACAAGAAAGAAGAAATGAACTTGTTCTTTAGACATGTTTGGGTGCACTTTGGGATATTGAGTAACATGGTTTTAAACAAGGACATAAGATTTATCAGAACATTTTGGACTACATTGCGGGATAAGTGGACATGAATTTAAATAGGTCCACAACATTCCATCAATAGAAGATAAAAGTAGTCAACAAGACTTTGGTCTAACATTTTAGGGGTTACAATAAGAAACATCCAAATACCTAGGATGAAAATCTAGTGTTTATAAATCACTCTTATAACAAAGAAATCCACACTTCTATTGGTAAGTCCCCATTTGAAACTTGTTTTGGACATTTTCCACCTTCACCTTTGGATATTACATATGTGTAGCAAGGAGGAGTGAGGGAGGATCTTAGAAGGGATGCCTTAAGGGCAGAAAAGTTTGTTGAGAAGATTTGGAAAAACCATCATGGGTACAGGAGACACTGCAGAAGTGATGGGAAAAATATAAGGCAAGTCATGATCTACACAGAGCAGAGAAGTCCTTCAAGGTGGGAGGCAAAGTATGGTCACATTTGAACAAGGAGAGGCTATATGGTTCTAGTAAGAAAATAAAGGCTCTATGACATGGTCCCTTTTAAATATTGGGAAAGGGGGGAAATAACATCTATAGACTCATTCTACCCATATACATCCACATTTGCTCAATGGTGAATGTAGAGAATATGAAAATCTATGAGCCTTCCATGCTAGATTAGTATGAGGAACATATCGTACCTTCTATAGAGGATTTGGTACTAAAAGCTCAAGCAGAGTTGATAAAAGATACAATTTTACAGAAGAGGTCCAGAAATATGAGACATGGCCAACATGACCTTTGGTAGAGGTTCAATAGATAACTTCTAGGCAAGGCTAAATGGTACACTCGAGAGAAGGTGGAGGAAAAATTTCATCACCTCATTCAGTAGAAGCTTTTAGGGACCAAAATCCTCCCATAATGGGGTGATCTAAATTAGATCATTATATTTCTTGTCATCCATCTGAATGATTTTAGAGTGTAAAAAGTGGAGTAATAAGCTCATGGGACCTTTTTTATCGGTAGAACCTAATTTGGCAAATTAGGGTCTTAAACCTTTTGAGAGTAGTTTGAGGCATTAAATGGCATTTTTTGGGGGGTAATTTTTTTTTGCTTTAGTGCGACACCTTTTTTTCTTATTCTATACACATATACCTTTCCAATAGCGCAATAATCACCCTAATCAAATTTTAATTGCAAAAACTATGCCACTCGAAAATTGACCTGCCTACTTTGACCACCATATTTCAAGAGGATGCCATATTAGCCCCAATTACATGCGGAAAATGGGATAGTCACTGGATCATGATGAAGAAGACTCTAGAAGAGCCAATATTGTAATTCTAGTTAAGAGTTGAAGGCGTAAAACCTAACCACTAGTAGGCTATCAGGCTGTGTTATAATTGGGCCACTAGGAGGAAAAGGGGTTCCATTCTTTTTGAGTGCATTTTGGTCCATAGATGAGAAGAACAACCAGGAGGGATAGGGAGAGAGAACACATAGAAGATTTGTACACTATAGTAGTCCATGGGCCACAACTCTCACTTCTTTGTAATCGACATCATCTTCCAGTTAGATTTTCTCCTAGAATTATTTCCTAGGATATATCTTGAGTCAATTGTGGTTTGCCAATTTTTAGTTCACTGTTATTTATTTTTTTGGATAATTAAATTTGCATGCATACACAATAAACAATAATTTACAGATCCAAAAATCTAAATATAAATAAACACTCATAATGTAGGTTTTAACCTTGTACAAAAATTACTTGCAAATGAATTCTTAAAAATAGAAAATATACAATGGAAAGAAACACAAAAAAAATAAACAGAGATTTTCTTCTAGATCCCAAAACCGGGACTACCAAATTGATTTTTCATTATGTTCCTTTCAATGTTACAATACATATATATACATGCTGAAGCATTCACAAACCCCAATCCATTAACCCTGGATTAGATCATAACTGTAGTTCCCTTGACCGGATCTACAAAATACCATGGGCAGAAAACCATTATGCCTAAAGCCATGTGCGAAAACCATGCACAAAACCATAGATAGGTCCACCCACCTAATATAGGGTCCATTTTTTTTTCCTATGGCGTTGCCCCGGACCATGTGCAGGGAGGCTACCACCCCCTGCTTCGCACATGGGGCTAGTCTTGGAAAGAATACAACACACACATAATGTAGATTTCAGATTTTAAGTATAATTTTATTGGATTTGTTGTGAGGAATTGTCCAATGGAATATCCATTGTAGTTTACGTATGACAAAAAGATTGCCTAACCTGAACAACTACAATTTCCATAGCCTCAACAACAATTTCAATATCCATATCCTACAACACAACTCATCAAGTTCACAACCTCAACAACTACAACTTCGATAACCTCAACAACTAGAAATTCGACCCACTCAACACCAAAGAGAAACACAATTGCATGCTTAGCCAATTCCTAACCCAAATAATATGGTATCTCATCCCATTTTCAACACTGAGTTACAACCTTTTCCCACATATTTGACCACTCTAGTAGAACTACAAGATGTCCAATTATGATCATGAAAGGTGCGTAATAAAAGTAAAAACTCTTCGCTAATCATTGAAAAAGAATTATAGGAGGAAACTCCCAATCAAATAAACAATGATGTTATAGTAAAACAAACTTCTCTAAATTTAGAGCTTCCCTAGTCATCCAACTTACCTTCCTATCCATAAAGATTAAGCTTGGAAAAATCAAATTTTCACTCTAAATTTGACCTAATTGCATAATTAAAGAAAGCCAACATCAAATTCCCCTATTACAAGCCATCAAATATATCCTAATCTATTCCAATACTATTAAGGAACTTTGCTTAAAGAAACTTGGAAGGAAGAAAATAGAGCAAAAAACTATTCAATTCATTGGGAAATCAATATATCTCATGACAAGACTATTTTTCATAGAAATATGTGGATGTTGTCAACCCAATAGATTCATTTCACATTAATGATATTATTATTTCAAAATTTTAAATTGATTTAGGGAAAACAATGAATACAATGACTAAACAAAGCATGGAACAATTATAATTATTGAGACTCTATCCTACATCTATAATTGTAGAACTAGCAAAATCATTGAATTTTAAACCTTAAAGTGTGTTAGATGATATAATTGTTTCCCTAGACTCCCGGGAATACCCTGTTGACTTCATGATATTACTACCCAAAACATATTTATGAGGGCACCCCTTGATTCTAGGAGAACCATGGCTAGCCACTGCAAATTCATTTATTGGTTATCAATATGGAAATGTGCCTCTTTTAGATGGCGATTCAATGAAAAAAGTAAATTTGTATCCTCCCATTAAATCCTTTCATTATATTGAAAAAAAATTATGGCTTGATAACACTAACAATGAAGAAGAAAATGTTCAACCCATTTTTGCAATCGATCAATTTTTTAGTTCATACTTGCATGAGAATTGTGATCTAAACGCTTCATCATCATTTCAATTGTTTGCATAAGCCATAAACATAATTGAATCTGGTACTATCCGCATTGAATGAGTCCATGTAACATTTTACATATAAACTTTGAACTTGACCAACCTCAATAGGAACAATTAGTCAAGATATTGGAAAAGCATACCAATGCTTTTTGCTGGAATTATTATGATATGAAAGGCATCCATCCTTACACTTGTATACATCAATTTTTACATTTAGGGGATCCCCGTCCCATTTGAAAACCTCATAGATGCATGACCCTAGCTATGAAAGAGATTGTTAAAGAGGAGCTGCAAAAATTACTTGATACCAGTTTCATTTATCCAATTTCAGATAGTCAGTGGGTTTTACCCCTTGTGATAGTGCCTAAGAAGAATGGTAAGTGATGATTTTTTGTTAATTATAGAGAACTTAATAAATCCACTTCAAAGGATTACTTCCCTCTTCCATTTATCGATAAGATTTTGGATACATTAGCTAGTCAAATGTACTTCTCTTTTTCTTGATGGTTTTAATGGGTACAATTGGATACAAATTGCACCCAAAGATCAAGACAAGATAACTTTTACATGCAGATGCGGAACATTCACCTATACTGTATTTCCCTTTGGGCCATGTAATGCTTTCGCTACCTTTTATAGAGTGTTATTGACCATTTTTCTAATTGGATCCATGATTGTGGGGAAGTTTATATGGTGATTATTTTAAGGAAGCATTAAAGAATTTGGAGAAGGTTTTGATAATATGCAAAGACTAACCTTGCATTAAGTGATGTTAAATGTCATGTGTTGAAAATTGCATGGATTGTTCTTCTTCATCTCATATATTGTGTAGGAATTCAAGTTAATCCAACAAATATTGAAGTCATATTAAAGCTTCCAGTTCCAAGATCCCAAAAAGATGTAAGAAGCTTGTTAGGCCATGTTGGTTTTCATAGCTAATTCATAAACAAATTTAAGATAATAGCTACTCCTTTATTCAAATTTCTTATGGAGGATACCAATTTTTCTTGGGATGATTGTTGTTAATTTTTTTCAAAACACTAAAAGAAAAGCTTACTAAGGCACCTATTTTGAGAGGACCGAGTTGGTCTCTTCCATTTCACATCTCAATAGATGGCTCAGATATAACCTTTAAAGCAATATTGGGATAATAAGAATCAATGATCCTACACTATTTACTTTATTAATAAGAACTTAACACATGCCGAGTTAAACCATATAGTAACATAAAAGGAATTCTTGGAAGTTATGCATGTAATTAATAAATTCAAACATTACATCATTAGGTATGAGGTTTTTATCTATACCGATCATTCTACCATAAGATACTTAATGGGCAAATCTATAACTAATGGTAGAATAACTCGGCAGCTTTTGCTGTTGTACGGTTTTAATATTACTATTGTTGACAAACATGGAAGGGAAAATCTAGTAGCAAGTTTTATTCCTAGGATTCATAATAAAGGTTAAGAAACTCCTATAGATGATGATTTTCTTGATGAGTATTTGTTTTCTATATCTGCTAATTCTCCTTGGTTTTTAGAGGTGGTAAACTATTTGGTTGTACGAAAATTGTTACATCATATTTCCCCTAGGGAAAAACAAAAGATCATCAAACTCAGTGATCCAGGAGGATTTTGTCAGATTAGTTGCACAGGTTTAGTTTCGTCGTCAGCATTCAGTGTCCGGTATCTTTAGCTTCGATAGTGATGTTTATGGTTCAGGTTGTCCGGTGGATGTCAATGGTTGATATGATTTTCATGGTGTTTGAAGGATATGTTCCTGGTTGTCGACATATGGTTGTCGTCAGTCCGCCAAGTTTGGTTGTTAGGATGGAACATGTTGTCTTGTGGGGTTTTCTATGTCACACTGTGACAAATGTTGTAAAAGGAGTTTCTTTTGGTTATGCGACAAAATCTAAAAGCCTAACTCTAAAAATCATCATATTAAAACCCTAATGTATAACCTAAGTCCTAGACCTAACACCTAAAAACCTAACCTAGAACCTAATCCATGTATTAAAACACATTAAAATACATTAATCCTAAGTTTCCTAACCCTCGGACCTTGCAAACACATTGCATAACATAAAAACATTACAAAACAATATAAAACACAGTCCCTAAATCGCGGGGGTATGGAGACCGCGGCGGAGACATGAGCATGTGAACAGGAAGATTAGTTGAAAGCCGTGACAGCAAAGCGTTATCACATAAATCATAACCTCCATCTACTAGCCACACATGGAACCAACTCCAGCATGTGAACACGTAAACCGTGCCTGCATCGGAACAAGTTGACAACTCACCACAACCGTCGGAGGTAGCTGTCACATGCAGATCGGTAAGCAGTTCCGAAACCGTTGGACAAACCTGTATCGTGTCCATTTGTGGTTTGATCGCGATCTGTTCACATGGACGGTTAACTCCTGCGCGCTGTTTGTGGACCGCCAGGATAAAACTTTGTTATTTTTGGTTTTTTGACAGACAAATTAATTCGATGACCATGCACGTTATCCCTAGGTGTCTCTATGTCATAACTACAAACCCTAATTTCAACATTCATGCCAATCTTGGCTTGTGAGGCTTCAAATGTGCCTGCAACCTTATAAATTCACTTTTTGTTCGTGAAGAAAGAGATTAGGTGGTTTTGAGTTTTGTGTGCAGATTCTGGAGGATATATGTTGTTTTTGTTTTTAGTGTAACAGGAGCATCGAGAGTCGGAATTGGGAACCGTGATAGGCGTTGGAAAGCTATTTCAGAGGATTTCTTGTGATAGTGACTAGAAGTGCCTGCATACACGATCAGTTTGGTTAATTTTCTGTGCAATCGACCTCCTCAGATTCAATCCTAATAAAGCGGTCGCCCATCTTGAAAGTGGACCCGGAGACGTAGTCCATCAGGAACAAACTTCGTAATCAATCTTGCTATCTAGTATCGCTATGTTTTTACTGTTTTTCACTTCTGTTTTACATCTTGCTTAATTTTTCATTTGTCGTAAAGTCTTTCTTCTCAAGCAGTTTTCACGGTTTAAGCACTTTAAGTTAACATTCAGTTCATTGTTGGAATTAATCAATTCTACTTCAGTTTAACATATGATCATTTTAGATCATATAATTTGGTATCAGAGCAAGTTGCATTTGTATAACTTGTCAATGAATCTTAACCAGGTCAAAGTCGCAATGTGGAGAAGGAATCCTCGAGGAGATTGATCCAGAGATTGGAAAGCGAAGAGTCACTCATAAGTCGACCATGACATGATATGATGCAGGTGAAACACCAAAAACTAAGATGAGCGAGGAACAATTTCAGCAAGCATTCTTGAGTATGCAGCAGATGTTGGGAGTACTTTACGAAGATTAGAAGGCGAGAGATGCAACTTCTTCTTTGAAGACATCAAAGAAGGAAAAAGGTAAAGGCGAGGCTGATAAACCACCTTCACCTCCGTCATCTCCATCATCATCTTCTTCTTCTTCTTCGTCCAGTTTGGAATCTGAAACAGAAAAGAAACCTAAGAAAACATCGCTTTTGAAACTTGATGTAAAATTTGAGTTACCTATTTATGATGGCGAAATGAATACTGAAAAGTTAGATAACTGGATTAAGCAGTTAGAAGTGTATTGTCGTATTCAGAACATTTTTGACAATAAAACGAAAATTCATTTAGATACACTTAGAATGGGGGGAACAACTTTAATCTGGGGGGAAAGTAAAACTCAAATAGATGTAAAGTGAAAAGGTAAAGTAATCTCTTCATGGTCTAAGTTCTTAAAAGCTCTTAGGAAACAATTCCATCCTTTAAGATACATGCAGCAAGGTGTTATTGATTGGCAGCATTTGAGGCAAGGTAAAGGGTAGAGTGTTCAGGAGTTTACTCAGGAGTTAAGAAAGAAAGCATTGGCACTTGGTGTTTCATTGGATACACGTGAAACTTTATTAAAATACATCGACAGTTTACATTCATATTTGCAGCATACATTATTGATGTTTAATCCTGATGATTTTAATGAAGTGTGTGTTCAAGCGATACATATTGAATCAGGTGGCAAACCATTCAAATTTTTACCGCAATCATCTAAAGAGTTGGAAATCAAGGATTCCAATGACAGTAAGGGGAAGAACAATTCGAAGAGAAAGAAATCAACGACAGCTTAGAACGAAATACCTACTTTTTCTCATTGCCAGAGAATTGGTCATGATGAATCTAAGTGTTGGAAACTTCATCCAGAACTTAAGCCCAAAAAGTTCCTTAAATAGAAGGATGAAAAGAAAGCAATTGTAGCAGTCCAACAAGATCTAGGTTCCGATTTAGGTGATGAAAGGAGGATAACTGCCATAATTTCGACAGGTAAAACTTCTGACACTGGTTCAAGTTCGAATACTATTGCATATTCATCAAACATAAATCCTTCAAGTGAGGATAAAAGAGTTGAATTATTTAACATAAGGATAACTTATAAGCACACAAAGATAGATACAATGTTTGACAGTGGATCACATGCCAATTTAATATCTGAATATGTAGTTAAGAATTTGGGTTTGGAGACATGGAATCATCCAAGACCTTACCCTTTAGGATGCCTAAATAAATCAACTAAGATAAAAGTCACAAAACAGTGTCGATTAAGGTTTGCCATTACAACTAATTACATTGATGAAGTGGAATTAGATGTGGTTCCAGTAGACATATGTGGAGTTGTCTTAGGAAGTCCTTATCTTTATGATCGTGATGCAATATTTTATAGGAGAGAGCATAAATATCACCTTAAGAAAGACGAGGTTCAATTTATTGTCAGGGCACATCAAAGTAAAAATCACTTGAATTTAGTTGTTGCTAATCAGATGAAGCGATCAATAATTTCAAATAAGAGATTTGTAATCATGTGTGTAAAGGAACAACATAAGAATCAACATGATGTTTGTTCAAGTTATGAGTCTCAACTTAAAGATAGTTTGATCAAGAAGGTAGAAACTTTTTCAATTCTATTTAAAGAACCCAAACATCTTACTCATAGGCAGGGAATACAACATGATTTACAGTTGATGCCTAAAGCTCCTCTTCCTAATGTCAGAATGAATTATTTTAGTCCAAGTTTGGAAGTTAACAATTATAGGGATGCAGGTCAGTATTGGGGAAATTTAGTGTTAAATTTCTCTTGTATTGTGTCACCATTTCATGTTTCAAACAGTTTGGAAGCCTCTTTTCAAGTGGAGAGGAAGCCCATTTGTTTTCATATCAAAGCCTTTTCTAAAGCAGTGTCAAAGTATCCAAAACATCTAAGGGAAACTTATGCATCAGGGGAAAAAGCTAATGAATGGAAACATCATTTAATGAATGAAGAAACAGTGGTTCAAATAAATCATTTGACATTTCGATACTTTCAAAATAAAACTAAGTTGCAACAGTTTTCATATTACAGTTTGATGGGTTTATTGCAGCAAGTTCACTTAGTAATCAGGAATCAGGAAAGTATATCAAGTCAAGTAGCTAGTTTGATGTCAAAAATGTCTTTGATTGTCTCTGTCATTCTGCAATATAGATTGTTAATACATGTCAATAGTATTGAACAATATCCTGTAGAGACTGTTTTCAAAGATGTTTATGAATCACTAATTCATGGTACTTCATGGAAAGAAATCAATTGCCATGTTCATAACAGGTTGTTTGACCATCTTTGCAAGTTGTGCATACTGCAGATGGATGGAACAATTCACAGATTCAAAATGTGCCATGATCAGCATCATCAGGGTCATCACTTTCAGGTGGTTGATCGAATGTATTGGTACATCTTCCAAACAAGGTGGAGAGTGAGGGAGCTCTACCCTCATCGACTATCTGTTTAAGTCAAACTTTTGTGGTCCAAAAGCTTTCAAGTGGAGAGGATTGATCCAGGAGGATCTTGTCAGATCAGTTGCACAGGTTCAGTTTCATCATCAACATTCAGTGTCCAGTATCTTCAGCTTTGATAGTGATGTTTATGGTTTATGTTTTCCAGTGGATGTCAATGGTTGATATGGTTTTCATGGTGTTCGAAGGATATGTTCCTGGTTGTCGACATATGGTTGTCGTCAGTCCACTGGGTTTGGTTGTCAAGATGGAACATGTCGTCTTGTGGGGCTTTCTATGTCACATTGTGACAAATGTTGTAAAAGGAGTTTCTTTTGGTTATGTGACAAAATCTAAAAGCCTAAATCTAAAAATCATCATATTAAAACCCTAATGTATAACCTAAGTCCTAGACCTAACACCTAAAAACCTAACCTAGAACCTAATCCATGTATTAAAACAAATTAAAATACATTAATCCTAAGGTTCCTAACCCTCGAACCTTGCAAACACATTGCATAACATAAAAACATTGCTAAACAATATAAAACATAGTCCCTAAACCGCGCGGGTATGGAGACTGCGGCAGAGACAGGAGCATGTGAACATGCAGACTAGTTGAAAGTGTTAGGCCCCTATACTACTAGTGTAACCCCTTATTGTTATTAGTACAACCCCCTTATTATATTGATGTACCCATGTAGTGCCCATATTGTTACTATTGTGCCCCATAGAAGCCCACTATTGTTATTATTGTGCCCTTACATTATTATTGTTATGTCGGCTCTGATTATATTATGACCCCTTAAACTCCTATATATAGAATGGAGGTCTTTTCATTTGGATCATCAAAGAATCATTCATTTGTGTAATGTAAAGGAGGTTGCCCCCTCGAAGAGGCTGAATTATAAGGTGTTGATCTGTCTTTTCTATCTTTTTGTGAGCTGGTTTCATAACATTTGGTATCAGAGCTTTGGATTCTAGGGTTTCACTGCTCCAAATAGGTCATCATGGCATTTTCGCTATAACTTGTTTTCTGTGACGTTTCAGAAGCGAACAAAAAAACCCTTTTGAGACGAAATCGCGCCGAAACTCGGATCCGAATTTTAGAGCTTTTCACGCTATATTTGCGGAGATATGATCTGAGGAAGTTGGTGTTTTTGCAGACTCCTGAATTACATTCCAAACAGGTAACCTGGGGAAAATCGTCATAACTTTTGTTTTGAGCATTAGATTGAAATTTCATAGGAAGTTACAGAAAGAGAACATATTGTAGTTTCCTGTGTATATTTTTCAGATCCTAACGTTAACATAGTGACACGTGGCACTTCATACAAGTTCGATCTTCTGAAAAGGTATATAATCAAGTCATCTTGGGAGATTGTTCATAACTCTTTCTTGGAGAATCTAAATTTGATCAGATGGGTGGCATTGGAAAGAGGACACAGAGGGCTACTACAGATCGCAATTTTAAAACTGGAAGAACCGAAAATACAGGGTTATAGTCGTTTCAAGATCGACCTCCTAAAATCAAGAAAAGGCGATATGAGGAAGTTTGATGGCAAGGATCCGGTAAATTGGATACTTTAGAAGGAGCAATATTTTGATCTACATGGTGTACCACTGTTACAAAAGGTATGTATTGCATCTTCATATTTAGAACCAGATCAATTTTTATGGTATAAAGGGTTTTGTTCTCGTAAACAACTTGTTACGTGGTCAATTTTAGCGGAGGAAAGCATAGCACATTATGAGGATACAAAGAGCAACACCTTCTTTAGAGCAACACCACAACAATTGGAAAGAGTAAAAGGGCTTTGTTACATAATGGAAAGTAAAATTATGGCAACAAGGAAGTCTACCCCTCACAACTATAAAGATGGAAGTGTTGTTTCTCCTAGCCTTCCACAACCTACAAGGGTTACACCACAACAATTGGAAGAAAAAAGAGAAAAAGGGCTTTGTTACAATTGGGATAACAAATGCACTAAAGGTCATAAGTGTTTTGAGAAGAAATTATTTTACATAGAGTATGAAGAGGAGGAAGAAAAGGATCAGGAAACATCAAAAGAATAGGATATACGCCAGGACCCAACCCCAGATAAAGAAGAAATGAGTCCTACCATATCTTCTAAAGCATTGGCAAGAATTACCACTCCTAAAACTCTCAAGATAGAAGGACATATCAAGAAGAAAAAGGTTCAAGAAGTGAAAGATCACATCAAGAAAGAAGAAATGAATCCAACCATATCTTGTAATGCATTGGCCAGAATTACCACTCCTCAAACTATCCAGATAGAAGGACATATCAAGAAAAAAAATGTTCAAGAAGTGAAAGATCACATCGAGCATCAAGAATTGAATCCGGCCATATCCTGTAAAGCATTGGAAGAAATTACCACTCCTCAAACTCTCAAGATAGAAGGACATATCAAAAAGAAAAGGTTCAAGCAATGAAAGATCACATCGAGCATCAACAACAAGTTCTCCAACTTTTAAAGGATAATGCCACTTTGGTGCAAAATCAAATGAAACAACAGGTAGATCAACATCGTAGTGAAAAATGTTTTGATGTAGGTGATTGGGTATTTTTACTGCTACATCTCAAGCAAGCTATTTATGAGAAGGAAATACAGTGAATACTACATGCTCTTAAGAAAGGGTGACCTTACTGAATGGGAAGACAGTTCAAGGTAAAAATGGATCATGATAGTCTTAAATACTTTTTAGAACAACTATTATCTTTAGAAGAACAGAAAAAATGGGTGACAAATATGTTGGGTTATGACTTTGACATCATCTATAGAAAAGGGAAGCAAAATTTTGTTGCAGATGCACTCTCAAGAAAGGATGAGGATGTGGAAGCATTGTTTTGTGCTATTTCTATTAGGCAACCATATTGGATAAACAAAGCAAGGGATGAATGGAAGAAGGATGAAGAAGTATGGCCACTTATTTAAAAGTTGCAAAAGATCCCAATTCAAACAATATTTCCAGAAATTGAAAAGGAAGGGAAAATCATATTGGAACCTGGAGCAGTCACATAAACAAGAACCCGACAGCTATGAAAGTGATCAATTTTAGAGTATCTCATCAAGTGGAAGAACTTACCCGCTGAAGATTCCACATGGGAGGACAAGAATTTTATACAGAAGCATCAAGAACTACTCAAGCGGTGAGGACAACACTTTTTGAAGGAGAGGGGCATGTTAGTACCCTATACTACTAGTGTAACCCCTTATTGTTATTAATACAACCCCCTTACTATATTGATGTACCCGTGTAGTGCCCATATTGTTACTATTGTTCCCCATAGAAGCCCACTATTGTTATTATTGTGACCTTACATTGTTATTGTTATGTCGACTCCGATTATATTATGACCCCTGAAACTCATATATATAGAAAGGAGGTCTTTTCATTTGGATCATCAAAGAATCATTCATTTGTGTAATGTAAAGGAGGTTTCCCCCTCGAAGAGGCTGAATTCTAAGGCGTTGGTCTATCTTTTCTATCTTTTTGTGAGCTGGTTTCATAACAGAAAGCTGTGACAACAAAGCGTTATCACATAAACCATAACCGACATCCACTAGTTGCATTGGGAACCGCCTCCAGCATGTGAACACGTAAACTGTGCCTTCATCGGAACAGGTTGACAGCGCACCATAACTGCCGGAGGTGGCTGTCACATGCAGATCGATAAGCGGTTCCGAAATTGCTGGAAAAACCCGTATCGTGTCCATTTGTGGTTTGATCGTGATTTGTTCACATGGACGGTTAACTCCTACGCGCTGTTTGTGGACTGCCAGGATAAAACTTTGTTATTTTGGGTTTTTTTGTGGTTCTTTGACAGACAAATTAATTCGATGACCATGCAAGTTATCCCTAGGTGTCTCTATGTCATAACTACAAACCCTAATTTTAGAATTCATGCCAATCTTGCCTTGTGAGGCTTCGAATGTACCTACAACCTTATAAATTCACCTTTTGTTCATGAAGAAAGAGATTAGGTGGTTTTGAGTTTTGTGTGCAGATTCTGGAGGATATAGGCTGTTTTTGTTTTCAGCGTAACAGGAGCATCGAGAGTCGGAATCGGGAATCGTGATAGGCGTTGGAAAGATATTTCAGAGAGATTTCTTGTGATAGTGACCAGAAGTGCCTACACGCACAATTACTTTGGTTAATTTGTTGTGTAATCGACCTCCTCAGATTCAATCGTAATAAAGCAGTCACCCATCTTGAAAGCGGACCCGGAGACGTAATCCATCAAGTACGAACTCCGTAATCAATCTTGTTGTCTGGTATCGCTGTGTTTTTTCTGTTTTTCACTTTTGTTTTACATCTTGCTTATGTTTTTCATCTATCGTAAAGTCTTTCTTCTCAAGTAGTTCTCATGGATTAAGCACTTTAAGTTAACATTCAGTTCACTGTCGGCATTAATCAATTCTACTTCAGTTTAACATATGATCATTTCAAATCACTCAGTGCCTCCTATTCTTGAATTGGAGGCAACCTCATAAGGAAAAAACCCGATTTTATCATTAGAAGGTGTGTACATGAAGAAAAAAAGTTTGATACATTGAAATACTGCCATGATGAGCCATGTAGAGGGAATTTCATTGAAAAGAGACTAACCTACAAAGTCCTTCATTCATAGTATTATTGCCCCACTATTTCCAGAGATGCCAAATCGTACATTTGAAGCTAAGACTACTATCAACATATGGGTTGTCTAATGATGAAATTCCTTAAGCCACATGTACTCATTGAACCTTTTGAAGATTGGGCTCTACATTTTGTAGAGTCTATTGTCCCGACATCAAAGAAGAGAATATATATTTTCGTTTGCACTAATTATGTTACTAAATGGGTAGATGCTAAAGCTATTTTTCATTCCCCTAAACAAGTAGTTATAAATTTTCTATTTGAGGATATATCTACTTGTTTTGGTGTGTCAAGAGAAATTGTAATAGATTAAAGAGTGCAATTCACATTAAAGCTAGTAAAAGTCATCACTCAATAGTACCAAATTAAGCATAAAAAATCCTCTCCTTACCATTGGCATACCAATGAGAAAGTGGAGTCCACTAACAAAATCCTTGAATTAATTTCGACCAAAACAATACAAGTACATCATAAAGATTGGGCAGATTGGATTTCTAAGGCACTTCGGGCCTACACAACTACATAGAGGAATATGAGTAGGTTCACACAATATGAACTTATATATTAGCAAATAGGTTCTTCTTCCAATAGAATTTTAGGTGAAGAATTTTAGAGCTACAGTGCAGTTGGGTATGAATCTCCCAGATGCACAACATTAAAGGATAGCTAAACTAAATGAATTGGATGACATGCGTCAAGATGCCATTCAACAAACTACCTTTGTCCAACAAAAAAAAATGGAATGAAAAGTTTATTTGGAAAAAGAAATTCAAACCAAGTGACTGGATTGTCCTTTTTTACTCTAAATTCAAGATTTTAAAACCAAACTTTACGACACGCTGCTTAGGCCTATATGAAATTGAGAATGTCTTTTATAATAGTTTCATGAGAATCAATATTATTGACGAGGAAGAAATTTATTTCTTGGCTAATGGGCATAGGTTAAGATTATATCAATATCCAGTCACGTGAGAGGAATTCATTCAACATATTTTGCAATAATTTGAGATTGAAGTAGTGAGTAGGGAGGATTCCCAACTTACTGAAACTTCATCTTGATTTATTTTTTTATATATATAAGGAAAAAGAAAAAAGAAAAAGATAACAAGTAAAGATAAAAATAATGTTCAACTATGAAAACCAATCCTCTGGTATAGTTGAACATGAATTTTGTTTGAAAACTAGGTAACTAGTTGGAAAATATTCTCCAAGTTATTTTCAAATAAAAAGGAGAGTGTTAGCTGTAATATAAACAAGTTGGTCTGTTTCAAAATGAGGAAGATTTTCTATAATTAATTTTCCTTAGTATCAATATCAACACAATGTGAATCACATTTGTGAATTTTTTTTTCGTTATAGAGCTTAGGACAACCATTCTTTATTATTCTTGCTACCACAATTAGTATCCATCTCCGTTGCATTTAATTTTCTTGTATCAATATTTTCAATAGTAATTTTTTCAGCATCTTCGTGGAATTAGAGAATAAATTATATTATTATTATCTCCAATAGTTATTTTAGTGATTAGCATTTGTACTTGGGTTAATTATGCTAAAAAAATAGGAAAAGAGTTATAGAGATTCATTTCCAACTTTCAACGTGTGGACTTCTACCTGATTATCTCAAAATTCAATGTTTCTGTTCCCTCTACTCTTGACAATACTTCAACGTTCCAAAAATGATTATTTTGTATAATTTCATAAGCTATAAGAATTCCTATAACGATCATGCAATTCAGTAACCATTGTCTTCAATAGTTACAAGATCTTTATATTAGCTACATGATGATGTGTAATAAGCTTGTTTGAATCTATATTGTAATTTAAGTTCATATGATGATAATTCGCTTCAAGATTAAAATCTAGAGCTGCCCAAGAAGCTCTATTCTCTTCCCTCTATCCCTCCATAGGTATTCATCGACATCATCAATGATTTTTGTTTTAGATTTGGTTCAACAATCAAGTCTCAACATCAACAATTGGTCACTCTCACTATCAGCACTCAATTTTGATTTAGATCAATGCATAATGGTTTTAGGTTTAGTTCCTCCTTATAATCATGTTCATCAACTTCAACATGCATCATTTTGTGAAGGTTTGATTAAGGTAAAGTTAAGGTGAGAAACCAACATTAAAATTATTTTAGTTTATTGAAAACATGGAAAGTTATCAAACACAAGTTGAGCTTATTTTAATATGTATATATAACCTTTACTATACACTCCATAAAATTACTATTAAATAGCATGTAATATCATTATCACCCTTGCAATTTGTATCCATGCATTTATTTTTGACCACCCATCATCGTAATTCCACTCATTTCGAATTACCTATTGTATTCAAAATGAGTTTTTGAACTTGCATATTGTTTAGTCTCTAGTTGGTTAGTCATTTGTAGGAATTCATTGTACTAGCACCCTTCTCTCTCTAGGTCAATTCTCAATTCCAAAAGTGAAAAGTTCCTAGATATGCTAGCAGAGATCCAAAGTCCTAGTGTAGTTATAATATCAACTCCTTGTGAAACTACTATCATGTATGAGATGTCAAATTTTTTCAGCTACCTTCAAATAAGATTTCCATTAGTGTTCCACCTCTCTTCATCTTGACATTTTCCTCTTAGGCAAAGGGGGTTGTATTTTCTCATATACTCCTCCTCTAGATATTTTTCTCCTCCTTCCCCCCTCTAAACTTACCAAGAAGCATTAGGTTTCATTCCAATGGATGCCATGTTAGCTACCAAAAAGGAGGTCTTAGCAAACCATCTAAAGTCCATATCAAAATTGACCTTTGGAAATTTCTAGCAATTTATAAAACTATCCAATAATTCATTCATACTTAACCAACATATCATCCTACATCCCAACATGATGAATGGTTGTATCATGAGAGACCTTTTGTGATAAAGACCACATCACTCTCCCCTTGTATCAACTACCAACTCAAATATGGGTGTCACCTAAAGATGAGACCCCCACTTAATTCATGATTATAACTTCAATACATGGGCTGTGTTCTTTTATGCAAGTTTCATCATCCAAAATTTCCTATAATGACACCCCATTTAAGAAGCATCATGGACATCATTGATAATACATGATGATGATAAAATTGCAATTATCTTCACATAGAATGTTTTTTTTGTCTAATATGTTGTGTGATTCAATGTAATCAAGAAATAATTTATAATGTTGTTACAGAATGGTTAATTGGACGCAATAACCATGTTCAACATGAACATGTGTTAAAATCCATGTTTGGCAATTGATCGGATTGTTGTGTGTGAATGTTTGATTTCCATTACAAGTATAATTATTATTCTTTATGAAATTGGCTTGCATGAGAGATACGTTATAAGGTTGTGGGAAGTTGAATTAGACTCACAATCGAGAATATTGGTTGGGATGAACAAGAATTTTGAAAGGAATTCCCCAACATCTAAGGGAAGAGGGTTTGGGTACACCAAAATTAGTATTAAAGCTCTATTTACACGACTAGTTTATCATAATTAGAGTATATGCATTTTATGAGTGAATTCATAACAACAAGATAATTGTTATAGATTTAATCTTTGAATTTGATCCTAGATTTGCAAACTAAATATCAAATTTGTGCACTCTATATCCTATCTTGGAAAAGTTTTCAAATTTTAAGGAGGCATAATTGGGTAGCTTCATTCAGAGGTGGTTTTACCTCTAATATTCATCCCAAAAAGAATGGATAAGTTTTTGAGGAGGAAGAGTTAGGAAATTTCATTAGGAGTGGGGTGTTACCTTAACCCTTATCCCACTGCAAATTTAAAAGTATCAGAGGAGGTGAAGTTGGGCAACTTCATTAAGAAGGAGGCAATACCTCCTCCCTTTATCCTAGAGAAATTTGGCCAGGGTAATGAAAGAATGATGTAGATCTAACAAAAAACATAATAATGCTAATTATAACATGACTTGTGGCATGAAAAAAATTTATGCAAGACAAGGTTCATTACGATTTGACATGGTATGCATTCCATGGGAAAGGAGGTCAAAATAATGATGACATTAGTATAATATCATATGATGCCACATGGTATCTAGTTAAAATTAGGTTAGGAATTGGCTGGTAGTTGAGGTGGTTACCCTGGTTATCCAGGTGGGAGGGTGAGCCATATGCTAGCTATATGAAATAATATCATAGGATATTAATACATGGTGACCTTTGATTGGTGTGAGATTTAAAGGTTGTCATTGGAGAGGAAGGTACTTTTGACCCCATGGGATTTTGATTAGTTAGATATTTGATAAATTGACATTATAGAATAAGTCTAGAGTGGAGGGAGTCCCAAAGTGATTCCTTAGTATCTAATCATTTATGAAATCGAATGTGGAGGGGGCTACTTTAGGTTTAAAAGCATTCACTAGCGGTTGTGCTCCTCATGGACTTAGGGATATATTCATCATTAGAGCTATAAATACCATTAACCCTTGTACAAAATGAAACCTAGAGTTAACACACACACACACACACCCCTTAGGTCATGACATGATAAGAAGATAAGGTTTTGTAAAGAGGTAAACTAAGGAAGACTTGAGGACATAAACCTATTTTCATTTTATGTAATTCCTCAACCATGAAAGCAAGAAACATTTTGCAGATACCATATTATATTAGAGATAACAATCAATGATTAAATATAATTTCTTACAAGAAGCCAACATGGAAGATAAACAAGATCAATTTGAGCATGGGGAATTTATAAATTGAGTCCATGATATACCTAATGAGAGATGAGCACCTCTCTAGTGTATATGGAGACTTCATGCAAGTAGAGTAGTTGTTGCATTACTTAATCTTGGGGGAATTTTTCCTTTTGTAGAAGGGAGATAGATAGATGAGCTGGACAAGGGACCAAATGATGTGGACCTATGTATGGTCTTTGCCACACGAGCGAAAAGTATTGAAGGGCATGAGGAGTTCATATATTTAATCCATGATATACCTCATGAGATATGAGCACCTCTCTAATGTCTAGAGAGACTTCACACAAGTAGTTATTGCAATATTAAATCTTGGGGGAATTTGGCCTTTTAAAAAAGGGAGATAGGTTGATGAGCTCGACAAGGGACCATATGATGTGGACCTATGTATGGTATTTGGTCACATGAGAGAAAAGTATGAAGGGAACGGGGAGTTTATAGATTTAGTCCATGATATACCCATGAGAGATGAGCACCTCTCTAGTTTCCAAATATACTTCATGCAAGTAGAGTAGTTGTTGCATAACTAAATCTTGGGGGAATTTGGCCATTTGAGGAAGGGATACAAGTAGATGAACTTGAAAAGGGAGCAAATGATGTGGTACTATTTGTGCTCTTTGCCACATGAAAAAAAAGTATTGAAGGTATATCCATCCAATGAGAGGATAACACATGAAAATTTTGGTAAATAAGAAATCAAGGAAAATGGACCCAAATCCTTGAAGGATTCAAGTCAAACCAAAAATGTCAAAAAAAGGTGAGGAATGCATGGATATTGCATGAAATTGGTTTAAAGTTTGCTAAAAAAAAAAGGGATTTTTAGACAAGATCACAATGGGTCTGTTATGAACGCTTTAGTGGTTCTCAAAAAATTAGAAGCTCCTTCAAATTACCCTTAGTTAATGATGGAAAATGGGGAGAAAGAATTTTCTTTTAATATAATCTCATACCCATAATAGAGAGTTACGATGAATATAGGCCACCTTCGCTGCGACCCGCTGGAGCTGCGCGTGCGCTTGATCGTGCCCTAGGAGATCGACCCCAACCAACAGCGCAGCGGCCTGGGCCTTGGCCCCTGCCATGGCCCTCCCGGATCTGCCTCAGGAAGATCACGATCCTCAAAAAGCCTTCTCAGATCTGGTAAAAATCACTTCCTCCCCAACGCCCCATAACTGCAATTTCGAAATTTGTTAAGAAGCTAGATGTTCTTCAGGAAGTTCAGCTGCCTCCAACCCTTCCTCGCATGGCAGCGCTATCCCTTGCTGAGAAAGGACTCATAGGGCAATTTACAGGTCTTTGGCCATCGCCAAGAACAGTTCAAAGATGGGTCGAATGAAACTGGTCAGACAAGATCCCAGGAAAAATATCAATAAGATTCTGGGGAAAAGGGTATTACACATTCCACTTCGAATCCAAAGCAGACAAGGATTTGATCTTCAGAAACGGGTCGTACTTCATGGATTCCAGGGGTCTCTACCTCAATAAATGGACCCCAGATTTTGATCCGGAACTGGATATCCCCAGTGCTGTTCCAGTTTGGGTCCGTCTCCCTCACCTACCTCTCCATTGCTGGGGAGATGAGTTGTTTCGAGCCATAGGGAACGTTGTTGGCAAATACATTGACCGAAGCGAGCCCAAGGACAACATGCAAGCCTGTGCAAGGATCTATGTCGAAGTGGATCTAGGTCAAGGACTGCTGGAAGCAATAAAGCTAAAAGTGGACGACTGGAGCCATATACAACAACTGGACTATGAGCAGATACCATTCAAATGTAAGGTATGTCACGAATATGGGCATTTTGCTAACATATGCACTAAAATTGTTAATACGGAGAATGATGAGCAAGATGGACACTGGGAACCTGTTAAAAAGAAGAAATCAGCCCCCCCCCCCAGGCCTTCCATGGATTCTGACAACCCTGGACCCTCTATCCAGCACCCTTCCTCTTCCTCTCCCATTCCATTTGGCCCCCTCCTTCCCAATCCACCTCTCCCTTCCTCCTCCAACCCCTTTCTTATCCTTTCCACTGACGATTCTGTCCCTGAGAATCCCTCCATAGACCCCCAGACTCCCATCAACCTCAGATCATCTCTTCTCAACCCCCTCTCGAGCCCCTCTCATCAAGGATTACCAGAAGCTCTTCAAAAGAACATGGAGCATCCAACGATACATACAAAAAACCGGGACCTGGCAGAAAATCCGCTAAGCAACATAGGGACGAGAACGCCCAGAAGGACATAGCAATGGGCACACAAACTCCAATAGAGTCCTTCATCCTTGGACACCAAGAGAAAGAGACAAGTGGTAAAGACCAAGAGAGGCGAGCACCTCTCCGCACGCCCAATGCATCATGATGAAGATCCTTTCATGGAACAGCAGGGGTTTAGGGCACCCCTCTAAAACAGCTGCACTCAGAGATCTAAGTCACAATGAGAAGCCAGAAATTATTCTGATACAGGAGACAAAACAAGATCAGTAAGAAATGAAAAAAATTATAGATCAGCAGAAGCAATACTTGGGAAGTATTAGCGAATCTAGAGGAGCCTCGGGAGGTATTGTCACAATTTGGGACAACAACAAATGGATCTGCACTGCAACAAACCCCCACCAGAACTGGATCAGAACTACTCTTGACAGCAGAACAGGCAATCAAACTGTAATCATATATAATGTTTATGTACCCAACCATTACAGAGAAAAGGAAATTTGCTTGGATGATTTGAAGACAAGCATTGATGGGGAACGAAATACAAATATTATAGTCGCAGGTGACTTCAACCTGATCTTGCATGCCAATGAAAAAAGGGGAGGCACCTTCGCTTCAGATCCCTTTAGAGGCCGCCTGGAGACCATCATTCAGGACCATGAATTAGTTGATATTATTCCTAAAAACCGCAGATACACCTGGAGCAATCGTAGGATTGGTAGTGGCAATATAATGGAAAGACTAGACAGATTTCTAGTCAACATCTCGTTCCTCTCATCCTTTTCTGTAGGATACACCAACATCCTCAATACCTCTGCCTCTGATCACTATCCCATCACCCTAACTTTGGAAACCCACTGTCCTCTTGGCCCTATTCCATTTAAATACAATCCTCTTTGGAATCGGATTCCTGCGGCCAGAGAAATTGTTAAGGAAACTTGGAGCCAACATGTGGAAGGCTCGCCATGTTTTATTTGGGAAACCAAATTAAAAAGAACCAAGAAGGCACTAAAAGATTGGGCCAAAGAAAGTTATCAGGAGCCAGAGGAGACCAAAAAGAAAGTCAAAAATGAATTAGAAGATGTGCAGGCAAGGATTGAAGAGCATGGACTAACGCAACAAACCAAAGAGCAAGAGAACGCATTATACGCACAGCTGAGCTACATTAATAGGGAGGAAGAAACCAAATGGCGCATAAAATCCAGACAATTATGGCTCCAAGGGGGAGACAAAAATATATCCTACTTCCACAAACAGGCCACTGCTCGAAAGCTCAGAAACAATGTAAATACAATCTTGGATAGTGAAGGGAATCGACATGGCACTCAAGAGGCCATAAGGAATGCTGCTTCTAAGCACTACAGGGACCTCCTAACTGAAGTCAAAGGGGCAGAAGACTACTCTGACTTGCTCCAGCATCTGCCCAAAGGAGTTACTAAGGAGATGAATGACAATCTAAGCAAAGAAATTGAAGAAGAAGAAATTAAAAGAGCAATCTGGAGCCTGCATCCTGATAAGGCACCAGGGCCTGACGGATTCCCCATCTGCTACTACAGGGAGTTCTGGACTTTGATAAAAAAAGACCTGATAAAGATGATTCGGTGGGTGCAAAGGAAAGGGAAACTTGGAGGATTCACCAACTCCACCTTTTTAGCCCTCATACCCAAGGAAAACAGGCCTTCCTCCTTCTCCAGATTCCGTCCCATTTCCCTTTGCAACTCTTCATACAAAATTCTAACCAAAATATTAGCCACCAGACTCAAACCCCTCCTGCCCTCCTTGATATTTGAAAATCAAGGAGGTTTTCTGCCCAACAGACATATCACTGACTCCATTCTTCTTGTCCAAGAAGCCATCCATTCAAGTCTATCCAGGAAAGAGAAAGGATTTGTCTTAAAGCTTGATCTGGCGAATGCCTTTGACAAAGTAAGGCACTCCTTCCTAATTGTTGTACTAAATAAGATGGGCTTCGAAACTCCCTTCATTAATTTTATTGTTGCCTGTATATCCGGGCCCTGGATCTCCCCCCTGATCAACGGTGGACCAGGTGAAGCTTTCCAATCATCCCAGGGTCTCAGACCGGGCTGCCCCCTTTCCCCCTATCTCTTCATACTCATGGTAGAATCCTTCAGTCAAGCTTTGGACCACAATAGAAGAGTGGGTCTTATAACTGGCATCAAATTTGGGAATGGAGTAAAAAATATTAATCACTCACAGTTTGCTGATGATACCTTATTAATTGGGGGAGCCTCCACTACAATTGCAAGACGATTCAAGAAACTGCTAGATCAATTTATGGGGTACTCTGGAGGCTTCGTAAATCAGCTCAAAAGTTGTATATACGGATGGAACACTTCAAACCATGTTACCCACAACATTGCAAACATATTTGGTGTCACATGCAATCTGGAATGGACCCACTTTTCCTACTTGGGCATGCCAGTGATTTTGGGCCCTCTGAAGGCTGAAACTTGGAACGGGATCATAGACAAAGTAAAGAGGAAAGTGCAGCAATGGGGAACACTGTGGCTCAACCCTGCAGGCAGACTCATCCTCCTTAAATCAGGTATCACTTCCCTTCCCCTTTATCGCTTCTCTCTTTATCAGGCTCTTGCCATTTTTCATCATAAATTGGAAGTTTCTCTTCGCCATTTCCTTTGGCAAGGGGGAAAGAATGACAAAAGCAAGTTTAATTTAGTCAGCTGGAAGCAGGTTATCCAAACCCAAGATAGAGGAGGCCTTGGTATCAGATCACCAAAACTCTTAAATCTGGCCTTTGGTGCGAAAATTGTATGGAGGTTAATAACATGACCCTCAACGTGGTGGAAAAAGGTGTTGGAGATCAAATATCTAAATTTCCCAGACAACATCTTCTTGACTCCAATATCCCCAACAGAGACTCCACTAAAATTTGGAGGTTATGCAAGAAAGCACTTCCTATTATGATCCAAAATATTTCGAAAGTCCCAGGGGGGAGCCAGCATCAACTTCGGAACTGACAAAATCCTGGGACAACAACCCTTGATTATGCATAAAGAGGCCACTCCAGTCATCAAATACCTCAACAATAGAGGTATCCATAAGCTAGCTCAAATTTCCAGCTGGGATCCTCATTCCCATGTTTGGACTGGTTGGTCCTTCCCAGAAATTCCCAACGCTTTAGAACCTAGTCTCAGCTGCCTGAAGACGCTTCTCCACAGTAAGGCTCCTATCAAAGAAGATGAAACAGATGGCTTTCGTTGGGATTCAACAGGAACAGATTATACAGTCAGAGCAGGCCACCAACACCTATGCAACAACACCTTTCAGATGAGTTTGTGGACTCATTGGAAAATTGCTTGGCGAACATAATCTCTCCCAAAAATTAAATTTTTTATATGGCTTTTGTTGAAAGGCAAAATCCTAACAACAGAGAACCTTAAAAGAAGAGGCATCAATGGCCCATCCAGATGCCCCAATTGTTGTAAGGCTGAAGAGACAATGTATCATTTATTCATCGAATGCCCATTTGCTGTAGAATGCTGGAAAAAGATGTCTTCCATTGGCAATCTAAACTGGGAACCTCAGCACACCATAGCTAAGACAATATACAAATGGAGAAGAGAGTATGGAACACTCTCCCCCACACCTTGCTGTGGCGAATCTGGCTAGCTAGAAACAATTTTTTTTTTCAAGATAAGAGCTCAAATACACGAACAGCCTACAGCAAAGCCAAAATCCTTGCTTTGGAAATTATTTCAATCAACACCACTGGAAAAATCGATGCAACACAATATAGTGTCGAGGAACGAGACTTAATAAGTTACATTTTGGACAGACAACATAAAGTACAGGAAGGTAACAGGAGTGAAGCACAGAACAAAGCAGAACCTAGATCATGGAAAGTCAGACTAAAAGAACAGGAATTTGCCAATTGGATACAAAAGAGCAACTGCTTTTCTTTGTTCTTCGACGGGGCATCCAAATCAAATCCTGGTATAGCTGGAGTAGGGGGACTGATTATTAATGCCAATGGGGAGTGTATCCTTCAATATGAGTGGAGTCTAGGGAAGGTTTCGAATAACAGAGCTGAAGCTCTAGCTTTGTTTCAGGGCCTAACTCAGTTAGGTAAACTGGGAATAAAGAAAGCAATGGTATTTGGGGACTCCTCTGTTGTAATTCGCTTAATGGTCCATCAACAGAACTCTCCCAACACTCTGCTTCAACAAATTAATAGACGTAATCAAATCCTCCACTAGGCAATGGAAGACATCCAATATTACCATATTCTTCGAAACCTTAATAAGAAGGCTGATGACAGCGCCAACAGTGCATGTGGAAGACCAGTTGGCACCTTAAGATGCAACTCCAGGGAATCATTTCAACCTTTGCCATGACTCCAAATGAAATCATGAGCGCCAAGCCCAAAAACATTGACAGGATCGAAATGAATCATATTCCTTGGGCTGTCAATGGGATTGATTTCTGCAACAAGATATTCCAAGGACACAAAATCCACAATACATACATCAAGTGTGACAATCTCATCATGCTCGCCGGCAGATCTCCCAACAGATCTGATTCACGGACCCATCAGGATTTTCTTCAGGTTTGCCAGCAGGACACCCTCATTCATCTCGTGACTGGACGACCCCTCTCCCGCCCCATCTCCCTTCAGCTCCCTCCTATATTACCCCCCCTTCCTTCATTCTCCAGCGCTATCTCCCTCCGACGCTTGGCTCCCAAGCGCTCTTGTTCTCAAGTGGTTCCCTGCGGATAGTATCGCCTCTGTTCCATAAATAATCTATGCCCTCTAAGCATAGTTTCGAACCTCTGGCCAGGTTTCCTTTTATCTTCCCATCTGAATGCCTTTAGCGCCTACAGGCGGTTTCAGAACCTCATAAATTCTGCTGAATGTTTGCTACCTCCATCCTCTCTGTCCCCTGCGCTGTGAGCTTTATCCCTTATTTCGTTTGCATCTGCTTCTCATCCCAATCACCCTCAACAGCAACTATGGCACGCAACGAAGACTGTCTGCATTGTGCGGACTTGCAAGCCGAATTAGAGGAAGTCAGGGCCCAGCAGCACATCCTGGAGAATCAGCAAAGGATCTTGGAGATGAGGCTTGAAGATGAGAACCGCATCCTGAACGAGAAATACTGGGCTGAAATAGATCTTTTCCTGCATAGGGTTGCCTCTCTTCATGATCAGTTTAGTCACTTATCAAATCGATGCAGCCATGCGGAAGAATCGATTTCAATCCTACAGTATATGATGGACAAGTGAAATAAAGCAACCCCCAGTTCCTCAAGTTCCAAACAGGATGAAGTGGATCCAAATCCGGAGGAATCCACCGCAAGGCAAATTAGTCATATTGAAATAGATTAAAATTTCTGCAAATGTCAATTTTGGTTGTCTTAGTATGTAAGAATTTACAGTAGCTCAGGTAATTCTAGAATTAGAACAAGCAGAAAAAGGATCAAGGAGAGATCTCTATTTTGTAACTCTCCTGATCCAAGCTGCCATCGATATCTAATGTATTTCAGGAGCTCTGACTCCTCTCCTTTTTTCAGCCACTAATACAGCAACCGACTTTGTTAAAAAAATAAAAATAGAGAGTTACAATGAAGGTATTTTTTATTACTATTGACCAATAAAAATGTGACTATGAAGAATTGATGTAGCTTAACTTGAGTGTTAAAATATCTACATTGTAGTTGTAGATAATTGAAGCAATCACTTTTGAAGTTTGTAACTTCTAGCACTAGACTACAAATTGAGAAAGAGTACAACCATTGGAAAGGTATTCTAGATGAGATAGATATGAGGAATAATTTCTTGATAAATTGATCCTTATTATTTCGTAGATCAAGTAGATTAGAGCCTTTAGTCTTAATTTCTAAAAAGAATCTACAAATATGGATGACCACTAATGTGCCTTAAGCTTAGAAGATAGTGGCTCATGATGAACATATGATTATGCAAGACACAAAATGCATATATGATGATTGCATAGATTTCCATATATGTTCATGTAGTATGATGTGGAAGTAGAATTGGTTGGCTATGAGCATATAAGTCTACAATTTTTATTAAGCTTCAACTCATAATTAAAATTTCTTGCAAATTTCACTTGATGGGTAAGAACATAAGAAAAGGAAAGGAACTAATGTTTTTAGTGCCCTCAGTAAAATAATGTTTATAGGGAACATCATTGTATTTAGTATGTCAAAATGTAATTTGCAAAGAGATAATTGTGGTTTCCCTTGGTTTTAGGAACAATACATTTTTGGAAAATATTGTAGCAAGAAATGTTAGAAGAGGTGTGAAAGATGCTAGTTTAGAGATAGTGATAGCCTCATCTATAGAAATAGAGTGTGTGTTCTTAACTCCTTGAGTTAGGGAAGGGAATAAGTCGTCATATGATTAATATTCAATTTGTCATAACATGATTATAGTAGTAAGTAATAATCACATATATTATGAGATGAAAACAAAGAGTGTTGAGTGAATTTATAGATATATCGAATTATTGGCAAGTTAGAGCATATCACAAGAGTATCGGATGGGTCATACAACCTTGGTACTTTAGGAGTGGAAGCACAAAGAGTGTATATGGTTGGAAAAGGTACAAATCATGATGAGAATCATGATTTCTGTGTATGAGGCATTGGAATACTTGTGTGGAAGAGGACACAACTCTATAGCGATTTGGAAGGGACGAAGGAAAAAAATATACTTACATTGGGATAGTTAAAAAAAGGGAAAACAATATTTTCTAGTATTAGATTGAATCTAAATGAAGCCAAGTCAAGAGTAAACCTATGAATGATGAAGAATTATACAAAACATTAACGATTACGGATGGCTAACAATGCACTTGCGATGATTAAAGAGTTTTCTCATCTTGTTTTCTATATCTATTTAATAAAATCTAAAAGTGATATAATGTAGAAAATACTTATTTGTATAATTTTGAAGTGATATTGGCATAATAGATGATTAAAAATATGTTTGATAAAATTTCTATGAATCATATCAACTATAAACATATGGAAATCCTTGCCATGCATAGGGAAGTGGAAAGGGGTTTCTGTAACTTCTCTCATTCTTAATTTCAAATATTATGTGTATTCTCTTGTTTGAGAAATGTGGAAATGCATGTGGATGACTGAGGCATATAAATGGTGATGAATGTTGGATATTATAGTTGTCAGAATGTTAAATAAAATTATGCATGCGTTGAAGAGTGGATTTATATAACTATATACATCCATGGTTAAAAGTATGTATGATGTCATGAATTGGCTGAATGTGCCCTAGTGCTAGTTGCATAACCAAAGATGTTTGAGGGCAAGAAATCACTTGTTAAGTGTTTTATCAGGGAACATTACATATTCCCATGAGACATTAACGTAGGTAATACTAGGGATGTTGTTAGCATCCATAAAGGTAGGGTGAACCAAATAAAACTTTGCATATGCATTAATTGAATAGTGAGAATAATTCCATCAAATTTTACTAAACTATGATGTTGATAGGCATGAATGTGATTAACATTATGTAGATGCGTGATTCTTGAGCCATAGACAAATAAAGTAAACTTGCTTAGCATGTATATTCTTGATGGAGGCTTGCTAGAAGCACGGTTCCATGAATTTAAAGGGACTTGGATTTGAAACAATGTGGTTATCATAGTACCACCAAACCTATATTGAGACCATATATAGTTTGATTTGGAAGTTACCATTGTAGTATTCCTTGAAGCAATTGATAGTTGTTTTTCCTTGCACTAAAGCCATTATTAACATATTGAAATCCACGATGGACTGTTTAGTAGAGAAACAGGTGTCTTTGTGGTGTTGTTATGAAATAAATATATAAAAATGAATTTTTGAGAGTAGTTTTTGGTCATATTTATTAAGAGAGAACATCAATAATGTCTCCCTTGGGAATGTTCACTATACAATAGGATGCGCATGACCAGAATAGAAAAAGGTGTGGGAAACAAAATGAGAAACTCATATTTGTACTTTGTTATGTCTAAATAAATGCACGAACCTTTAGAGATGAATATACTTAAAATAACGTGAAATAAAATATAGAATACTATATTGGAACCCAATTACTACCAACCAAAGTGGTTGCATTATGATATGTTTTGCATCAACATTAACTAGATTTTTGTTATGATAAAAAAAATGCATGATATCTAACATAATAGCCCCATGTTCATTAAAAATGAAACACAACTTCATATAAGAGGATGCATTGTTATGTTATTCCCTTAAGTATGACAATAAAAATGAGTGTAAGAGGGTTGGAATGTCACATGGAAAAGAGAAGTATTGTAACTATGCTTTTAAATTTGTTGTATTGGATGATTTGGATGGTGATGGATATATTTTAGTTGAGAATAAGAGTTAATTAAAATATCAACATGTTTATATAATATGATGCAGATGAGAAGATTATTTTGTGTAGTAAATATAAAATAGGTTGTTGGAAGCAAAGGGAAGGATGTTATTGTGCCAAGGAACAAAACTTTGCGCTAAACCATGATTATACTGTGCCAACTGTGGTTGATTATTAAGGTGCATGCCATAGGTAATAAATCCTAATGTCATAAACTCTTCTTGCATGTCATAAAGTTGGAAAATGATGGATTATTACAAGGATCACTTAATAGACTAGGGGATGCCTAATCCTATAAGGGTTGGTGGATGTAAGGGAGATGTAATTGGATAGATATGTATCATTCAAATTTATGGAATATGATTGTTATATGCATGCAATGCTACATCAGATGCACATCGAAAAAAACCTACCATGCCAAACCTCTTTGTTGGTGATGTTTGTGATAGGGTTGTTCCCCATCCCAATTCATGTGTTACATATTAGTGATTCCACTTGGGAGTTATCATTAACCCTTTCATCTATTGAGTGGGTACCACCAGGATTCTGCCAACTATCACTAGTTATTAATGGTTTTTAGCTTATAGACATGATTCAAAACTTAGAGGGTGTTAAAGGTTTGGGTGTTCTTTATAGTGGCATTTATACTATTCCTAGGGGGGTATTTTCATTGCAATGTGCTACTTCCCTTCAACCTCCTCACATTTCACCAATCCATAGTGATTCACATGGGGATCCTTGCCAAGGCCCATATGCCAACATAATTCAATGTTTTGTTTTAGGTGATTTCATTGCTCACACTAGAGCCTGATATGACACATCCTAGGACATGTTGTGTATCTAGAATGTAGTTATAGAACTAATAGAGATTCATAGTATATACAATGATGCTTTTAGACCTATTATAGTTTATGGAAAACACCTTCTATAACTTGGAAAATTCCATGAGTTGCAGATCCTAAACAACCTTCTCTATTGCTTAAACACTATTCACTTATCTGCATCTCTCATAAAAAGTATGATGACATAGTATATTATGCATTTTCCAATTGGAATCTACTCCCAATTAGACACCAATTTTTTATTTTCCTAATCCATCTAGATAACCATTCCATTTTATCCTTTTCCATCCATTTTGACCCACTCATCTCCCTATTCCACCCCCTTTGATCCCATTTTGGACCATTGCCCTTTTCAAGAGTTGGGAGCCTTTTCATCTCACCCTTTTTAGCTACTCCCTTCTCTTTCCTAGTTCCCATCCCTTGAATTACCTCATTTAAATATGCTTGCCACTCTTGGATTTTTTTAGAAGGCAACCAATAGATCTTAACCCCATTTCTCTTATTGATGCTTACCCTCCCCAAAAACTAGATCATATTTTACAATCAATTGGAATGACAAGGGTTATAAGGTCCACCACATTAAGCTTCATCATAATTTTATCCATGATCCTCTCGTCATACCCCCATCTCTAGAAATATCAACATTTCATTCTTGTTGTTGTAAGTAATGCCTCTTCATCTCATGGAGGGGACATGAATTGTGTGCATCCATTCACCATTCCCCCAAATCCTTCCAAAGCATCCTCCCCCCCCCCAAATTCTCTCTCCTTCTTAACCTTACCTATAATATATGTCATCGTTTATGACCACCCCTTTATGATGTCCATAAAAAACCTTCCATTAGGATCTCTTCTCCTCCCCTAGTTCCATATGTTCTATTATATTAATATATACAATATAGGGCTTTTTTGAAGAAGTCTCTGCTACTCGTTTTCTTATATCAATCATCTCATTGGACATGGCCTTTAACACCTTTTGTAATCCTTCCATATCGAAAGGATCTTTCGTTTGCTTCTTCTTGGTGTCTTCTTTGAAAGAGATCTTCTTAGATTTGCGTTCTTCTATTGCAGATCTCTTTTCTAGGGAAACTACGCGTTTTTCTACTGTTAACGCCTCAGTTAAGTTTTCAACTAAGGTCGTCTTGTTTGCCCTATCTACGAAGATAGCCAAGTTAGATGGTAAGGCCATGATGTACCATTCACATCTTACTTCCTCGCTCGGTTGAGAAGCAGCGAGAATCTTGTTGAGGATCTTGTTGAACCGTAAATTGAAATCTTTAATGGGTTCTCTAGCCTCAGCTTTAAGATTAGATAGGTCATTGATCAATGTCGCTGTTGATCTGTCATCGCCAAACTTGGTGAGGAATTGACTTTGAAAAATGTCCCAACTTGTGATGGACCCGGAAGGTAACGAGAAGTACCATGACCCGGCTGTTCCTTGCATTGTGTAAGGAAAAAGTCGGACGACAACATCTTTGTTGGTAACTCCGTTGAGATTAACAGAAAGCATGAAATTATTGATATGCTCTTCAGCTAGCATGCCTGTTTCTGGATTGCATTTAGGTAGCCACTTCTCAGGATGGGCCGGTATTGGGCTCAGGGGTGGAGGCATTAAAACCACCCCAGGATTGTTCCATGGAGACTGGGCCATCGTTGAGTCGCTAGTTAATGAGAGTGCAGAAGACGGTCCCTGATGCTGAGAAGATGAAGGTATTATGATCTTTGATGATTGAAGAGGAATTGTTGTGGAAGATGGATGAGTGATTTGGGATGAGGATGTGGGTGGTTGACTTCGCAGTGAGGGTGTTAAAATGGACGAAGTGGATGAAAGAGTCTCACGGTCAGACTCTGGTGGTGCTTTCCTTGCTCTTTTCCTAGTAGGGAGAGGGAGTTCACTTGGTTGAATACCAAATTTTTCACTCTTCAATCTGGTCAGAGGATGAGCAGGATTGTACTGCGAAGTCACGCTGCTGTTAGATTTATCAGACCTATGAGAAAAAATAGAGAATCCATGGAGTTTACGAATCAAAGTTTGAATTTCAGGGGGTTCAATAATGAGTTAGTCTGATATATTGGAGTAGGTAGCAGCGGTGGATACTCGAGCGAATTCTAACTCCGGGTTTAACCGTAGTGGAGAATTCGGGGGAGTTGATGAGGGTGATTTACTCTCAGAATGGCATTTAGATTTTGACTTAGTTGCCATTCATAGTTCGGGCCCTCCTTCTAGCGCCAAATATGTTGAGGGCCCCGAAATCGGGTCAACAACAAGGGGGATACCCACCCGGTCGGGAACCTGGTTGGCGGCTCCTTGCCCGTTTGGTGTAGCGGGTCCGACTGGGGATGATGGGACCAGCTTCCCAATCTAAAAGATGTGTGTGTGTGTGTAGATTTTGAAGATACTAATCTAAAGGTAATTTTAAACTAATTTAATTCTAGACTCTAAACTGACTCTATGCTACTGTAATCTAACAAAAACAGCACATCTAATCTATACTAACCCGGGGTAAAATTCTTTCATTATGCGATCTAAAAAGATTTCATACAATGACTGGTAATAAAGATCATTCAGCTATCATAAGAATATAAATCAATTAAGATGAACCATTCTGCATAAGAAGTTAGGCAAAACAGTTGTGAACAACATATCGCATAATCGGTTATTCATATGTCAAGCACAAACAAATGATTCCACCGTACAAAAGTGCCAAATGGTAATCCAGACATTCATACATTAACATATAAACAAATCAGCTGTATATCACTCTAAGAATATGAGCAGAAATTAATCAAGAGATAAAAGTACCATTTATGACTGATTTCACTCACAAACTTCAAGCAATAACGATTTAACTCTACTTACTTCTAACATCTACTAAGAGTACAGAAGTGCAACATCAGTAGCAGACATTAAAATGTAAACATAAATAAATCTCGATCCATCCATTCATCAAAAACCCCCTCCGAGGGTGCAAAAGTGCATGTTCTGAGGACAAGTTTTTTGACAAATTTCCGGACCCTTCTCCAAATGCCATGAGAAGGGTTAAATACTACTAACTAACTAATTTTAATTACACAAATTTAGGGAACGGCTTCAAATGACCGCCCTTTTACTAAAGCAAATTTATTTCTAAAAATTGAATCTAATTTCTAACCGTTTTTGTATCTGCTCCTTAGTGCTGTAAGCAATGTGAGGTTCGCCTGGAAAGAGTCGGCTGGTTGTATTTTCCTTTTGCTCGGGCGATAAAAGTAGAAATAACAAAAGCTGGCACCTTTTTCTGACAAACTAGAAGATATTTTTGAAAATCTTCCTCTGGCTGGGTGTTTTTTGCTGTGTGTATACTTAGTATAACCCAGATTTCTTTCAAACTGATTGTGCTGTTGCTATTTCGGTTTTCGGCCGTGTGAATGACTCAATGAGTTAGGGATTTTGTTGCCTGAACAATCTTACGTATTGAAAATTGCTTCCATTCTTTGTTCCAGGCTTTTCTGAAGCATCATCCCTTTTCAACGTTTTTCTTTTTGCTTTATCCAATCTGAGCTTCAGGATCTTTTGTAAACATGCTGCTTGTGTGCGCCTTTGACTCTGAGTCTTGGATAGTCTATTTTCATCAGTGTCTGTGGAGTGATACTCTGGAATCCGCGGCTCTGCTGCATGCGACATTCATTTGCGAAGGCATCTCCTCTCTGTTCTTCAATTATTGGCGCCTTCCCTTTTTCCTTGGATGTTTCCTGCATATAGATTTATATTAGTTGCTGCCTTACAGTTTACGCAAAGGAAAAGAGACATGACGAAAAGATTGACATGAAAGCTTTAAACTCTAATGAATGCATAATCATGACACTCATAATGACTTGACTCTTCGAAAAACGCAACACGATCATCTTTGGATACTCAGGCGTGTAATCATTAATTTCCCTTAAGGTGCGCGCTCGATTTTGGGTTTACAGATCATGCCGAAGAAACTTTGCGATGAGTGGTTTCTGCGATTCGTATCGCAGCAATTAATAGTCTCATTCGTCGCAGATCACAAAATCGCCGTTTGTAGGATCACAGATCGCAAATCGCAATATCGCAATTTTCATTTGCTCGTTGTGTGCTGCTTTTGCGACGTTTGCGATATGCGACGTCGCATATCGGCCGTCGGCGATTCCTTTTTATTTTCTTTTAAGGGCGTTTTCAAAATATGCGATGCGATGAATTTCGCATCGCTTCTTTGCAGCTTGTTTACGCGCATAGGAAAACTCTTCACTCTCTCTTTGCGATGCGATATAGCTTTTAGGGAGTTAAATACAAAAATTTTGATAAAAATATTTTTGAGATTTTTTGTTAAGGGTCCCCCTTTGCTTGATATTATTGCTAATACTAATCAAAGAGGGGGGTTGTTGGTGACCACAACAATGACGATTCACTGTGAAGAACCAGTTATCTCTGCTTTTCTATGGACATTTCCACTTCCGAAACAGAAAAATTTTCATATGTCTAAATTTTGTTATGGACAGATAGAGTAGATTACCCCTCATCCTGTCAATGATACTTTGTCTCAACCCTTCTTTTATTCCAATTGTATGCTTCCCTAGGCTTAGTTCTTGCATTCATACCAGACATTACTCGGTCCTTTTTAAAAGATAAAATAAGGTCTTCTCTGCGTACTGGCTTTAAAATATGCTCATTTGTCGTAGGTAGAGCCTCTGCTGCCCGCAAGCGTCCATAGCCTCGACAGGGTTACCATGTTATCCAACAATGATCCTTTTTCCTACTTGAGGTTATTTACAACATTTCAGAGAAAAATCCTTTTTGGCACTTTTTCCTTTTTTACTCTCTAAAGAACAATGTCTTGGTTTGGTGGCCAAATTATGACACAGTCATTCACTTGATTTACACTTTTGCTGAACAAGCTGGCTCGTGATGAGACCCCTTGTCTTTTGATTGCAACAATCTTGAGTCGTTGCCCTGTTTTGATAGACAGTATTGGAAAAGTCAACAAGTTATAATATATGTGATCATGATAAGCCGGCTCGTGATGAGACCTCTTATTCTTTGAGATATAGTGTTTTCTCGGATTGTTTCTCTGAATGCTGCGGTTTCCTTTAGCAGGGAGGAAGTCATTGTTTTTCCTTAAGAAAGCTCTGGACGACAATAATAGAGTTTTGAAAATAACAGCTTTGCAGAGAATATTTATTTTATTATTGATGATACCTTTCATTGTGCTGGGATAAAACAATTTTTAACCAAAGGTTGATTTCATCAAAGTCTTTTGAAAGGTTGAAACTAATATCATTATTCAGGCTAAAGTTAACTCTATTTGTCAATAATAAAAATCAGATTTTTCGAAAAGTTTTGCTATTTGTACAAGTGAAATCAAAATCTGATAGAGAGTTAGTGTGCTCTTTCATGAATCTTATTCAATGATCATTTACAACCGGTTTTATTTATAAGAAAGAAAAAAAAACAAAATAAAAGAAACAAAAACTATCCTACAAAAAAAAATAAAAAAAAATAGAAGAGTGATCTTCTATGGAAAATACATTTTAAGAATCTGTCCATTCACAGGCAAAGAATCTCTTCTACCTGCCAAATCTTGCAACACAAACGTCGATGGGCCTATGACTTCTACAATCTGAAAAGGACCAAGCCACAGCTTCTGAAATTTCGTATGTTTGCCCTTTTCTTCATGAGCCTTATCCCATTTCAAAACTAAATCTCCCATCTGAAAGTTCTTTCTAGTTATGATGGCTGAGTCAAAAGAGGATTTTATTAGCGCTTGGTGGTGAGCATGGGTTTTCTTAGCTTGTTCTCGGCGTTCTTCTAGTTTGATTATTTCCATTTGTCTTAATTACAAAGAGGAAGTAGATACTTCATCGATGTGTTGTACTAAAGACAAAGAGGGAATGACTAAGTGAGTTGGAAGAACCACTTCTTTCCCATAAACTAAATTAAAGGGAGAAGTGCAGATTGAAGCTTTCTTCGTGATTCTATCTGCCCATAAAGCATTTACCAACGCTTTGTGCCAATTCTTTTGGTTTTGGTCGACTGTTCTTTTGATAATCCTAATTAGGTTTTTGTTTGTTGATTCAGCCAACCCATTACCTTGTGGATAGTAATTAGCAGAATATTTCAATTTGAACCCTCTTTTTAATGCGAACTCAGTCATTGCATTTCCAGAAAAGTATGATGCATTATCAAACATTAAGGCCGTTGGCAATCCAAACCTAGTGATGATAAATTGATCTATGAATTCAATAATGTTTTCAGAATTAACTGTCTTGAGAGGAACTGCTTCTACCCATTTAGTAAAATAATCTGTTGCCGTGAGGATATACCTATGCTGCTTAGAAGAGTGAGGAACGATCTCACCTATTATGTCCAAGCCCCATTGGCTGAATGGTTGCTCAATGTTGACCGGCTGTAGTGGCATGGACGATTTCCTTTGTTTTTCTGCAGCAGTCTGGCAGATTTGGCATTTCCTTACGTAATTGTATGAGTCTTTGAACAGCGTGGGCCAATAATATCCTGCACGTAAGATCTTATGCGCAGTAGTCTCTCCAGCATAGTGTCCACCTGCTGGTCCATCGTGGAGTTCCTGCAAAACCTTTTCGGCTTCAGTTTTCTCAAGACACCTAAGAAGTACAGAATCGTAATTCCTTTTAAACAGAACATCATTTATGAGCTGGTATTGTTTAGCTTTCAATCTTAGAGCTCTTTTCTTGGTGTGATCCAAGTGCGATGGAGCATACCCGTTCTTAAGATAATAAATGGTGTCTGCATATAATGATTCTGCGTCGTTTAGGCTTACCTCATACGTGTGTACCTCTTCAGATGAGTTCTCAGGAATTTGCGATGCTCCAGCTAACATCTTGCAGAAGCCTTGACCCCTTACGATGTTTGCTGGTTTGATCTCAAGATCATATTCTTGTAGAGCGGTAATCCAATTTGCTCTCTTTTCGCCCACATCCTTCTGTACCAACAAGTTTCTTACCGCTGGAAACAGTACTACGACTTTGGTATGGGCTTTAAGTAAGAAAGGTCTGAAATATTTGATCGCTTTGAAAACAGCATAAGCCTGTTTCTCCACGTCTGAGTAATTGAGTTCAGCACCTTGTAAGTTCGAGCTAAAGAATGCGATTGGAGCTTCCGCCTTCTCTTGATTTACTTGAGTCAAAATCGCGGCATAAGATTTCTCTGAGGCAAAAGTGTATAAGATGAAAGATTCTGAAAAATTTGGGGTAGCTAAAGATGGAGTGTTGATGATAGCTTGTTTGATCAAGTTGAATGCTTCGTGCTCATCTATGCCCCATTTAAAATTTGAATTCTTTTTTATCATATTTTGTAAAGGAGAAATAATACGTGAAAAATCGGGGACAAACCTTTTTACAAAATTGATTTGTCCAAGGAAAGATTGCATGGCCTTTTTGTTATGGGGTATGGATATTTCGGAAATTTCTTTGATTCTGTCAGGTTCAATGTGAATACCAGATTTCGACATTATGAATCCGAGCAATTTCTCTTCACTTAATGCGAAAAAAGATTTCTTTGGGTTAAGTGAAATTCCATACCTTAAGCATCTTTGAAAAATCTGTTTCAAATCTTTGAGATGGTCGCTTCGCTTCTTGGAGTACACTGTTATATCATCCAGGTAAATCACTACCGATTTATTGACTAAACCTTTAAATGTGATGTCCATGGCTCTCTGAAAGGTAGCGCCGACATTGATCAGACCAAATGGCATCTTCCGATATGCGTATGTGCCCCACTTGGTTCGGAATGTGGTTTTCAACTGATCATCGAGATGTACCAGCACTTGATTGTATCCTGAAAATCCATCCAGGAAAGACATTAATTCTGAGCCTGCTACTGCCTGTAGTATTTGCTCCATAGGTGGGAGGGGAAAATTATCTTTCTGACAGGCTTTGTTGAGATTCCGGAAATCAATACAGATTCTAATATCTCCGTTTTTCTTCCTAACAGGCACCATATTGGATACCCATTTGGAGTGTCTGACTGGGAAAATTATTCTGGCTCTCAACAATTTATTTAGCTCAGTCTTTATCTGATTTTCTAAGTTGGGGTGGATTTTTCTGAGCTTCTGCTGGACAGGTTTTTCATTGTCAATCATAGGGATAGTGTGTTGAATGATAGAAGTGTTGTATGTTTTCAGCTCATCGTAATTCCATGCAAAAACGTTTTTGTATTGTCTCAGAAGACGGATATACGCTGATTTTTCTTCAGGGGCTATGCCGTGGCCCAGATTAACGTTTTGCGGCTTCTGATCGGTTCCTAGGTTCACTAATTCATAATTCAGAGTTGAACTGTAGAGTTTAGAATTGGCAGACCTTTTAAAATGACTTTTCAAATCATATAAATCTTCTAACTTAACCACCGATTTAGGTATAGCGTTATCAGTGCTATTTTGCTGAATTTGGTGATCATGATGGTCTTCGTCAATTATTTGATTTGAGTAGGATCCTTCAGAAGTGAGGAAATTTACAATGTCTGGATCGTCATTGAATACTCTCCAGTTGGTGATGTTGTCAGGGATGGATGGTTTAAAGATTAATTCTATTGAAAACCTATCGGGACTAAAATCTTCGGAGGGAATCAGTCTAGAGGCTACGTTAGCTAACAGGTCTGCGCTCGCATTTTGGAGTCTTGGGATTGACGAAATATTGAATGCTATGAAATGCGAAGTCAGATCTTGTACTAAAGATTGATAGTGCTTTAAATGACTTGACAGGCAATGTATGGTGTTACGTACCTGTTTGACGACAATTTCGGAATCTCCAAAGACTTGAAGATACTTAACATTCAAGCCGATTGCTTTGTATAGGCCTTGCACCAAAGCTTCGTATTCCGCTGTATTTTTTGTGCAATCGAACTCAAGTCTGCACGTAAGCATGGTCTTGTTCCCATCTGGGTTAACCAGAACGCATCCTGCTCCTGCTCCCTCGTTAGATTTAGAGCCATCAAAATATAATTTCCAAAATAAAGATGTATTTACAGAATTATCTAAAAAATTAAAACACTTTGAATCATCAGTTTGGGAAAAATTTTCAACTTGGGACACAACTGAATTTTCTAAGTAAGGTGAAGTGTGAGCATTGAAATTGCCGAGGAAAGAATCTACCGAGTAATTGCCTATGATACTGCTGTTGTATGCTATTGCTTCGTTCTCTCCTTCCAATTCTGTCACTATGTACTTTTGGTGCAATTCTCGTTCAACCTTTATTTGATTGGGTTTGCCGTTGTAGGGTAACCACATGTGCGACCAGTCGGTTGAGAAATATCCGTGGAGTTTCTCGGACTAATCCCTGCTAAGAATTAAACCATAGAATTCAGGGATATCAGCTACTAGAATGTCGATAACCTGACATACTTTCGGGTTAGACGGCAATCTTATGGTCACCTGGTTAAGTTCACCAATCACTTCGACTTGAGATCGATCAAGTTGAACTATGCGCACTACAGATTTCTGAGGCTGAACATTCAATTTGGCACATATTGATCTTGGTAGAATATTCGTTGAAGCACCAGAATCAATCAGGCAATTGTGCACGTTTTTATTGAAAATTTCATAAGTGAGGAGAAAAGGAGGAGTATGGGATCTTGACCTTCCTCCAATCAAGGCAATGTCATTCGGATCAATCTTATTGATCATGTTGGTTGGAGGTCTTCCCATGTTGTGGGAAGCTACAGCTGTAGGTAAAGATGTAGTAGGCGCGACATGTAATTCTTTCATCATTATTTTCTGTTGATGTTTCAATTTGCTCAATTCGTACAGAGTGATATTAGCCCTAGTCTTTTTCATGTCATCGATAATGTTATACTCCATTTCATCCGACACTATCAGTGTTCTTGATGGAGATACTTGATCTGATTGGACTGGGCTAAATTGGGTCGCTCTAGCGGTTGTTTTCTTTGTTGCGACCTTATCTTTTGTTGCAGGGCTTGCGCCCTTTTGTTTAGGGGTAGTTTGGGGAGGATCAAGTTGATTTTTACTTCGTGTGCTAACCGGAAATGCTTATTGATCCTCTTCTTGTGGGAGGATGAAATCCCACATTCCTTGTAGTTCCACAACTTCTTCATCATCGGTCTGCCCTTCAGTGGTATTCTCTTCTTCTTCTTCTTCTTCTTCTTCAGATTCGACATTTGAGACAGCATTGGGTGGTTTCACCTCCATGGGAAGGTTTCTTTTAAAAGATCTGTAGGGCTTTTTTCAAGAAGTTTCTGCTACTTGTTTTCTTATATCAATCATCTTGTTGGACATGGCCTTTAACACCTTTTGTAATCCTTCCATATCGAAAGGATCTTTCATTTGCTTCTTCTTGGTGTCTTCTTTGAAAGAGATCTTCTTAGATTTGCGTTCTTCTATTGCAGATCTCTTTTCTAGGGCAACTACGCATTTTTCTACTGCTAACGCCTCAGTTAAGTTTTCAACTAAGGTCGTCTTGTTTGCCCTATCTATGAAGATAGCCAAGTTAGATGGTAAGGCCGTGATGTACCATTCACATCTTACTTCCTTGCTAGGTTGAGAAGCAGCGGGAATCTTGTTGAACCGTAAATTGAAATCTTTAATGGGTTCTCTAGCCTCAGCTTTAAGATTAGATAGGTCATTGATCAATGTCGCTGTTGATCTGTCATCGCCAAACTTGGTGAGGAATTGACTTTGAAAAATGTCCCAACTTGTGATGGACCCGGAAGGTAACGAGAAGTACCATGACACGACTGTTCCTTGCATTGTGTAAGGAAAAAGTCGGACGACAACATCTTTGTTGGTAACTCCGTTGAGATTAACAGAAAGCATGAAATTATTGATATGCTCTTCAGCTAGCATGCCTGTTTCTGGATTGAATTTAGGTAGCCACTTCTCAGGATGGGCCGGTATTGGGCTCAGGGGTGGAGGCATTAAAACCACCCCAGGATTGTTCCATGGAGACTGGGCCATCGTTGAGCCGCTAGTTAATGAGAGTGCAGAAGACGGTCCCTGATGCTGAGAAGATGAAGGTATTATGATCTTTGATGATTGAAGAGGAAGTGTTGTGGAAGATGGATGAGTGATTTGGGATGAGGATGTGGGTGGTTGACTTCGCGGTGAGGGTGTTGAAATGGACGAAGTGGATGAAAGAGTCTCACGGTCAGACTCTCGTGGTGCTTTCCTTGCTCTTTTCCTAGTAGGGAGAGGGAGTTCACTTGGTTGAATACCAAATTTTTCACTCTTCAATCTGGTCAGAGGATGAGCAGGATTGTACTGCGAAGTCACGCTGCTGTTAGATTTATCAGACCTATGAGAAAAAATAGAGAATCCCTAGAGTTTACAAATCAAAGTTTGAATTTCAGGGGGTTCAATAATGAGTTGGTCTGATATATTGGAGTAGGTAGCAGCGGTGGATACTCGAGCGACTTCTAACTCCGGGTTTAACCGTAGTGGAGAAGTCGGGGGAGTTGATGAGGGTGATTTACTCTCAGAATGGCATTTAGATTTTGACTTAGTTGCCATTCATAGTTCGGGCCCTCCTTCTAGCGCCAAATATGTTGAGGGCCCCGAAATCGGGTCAACAACAAGGGGGATACCCACCCGGTCGGGAACCTGGTTGGCGGCTCCTTGCCCGTTTGGTGTAGCGGGTCCGACTGGGGATGATGGGACCAGCTTCCCAATCTAAAAGATGTGTGTGTGTGTGTGTAGATTTTGAAGATACTAATCTAAAGGTAATTTTAAACTAATTTAATTCTAGACTCTAAACTGACTCTATGCTACTGTAATCTAACAAAAACAGCACATCTAATCTATACTAACCTGAGGTAAAATTCTTTCATTATGCGATCTAAAAAGACTTCATACAACAACTGGTAATAAAGAATATAAATCAATTAAGATGAACCATTCTGCATAAGAAGTTAGGCAAAACAGTTGTGAACAACATATCGCATAATTGGTTATTCATATGTCAAGCACAAACAAATGATTCCACCGTACAAAAGTGTTAAATGGTAATCCAGACATTCATACATTAACATATAAACAAATCAGCTGTATATCACTCTAAGAATATGAGCAGAAATTAATCAAGAGATAAAAGTACCATTTATGACTGATTTCACTCACAAACTTCAAGCAATAACGATTTATCTCTACTTACTTCTAACATCTACTAAGAGTACAGAAGTGCAACATCAGTAGCAGACATTAAAATGTAAACATAAATAAATCTCGATCCATCCATTCATCAAAAACCCCCTCCGAGGGTGCAAAAGTGCATGTTCTGAGGACAAGTTTTTTGACAAATTTCCGGACCCTTCTCCAAATGCCATGAGAAGGGTTAAATACTACTAACTAACTAATCTTAATTACACAAATTTAGGGAACGACTTCAAATGACCGCCCTTTTACTAAAGCAAATTTATTTCTAAAAATTGAATCTAATTTCTAACCGTTTCTGTATCTGCTCCTTAGTGCTGTAAGCAATGTGAGGTTCGCCTGGAAAGAGTCGGCTGGTTGTATTTTCCTTTTGCTCAGGCGATAAAAGTAGAAATAACAAAAGCTGGCACCTTTTTCTGACAAACTAGAAGATATTTTTGAAAATCTTCCTCTGGCTGGGTGTTTTTTGCTGTGTGTATACTTAGTATAACCCAGATTTCTTTCAAACTGATTGTGCTGTTGCTATTTCGGTTTCCGGCCGTTTGAATGACTCAATGAGTTAGGGATGAGGTTACGTTCCACCTCTACAATCGGGTCAGCTCCCTCCTCATAAGGAGCATCCTCTATCTATCATGCCACTCACCTGGCTATGGGAGAAACTCTTGGAGGTCTCTCTGGTCCAACATTTGCAAAAATCACTAGCGTCAAATCTTAGTACACATAAAAACAAAAAACAAAAAAAAAAAAAAAAAAAAAAAAAAATAACAAAAAACAAAAAAACAAAACAAAATAAAACAAAAACTTCAAAAACTTCAAAAATATTTTTTACCTACATCGGCCCATTGTATACCAGATGGAAGTGGAAGGTTGGGATCTCCCCAGAAATCTGTGCCGGACTATGCCCAATCATCTACCATGATTAGCTATTGTCACAGCCATCCAAAAAATGCTGGAGGAAACGACATTCGCTGACCACCTTCCTATTGAGGCATCACACCCCACCTCAGCAACCATGGATCTCAAGGTGCTGGTGCATCCACTTCTATCCACTGATATATGAACAATGGTACACGTTCCAAGAAGAACGTCACCAATATAGATCCATAACCGAAATGTTTCATCTTTCTTGATTTGCATTTCGTGACTTGCCTCTTCATATTGACCAACAATCCTTCACACTAGTTAAAAACTGTGGGGCTTAGACAATCAATGGCGCACTAGAAATGGGACTTTGCTGCTTCATGCAAATCCTAAGCCCCAACTATTCATGCCATAGTATGGCGAATTGTTCTTAGCTGAAGAATGGTAATTGTCTTTATGTCTATCTTCCCACTCTGAGTTTTCCAAGTGCCTGGGCAATGTCTTGCAATCAGCATAATTGTACTTTCCCCTCCAGTACAAGAACCGGAGAACTGAATATGTTGTCCCCTTCTAGAAAAACCCATAATCAAATAGATGTTTTGACATATATCACAAGTTTTTGGTCCCCAATCATAAACAGTTGGCGGTCCACATGCCACCAACCAATCAAATGTTGTAGTAACTCAACCTGGCTCCTAATCCCAAGAATCCGAAAGAATATCAGTAACCCATTCTTGAAGGGAAGTTATACAATTCGGGTCTTGGGTTGCCTGATGATCTTCTGCCTCATGCCCTCTCTCTTTCCATTCAATCACCATTTTTCATTGATTCACCTGTGGAACATCCATTAAACAAGTTTTCATGAGAATTTATGTCAACAAATTTGGAAATAAATAATTAAATATGGACGATTTTTAAAAAAAAATATAACTCTATTCCAGCACGTCTCTCCATATATTTTTCCACGCTTCCAGCACGCTAACACACTTGACCACCGAGTGAGTAGCGCAAGTCCGATGGGTAAAACTCGCGTTGATCGCCCTCGACATAAATTTTTGCCAAGCCCTCCTTATTGCCTATCCTATGGATGAAAACACATAAAATCAAAATCAAAATGAAGAGTAGGGACAAATCTCTTACATGCAACAAATGGATCGAAGAACAGTGTCCTGGATTGGTCACACTCCTCACCTTAATATCGGGGGAAAATAGGTTAAAAGTGCTCTCTGATTTACAAAATGGTAAAATGGTAAAAATGTTTTATTTTTTTGGGTTTTTATAAGTTTTTAAAAGATATTTTACCAAATTAGGGCATATTTCACTTATATTTTAATATTTTTCTTCAAAATGGGTAATGTGTGTTTCACTTGTGCAACGACAGGTCATGGTACATGGTGACGGTGATTAAGTTTGACTGATTCAACAAGTTTTATTTTATCACTTTTTCATAATCGTCAAAAATAAACAAAAAAGGAACCCCCTAGAGTCATATTTAAGCTCTTTTCTAACTCTCGAAACATGAAAAGATTTACGAGTACTTGTCGTTTCAAACTCATTAAAGTAAATGAAATGACGTCTACTCAGTATAAGTTTAACCCTTTTCTGGACTAAGATATAATATTGTATGAAAAAGGAATACCTTAGTCGAACATGGCTAAGAGGTTCTCTTGGATATTATTTTCTACCTTTTCGGATTCAAGAGACTATTTACGAAAAGGGACATTTGGAGTTTTATTTTTTGCCTCTTTTTCAAACTCTCTAAACATGAAAAAGATGTCGAGTTACCCCTCTGTCGAACTCGTAAAACTTAAATGACGCAGGACTTGTCATCATGACGAGACCGAGTTACTCCTTCCTAGGGCTCGTTAAACTTACTAGGATGGATTCATCTAAAAGATGAACTTATACGACAAGCATATGTTATCCCCTTCAAACTTGTGATTAAAAATAATGGGGTGCTCACTAGAAATAGTGGAGGGAAATGAGAGCGAACATCTCTTGTATTTTGTGTAAAGGCAGCATGTCGCTCTTGAACATGACACTTATATGTTGATCGTGTCGGGTTTGGGTTATCCTCACTTCGTCACTTTGTTATGAAACCAACTCACAAAAAGATAGAAAATATAGATAAACACCTTAGAAATAAGCCTCTTCGAGGAGGCAACCTCCTTTACATTACACAAATGAACAATTCTTGGATGATAAAAATGAAAAGACCTCCTTTCTATGTATAGAAGTCTAAGGGGTCATAATATAACCAAAGCCGACATAACAATAATAATTTAATGGCACAATAATAACAATAGTGGGCTTCTATGGGGCACAATAATAACAATATGGGGACTACATGGGCACAACAATATAATAAGGGGGTTGTACTAATAACAATAAGGGGTTACACTAGTAATATAGGGACCTAACATGCCCCTCTCCTTCAAAAAGTGTTGTCCTCAATGCTTGAGTATTTTTTGATGCTTCTGTATAAAATTCTCATCCTTCCATGTGGAATATTCAGTGGGTAAGTCCTTCCACTTGATGAGATACTCTGAAATTGATTGATTTCGTAGCTATCGACTTCTCGATTCTGTGAATGCTTCAGGTTCCAATATCATTTTTCCTTCCTTGTCAAGTTCTGGCAATATTGTTGGAATTGGGATCTTCAACAGCTTTTGAATGAGTTCCCACCTTGCTTCGCCATTCTTCCATTCATCCCTTGCTTTGTTTATCAAATTTGGTTCGATAATTATACCAACCTCTACCATTTCTGCAACCATATGTTCAATTTCACTTTCATTGTTGACACATCACATACATCCTCAACATTTCCTCCAATATCCTGTAAACCCTCTCTGTCTGTCCATATGTCTCCAGATGATAAGTTGTACTAAAGGCCAACTCTATGCCCAAACCTACAAATATCTCCTTCCAAAACTTGGAAGTGAACTTCACATCCTTGTCTGGCACAATCTTATTCGGAACTCCATGCAAGCTGACCACATATCTAATGAATACATGTGCTACATTGCTATCTGAGAATGTAGACTTCACTGGAATGAAGTGCGCAACCTTTTTCAACTTGTCCACAACAACTATGATGGAATCATATTGTCTCATTGTCCTCTGAAAACTAGTGATAAAGACCTTGGAAATGACCTCCCATTTCCATTTTGGAATCGCAATCGGCTGTAGCAGTCCACCTGGATGCTTACACTCTGCCTTCACCTGCCGACAATCCAAGAACCTAACCAAAAACTCTGCTACATCCTTCTTCAGATTCGGCCAATAATAGAACTTCTTAACTGCAGTCAATTTATTTTGATATCCTAGGTGACCTGAATATGGTTTCACATGAAACTCCCTCAAGATCACCTTCTTGAGCTCACTGTTGTTTGGAATATACATCCTGTCTCTAAACCTGATCAATCCATATGTTGTAAGACAATAGTCTACAGCTTGTGCACCTATAATTGTACCTATACCACTAACTGTACATGTACATGTATCTGTACCTGTACTCTATTGTAACCTGTGCATAAACTCTTTATACATGTCATCCTGTTGACCTACCTGCAAGATCCTATCCTGTAAATCTATCCCATAGGAACTCATAGTTGCTAAATGATTCACCTATATCCACCTACTAAGAGCATCTGCAACCTTGTTCTCTTTTCCTCTGATTTACCTGATCTCGAAATCAAACTCACTAAACGTGGCCAACCATCTAGCTTGCCTGAAGTTTAGATTTTGTTAGTCAAACAAGTATCTCAACCCACCGTGATCACTCATCAGTACAAACCTCCTACCAAGAATATAGTGTCTCCGCATCTTCAATGCATGAATGATCATTGCCAACTCAAGATCATGTGCCAGATAGTTTTTCTCATGTTCATTTAGTTTCTGTGATTCATAGCATACCCCCTATCCATCCTGCATAAGGACTCCACCAAGTCCTCTCTTGCAAGCATTTGTACATACTACAAATTCTTTGTCTAAATCTGTGATCTTTAACACTGGAGCATATGTCAACAACTACTTAAGTTGCTCAAAACTAGCCTCACACTCCTCTGTCTATTCAAACTTATTACCTTTCCTCTGCAATGATCTAATAGGATAAGCAATCTGTGAGAAGTTCTTGATGAACCTCCTATAATAACATGCTAACCCCAAGAAAGATATCAGATCATCCACATTCTTAGGAGTCGCCCACTCCATGATGGCCCTTATCTTTTATGGATCTACTTCTATACCCTCCTTGGAAACAACATGTCCCAATTAGTGCACCTTTGTCTGAAAGAAGTTGCACTTTCTAAGCTTGGAATACAACTGATGCTCTCTTAGCAATCTCAACACTACTGCTAAATGCTCGGCATGCTCTTATTCATTCCTGGAGTATATCAAGATATCATCAATGAATACAATAACAAACTTGTCCAAATAAGGATGCAACACACTATTTATCAAACACATAAATGTAGTTGGGGCATTAGTCAAACCGAATGGAACTACAACAAACTCATAATGCCCATACCTGGTCGGGAAAGTTGTCTTGTAAATGTACTCCTCTTGGATGTGTACCGGATAGTATCCTAATATCAAGTTGATCTTCAAGAAAACTATTCCTCCCATCAGTTGATCAAACAAGTAATTAATCCTTGGTAATGGATACCTGATCTTGATGGTCACTTTGTTTAACTACCTATAGTCAATGCATAATCTGAGAGTACCATCCTTCTTCTTCACAACTAATATCGGTGCGCCCCATGGAGATACACTTGGCCTAATGTATCCTTTGTCAAGCATCTCTTTCAGATATAACTTTAACTCTACTAACTCAGGTGTGCTCATCCTGTAAGGTACTTTTGATGTTGGAGCTGCTCCTAGTACCAACTCAATAGAAAAGTCTGCTTCCTTGTGAGGTGGAAACTCTGAAATATTTGTGGGAAACACCTCTTGAAACTGTTGTAGAACTGGGTACCTGCTCAAAACATAAGCATCCTCAACTTCCTTACCTTTGTCGCTATGAATATGCATTCCAAATAACGCACACCCTTTCATGCGACTACACTTTGCCTGCATAGTTTCCACCATTCTAACTGATGTGGCTTTCTTCTTTCCATGTAAGACTCTTGGTTCCCCATTGTCATCCACACACTCAATGGCTTTGTCATAACAATCCACCTTGGTCTTGTGAAGTTATAGCCAGTCCATACCCAATAGCATAATATATGATCCCAGCAACAATAGATTCAAGTGCGCTGATGTGGACATGTCATTTAACTCAAATGCACAAGCTTTTACCCAATGATGAACTCTTTTATTTGTATTTGTAGCCAACTGCACTAACCAATATTCTGCATGCACTTCTTTATTCAAACCACACTCATCCACGATGTTAGGACTAACATAACTATAATTAGATCCAAGGTCAATCAAAATAGAAAAAACTTGATCACAAAGCTTACCATCCATCTCAATCATAGATGCCTGATGATTGCCTGCCTATTACCTAATGTTGCATAGATAATAGGACACTCTGTCCAACATCCCCAACATTCTGCTCCTTCTGTGCACTATATATATGAGGCCTACCACCCTGATTCTATGGACAATCTCTCTTAAGGTGTTCCTTGTCGCATGTCCAACACTCCAACCTTCCAGTACCATCATCTCTATGTTGTTGTTGTGATCCATGTCCCTATGTAGCTGCATTGAAATTCTTTTGTGATGCCATATTTTCTTTCTCTTCCACATTCTGAGGCCTTGTTCTTTTTGGCTGCCATTTACCTTTACCTTTATCTTTGCCTTTCCATACTTGCTGAGATTCATTCTTATGCTTCGACTGCTCATAGCAATGCTTTAATTTCCCAATAACTTCCTCTAGTGATCAAGGCTCTTCATACTCAATCTGATCTCTAGATACTAATGGAAAACCACTAACAAATTGTTGAACTTTAGCCTTCTCATCTTTAATATACAGTACATACCTCGATAGCACCAGGAACTTAGTCGTGTACTCTTCATCTATCATTGATCCCATCTTTAGCTCATATAATTATTTCGGCTTACTTTCATAGTACCTTTCTGACAAGTATTTCTTCCTTAAAATCCTCTTGAACTCGTGCCAACTCAAGTCCTTTGTCCTGATGTCTCTAACCCACTTCACATCTTCCCACCAGATATCTGTTTTAACTCTCAGGCTGAAGATAACTACTCTGGCCTTCATATTATCTGTGTAATTATGAAACTCAAAGAACTTCTTCATCCCAAGTATCCAAGCCTCTGCATCCCCTGGCTTCTTCACATGTCCATTTAAAGTAGGTGGCTTTTCTTTCTTAAATTCATCTAGAAAGTATCCCCTATCACTTATTTTGTAAGGATGATAACGAAGATGATCATAATGTTTGTCAGAACCAGAACTAGAGTAGTACATGTGCCCATCACCTCTCCTATCCAAAGTATCCAACGACCTGCCATCTCTAACCATGTCATCTCTACCCGACCTATGACCACCATGAGACCTATTTCCATGTGCCCCATTAGTTTTGTCCTCCTGCCCATGGCTGTTCCGAAGTGGCCCCTGTCCCTACAATTCTGACAAACTTTGAAGGAGTATTGCATTAACCTTTGTTTGTTTCTCTTGTGCCTGCATGATTTTTTCATTGTCCACCTTACAAATCCTTATTTCTTCCTTCAAGCTTCTCAATGTGTATGCTAAGTCAAAAGAGTGCCAAACACCACGTTTCTCATCTGATTCATAGGGAGAATCTTTGTATTCTACCATCTTGCTAGTCATTTTTTATCTCTTTCCTTCGAGGCATACTATGTCAGCTAAACCAAATCACAATAAACCAACATACCTTAGCAAAATTAGGGGAGGATATCTCTTCTGCAAGATCAAACAATCAACGTAGTTCATGTATAACATAATCATGACAACATATATACATATAATACATAGCATATAACCATATAACCATTATTCTAGCTAAAATCTAGTCATCAACACATGACCATATCAAATACCCGTACCATGACCTCATGCACGAAGAAAAAAACCATGAAAATGTACGCTAACAATACACAAGCATAAATAATATGTAACCAATCATACACTCACAACGACACACTTCACAACAACAACATCCTCTTTCACATGGCGACATCACTACAACCATGACTGACACCATGCATATGCAGCAAGCATATAGAACACAAGGATGATTACCACACATGCAACCAACATGAATGCATGACCAACGCACACCGCCCATCCAGTCCAAGGGGTGAACCATGCTCCGATACCACTCTATAACACCCTCATCCCACATCTACCCAAGTAACCGTCCAACCAGGGTAAATATGTGACGAGAGGTCACTATGATGGGATTCAAACTCCTAAGTCAACTTAAGGAACTAGAATCGATGGAAACACACCATACAAACCTTCCACATCAGCAACAGGACTCCCAAGAGCCATCCCAACCACGCAGGTAACGAGCCCCTAAGACCAACTAAAGTTTTAGACCATTAAACCCCCATACACTCCCTTGATATGGACATGCAAGCGTCAAAGAGGATCCAAATACTCCTATAACATGGGTATGCACGCGTCTAGGGACTTTTCTCCTCAAACATGTGCCTGTGACTCTGAGATTTGTGGCACTTTTTCAGGCCCATAGCTCAGGTCACTACCCATAACTCAATGACACTTTCAAAACTAAAAGATAACAACAGAATAATGATACAAATTCAATTGCTTGAACAAGGACTCGACTTGACCCCTTCTAGCTATGACAAGAATTCGTCAAACATGTCACAAATATGTAATCTACATGTTTAAACAACATATCTGAGCATAGGGGTCTCATACTTATCTGAGAATCGCTAAGAAGCATTGTTCCCTTATATCATTAGATGCATTATCATCTATTAGGTCATAGATACATTGTTCATTCATTTACAAATAAAAACATGAGGAGAGCCATACATCATCACTTGTCATAATACATGCTTATAGCCAGCATAATAACAACATTAATATCAAGGATACATCATCCATAGAATCCACAAATAACCAATACATTTACACATAAGATGTCAAGGAGAAAACCTCTTATTAATGAATGCCAACACCAACCCGGGATGGGACTACCACATTCCACCCGACCGTAGATTGGTTGAGCCAAATATCTCTTCAACCAATCACCCTTGTGCCATATTCCTAGCATGAATGTGGGACTCAAACCAAAAGAACCAACCAGGGCATCCCGAGGCTATACCACCTCAACCTCATCAATAGAAACACCGCAATCCACACCAGATCACTAGGCCAACATAATAAACATGTAATAACAAGATTTACCATGATCTCCACCAGATCACTAGGCCAAAACAAGCATGGATGCCACTGGATTTATCCACATAAATTTTCTTGTCTCCTAGTCTCTTAGGCTTTACCGCAATCCACACCGGATCACTAGGCTCTAAACCGAGACTCCACTCTCCAGGATTTACCGTATATCCCATCCCAGGATTACTAGGCTTGATGGAGAGAACCAACCTCTAGGATTTACCATATATCCCACCATTCACCAATCAAGGATTCTTAGGCCCACCGAGGCAACACGAAATATGGCTTTACCGCAACCCACAGTCCGGCTTAGGGATTACTAGGTCATGTGCTATATTGTTTAGATATCCACCTCACTCAGCTTCGAATCCATCCCATAATCTAGGTCAACCAAAACATGAGAACCCCATCACACCATGGCTATCCGAAAATGGAAAAGCTAGGCTGAAAACACTGTCACACCTAGAAAAACACATGTCATAATAGTAAAAAACCACATGCAATACCATGCATGCCAAATCTTAATGATGAAAACACACATGCAAATCGATACCTACAAAGCATCCTCCTATACTTGCTTTATCTTGCTCTTCCTTGCTTGCTCCTTCCTTCCTCTTGCCTTCTTTTCCTTTCTTGGTCCAATGCAAAGTGCTCCAAGAAAACTCTAAGTGTCTACGAGTGAGAGAGAGAGAGAGAGAGAATAATAAGAGAGCTCCAAAATTGAATTAACAAAAGGTGCCAACTGATTGTGAGAATCTTTATTATCAACTAGGCCTTTATTCTCTTCATTTCCAATTATTTTCCTTCATTTCCCTCCTCACATGCAACCTATGACCTTTCACCTTCCTTTTCTCTTAATTCCCATTATTTTCATAAATAAACTTGCCAAAAATTCCATTTTGCCTTTCCAAATCCTTAGCCATTACCTTTGCCAATTTCCTTAGCCATAATAAACCAATGAACACCCACACTAGGATGTTTTTCCCAACATTTAGCTTAGAGTAAGTGTCCCATCAACTGTGGTTATTATTTTTCCTTTATTAACTTTTATTACATGGAATTTTCACCAGGGTTGTTACATTATCCACACATTATTTCTTTTTCATGCAAGGAACAATCCAAACTTAGTGTAATTAGAGAGCATTGTAAAGGATCACCAAATATCCACATCTTATCACACTTTGTATATTCACTCTACCACTTGCACACACATTACACATCACACACTAAGCTTCTATAAGCTTTGTACAATAGGGCATCCAGTTTCCAGATATTTCTATACTTAGTTTATTTTGGCTTACAATATCACACCATAAGTGAAGCAAGACTCCTAAAAGAAACCATAACTTGAACTAATAAATTTCCCCACAGGGGCCACAAAATAATTTATAGTTCAGGTTAGAACCATCGAAGGTAGGCATCCCATAAGCTACCATGGTCATGATACATCTTTGAAACATAGAAGTTGACTTGTAGGGTACTTAAAATCCTTCATCATCCCATGCAAAAGATTACCCGAGCACGTCAGAGACCCGATTTAGAGGGGGTTTGGCTTAGGTCCAGTGCGTGTGGTACTATTTGGGGCTACCCGACCCGTTTAGTGCTCAGTATTGGTAACTAACTACTAAGAATCTAAAGACTCAAGTGCTCCCATGGGAGGAAGGTTTCTTAGTGGCCAAAATTAGGGCATCCTTTCCTATAGGTGGAGGTGTGGGAAGAACTAAAGCCTCATCCATTACCTTGGTTGATTCTTCGGCTGCTAGAAAGAGTCACTTGTTCTCTTGGGATGTTGCCCCAATACCCATCAGAAGATATCTCTGTAAGGATCAATTACTTTGAGAGTGGCAAGGACGAATAGGTCTTCATAAGATAGTTTATCATACGCAAAAACAAATGAAAACCATTTTTTGTTTGATTGATCACATAGCATAAGTTAACAGGAGAGTAATCATTTTATTTTTCGTTTGTTTTATGTATGTGATTTACTTACCTTGATACTTATCTTCTTCCCTCATCACACAAAGTGCCACACACTCTACTCGACACTCTAGGGGGACCCCATGGATCCTCATCGCTCTAAATGCTTCCAATACCTCCCCTCATTACTGGGAGGTGTGCCAGGTCTCTCGTCATTTAGGTGTAGAAGACAACACAAAACAATTTTTTATATGATCATCCTTTCTCACTACAACTTTGATTGGGACCCCTCCTCGTCAAAGCACTACTTTCACTACCCCTCAAGTGACTCCATATGCTACCCCTCAAGGGACCCCTCACATTACCCCTTAGGGGAGACCACACAACTCCCCTATTGGGACTCCACTCGGTTCTCACTGGGGTAACCATCCTCATCAGGGAACCCCTTTACATATAGTTGTTCAAAAATATTTTTTGATGGCGAACAACTTTCAAGTCCCATTTTTCTTCCTTAATTCTCCTTAATTTAATCCAATTAACCAATGACCCAATTGCACATGGCCAGAATTGGCCACCCATGCCAACCAAGCTACCTTTGGGTGTTCCAAAATTTGAAGGGAAACAAGGAGAAGATCCAGGAAATCAAGTTATGACCTTTCACCTTTCGTGTTCATCCAGAGTATCACGGAAGATATTATTTGTCTGCAACTGTTTCAATGCACCCTCACAGGGCCCGCAGCAAAATGGTACATAGGACAACCCTCTGGGTCACATGGGAACTTCAGATCCCTAGCCACAACATTCCTTACATTCTTCCAACTCCCTATCCGCCTAGACTCATGACTAGAACTCCTAATCCATTTCAAACAAACATCTGCTACGCACATATCGGGCCACATCCATGAGTGGCAAAAATTTCGTAGTTTGTGCAAAGCTCATACGGAGTCCAAAATCCTCCTCAACCTATTTTTAAGATCTCTCACATCAGAAATCTCAAAATATGTGGAAAATTCCTCCCCACAAAATAAGGAAGAGGCTATCACCAAAGCTCAACAATTAGAGCTCATATACATGCAATCTGGATACCTCTACCATGTCCTTCCAGATGCACCCTTCCTGCAAAATTTTAAACCCGAGTTACCAAGTGCATCTAGTTTTGCAGATGGGTTGATTGGGACCATAGCCCAAAATCAACCAGGAAACACCTTCTAGTACTCTGGAAATACATACAATGGCCAACCATTTGGTACCATGCTTGCAACACCTCCACCACAAAACATAGGATATTATCCCAGTTAACCTACCCCTCTACAAAACCTTGTTATCTAGGGTAGCCAATATCTCTCCACACAGGGTAGCCAATATCCTCTCGCACAAAGAAATACATACCCCCCCAGGACCGCAGAAACAATTTCCACTTCCCAAAGCACTTATGCTAACCAAGGACAGGGGAACCAATATTTCCCTTTTCCAACACCTCAACAGAATAACCCACCAGCATAAAATAATGCAGGGGTTAATTTTGTGCAACCTTCTCTCCCTCAATAGTAGCAATCATTTGAACAACTAAACATGGCTAATCCACCCAACACTGCTAAGAAAAAAGGAAAGAATAAGCCAAAGGTAGAGCTTAGACAGGGGGGTGAACAATCAACAACAACCCATGGGGGCACCAGCTGGGGGAAACCCCAACCGGAACCCAAACCAGGGACAGAACAATGATAACCCATAAAGGCAAACCAAGAACCCTAGTCTACGAACCAATCATGCTTGTTCCATTTGTGGGGAATACGGTTATTACACCCATCATTGTCCTCAACTCCCTGAGTTGAAGATAATGAAATGCACTGGGGGGAAAGAGGGAAAAAAACAAAAAACTGAAGTAATGCATAATCCTTTTCCCCATCAAGGAGTGGTAAATACTAAGTAGGAACCCTCCCAATAACACTTTCATAATCCTCTTGGAGGAAGTTCCCAGAATACCTCAATTCATGACATTTATATGGCAGGTGAAGACGTTCTCTTTCAGATGGGAAATCGAGATTACGAAACTCCGCCATAAACCAACCCTTCCACATTGACCACTACAGCTCCTAAAACACCTTTGACAATCCCTTGATACCCCATAGAACCCATCCCAAAGATGGTCAAAGGACCTTTATGGAAAACTAGACATAACTCAAAGGCTTTTCACAACTACAACTTAGTCAATGACTTAGCTCAATATCATTTAGCTATGTCAACATTGGAAGTCTTGCAAACATGCCCAACCTAACGAAAAGCCTTACTTTCTGCATTAAGAGTAATCAACCCTGTCGATTCTCATTTAATGGCTTTTGACTTGGATAAAGCTACCACATGTCTTCCATCAGTTGTCGCCTACAAAATTCCAGTCTTAGTTCGGAATATCACCATCCACCGCTGCATAGACAATGAGGGAGCGTTCACATGTATTAACCAAAATAGTTTGGAAAAAACTTGGATCTCTCGAACTCAAACCATCCAACATCACTCTCAGAGCATACGACAGGCACCCTTCTGCTCCCGTAGGCCTCTACCAAGATGTTCCAGTACAACTTGCCGGTAAACCAGTGCTTATTCACATAGAAGTCCTAGACGGACAGTTGGATTACAATATACTTTTTGACTGAAGTTACATGTATGCATTGACTGTAGTGGCATCTTTCGTATTCAGGAAAATGATGTTCCCTCGTGATGGGAAAATTGTTATAATTGACCAACTCACATACTATGAGAATAAGACATTAACTACCCCTAATGGTGTGCTACCATTCGCTAGATATTCCCTTGATTTGATCACAACCTACAATGAACTAGTACCTGGCCAATTTAAACCATCAATGCTCATCGATACATACCTTGTAGACCCACCTTTGTTGGAGGGAATTCCTACAGCCACAGGAGCCCTGGTGTGCATGATGAGTTCATCAAACACCCCTCAAGATCAGGAACCAATTCCAGATACTAATAGCACTGCGGTTTCCAATTCTACGTTCCTCCCATATGCTATCACCCAAACACCCTTCTTATACCCTCCACTTGGTCTTTGTCTCACACCAAGTCATTGCAACACTTACGCTACCAAATATGGCTCTAGTGACACCGGTCTAGTCTAGTATATGGACCCTCAATCCATGTCAATAAACTCAAGTATCACTTCAACATGCATCATTCTTGTATCCCCTCCTTTGGATACCACCCCACAATGAGCAATGCCTGCATCGACACCAGTCGATGCCAGCAAAAGGGATAAGAAAAAAGGCAATAAGGTGGAAGCTTCAAACTCTTCCTCCTACAGGGTACCTCCACACTCTACTTTGTGTGAAGTAGTTGGGTACCCTACAAATATGTGCCCCAAGCTAGATGATTTAAAATATCTTATGCATGCCCAAAAAATGCCAGTGAACCCACCTCTAGCTACTGGAGAAAAGACCACACCAGCACGTAATAAGGCATTGTGCACCAACCATGCATGCACTACATGCGTCAAGTACGGGCATTACACTCATCATTGCCCTGAGGTCCCTCAATATCGAGATGCTTTAAGTGCACTCGCCCAAGCCAATACCGTGGCCCCATCATTTCTCGCCACGCCAATGATGGATGATGGATCCAAAACCATATTTTTTGTTTTTGAGGGATAAGCTTCATGCTCATATTCCCCTAACACCTGTTGTACCTCTGAGATAGTAGTAAGTCAAGCTACCAATGCAAAAGCATATAAAATAATTATTTTGGGGGTTTTTGGTTTTAATTTTGGAAGACGAATGAATGAAGACAGATGTAGGATTGAAGTAATTAATCCTTTGGGTTATATTAATACTTTAGCAAAAGGCTGCTATAAAGCCTTATACAGTGATATAGATCAAAATAGTGGTGAGTAGAAGACAGCAAAAAATATAATTATCACAGTTTCTAGACTATAAAACAGAACAATCATAAGTTGGAAAACCTTCTGAACTACGTTCAAAAGATTCAAGGCAGTATACTTAAGCTTACACAAGATGCTAGTGATTTATGATTAGAAGGGATTAGCTACAAAAACAGTTGCATTAATCCAATCTCTTAATAGATGATCACTTCAGGAGCTTATAGGAATCAATTGAAACTCTAATTGTTCCTCCTTAGATATCTTTGTAAGTCATAAGCATATGAACAAATAACACAATGATTGAAAACTGGAAAAACTTACAGGATAACACAAAACTGTGTAAAACCAGATTCAGAATCCTCTGGTTTGTATTAAGGTTCCAGAAAGATCGATTACATCAAGTGTCTGCAAAATCTTCGTTCAAAGGTGGCTTCCAAGTTCCAAGTATTATAAACAGTCAAAGACTTTTACAAGCAGTGAGCTATGAATCTTGAACTCCGAACCCATAACGTCTCAAGAAGAGAGTTATTTATACAATAATAAAACTACAAATATCTTAAAATTGTTTAAGATTTATTCAAGAAAAGGAAAATATCTTCATGGCAAGAAGATAGGGGAAGCTGTTGAACTGCTTCTTGCTGTCCCCTTTATTCAGGTTGTGCTGGCTTTTGTATGATTGATATTTGCCCCTTTATGTTGCTTGGTTGTTTACATTCTTCACGCTGGTCGATTGCTTCATTTAACTTTTTATCTGATATGTTTAAAAACTTTGTGAATCTCTTTTAACCCTACTAAGTAGATTTGACTGTGGATTTCAGGTTTTATTGTGCATTCCAATTTTTACTGTGTTTTTACAGTAAATTTCCATATTTATCTTCAAACTATCACGCAGGATTTTTGTTTATAAACCTGGAACAACAGTCTTCTTACCTGCAAAACACATAAACTATTAAGAAAAACTCAGGTGGCAGAGAAGGTCTTCATTGGCTTCAAAAGGCTTATCGGAAGGAGTCCAGGGAATATCGGAGGGTGAAACCATGATTTAATGGCCACAAAGGCATTATGGATGCTGCAATGTATAAAACAGGCAAACAGAGCAAAATGGCGTTAAAATCCGTTTAATGGAAAAAACAGTCTTCTTTTACATTTATCGGGCAAAGGTGAACAGTGTGAAAGAAAGAGTACGGAGGGATTAAATATGGCGGGAATGGCTTAATCGTGGTCAAAATGTGATTAGCGGCTTAAATGAAGGCTTTGGGTCATTTCTTCATTTAAATCGAAAAAAAAAAAAAAAAAAAAAAAAAATTTAACACAGAAAATCATCGTAAAACACATAATGGCGGATTTGAAAATGTATTAACCTGGTGGATAATGATATCGGTTCCGACGTTAATCACATATCTCTATCGGAGTGGGAAGGGGGTAGGCCCATCGCAAAGGGATGCGACAGGGACCGGATGCGAAATGGCGATAGACTGTAATATATGTATGGTCGGGTGTGTATCCCATCACAATCGGAGATCGCAATGGGCAACGGGTTATGGTATAGCGGGACTTTGCGATGGAGGGGTGGACGCAATATGGGAATAGACTGAAATATATATGTGGTCGAGTCCGGGCTTTGTTATCACAGTCGGGGATCGGAGTTTGCAATGCGGGGAGGGTTATTTATATGAAGGACTTTCAACCCGCCGATATTGCCATGCGATTATTTATATGAAATACATAGTTTTTTAATAAAACTATAGTACATGGATGTCTAAAGGGTTGCGAATCCTGCCGATGCGATATTTGTGAAATACATAGTTTTATTAATAAAACTATTGTATATGCATGTTTTAAAGGCCCGCGGTTCCACCGATGCGATATTTGTGTATAATATATAGTTTTTAAACAAAACTAAGGGTTTTTTGGATATTTTATTAGAGGAGTTATATTATATGGGAAAGGGAAAATATTAAGGGTTTAATACACTAGTTAGTGTTAAAATGGGATATGAGCGGGAAAAGGGAAAATATATGAAATATAAGCGAAAAAGAGGAATAACACTAAGTATTATGTTTTATGTGGGTTTTTGCTTTCATATATGCATAATACTTAGGGTAAAACATCCTTTGTGGGTTTTTGAGGAAAAGAGGGATTTTAATGGTAAAAAGGGGATTTTACATGGTAAAAGGGATTTTTCATGGTGTTTTTACTTTTCCTAGGTAAAAAGGGCTTTTTCCATAGGAAAAGGGGTTCTTAGGGGAAAAGGAATGAATATGAATGTATGAAGGTAGGAAGGGGAAATTAACGAATATAGGGATGAATGAAGATGAATGGGAAAGTTAATTACGTGATCAAGTAGTCCTTCATTTGCCTTGTATAATTGCCTCCTGGACATAGAAACATGATAAATGTACATTTTGTCCAATCAACCATTAAACTTCTGCAACCTTTCTCTACTTACCCTTTGCTTATCCTATCAATTTTTCTTCATTTAATGGGTGCATTTAAGCTAGCAAACCCTTATCCTTTCTTCTTGTTTAACAAAAACAAACTATCTAAATCTATCCTTATAACCTCCAAGGGCTCAAATTAAACTAATGAGCACCTTATTATTCTCTACCTAAATACTGATCTGCCAAGGTTAAACAATTTGGCCAGATCCTTATCTCTAACTATAACATCAAATTTAAAGCCTGAAACAGTCAAGACTAAACAGTTTGATTATCATGGGTTGTGCAATTTAGACAAGCTGCACACAACCATTATTTTGTAGGAACATAGTAGTGCCATTTAGACTCGCTCACTTTCAGAGTTTATTTGTTTTCTTTCTACCTAACATTTTCTTTTTGCCTTGATTTTTTAGAGCATCTAACCTAACATTTTCTTTGATATGGACCTCATCATCAAAATATTTTTTAAACTAACATTTTATTCACTATTGTTATGTCCATATCCTAACTTAACATTTTTTGAAATATTCTATCTAACCAAAACCGAAAAATGCTACAACATTGGCTCCATCTGGGGACTGCTTTCTCCTGTAGAATGCAGAGAACATGCAGATCCATGTGCCTTCTCCTCGGGCTATGGAGTCCTTACTGTAAGAAAATCACACTGACATCTTGGAAAGGGAAAGAAAACCGGAGTATTTACAATGAAAACTATTTCAACTTCTTAGTATTGAATGTAATGTTTGAGAAACCTTCCATTTACAAGATAAGTGGAATATTGCCCCTCAAGATTCTACAGCACAAAAGTGTTGTTACCCTTCACTTTAGCAATTGCTAAAGGTCCAAACCATAGATTGTTGAATTTTCCATGATTTCCTTTCTCTTCTCTCCTGGCATCCCATCTTAGAACTAGATCACCTTCCTTAAAGTCCCTTTCCCTGGCTCTTCTATCAAACAATACCTTCATATTATTCAGATGTTTCTGCAATTTGTATTGAACTTCAACTCTATTTTCATTAAGCTCAATAATCTGATTTATTCTTCTAGAAAAATCATCAAGTTCATCTGTTGCATCCTGCAGAAATTTTAAAACAGGGAAAGCCAAATTGGTAGGGAAAATTGCATCTTTCCCATAGACTAGCTGAAATGGAGATTTGCCAGTTGACCTCTTTGGAGTAATTCTGTTTGCCCATACTGCATAAATCAAATGTGAATCCTAGCTCTTCTTATGATCAGCTAGTGTCTTTTTTATTACCTTTACCAAGCTCTTGTTTGATGATTCTGCAAGGCCATTACCCTGAGGGTAATATGGAGTTGAATGATGTAACAAAATCTGATATTTCTGGAAAAAGTCAATCATTTTAACACTAGAAAAAGATGTTGCATTATCAGTGACAATTTGAGTTGGGCAACCAAATCTAGCTAAGATATTCTCCTCAATAAACTTAATTACCACTGCATCAGTAGCATTTCTGACTGGAATTGCTTCCACCCATTTAGTAAAGTAATCTGTTGCAGTGAGGATCCATCTATGCTAATTACTTGAAGTGGGATGAATCTCTCCAATAAAATCTAATCCCCATTGAGAAAAAGGTGTTGAAACTATGGATGGAACAAGTGGAAGAGCAACTAATTTCTGTTTTCCAGCAAACATTTGGCAAGGAACACAACCTCTCACCTTTGCCCCTACTTGTAAAAACAATGTGGGCCAATAAAATCCTCCCCTCAGAATCTTGTATGTTGTAGCTCTCCAAGCATAGTGTCCCCCACAAAATCCTGCATGAAACCGATCAATGATGCCTTCAGTTTCTGATTCTGTTAAACATAATAACAAAATGTTAAGTGGATCTTTCTAGTATAAATTTTCATTCATAATGCAGCACTTGACTGATTTTAACTTGAGAAGTTTACACTGGGCTTTGGAGAATGATGTTGGACACTCAAAATGGATCAAGAAATTTACAATATCTTGATACCAATTTGACAACAAATATTTTTCATCAATGTGAATAGGACTGATCTACTATGAAGGTGGGGGTTCTTGTGGATTCTCCCATGTAGGATGAAGAGAAGGTTCTTGTGGATTCTCCCCTTCTGCAAGGACAGAAGGTTCTTGTGTATACTTCCCTTGTATTTCTAGAACATAATTGATTCCAAGTATTTTGCAGTTTGATTCAGCTAGAAGCTTAGCTAATCCTTGACCTTTTACTAGCTTGGTGGTCTTGATAGTTAGATCAAATTCCAGAATTTGAGTGATCCATCTATCTCTCTTCCCATCAGTGTCTGGTTGGGTTAAGACAATTTTTATAGCACTATTTGCGACATAAGCAGTAATAGGTCAGTGTAATACATACATCCTGAATGATTTCACGGCTTGAATAAGGGCATAGGCTTGCTTCTCAATGATGTCATACTTCAGCTCAACATCTCTCATAACCTAGCTGAAAAGGGCTATGGGTTGGTCATGGGAATCTTCTTTTTTCTGTAATAAAACAGCAGCAAGGGTTGTTTCAGAGGCAAAAGAGAAAATACTAAATGGCTTTGTATAATCGGGGCTGGCTCAGGTGGGAACTTTAGAGATCGCCCTTTTTATTTGTTCAAATGCATGCCTAGAAGAGGGAGTCCATTTGACTTCATGGTCCTTTCGGAGCATGTCTGTTACATCTTTCACTATCTCTGCATAATTGGGAATAAATCACCTCAGAAAATTAATCTTGCCCGGAAAAGCTTGAATCTCCTTTCTGTTTCTAGGTAAGGTCAATGATTCTATGGTAGATACTTGTTTGTGATCAATTACTATGCCCTCCTTTGAAATAATATGGCCCAACAGTTTTCCTTCTTTAACAGCAAACAAGGACTTCTTTGGGTTTAGTGATTTTCCAAATTTTCTACACCTGTAAAAAACCTTCATCAAGTGCTTTAAATGTTTCTGATCAGATTTCGCAAAAATAATTATGTCATCAAGATAAACAACTACAAATTTATTTACCTGTCCCATGAAATCGATGTCCATAGCTCTCTGAAACGTTGCCCCAGCATTGGTCAAGCCAAATGGCATCCTAGCGTACATGAATGTACCCCAGGGTGTAGTAAAAGTTTTTTTCTCTTTATCTGTTGTATCAACGTTCACCTGGTTATAACCTGAAAAACCATCAAGCATAGACAGTGTTTGTGCACCTGAAACCATTTGCATTAACTGGTCCACTTTGGGCAAAAGATAATTATCTTTTAATGATGCCTTATTCAAATTTCTAAAATCCACGCAGAGTCTTAATCTCCATTTTTCTTTCTAACAGGAACCAGATTTGCAACCCAATTAGAATGTCCAAGAGGGAGGATGATCTGTGCATCTAACATTTTCTTAATCTCCCTTTCTATAGTTGGTAAAAGGGCTGGATTTATCCTTCTAAGCTTTTGCTGATACGGTTTTGCTTCTGGCTTCAGAGGAATTTTGTGTTGTATTAATGATGTGTCATATGTCTTTAAATTAGCGTAAGTCCAGGCAAACACGTCTTTATACTTTTGCAATAACTTAAAATACTAAGCTTTGATTTCTAGGTCTAGAGATGCGCACAATTTTATGTTTTTGACATCTTCAATAGTTCTAACATTAATTTTCTCTACGTCATCTTCTGAAGAAATGGACTGTGGGTTTTGCAAAACATCGTTTTGATCGAATAATTTTTCTAAAGGAATGAGTCCCTTTGGAATAAAATTATTGGATAATTGGATAACATCATGATTAGAAATCTGGGCTTTAAAATCTATAGTATCATTTCCTTCTGCGGTTTTATTTCCTTCTACGTTTTCAGTTCTATCATCTTCAATTTGCAGAAACTAAAAATCATCTATTACCTGAAGAAACATTTTCAATTGTTCATCATCTTCAAATATTTGCCAATGTTTCAGGTTATCTGCAATAGATGGCCTGTATTTGACTTGAATTTGATAAAGCACATTTGTATGATCAGGAATTTTAAAAGCGCTGGCAGAGACGGCTAAGGCATCAGCGTGAATGTCCTGATCTCTCAGAATATGAGTCAAATTAAAAGCATCAAACAGATTTTCAACTGTATTCCATACTTCATAACGATAGGACCTAATTCTAGGGTTCTTGGTCTAGAAAACAATCTTTACTCACTTAACGATAAGCTCAAAATCAGTAAAAACACTCAAGATCTGAACTTTTAAGCTTTTGGCTAAATTCAATCCTAAAAGAAAAGCTTCGTATTCAGCTACATTATTAGTGACTTCGAAGTCTAATTTACATGATTGTGTTATATTTTCCTTTTCAGGGGAAATTAAAACTACACCAGCTCCTGCCCCATCTTTTGTGCAAGAGCCATCAAAGAACAGTTTCCAAATATCAGTTTGGTTTGGTTCAAAACTTTCAACCACCTCTTCAATTTTGACTTGAGTTTTATGTTGGTTTGAAGTGAGCTGAAAACAACCAAAGTCTTGATCTATTGCATAAATTGGATGGTTCCTTGGCTGGTCAGTTTTACAAACAGTATGTGCAAATCTTACCTCTCTATATAATCTTAACTGCTCTCCTCCATAAACAGGAATAGTAGCGTATGACATGTCCATCTGTAGAGTTCCTCCTAGTTTGGCACAGCAAGACCTAGAAAGGAGCATTCCAAACTTGGGAGGGATATCTGTTACAACAATATCAAGCACTATGCTTTTCACTGGAATTTGGGCTAGGGTAACCACTAGATCCTTAATCAATCCCAAACAAGGCACCCATTTAGAATCAAAGGTGTACAGGTCATGGTAGGATTTAGTGATATCTAATTTTAAAAGGTTCATGATTGATTTTGGCATAAGGTTGTGTGATGCTCATGAATCAAGCATACAATTTCATAACATGGAGTTATTTGTTTTAAAAGTTACATAGAAAGGATGCACTACCTCATCTATCATATCTGAACTAGGTCCAAAAACTACAGTTGTTTTTTCATCTTGCAAACTTATTACATCACCTTCAGCATCAACTGAAGTATTTTGAATCCATTTTGTAACTTGGCTTTTGTAACCAGGGTTTTTTGAAAGTTCTGACAATGGAATTGGGATCTTAACCCTCTCTAATTCTTTTTCAACATTAAACGCAGTCAAAATATTTTTACCAGTTTGGTTAGTATCATTTGATTGATCTAATGGTTGAATAAGAGTTGTTTGAGCTTCAGTAGTTTTGGTACGTGGTTCAATCACTGTAGTTTCCTTTGGAGGTCTCCCAGGACCAGGTCTAGGTCTAAGGTCATACCTTTTGTTTAATTCTGCAATTAAAAATTCAGAAAAAGCATGATATTTAGATACCTGTGAAGCTTCCTAATCTTCTTGAGCATGATTCTGATTAAACTGATGAACACCTTATTATTCTCTACCTAACTACAGATCTGCCAAGGTTAAACAGTTTGGCGAGATCTTTATTCTCTAACTATAACATCAAATTGAAAGCATGAAACAGTCAAGACTAAATAGTTTGACTGTCATGGGTTGTGGAATTTAGACAAGCTGCACACAACCATTATTTTGCAGGAACATAATAGTGCCATTTAGACTCGCTCATTTTCAGAGTTTATTTGTTTTCTTTCTACCTAACATTTTCTTTTTGCCTTGATTTTTTAGAGCATCTAACCTAACATTTTCTTTGATATGGACATCATCATCAAAATATTTTTTAAACTAACATTTTATTCACTATTGTTATGTCCATATCCTAACTTAACATTTTTTGAAATATTCTATCTAACCAAAACCAAAAAATGCTACAACATTGGCTCCATCTGGGGACTGCTTTCTCATGTAGAATGCAGAGAACCTGCAGATCCATGTGCCTTCTCCTCGGGCTATGGAGTCCTTACTGTAAGAAAATCACACTGACATCTGGGAAAGGGAAAGAAAACCGGAGTATTTACAATGAAAACTATTTCAACTTCTTAATATTGAATGTAATGTTTGAGAAACCTTCCATTTACAAGATAAGTGGAATATTGCCCCTCAAGATTCTGCAGCACAAAAGTGTTTTTACCCTTCACTTTAGCAATTTCTAAAGGTCCAAACCATAGATTGTCGAATTTGCCATGATTTCCTTTATCTTCTCTCCTGGCATCCCATCTTAGAACTAGATCACCTTCCTTAAGTCCCTTTCCCTGGCTCTTCTATCAAACAAGACCTTCATATTATTCAGATGTTTCTACAATTTGTATTGAACTTCAACTCTGTTTTCATTAAGCTCAATAATCTGATTTATTCTTCTAGAAAAATCATCAGGTTCATCTGTTGCATCCTGCAGAAATTTTAAAACAGGGAAAGCCAAATTGGTAGGGAAAATTGCATCTTTCCCATAGACTAGCTGAAATGGAGATTTGCCAGTTGACCTCTTTGGAGTAATATGGAGTTTAATGATGTAACAAAATATGATATTTCTAGCAAAAGTCAATCATTTTAACACTATAAAAAGATGTTGCATTATCAGTGACAATTTGAGTTGGGCAACCAAATCTAGCTAAGATATTCACCTCAATAAACTTAATTACCACTGCATCAGTAGCATTTCTGACTAGAATTGCTTCCACCCATTTAGTAAAATAATATGTTGCAGTGAGGATCCATCTATGCTGATTACTTGAAGTAGGATGAATCTCTCTAATAAAATCTAATCCCCATTGAGAAAAATGTGCTGAAACTATGGATGGAACAAGTGGAAGAGCAGCTAATTTCGATTTTCTAGCAAACATTTGGCAAGGAACACAACCTCTCACCTTTGCCCCTACTTGTAAAAACAATGTGGGCCAATAAAATCATCCCCACAAAATCTTGTATGTTGTAGCTCTCCAAGCATAGTGTCCCCCACAAAATCCTGCATGAAATTGATCAATGATGCCTTCAGTTTTTGATTCTGTTAAACATAATAACAAAATGTTAAGTGGATCTTTCCAATATAAATTTTCATTAATAATGCAGTACTTGACTTATTTTAACTTGAGAGTTTTACACTGGGTTTTGGAGAATGATGTTGGACACTCAAAATGGATCAAGAAATTTACAATATCTTGATACCAATTTGACAACAAATATTTTTCATCAATGTGTATAGGACTGATCTTCTCTGAAGTTGGGGGTTCTTGTGGATTCTCCCCTATAGGATGAAGAGAAGGTTCTTGTGGATTCTCCCCTTCTGCAAGTACAGAAGGTTCTTGTGTATACTTCCCTTGTATTTCTAGAACAGAATTGATTCCAAGTACTTTGCAGTTGGATTCAGCTAGAAGCTTAGCTAATCCTTGACCTTTTACTAGCTTGGTGGTCTTGATAGTTAGATCAAATTCCAGAATTTGAGTGATCCATCTACCTCTTTTCCCATCAGTGTCTGGTTGGGTTAAGACAATTTTTACAGCACTATTTGGGACATAAGCAGTAATAGGTGAGTGTAAGACATACATCCTGAATGATTTCAGGGCTTGAATAAGGGCATAGGCTTGCTTCCCAATGATGTCATACTTCAGCTCAACATCTCTCAAAACCTTGCTGAAAAAGGCTATGGGTTGGTCATGGGAATCTTCGTTGGTCATAGATGTTGACAATACAACCTATGCTTGAATCCTCTCAAGTGTGTCTTCTGCGTCAACGCGGGAAGACTACTGGGATTCATTGTTTCCCAACAAGGTATTCGAGTCAACCCTCTCAAGGTCCAGGCCATCCACGAAGTTCCCCCTCCAAAAACATTAAAGCAATTACAAAGTTTGCAAGGTAAGGCAAACTTCTTATGCCACTTTATACATGACTATGCCACTTCTTTACATGGTTTCTTACGCCTCCTTCGTCGGGACATTCCCTTCCACTAGGATGAGTAGGCACAAAAATCGTTTGAAGCCCTAAAAGATGCATTATCTCAAGTTCCATTTATTATCCCCCTAACCACAATAAGGACTACACTCTTTACCTATCAGTATCTCACGTCGCAGTTACTGGGGTATTAGTTCAAGAAGGACCTGATAATATTACACAAGCAAGAACCTATCTAGGCCTGCCTTGAAGTATGAGTTAACCAAAAAGACTGACTTAGCCTTAGTACACTCCATACAGAATCTTTGGCATTACATTATCTTACATACCACCACTTTAATCACAAATATCAATCCCATGAGATATTTTCTCACTCGTCATATGATGAACCATAAATACGCTTGATGGGTAGTTACCCTACAAGAATTTGACTTACAATTTCTTTCCCCCAAGAGAAAAAAGGGGATTATCCTTGTCGAGTTCATCACATATCTCCCTACAAAGACCCAAGGGTCCCCTATTAATGATGTTTTCCCTGATGAACACTTGTTCTTTGTATCAATATATTACCCCAAATATGGTGACATCCTCCTCTTTCTACAGACTCAAAAGTTCAGACCTCAACCCACTTGCGACGATCAGAGGCGCATTCGCCACCAAGCCCCTCGTTACCTCCTTATGGGTCCTTTATCATTGAGGCATCAATACCATCCTTCGTTGATGCCTTACTCTTGAACAAGCTGAGCAGGTCTTAAATCATTGCCACAGTGGAGCTTGTGGCGGCCACCTATCAGGGATGGCAACTACTCAGAAAATCCTTTGTTTCGTTTATGCCTAGCCCACCATGTTCTGTGACCACATTTAAACAGTCAAAATATGTTCATAAGGCACGAGCTCCACCAGCTCCCTCTCACCCGGTCATTATCGCAGGTCCCTTTTCTAAATGGGGCATATACTTCATGACTTGCAACCCTCCATCTTCAGGCGGCCATAAGTACATTATGGTCAATGTTGACTACTTCGCCAAACGGGCAGAGGCCATGCCCGTTACCTCCCCCTACCAAGCCCATTACCAAGCCCCTAACAAGCAGAGGCCATGTCCGTTACCAAGCCCCTCGTTACCTCCTTATGGGGGGCGTCTTTTATCGTCGAGGCATCAACACCATCCTTCATCGATGCCTTACTCTTGAACAAGTTGAGTAGGTCTTAAATGATTGCCACAGTGGAGCTTGTGGCGGCCACCTATCAAGGATGGTGACTACTAGAAAATCCTTCATTTCGGTTATGCCTGGCCCACCCTATTATGTGACTGCATTTAAGCAGTCAAGAGATGTGAGTGGTGCCAAAAATATGTTCATTAGGCGTGAGCTCCACTAGCTCCCCTTCACTCAGTCATTATCGTAGGCCCCTTTTCTAAATGGGGCATAGACTTCATGACTTGCAACCCTCCATCTTCAGGAGGCCATAAGTACATTATGGTCACTGTTGACTACTTCACCAAAGGGGTAGAGGCCATGCCCACATATAACATTGTTGCACGATTTTTCTTTAACCATGTCATAACACAATTCGGTGTTCCCAAGGAGTTGGTCTTAGATCATGGCAAACACTTCGAGAATGAGATATATAAGGAGGTATCCCAAAACCTTGGTTTCTCTCTTAGGTTTTCTTCTCCATGCTACCCTCAATCCAACAACCAGGTAGAAGTTGTCAACAAAGTCCTCAAAACAATGTTGCAGCGTATGGTGAACAACCATAAAACCAACTGGCACCACATGGTGTTTTCAGCCTTATGGGCATACCACACCACGGTCAAAGAATCCACAGGATTCACACGCTTCCAATTAGTCTATGGGGTTGAATTTTCTCTCCCCATCAAGTGTGAGGTCCCTATCTTACACTCGGCCATCAAACTTCTCTTTGACACCACACCTTTAGAGAAAAGGTTGGTGCGGCTAAAACAAGTCAACAAAATTCGGTGAGAGTCCCTCCAACATAATGAAGCACACAAAAAACAAACCAAATCCTCTTTCGATCGCACTGCCACCCCTTGATCATTCACTGAAGGGGAGTTAGTCCTTCGCTATGATGTTTCTAAAGAAACTTTAGGATCGGGGAAGTTCAAGACATTGTGGAAGGGCCCATACATTATTAAAAATTGTCTCCTCAAGGGGGCATACATCTTAGCAGAGCTAGATGGGACTTGCCTCAAAGATCCCATCAATGGGCTCTACCTCAAAAAATTATATCCCTAAACATGTATGCACCATGACTTATTTTTTATGATGACCACCTCATCATGGATGTACACTAAAATCACTCTCTCATCATGTGTCACAAATGGATCACTCGCCAGCCTATCATCATGGGTTCGTCGATGGTGCTTCTCGATGGTCGCAAAACCTTGCCGTAATAGCCTAGGCCATATACTCTCCCAACCTAACACCCTTTCACCACAATGGGCTATGTATCGAGACAACCACCAATAATCAAGCCAAATACGATGTTGTCATAGGCCTTTTGTCCAATGCCTCTCGTCTAGGTATCAGTCACCTACATGTGTTCCTTGATTCCCAGCTTATTGTCTCGCAGTTGAACAAAGCCTTCAAAGTACGTGATCCATGCCTTTTTCGGAAATACCTGCATGCACAAAGGTTAGCTCATGGTTTTGATCATATTACATTTTCACATATACCAAGAGATCAAAATCATATAGTTGACCACATAGCTAATCAAATCCTAGACTGGCATGTATCACATATATACCATCATCGAGACACATAAATCATAGACATCATATCCATCAAATAAATGCAGAAATACATCACATGTATAGAGGCATACACATCATAACGCATCATGAGAGCCGCAAAAAATACACATGTTGTATATATATATCAAAATATATGTGTACAAAAAATATATACAGCTGTTAGCACAAGCCAAAAAAATAAGTCATCAACGGAGGAGCATCCTTATAATGAGTGCTTACACTGGTACTTACATCAAACATTAAAATTACATCTAGGTCTCAGGCCCAACATCCACACCTAAGGCCCCCTACCCTCATCTGGAGCCAAGATGGGACGAGCAGTCACCACTACCATCGCAAGACGACGAAGGATAGGGGATTCATGCTCTATCGCGAGCCATAACCTCTCCACTATGTCCTACCCCATACCCACCCAACCCTCCTCGAACATCCTCCTCGACAGAGCGGTTACTTGATCCTAAGCATCCTAAGTGTCGCCGGCAATTGAAATACAGAGAGGCTCCCAATTGCGCTTTCTCCATGTCATCCCCATCCTGCCAAAAAAACTAATATTAGCCTCACAGGCTCAAAAACAACTATTTTTACAAGCTCGTGTGCCTGTTTCCATAACAGGTGCATAGACACACGTTTGTTTCTCTGACAGACGCATGGTATACCATGCAATGGCATTGTTATCACTCAGAAGTCTTCCCTAGAAGTTATCAAAAGAAGGAATAATCTGAGGTAACCACAAACCTAATCTTTTAGACTCAGGTTCTAGCCAACCTAAGTCCAAAGAGGGCTCTCTCTTTATAATTTAACTTTGTTTTGGGTGGGATTTTAGGTTAGTTCTTAGTGCTCATAAGGTTTTGAATTTGTTGGGTGGTGGAATTCTAGGAACAGATGGATGGAGCAAGGCCTTCAAGCCATTGGGCTATGGAGTCAATCAAAGGATGGCTTAACTGGACCAGATCACTAAAGGGAGTGTTCATAGGGTAGGCTAGCAAAGCAAAAGGAAAATCTTCAGGTTCAATGGATGAGATAGTCCTAACCAGGGTGAAAGGGCAATGAAGAATCCTTAGACTGGGATTAAGATGAAGAGCAGGAGGTGATCATGAGCAAAGGGAAACTAAGAATCCTTTACTATAGACTGAGGGGAAAACTACGGAAGTAAGGGAGCATTTAAGAATTCCCTAACTAAGATAGTTTAGCAGAAAACATTAAGAAGGTAAACAATCAAGACAAAGTGCATTAAAGCAAGTTCTGAAATATCATTCCTAGTTTACCATTCAAATTTTATAGAAACACATATGATTATTAATAAACATAAGGAAAAACAATAATACACATGAGAGAAAGAATACTTATTTGATTTCCGCTTTACACAAGAATCTTGTGAAATGTCTTTACTTTATTCCTTGACCCAACAGGCCAATACAGTCTTGATAAAATAGCACTTTAACTTGATAGGAAAATGTCTACAGAAATGTCTTTGAATCCACCCTAAATACTTCGAAATGTGAAGTATTTATACAAAAAAATATTTACAAAATATCTCATAACAGTTTGAGAATTAATCTAGGAAATCAAAATATCTTCAAGCATGAAGATAGAGACAGATGGAAAACTGCATCATGATGTCCCTCTTATTGTGGTAGTGTTGGTTGTTGTAGTTGAACTTGAGCCCTTTTAAGTTGGCTGATATGTGTACGCTGGAATCATCTTTGTCTTTAACCTTTGACTGATACTCTTTAACCTATTACTCTTTGACCCTGTTTACCTGTTTCATCTGCCTTCAAATTTACTGTGGTAACTTATAGTAAATCTGTCATTTTTTTCCACCATTCATCTTCAGGTAACTTTACCTTGAGCATCCTTCTATATATCTCGTCTGCCTCAATGTATTTGGTGAATTTTGGTTTTATAACAAATAGATGTTTCACCTCATGCTCTAGGAAGAATAGATTCTCTAAAGTATCATATAATACTTTCCCTGTTGGTAATGCTTTGACTCCTGAAGTGCTTGCCTGTTCCTTGGACAATTTCTTTATTCCATCAACATAGTCCAAATGGATCATAAGTTTGTCATCGATTACCATGGGACTGGGAAGGCCTTTCTCCCTCAAAATTTGTAATTTTTTCATGAATCTATCAGTGCCAACCTGCATGTCATGGCATTTTTCTCTAGGTTCAGCATAAGGTTTCTTTTAGAAAGAACCTTTTTTATTTTAATGATAGCTTCAGTTCTGTCTTCCACACCAAGCTCATTTAGTTCATGCTTTCTCTTGTTGTTTAAGAATTGGATGAGTTGATCAGCATCCTTATGCTGGTCTCCTAGGTATTCCTTTACATTTTGTATTACTTCGATGGCCACATTCACCAATTCTGTTTGCTCAAATATTACCTGAATTGATGGCCATATATCATTGACAGAGTCAATGATATTGGCCCAGAGCATCTCCTTAGTCTATCCTAGTGGCTTTTGCAAAGTTAAATCTTTTTCAAGGACCTTTATCTTCTCACCCATCCTTAGGGATTTCTATGCTTCTTATTTCTGTTGTATTTGGGCAAGCTTGTAGTCAGTTTCTAGGCTTGCCACTTTCTCCCTATGTCTCTTAAGCTTTGTTGCCTGGATGGAAATTTCCTCCATGGATTTCACTAACTCTGATGTCTTTCTATTGAGGTACCTGCAGTTTTGGATTCAGTTGTGATTGGCAGTGCTATAGCAGGTGGAGTTGTTTGTGCTAAAGAGGTTGCCAATGTTGAAGGGACTGCAATGGTTACTGTGGGAATGGCAGTTGTGGCAGTAGTGGCCATTTCACTTTGTTTGGACTGAATCAATGTGCCCAATTCTTTCTCTGTTTCTTTCAATTGGTCATTTAGCTTTAGGACCAAGTCCATAAGCTCTTCTTGTCCCTTTTGTGTTTCCAGGACTTCTGTTGTTTGTGGATGATGCAATGGTGGAATTTTGAGTTGCTTCTTCAAAGCAACTATGTCATCATTCTTCTTTTTTATTAACCTTTCTGCAGCCTTAACATCTTTGGGATCATGTCCCAACTCTATGATTAAGTCCTCCAAGGACTTGATTCTTGTATCCTTGGCCTGTGAGGAGGCCTTCTCTAATTGAAACTGTGCTGATATATTATTCAACGAATTCTGTAACTGATGGGCTGCAATGGCTTTGCTTGTCAAAGTGGAATATACCATTTCTCCTTTTTGTTTGTGCAGCTCAATCTGATCAATAGGATGGATATCCTTTGCCAGTACTTCAGAATCTACTTTTTGATAATCTACTGTTGTTCTGGGCTGCTTATTGGTGGGCTTCATGAAAGTCATCTGCATTTTGCCCTCTTTCACATCAAATGCTGACATAAGCCTTGTTTGATTGGTGGGAGCCATCTTTAAGTATTGTGCATAGCTTTGGGCTTTTAGATTTTCATTCCTGGCCTTTATTTCCTTGTACTTTTCTCTAATATCCTGATCTTTGTCAACTAGCATCTTGAGTGAGGACACTTCCACACTTTGTTGTCTTTCCAACATCTGAGTGTGTGATGTGGAAGGTTCTTGTGTGCCTCCAGAGGGAGTAACATGTCTGCTCCCTTCTCCTTCTATGCTTCTGGCTCCAACTGTTTCTTCAGTGAATTCCTACTCAGAGAAAGGATTTAACCTTTGCCTTTTAACCTATGTTTGTGTGGTTTCTCTGCCTGATGTAGTGGCCTCCTCCCTATTCCTTTTGAGGGTTTTCTCCTCATTTAGAGGAGTCTGCATAGTTGGGGGAGTACTCATAATGGGTTCTGGTATGTTTTTTTGAGTCAGTTCCTCTGATATGTCTAGTTGCTCTGACTCTTCTGGTACCTGGAATTTCTCTTCTACCTGTGATCCACTTTTTCCCTATGACTCTCCTTGTGCTGGTGGCTCACTTTGTGCCTGTGATTCTCCTTGTGCTAGAGATTCTCCTGGCATTTGCAGAAAAGAACCTTCATCAAGCCTTTTATCTAGATCAATTAGTGTATTTTCAACAACAACTTCAGTGCTATCTCTGTCCACTAGAGTATTCTCCACCCATTCCAACTAATTTGCATATTGCGCTATCTCAGGGATTCGGTGGTGAATGTAGGGAGACAACTTGTTTTTTTGTCTTTTGTTGCAAATGAAATCACAAGGATCATATTTCCACATGAAGCTTTGTTTTAGTTTGAGTCTCTAAAGGATTTCTTCTGCTCTTCCAGCTTCTCTGCTATTGCATACAAAGGGGCCTAGTTGATCTTTAACTCTGAGCTGGGCCTTCTTTTTTGCTTTAACAAAACGTACCTCATCTGAGTTGATTATCTGCCTGTAGTACTCCAGAGAAAATAACCTCATTGGGAGGTATCTGGGCAGTTTATATGGGGCCAACTCATATCCATAAATCCTGATTTTTGTGTGATTTTGGTACAAGTACCAATCTCCCACTTTGTGTTGTTGTGACAGCCGCAGGATCCTCCTGATGTCTAAACTGATTCTTGGAGGAGGACTTCCTAGCAGCATGGTCACTATTGGATATACAAAAATATCAATGAAATCTGTATATGGATATGGGGAATCATGCTTATGTATCAAAGGAGTCCAAAAAATTACTGACCTAGGATGACCTTTAGTGTCAAGATTTTAGATAATGAATGGGAACTTGTCAGCTTGATAGTATAAGAAAAGGTGGTACAAAACTAAAGAATACTTAAACACTCTTTCATTATCCATTCTCAAAAATTGTTCATGAATCCAGCAGATATGTACTTGGCATAATCATACATGACAGCAGGGGGTTGTCCTAGAGTAAAAATGGACATGAAGGCTAAAACGATTTCATCTATATATTCACTGGTGGTATAGCCTAAAACACAAGAGATCAATGCTACTATATCCTGACCAAATGGGGAAAATATGGTAGCCACATATGGAAGAGTTTCTGATGGGACATGCTTTCCCTCTCTGATGAAGGTCTGAAGCATTTCAGCGATCTTGGCAGTGGTAAGCTTGGGAAATTGGTCTAGCAGGTCTCCAATGGAAATAGGGGTCAGATTTTGTCCTGGTTGCAATTGAAGCATTTCATTGATGGATTCAACAGTGATGGTAAAGAGTACATCCTGGTTTGGAGACATCACTGCTCTTTGACTGGAGTTGTAATTGGTGTGGCAATAATGGACAATTTCAGGGAAGACATGCACCTCTAGGAACTGGTACTTGGGAAAATTGGATTCCCAAAGCCCAATTTGGTCAGCTTGGTTTAGGTATTGGTCCCTGTATCGGCGATACAGTTTAATAGGGGATTCACGGACAACAGTGTCCTTAATTTGGAAATCTTTATCTGCCATAGGGAGATGGTCTAAGTCCAGATGGGGAGTTGTAATTGGCCTGATATCCATGGCAATAGGGGCAGACATTCTTAGTTCTTGTGGATTTAAGAAGGGGGGACAGAACTTTCAGTTTCTTGAGGGTAACGGGGTTTTTTCAGTCAATTAGGGCAACTGGGTTCCAATACAGAGTAGTTTGGGGTTGCAGTTCAGTCCTTTTACTTAATTTCTTAATTATTTCTAAGCAATAAAGTAACAGGTTCAGGAATGAGACAGGGTTTCTGGTGGATTTGGGTAAATACTTTGAATTCCTGAGAATTTTGGCTCTAAATGAGCCGATGAGCGACTGTATGTGATTGCAGAAGGTCTACGTGAACTGGAGGGTGGACTGGGAGTTCAGTGGCTTCTGCAGGTTGGCGATTAGATGTCGTCAATCACGTGCATGGAGGTCTGGGACGTTTGTTTCCAAAATAAAACAAAATAATGAGGTTTTTTGGTTTTATTAACAAATTCAATGATTTGGCAGGCGTATGGGAATAGTAGTACTTTTGGCTTTTAGCAGGATGACGCGATGCTTTGTCATTTAACGGGAGGCAGCAAGCAGGTTTGTTCGCACCGCTTTTGTGGGCTGGGTGGTTTTGGGGGATAGCCGCCCGATCCCACTCATCGGGCACCGCGTTGCATCGGGGCCCAAAGGAAAACATCACATATCGGGCAAGTAAAGTTTGGGTGTTGAGGCCACCCAATATGTTTAATAACCATCGGATTAAGGGGAGGCGATCGCACGATGATCGGGGTGGAAAGTTTGTACAAAGGGTAATGGATGGGCCCGGCGGATGTTTGAGAGTGGCAGGGTTTAAATAAATGATGGTTTAAGGCAGGTTTAGGGTGTCGGGGGTGATTTTATTGGCGGAGGGTTTTGATTATTAATTAATCGTTGGCCGATTAATTAACTCATCAGTCAGGTTGTGGTATTAATAAAGTTTATGTTTCAAACTTTGGGGGGCAGGGTATTAAAAAAGGATTTATTTATAAATATACGGAAGGGGTTATTTTTCTTTGGGAATTAATATATATATAAGTGTTAAAAAATTAATATGAAAATGGTGGAAAACAGGTTTAGCGTTAAGTGTAATGAATATAATTAATTTGTTTATCATAAACACATTATAACTTAGGCTAAAAAGTATTTTTTGGGTTTTTTGAGAAAAGGGATCTCTTTCATGGCGTGATCACTTTTCCTAGCATAACAAGATTTTATCCTTAGAAAAAGGGGTTTATTAGGAGAAAATGACTTTTCTTTAGGAAAATGGCGTTTTTCTTAGGAAAAGGGATTTGTTTGGGAATATGAGAGAATTGAAGGGGGTGAATGTTTATGAGGGGGTTTTTAGTACTTAGGACCTGTAAGTCATTGGGCCAAGGGTTCGGTCCCTCCAAAAGTTAGAGAAATGCTTTGAGCCTCTTTGACTTAAGATTTTGGGTACTTAAGACTTTTTATTGGAAATTAGTTAAGTGAAAGTGCAGTGAATGAGGGAAGTTAATTAATTGTCTTTGTAGACTTGATACATGTCCAATTTTCATCCATATTTAGAACTTTGATGATGAAGGTGATCAATATGCTTTTATTTAACAATCATCACAATTCTACAACCTTTATTCTACTTACCCACCTACTCATCCTACCATTTTTACTTCTCTTTATTAGGGTGCACTTAAGCTGGCAAACCCTTATCAAAACATTTTCTTTTCTTTGACAATAGTAATGTAACTAAGTCTAACCTTATTACATCCAAGGGCTCAGATTAAACAATTGAGCTCCTTTTATTCACTCTACCTATCTACTTATCTACCAAGATGAAACAACTTGGTCAGATTTTATTCTCTATCTATAAGCATAAAATTGAAAGCATGAAATAACCAAGTTTAAACATTTTGACTATCATGGGTTGTGGCAAAGATAACAAGTTGCACACAATCATTTATTCTTCATCAAAAGTAACTAGGAGTGGCATTTTGACTTCCTCACTTTCATGGTCTTTTCTTTTCTTGGGGTTCATTTTTTTTAATCTTTTTTGACCTTCTTATTCTTTTTGTCCTTTGATTTTTCTTTTAGGACATACCCTCTTTAAATTTTTTAATTTTTTGAATATGGAAAACAATTTCAGAAAAGCATAGGTAGGTACATATTATAGGTTTAATCTCAGCAATTCAAAAATTATGACTCCTATTGGTATAGGAACCTAACAGGCACCACCCAGATGTGTAGTAAGCATGTTTGATCAGCTTGTAAGTTGTGGGGACGTTAGTCCCACAACAACGCGTTTGTTCTACGCACAGGCACGCAGAACACGCGGTTGTTCCATTAACAATCATGCAAGTTGCACGTTTGTAACCCAAACGCCCCGGGGTCATCAACAAAATACCCCACAACTATTTTTCCTGAAGTCGCACATTCTATGCAGCTATCTTCCCCAAACCCTCAGGAATCCCACGACTACCCCTTAGTCACCCGTGTGATCTTCCTTTCTACCCTAAAAATAGGTCATACAAGTCACCCTGTACGACCTAACTACCAAAATCACAAAGTTCGGGGTATGATCTATTACCTGTCTCCTCGCGCGCTTCCTGGGTGCATAGACTCACTACAACATACGGAAGCAGCTCCTAGAACCACTCTACACTCCAAGAAAACAAGTACAAATGAGGTGGCATATGGCCCACTTTGCCCTATATATCACTCTCTTTGTCATCTTCCAGAGCCCATTACATGAGCTCAGGACCTCTATTCTCAAAATTGTCAGAGACGTAAGGTTCAACACCACGTCATCTTCAGCATGGTACTCTCTGTTCCATTTCAACCCTAGAATCATTTTTTGGGCCCGCCTTATGCTTAGAGTACCCCTTCAGGCACGCCTTCTCATGTGCTTTGATTCATAGTGTTCAATAGATTTCAACTTATATATGTTTTCATCAAGATGTTTTTCACTTGGGGTATTGGTTGTCGAAGTTGCAGGTACATCAACAGTTTCCCGCCAGAATCATTCTCCACCCAATATGATAGGCTTCCTACAAAGATTTGCATATTGTGACATCATTTCTCTGAAATGCACCATAGGGTCCATCATCTCGACCACGTTTACCACCACCTCCCCTTGCACATGGTAAACGTCCATGTCAGTCGATAGAACCTTCCCATTCATGGATCACCCCATGTTGTAGACCCCAGACACCATTGGGATCAATGACCATCCACTTAGGCCTGGGAGCCATTTCATTTGCATATCTTGAAGATCAACCTCATTCTTCTCGTCTTTACTTATTGCTTACCAACCCTACTTCTAGACCACCTCATTTATTTGTGATGGATCAAGTCGAATGCACTCCCGCATTCTACATTTGGCCTCCCATCCCTCCATATGACATAACTCATTTGTGTCACTTCATCTGCCTCATCAACCCCACACCAAGACCAACCAATGGGGCCCCTGACCTCCGCACAAAACACCTTACCTCCATCATCATACAGGCCACCGTTTTCATGGGGCACCCATCTCTGTGTATATATGTCCCAAACCATCTTTATATTCTTTTGGTAAGTGTACAAATATTTTTTTAAGAAAAGGGTTCCCACCCATATTTGCATGTCTCGTACCTGGAGAAAATCCCTAGTCACCCTTGGTTGGAGTTCATTGATCACCACATCATTCATTCATCACTCATTATTCTAGTCCGAACATACTTACACCTACCCTGGATGTCCTATCGACTCTAGGGACATTCCCCCAAGAAGATGATCCAGGTGGATCTTCAGATACAATGGCATGGGAAAACTCAGAAATCAAAGTGAGAAGAATGAAGTCAACCCAGGACTAGAGCGGAGATCTCGTCTTCCTGATTCCAATGGCGCAAACAGTACTTCAATCCGAGTCTGGATGATGAAGTTATCGCACAAAGAATGATTCTTAGATCCTTAAGAAAATGAGGATTTTCCTTTGAAAATGGGTCTTAAGCCTTTAAGGCCAAATCGCAATCGGAGGTCACATAGAAGCAGACTTAAGTGAGGAACAGTGGAAACCCCATCACCGATCTTTGATCAGATCGGATCGCCAGATTGGAGGCAACTGGATTGGAGCATTTATATGTATATATCGGCAAGTGGGTAGTGCGATCGGCGAACATTATCAAGGCAATATATGAGGGAATGCCGATGCGATCAGCCGACGCCGATATCGGCGATTGGCAGTCGGTCATTCCCAATAACCAGGACTAGACACCCCCGATAGGCCGATTTGTGACCTCAGGTCGGACCCGATATGGAAAATATACCCAATTTTATGATTTTTGAAGTCCGAGTATATGGGTTTTGGGTAGATTTTCAGTTTTTTTTGGGATTTTTGAAGTCTTATCGCTTTAGTGGTGGAAGGCCATTTAAAGAAGCGGTTGCGCCCGCCGATCATTCCACGCTACCAACCTCCATAATGAAACAGACAAACTCCGTTTTGAATGGGATTATGTCCAAAGAACCCATTATAAAACACAGTCGATGGAAAGAGCATGGGAGGAGGCATTTTATGGTTGCAGCACATTGTTTCACAGGAGGTCGAGAGCATTTTCATTTGTTTTAGACAGTTTACATGACTCCAACCCCTTTCATTGTTGTGGGATGTTTTGGTGCTGCTTACCTCTCCATCTTAGGCATCCATTTCACAGGCCATCTTGCAGAGTGGAGGTATAAGCCTCTTTGTGGACAGTTTGATGAATGTAATCCTGTTCTTTCATGCCATTTAATAAGAAAGGCCTCCCCATTGTTGAGTTGGGCCCGGAGACGTAGTCCAAATTGGAAGAACTCCGTTATCAAGCCTTGGTGTCCTCTTTTGTGCCTTTTTATGTGTTTACTTCTTCCTTTCTTATGTGCACATTTTTGTGTTAAGCTGTAATTTTACATGTAATTCTTTTCTATACATCTATAAGCAAAAACATCCTGGATCAAGTGGTATCAAAGCGGGGCTTTTTAGATGTGAATTGCATGTTTGTATGCTAACAAGAGGCAGGTTTCAAAGAGGCAAAGGGAATCTAGAACCTTTTGATCCAAAGGCAGGACGTGCACCTCGGAGAAGAAACATGGCTGAAGAGGAAGCTTGTATCAAAGAGGAGCGCAATTTCAGAAAGACTTTCTATTCAATGGCAGAGAATATCAGTCAGCTGTTTATAATACTAGAAAAAGCAGAAGAGAGGAATCCAGAAGGACAAGGTTCAGCACATGGGAATGGTGGAGAAGAACCCCCTCCTTCTCCTTCTGGTAGTGAAGGCTCTTCTTCCCCTCACCACCATAATCATAGAAATCCAAAGGATGCATCTAAGAAACATTTTTTTTAATTAGATGTTAAATTTGACTTTCCTGTGTTTAATGGTGAGAGTAACGTAGAAAAGCTTAACAATCAGATCAGGCAGATTGAGGTTTACTGCAAGATTCAGCAAATCGTAGAGGACGAGGCAAAGATCCAGCTGGCCTCTCTACAACTAGGCAGCATAGCTCTCGTTTGGTAGGAAAGCAAATTGCAGAGCAGTAAAAATGTGGGTAAGCTCTTTTCCTCATGGTCTCATTTTACTTCTGCATTAAAGGAACAGTTTTATCCCTTAGGATACAAACATAAAGCTTTGATGAATTGGCAATATTTAAGGTAAGGCAAAGGGCAGGATGTTTAGAGTTTTACAGAAGAATTTAGGAAGCAAGCACTAAATTTGGGTATTGCACTTGATACACCTGAAGTTGTAACTAAGTATATTGGCTCACTACATAGTTATATTCGACATTCATTGTTATTGTTTGAACCAACCACTATTAACGCAGCTAGTGTGAAAGCAATTCATATTGAGAATAGGGGCAAGAATGAAATATAGGATCAGTCCAGAAAGCCATCGTTCAATCCTCCCAATGGCAAATCCAAATCGAAATGGAAAGGGAAGAAGAAGAAAACAGCAGCAACCAAAGAGGGAGAGCGGCCTTATTACAATCACTGCAAGAAAGAAGGCCACAATGACGATCATTGTTGCAAGCAGCACCCAAAAAGGTGTCCAAAGAAGTATGGAGGAAAAGGGAAGCAGAAAACAGTGGCAGCGGCACAGCAAGACCTTGGATCAGATTCGGGAGATGAAGCGTTAGTCACAGCAGCGGGAACAAAAGGTACCCTTACACCTCTTGTTGATTCTAAATCACATGAAAGCACCAGTTCTGTAGATGAGTCCCTTTCAAATGATAGAAAAAGAATTGAATTATTTCATATCATAGTTGTAGTAAATCACACCAAGGTTGAAACTCTATTTGATACTGGGTCCCAAGCAAATTTAATTGCAGAATCCCTAGTAAAGAAGCTTGGCTTAGAGACAAAACCGCACCCAAAGCCTTACCCGTTGGGATGGATACATGATAAAGCTAAATTGAATGTAACCCAGCAGTGCAAGGTAAAATTTGTGATTGCGTCTAAGCTGGTAGATGAAGTAGAGATGGATGTTATACCGCTGGATATCTGTGGCATGGTATTGGGGAGCCCATACCTGTATCACAGAAAAGCAGTCTTTTTCCGCCATGAGAATAAATACCACAGCACCAAGGATGGGGTAGAATACGTAGTGCGAGCTCATCAAAATAAGACTAATGCCAACCTCGTAAGCGCTGGGCAAGTGAAACGTCTGGTGAATTCCAGTAAAACACACATGCTTATGGTCGTAAAGGAGAAAGAGGCCGAATTTGTGGATGCGTTACAGGGCTGCGATGGGAAGCATAAGCGGGAATTAATTGAATTAATTTCTAACTATATTGAACCGTTTCAGGAGCCACGGGGACTACCTCCGAATAGGGAAATCCAACACGAAATCCAACTATTGCATGATGCCCCTCTGCCAAATATCGGCATGTGCAAGATGTTGGCAATTGAAATGGAGGAGATCAAGCAGCAAGTGCAGGAATTGTTGGACCAAGGCGTAATCAGGTCGAGCTCCTCTCCATGCGGTTCGCCGATCGTTCTAGTGCCAAAGAAAGACGGCAGCTGGAGGATGTGCGTGGACTACCACGCGCTCAACAAAATATCGGTGAAAAATCGCTATCCCCTCCCACGCATAGATGATTTATTGGATCAATTAAAAAGTGTTGTATATTTCACAAAGTTGGATTTGTGCAGTGGCTATCACCAGGTCCAAATTGTGGAGCAGGACGTGTGGAAAATCGCTTTCAAAACCAAGCAGGGGTTGTTCGAATGGATGGTGATGCCATTCGGGCTTTGCAACGCTCCAGCCACCTTTATGCGGGTTATGAATAATATATTTTAGCCTTTCATTGATGAGTTTGTTCTTGTATATTTAGATGATATACTAGTTTTAGCAAGAGTTGGTTTGAACATGTGAGTCATGTAAAGGAAGTGCTTGATGTGCTGAAAAAGGAAAAACTCTTTGTAAAATTGTCGAAGTGTGAGTTCGGGAAAACCTCTTTGGGTTACCTAGGTCATATTGTTGGTCATGGTCAGTTAAAAATTGATCCCTCTAAAGTTGAAGCAATTGTAAATTGGCCTAAGCCTACTAGTGTAACCGAGGGCCGTAGCTTTCTTGGTGCGGTCCAGTATTGGAGGAGATTTATTGCTAATTTCTCTATTATTGCAACACCTTTGCATTGTTTGACAAGTGTGAAACAAGTCTTCCAATGGGGAGGAAGACAACAGAAGTCCTTCGAGACATTGAAGGAAAAAATTAGCACCGCGCCAGTCTTAGCCTTACCCGATCTCCAACAGCGATTTGAAATCGAAACTGATGCCAGCGGTTATGCCATGGGAGCTATACTGATGCAGCAAAAGAAGCCAATTTGTTACCATTATGAGAAGTTTTCTCAAGCTGTGATAAACTATCCCACCTATGAAAAGGAGCTTTATGCCTTGGTGCAGAGTGTGAAAAAGTGGAAACACTACCTGATCGGCAAGGAGACCATCATCCATACAGATCATCAGCCCTTGTAGTACCTTCGGTCACAAACCAAGTTGTAGCAAACTCGTCATTTCAAGTGGATGGTCTTTCTTCAACAGTTTCATTTGGTAATAAAGTATAAGCAGGGAACTAGCAATAAAGTGGCCGATATGTATTTCTGCTTCTGTTATTTTGCATAATGCTTCGTTATCTTTTGAAAGTTGTGTTGAACAATATGCTAATGATGATGACTTTAAGGAGGTTTATGCAAAACTAACCCATGGTTCATAGGTGGACAACTATCACTTGCAGGGGAAATTGTTGTATCACCTTGGTAAATTGTGTATTCCCACAGGAGAAAGAGTGCATATAATTTGAGAGGCCCACACCTCTCTTGTGTCTAGACACTTTTGTGTCGAGAAGACTTTATGTCATGTACAAAGATCTTGTTTTTGGCCTCATATGATCAACATTGTGACTCGCTATGTAAAGGGTTGTGTGATGTGTTCTATTTCAAATCCCTCTAATAGAAAACTTGGGCTCTACACACCACTCCCTATTCTGAGTCATCCATGGGAAAGTGTGTCAATAGACTTTGTAGGAGGTTTACCTTTGTCTAGGAAGAGTCATGACTATTTGTATGTCGTCGTTGACCGTTTCAGCAAAATGTGTATTCTTATGCCTTGTAAAAAGCAGATTACTGCAGAGTAGACTGCTTCTCTTTTCTTTCAGCATGTTTGGGTCCACTTTGGATTACCCACATCAATTGTGTCAGACCGAGACTCTCGCTTTCTTGGGGAGTTCTGGACTAGCTTGTGGAGGATGATGGACACCAAACTAAAAATAAGCACGGCATTTCACCCACAGACCGACGAACAGACAGAGGTTGTTAACCATACCATGGTACACTTATTACAAGGCTATTGTGGGAAACATCCCATCCCAAGTTATGGGATGAACATCTCCCCTATGTACAACATTCCTACAACCGAGTAGTGCATTCATCGACGCAGCATTCACCATTCGAGACATGCTTTGGTTACCTGCCAAAGGACCCTTTTGATATGGTCTTTGGAAGGGAGGATGGCTCCAGTGGACATAATGATAGAAACAAAGCTCAGCAGTTCATTCAGCGAATCCAATTGATTCACCAAGCAGTGCAAGAGCAGTTGGAAAAGAGTCAAGCCCGTTATAAGGCTCGACATGATAAACATCGAGTCAACCATCAATTCCAAGTGGGCGACAAGGTGTGGTTCCACATCAGCAAAGACAGGATGAAGGGAGAAGGAAAGAAGTTGCGGCCAATCCAGTATGGACCATTCACCATATTGGAGAAGATTGGGAACAATGCTTTTCGTCTTGACTTGCCGGTATATATGCAGATGTACTCAGTAGTGAATGTGGAGAACCTGAAGCTGTATGAACCACCTTTGATCATGGACACTGATGAGGTGGGCATAGTTCCTACCATCGATGATTTTGCACCAGAATATCTCGATGAGTTTCCCGAAGACATCATCCTCGACAGAAGAACCAGGACTTCACGGTGAGGAGATGTAGAGTACCTTCGAGTTGGTTTCAAGGGAATGCATCCCAGCAAGGCCAGATGGTTGGAGAAAGAGAAAGTGAGGACACACTACCCTCACTTTCCAATCAACTAATGAAAAGCTTTTGGCGGTCCAAAAGCTCCTCAATGGGGAGGATTGATCCAGGTGGATCTTCATATACAATGGCATGGAAAAACTCAGAAATCAAAGTGCAGAATGAAGTCAACCCAGGACTAGGGCAGAGATCTCGTCTTCCTGATTCCAACGGCACAAACGGTACTTCAATCCGAGTCCGGATGATGAAGTTATCGCACAAAGAAGGATTCTTAGATCCTTAAGAAAATGAGGATTTTCCTTTGAAAATGGGTCTTAAGCCTTTAAGGCCAAATCACAATCGAAGGTCGCATAGAGGCGGACTTAAGCGAGGAGCAGTGGAACCCCCGATCGCCAATCTCTAATCAATCGGATCGGATCGGAGGCAACCGGATCGGAGGACTTATATGTATATATCGGCGAGCGCACAGTGCGATCGGCGATAATGTGATCGGCCGACGCCAATATCGGCAATCGACGGTCGGTCATTCCCGATAACTAGGACTGGACACCCCCGATAGGCCGATTTGCGACCCCAGGTCGGACCCGATATGGAAAATACGCTCGATTTTATGATTTTTGAAGTCCGGGTATATGGGTTTTGGGTGGATTTTCAGTGTTTTTTGGGATTTTTGAAGTCTTATCGCTTCAACAGTGGAAGGCCATTTAAAGAAGCGGTTGTGCCCGCCGATCATTCCACGCTACCAACCTCCATAATGAAACAGACAAACTCCGATTTGAATGGGATTTTGTCCAAAGAACCCATTATAAAACACAGTTGATGGAAAGAGCACGGGAGGAGGCATTTTATGGTTGTAGCACGTTATTTCGGAGGAGGTCGAGAGCATTTTCGTCTATTTTAGACAATTTACACGACTCCAACCCCTTTCATTGCTGTGGGACATTTTGGTGCTGCTTACCTCTCCATCTCAGGCATCCATTTCACAGGCCATCTTGCAGAGTGGAGGTATAAGCCTCTTTGTGGACAGTTTGATGAATGAAATTCTATTCTTTCATGCCATTTAATAAGAAAGGCCTCCCCATTGTTGAGCTGGGCCCGGAGACGTAATCCGAATTGGACGAACTCCGTTATCAAGCCTTGGTGTCCTCTTTTGTGCCTTTTTATGTGTTTACTTCTTCCTTTCTTATGTGCACATTTATGTGTTAAGCTGCAATTTTACATGTAATTCTTTTCTCTACATCTATAAGCGAAAACATCCTGGATCAGAAGAATTGTTTTGATTGTCGCCACTCGCATTACAGATCCAATCTCGGGTAGTTGGTTGTATCCATTCATATAGTCAACTTTCATTATCATACCTAGTTGACCCACCACATTACAGTCATCTTTATCCATCATGATTCCCTAAATCAACATTTCGGGCGGTTGACACTCCTTTCTTGTCGACTTCAACACCCATCTTCCAGGATCGAAACAGTACCTTGGGTGCTTTCCCCCCCCAAGGGAAATCCTCGAGTAGCATAGTGGGAATCACTATCGCCCACTAATGTCATTGATCTCCCTAACATTTGACACTAGCATAAGTTTTTTCATGTCAGGGTAGTATCGTACACAGTGACCATTGCAGTTCTTTCATCTAGTTGAAGACCCATGCATCCATGATCACCTCATTCAACAGTGCTTCACTTTTGATGCATGGGGGAACCTAATTTAGTCTATTTGTTAGATGTGCCCTTGAGGGCGTAAGCAGTTATCATAATTAGCCATCAACATGTCAACCACTACAACGCTGACTTGACATGAATATTTCCTGTATGATTGTAATACTTAGTCACTAAGTCATCATAATGAGCATGAGACATGCCTACCTCATATAAACGCTTTTTTTTCAGAGCATGGTTATCTTTATCCTTAGTCAAGGCTTTTCCCTACTCATCTACGCAGCAAGTTATTTTTTCTCTCAAGAAGTTGATCAGATTCTCAATGAATACAGAAAAACATGATGTACTTCAGCTATATGTTTGCTCATAACCTCATACATCAGGGGGCAACTATTAACACAGAAAAATCATACACACATTTGTACAATCCAGATGGCACGAAAATTCGTCTAGTAGAGTGTACAGGCGAATACTTTCCAGTTGAAGACATCATAAAAAGTAAAAATCAAAGTTTCCCAAAGGTCTCAAGTATAAAATTGAATCGTGTGGTCTATCCAAAGGACAAAATTGAAGACTGCGCGGTTTTTCCTTCGATAGCCGCACGGTCAAAGAAAAGCTTGACTCAACAATTCGGGACCATTTTACACATTTGGAAGATGAGATTCCTTGACATGTTCCAGTCAAGGACAGCCAGATTCGATTCACCGTAGAGATATGCATCCCCCAAGGGATCCCCTTATCCTACTCATGAGTCATTTTCTCATTAATGGACTAAGGGAGGGAAGAGGGATTCAAAATTCTATATAAATAGGATATTGGAAGACCAAAGACAAGGCAATACTATGCTGGCAAAATTTCTCCCAAGCAATCCTTCATTCTATTGTTGAAGAAGAAGTAGAGCATTGTTATGTTGGCCAAATTGTTTCTCAACAATCCAGTATTCTAGTGTGGAGAGGATTTCACCATTGAGATAACCTTGATACTTCTTTGAGAGAGAGGAGAAACTTACAAAGAAAGTGAGGAAAGGAACCTCCTTTTTGAGGATTTTGAGCACCATTGCTCAAAGAATTCTCTCCAAGTATTTAATATTCATCTATTGTATTCATCTTCTACTTTCAACAGTCAATAAAGGGAGCCCTTTTCCATTACTTTTTTGACTTGTTTGCTTCATCAAGCATTACTTATGTGTTTGTTTCTTAGTTTTTAGTTTTTGTTGTGTATGCATTGTCTTAACCATTTATAGTGCTTTGTTTACTCATGTTTGTCCACTAACAACAACCAATTCTATTTGTGATTTATTTGCAGAGAACAAACAACTGCTAAGAAGGTGTCTTTTGGTACCCCATAGCAACAAATACATTACCACAAAGACCATAATTACAATAAAGCAAAAAAGCATAATAGCAGAGGAAAAAGTCCCAATCTGGATCCGATTGAGAATGGTCCCATTGGACTCGCTTTTTCACCGGGATGAAGGGGAAGTAGTCAAATCCTGATGAAAAGAAAAACTGCCCAAATAGCAGTTTCCCGAAAACTAATGAAACTGAATATAAAAGGTCCTCTGATGGATGGTTATGCCATGAAGTGTCCAGAAATTGACCAGTGTGACCGAGTCTCAGTGGACCTTAACCCTTCACTAGCAAGAAATACTACTGTGGTTAACAGACACAAAAGTACATCGGGCGACAATGTATGTGTGGGAGTGCTGAAGGCATCTCCTGTAAAGGAAAAAGAACAAAATAACAAAACAAAAGGTTTAACCCAAATCCCTAAAGGGAAAAAGAGAAAAATAACAAAACAAAAGGGTCAATCCAAATAGGTAAATCCTAGATATGAAGTATAGAACAATCATGTTTGGAATGAAAGTAAGAACAAGCACTCATGTTGCAGGGAGGGTTGGATGGGCCACAAGAACTGGTCAAGAAAGAAATTAAATTATAATCTGCATCAGCATCAGAGGAGGATCCTATATCCCTGTTAACCACCATGGAAGCACCAATGCTGAGCTTTGTCTTGCGTACAATAAGACTGGCAAAATTACAGGAAGTGACAAATTTAAGATGAGGGGGGAAATGAAGAGAGAAACCAAAAATATCAGAAAAGATTATTTTGTCATTTTTATTTGGTATATTCTAATCATTCTTATTCATCCATTTTTAGGTCATTTGTTTTGTTTCTGTTTTGAACGTAGCTACTTTTGATCTTCTCAGTGACAACTAGTTTAACTTTATGGAAGCTACAAAAGAATAGTGAGGTTGAGTTCTTTTATATTCTAGTCCCAGATTCTATATAAGAAGTCAAAAAAGAAGATGAGTATTGTTTTGCATCTGTAAATAATCCATGAATTGGCTTCAATGCATTTACTATTTATTAATGGTTGGAAAGATGATTGATTTTCCAGGTTTTTAAGTTGGGTGATACTATTATACTAAAAATACTGTTACAGATTTTAAAATGCTAAGGGTCAAAGGGGGCTTCCATATATTCGACATCTAGGCATTGGTATTGCGGGAGAAACTCCAAACTCTACAGAAATTCTTACAGAATCTCTTAATGTTCAGAAGACTGATTTCGGAAGGATGGAAATACTATCTGGCCTAGGGGATGAGCAATGGTCGAATAGAATAATTTCTGAACTGCAAAACCTGGCTGATAAATTGAGAGAAGAATTTGCAAATGAACTTCAGGAAAGAGACACAGTCATTCTTCTTTACAAGAATCTCTAGAGGGAATCTGAGGCAGCATTGACTTCCATGAAGTGTGAAATGAAGCACATTAAAGCAGAGCTTGAAGCATTGAAGCAAAGACAGTTCGACAAAGGTAGCTTGCAATAATTTGAGGTTTGATTATATAAAGCTGAATATTGTTCCGGTATTTGTCTGTACAAATTTTTTTTTCTCCCTTTTGCACTTAGACACACATAAACATGTCATTTGCCACTAGATAAGGTGAGAAGCAAAGGATTTTTGCTGTAATTTTTTGCCATTTTATTCTGTTGATATTATATTTTGAATTTCTTTCCACAATGGTCTTTGCGTGCTAAAGAAATTCACCCAGAGATCTGGTCAACATCAGCTTCGTAATCTTCTTTCCTTTCTATATTTGCATCAGAAAAGTTCTGTTATTAATATTTTATTAACAGTTTCTTATGATTTATCCTATTTGTAATGGTTGAACAGATGCGCATGATTCAAGTGTTCGAGAATGTGAGACATCTGAGCACAGGGGTAGAGTAAACAGTTCTCTGGAGTTAAGTTCGAGCCCAAAAGAAAGTATTATGGACCAGGCTGCAATATCACTTTCTCGTGGGAAAGAGGCTGAGGGTCCTGACACAAGGCCAAACTTGAACCCTTTAATGAATGTTACACCTCAAGCACATGCTAAAGAAACCTTTTAGAACGGTCCGGTATTTTGTTTTCTCGTTATAGAAGTCTTGGAGAAGGTGATACTTACGATAATTGGATACGGCAAAAATACCCTTGACACTATTATGAATCTAAAATAATATATGATGGATAAGAGTGCATTGCTATTATCTCAAGGAAGGAATTCTGAGTAGCTTGATTCAAAGACAAACTTGAATTCTCCAGTTAATGTTGCACCTCAAGTACCGGCTAAAGGAACCATTTTGGAAAGGGCGGCTATTTCGTTTTCTCTAGATAAAAGTCTCGGAGAAGGTGAAACTTCTGATAATAGGGGCTAAAAAAGTTCTCTGGAGTTTAATTTGAATCCAAAAGAAAATTTGAAGGTTGCGATGCTGTTATCCTTGGGAAAATATTACAAGGACCTTGATACAAAGACAAACTTTAATCCTCTAGTGAGTGTTACACCTTAAGCGCACGCTAAAGAAACCTTTTGGGGACAGGCAGCTACTGGTTCTCAGGATAAAAATCTTGTAGATGGTAATATTTCCGAGAATTGGGGCGGAGCAAACTGTAAAACTTCTTTGGAGATTAACTTGAACTCAAAACAAAATGTTGTGGGTGGAGGAGATATGCTATTACCTTAGGGAAAAGGTCACAATGACCTTGATACAAAGACAAGAGTTCCCCAATGAATAGTACACCTCAAACACATGCTGAAACCGTTTTGGAAAGGGCGGCTATTTTGTTTTCTTGAGATAGAAGTCTCAGAGAAGGTGAAACTTCTCAGAATAGAGGTATAGCAAACTGTAAAAATCCTCAGGGGCTTAATCTTAATCCTCTGGAAGAGACTCGGGATATCTCAAAATATATCTGTGATAGTGAAGAAATTTCTAGTAAATGTTTAAGAGTGAAATCTTCTAGCGCGTTTCACATGGAGCAGTTTCTAGACCCGCTTCCTGAATCAGATAGTTCCTCTGAAGAGGATGAATTATTCAGAACTCTGGGTTCGAAGGGTCAATCAGATTCATCCAGTTCAATGCTATTGAGTGATGATTTAGTCTGTAGCCAATCACTACGCTTTTATCATGGAGTCCAGCTAGAAGAGTCAAAGTTTGACAGTGATTTGACAAAGCTGATTCATGCCTCTACTTCTGAAAATACAATGGATAAAAGTGCAATGCAGTTGTCCCTGGGAAAAGTTCACGAGGATCTTGATACAAAGGCAAACTTGAATTCTCCAGTGAGTGTTACACCTGAAGCTCATGCTAAAGAAACCTTTTGGGAATAGGCAGCTACAGTTTCTCAGGATAAAAGTATTGTAGATGGTGAAATTTCTGAGAATTGGGTAGAGCAAACTGTAAAACTTCTTTGGAGATTAAATTGAATTCGAAAGAAAACATCGTGGGAGAGGGAACGATGATGCTATCTCAGGGGAACAATTACAAGGACCTCGATAAAAAGACATGCTTGAGTTCTCCTAGGAATGTTACACCTCCTCCAAATGTTGGAGGATCCTTTTTGGAAAGGGCAGCTATTTTGTTTTTACGGGATAGAAGTATTGGAGAAGGCATAACTTCTGAATATAGAAGCATGGCAAACTGTAAAGATCCTCGGGTTTAATTTGATTCCAAAAGAAAATATGGCAGATGAGGGTGCAATGCTACTATCTTAGGAAAAAGATCACGATGGCCTTTATACAAAGGAAAACTTGAATTCTCAGGTGAATGTTGCATCTCAAGCATATACTAGAGAAATCTCTTTGGAATGGACAGCTATTCTGTTTTCACGGTATAAGAATATTGCAGAAGGTGAAAATTCTGGGAATTGGGGGAGAGCAAATTGTGAAACTTCTTTGGAGATTAACCTGAACCCAAAACAAAATATCATAGGAGAGGGAGCGATGCTACTATCCCAGGGAAAGGATCACAGGGACCTCAATACGAAGACAAAATTGCGTTCCCCAGTGAATGTTACCCCTCAAACAAATGCTGAGGGATCTGTTTTGGAAAGGGCAACTATTTTATTCTCTTGGAATAGGAGTCTTGGAGAAGGTGATACTTCTGAGAATAACAGCGGACCCAAACTGTAAAATTCCTTTAGGGGTTAATTTGAATCCTATGGAAGAGAGTCGATATATCATAGAATCTGCTTATGTTACTGAAGAATTTTCCAATTCATATTTAAGACCGAAAATTCCTAGCGCATTTCGCATGGAAAAATTTCTAGACCTTCCTGAAACAGACTATTCCTCTGAAAAAGATGAATTATTCGAAACTCTGGGTTTGAAGGGCCAATAGAGTCATCGATTTCAGTGCCCAGGGATGACGTAGTCTGCAGCCTATCACAGTGATTTTATCGCGGAGTCCAGCCAGAAGAGTCAAATTTTGACAGTGATTTGACAAAGCGAATTGATGCCTCTACTTCTGAAACTTCTGGTGAAAAAATAAAATGTGACAATGGTATTATCATGGAGGATTCACGCCAACTCTTGCTTTCCAATTCCCCTACCATCAAGAAGCTAGGCCCAGAAGCGGCAATGTTGCCATTTGGATAAATAGCCAAAGCTGCCATGATCCCCCCGAATGTGGTGCAGATGTCGAATTGAGAAGGACCTTGGTTTCATCAAACATTGCCAACAAGAATTTCACTATATCATTGTTGCCACTGAAAGGGAAAGTTCAACATGAATTTCACTATATCATTGTTGCCACTGAAAGGGAAAGTTCAAGAGCAAAATCCGATTGGTGTAGTAACCTGCAGCATCCAGCGAATTTTGACAGCCAAGTCAAACATATACAAAAGGTTTTATGATTAAGAGAAGAACAAACGTCCACGCAACTGTAACTGAAATGGAAGAACATGTGGTGCATTGCTCTCAAAATTGATCTCTTTTTCATTTTATTTTCGGCCTACACTATTTGTTCTACGAAATGGAAAACGCGGCATCCGTTTTCAGTTTTAAACACTTCCAGGTTTGGTTTGGCTAATAAATGGAATGAAATGAAATTTTTGCTGGCCAAGCAGTTAATTAACCAAGAAATATATAGATGAAACTGAATGCAAATGCACAAGTAAAAACACAATGTTTTACGTAATAAGCACGTGCGAGTCTGCTTGAGAGCTGCGCAGACCTAGCCACCTCCCTGTTTTTGCAGGCCTCTCTTGGCAGCCTCCTGCTGCTGTTGAGCCCTCTCTAATCATGCACCCCTCAGAGGAGGGTGACCCCCTCTCATCCAGGCACCAAGGATCTGAAGAAAACAAAGAAGCATTCGCAACCTTGATTGTTGTGAATGGAGCTCCAAAGAACAGGCCATCAATCAACAAATTTGTAAAAATTTGAGGACATACAAGAGATCTCTCTCCCACCTGCTCTCCCTCGAAGAGCATCTCTTTCATTGGCAGAACAAGGACTAGTTGGGCAGTTCACGGGGTTATAGCCCTTTAGAAATAGTCCATACTTCATGGATTCCATATGTTTATATCTAAACAGGTGGACGCGAGATTTCGATCCAGAAATGGATGTGCCAAGCGCAGTCCTAGTTTGGGTCAGACTACCACACTTTCCGCTACATCGCTGGGGAGATGATTCGATCAAAGCTATAGAAAATGCAGTGGGCAAGTATATAGACAGATACGAACCAAAGGATAGCAAACATGCATGTGCTCGAATCGGTGGACGCATATACAGCAGTTGGACTACGAGCAAAGACCATTCAAATGCAAGGTATGTCATGAATATGGTCATTTTGCTAATAGATGTCTTAAAAAAAGAGAGAATGAAAATGTAGAAGAACAAGAGAACACATGGGAACAAGTAAAAAGGAAAAAACCCATCAATAAGTAGCCAATATCAACTGCCTCCCAGCTTCAAGAATCAAATGAGACCACTTCTCAGCCCTCATTGAAGATTATCTCCCCACTCCACACATCTATGAATCCCTTTGGGCCCTTGGAAGACTCTATTGAACCACCCTCTCCCAGATCCCCAACATCCAACCCCAACTCCCTTGCCCACATACCCTCTTCCTCTATTCCTATTTCCCCTCTACCTCCTCCCTCAGTGGACCGCATATTAACTAGAAATCAAGCTAAAGAAAACCCCCAAATTTTGGATCAGCAAAAAAAAGTGGGAAGAAAATCCAACAAGGAAATAAGAGACGAGGTAGCGGCTAAAGAAATGGCATTAGGAACTCAACAACCAATGGAATCCTTCCTTGGGAAAAATACAGGAAACAATGAAAAAAGTCAGCAAAGAGGAAAGGGAGGTTCCCACCAGCACAATAGTAAATAATGATAGTGGTCTCTTGGAATTGTCGCGGCCTTGGCACCACTTTCAAAGCCAATGCAACTAGAGATATTCTAATCAAAGAAAAGCCAGACATCTACATGATCCAGGAGACCAAAACAAGCAATCAAGAAAATAAAAAACTGATTCAAAAATTAAGAAATTATGATGGAACAGTGTTAGAGGCAACAAGAGCATCAGGAGGAATATGCACCATATGGGAAAAAATAAAATGGGAACTTATAAACCAAAAAATCAGCAAACATTGGATTAGAACAGATTTGAGAGATCTCAACACAAAGGAACTGTATAGCTTCATGAATGTTTATTCACCAAATCACTACAGAGAAAAAGAACACTGCTGGAATTCGATAAAAGAAGAACTAGCAGAAAGACAAAACGAGAAATTAATTCTTGGAGGAGATCTAAACCTGATAAGGAACACCAAAGAAAAATTTGGAGGGAACTATCATATAGACCCGTCAAGAAAAGCCCTTGAAGAAATAATGGAACAACGTAAACTAATCGGCTTTCTTCCAAGTAATGGGAAGTACACATAGAGTAACAAAAGAATAGGCAAGAATAATATTAAAGAAAGGTTGAATAGAATCTTAGTACAAGAAAACATAGCAGTTGAATTCACTTCTGTGAAAAGCAAGATCGTCCACACAACAGCTTCAAATCACAAGCCGGTGGTATTGAGCATGGGTAAGTTGGAAAATCAAGGCCCGCTCCCTTTCAGATACAATTCAAGTTGGGACAGCAATGAAGAATTTGGAAACCAAATCAAAGAGAGCTGGACAAAAAGTATCACTGGGTCTCCCCATTATGTTTGGGAAACAAAGCTAAAGAATTTAAGGCTGCACTTAAAAATTTGGGCAAGAGAAAATGACATTTGAGACAAAGCTAGGAAAACAAATTTACAAAAAAAATGGACAGCATTCATAAAGAAAAAGAAAACAAAGAAGAAAGCAAACAAGATTACCTACAAGAAAAGGAAATCTTCTGGGAAATTTACAAGCAAAATAGAAAAGAAGAAGAAGAAAGTCAAATGAAGTCTAGATGTCTCTGGCTGAAATCAGGAGATAAAAACACAGCCTTTTTTCATAATTCAATGAAAATAAGACGGGCAAGAAATCAGATTGAACAGATTCAAGTAGATGGGCAAGAGATAAAGGGAGCTGAAGAATTAAAAATTGCAGCTCACAATTACTTTAAAGATCTACTTACAGCAAACGATCAGCAAGCAGTTAATGAAGACTTTTTGCAGCACATAAATAAAAAAATAAGTGATCAGCAAAACGCAGAAATAAATAAAGAGATCATTGAGGATGAAGTCAGGGAAGCGGTTTGGAGTCTTCACCCTGACAAGGCTCCGGGACCAGATGGGTTTACAATGGCTTTTTACAGACAACACTGGGATATTATTAAAAAATATTTTATGAGAATGATCAAAAATGCTTTTCAAAAAAAAAATTGGAGGAAACACAAAATCTTCCTATTTGGCACTCATACCCAAAGAGTCCAATCCAATAACTTTCAATAGATACAGACCAATTTCTCTTTGCAATTCTTCTTATAAAATAATCACCAAAATTCTTGCAAATAGAATCAAGAAAATTCTTCTGGAAATCATATCGGAAAATCAGGGCGGCTTTGTTCCCAAGCGGCAAATCACAGACAATGTGATCATTGTTCAGGAAGCTATTCACAGCAGCATTCAAAGGAAAGAGAAAGGAATGATAGTAAAGCTAGATATGGCAAATGCCTTTGATAGAGTTAATCATAATTATCTAGCAGCAGTACTCAAAAAATTTGGCTTCTCAACAGATATAATAGAGACTATTCAGGCTTGTATATCAACCCCTTGGATAGCCCCTCTAATAAATGGAAGGCCCAGCAAATTTTTTCAGAGCACAAGAGGGCTAAGACAAGGTTGTCCTCTATCTCCATTCCTCTATATCATCATGGCAGAAACTTTAAGTGCAGCGCTGGAAAATCAGAGAAGGGAAAAAAATAACAGGTATACAGATAGCAAGAGGGGTTAAAAATATAAATCATTCACTATTTGCAGATGATACCCTTCTTATGGGGGGGCATCAAGCATAATAGCTAGAAGATTTAAAAAAGTGTTGGATGATTTTCTTCAAGCCTCTGGAGGAATGCTAAATAATACTAAATGCAGAATATATAGCTGGAACACTTCTCCAAGAGATATGCAGCACATATCACAAATTCTGGAAATTCCAATACAAACAAGATGGACTCACTTTACATATCTTGGGCTGCCCCTAGCTAAGGAAAATGTAAAAGCGGAATTATGGAGCAAACAAGTGGAAAAAATGAAGGATAAAATTCAGAATTGGGGAGTGATGTGGCTTAATTTGGCAGGAAGAGTGACCATGATCAAGGCACTCCTTTCAGCCCTTCCCATCTATCAATATGCGATCATTCTGGCCCCAGCAAGTGCGCACAAGCAAATGGAAATAATAATAAGAAGTTTCCTATGGCAGGGAGGAAAACAAGAGAATAAAAAATTCAGCCTAGTACGATGGGAGCAAGTCACCCTTCCTTATGAAAAAGGAGGTCTAGCAATCTGCTTACCAGGCCAAATGAACATTGCTTTAGGGATAAAAATAATTTGGAGAATGATAAGTGTAAAGGAATATTGGTGGGAAAAGTGCTAGCCATGAAATATCTAAATCATCATAGAACAAAATTGATAATTGAATCCATTCCAGTCAAGCCTTGCACACAAGTCTGGAAACTTGTAAAGAAGATAATTCCCCTTATTAGAGACCAAATTTCTAAAAATCCAAGGAATGGAAAAACAGTTGCAATTTGGGAGGATCAAATAATGGGAAGAGATCCTCTAAATCTCCAGCGGGATTTAAGAGGACTCCAGGGTTGGATGGAAGAGAGAAGGATAAATACTTTATATTCAATCTCTGAGTGGGATCATGATAACTGGCTTGAATGGAAAATACCAACAATTCCAAAAAGATTAAAAGGTCAATGGGAGAAACTAAAATCTCACCTATCAGGGGCAGCTCCCATAAACAGAGAGGATCAAGATGACTTTGTGTGGGATCCAAATGGAGGGGAATATACGGTGAAATCAGGGTATAACGTCCTCCAAGAACAACAAAACCAACAAGACTGGAGTCTATGGAAGGCAACCTGGAAAACAAAATGCCTTCCTAAAATCAAAGCTTTCATTTGGACTCTTCTTAAAGGGAAAATTCTAACCTATGAAAATTAAAAAATTAAAAAAAAAAAATACAAGGGCCTTCTAGGTGTGTCATGTGTCAAATGGAGGAAGAAACAATTCAACACCTCTTCATGGACTGTAGGGTGGCCAGAGAATGCTGGACCCAGATAACAAGCCCGCTGGAAATAAATATAAATTTTTCAAATCAGCTGTCAGCACATTATAAAACTTGGGAGAAGAGCTATCCGTATTCAAAAAGAAACAAGGCCACAATAAGCAGGATCTGGAATTGCCTCCCCTCAATTCTGTGCTGGCAAATTTGGCTAGCCAGAAACAAATGTATATTCAAAGAACAAAAACCAAGAATAGGCAAGATTCTTTCAAAAACATGGAGCCTAGTATCAGAAATAATAAGCTCCAATGGAATGTCAAATGTGGATCAGAACAGCCTACAGCAAGAAGAGAAAGATTGGTACAGCAAAGCAATATTAGAAAAAAAGATAGAAGCTACAACAAAAAAGAAAAAATCTCCCACAGCCAAGAATTGGAAGTTAAGGCTGGACGATAAAGAATTGGAAGAATGGAGGAAAAAACAAAAAAGATTCAATCTTTTTTTCGATGGGGCATCAAAGAATAACCCAAGAAAAGCAGGTGCAGGTGGAGTAATTACAGACCCAAATGGGAAAACAATTATTACTTATGAATGGAGTCTCAGAGAAATGACAAACAACAAGGCGGAAGCATACAACCTTCTCTTAGGCACAAGACTGTTAAAAAAACTTGCGATCAAGGATCCTATAATTATAGGAGACTCGACAATAGCAGCAATGGTAAATGAAAAGGACTTCAATAGTATCGCTATTAATAAAATTTGTCAGAGGATCAGATCAAATATAAAAATTCTGGGAAAAACAACTTTCAAACATGTGTTGAGAAATCAAAACAAGGATGCAGATAATTATGCCAATAAAGCAATTGAAAGATCAATTGAGACTATCAAGGAAAACGACAAAGTCTATATCGAAAACATACCATGAATACCACAATTATGATGGGGACTGGAGAAAGTGGAAAGAAGCATAACAAAAATAAAGATAAAGATGATCAATTTTTCATTCCAAGATTCAGATTGTCTGCAGAATACAAAGAAGATTTGTTATCAGTGGATCTCAAGTGTAATTTACAAGACTCAAAGCACAAAATCAACTCAATCCCAAAAATCTTCATAGCACGCTTGACAAGGATCATAGGCGTCCTTTACCTCTGAGCAAAGATGATAATAGTCATATCAGTCACAAGCTTCAGGATCGAAAATGTCACACAAGTGCAAGGTGTTCTATAACGGGCAGTTGTACAAGCGCAAAGGTGATCTACATCATGACAATCACCTACAATAGCAGGTTAATCATCTGCTCTAAGGTCAATAAATTGGTCGAAGAGCACAGTCATTTTTGCAATCTAGAAAGTCCAGCTTATTCACATTCAGGCTATCTCTCAAGTGATCAGATTTCTTTGTATCCCCTCGCCCGAAGTCCTCCTGATGATCTCATTACCATCCTGAAGCTTTCAACAGCTCGCCATCTTCTTCCTCCCGACCCATCAATTCGTATACTTAGGCTCAATCTACCTCAGCGTGGTATAACTTTGTTGACATTAGTCGCTCTCCAGTGCTTTCCCCCAGCTGATTGCACCTTTGGTATATCTCTCGCTCATAACCCAAACACTCAGAATCCCATAGTAGTCTCTATTCACTTACGCGCTGCCCTCCTTTGTATAAATCAAAGGTTTTGTTCTTAAGAATTACCCTCATTTTGAGAGCAGTATCATCTCCCCAGCGTCCTCAGTCTTTTGGTTTCCAGGAGCCAAATTCTCTAATCATCCTTCACCTCCCGCATAATCAGTATTCTCCAGCCATCTACTCCTTTCAAGACAACTCCTTGGATTGTTATTGGAACACAAAGCAGGATCAGTGCTCATTTGGTTCTCTCAGAGCTTTGGGGATTTTTCATCAAGTGGACTCCATCAGCCAGAACTTTGCCATCAAGAACAGAGGAACAAGCAGAGCACATCAAAGTAAGAGGGCCATCACAGGGATCAAAAAAGACACAGCCTCTACAGCAACTCAAAGCAATACAATGGCTTGCAATCCTTTAGATAGAGCAGAAAAGAACGATAGTTGCCCAACTTGCAGGGCCAATAGGTTCATGATTGGAAGGTTTAACCAAGCCTTAAAGGACCTCAGGGCAGAAATGAAAACAACCAATGTGTACATGCAAAGAGATATAGATAAACAGAGAGCTGAAATAGAAGATCTAAAAGACAAATGCAAGCATCTTGAAGAAATAGTTGAGTACATCAAGACCCTCAATCAAAGCCAGCAAGGGGAAACATCCACCAGGAACAGCAAGAAGCGCCGCCCTCAGCAAGAGGAATCAGTAAATCAGTTCTGGTGATCTTGTCTTTCGTATAATGCAGTGCAAATATAGTTTTTTCCTAGGACAGTTTGTAAGGCAATATGCCATACTAGTTTTTGAATTTTATAGAACTAAGGCTGCAAGTGCGGATGCTGGGACTGCGCTCCCATTTTGTGCACTACACTTGAACCAGCCTCCTTCCGAATGTACAAGGAGCTCGCTCCTTTTCTTTTTTGCAATATAAAAAAATATATATATATCCGACTATGTTCAAAAAAAAATATTACGTAGTAAAATCTTGACAGGGTGTCAAGGAAACATCCACGGGGCAAAGGATTGAATTTTCTATTAAATCAACAATGATTCTCCTTCATTACAATACTTCGGGCATTCATCATTTTATAAGAGCCTTCTTAGTTACATAAATGTTGTTTCAGTGTAAAACCAACTTGGCAGTAAATACAATTTTTACACATATTTACACAATTAGTTGTCAAATTCCAACAAACTCCACCTTGACAACAATTTTCCTAATCCCTTGCCCATGCCCATTCATCATCTCTTCTGCAAGCCAAGAGAAGCTAAACACCATCGCAGCTTCTCTACTGTAACTGGCTTCGTGAATATGTCTGCACAATTCTCCCGTGTATGGACCTTCTTGAGAGCTACTTTTCCGCCATCAATCACATGTCTCAAAAAATGATACCTTACATCAATGTGCTTGGTCTTGTTGTGATAAGCTGGATTTGTAGCCAAGTGAATAGCACTTTGATTGTCACAGAGTACATTCACTTTCTCTTGCGTCCTTCCAATCTCATCAAGTAGACCCTTTAACCAGATTGCTTCTTTACTGGCATCTGAAGCAGCTATATATTCTGCTTCGGTAGTGGACAACGCAATTGTTTCTTGAAGCTTTGACATCCAACTAATTGCTCCACCTGCAAGAGTAAAGACATAACCTGTAATAGATCTCCTTTTGTCTAAATCACCTGCATAATCAGCGTCTACATATCCGCAGACTGATCCTTCACTACCATTAAAGATGATGCAATAGTCACTTGTGCCTCTTAAATATCGAAGCACCCATTTCACTGCTCGCCAATGTTCTTCACCTGGATTTTCCATGAACCTGCTGACAACTCCAACTGCATGTGAAATGTCAGGTCTTGTAGATACCATCGCATACATTAAGTTGCCTACAACATTTGCATATGGTACATGAGACATATACTGCTTTTCTTCATCAGTTCTAGGACTCAAAACTGAAGAAAGCTTAAAATGGGAAGCTAATGGAACATTAACAGGTTTCACATTATTCATACATAACTTTTCAAGTACTCTTTCCACATACTTCTGCTGTGATAACCAAAGCTTACCATTTTTCCAGTCTTTGTGTATCTCCATGCCCAAGATATGTTTTGTTGCTCCAAGATATTTCATATCAAACGTCCTAAAGCGTTGAGCCTTTAACCTGTTGATCTCTTCCATGCTTTTGCTTACAATAAGCATATCGTCAACATATAAAACTAAGATAATGAATATGCCACTGAAACTCTTGAAGTATACACAATGATCATACTCACTTCTAATAAAGTTTTGGCTCACCATGAAGGAGTCAAACTTCTTGTACCATTGCCTAGGAGACTGCCTCAAGCCATACAATGATTTCCTAAGCTTGCAAACTAATCCTCTGTTGTGACCTTGTACAAAACCGTCTGGTTGTTCCATATATATCTCTTCATTCAAATCACCATGTAGAAAAGTTGTTTTAACATCTAACTGTACTAACTCAAGGTTAAGTAATGCAGTTAGTGCCAACACAGTACGAATAGAAACAAGTTTTACAACTGGTGAAAAAATCTCATGAAAGCCAATACCTTCAACCTGAGAATGCCCTTTTCCTACCAGTGTCGTCATATACCTTTCGATACTTCCATCAACTTTCTGTTTCAATTTGAAGACCCATTTGCATCCAACAACACTTCTCCCTTCGGGAAGTTCTACAAGATCCCAATCAGTGTTCTTGGCTAAGGAATCAATTTCTTCTTCCATAGTCGTTTTCCATTTTTCGCTATCTGTATCATCTACTGCTTCCTGATAACAAGAAGGTTCCCCATCTTCAATAATAAAAGCAAAAAATGAAGCAAAATATTCATACATTTTGGGAGTTTTTCTTTCCCTTGTAGACCTTCTTAAAGTCACCGGTTGTTGAACTGGTTCAGAAACTTCAACAGCTTCCTTTGTATCTACAACACCTTTTCCTCCAGAAGTCTCTCCTTCCTTTCGACTTTCAAGAAAAGGTCTAGCCTCCAACTGAATTTGTTGATTTGGTGATACTTGTTCCTGTTCAATTCTTTCAACATTTGATTTTAAAAGAGAAGATCCATCAAATGTTACATCTTTACTAATAACTATCTTCCGCAATGTAGGATCCCACAACCTGTATCCTTTCACCGCATAGTCATACCCAACAAAGACATAACATTTCGATTTTGGATCTAATTTTAAACGCTAAATTTTAGGAATAAAAGCATAGGCATCACAACCAAATATCCTTAAATGTGAATAATCACCAGACTGACCTAACCAAAAGTCTTCAGGAATTTTACAATTAATTACTATTGAAGGTGATCTGTTAACTAAATAACGAGCAATGGATATTGCTTCTGCCCCCAACTCCTTTTGTAGGTTAGCATTGTTGATCATGCTTCTAGCTCTTTCCATAAGAGTCTGATTCATATGTTCAGCAACACCATTTTGCTGAGGAGTATAAACAACAGTTTTGTGTCTAACAATTCCTTCATCCTTACAGTACTGTTCAAATTCTAGAGAAGTAAATTCACCACCATTGTCAGTTCTTAAACATTTAATTGATTTGTCTGTTCTTTTTTCTACCATTGCTTTAAATTGTTTAAATACATTGAATACATCAGCTTCCTCTTTCAACATAAAGACCCAAACTTTACGAGATAAATCATCAATAAACGTTAAAAAATATAAAGCACCTCCATATGATACAACAGGAGATGGTCCCCACAGATTAGAATGAATATAGTCCAAAATTTCTTTACTATTATGACTTCCAGTTTTAAACCTCTGTTTACACTATTTTCCATACACACAATGTTTACAGAAATCCAACTTCAAGGATTTCAAAATAGGAAGTAATTTACATTTCATCAGTGCTTGAAGACCTTTCTCGCTCATGTGACCCAATCGATGATGTCATAGGCGAGTACCTTCTTATTCTTTCTCTGACACAATCGTTGCTTCACCGACCTGAGTACTTCCTTTGAATCTGTAAAGATTTCTGACATTTTCTGCTTTCATAACAACTAGGGCACCTTTAGAGACTTTCAGCACTCCATTCTGATCTGTAAACTTATAACCATCCGAATCCAACACTCCCAAAGAAATCAAATTTTTCTTCAATTTAGGTACATGTCTAACACTAGTTAATTTTATAACTATGTTATCATACATTTTAATCCTGATATTTCTCATCCCAACAGTCTGACATGATACATTATTACCCATAAAAACAGAACTACCATTTACATCTTCATATGAAGTAAACCAATTTCTGTGTGGACACATGTGATGAGAAGCACTAGAGTCTTACAGTCAACTTTCAAAATCCTGAGAGACATTACATATAGGTAAAGTTTCATCTATCATACATAATTCTTCAGCAAATAAAACTTCGTCTATCATACCTGAATCAATTGATTTGCTTCCTTCTTCAGGTTATTAGACACTTTTTGTTTCCAACAGTCTTTCTTAAGGTGTCCAATTTTATTACAGTGCAAACATTTTGCCTTACACTTCTTTCCCTTTGATTTTGATCTCGAAGACCCCCTTGTTTTTTCTCCTCTTTCCTTTGACCGTCCTCTGGCTATCATGGCTTCTGGTGCAGCTGTTTCAATACTAGATTTCCTTTGTACTTCTTTAGACAAGAGAGCTCCCACAACTGATTCAAATTTCAAAGAATCAGCAGTGCTCAAACTGATTGAAGTTACGAAGTGGTCCCACGACTCAGTAAGAGAACACAACAAGGTTATAGCTTTGTCTTCCAATTAATTTTAACTTCCATATCTGATAATTGGCACATAAGTGTATTAAAAATATTTAAATGTTTTGCAACTTTTGTACCCTCCTTCATCCACAAACTATACAATTGTTTTTTCAAATAAATTTTATTAGTTAACGATTTTGTCATATATAGTTTTTCCAGTTTCTCCCATAAACCTGCCACTGTACTCTCTTCAACAATGTTGAAGAGAACTTCATCCGCTAGGCATAACCTGATGGTACTGAGAGCTCGGGCATCCAAGTCCTCCTAGTCCGAATTTGTCATGCTAGTGGGTTTCTTATTTGCCCCGTCTAATGCTTTATGCGACCCTTGTTGCACCAGCAAATCCCTAACTTTCAGTTTCCATAGAGGAAAGTTGTTATTGCCGGTGAATTTTTCCACCTCGAATTTTGCATTCGTCATCTTGGCCATTTATTTCCTCCTAGGGTTTTAGTCTTTCAACTAGGTTTCTCTGAATTTATCTTCCTTTGATTTCTTAAAAAAAAGTGATTATGTTCCCCTTTAATAAATTTCCAAAACTTCCACAAAAAACTTCAAACCCTATTCAAATTTTTCTATATCCTTTTTAGTTCAGAATTTCAGAGAAAAAAAAATTCCTTCTTCCTTTTTTTTTAATAAACCCTACTCATCCTCGGTTCAGAAATTTCCCTATTCCAATTAGAAAACAAGCAAAAAATATTTTTGTTTCTGTTATAAAAAAATTACCTAGAGTTCTTTTTAAACAGCAGCTCTGCTTCAAACAGGGGGCTTTCTGCTTCTCTCTGTTGTTTTCTACTTTGACAGGGGCTCTCTGAATTCTGATGCTACCCAGACATTTCCTTTAAAAAATTAAAGACTTCAAACAATGGCTCTCTGCTAGCAATATGCACGACGGACTTGGTCGCTGCCTCTGCAGCTCTCAAATTTTATTTTATTTTCTTCGGCAGAGTTCACACATACACTGCAGAGTTCTTTCTTCACAACAGGCAGACAAACGGGCTCTTCCCTCTGACGTCAGACTTCAGCAATCGACCGACGACCCTTCAGGAAAAAAAATGACTTCCTCACTGGCAGCAGCGGCTATTTTGCGGCAACTCAATTCTTTCCCTACGGCAATGGGCTCCAACACATAGTGCCTTTCTCTCCAGCAGCGAGCAATCGGCAGCCCTCTTCCTCAACAACGACAACACAACTTTTTCTCTATTGGTGGGCTTCAACACACACAAGCTCGATGTGGGCTCCAATAATTTTTATAATCTGCTCTATCAAGCGGTGGGCATGGGCTCACTATTCCAAGCCCTGACGGTTATGGCATTTCTAAGACTGCGAAAATGGCTTCCAGCATTTTCAGTTCGAGGGCTCCCAATTTTTCAACTAAATTCAACTCAACTCATGCTCTGATACCAATTGTTGTCCAAGCAATTAATTAATCAAGAAATATATCAATGAAACTGAATGACACTGAATGCAAAGGCACAAGTAAAAAACACAATGTTTTACGTGGTAAAACTTTGTCAGGGTGTCAAGGAAACATCCACGGGGCAAGGATTGGATTTTCTATTAAATCAACAATGGTTCTCCTTGATTACAATAGTTCAGGCATTCATCATTTTATAAGAGCTTCCTCCGTTACATAATTGTTGTTTCGGTATAAAACCAACTTGGCAGTAAATACAGTTTTTACACATATTTACACAATTAATTGTCAAATTCCAACAATTTTAACATCCACGAAACTATATATAGTCTATGGGATCACTAGTTTCTTTGTTTTTTGTTTTTCCTAATTCAATCCTCTTATTGTTCAAATTAACGATGAACTGACCCAGTGTTCTAACAATCTCCTCACTGAAAAGACAATGCCAAGGAACCGATGTTAATGTACTTTTGTAATTGTCTTTGATGTCTCTAAAAGCATCACATTCCAAAATGAAATGTTTTTCCGATTCCAATAACATCGTACTTTTGTAATTGTCTTTGATGTCTCTAAAAGCATCACATTCCAAAATGAAATGTTTTTCCGATTCCAATAATAATAATAATTTGGCTAATAAATTTAATGGGAAGACGTCTTGTAATTTTAATAGTAGTAATAGCTTTTCCACTAGCAACAATTAAGCTAATAACTTTAATTTAATTTCAATCACAAATTTAATTTTGATAACATTTATGCTAAAAGCTATAATTTTAATTCTAATAACGTTTATGCTAATGGCTATAATCATAATTATAATAAAAAATCTAAATTTAATTTTAATTTCATTAATATTTATTTTAATATATTTAATGATGGCATTAATTCTAATTTTAATAAAAAAAAAAAAATTTGAATGTTCTTAATTTTAAAATCAATTATAATACTAGTTTCTCATCTAACCCTAATCCTAGTTCTAATTCTTCATCTACCCCTAGCCCTAATACCTTGTCTAACTCTAAAACTAAAACTAATTCTATCTCTAATTCACTTCCTAATATCCTTCTTAATTCCTCCTTTTCCAATTCTAATTCTGACCCCCTTCCCCCAGTGCCTATTCTCCTCTAAATTCTATTCCCAAAGCCATCCTCTCCATCAATATTAATCATAATGTTTCCTCCTCTTCAACCTATTCTTACCCTTCTCTTCCTCCTTCCACCTTTAATGCTAAAGTCATTAGCTTGTCCTTAGTTGAACTTATGCTTCCACCTTAAACCTTTTAGAACAAGGCTTCAACTTTGCTCCTAGAAAGGATTAGAGATTTCATAGACCCCTTGAAATCAACTTCAATGGATTGGAACCATTACTTGTCTCGGGAGGGGCATTGAATAAATTTTTAAGGCCTCAAACAAGCTCTAGAAGGTTTTAGACCACAAATCTCTAAAGTGGGAGTTGTCCCTAAATTGGGACTTGCAAGACAATAACTCCAACTTTACCACCCAAAAAGCACCAAAATAGATGAAAAATTATAATATAATGATCATTTTTTTATCACCCACCAAATTTATCATAAAAGGATTCATACTAATAGATATCTCCATGTCCAATCTCACCACCACCTACTTGAAAAATCAATGGTTCTTAAAACTAATGTCTCTATAGTCATTTAAATCTCTAATCTCCAACATCTAAGCAAAGAAGTATCCCATGTCACTAATGTTGTCCTAGACAATGGAGATTGTTTGTCCAAAATCAATTGAGCCTTCCACTTTTCCCTCTATCCAAAATCCAAGCAACCCCTCCCTAATTCTAGCCTAAGCCCTAATTTAACTCCCTCACATTCAGGTAATTACTAAAGGTATTAGTTAGAAATAATAAAATTGTTTATAGTCCTCTCAAAACCCTTAGTAAATTATGTAGAAACGTCAAAGTTAAATCTAACTCTATTTTTTCTCATGGTGTTTACCAAATTTCATATTTCTATGCTAAATTATAAATTAGCCAAACTAGTGGGTCTATCCAAACCCATTTTAAAGAACATATGACTAGAACCTTAAGTAATCACCTTAACAAATACAACACTAAGTATTCTCACAATACCAATCACCTTATCTGCTTTAATAAAGCTAAAATTTTAGCCTCCCCCTCCATAACTCAATGTGCATCTTTAATGAACCCTTATAAATTTAAAAACATCCTAACAACTTTATTAAAAAATACAATTATATGCTTAACCAATTATGAAATCCTATCATCCATGTCTTTGTCCATAAACCAATTCATTGCTCCTTTTAATTTCTCCTTTCTTTCAAAATTTCTTTTTATGCTTATTAATTTCTATTTTATCTTAATTATTAATTTTAACTATTTAAAATAATATATGGCAATAAAATTGTCAGTATCACTCATTAAATATAAACTCATTCAATTTATAAATGATTTTATTTATTTTATCAAAAATATTTTATATTTATTCTTATATTAATTACTCTTTCTTGTGTCAATTTTCAACCATAATTCACATTTTCTTTTCATCCCATTAAATTATTATTACCATTTTAGTAGTTGATATTCATGTAGCATATCTAATCTAATAAAGTTCATTTTAATTTTAATTTCATTTATTTGTTTAAATTTATATTATTTTACTTAGATTTATTTATTTTCAATAACATTATTTAATGAGATTATTGGCCATTTTAAAATTGTACTTTCTTCGACTCACATAGAAAGGTGTTTGAAATTTATTATTCAAATTGTTTTTATATTACCATTTTAGTAGTTGATATTCATGTAGCATATCTAATCTAATAAAGTTCATTTTAATATAAACATTTTAATTTTAATTTCATTTATTTGTTTAAATTTATATAATTTTACTTAGGTTTATTTGTTTTCAATAACATTATTTAATGAGATTATTGGCCATTTTAAAATTGTACTTCCTTCAACTCGTATAGAAAGGTGTTTGAAATTTATTATTTGAATTGTTTTTATATTCCTTAATATTTGATGGATGAAGAATGGTTGAAATGTCAATTCTAATTAGCTTAAAATTTTAAAATTTACAATTACATAATTTTATATTAAATTAAAACTTAAATTAAACTAAGAAGAAATACCCTTAAAAAAATTAGAAAATATGATGACTCTATATAGCATGCTTATGAAAAGAGGAGAGAGATATATGGTAGAACAATTTTATTTTCCTTTATTATATAATTGTTAGGTGTTCTTAAGTTCAGTTCTTAAAATTTCCATTGTTGAGCAGTGTGGTAATCTAAAATGTAACTCTCCATGTATAAGAATTCCAAAATTGTATCTTGTAGAACAATTTTATTTTTCTTTATTATATAATTGTTAGGTGTTCTTTTTTGAGAGAGATTCTATTTTATCATTGGATAACCACCTAATGTGGTTTAAGTGATCAAACTTTGAGACTTCACTTGCAATTTGCAATTCCCTTTCAACTATTTAATTCCCTTTTAATTAAGTTTTATGTTTTTCTATTTGTGTTGACTGAGAAGGACTATGAAAATTATTACAAATAAAAAGATATTCACCAACCCTGTATTATTTAGGGTTTTCCTTTTAGGCCCCATCAAAGAACCCTCTAACACAGTATTAGTCAATTATAATTCCTTTATGTCGATTTGGTTTGTTTTGATCAGCTGAAAAGTGAGCTTATTATTTCGAGTTTTGAATGTATGCATGTGTTGTGCAATATTAGTAGTTGCATTAGGACTGTTTGTTTTGGAAAAGGTGTTATTACTATCTCTTTGTAGAAACTCTTTCTCATTGAATTCAATTGAAAAGCATTTTTTCTAGATGGTTTGAGTTAGGTCTCACAAACGTCATACATCAACACCCTTTCGAAGACACTAATAAAGTTCCTTTAAAAGCAACCACGTAATAAAAGTAATTAGTAACTCTTTGTTTTAGGAAAACACACATTAGCTTAGCCTTAGGGTCTTGGGTTAGGTTGTGTAAGTCAACTACCCAAGGTTGTAAAACTAAACTAGTGTCATTGAGAGAAAATATTGTTGCACTCGCATCATGATCTAGGTGGATGTTGGTGGCCACCAACCTATTCCACTTGGGCCCCCACCACTGTCTCTTTCAGTTTTCTAGTTTCCTTAGTTGTATCACAATTTACTATTTTTAGTAGTTTTTTCAGGTCTTGAACTTTTGGAGCCATTTTGAGGCCCTAAACGACGTTTTTTTTTGGAAAACCAGGGCCAACATGTGTTTTGGACTAATGTTGCCCTCTCATAAGTTGTATTCCTCAGATAGATCTTTCTAACAAGGTATTGTGCGCGTCAAATGGAGATCGTATGCCAAAGTTACAACCCCGGGAAATTGATGTACCAATTTAACCAAACAAGGCCCATGGTTTTGGTGCTTCATCTCCTAGGGTTAGGTTTTTGGATGTTTAGGATTTTCCATTGTTTCTCAATAATAAATAGGCCTCTGAGCCTCATTGTAACATATTTCATAGGCATGTAGCCGCCACATCTCTTCTCAAAGATAAGTTACCATTGCCTGAACTAGTCTTGTTTCCATTTTGTTTGTAAGCATATTTCAGTATTTGATACTAATGAAATGAAGTGTTATTTCTTATGCATCTCTATATTTATGGATATATCTGCAATTTGTTGTGTTCATGTTTAAGTTCGTATCACATCATCCAGGACCGCTCCTCTAACAAGGGAGTTAAACGTGAGACAACATCGAAGTGTGAAAGAAGGTAGCCCGCCTTCGATTGCATTTCGGTGGGTATTCTATGTACTGGGGATCCCTTCGGGGATATCGAGGCTAAGTCAGGGACTCATGTATCCTTCCTACATAACATATTGCCTACGACCATGTCCCCCTCGATGGTGTATTTGATTTGAGGTGAACGAGACTTACAGAAGGTGATTAGGGTGGGCTACCCTGGTACTTAGAAAAATGAACCTACCAGGTCTTTGGTTTTTTGGGAGGGTGCTCATCTTCATGAGAGTACTTAACCCCTTCTTATCGAGGTTTGGGCGAAGCTTAAGAATAATCGCAATTGTCTCGTTTAGGCCAAATTTCTCTTATAGTCCTTCAATACCAGGTTTCATCTCTAGCTAGTTGTGACTATCATACAAAGTTTGATTTCTTATTGATCTCATAGAGTTTTTGTTTTTTTAGGAGTGCGTTGTTTTGGTTACTGAGACAATATAAGAACATCACTTAATAATTTTTTTGTAAAATCTATATCATTCACTATGGCTTCCACTGGACCTCGTCGTTAGTCTCGATGAATGGAGGGTCTTCCCCCACTTTCTATGGTGGAATCTCCAAGTGAATGAAATTCTCTTATTACTCAGGGGAATTAGTCTCCAATTTCTAATTATGAATCAATGTGTATTAACCTAGAGTCTACTTTGCTTGAGGACCCTTTCATTTAAGGTCTAATACCTCCTTATAATACTCCGCTTACAAATCCTCTTGGGCCTATTTTGATTCAGATAACACCCATGACTATAGTGCCTTTCCCAGTTTCCACTCCGAACATCCCAATGACTACTTGTGAGTCATGGTCTTTTGTGGAAACTTTTGTTCCACCGTCATATACCCCACCTATTTTAGTTTCTACACTATTTGTCGTTTATCCCATTGTTCAAACTATGTCTAATCTAGGAACCTTAGTTATGCCAATTGTGGGTGGTGGGTCACGAATTATTCCTCCTACCAACCCTTTTCCTTTTGTGGTAGCTCCTAGACCTTTGACTCACACCTCATTTGGTGTGGAGAATTCACTAACATTCAATAATCCTTTCAGTTGGAATCTGCTTCTAAGTTCAGCCCCCCCTCCACCGCAAGGTGAGGGTAATGTTTCTAGAACTTATCCGAACGCTACGGGCATTCTTGCACCCATGCAACCTATGGTACAACATGGTATTTCTTTAATTGATTCTATTCTTGTTGGTTGCTATCCTTTTAATGCTAGTCCCATTATCATAAAAGGTGGCAGTCCTACGCCTAACCCACCTTATGTGGTCAGCAGTGTCTCGTATCCTCGACATGTTGCATTTCCTCGGGGCCTTCTAACTCAACTATCAATACCCGTTGGGGGTAACCTCTATTTTGGGGGTAACCAGTTTACTAGTAACATCCCTCGAGATTGGGGTATGCCATATGGCCTGGCACTTTATATGAATCCACCTCCACCACAAGGGAATTGCTATCCAACTGCACTCGTGTACCCTTCCAGAAACCAGTTGATGTCTGGACCTATTGATCCTTTAGGTCACCCTAGTTTGTCTTGGTTAGATTCAACAATGCCTACTCTAGTTCCATTTTTGGCTACTCTCGACATCTTGCATCTGTACAAGTTAACTAACGACCCCATCAACCATAACTTATTATGGCTTCTGACCTTGTGCAAAATACCTGCCGACATTCTGAAGTTTGAAGGCAAGCAGGGAGATGAATCATCGACACATGTCACTACATACCATCTTTGTTGTGTTTCCAATTCCATGATTGATGATAGTATCTAGCTCAGGCTCTTCCCTTGTACCTTCATTGTGTTGAAAAGTGTGCAACAAGAAATGCTTGTTGAGAATGCAACAAGATGATGGAGCTTAGTGAAAAGAGTCGCCTTCACTAAGTGGGCCCACAGGTAAATTATGGCGCAAGTTCTATTTTTGGATTCCAGCAGGGATGATCACAGCAGGAGTAACCACAACAAGGATGATCACAGCAGGAGTGACCACAGCAGGAGTGATCACAGCAGGAGTGATCACAGCAGGAGTGATCAAAGTCTATTTTTAGAATGGCTGTCAAAAATAGAAAAGGTAAATATTATTGTCTCATAATAATATTTGGACTATAAACTTGATCTTATTCTCTTGGAGCACTTCAGTTTGAGCTACAGATGTGGCACATGCAGCTGTCAGAAGGAAGTGCGCTTTCTTTGTGGGTCAGTTGAGTTGTTGCATGCATGACTTCAGTTAGAACTCAATCAGTTGAGTTTGGTGGAGTTGATTGTAGAGTTGATGGAGTTGTGTTCAGTTTGACTTGGTTAAACTAGTTGTAATTAGTCTAACTGCAAATAGACTAATGATGAGTTGTTAAACTAATTATTAACTCATAATGCAACTATAGAATACATCAGTTAACTCAGTTGCATGTCAGTGCATGTTCAGTTCAGGAGGGACAGGTGTTAGAGGATCAGATTGCTATCAGTTGTGACTATAGTTGTGCATGATGATTTGCACAATCAAAGGAATTGAGTATGCCAATGAATTGGCCAATACCAAGTAATATAGCCTCTGCTCACATCTTTCCCAGTGTGAGTGATTCCTTGGAGGTTAAATACAAGTTTGGTAAACCATTCTCATTCATTCTTGAGCAGGTATTGAGCTGTGGAGGCAGGCAAGCAGCGGGGGAGATTTGGAGATCAAATCTAAGCTGTATTGTGTGTAGCATGTGGAGATAGTACTGAGTACTTGTGAGGATTATTGTACTATGTATTGTTACATGATTCAATCACTATAATATACAGATAGTTGGAGATTTTAGCGAGATGCTTTCCCCAGGAAAATACTGTGTTGATATGTGCGATTGATGCTTCTATGTACACCTGTGAATGTTTCTGCTTCTGTAAATTGATGATAAACGTAGAGGAGGTTATGTATTATGCATGTTCCGCTTATAAGTGTATAATCAGGATAATCTTTGTGAATATGTGTCATATTATTCAAAATTTCTGGGAGTGTTGAAAAGTGTGCAACAAGAAATGCTTGTTGAGAATGCAACAAGATGATGGAGCTTAGTGAAAAGAGTCGCCTTCACTAAGTGGGCCCGCAGGCAAATTATGGCGCAAGTTCTATTTTTGGATCCCAACAGGGATGATCACAGCAAGAGTGACCACAGCAGGGGTGATCACAGCAGGAGTGATCACAGCAGGAGTGATCAAAGTCTATTTTTAGACTGGCTGTATAAAATAGAAAAGTCAAATATTACTGTCTCATAATAATATTTGGACTATAAACTTGATCTTATTCTCTTGGAGCACTTCAGTTTGAGCTACAGATGTGGCACATGCAGCTGTCAGAAGGAAATACGTTTTCTTATGTGTTAGTTGAGCTATTGCATGCAGGACATCAGTTAGAACTCATGTGGTTGAGTTTTGTGGAGTTGGATGAGCAGTTAATGGAGTTGTGTTCAGTTTGACTTAGTTGAACTAGTTGTATTTAGTCTAACTGATCAATAGACTAAGTGATGAGTTGTGTGAATTAGTTATTAATTAACTCACTAATTATTAACTCATAATGCAACTGAAGAATACATCAGTTAACTCAGTGCATGTACAGTTCAGTGGAGACAGGTGTTAGAGGTTGAGATTTCTATCAGTTGTGCATGAGATTATGCACATGCATGGGATTGAGTTATGCCAATGATCTCTGCGCAATGTGGGCCAATACCAAGTGAAATATAGCTTGTGCTCACGTGATTTACAGTGTGGGTGATTTTCACAAGGTAAATAGGAGTTTGGATCAGCCATTCTCATTCATTCTCTTGCAGGATTGTGCAGTGGAGGCAGGCAAGAAGCGGGGGAGATTTGGAGATCATATTTGAGATGTATTGTGTGTAACAGGTGGAGCTGCTACTGGATTGCTTGTGATAAGCATTGTACTTTGTAATGTTACATGATTTAATCAATATAATATACAGATAGTTGGGATTTTAGCGAGATGCTTTCCCCGGGATACATATTGTGTTAATGAGTTTGATTGATGCTTCTATGTGCGCTTGTGAATGTTTCTGCTTCTGTAAATTGATGATCAATGTAGAGGAGATTATGTATTGTGTATGTATTCCGCAATAGTACATGATCAGGATAATCTCCATTGAATATGTGTCATATTATTCAAAATTTCTACAAATTGGTAACGCTGCTAAGTGGTACATTGAATTACCACGCGCCTCAGTTAACAACTTTAACACCCTCACCATGGAATTCCTTAAACATTTTCAATTACCAATCAGTTATGAGACAAAAAAAATTTAACGACTACTTTGCGCCAAAATACTTCCACCCATATATCTGATCATATCCACGAACGAAGAAGATGACAGAGGTTGGTAAAGGCACCCATTATGGACTATCTACTTGTCGATTGGTTCTGCAAATCGCTTTTACCTACCATCGCGAAAGATGTTGCCATGTCTAGAGCAGTCAATAAAGATGAGGTAATTAGATGTGCTCAACATCTCGATCTTATCTATTCACAATCAAGCACTCTTTATGACTTGATCCCTAATGCTCCCCTAACTTCAAATGCTCTTACCGCTCAGCAATGTGGTCTAGATGTTAACGATCTCGTTATCGCTACAACCACGACTATTGTAAACTAGTTGAGTGGGAAAGCTGTTCAGTTATCCATTATCATTGCCCCCATTTCAACTACATCGGCTCACCCAACTACCTCTCCATCCGTTGTGATAATGAACACCATTGCATTATTTATCATTAATCATTAATCAATAAGTAAAAAATTATAATTTTAAATATAATTATAATTTTTTAATTAATAGTGTTTCTCAATAAATTAATAGGTAAGCATGGATGTTCAATCAATTAAACCTATAATTAAAATTTATTTACATTTTCATTTACACTATATTAATTAATTATTTATGATTATAATTAACATCACAGTATTTTCAAATCCCATTAGCACTATTTGTTTCTAGGGGCTTCTTTCTATATGACAACCCATACTTTAAACTGGGTGGTAGTCGATAGGAGACACCTAAAATCCAACCATTTTTAGAGTTGGTGTCGCCTAGTCTAGTTGAAATCCCTAGGTTATTTTGACGTCTTAGATGATCCAATTCCGGGTGTGAAGAAGGACCTTACCAAGACCTTTTACTTTCGTGATGTGTTAAAATTGCATTTTAAAATAACATTAAGGAATACAAGTGCATGCGGAAAAGAAGAGGAACATAATAATCATCAGCACATGAAAGCATAGCCGTTGTTAACGGCGTTCGTCCAGGAGGAACTACGTCTCCGGGCCCCAATCAAGGTGGTGTAGGCCGCTGCATTAGGTGCTGTCAATAAAAGTGATGTACACAAGAGTTTGTTGTCTCGATCATACAAGGAAGAAGGCCCTCACGCAGGAGTGGCTCTAAGAGATATTCCAAAACTAGAACTCTCAATCAAAAGACTCCTATAATTATGATACCAAAATACGCATGGTGCGCATCCCGCCAACAAGGCACAAAAGGGATGTCGAAGAAAAACACATGCACAACGACAACAGAGTATCCCAGCAACATACAGTAAGGGATCTCAAAGCATAAAGTACATCATATGAAGATTATGCATAACACGAAGCAAGGAATCATGACAATATGGAAATAAAGAAGATCCTGCATCAATATCAATCTAGGATCTATAGCATAATGTAAAAGAAGAAATATATGAAATAATCATATACCTCACACCAACCACGAGCCATCTGAAAATATGAATGAAGAAGCAGATACAACAATCCACAGTGAACATTTGTTCACTTCATCATTGTGCGGGCACAGTCCGCTCCCATTATATCACAGCTTCACTATGAATGGCCATATGAAGAAGCGTTGCTCTGAAGCAACTGTCAAGTGTTGAAGCTTGTTGAAACACTGATCTCACAACATCAATATGCAAGAAGAATAAGCGATCGAAGAAGAATCGATCAAAGAAGCATTAATCAACAAATGAAATGCTAAGAAGAAGAATCGATCATGAAGAGAATAATCGATCAATAGGAATAGAACCGATCATAAAGAGAAGAATCACTTGGGTCTTCTCGTTTTGTAGCTCTATGGCTATCTGGCCCTATAGCACTCGGGTTTGTCTGCAGCTCTGTGAATCTGCCAGAATTTCAAGCACTCTCTGGCTATCATGCTTCGTTGTAGCTCTCTGTGGTGCTCTAGCTATCTCTGTGCAATGCCTGGCCCTCTCGTTCTGCGGCTCTCCATCGGCGCAGCCTCCTCATTGAGGTCTCTGGCACTCAGGCTCTCTATCATTCCCCAACACAGGCTCTCGAGCTCTCTGGCACAGACTCTTCCTCTGGCACGCTACCCTCGCATCTCTATTACCCATCGTGTTTTATAACAAGTTTTTGGGACAGGGCAGTGCATAAAAATCGGAGGTCTGTTGCTTGTAATAGAAGTCATTTGTATGGAACAATCGGTAGGCGCAACAACTGTTAAAAATAGGCCTTTTATCGTTTTACAATGATATGACAAAAACTTGGAAAAACACTGAAAATCATTGAAAAATCCGACAGTTCGGATTTCAAAATTTATAAAATCGGACTTATAAATTTATCGGGTCCAGGATATATCGCAAGTCAGGATCGCAAGGTGCTGATCACCGATCGCCGACGTCGTCGATTAGATCTGGACCGTTGAACGGTTTCCGGATCTGACGGCTGAGATTAAATCGCATATCGCTATCGCATCGCCCAGGGTCCTTCGCCGATACATGGTATATGCCGACGCCGATCACTGATATCGGCAATCGCTAATCGCATTTGCTGATATCCAAGGGTTTTGGGTTCCCTGATCGCCGACGCCGACATTCCATCACCAATTTGCAAGCGCTAGTATCGTCGATCGCTGCCTGTATAGAGCCAATATTGGCCATCACCCTGCCTCCGATTGCGATTTGCCTTATAAGGCCAAAAAACCCATTTTATGAGAAGATGCCTCATTTTCTTAAGGAATAGAGCCACCTTCTTTTCGCAATAACTTCATCATTCAGACTCAGATTGACGAACTGTTCGTACCTCCACGATCATGAGGAGGAGCTCTTCGATCTGGTCCTGGTTCGACATCATTATGATCACTTTGATTTTTGAGCATTCATGCCATGGTGTCTGAAGATCCACTTGGATCAATCCTCCCCACTGAGGAGCTTTTGGTCCTCCAAAAGCATAAAAAGTAATTTACATCTCTATTTGTACCCTAGCTGCATCACAAATGTCCTGAAAAGGTCTCGCTTCCATCTCCTTCACCTTTGTTCTTCGGAGCCTTAAGCGACAAACCGACACCTCCTTCCCCTGTAACCTATAGTACATTGTTTGCAAATCACATGCTTTAAATGACATGACCAAACTAAAGACCCAAACGTCCCATACTTGCCACGAGTTTATAACTCATACTCTGTGGTCAAGTTTACAACAAGATGGACGTAATACTCTAGATATGAAAACAAGACCAACCCATCATGGTTGCTTCAAAGAGTCGCCTTCACTAAGTGGGCCCGTAGGAAAATTATGGCGCAAGTTCTATTTTTGGATCCCAGCAGGGATGATCACAACAGGAGTGACCACAGCAGGGATGATCACAGCAGGAGTGACCACAGCAGGAGTGATCACAGCAGGAGTGATCATAGCAGGAGTGGTCAAAGTCTATTTTTAGACTGGCTGTCAAAAATAGAAATCCAAATATTATTGTCTCATAATAATATTTGGACTATAAAATTGATCTTATTCTCTTGGAGCACTTCAATTTGAGCTACAGATGTGGCACATGCAGCTGTCAGAAGGAAGTATGCTTTCTTTGTGGGTCAGTTGAGTTGTTTCATGCATGACTTCAGTTAGAACTCAATCAGTTGAGTTTGGTGGAATTGATTGTAGAGTTGATGGAGTTGTGTTCAGTTTGACTTGGTTAGACTAGTTGTAATTAGTCTAACTGCAAATAGACTAATGATGAGTTGTTAAACTAATTATTAACTCATAATGCAACTATAGAATACATTAGTTAACTCAATTGCATGTCAGTGCACGTTCAGTTCAGGAGGGACAGGTGTTAGAGGATCAGATTGCTATCAGTTGTGACTATAGTTGTGCATGATGATTTGCACAATCAAAGGGATTGAGTATGCCAATGAATTGGCCAATACCAAGTATTATAGCCTCTGCTCACGTCTTTCCCAGTGTGAGTGATTCTTTGGAGGTTAAATACGAGTTTGGTAAACCATTCTCATTCATTCTTGAGCAGGTATTGAGCTGTGGAGGTAGGCAAGCAGCGGGGGAGATTTGCAGATCAGATCTGAGCTGTATTGTGTGTAGCATGTGGAGATAGTACTGAGTACTTGTGAGGAGTATTGTACTATGTATTGTTACATGATTCAATCACTATAATATACAGATAGTTGGAGTTCTTAGCGAGATGGTTTCCCCGGGAAAATACTGTGTTGATATGTGTGATTGATGCTTCTATGTACGCCTGTGAATGTTTTTGCTTCTGTAAATTGATGATCAGCGTAGAGGAGGTTATGTATTATGCATGTTCCTCTTATAAGTGTATAATCAGGATAATCTCTGTGAATATGTGTCATATTATTCAAAATTTCTGGGAGTGTTGAAAAGTGTGCAACAAGAAATGCTTGTTGAGAATGCAACAAGACGATGGAGCTTAGTGAAAAGAGTCACCTTCACTAAGTGGGCCTGGAGGCAAATTACGGCACAAGTTCTATTTTTGGATCCCAGCAGGGATGATCACAGCAAGAGTGACCACAGCAGGGGTGATTACAGCAGGAGTGATCACAGCAGGAGTGATCACAGCAGGAGTGATCAAAGTCTATTTTTAGACTGGCTGTCCAAAATAGAAAAGTCAAATATTATTGTCTCATAATAATATTTGGACTATAAACTTGATCTTATTCTCTTGGAGCACTTCAGTTTGAGCTACATATGTGGCACATGCACCTATCAAAAGGAAATACGTTTTCTTATGTGCTAGTTGAGCTATTGCATGCAGGACATCAGTTAGAACTCATGTGGTTGAGTTCTGTGGAGTTGGATGAGCAGTTAATGGAGTTGTGTTCAGTTTGACTTAGTTGAACTAGTTGTATTTAGTCTAACTGATCAATAGACTAAGTGACGAGTTGTGTGAATTAGTTATTAATTAATTCACTAATTATTAACTCATAGTGCAACTGAAGAATACATCAGTTAACTCAGTGCATGTATAGTTCAGTGGAGGCAGGTGTTAGAGGTTGAGATTGCTATCAGTTGTGCATGAGATTGTGCTCATGCATGGGATTGAGTTATGCCAATGATCTCTACGCAGTGTGGGCCAATACCAAGTGAAATATAGCTTGTGCTCACGTGATTTACAGTGTGGGTGATTTTCACAAGGTAAATAGGAGTTTGGATCAGCCATTCTCATTCATTCTCTTGCAGGATTGTGCAGTGGAGGCAGGCAAGCAGCGGGGGAGATTTGGAGATCAGATCTGAGCTGTATTGTGTGTAACAGGTGGAGTTGGTACTGGATTGCTTGTGATAAGCATTATACTTTGTAATGTTACATGATTCAATCAATATAATATACAGATAGTTGGGGTTTTTAGCGAGATGCTTTCCCTGGGATACATACTGTGTTAATGAGTTTGATTGATGCTTCTATGTGCGCCTGTGAATGTTTCTGCTTCTATAAATTGATGATCAAAGTAGAGGAGATTATGTATTGTGTATGTATTTCACAATAGTACATGATTAGGATAATCTCCATTGAATATGTGTCATATTATTCAAAATTTCTACAGATTGGTAACGCTACTAAGTGGTACATTGAATTACCACACACCTCAGTTAACAACTTTAACACCCTCACCATGGAATTGCTTAAACATTTTCAATTACCAATCAATTATGAGAATAAAAAAAGTTAACGACTACTTTGCGCCAAAATATTTCCACCCATATCTCCGATCATATCCACGAACGAAGAAGATGACAGAGGTTGGCAAAGGCACCCATTATGGACTATCTACTTGTCGATTGGTTCTGCAAATCGCTTTTACCTACCATCGCGAAAGATGTTGCCATGTCTAGAGCAGTCAATAAAGATGAGGTAATTAGATGTGCTCAACATCTCGATCTTATCTATTCGCAATCAAGCACTCTTTATGACTTGATCCCTAATGCTCCCCTAACTTCAAATGCTCCTACCGCTCAGCAACGTGGTCTAGATGTTAACGATCTCGTTATCGCTACAACCACAACTATTGTAAACTAGTTGAGTGAGAAAGCTGTTCAGTTATCCATTATCGTTGCCCCCATTTCAACTACATCGGCTCACCCAACTACCTCTCCATCCATTGTGATAATGAACACCATTGCATTATTTATCATTAATCATTAATCAATAAGTAAAAAATTATAATTTTAAATATACTTATAATTTTTTAATTAATAGTGTTTCTCAATAAATTAATAGGTAAGCATGGATGTTCAATCAATTAAACCTATAATTAAAATTTATTTACCTTTTCATTTACGCTATATTAATTAATTATTTATGATTATAATTAACATCACAATATTTTCAAATCCCATTAGCACTATTTGTTTCTAGGGGCTTCTTTCTATATGACAACCCATATTTGAAACTGTGTGGTAGTCGATAGGAGACACCTAAAATCCAACCATTTTTAGAGTTGGTGTCGCCTAGTCTAGTTGAAATCCCTAGGTTATTTTGACGTCTTAGATGATCCAAGTCCGGGTGTGAAGAAGGACCTTACCAAGACCTTTTACTTTCGTGATGTGTTAAAATTACATTTTAAAAGAACATTAAGGAATACAAGTGCATCCGGAAAAGAAGAGGAACATAATAATCATCAGCACATGAAAACATAGCCATTGTTAATGGAGTTCGTCCAGGAGGGACTACGTCTTCGGGCCCCAATCAAGGTGGTGTAGGCCGCTGCATTATGTGTTGTCAATAAAAGTGATGTACACAAGAGTTTGTTGTCTCGATCATACAAGGAAGAAGGCCCCCACGCAGGAGTGGCTCTAAGAGATATTCCAAAACTAGAACTCTCAATCAAAAGACTCCTATAATTATGATACAAAAACACGCATGGTGCGCATCCCGCCAACAAGGCACAAAAGGGATGTCAAAGAAAAACACATGCACAACAACAACAGAGTATCCCAGCAACATACAGTAAGGGATCTCAAAGCATAAAGTACATCATATGAAGATTTCGCATAACACGAAGCAAGGAATCATGACAATATGAAAATAAAGAAGATCCTGCATCAATATCAATCTAGGATCTACAGCATAATGTGAAAGAAGAAATATATGAAATAATCATATACCTCACACCAACCACGAGCCATCTGAAAATATGAATGAAGAAGCAGATACAACGATCCACAGTGAACATTTGTTCACTTCATCATTGTGCGGGCACAGTCCGCTCCCATTCTGTCACAGCTTCACTATGAATGGCCATATGAAGAAGCATTGCTCTGAAGCAACCGTCAAGTGTTGAAGCTTGTTGAAACACTCATTTCACAGCATCAATATGCAAGAAGAATAAGCAATCGAAGAAGAATTGATCAAAGAAGCATTAATCAACAAATGAAATGCTAAGAAGAAGAATCAACCATGAAGAGAATAATCGATCAATAGGAATAGAACCGATCATAAAGAGAAGAAACACTTGGGTATTCTCGTTTTGTAGCTCTATGGCTATCTGGCCCTATAGCACTCGGGTTTGTCTGCAACTCTGTGAATCTGCCAGAATTTCAAGCACTCTCTGGCTATCATGCTTCGTTATAGCTCCTTGTAGTGCTCTAGCTATCTCTCTGCAATGCCTGGTCCGCTCGTTCTGCAGCTCTCCATCAGCGCAGCCTCCTCATTGAGGTCTCTGGCACTCAGGCTCTCTAGCATTCCCCAACACAGGCTCTCGGGCTCTCTGGCACAGACTCTTCCTCTGGCACGCCGCCCTCGCATCTCTATTACCCATCGTAATTTATAACACGTTTTTTGGGACAGAGCAGTGCATGAAAATCGGAGGTCTGTTGCTTGTAATAGAAGTCGTTTGTATGGAACAATCGGCAGGCGCAACAACCGTTAAAAATAGGCCTTTTATCGTTTTACAACGATATGACAAAAACTTGGAAAAACACTGAAAATCATTGAAAAATCCGACAATTCGGATTTCAAAATCTATAAAATGAGACTTAAAAATTTATCGGGTCCAGGATATATCGCATGTCAGGATCGCAAGGCGCTGATCACCGATCGCCGACGTCGTCGATTAGATCTGGACCGTTGAACGGTTTCCGGATCTGACGGCTGAGATTAAATCGCATATCGTTATCGCATCGGCCCAGGTTCCTTCGCCAATACATGGTATATGCCAACGCCGATCGCTGATATCGGCAATTGCTAATCGCATTTGCTGATATCCACGGGTTTTGGGTTCCCTGATCGCCGACGCCGACATTCCATCACCAATTTGCAAGCGCTAATATCGTCGATCGCTGCCTGTATAGCGCCAATATTGGCCATCACCCTGCCTCCGATTGCGATTTGCCTTATAAGGCCAAAAAACCCATTTTATGAGAAAATGCTTGATTTTCTTAAGGAATAGAGCCACCTTCTTTTCGCAATAACGTCATCATCCGGTCTCAGATTGACGAACTGTTCGTACCTCCACGATCATGAAGAGGAGCTCTTCGATCTGGTCCTGGTTCGACATCATTATGATCGCTTTGAGTTTTGAGCGTTCATGCCATGGTATCTGAAGATCCACTTGGATCAATCCTCCCCACTGAGGAGCTTTTTGTCCTCCAAAAGCATAAAAAGTAATTTGCATCTCTATCTGTACCCTAGCTACATCACAAATGTCCTGAAAAGGTCTCGCTTCCATCTCCTTCACCTTTGTTCTTCGGAGCCTTAAGCGACAAACCGACACCTGCTTCGCCTATAACCTGTAGTACATTGTTTGCAAATCACATGCTTTAAATGACATGACCAAACTAAAGACCCAAACGTCCCATACTTGCCACGAATTTATAACTCATACTCTGTGGTCAAGTTTACAACAAGATGGACGTAATACTCTAGATATGACAACAAGACCAACCCATCATGGTTGCTTCAAAAAGTGATGGAAAACACATCATCACTGCAACGCATGATTTACATACATAAGGCCAAACATGATTGTTTTGACAATTGAGGGAAACATAACATTTCTTTTAGAGTATTAATATGCGACTCAAAACATGACCAGACATCATTGTTGTTGACTACGTGATGGAAACACATCATCACGTTTACATTTTAAAATGCAACAAATGATTTACAAAAGACTAACCATGAAACGAAAACATGTCTAGAAACCATTTCTCACCTATCTTTGTGAATGGGTCACCTCCTTGAGGTGGTTTTGCTTGTCGCACAACTGGTTCACCTAATTCATGCACCGACGCTTATCCTTAAGTCGTTGTTCTGGATGGAGCTCCCAACAAGTGGCTCTCTGATGGCCATGTCTGTTGCAATGACTACAGCATGTTTTCTTCCTCCATATCTGCTTAAGCTATTATTGCGAGGGTTTTTCACACCTCGTCTTTTGCAGTGCTACCTTCCTTTTCCAACACTTGGAAAAGGTATGGTTAGGTAAACCACAAAAAGTGCATGTTTTACGATGCCTTTGTCTTTGTTCATTATTAGCAACATGAACAAAATGAACATTCGAAGATCGAAAGTGATTATACCTTCCTTTGTTGTTTCTAATGTCAGCATGGTGATAAGAGCTTGCTCAACTCTCTCCCTACAATGGAAACTGCCATGGGATGATGGGGATGTTTTCCCATCATTCTCTTTCCTCGACGATGTCTCTGACACATCTGACACCTTTGAGCACTCTCCTTTCCTCACATACCCAAGTCCTGCCTGATGGGGTAATTCCTCTACTTGGATGGGATTGACAATGCCTTGGCCATTAATGCCCAAGCCCTTCCCTTCATATCCCATTCTCTTCGGCAATTTGGAGCCAATTCCTATGGTATGATTTTCAAACACAAAGAAATCATCATCAGGAAACATATATGAAGATGGAGAACTACTTTTTACCTCACATGGGTCTCGCTGTAGCTTTTCCAAGGCCTCGTCCTTTATTTGCAGCTGTAGTAGCAAACTTCGTTTTTCCTCCTTCTCTTCATTTAGGCGCATCTTCAATTCATCATTCTCTGTTTGAAGAGTATGTCTGCCTTGCTTCAGTTCTCTCATGGCCTCTTCTGTGGCTTTCAACTGAAGCTATAAGAGCTCCTTTTCCTATGTTTCTTTCTGTAGGGTTTCATACACAATTTCCACTTTCTTGGAGATGTTGAGCATGGTCTCGCACATCGCTCTTTATCCTCTGTCATTGCACGTTCCATTGTTCACACTGCAATTCACATCAACATTAAGACCTGCTCCAATACCACTTGATCTAGGTCTGGGTGTGAAGAAGGACCTTACCAAGACCTTTTACTTTCGTGATGTGTTAAAATTGCATTTTAAAAGAACATTAAGGAATAAAAGTGCATGCGGAAAAGAAGAGGAACATAATAATCATCAGCACATGAAAACATAGTCGTTGTTAATGGAGTTCGTCTAGGAGGGACTACGTCTTCGGGCCCCAATCAAGGTGGTGTAGGCCGCTGCATTAGGTGTTGTCAATAAAAGTGATGTACGCAAGAGTTTGTTGTCTCGATCATACAAGGAAGAAGGCCCTCATGCAGGAGTGGCTCTAAGAGATATTCCAAAACTAGAACTATCAATCAAAAGACTTCTATGATTATGATACAAAAACACGCAAGGTGCGTATCCCGCCAACAAGGCACAAAAGGGATGTCAAAGCAAAACACATGCACAACGACAACAGAGTATCCCTGCAACATACAATAAGGGATCTCAAAGCATAAAGTACATCATATGAAGATTCCGCATAACATGAAGCAAGGAATCATGACAACATGAAAATAAAGAAGATCCTGCATCAATATCAATCTAGGATCTGCAGCATAATGTAAAAGAAGAAATATATGAAATAATCATATACCTCACACCAACCATGGTCTATCTGAAAATATGAATGAAGAAGCAGATACAATGATCCACAGTGAACATCTGTTCACATCATCATTGTGCAGGCACAGTCCACTCGCATTCTGTCACGGCCTCACTATGAATGGCCATATGAAGAAGCGTTGCTCTGAAGCAAGTGTCAAGTGTTGAAGCTTGGTGAAACACTGATCTCACAGTGTTAATATGCAAGAAGAATAAGTGATCAAAGAAGCATTAATCAACAAATGAAATGCTAAGAAGAATAATCGATCAACAGGAACATGACTGATCATAAAGAGAAGAAACACTCGGGTCTTCTCGTTCTGTAGCTCTATGGCTATCTAGCCCTATAGCACTCGGGTTTGTCTACAGCTCTACGAATTTGCCAGAATTTCAAGCACTCTCTGGCTATCATGCTTCGTTGTAGTTCTCTGCAGCACTCTAGCTATATCTGTGAAATGCATGGCTCGCTCGTTCTGCGGCTCTCCATCAGCGCAGCCTCCTCATTGAGGTCTCTGGCACTCAGGCTCTCTAGCATTCCCCAACACAGGCTCTCGGGCTCTCTCGTACAGACTCTCTTCCTCTGGCACGCCACCCTCGCATTTCTGTTACCTATCATGTTTTATAACACGTTTTTTGGGACAGGGCAGTGCATGAAAATCGAAGGTTTGTTGCTTGTAATAGAAGTTGTTTGTATGGAACATTTGGCGGGAGAAACAACCGTTAAAAATAGGCCTTTTATCGTTTTACAAAGATATGACAAAAACCTAGAAAAACACTAAAAATCATTGAAAAATTCGACAGTTCGGATTTCAAAATTTATAAAATCGAACTTATAAATTTATCGGGTCCAGGATATATCACAAGTAGGGATCGCAAGGTGCTGATCACCAATCACCGACATCGGCGATTAGATCTGGACCGTTGATCGGTTGTCGGATCCAACGGCTGAGATTAAATCGCATATTGCTATCGCATCGACTAGGGTCCTTCACTGATACATAGTATATGCCGATGCATATCGTCGATCGGCTGATCGTTCCAATCGCCGATATCAGCGATCGCTAATCGCATTCGCTGATATCCAGGGTTTTTAGGTTCCCCGATCACCGACGTCGACATTCCATCGCTGATTTTCAAGCACCGATATCGCCAATCGCTGCCTGTATAGCGCCGATATTGATCATCACCCTGCCTCCGATTGCGATTTTCCTTATTAGGCTAAAAAACCCATTTAATGAGAAAATGCCTCATTTTCTTAAGGAACAGAGCCACCTTCTTTTCACGATAACTTCATCATCCTGAATCGGATTGACGAACTTTTCACACCTCCACGATCAGGAAGATGAGCTCTTCGATCTGGTCCTAGTTTGACATCATTCTGATCACTTTGATTTTTGAGCATTCATGCCATGGTGTCTAAAGATACACCTGTATCAATCCTCCCCACTAAGGAGCTTTTGGTCCTCCAAAAGCATAAAAAGTAATTTGCATCTCTATCTGTACCCTGGCCGCATCACAAATGTCCTGAAAAGGTCTCACTTCCATATCCTTCACCTTTGTTCTTCGAAGCCTTAAGCGACAAACTGACACCTGCTTCCCCTGCAACCTTTAGTACATTGTTTGCAAATCACATGCTTTAAATGACATGACCAAACTAAAGACCCAAACGTCCCATACTTGCCACGAGTTTATAACTCATACTCGGTGGTCAAGTTTACAACAAGATGGACGTAAACTCCAAATATGACAACAAGACCAACCCATCATGGCTGCTTCAAAAAGTGATGGAAAACACATCATCACTACAACGCGTGATTTACATACATAAGGCAAAACATGATTGTTTTGAAAAGTGAGGGAAACATAACATTTCTTTTAGAGTATTAATATGTGACTCAAAACATGACCAGACATCATTGTTGCTGACTACGTGATGGAAACACATCATCACGTTTACATTGTAAAATGCAAAAAATGATTTACAAAAGATTGACCATGAAATGGCAACATGTCTAGAAACCATTTCTCACTTATCTTTGTGAATGGGTCACCTCCTTGAGGTGGTTTTGCTTTTTGCACAAATGCTTCACCTAATTCATGCACCGACGCTCTATCCTTAAGGCGTTGTTCTGGATGGAGCTTCCAGCAAGTGGCTCTCTGATGGCCATGTATGTCGCAATGACTGCAGTATGTTTTCTTCCTCCATATCTGCTTAACCTGATGTTGCGAGGGTTTTTCACACCTCATATTTTGGAGTTCTGCCATCCTTTTCCAACACTTGGAAAAGGTATGGTTAGGTAAACCACAAAAAGTGCATGTTTTGCGATGCCTTTTTCTTCGTTCATTATTAGCAACATGATCAAAATGAACGTTTGAAGATCGAAAGTGATTATACCTTCCTTCGTTGTTTTTGATGGCAGCATGGCGATGAGAGCTTGCCTCAGCTCTCTCCCTACAATGGAAACTGCCATGGGATGATGGGGATGTTTTCCCATCATTCTCTTTCCTTAATGATGTCTCGGACACATCTGACACCTTTGAGCACTCTCCTTTCCTGACATACCCAAGTCCTACCTGACGGGGTAATTCCTCTACTTGGATGGGATTGACAATGCCTTGGCCATTAACGCCCAAGCCTTCCCTTCATATCCCATTCTCTTCAGCAATTTGGAGCCAATTCCTATTATATGATTCTCAAACACAGCAAAATCATCATCAAGAAACATATATGAAGATGGAGAACTACTTTTTACCTCACATGGGTCTCGCTGCAACTTTTCCAAGGCCTCGTCCTTTGCTTGCAGCTGTAGTAGCATACTTTGTTTTTCCTCCTTCTCTTCATTTAGGCGCATCTTCAGTTCATCATTCTCAATTTGAATATTATGTTTGTCTTGCTTCAGTTCTCTCATGGCCTCTTCTATGGCTTTCAACTGAAGCTGTAAGAGCTCCTTTTCCTCTATTTCTTTCTGTAGAGTTTCATACACAATTTCCACTTTCTTGGAGATGTCGAGCATGGTCTCGCACATCGCTCTTTCATCCTCTATCATTGCACGTTCCATTGTTCACACTGCAATTCACATCAATGTTAAGACCTACTCTGATACCACTTGATCCAGGTCCGGGTGTGAAGAAGGACCTTACCAAGACCTTTTACTTTCGTGATGTGTTAAAATTGCATTTTAAAAGAACATTAAGGAATACAAGTGCATGTGGAAAAGAAGAGGAGCATAATAATCATCAGCACATGAAAACATAGTCGTTGTTAACGGAGTTCGTCCAGGAGGGACTACGTCTTTGGGCCCAATCAAGGTGGTGTAGGCCGCTGCATTAGGTGTTGTCAATAAAAGTGATGTACACAAGAGTTTGTTGTCTCGATCATACAAGGAAGAAGGCCCTCACGCAGGAGTGGCTCTAAGAGATATTCCAAAACTAGAACTCTCAATCAAAAGACTCCTATGGTTATGATACAAAAACACGCATGGTGCGCATCCTGACAACAAGGCACAAAAGGGATGTCAAAGAAAAACACATGCACAACAACAATAGAGTATCCCTGCAACATACAATAAGGGATCTCAAAGCATAAAGTACATCATATGAAGATTCCACATAGCACAAAGCAAGGAATCATGACAATATGAAAATAAAGAAGATCATGCATCAATATTAATCTAGGATCTACAACATAATGTAAAAGAAGAAATATATGAAATATTCATATACCTCACACCAACCACGGTCCATCTGAAAATATGAATGAAGAAGTAGATACAACGATCCACAGTGAACATATGTTCACATCATCGTTGTGCAGGCACAGTCCGCTCCCATTCTATGACGGACTCACTATGAATGGTCATATGAAGAAGCGCTGCTCTGAAGCAATTGTCAAGTGCTGAAGCTTGTTGAAACACTCATCTCACAACATCAATATGCAAGAAGAATAAGTGATCGAAGAAGAATCGATCAAAGAAGCATTAATCAACAGATGAAATGCTAAGAAGAAGAATCGATCATGAAGAGAATAATCGATCAACAAGAAAAAAACCGATCATAAAGAGAAGAAACACTCGGGTCTTCTCGTTCTATAGCTCTATAGCTATCTGGCCCTATAGCACTCGGGTTTGTCTGCAGGTCTTCGAATCTGCCAGAATTTCAGGCACTCTTTGGCTATCATGCTTCGTTGTAGCTCTTTGTGGCGCTCTAGCTATCTGTGTGCAATGCCTGACCCGCTCGTTCTACGCCTCTCCATCAGCACAGCCTCCTCTTTGAGGTCTCTGGCACTCAGGCTCTCTAGCATTCCACAACACAAGCTCTCGGGCTCTCTGGTACAGACTCTCTTCCTCTGGCACACCACCCTCACATATCTCTTACCATCGTGTTTTATTACACGTTTTTTGGGATAGGGCAATGCATGAAAATCGGAGGTCTATTTCTTGTAATAGAAGTCGTTTGTATGGAACAATCAGCAGGCGCAATAACCGTTAAAAATAGGCCTTTTATCGTTTTACAATGATATGAAAAAACCCTGGAAAAGCACTGAAAATCATTGAAAATCCAACAGTTTAGATTTCAAATTTTATAAAATCGGACTTATAAATTATCGGGTCTGGGATATATCGCAAGTCGAGATCGCAAGGCACTGATTGCCGACGTTGCCAATTAAATCTAGACCGTTGATCGGTTTCGGGATCCAATGGATGAGATTAAATCGCATATCGTTATCGCATCAGCCCGTGGTCCTTCGCCGATACATGGTGTTAGCGCTTGAAATTTCACCTCAGGCTGAGAAAGGTAAACTTCAAGGCAATATCAAACCACTTAGCCTCGTAGCTAGCCCTACGGGGCAGGAGAGGGCTCTCTCCTGTCTATCTCAGTAAAGATCTTCAATGGGCGAGATGACCAATAGGAAAACACTGATTTTAGGCTAGTAAACTGATCAAGAAGTTTAAATTTGGGATTTTTAAAGTTTTGGTGGAAAATTGGGGAATGGCAATTTCGGGTGCGGGGATTGGACACAGTTTTCGCAGGGAGTTCTTTGGGGCGAGGTAGGAAACAGTATTGATGCCTTTGATAGAGATGGATGGATGAGAATGACTGGTGAGGAGTTAAGGAGAGCAAGCAATAACCTTGAATTCCCCTTAAACAGTTGAAAACATTGATATTAAGCAAACTTAAAAGGAGAGCATGACAGTCATGAATTCTACTTTAACACTTCATTTGCCTAATTTGCAGAAGGAAAAGTAAGGAAATGATTCACATAACACACTTACAAGTACAAAGAGAAACACACCATCAATACATGTGACCACAAGAATCCCAAAAAGGACTGCAAAACCCTGGTCTTCCTTTGCCAAAAATTGCAGAGATACAGTGAATAATACAATAAGAGCTTCTCCCTCAAAAGTCAAACCATGAAAATGAGCAAGAGAGTACATAATATAGATCATATAACATCTTTCCCTGCCTCTAGGGGTCGAGCTCACTATCCTAGGAGTTGTTTCAACCAATTCTAAACTAAGCACTGAAAACTAGGCAGTCAAAACAACTTGCCTCTATAAGCTAGGAAACCAATTCATTCATTTAATTTTCACCTATCTCATGAATGAATCTTCTAGAAGAGATACATAAGTGTAAAAGTGTCATAAAATTACATCATTTACAACAAGGAGGATAAAAATCAACTCCAAAAAGTCAAACATAGTCAAAACTGCGTTTTGCTGAGCTGTAGGCTGAAATCCTGAGCAATTTGCCTGATGGGTCGCGCGCCATTCCTGAACGGGTCACGCGCCTTTGAGAGCACTTTTGGGGTACTTCCAGGTGTCCAAATGGGGCAAGAGTAGGCTTGTTGGAAAGGTCTAGATGTCTAATTTCCAACCCAAGTGGAATTTCTGAATTTGGTGGTCATTTACCCCTCCAAAATTTCAATCTCCCAAGACTGCTTTCTGTGTGTCAAAATGTGGCAGAAAGTCATTTTTTGCTTGTTTTTTTTACTTTCTGGAGGCCCAAAACTTCATAAAATCTCTTGGCAATGGGTGAGCATGTGTAACTTTTCATGAAAAATCCAGAAATGCTGAGTTTTCCCGGAACGGAGTAGCCAAATGAAAGGGTCGCGCGGGGGGTGAGACCCGTTGAGGGGACAAAACCTGTTTTTTGCCTGAAAAAACCAAAAATGACCCAAAATGCTCAAAATTTCTTGGAATTTGTGATGGGGCTGAGCTATTTAGTGCCATGCTCCTTCAAGGAAGCCTCGACCAAGATGTGGAGGGGGTCGGACCTTTTTCTTCGTTTTTGTGCTTTGGCCAACCGCCTTTGGAGCACTTTCATCTTCGCCTTGCACACGTGCATCCGTGCCCAATAATGATTCTTCATGTTTCTAAGCAATTTCTTATCTTGGTTGGCCTTGGCCAACAGCCTCTCCAAATGAGCATTGAGCCGGATAAGCATAGACTCTCGCTCAACGGGTACTAAATCACCGGGTCTTCTTCGATTCAAGTTGCGGTCACTACGAATCCTCCACAACTCATCAAGAGTTTGCTCATCCTCCAACTGCTTGTTGCGCTGCTCTAAATAGGTGATCCTCCACTGTGCCATCTCTAACTTCTGCTGCAACAAGCGGTTCTCGGCCTCCTTTTGCTGAATGACCTCATGAAGCTCCGTGGTAGGAGAGCGGGTATCAAGATCAATGATATCAATGTCGGGATCACCGGTCATTCCCTCCTCGATCATGGGCTGCTTGCCCCTCTGTGCTGCCTGTGCTGCTGAAGAAGGCGAGGCCCCTTCCACCTGATGTGGAGATAGCACTCGCTGAGCTGATGAAGAAGGCGAGACCCCTTCCACCTGCTGTGGAGAAAATACTCGTCGAGCTGCTGCAAATAAAGCCCTTTGGCCTCTCTGATAAGTGACCAATGGAGAAGAGCTGACATATCTAGTCACGGGGGTGTCATGCTGCTGTGATGGTCCTCCCTCCTCGTGAACAACCTCAGGATGTGGTGGTGGTGGTGTTGTGAAAAGCTCACGAGAGATAAACTCCTCCCATGGGATGCCCTGCTGAGCCAACTGATGTATGACCACAAGCTGAATCAAACCATAATGATAGAGGCTCCTATACTGTTGTGCTGGGCTCTTCCTCTGCATCAAGGGCACCATCCTCTCAATGTTCCGGCACAAGAAAACAGGGATGTTCATCATCTGTACCCGTGTGAAATGGATCAACAGGCGAATATGGTACGAATATACCTGTGAAAATCTGCCCTCACAGGTGAAATAGAGCATGATAAGCCTCATCATGGGGGCATACTCACTCCTCAGAAATGTGAAGGGAAATACACCCGTCAAGTGTCTCATGAATGCAGGTCTAATGAAAGGCTCATACTGAACACTGTCCAACATCTTGCGCTTATTCCACACCTCTCCGACATTAGGTATCCCTGTGGCTTGAGCAATCATCTCGGGTGTCAATGTAAAATCCACCCCGGCAAGGTTCACATGTCCGTCATGCAAATGCAAAACAAATAAGCGAGCCAACTCCCTGTGATGCTGAATCCGAGAGATCCTCTCGCAAAACTCATAGCAAGACATATAACGGAAGCATGATACTGCCATTGGACAAGCCTGCAAATCTGTCAAAGGGGTGGGCTCCTCTCTCCTATGATGACCGCCCTTTCCACCCTTGTGAGGCCTCCTCTGTACCTCAAACTCTGAAGCTGACGCATGGTCATCACTTTGCGCATAATTGGATTCGGTTTCTGACATTGTTTTAGGAGCAAAGTGGCTGAAATATACTGCTATTTCTGCTTTGTAAACTGCTGATTAGAATGTCGTTTCAAGGGGACAAGGAGCACGAGGGAAATGTTAGGGGAGGGATACTTTAAAGGGAAAACGGGAATAATAATAAAACAGGGAGTTTAGGGGAAGAATTATTGCATATACATCATTATACAATTTGATTTACAAGGATATTATGAGAGGTAGGGTTAGGGTGTAATTTTTTGATTTCTTGGGAAGAGGGGTAGGGTTTAGGGCTCTTCACATATTTGGAAGGGAAATTTACATAGAATGATAAGGAATATGAAATGGGAGATGAAAAAAAAAATGAGAACAATGGGATACCTCAAAACAGCATATAAAACCCTAGCAATTTGACAACTTCAAACCAAAAGCACAATGGAGACTTTCACTTGCTAATGGAGACTTTTGCAAATACAATCATGACCTTCTTGAACTGTAGCAAGCAATAATTTTTTATGATGGAGGGCCTACCTTGCAAAATTTGGCAATTTGTGGTTCCTTGGCAAGTTTGTTGGCGGTTTTGGCAGAGAGAGTGCTGATGGGTCGCGCGCCTCACCCAACGGGTCGCGCGCCTTCAACGGGTCGCGCGCGTTATAACTTAACACTGGCACAGGGCGCCTGACGGGTCGCGCGCCTGGTTCAACGGGTCGCGCGCCTTCCCAACTCACACAATTCGCTCAAACTCTCTTGGAAACAATTGCTCTATCACTTGAATGCACAATGAGGCTTGATGGAGGGAGATTAGGGCTTTTATAGCCTTGTTTGAATTAATTTCATGTCACAACCCACTTTATAATGTTTTTCCATGACACTTTATAAACTTGACTTTTTTGGTTTCCTTTTGTTTTGAAATTGATTGATTTGATGCTTTTCTTGGATAATTTCTGCAGGGATAGCATCTGAGGGATCTTGACAAGGGAGCCAGGGTTACATGCTGTCCTTTGAATCATTTTGAATTTTTACAAAATTTTGAGAAATGACCTTTGCAAATTTTGAGAAATGACCTTGGCTTTAAAAACAGGGTTTTTAAATCCAAGGTGAAAATTAACTGTACAAGATAGAATCTTTCGAAGAAATACTTTGAAAATCATCCCTCTGGCTTGCTGGGCACTTATTGACCTTCAGAGACGTGACCTTGAAAACAAACTGGACCTAAACCCTAGACCTAAGACTTTGACCTCAAGACAAGACAAACAACTTTGAAAAAGTTTAATGACTAAAACAACCTGATCCAGCAGTGCCAAGAGGGGAATAAAATACCAGCTCCTCCATCAGGGTTATGGCATGCCTAATGGAATGCAAGACACTGATGAGACACCTACTTATGCAAATGCAAAGAGCTTTGATCGCTGATGGAGGGCTACTAGACCGACTCTAACATTGGCTCCAATGGGGATGGTAGCTCCTTGGAGATACCAAGAACCTTAGACCTCTGGGAGAGCAGACCAGTGCTTTATAATCATTGGGCAATGGAGTCATTATTTACACATGTGACCCAAATTTGGACAACCTTATTGACTTTGACAATTGACTGAAAATCGAACTAACTTTGACACAAACTAACTCAACTTTGTGCAGAAAATGGACTGATTAAAACAATCCTGAAAAACTCACACCAACTAATCTCTATCTTCAGAATTATAGCCTTCACCGCGGGCCCCAAACTAAAGATGAAAGATCAGTTCACACTTGCTGCAGAATGAAGTAAAATGGTAATTACAATGATAGTGAATAGAACAGAAAATGCTCAAACATGATACCTTTTGAGCAGCCGGCCATTTATCGACCCACCGAGACAATCATCACCGTTCATTTCTTTGAGAAGAAAGGCATTTGGACCACGGTATGCTGCAATTTTGTAGGGACCTTTCCACAAGTTGTCGAATTTTCCATGTTTCCCTTTGTCTTCATTTCGGGCATCCCATCTCAAAACAACATCATCTATATGAAAATCATCCGGTTTATCTTTTCTGTCATAGATTTTCTTTATGCGCTCTTGCAACTTAAGGGAATTTTGAAGAACTTCCTCTCGTGTCTGCTGTAAATGAATCATTTGACTAATCCGCCGTTGCATAGGATCCTCCTCACCATCAGATTCTTGAAGAAACTTTGCTACCGGAATACTAACAGAAGTAGGAAACACTGCATCTGTCCCGTAAACCAGTTCAAAAGGTGACATACCAATTGACTTCTTTTGACTTACCCGATCAGCCCATAATGCATCTACTAACTTTTTGTGCCAGCTCTTCTTATTGATTTCCAGCAATTTCTTTATGATGTTTACTAGAGATTTATTCGAAGATTCGGCCAGCCCATTTCCTTGCGGATGGTAGGCAGTCGAATGCCCCAAGCTGATGTTATATTTGTAACAAAAATCAACCATCTTCTTTGATTTAAACGCTGCTGCATTATCTGTAATCAACTTATGTGGACAGCCGAAACGTGACAATAAGTTATTCTCAAGGAAAGAAATAATTACCGAATCCGTGGCCTGCCGAGTGGGAATGGCTTCAATCCACTTCGTGAAGTAATCAGTGGTGGTCAATATCCATCGATGTTGCCCGGAAGATGTTGGGTGGATTTCACCAATAAAATCCAAGCCCCATTGCTGAAATGGTGCACTGATTTCAATGGGCTTGAGTGGTAACGGCTGTAATTTCTGCTGTCCTTGAAAAATTTGACATTCATGACAACTCTTAACTGCTTTATAGACATCAAAAAACAATGAAGGCCAATAGAAACCTGCTCTTAGGATTTTATTAGCCGTGGTCTTCCAAAACAAGTGGCCCCCACAGTCACCTTTGTGAAAATCCTCAACAGCTCTCTTAGCTTCTTCCTCGACTAAACAATTCAGAAATATACCACCAGGGTCTTTCCAATAAAGTGCAGATTTGATGATGCAAAATTTGGCAGCTTTTAATTTCAATGTCCTAGCTTTGTTTCGAGGCATCCCAGGGGGTGAAGATAAAGTTTGAAGCACATATACAATATCAGCATACCAAGGAGAGGAAACAAAGATATCGGATACCTGTAGAGCTGAATTTTCTTCATCTTCATCGGATAAGGCAGCAATCAAATTGATGTCAAGGACATGGAGATTTGTTTCAGCCATCAACTTAGCAAGACCTTGACCCTTGATCAACTTAGTAGGCTTAATTTCCACATCATACTCTAATAGTGCAGCGATCCACTTACCCCTCTTTCCTTCCGGTTCCGCTTGTACCAAAACATCTTTAACAGCCGCATTAGGAACATAAGCTAAAATATGAGAATTTAATATGTACACACGGAAGTCTTTCAAAGCTTTTACCAACGCCAATGCTTGTTTTTCAATGATATTGTACTTCAGCACTCCATCCCTTATAATACGGCTGAAAAAAGCTATGGGCTTCTCAACTCCATCTCTCTTTTGCATCAACACGGCTGCCAATGTATGCTCCGAAGCAAATGAAAATAAAATAAAATCTTGTGTATAATCCGGGCTGATTAGAGTTGGGGCTGAAGATAAAATTAACTTTACCAAATTGAAAGACTTTACCGCCTCTTCGGTCCATTTTAGTTGGCTGTCCTTTTTGAGCATGTTGGTTATTTCTGTAAGATGTTCGGCAAGATTGGGAATAAAGCGACGCAGAAAATTCAATTTTCCATTGAAAGACTGAATCTCCTTCTTGCTTCGGGGCTGCTCTAATTGCTGAATTGCTTCCACCCGTGCAGGATCTATACGAATGCCATCTTTAGAAATAATATGGCCCAGCAGCTTGCCTTCGCTCATAGCGAAAAGGCTCTTCTTCGGATTCAACGAGATACCATACTTTCTGCACTTTTGAAACACCTTAGTCAAATGAAACAAATGCTCTTCATCAGATTTAGAAAACACAGTTAAATCATCAAGATAAACGACCAAAAAGACATCTTTCTCATTAGCAAAGGCCATGTCCATTGCCCGCTGAAATGTGGCGCCTGCGTTCTTCAATCCAAACGGCATCTTGGCATAATGAAATGTCCCCCATGGAGTAGTGAACGCTGTCTTGTCACGGCCATCTTCATGTACCAAAATCTGATTATACCCGGAATAACCATCAAGTAACGACATCCTCGATGCCCCAACTACCCGCTGCAATATATGATCCATCTTGGGCAGCGGATAATTGTCCTTTAGCGACACCTTGTTCAGATTTCTAAAGTCTATACACAAGCGGATCTCGCCGGTCTTCTTTCTCACGGGCACCAAGCTGGAAATCCAGTCGGAAAATCCGATTGGCACTATGATTCCAGACTTATAATCCCTGTTGACTTCCTTCTCAATCAATGGCAGCGACTTAGGATTAATTCTTCTCAACTTTTGTCGGAAAGGCTTTTGATTTGGCTTTATGGGAATGGTGTGCTGAATGATACTTGTATCATAAGTTTTCAAATCTGAATAGTCCCATGCAAAAACATTAGAAAACGAAGACAACAATCTGATATATTCTTTCTTTACCTTAGGTGACAATGCTCTCGATAGCTTCACCATCTTTGGATTCTCAGCTGTCCCGAGATTCACCTCTTCAACACCTCCTTCCGTGGGCCTTAAGGTGGGTTTGTGGGCCACGTCATCTTGATCAAACAACTCTTCCAAAGGAATCAAGCCCTTAGGAATGAAATTGTCCTTAAGCTGCAACACATCCATCTGATTTACTCCTTCAGCTTCTGTGTCTATGGAGATGTCTTTGAAATCACCTTCAACTTGTAGAAAATCCTTGATTTCTTTGTCATCTTGGAAAACTTGCCAACACATTTGATTATCTGGAACTGTAGGCCGATGCTTCACATAAATCTCAAACTTATTGCTGGAATTCATGGGGATTTTTAGATTGCTTGCTGCTTTAGCCAATGCATCCGCAACACCATTTTGAATCCGGGGCACACATGTCAAAGTATGTTCAGAAAACAGTTTCAAGATATCTAGGACAGCATTTCGATATGCTCGCATACGAGGGTGTTTGGCCTGAAATTCACCTTTCACTTGCTTTATAACCAACTCGGAGTCGCCATATACCGCTATCTTCTTTGCCTTCAACTTCCGGAGGATCTTCAGACCAGCAATGAGAGCCTCATATTCCGCCTCATTATTTGAACAATCAAATGCCAATTTGTATGAACATACCCGTACCTTGCTTGGGACTTTGTTTCGGACAGAAAATGGACTTCGAATCCACACACCTATACCAGCACCATCGCTGCCCACAACACCATCAAAATCCATGGTCCAAAGACCATCCTCATCATCTTCTAAATGCTGAAAATGTGATGTCTCTGCATTTTCTGTTTGCTGCCCATTGATCTCAGTTGTTGGCTTCATGACAGCGGACCTTTCTTCACTTTCCTTTCTCAAAATTTCTCTGAAATTTTCTGAAATGTCTGGTATATCTTCTGCTTGAACTAACTGGCTATCTATCTCATTAAAATCCTCCGCAAACAAAACAAATGACTCTAAATCTGTATGTACATAATTTACAGGATGATTAACTGGCTTTCTTTAATAGTGATCATGTATTTCATCTTTTGTTCCCGATATAACTTCCTCATCTGACCAAAGACCGGAATTGTAGCATAGGAAAAATCGAGCTGAAGTGTACCTTTGAGCTTGGCTCCCCAAGATCTCGAAAGCAACATGCCGAACCGCGGAGGAATATCCGCCACCACCACATCCATCAAAACATTCTTCACTGGAATTTGATCTAGACTCACCACCAAGTCTTTGATCAAACCAATACATTTCACCCGGCTGGAATCGAATGAATACAAATCATGATATTTCCTTGTGATGTCTAGTCCCAGCTTTTCCATAATTGCTTTCGGCATCAAATTATGTGAAGCTCCCGAGTCAAACATGGCATTGTGCAACACATACTCATGCAATCACAAACTGATATAGAATGGACGAACATCACTTTCGGGAGACTCACCATTTAAAGCAGGCCCAAAAATCAACTCCGGCTGATCATCTTCTACATTCACTGTGTCTAGCATTGGATCAAAATTCAGCATCTTGGAAATTTGGCCTCGGTAAGCGCTGTTCTTCATGATTTCCGTCAAAGGAATGGACACTTTCAACTTTGAAATTTCATTCTCCAAACTGAAAACTGAAACCTTTTCACCTTCTTTGGCCGGATTGTCTCTTTTTTCAACTTTATCTCTTGGTGTGCTTGATGGCTGATCTATCTTGCTTGCTGATGATGATTGACTTGTTGAAAGATCAATTATATCTTTTCCTTTTGTGTGTAGGGAAACTGAATCATTCTTTGCTGAAGTATCTTTCCTTTTCTGAATGGGATTTATGGGAACAGCTCGGTTTCTTAATTGTCTCTGCTGAGCGGATAAAGCATTTAGGTACCCTCTTTGATACTCTTCTGTTTCTTCTTCAAGTGCTGCATCATTTGACAAGATATAATGTTCATCCTGAGGGATGATGGAGTGACTTATCAACTCTTCTTCTTCTGTAACATAGGTGGGCAGATCATCAGGAGTGAAGAAGTGATTTTCCTCTCCCACCGTATCACCTTCATCCTCTGATTCTTGGCTAACAAAATTCTGCTGAAAAGGAGGTTTAATTTGCTGCTGAACTGCTGCCTCTTGTGCCTTTGCTTCACGTTGCTTGATTCTATATTGTGGCTGTTGTGCACCTCGAAAATTAGGATTATGAATCTGAGGCTCCGGCTTATCAATACGAACATTTTCAAGTGCCCTTTTAATCTTTTCAACTTCACGAAGAAGCTGATCTGATGTGGATGCTTCCTCTTTGATTGTGACTCGCTTTTCGGCCTTCATCCTTGCTCTTTTATCATTCAAATTCGCTTCAACATTAACAACAATTTTCTGCATATCCTCCAAGGTAGGTGGATCTCTATCTCGCAATGAATAAGCCATCTCCGGATCAAAACCATCCGGAAACTTGAGAAGTGTTGATTTTCTAGATGGCCTCAAATCATCTGGAATAGCATTGTAAACTGTATTAAATCTGATAATATAATCTTGGACCGACTCACCATGATTACGCTTGAGGTTGTTGTATTCGGCATTAATCTGAAGCAGATCCTTTCTGATTTCCCATCGATCTAGAAACTGGTTCTGAAGTGCTTCCAAGGTGGGAATGCTTCTAGCTGTCAATCCTCTGAACCACTTTCTAACTTCTCCTCCAAATGTTTGCACGAACAATCGCATGGTAACATCTTCTTCATCTATCTCATATAGATCGAAGAAAGTTGTCATTTTGTCAATATGTTGCTGAGCAGAGATACTTTGTGGAGTGCCATCAAACATAGGGATTTTACTTTGATAGTCAGCTGGCATATCATGCAAATTTTGGGGAAGAGCAAGTGGGGCAAACCGGGCAGCCATTGCTTTAGGTAGATTGGGTCTAGGAGTAGCGGGTGGAGTGAGTGTAGCTGTAGTATGAGGAGTATGAGGAGTATGAGGAGGAGAAGTGGTATGGGATGTAGAGGGCGAACCAACTGTAGATTCCGGATAAGTGACTATAGGAGAAATCGAAATAAAAGGAGGACTGGACTGCTCATGCGCCGTGATAGTAGATCCAATATGACCAGATATAGTTTCAACGAACTCAGCAAGATTTGTAGCGTGAATATCTGACTGAAGAGATCTTAAGATGAAATTGTCAACCAATTTATTGTGTCTTTCAATTTCAAGAGCAGCTGCGAAATCAGGGTTAGGAACTAGAGAATCAAGTGCACTTTCAGATTTAGTTTTGAACAAGGACAACTCGAAACTCTCGTCAAAATCAATGTCTTCAAGATACTCAAAAACAGCTGGACATGAATGAGATTTGAATATACGACCAGAACTGGAAGCCAGTTTGGAAATCAAGGAACAAATAACCAATCAGCCTGTGAAAACTCTTAACTAATCATCCAAGTTCAGAGTTTACAAATATACTGGGGTAAAATGCAATTGAAGTGCTGTATTCACAAGCTCACGGAGATTGACTGAAGCAGCGTTTATCTACTTCTGCTTATGCAAAGTAAAAGCGTTTCGAAGGCTACCTGGCGTAACTTCAGGCTCTGTCTAAGACTTATGAAGCAAACACATCAATCAACAGACAAGTTGTTTTTCCCCAGTATGGTCGCCAATATGTTAGCGCTTGAAATTTCACCTCAGGCTGAGAAAGGTAAACTTCAAGGCAACATCAAACCACTTAGCCTCGTAGCTAGCCCTACGGGGTAGGAGAGGGCTCTCTCCGGTCTATCTCAGTAAAGATCTTCAATGGGTGAGATGACCAATAGGAAAACATTGATTTTAGGCTAGTAAACTGATCAAGAAGTTTAAATTTCGGATTTTTAAAGTTTTGGTGGAAAATTGGGGAATGGCAATTTCGGGTGCGGGGATTGGACACAGTTTTCGCAGGGAGTTCTTTGGGGCGAGGTAGGAAACAGTATTGATGCCTTTGATAGAGATGGATGGATGAGAATGACAGGTGAGGAGTTAAGGAGAGCAAGCAATAACCTTGAATTCCCCTTAAACAGTTGAAAACATTGATATTATGCAAACTTAAAAGCAGAGCATGACAGTCATGAATTCTACTTTAACACTTCATTTGCCTAGTTTGCAGAAGGAAAAGTAAGGAAATGATTCACATAACACACTTACAAGTACAAAGAGAAACACACCATCAATACATGTGACCACAAGAATCCAAAAAAGGACTGCAAAACCCTGGTCTTCCTTTGCCAAAAATTGCAGAGATACAGTGAATAATACAATAAGAGCTTCTCCCTCAAAAGTCCAACCATGAAAATGAGCAAGAGAGTACATAATATAGATCATCTAACATCTTTCCCTACCTCTAGGGGTCGAGCTCACTATCCTAGGAGCTGTTTCAACCAATTCTAAACTAAGCACTGAAAACTAGGCAGTCAAAACAACTTGCCTCTATAAGCCAGGAAACCAATTCATTCATTTAATTTTCACCTATCTCATGAATGAATCTTCTAGAAGAGATACATAAGTGTAAAAGTGTCATAAAATTACATAATTTACAACAAGGAGGATAAAAATCAACTCCAAAAAGTCAAACATAGTCAAAACTGCGTTTTGCTGAGCTGTAGGCTGAAATCCTGAGCAATTTGCCTGATGGGTCGCGCGCCATTCCTGAACGGGTCGCGCGCCTTTGAGAGCACTTTTGGGGTACTTCCAGGTGTCCAAATGGGGCAAGAGTAGGCTTGTTGGAAAGGTATGGATGTCTACTTTCTAACCCAAGTGGAATTTATGAATTTGGTGGTCATTTACCCCTCCAAAATTGCAATCTCCCAAGACTGCTTTCTGTGTGTCAAAAATGTGGCAGAAAGTCATTTTTTGCTTGTTTTTTGACTTTCTGGAGGCCCAAAACTTCATAAAATCTCTTGGAAATGGGTGATCATGTGTAACTTTTCATGACAAATCCAGAAATGCTAAGTTTTCCTGGAAAGGAGTAGCCAAATGAAAGGGTCGCGCGGGGGGTGAGACCCGTTAAGGGGACAAAACCTGTTTTTTGCCTGAAAAAACCAAAAATGACCCAAAATGCTCAAAATTTCTTGGAATTTGTGCTGGGGCTGAGCTATTTAGTGCCATGCTCCTTCAAGGAAGCCTCGGCCAAGATGTGGAGGGGGTCGGACCTTTTTCTTCGTTTTTGTGCTTTGGCCAACCGCCTTTGGAGCACTTTCATCTTCGCCTTGCACACATGCATCCGTGCCCAATAATGATTCGTCATGTTTCTAAGCAATTTGTTATCTTGGTTGGCCTTGGCCAACAACCTCTCCAAATGAGCATTGAGCCGGATAAGCATAGACTCTCGCTCAACGGGTACTAAATCACCGGGTCTTCTTCGATTCAAGTTGTGGTCACTACGAATCCTCCACAACTCATCAAGAGTTTGCTCATCCTCCAACTGCTTGTTGCGCTGCTCTAAATAGGTGATCCTCCACTGTGCCATCTCTAACTTCTGTTGCAACAAGCGGTTCTCGGCCTCCTTTTGTCGAATGACCTCATGAAGCTCCGTGGTAGGAGAGCGGGTATCAAGATCAATGATATCAATGTCGGGATCACCGGTCATTCCCTCCTTGATCATGGGTTGCTTGCTCCTCTGTGCTGCCTGTGCTGCTGAAGAAGGCGAGGCCCCTTCCACCTGATGTGGAGATAGCACTCGCTGAGCTGATGAAGAAGGCGAGACCCCTTCCACCTACTGTGGAGAAAATACTCGCCGAGCTGCTGCAAATAAAGCCCTTTGGCCTCTCTGATAAGTGACCAATGGAGAAGAGCTGACATATCTAGTCACGGGGGTGTCATGCTGCTGTGATGGTCCTCCCTCCTCGTGAACAACCTCAGGATGTGGTGGTGGTGGTGTTGTGAAAAGCTCACGAGAGATAAACTCCTCCCATGGGATGCCCTGCTGAGCCAACTGATGTATGACCACAAGCTGAATCAAACCATAATGATAGAGGCTCCTATACTGCTGTGCTGGGCCCTTCCTCTGCATCAAGGGCACCATCCTCTCAATGTTCCGGCACAAGAAAACAGGGATGTTCATCATCCATACCCGTGTGAAATGCATCAACAGGCGAATATGGTACGAATATACCTGTGAAAATCTGCCCTCACAGGTGAAATAGAGCATGATAAGCCTCATCATGGGGGCATACTCACTCCTCAAAAATCTGAAGGGAAATACACCCGTCAAGTGTCTCATGAATGCAGGTCTAATGAAAGGCTCATACTGAACACTGTCCAACATCTTGCGCTTATTCCACACCTCTCCGACATTAGGTATCCCTGTGGCTTGAGCAATCATCTCAGGTGTCAATGTAAAATCCACCCCGGCAAGGTTCACATGTCCATCATGCAAATGCAAAACAAATAAGCGAGCCAACTCCCTGTGATGCTGAATCCGAGAGATCCTCTCGCAAAACTCATAGCAAGACATATAACGGAAGCATGATACTGTCATTGGACAAGCCTGCAAATCTGTCAAAGAGGTGGGCTCCTCTCTCCTATGATGACCGCCCTTTCCACCCTTGTGAGGCCTCCTCTGTACCTCAAACTCTGAAGCTGACGCATGGTCATCACTTTGCGCATAATTGGTTTCGGTTTCTGACATTGTTTTAGGAGCAAAGTGGCTGAAATATACTGTTGTTTCTGCTTTGTAAACTGCTGATTAGAATGATGTTTCAAGGGGACAAGGAGCACGAGGGAAATGTTAGGGGAGGGATACTTTAAAGGGAAAACGGGAATAATAATAAAACAGGGAGTTTAGGGGAAGAATTATTGCATATACATCATTATACAATTTGATTTACAAGGATATTATGAGAGGTAGGGTTAGGGTGTAATTTTTTGATTTCTTGGGAAGAGGGGTAGGGTTTAGGGCTCTTCACATATTTGGAAGGGAAATTTACATAGAATGATAAGGAATATGAAATGGGAGATGAAAAAAAAATGAGAACAATGGGATACCTCAAAACAGCATATAAAACCCTAGCAATTTGACAACTTCAAACCAAAAGCACAATGGAGACTTTCACTTGCTAATGGAGACTTTTGCAAATACAATCATGACCTTCTTGAACTGTAGCAAGCAATAATTTTTTATGATGGAGGGCCTACCTTGCAAAATTTGGCAATTTTTGGTTCCTTGGCAAGTTTTCTGGCGGTTTTGGCAGAGAGAGTGCTGATGGGTCGGGCGCCTCACCCAACGGGTCGCGCGCCTTCAATGGGTCGCGTGCGTTATAACTTAACACTGGCACAGGGCGCCTGACGGTTCGCGCGCCTCCAACGGGTCGCGCGCCTTCCCAATTCACACAATTCGCTCAAACTCTCTTGGAAACAATTGCTCTATCACTTGAATGCACAATGAGGCTTGATGGAGGGAGATTAGGGCTTTTATAGCCTTGTTTTAATTAATTTCATGACATAGCCCACTTTATAATGTTTTTCCATGACACTTTATAAACTTGACTTTTTTGGTTTCCTTTTGTCCTGAAATTGATTGATTTGATGCTTTTCTTTGATAATTTCTGCAGGGATAGCATATGAGGGATCTTGACAAGGGAGCCAGGGTTACATGCTGTCCTTTGAATCATTTTGAATTTTTACAATTTTTACAAAATTTTGAGAAATGACCTTGGAAAATTTTGAGAAATGACCTTGGCTTTAAAAACAGGGTTTTTAAATCCAAGGTGAAAATTAACTGTACAAGATAGAATCTTTCGAAGAAATACTTTGAAAATCATCCCTCTGGCTTGCTGGGCACTTATTGACCTTCAGAGATGTGACCTTGAAAACAAACTGGACCTAAACCCTAGACCTAAGACTTTGACCTCAAGACAAGACAAACAACTTTGAAAAAGTTTAATGACTAAAAGAACCTGATCCAGCAGTGCCAAGAGGGGAATAAAATACCAGCTCCTCCATCAGGGTTATGGCATGCCTAATGGAATGCAAGACACTGATGAGACACCTACTTATGCAAATGCAAAGAGCTTTGATCGCTGATGGAGGGCTACTAGACCGACTCTAACACATGGTATATGATGACATCGATCACCGATATCGGTGATCGCCAATCGCATTCGCTGATATCCAGGGGTTTTGGGTTTCCCGATCGCTGACGCTGACATTCCATCGCCGATTTGCAAGCACCGATATTGCCGATTGTTGCTTGTATAGCGTCGATATCGGCCATCACCCTGCCTCCGATTGCGATTTGCCTTATAAGGGCAAAAAAACCATTTTATGAGAAAATGCCTCATTTTCTTAAGGAACAGAGCCACCTTCTTTTCGCGATAACTTCATCATCCGGACTCAGATTGACGAACCGTTCACACCTCCACAATCAGGAAGATGAGCTCCTCGACATGGTCCTAGTTCGACATCATTTTGATCACTTTTATTTTTGAGCGTTCATACCATGGTGTCTGAAGATCCACCTGGATCATTAGATGCCATTGGATTCTAGTTTCTTAGAACATGGCCTAGTTCCACAAGTCACAATCACACTGACAATATGCGAACAAAGTATAAACAGACCATAGGGTCTACTTCAAAAACTTTGAAGTAGACAAACTAGGAAAATCATTACTTCATGAAACATATTTTTCCCTCTAATATCAAGAGCTAGGAGAGAAAATATATAATGGAATGAATTCCTATCACTTAATTTTTAAAGAGGCATTGTTACTAGACTTGAAGAGGCTTATGAAATACCCAACCTAGCATTTGCAACATATATAAGGGAGATATTGATCTACAAATAAGTGAAATAAGCTTCATATCTATCCATCCCATCTAAGACACCATAAGAAATGCCATTAATCACACTCGTTTGCACCTCCAACTGACCACCCCGGGAATCCCTAAATGGATGTGATAAGAAAATAATCTAAAATTATGTGTGTGAATGCTAACAAATGAGCTCAAGGATTCCCATGATAAATGTTATTGAATCTTGGATAATCAAACTTAAACTATCAAATAAGGGAATCCTAGACTTGAGAAGTAATATGCAAAATTTATGTAATCTTCAAGAGTAGATAAGTGCTATGAAATGAAATTTGCATTATGTTCTTTTTAAAGAATAAAAATTGTATGATTTATGTGTTGTTTCCTACAGTAGGGAACTATAACTCCATAGAAAAGTAGTCAAGCCCTAAGATTCCTTATGGTTTATTGGTTAGTCCTATAAAACCCTATAACTCCCTCAAAATTAAACCATGTTGCTAAAAGTAAAGTGAATCTAAAAGATTTAATGTTATGGAAAAGGAACTACATATTGGAACCAAGGTTCCATCAAATATCCCATATTCTAATACGTTTCCACATTTTTTTGTAGACATTGAGACAAAATGGAAAGGAAATGGAAGACTATCATGGGCCTCAAGGTGCAAGACCCTGAAGACAAAATCATTTTTTCCAGTAAATATTTGCTATGGTTTGAAGTATACAAGAACACCAATAATATTGATTGGGTTGCAAAAATTCCTTTTGTTAGAGTTTCTGACTTTGTTAAAGGAGAGGAAATGAATCTAGAAACTCCATGTACCTTCATTCATCGACCAAAAAAACCTCCAAGCTCAAGGGCTAGTGTTTCCTTGGGATATGAACTATAAGGATTCATGGGCCTTGAGGTGCAAGACCCTAAAGACAAAATCATTTTTTCTAGTAAATATTTGTTATGGTTTGAAGTATACAAGAACAACAAGAATATTGATTGGGTTGAAAAAATTCATTTCCATAGAGTTTCTGACTTTGTTAAAGGAGAGGAAATGAATCCAGAAACTCCATGTACCTTCATCCATTGACAAAACAAACCTCCAAGCTCAAGGCCTAGTGTTGCCCTGCGATATGAACTATAAGGATTTTAAAAGTGCATTTGGTTAGATGTTAGTGGTAATAATTCTTTAGCACTTGTCATGTGTATTGACATTTCAAAATTTATTACGCAGTTATGCTTGCTCATATGGCCCAGAGGACAAGAGAGGAGAATGTACAACCAAACGAAAGCACTCATTTGTGAAAAAGAGGGGTTGTCAGTGCAATTTTATCGTATAAGGTTATGGTTCAAAGCCCTCACATAACAATATTAACATACAACATGTATGATCATGAAGATTGGGAAGGATGGCCCTATCATGAGAAAAATGACACTTCAGGTGATATTAGGCCTTTGCATAGGTGTTTTTTTTTTTTTGGAATTCCGGTCAACTTAGTGTGTAAATCGCATATTATAGCACAACTCGATTGACACTTCAGGGGATACTAGGCCTTTGCATAGGTTTTTTTTTTTTTTTTTTTGGAATTCCAATCAACTTAGTGTGTAAATCGCATATTATAGCACAACTCGATTGGCACTTTAGAGGATATTAGGCCTTTGCTCTTTTTTTTCTTTTTTTTTCGGAATTCCAATCAACTTAGTGTGTAAATCGCATATTATAGCACAACTCGATAGGGAGTTTTTCTTATGTAGAACATATGTTTTAAACATCTATAATCAGTTAATGAAAGGAAACTACCAATTGCATATTAGAAAGATGAAATGAGTGTGAATCTTTCGGAATTACAATCAACTTAGTGTGTAAATCACATATTAAGAAACATGTTGACATGGATAGCACAACTTGATAGGGAGTTTTTCTTATGTAGAATTTTTTTCTTTTCGGAATTCCAATCAACTTAATGTGTAAATCGCATATTAAGAAAGACATGGATAGCACAACTCGATAGGGAGTTTTTCTTATGTAGAAAATATGTTGTAAGCATCTATAATCAGTGATATTAGGCCTTTGCATAGTTTTTTTTTTTTTTTTTTTTCTTTTCTTTTTTTCTGAAATTCCAATCAACTTAGTGTGTAAATCGCATATTATAGCACAACTCGATAGGGAGTTTTTCTTATGTAGAAAATATGTTGTAAACATCTATAATCAGTTAATGAAAGGAAAATACCAATTGCATATTAGAAAGATGGAATGAGTGTGAATCTTTCGGAATTACAATCAACTTAGTGTGTAGATCGCATATTAAGAAACATGTTGACATGGATAGCACAACTTGATAGGGATTTTTTCTTATGTAGAAAATATGTTGTAAACATCTATAATCAATGATATTAGGCCTTTGCATAGGTTTTTTGTTTTGTTTTTTTTTGTTTTTCAGAATTCCAATCAACTTAGTGTGTAAATCGCACATTATAGCACAACTCGATAGGGAGTTTTTCTTATGTAGAAAATATGTTGTAAACATCTATAATCAGTTAATGAAATAAAACTACCAATTGCATATTAGAAAGATGAAATAAGTGTGAATTTTTCGGAATTACAATCAACTTAGTGTGTAAATCGCATATTAAGAAACATGTTGACATGGATAGCACAACTCGATAGGGAGTTTTTCTTATGTAGAAAATATTTTTTTCGGAATTCCAATCAACTTAGTGTGTAAATCGCATATTAAGAAACATGTTGACATGGATAACACAACTCGATAGGGAGTTTTTCTTATGTAGAAAATATGTTGTAAACATCTATAATCAATTAATAAAAGGAAACTACCAATTGCATATTAGAAAGATGAAATGAATGTGAATCTTTGGTATGAAAAACAACGAGAAATTTTTTCCTTTTACCAAAAGCCCAATGGTGGAGAGATCCCTTTTATAGTTGGAATACAAACAAAATGGATGTTGGAAAATATGATTAAGTTATACCATAGTAGCTTTTTTTTTCCAGTGGAAAAATCGGTAACCTTTTATTTAAAAAATGAAAAGTTACACTAGCAGATGCATTGAAGCATTTCCATGAGAGGCCCATCGGGCTCGAGTGCTTTCGCACCCCACGCAACGTTACAAAACTAACGTGCAATTTGAAGAAAAAGAAAGGGAAAGAGAGAAGAAAGGAGGAGGCAAGAAAAACTGAGTTTCAGAAATGAGTAAAAACTCACACTTCAAGTTTTTCTTCCCTTTTTATTTTCGACCTTGCGCCACTCTCCTTGGGTGGGCTCGATCGAAGCTATGACTAATTGTGTTTCTGCTTTCTGCGAGCCTATTTCCTTGTCTGAATCTGAAGTATCTGAGTGGTGATGCCGTTTAATCCCTCCCATGCTCTGATCCTCGTTTGTCTTCTCTGCCTGATTTGGGTGAAGCTGTGAAGCCTTGTTGTCTGATATGGTTTCCTTCTGGGTCCCCATTCCTTGGGATACCTCAGCATTCTTTGCGGGGGTATCTTCCTCTTCTGCTTCTGATTCTTCGTCCTCTGAGTTAGGAGGGGGGAATTGCCATCCTTTCCTCTGCTTCCCTTTCTGCTTTCTTTTACTGTTTGCTTTCTTGGCTTTTGGACATGTGCTTTGCAAGTGTCTTGTTTGTCTGCAGAGCATGCATCTGAAAGCAGTGTTTTCATAGTCTAGTGCTTGCAGCCAATTTTGTTGTTTGTAGATCAGCCTTATGTTGTCTAGCAGCCCTTTACTTAGATCTACTTCCACGCAAATGCGTGCAAAAGTGTAGACCCTTTCATCAATCCTTTCCAGATCTGTTTTGATGTATTTCCCTATGTTGTTCCCAATTCCTTCCAAGACTCGTTCATTCCAAAAGTGAAGGGGAAGGTTATATAGACGAACCCAGACCGGCACTTTGGATACAGTCATTTTGTTTGGATCGAAATCTAGAAACCATGGAGTCATGAACAGCCCCGACATTCCCCAGAACCAAGGCCCGGCACTGATGATTGTATCTCTGACTGCCCTGGATGCAAATCTAACTATGAAAAACCCTTTGGAGCATAAATGTATGTCACATTCCATGGTCCAAGTGGTGAAAATCCAATGAAATAGATCCATTGGTTTTGGCCAAAAACTGTTGAACCGACATATTAGGGCCTGCGTTTCATAGGACTTAACAAAATCATCAAGCCCCGTAGAATCAAAGTTAAGGGCTGGAGTTTGCCCTAATTGATCTACTATGTATGGCCTGGGTGTATATCCACCTTGATCTGGAGAGGACCCTGAATCTCTGTTACCTTGAAGAATGTTTTTGTAGGAGGAACCTCCCTTGGGTTGATGCTGAGGTGCTGCCTTTTTCCCCTTGTCTCCTCCTGATATGCTTGGTTGTCCCTGAGGTAGGGCTCCTCCTCTCAACCTGAGGTTTAAAACAATGATTTCTCCTGGACTAATCTCATAGCTTCCCAAGGTTCTGTTGTCCTGGAGAGACCACCTGCCACTGACTAAATGTTGGATCTGACCAAGATATCCGGTCAATGCCCAAATTTGCTGTTTTAGCTGCAAAATAGTGCTTTCTGTATGTACCCATACTAAACAGGATTTCCCCTCAGGGGTTTTAATAAAAATCTGAAACCGAGTTGTTGTTACCTGATGTCTGCGTTTTGACTGGGTTCCTGATCTGCCTAAACCAGTGTCGCTGTTGATTGCCATGTGTTCTGGCTGTAAGCAATCTTCCAGATCTGACCTCTTAGTGGGTCGTTCTTCCATTTGCATGTCACGGTCTGCGTACCCTCTGCTCAATCGATGCATATTTCCACCGATCTGCTGCCTGGGTTCTGGGTATTCTTGAATCTTGATCAGATCGGATAGATCTGGCCCGGATCTGCAGAGTTTGGGCCAATCTATTGTGTGATGGAGCGGATCTGCAACATGCAGTCCCCCATCTTTGAATGCAGGAGGCGGGGGTAGCGAGGCAGTGTTGGCGTGAGCGTAAGCCTGGTGAACAGCAGACTGGTGGTGGAGACGGCCATAGAGAGAACCGGCGTGCGTGGTGGGAGCGTAAGCACAGGTCTTGACTCCTGTGCTGGCCAAATGGTCCGCGGACCACGACCTCCTCATCGTAATCCCAGGGGCCGGTATGACAGATAAAAACTTGCGGAGAGCCACAGGCGGGGACGACGATGCGTTTTCATGGCAGACAACAGCGCCCTGGTGCTTGGCCTCATCCGCTGCGAGATCTGTAGAGCTCATTCTTCCCTTGCAGAGCCGATCTTTCGTTATACCATAGTAGCTTAATAGCCATGTATTCAACATTCAATACAAATAAATATGGGCTGAGTATATTGCCAATGATTGATTTAGTAAAATCATTTCAATTGTACAATTAAATATGATTAATGACCTAAACTTAACTTCATATTTTTTTGAATATGATAGTATCCATTGGACACACTCGTGGTTTTTTATGAGCACCAAAGTGGGGTTCCAATGGCATGGTTTGTGGCATCACGTAACAAATCACAAGATATAGTGCTATGGTTGGAACACCTCATGCATAGGTGTTATCAACTCCATCCTAATTGGAAGGTCAATGCCTTTATGGTTGATGATGCATTGGCTGAAATCGTTGCTTTGAGGTAACTCAATATTCTTATTTCGCATTACAAATTGTATTAATTCTAAATATTTCTCACTTTAAATGAACAAAATATGGCAGGAGAATCACTAAGTGCGAAGGGATCTTGTGTGTTTGGCATGTACGGAGGGCATGGTTAAAAAATGTGAACTGGTTGGCCAGTAGTCCAGAAATAGCAAATGAGATGTTTAGTGAGCTAGGTTCTATAATGAAAAATTGTTCCAGTGATGAAGTGGTCAATGGATTTTTCACCAAATTTGCAAATGAGGAGAAGTTCTCAGACTATTTCCATAAGAATTGGGTTTATGGTGATAAGATATGTAAGTTCATATACTCTTTCTTATGTTTATATTTTTTTCATAAAAATAACATATCTTTACTAATTGAGTTTTTATATTTAGGGATGTGGGTAAAAGGTTGCCGAGATTTTCCTCATGCAAATCAAGAGACAAATAATACCATCGAGTCATACCACAGTTACCTAAAGACACAATTTCTATCTGATCAAAGAAAGAAATGTGCTCGTAGGATGGATTGGTTATTCTATTTTATCCTTACAAATGTCGAACCATGTTACCAATTCAAGAAAATTTTGAAAAAAGAAGGATATTTGAACAATTACAAAAAATAGAAACAACTTGAATCATCAATGGAAAAAGCTATAATAATTCTAGATAGCGATTGCATCCCTCATGAGAGCATATCTCATGCTTATTAGGTGAGGAGTCAAACTAAACCTGATAAAATATATTATCACCTAGCATCGTACAGATTTTATAACTTGTGATTACCCATTGTCTATTCATGGCAACATTTACAAGAATGCCATAAAAGTAGATTGGTTGAACTCCTCCTCAGTGAATGAAAACCCATTATTGGATCAAGATGCCACACTTGATTCATTCAATGCCCCTCCTGAGACAAGTACAAAAGGCACCAAACCTTGACAGACATGCTAACACAACTATTATGACTAGTCAAAATGTTGATTTAAATGTTGAATAACATCATTCAGCTAAAGAGGAGTGTTTTGGCTACTTGGACTTGTTTCAAAATAACCCTCTTGCTAATTTGAGCAAGACAAGGCAGTTTATTGGTTTGTTTAAAAAACGATAGATGATGTCAATGATCTTCACATTATGGATTATGAATTCACTCTTGAGTTGGGTGCTTTTGAGTCATTTTTGAAGAGGAAGAAGAGTTTCCTTAGCCCTAAAAAGAAAAGAAAAAAAACAAAGGATGTGGGGACTTGGAAATTGGTTTGAACATCCCTGCATATGAATATGAACCATTTCAATTCCATCACCTCAACAAGCGAAGTCATACTCGCTCCAACAATGCATCTTCTATTGTCCTGCTGAAAAGTGTAACTAGGTCGGTCTTCATAATGACATGTAAATATGATTTTATGTAGTGAGATGTAAATAAGAAAAATGAAATTATTTTATTGACTTGCTTCATGGGTTTCATGAGAAAGGATTTTGTTTTTGAGTCAAGGCTCACATTGAGAGTCTTTAGGATTTATTTGTCATCTAGTCATAAAATGTTAGAGTCGTTGTCATGTAATGAAGTCATGTTACACTTTGTAAAAGGTCATTTTGTCTATGTAAAAGTATCCTCCAAGAACTTGTCACCTAGCCTCTTCAATTTGGCCTACAACGATGAAGGAATATGCTAGAACAAGTTTGCCTAATCTCCAGCTGTCAAGTCAGCCTAAATACCCAGTGAAGACATGTATAAATACCCTAACTCAGCCTCATTTGTAGACACACAATTTGGACAAGCAACTCGACTTGAAGAAGTGCGAAGAAAGGGTGAAAGGTAGTAAAATGAAGAAGGAAGATAATAGAAGTGTGAAGAAGGGAGAGAAAGGATTTTGTTGGGTAATGCGAAGTTAGGGTTTCTTATGGGCCAGTGAAAGTGACTTTCTTCTGGGGTAGCGAAGTATCCTCTAGGCAGTGCGAAGTTAGGGTAGCAAAGTTTCTTCTAGGATAGCGAAGGAAGGAATCTTCTAGGGTAGCAAAGGAAAGACTCTTCTCGATAATCAAAGTAGAGACCAAGTTTCTTTATAGAAGACATAGAGATCGAGATTCTCTAGGGAAGCTACGAAGGTGTAGTGGAAAAGGACAGAGATCGATTTTCTTTAGAAGCAGTCGAAAGCGAACAGTTCTAGATCAAGAAGAATCTTGGCAAAGGAAGGAAGAGGCAAAGCATCAAGGTTGCTGACAAGGTTCTTGAGAGGATACTAGAGGCAAGGGTCTGTGTCAAGGTCTTGGTACTTATCAATTGAAGATCTAGAACAAGAATTTTGATTGGGTTTTCCTCTCAAAAGGTGAGAGGTTTTGGCCTTGGCTGAAGAAGCCTACATACTGTGACACTTGTCTTTATTTATTTTGGTAATTGTCTTGATGAAAAGAACACAATAATAAGCTAACAAAGAAAATATCATAAGCTAAGAAGTAAAGAAATATCACAAGCAATTATCAAGCGGAGAAATTGTTAACTTTGAATGCCCTAGATTTCTCAACATGGTATCAAAGCTTAGGTGCTAAAGGCAAGAAGGGGCAGTAAAAAAAATACAAGATGACACACAAGAATCAATCTTCAAATAAAGCATCAAAGTAAGTTGAAGGTTATCAACGAGATCAAGATCTACATCAAAGAAACCCTAGATCAAAGAAGGCAGAAAGAAAGATTGAAACCCTAGAAGCACTTCAGATATCATCCCTTCATCAAAGGATTAAAAGCTCTTCAATTCAAGAAGGATTGTGAATCAAGATCTCTCTCATCAATCACTCAAGAACAAGCCCTTTTATAAACATCAAGATTAAGGAGGAAGAAAGCAATAATATTTCAATTAAGTCTATGACTATATCTGATAATATCAAAAAACAAATTGCAAGGAAAGCAATAAATTGGTTGGGGTTGTGAATTTCCTTGCATGGAAGAAATAATTGATCTAAATCTTACTGAGAATGAGGTCATGGATCACATTAAGGGATCATTAACCCAACCTACAAAATAATATACTCAATACCATGCCAGATACATGAAGGGAGAAGTGAGAACCCAAAGGATTCTTATAGAATCTATAAAAGTCTCTCTAATTCCATATGTATCAATATTGGAGACTAAAAAATCTATATATGAAAAACTGGTAGAGTTGTTTTCCGTAAGTACAGCAGGAGAAGTAATATCCTTAAGGAAAGAACTCTATAAACTAAAGATATCCAAGGAATATGGAATAGCCTCATACCTCATGAGGATATCTGAAATTCGAGATCAACTATATGAACTAGGAGAATTTATGTCTGATAGAGAGATGACCACAGTGGTACTAATTGCACTACCTGAAGAATGGGGTAACTTCAGTTCAAGTTTATATGGGAAGAAAGAGACGACTCCATTTAAATATCTATGGTCACTCTGTAAGATTGAAGAAACTAGACAGAAGGAAAAGATTGATGTCGTACCACGTGAGCAGAATCAAGCATATGCTATAATGATAAGAAGAAAAGGAAAATTTGGAAAGTTCGGTCCTCAAAAGAAAAGGAAGAACATGGATAAGTTAAGATGCTATGGATTTCATGAACTTGGGCATTATAAAACAGATTGTCCTAATCATAGTAAGGGCAAGAGGAATAGGAAACAAGCACACATTAGGAGGAAATGTAAATAATATAGGATGAATCATATTAGAAATAAGCATCGTAATAGAAGCATTAGAAGTAAGAGTTCATGACATGGGAACCATAAAGCGTGTCTGGTATAGATCCTACTAATTACAAAGAATGGGAAGCTCTTAGGAAACCTCATTAATACATATAGAAGCAGAGGTCACCATCGATTGGGATCATCATAGAAGAAAACATCTGACAGGTGAGGATATGAAAGATCATCAAGTTCTGATGGAATCCTTGTGAAAGGATTCACCAATCTAGAAAGGAAGCAAAATGTTTTCTTCAGGAATTCCAACTCGTGGGATTCAAGGGATGATGGTATAATGACATAATAGGAAAGTAGGATAAAATCCTTTCGAATGAAGCTACTACGAGAAGTCTGGATGACCGAAATAAAGATGAGGTATGTATGCTTGCATAGATTATTATGACATTCATGTCATATGGTTGTAGATAATTTGAATCACTATTTCCATCTTGGGAACTATGATCAAGAAAATAAAGGATCTCCTCCTCCGAAACATTGCAGCAAAAGCACAAGTCACACTAGATGAAATCAACATAATATATATTCTCATATGAATCATGAGGAATCTGACTACAATCAAGGAACTATGATTGGAAGCTCCTGGGGGGAAAATGTGTGATAAAAAGAAAGGAAGAGATTGGAATAATATGCAACGAAGGAAGAAGGCATTCAACATCTGAAGTCCAAGAAGATTTAACTAAAAAATCTCCCAGAAAGATGTGAAGACTCTGATAGAAGTTAGAAGAAGATAGAGACCCTTGACAATGGATATCTATGGGAAATGTGTCAATCTTCATGCAGGATGTTGATACTTGTAGCAATATGTCATGGTGAAAGATCATCACAAAGGTAATTTTGAGTTGAAGTGTTCATTGATTATTTTTTAACTAACATCTGGTTGGGCTTATATAGGATTGTCAAAGAGAAGATCTGTAAATGACTTCCAAGCAGATAATATAGAAGGATGTAATGTCCTTCTGAAATATGGCATGAAAGTAGAATGACATGAAGAAAATCCAGATGGAAAATTTGATGGATCACTTTCTGATGAGTTGAGGACATGACTGACTCATGGATAAAAAGTGATGAATGATTTGTGCCCTATATATAAGTTCCCAAAGATGAAGACTCCTTGACAAAGAAGAAATTCATGACATCGAAGGAAGGGGCTCTTCAAGCAGCTGGTAGTTATGAAACCTCCACATGAAGGAGCTGTGATAGGTCCCTGGTTAAGAGGGAGCCTGAGAAAAAGTTTCTTACTTGGAAGAAACTTGGAAATTCCTAAGCAGGGAGCTTAGGTACATTCCTCTGTGATAGGAATGAGTACATTCCTTTAATGGAATAAAACCTCCTGGTTTAAAGGAGTGATAAACATGTTGTTCTAATCTTCACCTGGGAATACAGAATGGAGGATTGTGCAATCATTTGGCATCTGATACTCTTTGGGGATGAGATAGGGCATCCCATGGAAGAGCAGTTGTGGAGAACCGATATTCTTTGAGGAATGGGGAGCCCAAGATAAGAATAGTTCTCATGGAGCATATCCTGAGTGAACCCAGGTGGGCTATGTCCTACAGAGACAATGACGAGTGTGTCTATAAATAATTGGTCTGGCTAGCATTGGGCTCAATATCTTGTGGAGAGATGGAGTTGTTAGTCAAGGCCTTGCTATATAACAATGTTGGTTGATATGATGCTATACAAATGAGTTACAAGTCTGAATTCTTCTTATGAGAGATTCTTCATATTGAGAAAGTCCAAGTACCATTATGAATACCTCCCTAGTTAAGAGGGAGTGTTGAAAAGTGTAACTAGGTTCGGTCTTCATAATGACATGTAAATATGATTTTATGTAATGAGATGTAAATAAGAAAAATGAAATTATTTTATTGACTTGCTTCATGGGTTTCATGAGCAAGGATTTTGTTTTTGAGTCAAGACTCCCATTGAGAGTCTTTAGGATTTATTTTTCATCTAGTCATAAAATGTAAGAGTCATTGTCATGTAATGAAGTCATGTTACACTTTGTAAAAGGTCATCTTGTCTATGTAAAAGTATCCTCCAAGAATTTGTGACCTAACCTCCTTCAAGTCGGCCCACAACGATGAAGGAATATGCTAGAAGAAGTCGACCTAATCTCCCGCTGTCAAGTCAGCCTAAAGACCCAATGAATACATGTATAAATAGCCTAACTCAGACTCATTTGTAGAGACACAAATCAAACAAGCAACTCGACTGGAAGAAGTGCAAAAAAAGGGTGAAAGGCAGTAGAATGAAGAAGGAAAAGAATAGAAATGCAAAGAAGGGAGAGAAAGGATTCTTCTAAATAATGCAAAGTTAGGGTTTCTTCTGGGCTAGTGAAAGTGACTTTCTTTTGGGGCAAAGAAGTATCTTCTGGAAAGTGCGAAGTTAGGGCAGCAAAGTTTCTTTTGGGATAGCGAAGGAAGGAATCTTCTGGGGCATCAAAGGAAAGACTCTTCTGGGTAATCAAAGTAGAGACCAAGTTTCTATATATAAGACCTAGAGACCGATATTCTTTAGGGAAGTTGTGAAGGTGCAGTGGAAAAGGATAGAGACCGAGTTGCTCTAAAAGGAGCTGAAAGGGAGCAGTTTTAGATCAAGAAGAAAGGCAAAGGAAGGAAGAGGAAGAGCATCAAGGTTGGTGACAAGGTTCTTGAGAGGATACTAGAATCAAGGGTATGTGTCAAGGTCTTGGTACTTATCAATTGAAGATCTAGAAGAAGAATTTTGATCAAGTTTTCCTCTCAAAAGGTGATAGGTTTTGGCCTTGGCTAGAGAAGCCTACATACTGTGTCACTTGTCTTTATTTATTTTGGTAATTGTCTTGATGAAAAGAACACACTAATAAGCAAACAAAGAAAATATCATAAGCTAAGAAGTAAAAGCATATCACAAACAATTATCAAGCAGAGAAATTGTTAACTTTGAATCCCTAGATTTCTCAACATGTCCCACGCAAATTCCATAAAGAAATTAGATCAATATGTTTATATTAATGCATATAGACATCATGATTTTAACAGAGTATTGTGCAAATGTTTACAGAGGTGCGACATCTCACTAGTGTGCCTTTAATTCAAGGAAATAAACAGGTGGAACGTCATTTTAGTTTTCCTATCAGTACAGGTAGATTTGATGTGACTCTCGATTGATGTACTCCATATTATTTTACGTGAAATTATAAGTTTTCATGAGAATTGCATAATTATATTATAGAAATTGGATCTTCTTCTGTCGGTCATCCTCCCTTGGACACATGCTTGGCCAGTTGACAACTCTATAATTGGTGGTTAGTTTGCCTTGTTGTTACACATTTTCTCTAAATTTGTTTTTGTTAGTGTACTGGATGTTGTTGATGTAGTGTGTCAATGTTTGTAGAGGTGCAACATCCCACTAGTGTTCCTTCAATTCAAGGATATAGAAAGATTCAACATAATTCTAGTTTTCCTACCATTCCAGGTACATTTGATGAGACTTCTAGTAGATGTGGTCCGTATTTTGATGTGTGTATTAGTTTACATGTAATTATTGGTTATGATGAGAATTGCACTGTTATCTTATAGATATAGGAGCTTCGTCTGTGGATCTTCCTCCCTTGGAACATGCTTGGCTAATTGACAATTCATGGAGTAGCAATGGGCTCTCCTCTATCTCCTATAATTGCTAACATATACATGGAACATTTTGAACAGAAAGCCCTCAAACCTTTTCCTTACACCCCATAACAATGGAAAAGATTTGTCGATGATGTTTTCGCAAAATGGAGTGATTGTAAAATTAAACTGGAAGAATTTTTAACTCACATTAATAGTCTCTCAAGTCACATTAAATTCACCATTGAAGTAGAAAAGGATAACCAATTACCCTTTCTTGACATCCTTTTATCCAAAAAACACGGAAAACTTATCTCCCAAGTTTACAGAAATAAAACTCACACTCGAAGATACCTACATGCAAGCTCTCATCACCATCCCAAACAAAAATATGGAATTATTAAAACCGTGACTACAAGAGCTACTAGAATTTCTGACTCAAATCACCTAAAGCACAAACTAAACCACTTCCGCCAAGTCTTTGAACATAATGGATATAATAGAAACATCATCAACAAAACCGTCCGTCAAACGCTAAATATAAATAATGTAAAGAAAACCCTAGACATTCCAAAAATCTCTTTGCCATACATAAAAGGAACAACAGATAGAATATCTAGAAGCCAAGCCTAAACAAACACAACATTAATATTGCTTTAACCCCTCTAATACAATTAGAAAAATCATAGACTCTGCAAAGGACCCTATAAACCCTAACCTACAAAAAGGGGTTTAAATAGTTCATTGTTCTTGTGGAAAAGAATACATAGGCGAAATAGGTAGATCACTTAACATTAGACTTAAAGAGCATGTTGCAGATATATCTAGGAATAGAACCACAAAATTTGCTCTTGCAGAGCATCCATTCTCATCCTCACACTACATCCGAATGGAAGAAGCTAAACTTGTCATCAAAGAAGAACACTACCTAAAACGAAAAATTAAAGAGGCAATAGAAATTGAAAAAAGAAAGAATAATATGAACCGTGATGAAGGCCTTAACATCAGTAATACTTGGAAACCCTTAATAAATCAGACTTCTCATGACAACAAATCAAAAATCTCTAAAGAAAAATAAAATTGTCTAAAAAAACTAATTTTATTTCTTTTAATACTAAACATAAATAATTCTAATCATATTTACTGATAATAATAAGAACTTTTAAATTAATTACTTCACCTCATAACATAATTAATCTACATAAATATTTAAAATTACATAAAAGTTATTAACAAAAAATCTATTATAAATTGATAAATAATTATTGAAAAGAGTTATTTAAAAAGTTATCAATAAATTTATTATAGAATAATAATAACTCTTAATAATTTTTCACCTTACAAAATAATTATTCACATAATTTTCCACAAATAATAATAAATATTTAATAATTTTCCACAAATAATAATAAATATTTAATAAACTAATTTTTTCTAGCCGATTCCAAGATATTCTCCACTCTAAATATATAACCCTAATTTTTCCTAGCCCTAACCCACACCAATCTTCTCAAGAATAATTGGAGGTCCCTGAAGATGGACTCACATAGAAGTCCGAAACTTTGGGTTTAACAAAACTCTAAACAAGTTATTCCACATTTTCTTAAACTCTTCAATTTAATAATTTGTCAAGTTTGTTTCTATATCTTTTCTCTTAATTTGTTTTTGATAGTGTATTGGATTAAGTTGATGTTGCTAATGTATTATTATTTGTTTTATGCCAAGAAATCATAGTATGAGGAGAGAAGCATCCTCTTCTACCATACAAACACACCCAAACAAGTGTCATGACTCCAATTTTGTGCAATTTTTTGATGGCATACCTCATTATCTTCCAGTTGCAAGTATAAGATCTTCTCTCCACATAGAAGGATCATCTCCTTCCATTATGAACAAAGAGGATGTTGCTAATCAATCACGGGGATGAATTTTGGTTTATAAGGGAAATCAATTCCTTTAACTTTAATAAATATAATTTATAAAAAAAAATGGCAGTGTTTTTAAGATGCATGGTAAATGTACCATATTATCTATTATTGCATCCTGGTCGTTTGTACTATATATTATATTTATATAAAAACTTCATTTTTGGGGGATTATTGGGTAGATTTAATGTTCTAATGTAGGGTCAAATTGTTTTTTTTTTCTTTAATTTTTTCTCTAATACATTAGTTGTACATAATATGACATATTTGATTATAAAAGTGACATTTAAAAAGACTATTTTCATAATCTAATAGTGTATAACCTAATTCCTTCTACACTCATGAGTGCATGAAATCTTTTGATTGATATCTATTTACAACAATAAGCCATAAAATCAACAAATAAAGAGGAAGGCCTAACTTCATTGTGATTTTGGTATTAAACTTTGTCCAACATTTATTACTGTCTCATTTTCCTCACAAAACTTTGATTAGTGTTTATGCCATATTAAGTTGTTTTGCAAAACAAGTCATAAAAATTTCATTGTGTTGCCTACATAGTAAAAGAATGAAACGAATAAGTATCACTTGCTCTTGTTGAATTATACTCATATATAATACCTTTAACATTACAATGAAATTATATCGTGTTTAAAATTTGAAAAAATATAAATTAAAATTAGTTTTGAAAAAATAAATTAATAATAATAATAGACTAAATGCATGGTATTATAGGTATAAGTCCTAAGGGATAATTTAGTTGGTCAGATTCCTGTTGCTAAGTACCTTGGCTATCGAGAGGTCATGGGGTCAAATCTCCTCAACACCCTTGATGCATAATATTGTAGATATCAAATAAATTAATTGAAATATAAAAATAATAATTAATAAATATTTAATGATACAATAATTAATATCAAAAATAAATAAAAAAAATTATACCATTTTATATTCAATTAAATAACAAAAAAATGTAAATAAGCGCTTCTTATAACAATGTAAATATAATATAACTCCTAAGGATGAATCATAGTAGATAGTGTAAATATAATATATACTCTTGAGAATGAACCATAAAATTTGATGATGTGATTAATCCAATATAATATATACTTTTAAGGATAATATAATATATACTCTTGAGAGTGAACCACAATAGATGATTCGAACTGTTGACTCAAAATCTCATGAGGTGATTAATTCAATATAATATATATTTTTGGAGATTAACCATAAAATATAATAATATTATTAATCCAATATAATATATATTCTTAAAAATGAACCTAGTTTAAAACGTTAACTCAAAACATTCAAAATATTAACCTAAAATTTGATAATATAATTAATTCAAAATACATTCGGAATATACTCACTCTCTTGATATTTAAGTCAAAAACTTTTACTTACCAACATCGCCCTTCATGCAGGACCAAAAATATTTAAAGACTTGGTTTCCCAATAGTCTACTTGAAATATGAATCACCACTCATTTATATATACATTTTTCTCACCTTTTTCATGGTGTATATATATTGGATAATTTTGTTATTTTTTTTTTTTTTATTATTGAATTTGAATTGTATTTGTGGAAAGTTTGTGATCGTTAATGTGAAAGTAAACATTTAAGCATTCACGTAATGCATAAAAATGGCATTAACTCGTTTTTTAACCGAAAATATTGTAATTTTTTATAATAAATACTGGAAAATATTTATTATTAATATTTTTATTATGTTTATATTGGAATTTAATATAAAATAATAAATATATATTTTTTAATTAAAAAGTATAAAAAAATATAAAATAAAATAATTTAGTATTTTTATTATGTTTATATTGGAATTTAATATAAAACAATAAATATGTATATTTTTAATTAAAAACTATAAAGATTAAGAAAAATATAAAATAAAATAATTTAAAATTTAGAATTATGGTATTGATAATGATTATATTTTATATTTTTTTTAATTTAAATTCAAAATTAATTTATTTTCATAAAATAAGTTGTTTGTTACACTATTTTCATTATATTGCACAAATTTTAGTATTTATAATATCATTAAATTTTTAGCAAAGTTTTGTGTAACATTATTTTTAATATAGTATATTAATTCCAATATTTATTTATAATAAATAAATTTGAGTATTTTATTTTTTGGTTAGTGTTATATTTTGATTTTAAAATTCAAACCGGGAAGTAAGAAGTGTCCACATTATTTAAAACTAAGTCTTCTATAAACAATCACAAATTTTCATTCAACTACTAATAATTAAGTTATTCTTATTTTTCAAGTTAATTAATGATAAAATTAACATAATTCAAAAACAAATATCATTTTTACAAATATTTTAATATTTAACTATAAATTAACAAAATGAAATCATCTTAATATTTAACTATAAATTAACAAAGTAAAAACATCTTAATATTTAATTATAAATTAACAATCACAATTTACTATTCAATTATTTAATGAGCAAAAGTTTAATCTTTCTTTCTTTTCTTTTTTTTTTTTTTTTTTTTCAGAACGAAAAAGCTTCATTGTATTATATTGAGAATATATAAAGGTTCCAGATAGTACAAAAAATAGTTATCTGAAGCTGAAAGGTCTTGATTTTGAAGACAAAACCTGATAGCAAAAACCGAGGGATGATTCCCCCATGAGGAAAAAAAAACCGTCAGAGCTATTCCAAAAACTATCAGACATAAACAAATACCATTTATATATGCGTCACATACCAGACCATATCAGATATGAAGACTAGATCAAAAGAGATTGTTGGGCATCCATATACCACGACATGTACAAAGATTAAGAAAAAAAAGATGATAGAGAAAACTCCTGAAAATAACCATAGGAAAGTCAGCATCCAGGGATAGAGAAATCCTGGATGATACAGGAATTCTCACCATATATAATCTTCAAGGACCAGGTACCTGTACCAAGAAGCAGACCCTCCTTTGACAGGCAGTCAGCTTGTTGATTCTGAGCACGGCAGATGTGTTGAATGGAGCTGTCTTTCATGAGTCCCCAATAGAACAAGATTATGTCCAACCAACCTGCTAGGTGGGGCCTCCTGATGTGGCTCGTTAAAAATAGAAATAGCCTGAATATCAAAAACGATGCAAAAAGCGAGAAGACCTGCTAGAGCCCTCGCCTCAGCTAGACCATTAGTGCCCTTCCCTCCATTCCAAGAAATAAAGTATTGAAGATCCCTGTCCATTATGATGTGAACCCCACATCCACAAATTTTTTGTTGCTCAGCACCATCAAAAAACGCCCTTGGGGCTTCTGAGTGAAAGCACACCTTCTCTTTACTGTTGCCTTTTTTCATTTTGGGCAGCTTTTTTGGCATAAAATCATAGAAAGAAATGATATGTCGCAATATTGACTTGAGGGGGATGTTTGATTCATTGAAAATTTTTCTATTTCTCCATTTCCAAGCGCACCTTAGGACAATAATAATCATGGGCCTCCATGAGTCTCTTTGCCCACTCCACCAATCAAAAGCTGCCTGAGTTGAGGCAAAAACAATGAGAGGGAAACCATATAGATTTGCTAGATCCTGCCAAATTTGCATCATAGATTGGCATTGGAAGTACATGTGATAATTTGATTCCTTATGGGAATTGCACATGGTGCATCTGCTCGGCCCATGCCAATTCCTTTTCCTCAAATTCATGTCAAATTTTATTGTGGAACACAAGCCAAGAAAAAAAATATTGATTTCGGAGGGCATCCTGTCTTCCATAAGAGCGGTGGATAGATCGAGCTAGAGTGAGGAACCTTTGATCCAATCAAATCTGTGTAAATGTATTTTACTTGAATCGACATGTTTGCATTTGGAACCGACCAGATCAGATAGTCGACAGTCCTTGAGCGATGAAAGCCACAGCTTTTCAGAGATTCCTTGACGGAGTTCCAAAGCCCAACCATAGAATCCGGCATGCCAATATCAATGGCCTCTTTCCAAAGGGGAATTGGACCTTGCCATGCTGATATGAGCTTGTCCCAAGTAAAAAAACCAATTCTGTGGAAATAAATAAGAAGCTTCTCGGGAATGGATATGCTCTCCCGACCACCCAAGATGGGATCTATGCCAATAAAAATACTGCTGCCAGATTGTAATCTCCACTTCAAATTCTTTAAAAAGTATTGCTCGATTTTGCGAAAACTGAGCCAAATAGCTGATCCATATATGGCTCCAATCCTACCCTTCCTGAACCAGTATTCCATGTCCCTTCCTTTCATATATTTCTTTTTGATAGTGATGCTCCACGACCCTTCCCCAAAGATCCCTCTCCACAGAGACTTGCAAAGGAGTGCTTTACCAAATACCCTCAAATCCAATAATCCCCATCCTCCTAAGCTCTTGGGCACAGCGATATTTTCCATCTTAGAAAGGTGATATTTTTTCTGATGTGATTTACCACCCCATATAAAATTTGCAGAAATCTTGTTCATTTTATGGATGATACTTGCAGGGAGGAAGAAAATATGTGCCCAGTATACAGCCAGTTGCGACAATACAGCTTGAGTTAAAATAATTCTTCCTGCCAAGGATAAACACTTGTATTCCCAGGCCGAGATCTTTTTGTAGAATCTGTCTATCAGCCACTGCCAGTCCGCTTTAGAGTAACTGTTGGCTTTTAACTGAAAACCCAGATACTTTAAACCATCCTTGATCGGCCTCGACTCTATTCCAAACAACTCAGAGATCCAATTCACCATTTCCATATTGATGTCGTTGTGGAAGAGGACAGATTTAGCCTTGTTTATATATAACCCGGTAGCACTTTGGAATCTATTAAGGATGTCATAGAGGCAAAACCACGATACCCTGCAGAGCATTGCGAAAATGAGCACATCATCAACAAAAAGGTTGTGCGAGATGAAGTTATCCCTACAGATCTTGACGGGCCTGCACCTATTTTCTGAGACCGCCTTGTTTATGTGAAGGCTTAGAGAGTTCATAGCCAGGATGAACAGAAGAGGAGAAAGGGGGCACCCCTGGCGAAGCCCCCTTTCAGCTGGAAAAAAGGGAGAAGGCATACCATTAATGATGATAGCATAATTCACATTCTCCACACATGCCATGATCCAGCTAATGGAGTTTGATTTCAGGCCGATCTTTGCTAATAAGCATCTTATGAACCCCCAGTCCAAACAGTCATAAGCTTTTTGTAAATCAATTTTCAGAATGGCAGCATCTGATTTTTTTGAGAGCATAGTAAACAGGCTTTCCTGAGTATTAGCGACGACATCCAAAATATTCCTTCCCTTTAAAAAAGCATGTTGGTCCTTTGAAAGAGAGGAGGCCAAAGTCGATTTTATCCTTTCAGCAATAATTTTTGTAATGATTTTGAAAGATATATTGCATAAGGAAATCGGCCGGAAATCTTGAAAGGATTCTGCCTCCACTTTTTTTGGGATAAGAGCTATTTGAGTGGAGGATGTGAGCTGATGAATACTACCTGAAATTCTAGATGCCTCAACCATCCTCAGTAAGTCCTGTTTGATGATATCAAAGAAATGTATAAAAAATTCTATTGTCCAGCCATCCGGCCCAGGACATTTGTCCTTTTTAAAGGCCTTCATAACACCCATAAGTTCATCCTCTGTTATAGGCTGGAAGAGACTCTCATTTTTTTCATCATCAAACATTTGAGGAACCAAGTCAATACCCCATAGAATGTCCTGGATCCCGCATCCTTCCCTTCTTCTATATTGGTTTTTAAAATGTCTTACAGCTTCCTTAGAGATATCTTGTTGTGAGACATAATAGCCTCCCTGACCGTCACTTATCTTCCATATGGAATTTTTCTCACGCCTGGAGTTTGCATATTTATGAAAGAACTTCGTATTCCTGTCACCTTCCTTAAGCCAAGTTGCCCTGCTTTTAAGCCTCCAAAAGGCTTCCTCCTGCTTCAGAATGTTCTATTTTTTCCTTTCTAGTTCTTTTATCCGGCATCTCATGCTGAAAGAAAAGGAATTAGCATCCATAGCCATGAAGATACTATCCAGCTCCCTCTACGTTTCTTGAAGAGTAGCTCTATCCCTCTGTCTTTTTTTAAATTGCCAATCTTTGACCACTTTTCTCATGGCAGACATCTTGTCTCTGAATGTCATAAACAGGGGAACCATATCTTTTGTAGATAATTCCTTCCAAGTTTTAGTTATGACTTCATTGAATTCTGGGTCTTGCAACCATGTTCTGTTGAATTTAAAAGGGTACCCCTTTCTGAAACCACTTTCCTTCCAGCTGAGATAAATTGGTCTATGGTCGGATATAAAAGCATTCCCAATGGACGAATGTGGCATTCCCATTTTATCAATAATGCTGCCATGAACAATGAACCGATCGATCCTTTTAGCAATATATGCCTTCTCTGTTCTTCCATTATCCCACGTCGGCATCATTTTAGATGGAGCTATATCTACGAAATTTCTGTGCAAAAGTTCATACTTTATGCGATCAGCAAGCGGATCTCTATTCCTGCAGTTTCCCCATCGTTCTTCTGAGCTTAGAGTTACGTTCAGATCGCCTGCAATCATCAATGATTCAATATCAATAATTTCTGAAGTAAATAATTTTTCCCAGAAAGGGATCCTGTTCTTATAAGGGGCATAGGTGTTCAAGATATTAATTGGGCAGTCTTTTCCTCTGATAGATGCTGAAATGAGGATGCCGGCAAAACACTTGAACGCCTTTGCCCTGATCCAGTCAGGGTCCCACAAGACCGCCAGCCCTCCCGATAGACCCTTAGCCTCTGAAGCTACCAGGAACCATGAGGGAAACATTTTCCTAAAATAGGCTATGGACACATGGCTGCTATGCATGGTTTCTTGTATTAAAATTATTTTTGGCTTAGCTGAATAGAAAAGATCCTTTAGCGCCAAAAATTTAAGGTCTGCTCCCAGACCCCTAATGTTCATGGATATCATAAAGGTCATTTGGAAGTATTACCAGCCGCGCTTGCTCTAAGAGGCTGTGTTTCTGACATGTCATAGATAGGAACATCAGTCAGGGATAGGTTCCTTATACCACTGTCTGCAACAATTGTCCTCCCCCTAAAATGTCTGCTGCCTCCATTATGCTTCTTTCTCACTGTTATGTTCTTTGCTGAGTTCGGGCTTATGAATGGCATGCCAGGATTACATGGTTTGTGGATAGTCAACGGTTCCAGCTCCAGAGATTTTCTGCTTAAGAGAAAGTCTAAATCATTGTCATACGGATTTGTGGGAGAGGAGGCTGGGGAATTTAGTGGGGTAATAGCCGCCATTGGCTCCTTGCCTTTCGAGGATGGGAGCAGGGACTTTTTGGGCGACGGCGAGGATGAAGAAATAAGAATGGGGTGGGATCCCACTATAAAGTCTTTAAACTGGATGGGTGGAGGGGACGGGACTGCTTTGTCATCGCTCGGTTCCGGAATGGACGGACACTGGATAGGTGGAGTCTTGTTTTTAGAAGAGCATACAAACTTTCTCGAACTTTCGGGTCTGGATTCAATGTCATAAGAGAATTCCTGAGACAAATACTGTGGAGATTGGATGACTTTGTTATCCAGATTTTTAAAAACTTGCCCGTCCACAAGTTCCGTCAGGGATAAGCTAGCTGATGGAGATGGGTTCTCCATTTCAGTGAGCACGGGAGAATCACTCCGGATCTTTCGATGCATCAACCTACTTTTTGGAGTCGGATGCCGGTGGCAATTTTTAATAAGGTGACCTGTTCTGTGACATGCAGAGCATCTGAAAGGGATGCCCCAAAAATCCAGTCTTTGTTTGATTTTCAAGTCTCTCCATGCAATCTCAATATGGTCAGGAAACCCCCCCTATAGGCCTTCTCAATGAGTATCCACGCTATTCTCTTGTCCTTAGCTCCAAGACATCTTGGGTCAACGTAAACAAATCTCCCAATAGAATTACCTATCTCAGCTAGCGTCTCCTTGGACCACATCTCCAGGGGAAGGTTTGGGAGCTTGACCCAAATTAGGTTATTCGAGGGAGTATTTTTTAAAGGGTTATATCTGATGTACCACCTGTAGAGAGCGAGGAAGCTCCTTTTATAAACCCAGGGACACTTCAGAATGGAATCTACATCACTGGCCTTCAGAAAATGAAAGCAATACCACTCTTTCATGAGATTAGAAATGATGGGGGTATATCCAATCACTGGTTTCCACTGAACCTCAAGCCACTTTCTCATCGCGGCATCATCCATTTCTGGAAAATGCCATTTACCCACCAAGGCAAGGTCCTGCAAACTTTCGATTCTTTCGGTCAAGTGAATGTTGTCCAGCTTTATTGCAGTAGGCGGGGGAATGGTTTTGACAGGGTTCCGGGACTTATTATAACTTCTAGCGTGTTCACGCAACACCTTTTTCTGATGGGTAACACCTGTCCTATCAACCTCCCGGGATGGCTACTCTTTATGGATACCTTTCCTCTCCCTGTCAGCATCATACATTGCCGGTTTGACAACCACGTCATCGAGGGTAGATTGCCATCCACCAAACAACGTGGCATCCTCCCATGCCTTCTCGGCCTGGATTGCAGCCCTAACCATGGCCTCCGTGGCCGACGCATCTGACCCACCATCCATGCGCCTCCAAAAACCCCTACCACAGGATTAGCAGCAGTACCTTTGTCCTAATTAGATTTCCAGATCGGGTTGGTACCAGAAATTAATCACACTCTGACCACTCTCTGGACATAAAGCCTGGATTAAGTAAATGCCAGATGAGGGACTTTAAGTGAAATAAAACCAGCTCTAACACTAAAGCTGATGCCAAGAAGACTCAAGAAGTGTGGTTCCAGGATCCGAGGCAAGCACGGATATAGAGACCAACTTTTAGCCAGAGATAATAACTGTTGGGTGATGGCACAGCTGAAAGTAATTGACTAAGAAGGGATGATCCTAAATTGTTTATTCCCTCAAGTACAAGACACGTCGTCTAAAGGACACAATTCAAATCCCTATGAGATTTGAAATTCAATCCCAGATTAGGCTGAAGAATTCCGGGCCCGTGGAAAATTTTCGGTCCAGAAAACATAGAGACTCCGGTTGGCAGAAGAGACTACTGGCTGCAATCCATGGAATTCCCAGGTTCTATAGAGGATGAGAGATTTAGCTTCAGGATGAAACTCAAGAAGTATACCATCTCCCTGTATTTTGTTAGCTAGTTGAAGAGTCTTGACAAACTAAGCAGCAACAATAAATTTCAACGACACACCACCACCCTCCTATTTTAAAACGAATGTCTGAACAAGGTTTATGAATTACTATAAACTTCTTCAGGTTGCGTATGATTGCCCAGACCATTGTGAAATAAGCCAGACCAGAGCATAGAAACTTAAAAGAACATGCTGGTAAAAACAGACCCAGTATTTATACATACTTTCCTCCCATCTCTAGATTTTAAAGCGACGTAGCAGCCAGTTTTTAGAAGCATCACCAATACACTAAAGACTATGCAATCTTTTTAATAAAAACTAAGAACTGATTCCAAAAGCAAAAAGATACAGAAACAGAATAACACAATCTGTAAGGGACGAAAACAGACTGACCTCTTGCCAGGCGCATGCCGAGGGGAGAGCAACCATTGACCTCCAGCATAACCGAAAAACCAGATAATTGGAAACAGAGCATTAAGCCACCGATAAGGGGAACATAAATGTATTCAAAAAGAGATACTCCGCTGCAACTGGGTTCGAAAGGATCAGAGTCTAGCCAAAACCTACGCCCCTACCATAGGATTGTTAAAGTAGAGGGGTCAATGGACGATAGCCCAGTGAAGAGAGGGGGAAGAGCGTGTCTGTCTGTTAGCTCGCGTGGGTGGCTATAGGCTAAAATCGTCAGGTGTCAGCGCGACGAGAGATGGGCATGCATGGGATTTCAGACAAGACAGCAGCTTGAAACATGGAGAGAACGAGTGCAGAGCATGTATTGGTTCTTGGTTACGTAATTCAAAGCCAAATGTCCTAGTGACAAGAAACCATAAAATGTATTCATAACAAGAATTGAATTTTTTTGTAAACACTAGTAATTTATCATTGCATAGATTTTAGAAGTGTGTAGTTTAGTAAGGATAATTTGTTTGGAAGGTATGTGAAATGGATACTATGTAATATTAATAATAAGTTTTTTTTTTCAAATAACTATTATGTTAGTCAAAGACACCAGTCTCTTCTTGTTATTTTCATTGACATAAGTAGAATAGTATATTGAAGTTTATACATTTTGTGGTTTACATCCCTCAACCAATGTGATATTAACTTTCATTATATATAAGTGTTTATGTCATGAAAACAATTCCAAGATACACATGCTTTAAGTGTATCCAACTTATTAATAAGCATTTTTTAGTAAAACATGTGATAGGAGAAATTTGGAGTGTGAAGTACACCACGAAGAGATCCAATTGGTATTTTTGCATAGAGGGAGATGAAAATGCTAAGCAACAATCATGCTCACACCATAAGCAATCAATCATTATGTTAGTAGCAGATATTGACTAAAGAAAATTTTAATTATAGAACAATCATTTCTCACTTTCCCTCCTTCCAACAAAATCAATGGAACTTGGTCATGATCTTTTCATCCACAATACCTAAACCAAACCACCTCTTAATTCTTTCTTCCAAAAAGACAATTACAATTTCTTATTGGCCTCTTGGAATTTTGCATTCTATAAATTTTATGAAAATTGACAACTAGCTTTGATTGGTCAAAAGGGCTATATGTCAACACTTACGTGGCCACTTCACCTTCCAATTATGCAACAACATTTTATTTTTAGGTATGCGTGCTTTTTATCATGTGGGGGTTTATTTTTCTTACTTTATGCTTCTATGTGATCTACAATATTGTGCAATAATTTTTTTAATATACCTTCATATTAATAACACCTACCTAGGGGATCAGATAACACCAAGAGGGATCAAATCTCTCGAGGTGCAAAACCTCTTTTTTGAGTGCAAAACTTGAGAAAATATTAGATCTAGAATTAAAATGGATCTAGGTTGGCTTAATTTCTATAATTAAAATGTAAAGTTAAAATGATATAATTTTCATATTTAAATATATGACATGGAAAAAATTATAATAGTGATTTTTAAAACATTACCCATCAAAACACAAAACAATAGTTACAAATTTTGATTCTTCAATAGCATCAAAGACCACATTTACCTGGAGTCTTCCCCCTTTAAATAGGCTATATTCCACATGAATACCATGGGTCAATATCATGAGTTCTCATAAACCAAGAGCTCAAAAACCGATAACTTGACCAAGTTAAGTTGCGTTTTTTTTGTTAAGTTATATGACTCCTAAGATGACTAGAATGCCTAACTTGTGCCTTAGGTAGCCATGACCCAAGGGCATCTAAGCTATCAAAATCACCCAAGGATGGCACCTAACCTAAGCCACACCAGCGCTTAGCATGATTGGATTTTTGTCCACGGGGCTTCGAATAGGTGACCTTAACACCATGGAGTGCCTTAATAGAATAACCTGCCAATGCTCTATGCCTCATTAGCTTGAACAGGTCAAGTTTACTTAAACTATCCAACAAAATTAATAAAAAATGATAATTCAAAAGTGACATAAGAGTACATTACATAATGTAGAATTATTACTTTTAAGGATTTTTCTAATTTTATCTTTTATTTTTTTATTATTTTAATTATCGAGCCCATATCAATAATTATGTCTAGATGCAGTCTCCAACAAATATGGAAGATATGTTGTAATATTATGTTGTGTAGTTATAATGATTAATTTTATTTTTACAATTTTAATTATCTATAGAAATGTACATAACATTACATTTCACAAAATAACATTACAATGTCTGTCTCTTTTATACTGGGTTGGAGTAGATTTTTTTATTAATGATAGTGGTATGTAAATCAAATTTTCACAATATAAACCATTTCCAAAATCCTTGATCTAAAATATAATAATAGAGATTGACTTAGAATTCGAATACGTGGCATAAATGAATATATTTGTCGTGATTTGGAAGGATGCATATGGAACATGTTAAATGTTAAATTAGACAATTTTCCAAATTTCACATCAATTATAAAATATCATTAAAAATATTCCACATGCACCAATTCATAGATGATAACACTTATAATTGTATTCATTTATGGTGCATATAAAAACTCATATTTAAACAAATCCCATGCCCACATATTTGTATTCTAATCCAAAAAACTCATTATTAGAGTTCACAAGGGATGAAGCTTAACGTCCTAGTTTTTAAATGATGCTTCTCTATTTATAAGATGCAAAAATATGTTTTTTTCCCAACCAGTGCATAGATGGTGTAAGGCAAACATCTATGTATGATATTTCGGTTTGGTAAGAAGATATTGAAAATATGTTTTTGAAGGATTGATCTAACACTTAATCCTTTATGAGTAGCAATTTTCTCCCTTTACAAGCCAGTAAGCAAAATCTCCATATTCAAAGAATTCTAGAGTAAACTTTTATGGGATCCTAATCCTGGAAAATACACACCTAGAGAGTGATCACATATCTCTTTCCTCTTTTCATAAGCATGTGATATAGAGTCATACTATTATCTATTTTTTTAAAGGGCGTTCCTTCCTAATTTAATTTAAGTTTTTATCCAAATTTTTAATTTAATTTTTAATCCAAATAGCTTATGCCTTACTTAATTTTGCATTAAACGAATCAGGCGTAGGACCATTAAGGATGGTAGATCAATGCAGTTACTCAAGCCAGCGAAGCAGATCACGTCAGCTATATTGCTTGTAATGACGATGGATAGGACAAACCCTGAAGCCAGGAGTCAACATGGGTGTGTTGAGTTTGAGAGATGTTAGAACAGGAAGCGGAAGTGTCAGAACAAGAAAAGGGATGTTGTGTTTTCCATTTTTTAGAACAAATAGCCTATGCCTTTCTTTTCTACTCCCAAGGATTTATTTTTTAAAGGTGGGGGTGGGGGGGGTGGGGGTGGGGGTGAGGGGGTTGGGTAGGTGGGTGAGTCCCACTTTGGAAGCTTGATTAACCGGAGTTTCACAATTTGTACAACATATACATATTTTACGAAAGTGTGAATCTTTACATATGCTAACGGAGCAACGAACGTCATCGAAAACATATGCTGCGGAGCAGTGAATACATGCAGGGGGTCGAACCCGGGTGGGGAGGCAATAAGCCACCGTCCCTAACCACGCGGGATAAAGGATTGCAAGATTGATAAGTTTGAATTCTTTGTGATTTTAAGCTTATGTGATCCATCTTGATTCTTTGTGATTTTAAGCTTATGTGATCCATCTTGAATCTTTGTGATTTTAAGCTTATGTGATCCATCTTGTTTCTAAGATTGTCTTCTGAATTAATCCAGAAGATAATCTCAGAAAGTTTGAATTCTTTGGAGAAGTTTTGCATGTAAAAAAAAGACAATTATCATTTGCTTGTCAATTTCTTGTTTTGTTTCTTCAACCAATGATGACCTAGCGGTTCCCCTTTTATTTGATTCCTTTTAAACATAGAAGGAAAAACATTCTTATTGGGAGCTAGTATGTTTATTAGGTGTTTGTTACGTTATGTTTTTTCTTTCTTATGTTCGTTTATTTCTAGTTTGTGTATTTACCATTCATCTACCATTGTCAAAAAGCCTATTTGTGGAAAATTGTTATATCATTATTTTTGCTATAGTTTGCTATATCATTATTGTTGAAACTTAGTTCACATTGAAGCAAAAAATTAAATACGAACTAGTTTTTTTTTCAAAACTGCATGACTTTTATCTGAATTTTACTTGCATTTTCATACATATTTCAGAGTAAGATTATAATCAAGTTGAATTTCCAAGCTTGCTTATATATATGTAAAAGAGGTCATTTTATTACAGGCAAAAGAAAATATACATTGTGTTTTGGTTTGATTCGTCACTAGGGAAACCAGAAAAATGGCAGAACCAAAGCTTTTTTAGTATCTAGAAAGTTTGTTTCTCGTAAACAAAAATATTATAAAGAATTCATATGGGCCAATGCCAGTGAATACTAGCATATCCAAATAACTGAAGAAAAAAAAGAAGTAACTAGTAGTGGAGTAGACAGAATTCATCAACCCATTTTAAGAGACTTTGATTCTTCAACAACAATGGGCTCTTTGTTGCTCCCTACTGAGCAACCTAGATTCGAGGTGATGCCTAAGTGGCCTTAAATCCTTTGAAGATGCCAATCCAAACCTTATCCCTTTATCTGTAGCTCATCTAGCATCATCAGGATTTCTGGATGAGCTTCATTTATGCCAAGGAGATATCACTTAGATCATCAAGGCTATCTCCCACCCCTTTAGTGGGACCTTCCTTTATTGGAAAAATTAGGATGTAGATTCGAAACTGCTAATGAAATTTACTAAATCACAAGACTCAAAGCTACTCTACTGCTCTACGAACATTAATTCACAATCTAGAACACAAATTACAGACATGCAAAAGGAAACACCACACATGAACAAAGATTTATCTAGGGGAAAACCACTGCTCAAAACCCCTTCCTATATGTATTGCATTAATCAAAGAATAGAGATGACTACATATGCTTGCTCAAGCCTGAGCACAACCTGCAAGTGTATAGTTTATCTCTCTGCCTGGCTGACTAACTCTGGCCAACACTTAGCCAATTTTGAAGCCCTCCAAACTCCTATTTCCTTGCGTTGTTCCTTAAGGAAATTAGCCCCTATTATTTAGGAAATCCCCTCAATTCGATTGTACAATTCCTCTAGGATATTCCTCTCACTGCATGCACCAGCTTTACACATTGGAATAGTCTACAACTGATAGTAATTGCCTTGGAATCTCCATCTCAATTGGGTAACTTGAATTCTCTGCATGCATCAATTATTTTGGGCTAATTGATTAGTTAACTGGTTGATCATTGAGTGTGGTTGAAGGTACACTTCCACAACTTGACCTTCCACTAGTTCCTCCAACAGTTAGAACTATTTTAACTGACCATAACTCAATTTAATTGAAATAGATTACTACAAATTAACAAATAATCATACTAAACTGAACTCAAGGTTCCCTAAATCAAATTAGCTGAGTTAACTAGGTGACAAGTTCCATGTCACCTCAGTTATCTACCTCCAAGATTTCTGATAAAATGGAAATTCAAATTTTCTCTAGTTTGACCAAGGCAAGGTCAAACTGAGATTTTCTTGCTGCATTTTCAACATTCCCTCTCAACAAGAAAGGGATTATCAACCACCCCTATCTTGCAATTGTGGATCTTGAAATTCCTTCTTGACAAGGCATTTGTCAAAATATCAACATATTGTTCCTCTGTCGGAATGTACTGCAACAAAAGTATCTGCCTCTACACACAATATCGTAAATGGTGATACCGTGTATCTATATGCTTGGATCGATCGTGAAAAATAGGATTTTTAGAGAGCTTGATGCAACTTTGATATCACAGTTTCATCTATCATTTGACCAAACAATACCACAATATTTGTTCTCATCCAGGTCGCCTCACATGTTGCTTGACTAGCAGCCATGTATTATGCTTCTGTTGAGCTGAGTGCCACAAATATTTTCTTCCTACTATACCAAGAAACAGTTGTAGACACAACACTAAAAATTCCTCATGATGTACTATTTCGGTATGATGGACTCCCTGCCTAATTAGCGTCTATGAAGCCACATAGCTTCACTCCCTCTGTTCTTATATACCAAAGTCCAAAATGAGTCATGCCTCTAAGGTATTATAGAACATGCTTAGATGCCCTCCAAAATAATATGGTTGGCCTAACCATTGCTTGTCTTAACTGGTTGACTGCATAGCACATATTTGGTCATGTGTTCACAAGATACATTAGTGAACCCACAAACTATCGGTAAATAGTAGCATCCACTTCCTCAACTAAAGTGGCATCCTCTTTCCTCTAGTTGGTCACTAGAGGTGTCTCCATGGGTATGCAACTATCCACATGGAACCTTTGGAGTATCTCGTTGGCATTCTTGCCTTGAGAGACAATAGTTCCCCATCGCCTTGCCGTGCTTCCAATCTAAGAAAGCAGTGCATGAGACCCATGTCCTTCATTTCAAACTCTCTTGCAAGGTCCTCCTTGCAAGATCTGACCAGTTGTTCATCACCAGTTAAAATCAACTCATCAACATATAAGACAATAATCAACAATTTACCTTCTACCAAAATATGATAGAGGTTTGCATCTGCTTCACATTTAATGAAGCCCAAACCAGTGAGATAGCTATCGATCCTTGTGTACCAAGCACAAGGTGCTTGCTTGAGATTGTATAATGCTCACTTGAGTCTGCACACTTGAGACTCCCAATCAAAAGTCTCGAAGGCTTATAGTTGCTCGATAAAAACCTCCTCCTTAATAAATCTAATGAGGAATGTTGTTTTCACATCCATTTGGTGGATCTTCCACCCCATCTGTGCAACCAAAGCAAGGATTGATGTGATGGATGAGTACCTTGTTACAGGGGAAAAGGTCTCCTTGTAGTCAATCCCTTCAACTTGAGAATACCCCTTGGCCACAAATTTGGCCTTGTACTTTTCTATGCTTCCATCTGCTACATGCTTTACCTTGAAGATCCATCTCTAACCCACAACTGATTTGTTTATTGGTCTTGGGACCACTTCCCAAACATTGTTGTTTACAATGGATTCGTACTCCTCTACCATTGCATCAAATAATCCAAGTTCCTCTATTACTTACTCCAAAGAGGATGGCTCAGTCTCTACAAGCTCAGTCATTAGAGCCATGTAGCTAGTGTACCGATCTAGTGACCTTCTTTGCCTGTGCTAATTTGAAGGAGCACCCACATTCTCCCTCGCATCCTCCACAAGTCTCTCAGCTTCCCTTGTCCTTTTCCTGCCTTATTTGGATGATTATGTTTGAGTGGTTGTCTCCACTCTTTACTCCTCAACTTGTGGCTACTCAACAACTTCTTGAGGTTCCTCCTTTGGACCTAAAAGTTACTCCTCTAGTGGGATCTAAAGCTCCCTCTCCAGATAGCACCGCAAGACTTTGTCTTCATCAAATTTCACATCCCTTTGCACAAACATCATTTTGAGGGATGGCATGTACACACTGTAGTTATGGGGAGTTTCTGTGTAACCCACAAATACCCCCAATTCTACTATCGACTCTAGCTTCTTCCTTGATTCTTTGGAGACATGGTAGTAAATAGAGGCTCCAAAAATCCTGAAGTGTGACACATCTGACTTCCTCCCTGAGAAAGCCTCCTTTGGTGTAATCATGCCAAGAATCTGATGAGGACTCCAATTTTGTACATAGACTGTTGTGTTGCATGGATCACCCCACAAATGTATAGGTACACCTTGATCATGCAACATCACCCTCGCTACTCCCACAACGCTACAATTCTTCCTCTTAGTCACCCCATTTTGTTGTGGGTTGTGGGGTGTTGTAAAATCTCGTCGAATGCCTTCTTTTGCACATAAAATTTTAAATTTATTCAACACGTACTCACCTCCATTATCGCTCTTGAGAACCTTCACATTCTTGCACATTTCTTTCTCAACCAGTGCTTTGAATTCTATAAACTTGGAAAATATATCATCCTTCTTCTGCACGAAGAAGATCTAGCACTTTTGTGAGAAATCACCAATAAAAATGACAAAATATTTGAGCTTGGCAGTGGAAGCTATTGAGAAAGGTCCACAAACATCAAAGTGGATCCTTTCAAGGATTGCATGTTTTTTGTTGTCCCGATCATGGAAAGTGGATTTTGTGTACTTCCCCAAGGTACACCCTTTGCATGTATCATGCTGCTTTAGTGCTCCTTTAGGGAGGCTTGTGGTTATCTGCTGCATAATATTCAAAGCTCCATGATGGGAATGGCCAAGTCTTCTATGCAAAAGTTCACCGACATCTCGGCTTTGCACCTTCTCCACCTTCGTGCTTAGTGCAGCATAATCTTCCACATCTAACTTGTATAGGTTCTTCACACGAACCTCGATCTTCTTCACTTGTCCCATGGCTATGTATCTCATGAATGCTTTTCCTTTGTTGAAGATCACATCGTAACTATGGTCTTCCAAAACTACAACAAAGATGAGATTTTTCTTTAGGCCCAGAACAAAAATGACATCCTTGAGCTTGAGGGTGGAGCTCAACTCCCTGTAAATGTGACTGTACCAATCTCGGTTGCGCTATACCTTTCGTCGTCCCCCATCTCAATGTGCATCTACAAGTATTTTTCCTTTAGGTCACTGAAAAATTCTCTATTCCTTGTTATATGAAACAAGGCACCTGAGGCCAAGTACCACACACTCCCCATCAATGTGTTTCCCATGCATGCAATGAGGGTAGAGTCAAGCTCGAATTGTGAAGCCAAAGCTTCCCCTGATGCTCCTCCTGAGGTCTTCTTGCTTGTCTTCTTGTGTGGACATTTTGTGGCATAGTGCTCAAATTCATGACAATGAAAGCACTTGATTCTAGACAAGTCTTTCTTCTTGCCCCCTTGACTAGATTCTGGTTTAGATTGGGATTTCCTCCCTTTTCCCGTCTTTGCCTTTCCTTCCAAGGCACATTTTCTTCATCCTCGCCCTTGGATGAAGTCCCATCTCTGGTAATCCACCTTATTTCCTCCTGCACCAAGTCAGACCATAATCACTCCCAACTCGGTAGTTTCTCCTTCCCATTCACCGAATCTTGATAGTTATGCCAACTCTTGGGAAGGCCCTAAAGGGCTAGAACTACCAAGTCTTCTTTAGGGACATTAACACCGACCCCGCCAAGTTCATCACAAAACTATGTAAACTTTCTCAGATACTACGGAATTGTGTCATTCTTTTGCATCTTGATACTTCAAAGTTTATCCTTGAGCACCAGCTTCCTATGGTTGTTACTATTCTCGAACAACTTTGTCAATGTTTTCCACATTGTGAACGAAGTTTCTTTTCCATGGACATTTGAGACAAAATGATCTTGTACTCCCTCCAAGATGATTCTCCTAGCATTGGCCACGTCTTTCTTCCCCTAAGCAAGGTTCTAAGCATTAGATGCTTTCGGTTTTGCAACACTTATCTTGATGTATTATAGCAACCCATTGTCATCCGCTCCATGTGGTCCTTCCATGCAACAAAGTTAGAGGTGCCTTACAAGGCATACTCTAGCCTTAGTTCATTGAAGGTCGTCTTCTCAACTCTGAAGAAATCCAGCTACACTAATATTAAAATTCGAACCTCTGAGACCCAACTTTGAATTTCATGCTCTATTATGAATCCAACTCTGGTACCATGCATAAATTAGGATCTAGATTTGAAACTGCTCATGAGATTTACTAAATCACAAGAAAGGAAGCTACTTTACTGCTTTGCGGGCATTAGTTCACAATCTAGAGCACAACTCATAGAAATGCAAAAGGAAACATCACACATGCATAGAGATTATCTAGGGGAAAGCAACTGCTCAAAACACCTTCCTATTTGTATTGCATTAATCAAATAATATAGATGAATACATATGCTTGCCCAAGTCTGAGCACAACCTGTAAGAGTATAGGTTGTCTCTCTGCCTAACTCACCGACTCTGGCCAACACTTACCCAATTTTCAAGCCCTCCAAGCTCCTATTTCCTTGCGCAGTGTAGAAAATGCAACACGATGATGGAGCTTAGTAGAAAGGAGTCGCCTTCACTAAGTGGGCCCGCAGGCTATCTTTGGCGCAAAGTCTATTTTTAGACATATGGATCATGGTCTATGAGTTGCAGGATGTTATTTGTGGATGATTGGTCTTGTTGGTAAAAATAGATGGACTTCTATTTTTAGACATATGGGCAGAGTCTATTTTTAGACTGCCAGGCTAAAAATAGAACAGTCGAATATTATTTTAGACATATGGGCAGAGTCTATTTTTAGACTGCCAGGCTAAAAATAGAACAGTCGAATATTATTAGCTCATAATAATATTTGGACTATAAACATTATCTTATCCTCTTGGAGCACTTCAGTTCGAGCTACGAATGTGGCACATGCAGCTGCCAGAAGGAAATACACTTTTCTTATGGTTAGTTGAGCTATTGCATGTTGGACTTCTGTGAGAACTCAAGTGATTGAGTTTGGTGGAGTTGATTGAGGAGTTGGAGTTGTGTTCAGTTTGACTTGGTTGAACTAGTTGTATTTAGTCTAACTGCAGAATACACTAGTGATGAGTGATGTGAATTAATTGTTAACTCATAAAGCAACTAAAGAATACATCAGTTAACTCAGTGCATGGACAGTTCAGTGGAGACAGGTGTTAGAGGTGGAGACTGCTATCAGTTGTGACTATAGTTGTGCATGAGATTTGCACATGCATTGATGGAGATTGCCAATGAGGATTGTGCAGTACAAGCCAAGGAAAAAGAGCTTGGATCATTCCTATTCTTGCTTTGGATTGCACAGTAGAGGCAGGGAGACAGCGAAGGAGATTTGAACCTATGACTTGATTTAGATCTGAGCTAGTTTGTGTGTAACAGGTGGAGATAGTACTGAGTACTTATGAGGAGTATTGTGCTATGTATTGTTACATGTTCTCTATCATTATAATATATAGATAGTTGGGGGTTTTCAGCTGTATGCTTTCCCCAGTTACATACTGTGTTAATGTGCGCATGCGATTGATGTTTCATTGTTTTTAATTCTGCAAAATTGATGATCAACGTAGAGGAGGTTATGTATTATGCATGCATTCCGCAATAGTGTATAATTAGGATAATCTCTATGAATAAGTGTCATATTATTCAAAATTTCTACATGGTATCAGAGCATAGTTGATCATCAGATCTATTATTCAGAAAATGGTTACATTTTATTTCTTCAGGCAGAGTCTGTAATCGGGCAAGGTAGCGTCTGGATTCATCCTTCCTTTGGAAGATGAGATATCCGGTAAAAGCCCATACAGTCAATCTTTGTACAAGAAATACTTTGTTCTCACGAATTTTAGATCAGAAGCGGTTGAGTTTTGAGCTGGTGGAATTCAAATTTGCAGCAGTGTTTTCTTGGTGTCAAAGTTGAAATGTCTTTCAAAGGATTGCAATTGGAGTATGATCTTGAAGGCAACTCGAATTATATTGCATGGAAAGACAGGATGGAGGACGTGTTAGATGTCATTGGGTTGAAGGAGTTCATAGAGGCTGAGGTCCCAAAGCCTACTGATGCTGCTCACATTGAGGTTTGGCAAAAGAAGACAGCAAAGTGTCGAAGGGTTCTGTTGGAGGGTGTGAAGGATCGCATTGTATCCAGCCTGCATGGAAAGGCTTCTCCATACTTGATGTGGAAAGCTTTGACAGATTTATTCCAAAGCAAGAGCGACCAGAGGAAGTTGGCGCTCAAGGATAAACTCAGAAACATCAAGTGTGAGAAAGGAGACAGTATGCCCAAGTATCTCAAGAAGTTCACTCAATGCTAGGATGAGCTCGGAAGTGTGGGGGTGATTGTCGATGATGAGGACTTGGTGAGCTTGGCTCTCCTTGGTCTTCCAAAGAGTTGGCATTCCTATCAGGACTCTATCAATGGTCGGGAGAAATTGCCAGGATGGGAGAGACTTTGGTCAGATCTTGTGCAGGAGGAGATCAGGCGGAATACCAGGGACGGATCTTCATCAAAGGCATCTGATGAAGAAAATTGCACTTTGGCTGCTAAAGCAAAGAAGGGGAAGAACAAGAAAGTTTCTCATTCCGGTGCGAAAGGCAAGAAGCAGGACAAGTCCAAGGTGAAGTGCTTTCACTGTCACCAGCACGGACATTATGCCACAAATTGTCAACAGAAGAAGAAAAATAAGCAAGCTGCTGGATTTCCAGCGAGAGAGGCCTTAGCCTCGCAGTTTGAGTTGGATTTTTCGTTGATCGCATGCTTGGTATCAAGTGTGATGGGATCGGTATGGTTCTTGGACAATGGTGCGTCTTTTCACATGACAGGAGATCGAGATTTGTTTTCTGATCTGGATGAGAAAGATCTTGGAGTGCACATCGAGATGGGCGATGATGGTAGATACAGTGCAACCGGTATCGGTACCATTTCCTTTGAGAGGGAGTCTGGTAAACCCTTCGTATTGAAGGAATTGATGCATGTTCCAGGATTGAAGAAGAATATTATCTCTGTGGCGATGTTAGAAGACAAGGGATATGATGTTGTTTTCAGCGAGGGAAAGGCTTTCCTGCGCAGTAAGACAACTGGAGAAACCCGGAAGATAGGGGTTCGAATAAGGAACCTTTATCAGTTGCATGTAGATGGCTGCGTAGCAATGGCATGCAAGGCAGAAGGATTGGTGAGCTGGGATGATGGCGAGCTGTGGCACAGGAGATTGGGCCACCTTCACCATGGAGCCTTGGAGACACTGCAGCAGATTACTACTGGGCTTCCTAAAGGCACTCTTGCGCAGTCAAATCAGTGCAAGGGGTGTACTTTGGGAAAATTTGTGAAAGCCACCTTTCACGAGAAGGATAGTCGCGCCACGACGATCCTTGAGAGAATTCACACAGACGTGTGTGGACCTTTCTCAGTAGCTTCGACAACAAAGCACAAGTACTATGTGATCTTTGTTGATGATTTCTCTCGAAAGTGCTAGATCTTCTTCATGCAGAAGAAGATCAAGACATACTCAAAGTTCTGTGAGTTCAAAGCACTGGTCGAGAAAGAATCGGGGAAGAAGGTGAAGGCTCTTAGGAGCGACAATGGTGGTGAATTCATCTCTGGCGAGTTCAAGGACTGCAGTGCAGAAGGGATTCGAAGAGAGCTCATGGCTCCCCATAACCCACAGCAGAACGGGGTTGTTGAGCGAAAGAACAGAACGATCGTGGGTGCTGCACGGGCAATGTTGCATGATCAGGGCCAACCCCTTCACTTGTGGGTAGAGGCATGCAATAATGCAGTATATGTGCAGAACCGTTGTCCTCACAGGATACTTGGCATGAGTACACCCGCGGAGGCTTATTCTGGTAAGAGGCCTGATATTTCTCATTTGAGGATTTTTGGTTCTAACGTTTACATGCATGTGACGAAGGATGCCAGGTAGAAGCTGGAGTCAACCGCAGAGGTTGGGATATTTGTGGGGTACACTGATACGCCCCACAGCTATCGTGTGTATTTTCCAGACAGCCGCAAGACTATTGTGCGACGGGATATCAAATTTCAAGAGGAGAAAGCCATGAAGTGTTCGCTTGAGAGGGAGCCACACTTGCATGCATATGAGGAGCTATTAGTTCCTAAGAATGAGCTTCAGGACGTGGATCAACCACAAGATGAAGTTCATGGAGTGGAAGAGACCACTCATGCAGAGCCAACCATCAGAGGGCGAAAGCACACTACAGAAGCTGAGCGACTAGCTCAAGATGCAGAGAAGGTTGTAGGACCACCTACAGGACAACGCAGACAGAGACAATCACCTGATCGGTACACTAGATACAAGGCTCTTGTGAGCAAATGTGTTGTGACTGAGCCATCCTCTTTCGAGGAAGTTGTGGAGGATCCTGCATGGGTAGATGCCATGGTGGAAGAGTATGATTCGATTGTCAGAAACAGTGCATGGGAGATTGTCCGAAGACCGGAGGGGAAATCATTCGTGGGTTTGAGATGGATCTACAAAGTGAAGCAGGCAACTGACGGGAGTGTGGAGAAGTACAAGGCAAGATTTGTTGCCCGAGGCTTCTCACAGATAGAGGGGATCGATTATGAGGAGACCTTTGCACCTGTTGCAAGGTATTCTTCCATACAGACGATTCTTGCTCTCTCAGCGCAGATGGGGTGGCACATTCATTAGATGGATGTGAAGACCGCGTTCCTCAACAGAGTCATTGAGGAGGAGGTGTACATAGAGCAGCCCGAAGGTTTTGAGATCTTTAACAGCGAGTCGCATGTGTGTAGGCTCAAGAGAGCGTTGTATGGGTTGAAACAAGCACCACGTGCTTGGTACACACGGATAGACAATTATTTCATCGGACTTGGATTCTCCAAGAGTGAGGCGGATCCTAACCTATACCAGATTGTGGTGGAGGGTAAGTTGCTTATCATTGTACTTTATGTAGATGATTTGATTTTGACAGGTGATGAGCTGTTGATACTTTCATGCAAGGATGATCTTGCTAGGGAGTTTGAGATGAAGGACTTGGGCCTCCTTCATTATTTCCTGGGTTTGGAAATTTGGCAGCGCAGTGATGGACTATTTGTTTCTCAGGGTAAGTATGCTCAGGAGATACTGGAGAAGTTCAACATGCATGGGTCCAAGCCTGTTGATACTCCTCTTCTTGGAGGTTGGAGGAAGGAGGATGCTACTTCAGTGGAGGTAGTGGATGCCACTGTTTATCGACAGTTGGTGGGGTCGCTTATGTATCTGGTCAATACACGACCCGATATATGATATGCTGTTAACCAGCTTTCACAAGCTATGGTTAAGCCAACCAAGCTCTTCTGGAAGGCAGGCAAGCATGTATTGCGTTATCTCAGAGGCACATCGGGATATGGATTGTGGTACATACAGGAGAATGAGGTGAAGCTATGTGGCTTCACGGATGCAGATTGGGCATGGAGCCCAACGGACAGAAAGAGCACATCTGGAGGGATTCTCAGTATCGGGTCGACAGCAGTTTCTTGGTACAACAGGAAGCAGAGATCCATGGCACTCAGTTCAGCAGAGGCCGAGTATATGGCAGCAAGTTTGGCTGTTGCGAGGCTATATGGATGAGGAAGATCCTGGTCGGGTTGTTCGGGCCACACTTGGAGCCTACAGTGATTTATTGTGATAACCAAAGTTGCATTAAACTCTCTGCTAATCCAGTATTTCATGATAGATCCAAGCACATCGACATCATGTACCATCATATCAGAGATTGTGTGCAGCGGAGAATTATGTTACTTTCATACATTCCAAAGGAGGATCAAGATGCTGATATCTTGACGAAGGCGCTCACCAGGTGCAAATTCGAATACCACTGAGGCAGGATAGGGGTTGCTGATAATCCATATCTTGTTGAGAGGGAGTGTTGAAAATGCAACAAGATGATGGAGCTTAGTGGAAAGGAGTCGCCTTGACTAAGTGGGCCCGTAGGCTATTTTTGGCGCAAAGTCTATTTTTAGACATATGGATCATGGTCTATGAGTTGCAAGATTTTATTTGTGGATGATTGGTCTTGTTGGTAAAAATAGTTGGACTTCTATTTTTAGACATATGGGCGGAGTCTATTTTTAGACTGCTATACTAAAAATAGAACAGTTGAATATTATTAGCTCATAATAATATTTGGACTATAAACATTATCTTATCCTATTGGAGCACTTCAGTTCGAGCTACGAATGTGGCACATGCAGCTGCCAGAAGGACATGCAGACAGCGGAGGAGATTTGAACCTGTGACTTGATTCAGATCTGAGCTAGTTTGTGTGTAACAGGTGGAGATAGTACTGAGTACTTGTGAGGAGTATTGTGCTATGTATTGTTACATGTTCTCTATCATTATAATATATAGATAGTTGGGGGTTTTCAGCTGTATGCTTTCCCCGGTTACAAACTGTGTTAATGTGCGCATGCGATTGATGTTTCATTGTTTTTAATTCTGCAAAATTGATGATCAACGTAGACGAGGTTATGTATTATGCATGCATTCTGCAATAGTGTATAATCAAGATAATCTCTATGAATAAGTGTCATATTATTCAAAATTTCTACATGGTATCAGAGCAGAGCTGATCATCAGATCTATTATTCAGAAAGTGGTTACATTTTATTTCTTCAGGCAGAGTCTGTAATCAGGCCAAGTAGCCTCTGGATTCATCCTTCCTTTGGAAGATGAGATATCCGGTAAAAGCCCATACAGTCAATCTCTGTACGAGAAATACTTTGTTCTCACGAATTTTAGATCATAAGCGGTTGAGTTTTGATCTGGTGGAATTCAAATTTGCAGCAGTGTTTTCTTGGTGTCAAAGTTGAAATGTCTTTCAACGGATTGCGATTGTAGTATGCTCTTGAAGGAAGCTCGAATTATATTGCATGGAAAGACAGGATGGAGGCGGTGTTAGATGACATTGGGCTGAAGGAGTTCATAGAGGCTGAGGTCCCAAAGCCTACTGATGCTGCTCACGTTGAGGTTTGGCAAAAGAAGACAGCAAAGTGTCGAAGGATTCTGTTGGAGGGCGTGAGGGATCACATTGTATCCAGCCTGCATGGAAAGGCTTCTCCATACTTGATGTGGAAAGCATTGACAGATTTATTCCAAAGCAAGAGCGACGAGAGGAAGTTGGCGCTGAAGGATAAACTCAGAAACATCAAGTGTGAGAAAGGAGACAGTATGCCCAAGTATCTCACGCACTCAATGCCGGGATGAGCTGGAAGTGTGGGGGTGACTGTCGATGATGAGGACTTGGTGAGCTTGGCTCTCCTTGGTCTTCCGAAGAGTTGGCATTCCTATCAAGACTTTGTCAATGGTCGGGAGAAATTGCCAGGATGGGAGAGACTTTGGTCAGATCTTGTGCAGGAGGAGATCAAGCGGAATACAAGGGACGGATCTTCATCAAAGGCATCTGATGAAGAAAATTGCGCTTTGGTAGCCAAAGCAAAGAAGGGGAAGAACAAGAATGCTTCTCATTCCGATGCGAAAGGCAAGAAGCAGGACATGTCCAAGGTGAAGTGCTTTCACTGTCACCAGCAGGGACATTATGCCACAAATTGTCCGCAGAAGAAGAAAAATAAGCAAGCTGCTGGATCTGCAGCGGGAGAGGCCTTAGCCTTGCAGTTTGAGCTGGATTTTTCATTGATCGCATGCTTGGTATCAAGTGTCATGGGATCGGTATGGTTCTTGGGGAGTGGTGCATCTTTTCACATGACAGGAGATCGAAATTTGTTTACTCATCTGGATGAGAAAGATCTTGGAGTGCACATCGAGATGGACGATGATGGTAGATACAATGCGATCGGTATCGATACCATTTCCTTTGAGAGGGAGTCTGGTAAACCCTTCGTATTGAAGGAATTTATGCATGTTCCAGGATTGAAGAAGAAACTTATCTCTGTGGCGATGTTAGAAGACAAGGGATATGATGTTGTTTTCAGCGAGGGAAAGGCTTTCCTGCGCAGTAAGACAACTGGAGAAACCCAAAAGATAGGGGTTCGAGTCAGGAACCTTTATCAGTTGCATGTAGATGGCTGCGCAGCAATGGCATGCAAGGCAGAAGGATTGGTGAGCCGGGATGATGGCGAGCTGTGGCACAGGAGATTGGGCCACCTTCACCATGGAACCTTGAAGATACTACAGCAGATTACTACTGGGCTTCCTAAAGGCACTCTTGCATAGTCAGATCAGTGCAAGGGGTGTACTTTGGGAAAATTTGTGAAAGCCACCTTTCACGGGAAGGATAGTCGCGCCACGACGATCCTTGATAGAATTCACACAGACGTGTGTGGACCTTTCTCAGTAGCTTCGACAGCAAAGCACAGGTACTATGTGATCTTTGTTGATGATTTCTTTCGAAAGTGCTGGATCTACTTCATGCAAAAGAAGATCGAGACATACTCAAAGTTTTGTGAGTTTAAAGCACTGGTCGAGAAGGAATCGGGGAAGAAGGTGAAGGCTCTTAGGAGCGACAATGGTGGTGAATTCATCTCTGGCGAGTTCAAGGACTGCAACGCAGAAGGGATTCGAAGAGAGCTCATAGCACCCCATAACCCACAGCAGAACGTGGTTGTTGAGCGGAAGAACAAAACAATCGTGCGTGCTGCATGGGCAATGTTGCATGGTCAGGGCCTACCCCTTCACTTGTGGGAAGAGGCATGCAATACTGCAATATTTGTGCAGAACCGTTGTCCTCACAGGATACTTGGCATGAGTACACCCAAGGAGGCTTAGTCTGGTAAGAGGCCTGATATTTCTCATTTGAGGATTTTTGGTTCTAACGTTTGCATGCATGTGACGAAGGATGCCAGGTAGAAGCTAGAGCCGACCGCAGAGGTTGGGATATTTGTGGGGTACACTGATATGCCCCACAACTATCGTGTGTATTTGCCAGACAGTCGCAAGGCTGTTGTGGGACTGGATATCAAATTTCAGGAGGAGAAAGCCATGAAGTGTTCGCTTGAGAGGGAGCCACACTTGCATGCAGATAAGGAGCTATTAGTTCCTAAGGATGAGCTTCAGGACGTGGATCAGCCACAAGATGAAGTTCATGGAGTGGAAGAGACCACTCATGCAGCGCCAACCATCAGAGGGCGAAAGCGCACTACAGAAGCTGAGCGACTAGCTCAAGATGCAGAGAAGGTTGTAGGACCACCTACAAGACAACGCAAACAGAGACAGTCACCTGATCAGTACACTGGATACATGGCTCTTGTGAGAAAATGTGTTGTGACTGAGCCATCCTCTTTCGAGGAAGCTATGGAGGATCCCGCATGGGTAGATGCCATGGTGGAAGAGTATGATTCAATTGTCAAAAACAGTGCATGGGAGATTGTCTGAAGACCGGAGGGGAAATCATTGGTGGGTTCGAGATGGATCTACAAAGTCAAGCAGGCAGCTTACGGGAGTGTGGAGAAGTACAAGGCTAGATTTGTTTCCCGATGCTTCTCACAGATAGAGGGGATCGATTATGAGGAGACTTTTGCACCTGTCACAAGGTACTCTTCCATACGAACGATTCTTGCTATCTCAGCGCAGATGGGGTGGCACATTCATCAGATGGATCTGAAGACTGCGTTCCTCAATGGAGTCATTGAGGAGGAGGTGTACATAGAGCAACCCGAAGGTTTCGAGATCTTCAGCAGCGAGTTGCATGTGTGCAGGCTCAAGAGAGCGGTGTATGGGTTGAAACAAGCACCACGTGCTTGGTACACACGGATAGACAGTTATTTCATCGGACTTGGATTCTCCAAGAGTGAGGCGGATCCTAACCTATACCAGATTGTGGTGGAGGGTAAGTTGCCTATCATTAAACTTTATGTAGATGATTTGATTTTGACAGGTGATGAGCTGTTGATACTTTCATGCAAGGATGATCTTGCCAGGGAGTTTGAGATTAAGGACTTGGGCCTCCTTCATTATTTCCTAGGTTTGGAAATTTGGCAGCACAGTGATGGACTATTTGTTTCTCAGGGTAAGTATGCTCGGGAGACACTGGATAAGTTCAACATGCATGGTTGCAAGCCTGTTGATACTCCTCTTCTTGGAGGTTGGAGGAAGGAGGATGCTACTTTAGCGGAGGTAGTGGATGCCACTGTTTATCGACAATTGGTGGGGTCGCTTATGTATCTGGTCAATACACGGCCCGATATATGCTATGTTGTTAACCAGCTTTCACAAGCTATGGTTAAGCCAACCAAGCTCTTCTGGAAGGCAGGCAAGCATGTATTGCGTTATCTCAGAGGCACATCGGGATATGGATTGTGGTACATACAGGAGGATGAGGTGAAGCTATGTGGCTTCACGGATGCAGATTGGGCACGGATCCCAACGGACAGAAAGAGCACATCTGGAGGGATTCTCAGTATCGGGTCGACAATAGTTTCTTGGTACAGTAGGAAGCAGAGATCCGTGGCACTCAGTTCAGCAGAGGCCGAGTATATGGCAGTAAGTTTGGCTGCATGCGAAGCTATATGGATGAGGAAGATCCTGGTCGGGTTGTTCGGGTCACACTCGGAGCCTACAGTGATTTATTGTGATAACTAGAGTTGCATTAAACTCTCGGCTAATCGAGTATTTCACGATAGATCCAAGCACATCGACATCATTTACCATCATATCAGAGATTGTGTGCAGCGGAGAATCATGTTACTTTCATACATTCCAACAGAGGGTCAGGATGCTGATATCTTGACGAAGGCGCTCACCAGGAGCAAATTCGAATACCACCGAGGCATGATAGGGGTTGCTGATAATCCATATCTTGTTGAGAGGGAGTGTTGAAAATGCAACAAGATGATGGAGCTTAGTGGAAAGGAGTCGCCTTCACTAAGTGGGCCCGCAAGCTATTTTTGGCGCAAAGTCTATTTTTAGACATATGGATCATGGTCTATGAGTTGCATGATGCTATTTGTGGATGATTGTTCATGTTGGTAAAAATAGTTGGACTTCTATTTTTAGACATATGGGCGGAGTCTATTTTTAGACTGCCAGGTTAAAAATATAACAGTCGAATATTATTAGCTCATAATAATATTTGGACTATAAACATTATCTTATCCTCTTGGAGCACTTCAGTTCGAGCTACGGATGTGACACATGTAGCTGCCAGAAGGAAATACGCTTTTCTTATGGGTCAATTGAGCTATTGCATGTTGGACTTCAGTTAGAACTCAAGTGATTGAGTTTGGTGGATTTGATTGAGGAGTTGATGGAGTTGTGTTCAGTTTGACTTGGTTGAACTAGTTGTATTTAGTCTAATTGTAGAATACACTAGTGATGAGTGATGTGAATTAATTGTTAAATAATTCACTAATTATTAACTCATAAAGCAACTAAAGAATACATCAGTTAGCTTAGTGCATGGACAATTCAGTGGAGACAGGTGTTAGAGGTGGAGACTGCGATCAGTTGTGACTATAGTTGTGCCTGAGATTTGCACATGCATTGATGGAGATTGCCAATGAGGATTGTGCAGTACAAGCCAAGGAAAATGAGCTTGGATCATTCCTATTCTTGCTTTGGGTTGCGCAGTAGAGGCAAGCAGACGGCGGAGGAGATTTGAAACTGTGACTTGATTCAGATCTGAGCTAGTTTGTGTGTAACAGGTGGAGATAGTACTGAGTACTTGTGAGGAGTATTGTGCTATGTATTGTTACATGTTCTCTATCATTATAATATACAGATAGTTGGGGGCTTTCAGCTGTATGCTTTCCTTGGTTACATACTGTGTTAATGTGCGCATGCAATTGATGTTTAATTGTTTTTAATTCTGCAAAATTTATGATGAACGTAGAGGAGGTTATGTATTATGCATGCATTCCGCAATAGTGTATAATCAGGATAATCTCTATGAATAAGTGTCATATTATTCAAAATTTATACATGGTATCATAACAGAGTTGATCATCAGATCTATTATTCAGAAAGTGCTTACATTTTATTTCTTCAGGCATAGTCTGTAATCGGGCCAGGTAACCTCTGGATTCATCCTTCCTTTGGAAGATGAGATATCCGGTAAAAGCCCATACAGTCAATCTCTGTACGAGAAATACTTTGTTCTCACGAATTTTAGATCAGAAGCGGTTGAGTTTTGAGCTGGTGGAATTCAAATTTGCAGCAGTGTTTTCTTGGGGTCAAAGTTGAAATGTCTTTCAACGGATTGCGATTGGAGTATGCTCTTGAAGGCAGCTCGAATTATATTGCATGGAAAGACAGGATGGAGGCGATGTTAGATGACATTGGGCTGAAGGATTTCATAGAGGCTGAGGTCCCAAAGCCTACTGATGTTGCTCACGTTGAGGTTTGGCAAAAGAAGACAGCAAAGTGTCGAAGGATTCTGTTGGAGGGCGTGAGGGATCACATTGTATCCAGCCTGCATGGAAAGGCTTCTCCATACTTGATGTGGAAAGCGTTGACAGATTTATTCCAAAGCAAGAGCGACGAGAGGAAGTTGGCGCTGAAGGATAAACTCAGAAACATCAAGTGTGAGAAAGGAGACAGTATGCCCAAGTATCTCACGCACTCAATGCCGGGATGAGCTGGAAGTGTGGGGGTGACTGTCGATGATGAGGACTTGGTGAGCTTGGCTCTCCTTGGTCTTCCGAAGAGTTGGCATTCCTATCAAGACTTTGTCAATGGTCGGGAGAAATTGCCAGGATGGGAGAGACTTTGGTCAGATCTTGTGCAGGAGGAGATCAAGCGGAATACAAGGGACGGATCTTCATCAAAGGCATCTGATGAAGAAAATTGCGCTTTGGCAGCCAAAGCAAAGAAGGGGAAGAACAAGAATGCTTCTCATTCCGATGCGAAAGGCAAGAAGCAGGACATGTCCAAGGTGAAGTGCTTTCACTGTCACCAGCAGGGACATTATGCCACAAATTGTCCGCAGAAGAAGAAAAATAAGCAAGCTGCTGGATCTGCAGCGGGAGAGGCCTTAGCCTTGCAGTTTGAGCTGGATTTTTCATTGATCGCATGCTTGGTATCAAGTGTCATGGGATCGGTATGGTTCTTGGGGAGTGGTGCATCTTTTCACATGACAGGAGATCGAAATTTGTTTACTCATCTGGATGAGAAAGATCTTGGAGTGCACATCGAGATGGACGATGATGGTAGATACAATGCGATCGGTATCGATACCATTTCCTTTGAGAGGGAGTCTGGTAAACCCTTCGTATTGAAGGAATTTATGCATGTTCCAGGATTGAAGAAGAATCTTATCTCTGTGGCGATGTTAGAAGACAAGGGATATGATGTTGTTTTCAGCGAGGGAAAGGCTTTCCTGCGCAGTAAGACAACTGGAGAAACCCAAAAGATAGGGGTTCGAGTCAGGAACCTTTATCAGTTGCATGTAGATGGCTGCGCAGCAATGGCATGCAAGGCAGAAGGATTGGTGAGCTGGGATGATGGCGAGCTGTGGCACAGGAGATTGGGCCACCTTCACCATGGAGCCTTGAAGATACTACAACAGATTACTATTGGGCTTCCTAAAGGCGCTCTTGCATAGTCAGATCAGTGCAAGGGGTGTACTTTGGGAAAATTTGTGAAAGCCACCTTTCACGAGAAGGATAGTCACGCCACGACGATCCTTGAGAGAATTCACACAGACGTGTGTGGACCTTTCTCAGTAGCTTCGACAACAAAGCACAGGTACTATGTGATCTTTGTTGATGATTTCTCTCGAAAGTGCTGGATCTACTTCATGCAAAAAAGATCGAGACATACTCAAAGTTTTGTGAGTTTAAAGCACTGGTCGAGAAGGAATCGGGGAAGAAGGTGAAGGCTCTTAGGAGCGACAATGGTCGTGAATTCATCTCTGGCGAGTTCAAGGACTGCAGCGCAGAAGGGATTCGAAGAGAGCTCATAGCACCCCATAACCCACAGCAGAACGTGGTTGTTGAGCGGAAGAACAAAACGATCGTGGGTGCTGCACGGGCAATGTTGCATGGTCAGGGCCTACCCCTTCACTTGTGGGCAGAGGCATGCAATACTGCAATATATGTGCAGAACCGTTGTCCTCACAGGATACTTGGCATGAGTACACCCAAGGAGGCTTAGTCTGGTAAGAGGCCTGATATTTCTCATTTGAGAATTTTTGGTTCTAACGTTTGCATGCATGTGACGAAGGATGCCAGGTAGAAGCTAGAGTCAACCGCAGAGGTTGGGATATTTGTGGGGTACACTGATACGCCCCACAACTATCGTGTGTATTTGCCAGACAGTCGCAAGGCTGTTGTGGGACTGGATATCAAATTTCAGGAGGAGAAAGCCATGAAGTGTTCGCTTGAGAGGGAGCCACACTTGCATGCAGATAAGGAGCTATTAGTTACTAAGGATGAGCTTCAGGACGTGGATCAGCCACAAGATGAAGTTCATGGAGTGGAAGAGACCACTCATGCAGCGCCAACCATCAGAGGGCGAAAGCGCACTACAGAAGCTGAGCGACTAGCTCAAGATGCAGAGAAGGTTGTAGGACCACCTACAAGACAACGCAAACAGAGACAGTCACCTGATCAGTACACTGGATACATGGCTCTTGTGAGAAAATGTGTTGTGACTGAGCCATCCTGTTTCGAGGAAGCTATGGAGGATCCCGCATGGGTAGATGCCATGGTGGAAGAGTATGATTCGATTGTCAAAAACAGTGCATGGGAGATTGTCTGAAGACCGGAGGGGAAATCATTGGTGGGTTCGAGATGGATCTACAAAGTCAAGCAGGCAGCTTACGGGAGTGTGGAGAAGTACAAGGCTAGATTTGTTTCCCGAGGCTTCTCATAGATAGAGGGGATCGATTATGAGGAGACTTTTGCACCTGTCACAAGGTATTCTTCCATACAGACGATTCTTGCTATCTCAGCGCAGATGGGGTGGCACATTCATCAGATGGATCTGAAGACTGCGTTCCTCAACGGAGTCATTGAGGAGGAGGTGTACATAGAGCAGCCCGAAGGTTTCGAGATCTTCAGCAGCGAGTTGCATGTGTGCAGGCTCAAGAGAGCGGTGTATGGGTTGAAATAAGCACCACGTGCTTGGTACACACGGATAGACAGTTATTTCATCGGACTTGGATTCTCCAAGAGTGAGGTGGATCCTAACCTATACCAGATTGTGGTGGAGGGTAAGTTGCCTATCATTAAACTTTACGTAGATGATTTGATTTTGACAGGTGATGAGCTGTTGATACTTTCATGCAAGGACGATCTTGCCAGGGAGTTTGAGATGAAGGACTTGGGCCTCCTTCATTATTTCCTGGGTTTGGAAATTTGGCAGCACAGTGATGGACTTTTTGTTTCTCAGGGTAAGTATGCTCGGGAGATACTGGATAAGTTCAACATGCATGGCTGCAAGCCTGTTGATACTCCTCTTCTTGGAGGTTGGAGGAAGGAGGATGCTACTTCAACGGAGGTAGTGGATGCCACTGTTTATCGACATTTGGTGGGGTCGCTTATGTATCTGGTCAATACACGGCCCAATATATGCTATGTTGTTAACCAGCTTTCACAAGCTATGGTTAAGCCAACCAAGCTCTTCTGGAAGGCAGGCAAGCATTAATTGCGTTATCTCAGAGGCACATCAGGATATGGATTGTGGTACATATAGGAGGATGAGGTGAAGCTATGTGGCTTCACGGATGCAGATTGGGCACGGATCCCAACGGACAGAAAGAGCACATCTGGAGGGATTCTCAGTATCGGGTCGACAGTAGTTTCTTGGTACAGTAGGAAGCAGAGATCCGTGGCACTCAGTTCAGCAGAGGCCGAGTATATGGCAGCAAGTTTGGCTGCATGCGAAGCTATATGGATGAGGAAGATCCTGGTCGGGTTGTTCGGGTCACACTCGAAGCCTACAATGATTTATTGTGATAACTAGAGTTGCATTAAACTCTCGGCTAATCGAGTATTTCACGATAGATCCAAGCACATCGACATCATTTACCATCATATCAGAGATTGTGTGCAGCGGAGAATCATGTTACTTTCATACATTCCAACAGAGGGTCAGGATGCTGATATCTTGACGAAGGCGCTCACCAGGAGCAAATTCGAATACCACCGAGGCATGATAGGGGTTGCTGATAATCCATATCTTGTTGAGAGGGAGTGTTGAAAATGCAACAAGATGATGGAGCTTAGTGGAAAGGAGTCGCCTTCACTAAGTGGGCCCGCAAGTTATTTTTGGCGCAAAGTCTATTTTTAGACATATGGATCATGGTCTATGAGTTGCAGGATGCTATTTGTGGATGATTGTTCATGTTGGTAAAAATAGTTGGACTTCTATTTTTAGACATATGGGCGGAGTCTATTTTTAGACTGCCAGGCTAAAAATAGAACAGTGGAATATTATTAGCTCATAATAATATTTGGACTATAAACATTATCTTATCCTCTTGGAGCACTTCAGTTCGAGCTACGGATGTGACACATGTAGCTGCCAGAAGGAAATACGCTTTTCTTATGGGTCAATTGAGCTATTGCATGTTGGACTTCAGTTAGAACTCAAGTGATTGAGTTTGGTGGATTTGATTGAGGAGTTGATGGAGTTGTGTTCAGTTTGACTTGGTTGAACTAGTTGTATTTAGTCTAATTGCATAATACACTAGTGATGAGTGATGTGAATTAATTGTTAAATAATTCATTGATTATTAACTCATAAAGCAACTAAAGAATACATCAGTTAGCTTAGTGCATGGACAATTCAGTGGAGACAGGTGTTAGAGGTGGAGACTGCGATTAGTTGTGACTATAGTTGTGCCTGAGATTTGCACATGCATTGATGGAGATTGCCAATGAGGATTGTGCAGTACAAGCCAAGGAAAATGAGCTTGGATCATTCCTATTCTTGCTTTGGGTTGCACAGTAGAGGCAAGCAGACAGCGGAGGAGATTTGAAACTGTGACTTGATTCAGATCTGAGCTAGTTTGTGTGTAACAGGTGGAGATAGTACTGAGTACTTGTGAGGAGTATTGTGCTATGTATTGTTACATGTTCTCTATCATTATAATATACAGATAGTTGGGGGCTTTCAGCTGTATGCTTTCCTTGGTTACATACTGTGTTAATGTGCGCATGCAATTGATGTTTAATTGTTTTTAATTCTGCAAAATTTATGATGAACGTAGAGGAGGTTATGTATTATGCATGCATTCCACAATAGTGTATAATCAGGATAATCTCTATGAATAAGTGTGATATTATTCAAAATTTATACATGGTATCAGAACAGAGTTGATCATCAGATCTATTATTCAGAAAGTGGTTACATTTTATTTCTTCAGGCATAGTCTGTAATCGGGCCAGGTAACCTCTGGATTCATCCTTCCTTTGGAAGATGAGATATCCGGTAAAAGCCCATACAGTCAATCTCTGTACGAGAAATACTTTGTTCTCACGAATTTTAGATCAGAAGCGGTTGAGTTTTGAGCTGGTGGAATTCAAATTTGCAGCAGTGTTTTCTTGGGGTCAAAGTTGAAATGTCTTTCAACGGATTGCGATTGGAGTATGATCTTGAAGGCAGCTCGAATTATATTGCATGGAAAGACAGGATGGAGGCGATGTTAGATGACATTGGGCTGAAGGATTTCATAGAGGCTGAGGTCCCAAAGCCTACTGATGCTGCTCACGTTGAGGTTTGGCAAAAGAAGACAGCAAAGTGTCGAAGGATTCTGTTGGAGGGCGTGAGGGATCACATTGTATCCAGCCTGCATGTAAAGGCTTCTCCATACTTGATGTGGAAAGCGTTGACAGATTTATTCCAAAGCAAGAGCGACGAGAGGAAGTTGGCGCTGAAGGATAAACTCAGAAACATCAAGTGTGAGAAAGGAGACAATATGCCCAAGTATCTCACGAATTTCACTCAATGCCGGGATGAACTGGGAAGTGTGGGGCTAACTGTCGATGATGAGGACTTGATGAGCTTGGCTCTCCTTGGTCTTCTGAAGAGTTGGCATTCCTATCAGGACTCTGTCAATGGTCGGGAGAAATTGTGAGGATGGGAGAGACTTTGGTCAGATCTTGTGCAGGAGGAGATCAGGCGGAATACCAGGGACGGATCTTCATCAAAGTCAGCTGATGAAGAAAATTGCGCTTTGGCTGCCAAAGCAAAGAAGGGGAAGAATAAGAAAGCTTCTCATTTTGGTGCGAAAGGCAAGAAGCAGAACATGTCCAAGGTGAAGTGCTTTCACTGTCACCAACACGGACATTATGCCACAAATTGTCTGCAGAAGAAGAAAAATAAGCAAGCTGCTGGCTCTGCAGCGGGAGAGGCCTTAGCCTCGCAGTTTGAGCTGGATTTTTCATTGATCGCATGATTGGTATCAAGTGTGATGGGATCGGTATGGTTCTTGGAGAGTGGTGCGTCTTTTCACATGACAGGAGATCGAGATTTGTTTTCTGATCTGGATGAGAAAGATCTTGGAGTGCACATTGAGATGGGCGATGATGGTAGATACAGTGCGACCGATATTGATACCATTTCCTTTGAGAGGGAGTCTGGTAAACCCTTCGTATTGAATGAATTGATGCATGTTCCAGGATTGAAGAAGAATCTTATCTCTGTGGCGATGATAGAAGACAAGGGATATGATGTTGTTTTCAGCGAGGGAAAGGCTTTCCTGCGCAGTAAGACAACTGGAGAAACCCAGAAGATAGGGGTTCGAGTCAGGAACTTTTATCAGTTGCATGTAGATGGCTGCGCAGCAATGGCATGCAAGGCAGAAGGATTGGTGAGCCGGGATGATGGCGAGCTGTGGCACAGGAGATTGGGCCACCTTCACCATGGAGCCTTGAAGATACTGCAACAGATTACTACTGGGCTTCCTAAAGATCACAGGTACTATGTGATCTTTGTTGATGATTTCTCTCGAAAGTGTTGGATCTTCTTCATGCAGAAGAAGATCGAGACATACTCAAAGTTCTGTGAGTTCCAAGCATTGGTTGAGAAGGAATCGTGGAAGAAGGTGAAGGCTCTTAGGAGCGACAATGGTGGTGAATTCATCTCTGGTGAGTTCAAGGACTGCAACGCAGAAGGGATTCGAAGAGAGCTCATAGCTCCCCATAACCCACATCAGAACGACATTGTTGAGCGGAAGAACAGAACGATCGTGGGTGATGCACGGGCAATGTTGCATGATCAGGGCCTACCCCTTCACTTGTGGGCGGAGGCATGCAATACTGCAGTATATGTGCAGAACCGTTGTCCTCACAGGATACTTGGCATGAGTACACCCGAGGAGGCTTATTCTGGTAAGAGGCCTGATATTTCTCATTTGAGGATTTTTGGTTCTAATGTTTACATGAATGTGACGAAGGATGCCAGGAAGAAGCTGGAGCCCACCGCAAAGGTTGGGATATTTGTGGGGTACACTGATACGCCCCACAACTATCGTGTGTATTTGCCAGACAGTCGCAAGACTGTTGTGCGATGGGATATCAAATTTCAGGAGGAGAAAGCCATGAAGTGTTCGCTTGAGAGGGAGCCACATTTGCATGCATATGAGGAGCTATTAGTTCCTAAGGATGAGCTTCAGGACGTGGAACAGCCACAAGATGAAGTTCATGGAGTGGAAGAGACCACTCATGCAGCGCCAACCATCAGAGGGCGAAAGCGCACTACAAAAGCTGAGCGACTAGCTCAAGATGCAGAGAAGGTTGTAGGACCACCTACAGGACAACACAGACAGAGAAAGTCACCTGATCGGTACACTGGATACATGGCTCTTGTGACCAAATGTGTTGTGACTGAGCCATCCTCTTTCGAGGAAGCTGTGGAGGATCCCGCATGGGTAGATGTCATGGTGGAAGAGTATGATTCGATTGTCAGAAACAGTTCATGGGAGATTGCCTGAAGACCAGAGGGGAAATCATTGGTGGGTTCGAGATGGATCTACAAAGTGAAGCAGGCAGCTGACGGGAGTGTGGAGAAGTACAAGGCAAGATTTGTTGCCCGAGGCTTCTCACAGATAGAGGGGATCGATTATGAGGAGACCTTTGCACCTGTCGCAAGGTATTCTTCCATACGGACGTTTCTTGCTCTCTCGGCGCAGATGGGGTGGCACATTCATCAGATGGATGTGAAGACTGTGTTCCTCAACGGAGTCATTGAGGAGGAGGTGTACACAGAGTAGCCCGAAGGTTTTGAGATCTTCAGTAGCGAGTCGCATGTGTGCAAGCTCAAGAGAGCGGTGTATGGGTTGAAACAAGCACCACATGCTTGGTACACACAGATAGACAATTATTTCATCGGACTTGGATTCTCCAAGAGTGAGGTGGATCCTAACCTATACCAGATTGTGGTGGAGGGTAAGTTGCTTATCATTGTACTTTATGTAGATGATTTGATTTTGACAGGTGATGAGTTGTTGATACTTTCATGCAAGGATGATCTTGCTAGGGAGTTTGAGATGAAGGACTTGGGCCTCCTTCATTATTTCCTGGGTTTGGAAATTTGGCAGCGCAGTGATGGACTATTTGTTTCTCAAGGTAAGTATGCTCGGGAGATACTAGAGAAGTTCAACATGCATGGCTGCAAGCCTGTTGATACTCCTCTTCTTGGAGGTTGGAGGAAGGAGGATGCTACTTCAGCGGAGGTAATGGATGCCACTGTTTATTGACAGTTGGTGGGGTCACTTATGTATCTGGTCAATACACGACCCGATATATGCTATGCTGTTAACCAACTTTCACAAGCTATCGTTAAGCCAACCAAGCTCTTCTGGAAGGCAGGCAAGCATGTATTGTGTTATCTCATATGCACATCGGGATATGGATTGTGGTACAGACAAGAGGATGAGGTGAAGCTATGTGGCTTCACGGATGCAGATTGTGCAGGGAGCCCAATGGACATAAAGAGCACATCTGGAGGGATTTTCAGTATTGGGTTGACAACAATTTTCTTGGTACAGCAAGAAGTAGAGATCCGTGGCACTCAGTTCAGCAGAGGCCGAGTATATGGTAGCAGGTTTGGCTGCATGCGAGGCTATATGGATGAGGAAGATCCTGGTCGGGTTGTTCGGGTCACACTTGGAGCCTACAGTGATTTATTGTGATAACCAGAGTTGCATTAAACTCTTGGCTAATCCAGTATTTCGCGATAGATCCAAGCACATCGACATCATGTACCATGATATCAGAGATTGTGCGCAACGAAGAATCATGTTACTTTCATACATTACAACGGAGGATCAAGATGCTGATATCTTGACGAAGGCACTCACCAGGAGCAAATTCGAACACTACCGAGGCAGGATAGGGGTTGCTGATAATCCATATCTTGTTGAGAGGGAGTGTTGAAAATGCAACAAGATGATGGAGCTTAGTGGAAAGGAGTCGCCTTCACTAAGTGGGCCCGCAGGGTATTTTTGGCGCAAAGTCTATTTTTAGACATATGGATCATGGTCTATGAGTTGCAGGATGCTATTTGTGGATGATTGGTCATGTTGGTAAAAATAGTTGGACTTCTATTTTTAGAAATATGGGCGGAGTCTATTTTTAGACTGCCAGGCTAAAAATAGAACAGTCGAATATTATTAGCTCATAATAATATTTGGACTATAAACATTATCTTATCCTCTTGGATCACTTCAGTTCGAGCTACGAATTTGGCACATGCAGCTGCCAGAAGGAAATACGCTTTTCTTATGGGTTAGTTGAGCTATTGCATGTTGGACTTCAGTTAGAACTCAAGTGATTGAGTTTGGTGGAGTTGATTGAGGAGTTGATGGAGTTGTGTTCAGTTTGACTTGGTTGAACTAGTTGTATTTAGTCTAACTGCAGAATACACTAGTGATGAGTGATGTGAATTAATTGTTAATTAATTCTCTAATTATTAACTCATAAAGCAACTAAAGAGTACATCAGTTAACTCAGTGAATGGACAATTCAGTGGAGACAGGTGTTAGAGGTGGAGACTGCTATCAGTTGTGACTATAGTTGTGCATGAGATTTGCACATGCATTGATGGAGATTGCCAATGAGGATTGCGTAGTACAAGCAAAGGAAAATGAGCTTGGGTCATTCCTATTCTTGCTTTGGATTGCACAGTAGAGGCAGGCAAATAGCGGAGGAGATTTGAACCTGTGACTTGATTCAAATCTGAGCTAGTTTGTGTGTAACAGGTGGAGATAGTATTGAGTACTTGTGAGGAGTATTGTACTATGTATTGTTACATGTTCTCTATCATTATAATATATGGATAGTTGGGGGTTTTCAACTGTATGCTTTTCCCGGTTACATACTGTGTTAATGTGCGCATGCGATTGATGTTTCATTGTTTTTAATTCTGCAAAATTGATGATCAACGTAGAGGAGGTTATGTATTATGCATGCATTCCGCATTACTGTATAATCAGGATAATCTCTGTGAATAAGTGTCATATTATTCAAAATTTCTACACGCAGTTCCTTGAGGAAATTAGCCCCTATTATTTAGGAAATTCCCTCAATTGGATTGCGTAATTCCTCTAGGCTCTTCCTCTGACTGCATGCACCACCTGTACACATTGGAATAGTCTACAACTGATAGTACACTGCCTTGGAATCTCCATCTCAACTGGGTAACTCGAATTCTCTGCATGCATCAATTATTTTGGGTTGATTGATTAGTTAATTGGTTGATCACTGAGTGTGGTTGAAGTTACACTTCCACAACTTGACCTTCCACTAGTTCCTCCAATAGTTAGAACTATTTTAACTGGCCATAACTCAATTTAACTGAAATAAATTGCTACAAATTAGCAATCAATCATATTGAACCGAACTCAAGCTTCCCAACTCAAATTAACTAAGTTAACTGAGTGACAAGTGCCATGTCACCTCAGTTAACTACCTCCAAGATTTCTGTTGAAATGGAAATTCGAATTTTCTCTAGTTTGACCAAGGGAAAGTCAAATTGAGATTTTCTTGCTACATTTTCAAAATTTAGGCTTTATCATGGGTAATGAAAGGAGGGTTATCTTAAAAAATTAAAGTGCGACTAGAGACCTCACCTTTGAAAACATATTCTTCCTCGATATTTTCACCAAGATCCCTTTGAGGATTACTCGTCCCATTGCCTAGCTCATGCACAAAGGGGTCTCTTTGACTTGTTAGCATGGGAGCTTCACACTCGTCATGAGGGATGGCACCCCACCTTTCTAAGAATATATCTTCAAAACTGCCATAATCAGTGGCAAGTAAATTGAGGGAGGCTATCATACCAATCTTTAAGTGATAAAGCCAAACTTCATAATCGTGTTATCATTGTTAATCCTCACTGAGGCTAAGGCCCAAAAGAAGTTGTCAATATGGATATTGGGATCTTAATAAGGACTCCCTTTGAACTTAGGCATCCAAATTCTCAACTATGCCTTGATTTCCGAATGCTCTAGAACTTCTTAAGGATCATGGTTATTATAGGGAGAGGGAGGGAAACCATGTTGCTTGAGATAGTCCATTTTGTTCATGATTTTACACATTACGATAAAAACAAAGTCGCGAGGGTGAATGTAGATGCTTTAACAGATGCTTGCTTCACCCTACAAGCATTAACTTTGAAGTTCAAAGAAGAACTAGGGCTTTGTTCTTCCAATGGAGTCGTCAATAATTATATGTAAATATGTCATATGGGGAACAATACACACTTTTCGTTTCCCCAACAACGACGCCAAAAATGTTACCGCTCAAACCAACAGGGTTCCCAGGAGGAGATCCTATAGAGAAACTACTAGGTCGAGGGAAACAATAGAGCGATAGCCCACGTTCACCTCAGCTAAGGCTCCCTACTCTTTACAGACTTTCACTGATGGGAGGAGTCTTGGTATGCAAGGAATCACTAGAATAGATATAGTCAATGATAAGATAAGGAAGTGATTCCTAAACCTATTCACAAGAGAGACTGAATTAAATGGGTTGCTTGCTTTGGAAGCAAGGTGATGGGCTTTCTAGGAAGGGCTAAGAGGGATTTTCAGGACAGGGTTTGGGAGTATGATTTGTTAAGGAAGCCCCTAGTCTCAAAAGGCCTTATGAATGCTTGGCTTATAAGTGATCTTTGTGGAATTGTAGGCAACAAGTTATGAGACCACCAAGGGCCAAGCGGACCCGAAATAAGGTCAAGGATATGGAGTTCATCAATCACGGATGCACTTGACCTAATTGGGAAAAGGGGGAGGATCAAAGAAAGAATCTTGATTTTATTATTTAGTTCTATGATACCAATGAGGCTACTAGCCAATGGGAAACCAAGGGAAAGAATTGATCTTCGAGCTAGGGCTTGAAATATCTCAAGATCTCACCGTCGGAATCTCGTGAACTTTGGAGTTCTTCTTGAGGACACAGCAATGTATTTGTGGGCAAGAGATCAAATTCTTTAGATGGATAAATTGTGAGAAAAGTGATGCCCTAAGTTACCTATGGAGGCTAAACCTAGAAAAAGAGGGGAAGGTGAGAGGAATTCTCTTTGAAGATGATCGCCTATGGAAGGATCAATGCCTAATCCTTGGGGAAGATGGGGTCAAGATGAAATTTGTGATTTAGAGGAACTACACTCAATCAAGGAGCCTCCTAGACAACTTTGCATGGAAATTAGGGCATGAGAGCAACTACTAGAAGAATTTATACTTCAATTTACGATAATTGATGACTTATCAAGATATGTTCAATATAATCAATCTTTGGGAACATTCACCCTTTCACACATGATACATGAAATGATGCAACACTACAAAAGATTAAATTTCCACAATTTCGCATAAGAAAAGCAATAAATTTTAGATCTAGTATAGCCAAAATCCTAGCAACATTCATGTATTAAAGAAAATAAAAAAGAATGGACATGAAAAATATTACTTACACGTGTAAAGAGTATATGCAATCACCAAATTTGGCCAATAATGAAGCTCCAAGAAAAGAGAGAGATATCCAAACATTAAAATTCATCAATTACATCCAAAATACTCCTCCAAAAGGAATAACAAAAATCTTACAAGAAATAAGAACCCAATCCAAGTGATGATGTTGAAAATGAATCATCTCACTTCTATTTATACACTTCTTTAATGAATTCGATTTAGCTAAATTGGCCTAATTGAGCCCCTGAAAATAAAATAATGTGCACAATAACAATACTTTTGGTGATGTCGCTCCAGCACCAAGAGCTGCTAGACATCATCCCTCAAGCAATCTCTCCTCGTATGAACAGGATTCTAGAGGCCAAAATCACTAAAGAGGAAGTTAAAAAATCCCTCTTTGACATGGATCCGAACAAGGCCCTGGGGCCAGATGGCTTCTCCACCAGGTTTCTTCAAGTCTGCTGGCTGATTGTTGAAAAGGACCTTCTCAAAATGGTGCAAAAGTCTCAAAATTCTCAGAAAATAGGAGGCAACACAAACTCTACTTTCTTAGCTCTCATACCAAAGGAAAAATGCGCCAACAATTTCAGCAGATTTCGCCCGATCTCATTATGCAACATTGGGTACAAATTAATTACCAAGGTCATTGCAAACAGGCTTAAGCCCATCCTGTCAAGAATTATTCCGGAAAACCAAGGAGGCTTCATCCAGGGAAGGCAAATCATGGACAATTTCACTCTCATTCAAGAGGCAATACATTCGAGTCTTCTACGAAAGGAACAAGGTATGGCGATCAAACTCGATTTAGCAAATGCCTTTGATCGAGTCAATCATAGATTTATTTTAAAAGTCATGTGTAAATTTGGGTTTGGAGCAAATTTTATAAAGTGGGTCCGGGTTTGTATCTCAGAGCCTTAGATTGCCCCCTTGTAAACGGAAGAGCCACTGAATTTTTCAAAGCCTCGAGAGGCCTCAAGCAGGGATGCCCCCTTTCCCCCCTGCTCTTTGTCATCCAAGCCTCTGTCTTCAGCTTTTTGTTAGATAAAAAGATGCAAGATCAAGAAATCAATGGTCTGAGTATAGTTAGAGGGGTCAAAAGCATAAACCATGCCTTATTTGTGGATGACACCCTACTGTTAAGCAGTGCCACCCTCTCCTCTGCCTCTAAGTTTAAAGCTGCCCTGAATGTCTCCATTAAGGCCTCAGGCAGCGCTCTGAACAAGAATAAATGCCACATATACAGCTGGAATACCTCGCCCAGGATTCTCTCTGCCATCTCTAGATGTCTGGATTTTGCTACCACATCCTCCTGGACCTCATTCAAATATTTGGGCCTCCCTGTCTTTCATAAAAGGCTCTCAGTCAAAGACTGACATCCTCAGCTTGAAAAATTCAAGTCTAGGATCCAATCCTGGGGCTACCGCTGGCTCAACGCTGCTGGCAAGTCAGTCCTTATAAAATTTGTGCTCTCCAGCCTCCCAATATTCCAATTTGCAGGACTTCTTGCTCCAGTAACCATTCTTAACAAGATGGATGAGTTTATGCGCAGATTTTTTTGGAAGGGCGGAAAACAAAATGAAAGGAAAATCCCTCTCATCAGCTGGGAAACTATTGCCAAGCCGTTGTGGGAAGGCAGATTGAATTTCAAAAACATATGTCAACAGAACGTGGCTATGGCAGCAAAGACCATCTGGAGGATCATTGCGCCCAAACCTGGATGGGCTCAGCTCGCTCTATGGAAAAAGTACTTCAGGGGAGCTCGGTTAAGATGTCTAGAGAATGAGATTCAAGTGCAGAACTCGCCATTCCTCAAGCTATATGCAAAAGCAGACCCTCTAATCAGAACGCACTCATTCTGGATCCCTGGGAATGGCAGGAAGATCAATATCTGGTCTGATAGAATAATGAATATGGATCCTATTGAAAGCAGAACCTCCATCAGAGAACTGCGCTCTTGGATGGACAGCAACGGGCTGCGCACTCTCTGGGACATATCACTATGGCACGATGCGTCTTGGGCGGGCTGGAGAAGCGTTGAAGTGCCGGACCACCTGCGCAATGAATGGATCACGCTGCAAGAGCATCTCCACGGCCTGGCCCCCACGCAGATGAGAAAAAAGGATCAGAAGGGATGGGGATCGACTGACAGAGGTTACACGGTTTCCATGGGGTACAGTAAGCTAAATGAGAGACCCCACGTTCCTCCCGATCCAACACCTTGGCAAGGAGTCTGGCGCACCCCCTCTTGGCCCAAGATTGATTTTTTTGCTTGGCAACTCTGTCATGAAAGAATTCTTACGTATGATATTCTGCAAAGGAAAGGATTTCATGGGCCATCTATATGCTTGTTGTGCAAAGAAAACTCTGAAACAACTGCTCATTTAATTCTTGAATGTAAGTTGTCCAAACGAATCTGGCTCTCTTTCGTTCAGAATCTGAACCCCAACTTCTTGATGCCTTACTCCATTGTGGAGCTATTCTCCAATTGGGCAGTCAGATACCCAGGTCCGCCTCCAAAAAACCAGGTAATTAAAACAGCATGGGCCATTCTTCCAAAGACTATCTGCTGGCAGATTTGGCTTGAACGCAATAGAAGAATCTTCAGATGCACAAAACAAAACAGCAAGGTTTTAGAGAGCAAAGTTAAATGCCAAATCAAGGAATGCTTAGCTGACATTAAAGATGATACAAACCTCAGCCAACAAGACATTTCCTGGGGTTCTCTCTTTGGCTTGCAATTCCAACCAGCAGACAGAATTGCTCTCCCTAACAAAAAATGGCAAATAAGAAAATCTGAAGATGACTTTCAAGAATGGCTCAAATCGCTTTCAAGGCATTCCCTCTTCTTTGATGGGGCAGCAAAGGGAAACCCAGGCAAAGTAGGTGCAGGAGGGGTCATTGTGAATCCATATGGGGAAATAATTCATTCCTTCGCGTGGGGGCTTGGATATACAACCAGCATTCAAGTTGAGGCTCTAGCCCTATATCAAGGCCTCAAGTTCCTCCAAGACATAAATATTGAAGTAGCTAATGTAATCGGTGACTCACAAATTATTATAAATGCAATGATATCTAACTCCCCAGTGACGGATCTCAAGCTTGTAAGACTGATATCTAGAATCAAGGGCCTTGGAAAAGGCTTCCAGAATTTAAACTACTTTCATGTGCTAAGAGCCCTTAATAAAGAGGCAGACAAAGAGGCCAATAAAGCTACTCTCCTCTCAACAGGGATCAAGCAGAAAGACAAAGAAGAATAATGGGATCCCATCCCTTAATCTGAATGTTGCCATGTTTTACTGCTTGCTCTTAAAGCAATTTGTCTGTATCTCCAAGTGGGGGAAAATTTCAGGAATCAAAAACATAGACGCTATATCAAGGAAGAACTTTGCAAGAATTAGAGGCATGCTCACTCACAAAAGTGATTCGCACCAGGACACAGAAGTCCTCTATGTAATCAGTTTTCCGGCATTTAGCCCAAGAGGAATATAAACATCCCATACCCGTTTTCGTAAAAAAAAACAATACTTTTGGTGACAAGCCCACCAAATAGCTCAATAATGTAAAAATAAGCCTCTCAAGAGGGCAATGTGATCAACATAGTGAATTGTTGGGCCTTCGAGGAGGCCTAATGAAGACAAAGGGTGCCATGATGAAGAATTGGACTCCAAACATAATAAACAAGGGGTTGGCCCCTTGTTTTCCAAGCAAGAACCTGTGGTGTTGCCAAGTGGGTATGGGGGCACAAATACATCCTCATGGGTCTCTAAGTGGATCGAAAATGCTAGTAGACCATCTATAAGAACTACGATGATGACATAAGCCCTCTCTTTACAGCGAGAGACATCCTCTGGATCCTAGAACATCTGCCAAGAATATGGTACATATGTGGAGCCGACTGGGCATGGTGAACCAGGTGCATCATCTTCATCCAATAGGTGGAACACAAGCAATCAATGAGTGGTGCTTGGGATCCATGACATACACTCTGTTATGGTAGAGTCTCATGGCTCTCCACTCTCACCCTATAAGTGCTAATGTGGCCCTCTAGAGGGCTAGGACCCCCTATAGGGAGACCAAGCCCCAAATGGAGACCCACTGCAATCCTGCATGAGATCCAATGCATCCCCTTGCCTTCTAAGACAACAAATCATTAGAATAATCAAGTAAAAGAACTTATCAGTCATGGAATCAATGGGGATCTTCATGGTGGCATGCCCTTCCATAGTGGGCTTTAGCATGTACAAGTGTCTCCAAGCTCAATAAGGGGTTAATCAAGGACCCTATTAGGTGGTTTCAACCTTTAAAGGGGGCAACATGTCCAAGGTACATCCCTCAAGTGGCATGTGGAAAAGCATATAGTAATGGAACGAAGTGGGGATCAGGGGAAACATATAAACGACATGTCATGGCACAAGGGTAGCTATAATAGGGGAAGCCCACACGTGGGTATATGAGTGTAGGAGGGAGAAAATCGTGGTACATGAGTAACCACAACCCTTGTTTTTCCACCCTTCTTGATATGCATTTTGTCATTGATTGATTTATCTGCATAACTGCTCCGGGCTCTAAGGGACGAGAGCATGATGTGTAATATATAACAGTGGATACTCCTTAAGGTGGGGCAGTTCATCACCCACCAGGGGTTGGGACAATCATGGGTTCCTTAATGATGGAGGGGGCTCATCTAGGGCCCCTAAGAATGAGGGTGATGGCCATGGATAAGGGGTAGAGCTCATGTTTGCCTTTTGCCCACGTGCTAAATTTGTATGTCCTGGCCATCTTTTGCATTTTGTCGTACATTTCTCGTTAAGAGTGGCCAAATTATGCTTTTTCTTTTCTTTTTAGCTACATCAACCTTCGGGACATCGTTCCAGGACTGAACCAAGGTGTGGGTGAGGGGAAGAGGAGGCTAACCCTCTGTGGACCGAGTGGACACATGTAGACCTAGATGGGAAAAATGATGAAAGGGGTTAAAATGAGTGGAAGGGGATGATGTATGTGGTTTCGGGGAGTGGGACCACACAACCAAAGTCAGGATTTCCCATGTAGTTCCAAACCTAAGACTGATGGCCAGTAAAGGAGATCCCACAGGACTAGGATATAAGTGTAACCACAAAATCAGGTAGTGGAGACAAGAATATAGATCTAGCACCCTCTTTCTGCCAAATTCCCCCACTAATCCATCCCCAAAAGTTCCCATGACAAATAAGGAAAATTACTCAACTATACCAACGAAAAGCCATACCTTTGGGGTCAGGAGGCCCACCTTCAAACATATAATCATGACAAGTGGTCGAGGGACCATGTGGCTAGCTCAGGTGACAGAGACAATGGCACATTGAGATATTTGGTGGTTGCAAAGGGATGTTGGTTGCAGGATGAGGACCATCTAGGAGAATTTTTTTCTCCCATGAATACTACCCACAGGTGGTGGGTAACAGGCTGAACTTGAAGAAAAAAGTGGCTGAGTTTGCTGTGAGATGTTTGGACTGTCAGCAGGTAAAAGCAGAGTGTAAGCATCCAACTGGCCTACTACAACCGATTTCGATTCCAGAGTGGAACTGGGAGGTCATTTCCATGGACTTCATTACAGGTTTTCCAAGGGCATTAAAGCATCATGATTCCATCATGGTTGTGGTTGACAATTTAAGTAAGGTAGCTCACTTTATTGCAGTTAAGTCTACAAATTTTGCTAGCGAGGTAGCTCAAATTTTTAGGGAAATAGTGAGATTGCATGGTGTTCCCAAGAAGATCATATCAGACAAAGATGCTAAGTTCAGTTCCAGGTTTTGGAAGGAGTTGTTTGTAGGTTTGGGGACAAAGTTAGCTTTCCGTGCAACTTATCATCCGCAGACAAATGGACATACAAAGAGGGTTAACAGGATTCTTGAGGACATGTCGAGGATGTACGTCATGCATCAACAGAGGAAGTGGGAAGAGTATCTTCCATTGGTAGAGTTTGCTTATAATAATGGGTATCGAGAGGCCTTGAAGATGAGTCCATTTGAGGTTCTTTATGTGTGAAGTTGTAATACTCTCATCAGTTGGAGTGATCTAGTGAACAGGGTGTTGATTGGACCGAATATGTTAGCAATATGGAACATGAAATGCAAGTTATGAAGAGGAATTTGAAGGTAGCAAAAGACATACATAAGAGTTGATTGTATCAACATAGAGCATTTAAGGAGTTTCAGGTTGGGGAGCATGTGTACTTGCACATCAATCCCAAGAGGAGCTCCTTGAGGATTGGATCATGTGCCAAGCTGGCACCTTGGTATTGTGTGCCTTTTGAGATCTTTGAGAGGATTGGACCAGTGGCCTATAGACTTGCACTGCCTCCGACAGTGAAAGTCCATGATGTTTTCCGTGTTTCGTTGCTTAAGAGATGTGTGTAGGATGTTGATCATGTGATTGATTGTTTTGTATTGTAGGTGGAACCAGAGGGATAATTCTAGCCATAAACACAATGCATATTGCAGCGGAAACAACTCATGCTTCGGAGTAGAGGAATCGAGCAAGTTAAAGTGCAGTGGAAGCACTTTGGCTTACAAAGACACGATGGTGCGACATCATTAGAATTAAATAAAAGCAAACATAGTTGGACCCTAAACACTAGTAGGAGTACAAGGACATCCCATTGACCTCCCAATTCACCATGCACTAAGAATTAAATGCTTCCTCATGCATTCTATGTAAAAAGAAGAATAACTCCCTTGGTCTCTGGATGCATTTACCCCTTAAAATACTCTTTGTTGTCTGTAAGAAAAGTATTAAAATCGTTGCCATACTATGAATGCTTGGCACCATTGTTAGTTGAAGGTTGTGATGGTCTTTAAGTTTCCTCATCCCATCGCTTCATTACAAGTGTTGCTAATCACTCTAAGGAAACGAGCTTACTATTGCCTTAGTTTACACTCACACCTATGATGGATATTGCAAAATCCTTCAGTAGAGAAACCAACCTATGGTCAACCATAGTGGGGTTAACACCTTTAATACATAAAGGCACAACACTAACATCAAATTGGCAACATTGTTTGCATCTCAACTTAAATGTTCTATCACCCTTTCATCCATGGCGACCACATTCATCTTTGAAGTAGAAGGGGGTTGCTTCTCTTTTGGTTTCTACAAACTTGAAACCATATAGCTCATGAACTTTGTATTTAGAGATCTAACCACTCCTTGCACAAAACCCTCATTGTTAGAAGCATCGAGGGTGATATATTTCAAACGTCAATGTTCTCAAGAGTGGCCACACATTTGATATACATTATCTTTTTCTTCAGAAGCAACCTAAGATCACTAGCTAAGAAAGGCATGTTCTCCCACTTTAAGCAATTCTTTGATATCTACACTTCTCTCTACCCTTGCAAACACCTATACTACTACTAAAATTGCACCTAAGCTTAAACATATATCGTTAACAATGTTTAATGGAGAATCCGCAAGCGGTACATATGCTTGAATTTGTATTTATGGTCACACTGTCCATGCCACTGCCATGTTTAGTCTCCCATAAGTCAGTATGATGTCCAAACCCTTTATCCATCCATTCACAACTTGGGTTGTACTAGTGCCATTGCCTACACCCTCATCTCCAACTCACATGTCCATACCATTCCTAACGCCTGCATGTGCATTTGTACCTCCAATTACCATACTTCCACTCTCCTTATACATCTCTTCTCCAATATTAGTGTTCAATCTAGGAAAACCCTCAGTTTTTTTTTAGGTTTGAATCCCAAGACTAGACTAAAGAACAAAGTGAATGTTAATCTCATATAGATAACTAATTTGTTTAAAATTGAATTCCAATTGAAACATATGATTTCAAAAATATGCACAACTTGAGTGGCCTAATGGCTAAGAACCTATGCTTCCTTGTAAGAAGTCATAGGTTCAAATCGAGAGGAAGGTAGTGTACATACACCTCTATGAGCTTTCAACAATCAAATCGCTGTGCAGAGGTCAGTCCCATAAACAAGAGAGTCTCATAGTACATAGGTCAGAGCCTTCCCCACAAACAAAAAAACCTTATATACCAATTTAGTATCTAACTTAACTATAACCTTAAAATAATAATATTTTAATTAAAATAAAATTTGAATTCAATTTTCTTAAAGAAGGGATATGGAATTTAGCGGTTGGTTTTGTAATATGGGAGGTGTGGAAAGAACGAAATCGCAGACTCTTTCGAGACAGAAGCTGCCACGAATCAAGAATTTGGGATGAAGTCTGTCGATCGATTAAAGAAACGGTCTTATCTGAAGTCTGGAGTGAAGACGATTGGAAATTAAACTCGGAAGAACAACGAATACTCTCCAAATTGAATATTGACTTTACAATGTTATATCCCAATACTGACAGGAGTAATAGGTATCGCATGCAGAGCCCAAATCATTTTAGATTTCCAGGAGATAGTCGAATCAAATTGACCTTCGATGGGGCATCGAAGGGTAACCCTGGGCAAGCAGGATGGGGAGGTATTTTTAGAGATAGTAGAGGGATTTCGCGGTGGGCATATGCTGAATGGGGAGGGGAAATGTCGAACAATGAAGCAGAGTTATGGGGGGTTTATAATGGACTTCGAATTGCAGCACGAAATGGATATAGAAACCTTGAAATTGAAGGCGATTCCCAACTCACGATAGATATGCTAAGGAAATTGAGGGGTGGCAAAAGCTGGGACCATGTGGCGAAGAGCTGGCGGACAGCAGGGATCATACAGGACATAGAAGGTTTGATGCGGACGATTGACTATATTACGATCAATCATGTTTTGAGGCGAGGTAATAGAGCAACCGATTTCTTAGCCAATTGGGCATGTGGAGAGCCGAATAGGGAAATGGACGGCAGTTGGTTATCATTTCAGGAGGATCCACGGTGGAATGATTTAAAATCCATATTAAGGCAAGATAATGATGAAGCGATTGAGCATGAAAGGATTGATTAGCTGCCTCCTCATAATGGATAGGAGGGGAAAAGACAAGATCATTAATGATTGCACAGGGTATATGAAGGAGACAATAACTCAAATTAAAATCAGGAATGGTGCGTATACTCGAACATTGGGAGGAATGATCATCCCAAGAAGGAATGGGGGTAAGGTACCGAGGTGGAGTGGTGGAAGCGTCAGACGGACAGGGACCGTATCACATCATGATCCAAGACCTGAGACGTGTATTAATGAGAAGGATTGGCAGCAACGAAGTATCAAGGAGGAAAGGTGGCCGAGCAGGGTTATATTACTGCATGCGTGTAGCCGATCGGCGACAAGGATAAATTTGGGAGTGCATAGCAGCCAAGTGAGGGGGAGAGTTTCGGATTTCCTGCTTGCATACAGTCCGACGGACTTGGGAGCGAATAACAGCAGTGTTACGAATTTGCTGATAACCATTATGGCAGTGAACCCAGACAGGGGAGAAGGTAGGCGGACGCGAAGCCAGGGGGTGAGTATGGATACGAAAGGGAAGAGTGCGGTTGAGGAATCATCGCAGAGGATTTACCTTGACATACCGGAGGAGTCGGAAGAGGAGGAATTCGATATACGAGATTATATCGCAGAGGAGGAGCAGCGGCCGACCTCGGGTGGAAAGGTTGGTAAATGGAAGCAGTGCAGCGCTCCATTGGGAGACAGGGGAGATACGGAGGAGGGTTCGGAAGAAGATGAAGAGGACGAGGGTGGCAGGCGTGGAAGGAGTCGAGGTCTGAGAGGACGAGGTAACCTGAGGGGCAGAGGGAGGCCTGCAGCAAGTGGAGGTCGAGGGAACCGAGCTCGAAGATCTGCATATGAGGAAGGATCAGCCAGTGGGGTCAGAGGCAGGAAGAGAGGGAAAAAGGATATGAGGAAGAAATTGCAGGAGGCAGAGGAAGCTTATATTCATGAAACCAACCCCAACATCCGGAGAATTATAGACCACTTAGAGGAAGATGCTATGCAGGAACTCTCTGAGCCTGAAATGGAAGATTGGGAGAGTTTTCTCCCTGACCCGGGGCACACAAGAGGGAGAATGTCTTTATACAAGCAGTCATTACATGTCTATTGGGGCATGAAGAGATTACTAGCCAAGGCCATGGAACAAGTGGCCATGGAAATGGTGGAGCTGGCTCAAGGAATGCCCACCCTTAAAAGGGAGCTGAAGAATATCCAAGTAACTCTTCTCATGCAGGATAGAAAGATGGACAAGCTGGTGCAGATGTTTAAAGCAAGTGGAATAGAGGTCAAGGTAGAAAGTGAGGCCAAGCCAGATGCAATGAAACAGTAGAATATGCAGATGCTGATAGGAGGTTTTTCTATACTTCTTTTTTGTCTTTTTGAAATATTAGATGGTCCTGCTTCCAGTTAAGAAAAGTCTGTTTGTAGTAAGAATAGAGGGGTTTTTAGCATGGTTAGATAGACTGGACATATACTTTTTTTGGATGGCTGTTAAAAACTTCCGATGGTCACCCGGTTTCCCTTCTGGGCGGGTGGAGACCTGCCTGTGTATGTAATATTTCTTTTTAGTAATAGAATCTTGCCTCAGTTTACAAATTTTTTTTTTTTTTCTTAAAGAAAATGCTGAATTTTTTTCCTTCCATATATCTCTTCTTATATATTCAAAAGATAATTAAAATAATAACATTTTTGTTAGCCATTTCCCTTTCCGAATTGAAATTACTATTTAATTGACATTTAAGATTATCATTTTAACCGCAGCTAACTTACTTTTAAGATTATTTAAATGCTAACAACCCATGGATTTGGGATAAAACTTAAAAATGAGATGGATGTGGCGACTCTTTCTCTCCCATATAAAAGGCGATCATCATGCGTATTACAGTGGTGTAAAGTTCTAAGTTTGTGTGTCCCACGCAAAGCGCTACACAGAACTTTGTTGGTCTGTTTTAGGTTGGTTGAGGGGACAAAATGGCGGGCGGAAATTTCATGCACAGGGTTCTCACCTACATAGTGAACGAACTCGTTGTGGATCGCCTGGCCAACAGGTATATTTCATAGTTGTTCTACGTAATGAATCCAGGTTATGTTTTCACATTCCTATAAAATATTTCAAACATCTCCCAACCCTCAAGTTTGGGAACTTGTAACGCCTGCACTGCAGTTATTTATTTACAGACAAATCAGGAAGCCCTAGAAACCTTTTTATTTAATTCAATTCCTTGTAACCTTGTTAGAAACTCCTCCCTACACCAAAAATAGTTGAAGAATAATTGCAGTTTCGTTGATGACGAAATTATACACGTCTCTCTCTCCATACAAATATGAATATAACAAACACATGGTGGGATAGAGAAATCTTAGAGATATGCGTAAGTCAAATTGATTTCAAATACAATGTTTTAATTACTCACAAATTTATTTGAAAAAACATAAAAATTCGTGATTACTCTTCGAGAAATCTCTGTTAATATCAAACCCTCAGCCATTTTCTGAGTACAGGATACATGGATTAATGGATACCGATACCGTTGAGGTGAATTAATAGAACGAAATTTAGGGAACTAATAACAACTAGATGGCCGAGAAAACAAATGATTAAAAAAATGATCAGATGCGTCATGCACAAAGAGATTGCAAAGCAGTGATCATATCATCAGTACGGGTAAACGTATTTCGCACTTGGTATGTCATAAACTCGTTAATCGCACAACGTCATTTACAAATGGGTCCTAGAATTATGCATATAGTATTATAGAGAGGATACGTCTGAATAATGGTTTAGAGAGTTTAGTAGCTTTTCTCAGGAAATGAATAAGATCTTCGATTTCTTTTCAAAATCACCATGTAAATATCATTGTCTTGATAAAAATCGAATTTTTTATCATTAAAAGTTGGAATAGAAAACCAATCTGGTTGAATTGAGCGATTAAACCATGCTTTCATATACATCAAATATTTGCCATAGTAGATGATTCTCTTAGTAAAGAATAAGCCTTTAAAAATTCATAACTTTCTGGTGCTTCCTTTATATTTTTTTTTCAAAGAAAATTTCTGTACCTTTCTATTCAATTAGAGAACAAAGTTTACATACAAATTCTGTACAATAGAAGCCGAGCTTCAACAAAGGGACTGCACAGGAAGTATATAAATCCTGTCCAAAACATCAAACTGACTACCAGTAAAGCTACAATTTATTTTTTGAAACAGGCTTATAGCACTGTACAATACCAAAAAAAACTCAGGAGTGTTTAAGATTAATAAACTGCATACTAAATCCAGCGAAAACAAAATAACTTTTTTTTTTTGTTTCAGAATGCCGATGGCATGCTAAGAAATCACAGTCCAATATAATAATTACAAAAACTTCTTAAACATGACTTTTTGTGTGAAAGCAAAGCTGTAGACTCAGTACTATCAATGGATTACTAAAAACCTGAGATAAGAGGAAGACTTCCGCTTCCTGTCAAAGTGGTGCCCTGCCATTCTTCTTAAAAAATAAAGTTTTTTTTGAGGAAAGTGCCATTTTCGATGAGGAATCTGCTTGAGAGTTCCCTTTTTTGTGTATATGCTGAAAAGAGAGAAATTGAAAATTTTTGTTCATATCTATAATCATGTCCTTCCAGAAAAACAAATTTAATACCTGAAAATTTAAAGAGCCCGACAACGAATTAATTATGCATTTTGAATCACTGAAACTTGTAAATAAGAAAACTTTTTGAAAGTTGCAAAAAACAGAAGCGCCTATCCAACAATGATTTCTGCCTTAGTGTTTGTTCCCGGTTCAATATTCAGCCAAATGCCGAATGAATGAATTCTTGAGAGTTTGATAAAGGCACCCCCACCACATAATCCTGCTTGAGATGCACCATAAAAGAACCCAACAAAGCAAAACTGAGATATCATAGGATAATTTATATTTTTGATAGACAGTTTTTGGTAATCTCAAAAATTCCTTAAAGAAGCCTACAATCTGGTGAAATAGCTATTCAGGTTTGTAGCATAGATCTTCAAAAATGGTTTTGTTTCTCGCTTTCCAAATATTGGCAGGGCTGTAAAGATTTGCAGGGTTTTATATCTGCCCATCTTTAAATACCACCAACCAAGTCAGGGTTCAAAAAAATAGGAAGATCCAGTGTCGTGAAGTCTTAGAACATTTAAGGCATCTTTCCAGACATCCTTAGCAAAGGTGCAATGTATAAAGAGATGGTCCATAGATTTTGGCTGAACATTACAAAGACAGGTGATATTTGGGCCAATGAATCCCCTTCTTTGTGGATTAGCCCACGTGAATACGATTACCCAGAGTGAGCCAACAAAAGCATCTAAGTTTTTGCCGCAGGAAACACTTAAATAATTTCCTATGCCACCAAATATCTCTATGATCCAGTGAGAAAAGGGAAATTGATTCATAAACCAGTCTTATGATAACCTGGCCTGAAGAGGTATTCCAACTCTAGACTATGGAGTCCTCTTCATTTAGTAGGATCTTGTTATAATACATGCCCCGGGCCCTTACAAAGAGGTCCCATTCGGCTTCCAAGTTCCCTTGTATACCCAAATCATTTGAGTTTTTCCAGCATCTAGAGGGGGTTGTACATGAGTCAGATCTCTTAACATGGCTGAGCTTACACAAACCCTGTGCGTTTAAGAGGGAAATTAGCACTGGAGATAGTTTATAAAATTCACCACCTCCTATGAAGGGATCCTTTCCAAGGATAACCAGAATATCCTTACCCACCTTCCAGGCAAGCCAAGTGAAGAGCCAAGGGAAGGATTCCATAAGGCCCCTCTAGGTGATTGAGCCAGAATTATATACCTACTTGACATATAATCTCAGCTAGTCAATGACAGACCTGTTTTTAATATATATTTTCCTTGATAATGAGATTCCGGAAACCAGAACTTGTCAATGCTCTCCAAAGACTCTTCATAGAGAGGACTAAACCAAATTAGTACAGATTTTTAAAGCCCCAACCCCCAAGGCACTTTGGTTGCGATAAAAATTCCCATCTCGCCAAATGAATAGCTTCCTTTTCCTTTTTTCTTGTCCAGAGAAAATTAAACATTGTTTGTCAAATTTTACTTATAATAGATTTGGGGATCTTTGAGAGCATTAGGAAATACACTGGAATATTCTCCAACATGGACTTGACCAGAGTCATTCTACCTCCCAATGATAACCACTTGTAACATTAGTTACCTGCTCTGCGTTCTCTCTTTTTAATTAACCAGAACTAATCTTCCAAGTGGTAGCAATTTGGTTTTAACTTTTAAGTAATAGCCCAGATATATGATTTATTTCTCTAATTTTTCCACTTTATAGCGTAGAATAGATTTAATAGAGGCTAGGGTCTCTTCTCGAGTCATATTCTGTAGGAAGGTAGACTTTTGGCTGTCTCCATGCCAGATGCTTGATAGAAAATAGAAAATATTCTGGAAAAGGTCTCCATTCAGCAACACTACCTTCTCCAAAAAGCAAAATGTCATTCAGAAAAAGAAGATGTGTAATATACAAAGTCTTAGACACCCTAAAACCTTTTAAATAACCACCCCTTTTCGCGTTAATGATCATTCTACTGAAGTCTTCAATGACAAGAAGGAATAACAGAGGAAAAATTGGACATCCTTGTCTCAAGCCTCTAGTACTGCTGAAGAATCTAGACGGAGAGCCATTCACTAACATAAATTTTTTTGCTTATTGTAGACATCCCATTATCCAATTTGTGACCTTCAAGTCAAGACCAATTTGGAGGAGTACCAGCCTAAGAAAGTCCTAACTTACTCTGTTTATACCAAGTCCAAGTCCTAACTTATTCTGTTTATACCAAGTCCATTTTTAAGACCATGGCTTCAAGCTTTTTAATCTTAATAGAATGAAGAGACTCTTGGGCCACACCAATGGCATCATGAATCTGACGACCAGTGAGAAAACCAAACTGTTCCAATGAGATCATTTTATTTGAGCTTACCTTTTAATCTGTTTGAGATGATCTTAGATTCTTAGTAATAACTTTGTAAATCAGATTGCACAAAGAAATCAGATTGACGTCATTAAAGGTCTCTGGTTTGGAACATTTGGGAATGAAAGCAATAAAGGTGGCATTTATGGCCCCGGAGACCAAAGTTGTTCTGACCTCCTCCACTACTTGCAGTATGTCTTCCTCCATCAAGTTAAAAAAAGCAAGGTAAAACTCAACAATCCACCCATCAGGGCCTGGGCTTTTATCCTTTGCAAAATATTTTCAGGTAGATTTGACTTCATCCAAAGTTACAGGTCCACCGACTATGGCTGAGTCCTCGTCCAAGAAAAAACGAAAGAAAGTTTTGAATAACTTGTAACTGAGCTGCAATCAAATTATTACCAGGGTCTTCGAAAAGGCTAGAAAAGTGATCCTTTGCAGCCTTCCCCAAATCCTCTTGTGAGCTATAAGTAACTCCATCTGTTGCCTTAATATCCCAAATAGAATTCGAAACTCTCCTAAAATTTGCAAATTTATGGAAATTTTCGTGTTTCTATCTCCTTCCTTTTCGCAGATTGCTATACTTTTCAATTGCCATTCCCCATGTTCAGCTTTAAGTAATTGGGCCTCTCTCTTCCAGGTTACAGAGTTACATTTTCACTTCATCGGGAAGTTATGAGGAGATATAGGATTGAAAAGTATTGTTATACTCTTGTTTAATAAAACCCAAAACCCTCACTCTCTTCTTTTTTATTCTTTGTCTCGATCTTGACCTGTTTTTAGATTCATTCATTTTGAACACCTAAGCTTCCATGCAGAAATAGAAGGTCTAGCTGGCAACTCCTTCCAACAGGATTTAACCAAGAAGATGCAAGAATTGTCTTTTAGCCAACAGTGATTTAATTTGAAAGGATAATCGGTGGAAGAAGCTTCAAAGTCCAATTGAAGGAAGATAGGGAAATGATCAGAGATACCTTCAGTACAGACCCAGGACCGAAATTTACCCAGCCTATCAGCCAAGGATTCAGCTAATAGAAAACGATCAAGCCTTTTAGCTATCCATTGTTCTCCCGATTGCCCATTCCTCCAAGTAGGGGCCAGGGGAATTGGACAGACATCAATAAGATTTGAGTCTTGAGTTAGCTGAGAGAAGATTGGAGCTAAGGGTTCAAACCAAACATTAACCCCCCAGATTTCATTAGCAGAGGTAGTGAAATTCAAGTCCCCAGCTAATATGAGAGAATGTTCCAGCAACAATCTGTTAATTTGGCAGCTTAGGGACAAATTCTCTCCATTTGACTATCTTCCTCATCAGAGTAGCCCCTAATTGCCCTTGGAAGAATTTAATTTGGTTAAGGAAAAAATTAATTTTTGGAGTGAAAACCCACAATGGCACAAAAGTCGAGGTAGGCCTAGAAGAGAAATTAGCCTTCCTCCAACGCCTATAAATACAAGTAAAGTCACTCTCATTTGGACACACATCACATCACATTCTTCTTCTTCTTGAGGTTCGATACATCTGAAAATTGCAGGTCTTCATCCACACATGCGAAGAGGAGAGAGAGTAAATTGTAGTAGGTCGAAATTTGTATTGGACCAACACTTTGACCAACGTTGACTTTTGGAGTTTGGGCCTTGTTTGACTTGACTTTTTGGGACTGTTTTGGAGGCCGAATTTTTGGGCTCAAAGACCGAGGTTTTCTGGGCATGTTGACTGAAATTCACTGCAGACCACCTCTCTCCATTGACCAAAAATGACGTGGAAATCTAAAATTATCCGTAACAATTCTTCAACTGTGTTAATATTCAATTTCCCATGGTAAGGCGGAAAATTAAACTAACAACTTAACACTTAGGAGTGTCTTAACAATACAAGTCATGTCTACAAATGCATTCCACTTAAACAAATGAGTATTTATATTTTTATCAATTTTTTATCAAGATTTCTTAATTTTTAATGTTTATTTCTTTACATAAAGCCATTTTTCATTACATGAGACAAGAAACGTGAGATTTATTTCTTCATTATTGAAATACATTTCAGTTTCTTTGTCTTTACATATAAACCACTCTTCATTATTTTCACTTTGAACGAGCATACAAAGTGGATCCATTTAACAAATTTGTGTGGACAACTTTCTTTCTTCTTGGTAGAGTATTTGGATTTTGCTCTATGTATGTGCATAATTCTTTCCAAAGGCAATTTATTTGTGTAATTGGCTTGCTTCTCCCTCCCTAACTATTCAATCTGGTTGGGTAGAGAAACATTGTCAAATGGTAGGGGATAGTCATGGTGGTTATTGTCTTGGTCACTAGAAAGCTTTGTAGATGCTTGGCCATCTATAGAGGTTTCTTAATTTTGGGTAATTAACTTACTCTAAAATGAAATAAGACATTCAATGTGTTCAGTGTAATATAGATATAAACAAAACATCTAAAGAAAAGTAATTGCACAATAATCCAGTCCAAGAAAACGAGGTTTTCCACAAACCAATTAAGCCTTTCAACCTTTTTGGCTTATTTGCTTATATCAAACATTTGTGCAGGGTTTCAACCAATTAACATTTCATTGAGTATATATCTACAAATCAGTGATTTTGGGATCAAATCCCACAAAGCAATTCTATACCTGCTCTTCAAATTCCTTCAAGCTTTTGAAAGCAAAACCAATGAATTATCAATATAATTTTACCATAATAAAGACAATTAGAAGGCGTTTAGCCAACTCAAATTGCTCATCCGTTAGGCTTGAACCAACATCTCTTCTAGAGAAATTCAACAATTCTAATTTAATAATCCTATCGGCCTCTCTTTGTACCTTTTGGGACAATTGCTAGTAATTATATGTATTGGCATTTTTCTAAATCTGGGTTGTTTTCCACGTAGCAATAAGAGTTTATTGTTGTAGAGACCATAGATTCACACCCCTCTTCGAAGTTAATTTCCTGGTGTTATGGTTTTAATTTTTTAGTTTATGTTATTTTTAGCTTTCAAGTTAATCCCCTCTTGTTATGGTTTTAAATTTTTAGTTTATGTTATTTTTTTAGGGCAAAATAATATAATGCATATATATTTTGAATTTTAATTTTGTATACAATATTTTGTCTGCTATTTTTCTGAAAAAAAAATAAAATACTTTTAGATATAATGTAGGTTTCCCAATTACTCATATTTTTTTTTAAAATTCTTATTTATAGAGTAATATATTGTTTTCAAAATATTACAACTATTTATTCCAAAAAAATAAATATATATAACTTAAATTATTATTTAAAATTTAATATGATGATGATGATGATAGTGGTTAATGTCCATTGAGACCAAATAGGTCTATCGGACCTATAATTTTCTTAGTTTTTAATTGTCTGGCTCCTCGTCTTTCTTGGCGAGATTGATGTTGTAGCTTTTTTTTTTTCTCTACGGTCTTCCAACTTCCTGTATCTTGCATCTCCTTCATCTCTTCTGGTTTTTGGGACATTGGTGTCTTAGCTTCGCGATCTATTGTGTTCATCCTCTTGAAGATAGACAGAGAAGAAGTTTGGTCTAGGAGATCTGCTTTGCTGTTAAATGAAGATTTATTTTGTGGAGTATCCGAATCCTCATAACTATTGATACTTGAGGGGTTGTCGAGTTCACTTTTTTGTTGCTTGGCGGGGCTTTCTCCCTACTTGTCTTGAGAGTTGTTTCTTTCTTGTGATTCAGAGTTTCCTCTAGAGTATTCTTTATTTAAATAATTATATGAAATAAATTTATTGACCGTTGATTGAGCTCTTGGAGGGCAGTTTGACTGTTGACTGTTGGATTGCTTAGGGCACATTTGATTGCTGTTGACTTTGACAGATTTGCAGACTTTGACTTTGACCATATTTGACTTGGTACAGATTTGATTATTGGCTCATCATTTGATATTGGTTGGTTGTCTTGTTGGATAGTCAAAGATTTGACTTTGACTCTTGGTTGGTGAATTTTGAACATTGTACTCTCTACTAAACATTTTATGACAATCTAATAAGAAGAAGAATTTGAAAGCGTTTTCCTGTTGAAGAATATAACTAGTATCGGTCTTCATAATTGTATTTTAGTCTTGATGTAATGTATTTGTCAAAAGAAGAAAAATAAATTTAATTATCAAAGAAATTGACTTATTAAAGCATGGGTTTCACGCTTGGGTCAATTGTTTTAGGTCAAAGCCTCCATTGAAGGCTTCTAGGGTTTATTTTCAGTGTCCTTGTCCATGTCATAATGTAATTGATATCCATATCTGCCTTGGAAGACAAAGGAATGAGAGTAGCTTTCATAAGAGGAAAAGTTCTCACGTGGCCAATGGAATCTCATATGAGAGATGCTTTCACCTTGGGATCTAGAGTTCAAGGACCATATAGAGTCAATGGGAGACCTCGACTGGCAATGGTCCACGACACCAATCATCAAACTGAGCTATGGCACCGCACGTTGGCATATCTACATTATGAAGCCCTACTGAAATTGAAGAAGTTAGCCTGTGGGATGCTTGATGTACAAACTCGACATGATGGAATATGTTCGGGATGTGCTAGTAGAAAGAAGACAAGGGGACCATTCCCCTCCAACAAGAATAAGACTGATGGAATTCTTCAACTCATTCATTCTGATCTTTGTGGACCCATGCCAGTGCACTCTCTTGGTGGCCATCTCTATTATATCATATTCATTGATGACTTCTCTAGGTTACTATTTGAAGCATAAGGATGAGGCTTTTGATATGTTCAAGGACTTCAAGGCGCTAATAGAGAAGCAAATAGGGAAGAAAATTAAGGTCTTCAGGTCTGACAGTGGTGGAGAGTACATTTCAAATGAGTTCATTCAGTTGGATTCATTTCTTCTTTCTCAATGTGATCTTTCACTTCTTGCACCTTTTTCTTCTTGATATGTCCTTCTATCCTGAGAGTTTGAGGAGTGGTAATTCTTGCCAATGCTTTACAAGATATGGTTTGATTCATTTCTTCTTTCTCTAGGGTGGGGTCCTGGCGTATATCTTCTTCTTTTGATGTTTCTTGATCCTTTTCTTCCTCCTCTTCATATTCTATGTAAAATAATTTCTTCTCAGCACACTTATGATCTTTAGTGCATTTGCTATCACAATTGTAACAAAGCCATTTTTCTCTTTTTTCTTCCAATTGTTGTGGTGTAACCCTTGTAGGTTGTGGAAGGCTAGGAGAAACAACACTTCCATATTTATAATTGTAAGGGGTATGCTTCCTGGTTTCCATAATTTTGCTTTCCACTATGTCACAAAGCCCTTTTACTCTTTCCAATTGTTGTGGTGTTGCTCTTTGTATCCTCATAATGTGCTATCATTTCCTCCGTGAAAATTGACCACGTAACAAGTTGTTTACGAGAACAAAGCCCTTCATACCATAAAAATTGATCCGGTTCTAAATATGAAGATGCAATACATACCTTTTGTAACAGTGGTACACCATGTAGATTAAAATATTGCTCCATCTGAAGTATCCAATTTACTGGATCCTTGCCATCAAACTTCCTCATCTTGCTTTTTCTTGATTTTAGGAGCTCGATCTTGAAACGACTGTAACTCTGTACTTCCAAATGTTAAGAAACCAGCTCACAAAAAGATAGAAAAGAGAGATCAACGCCTTAGAATTTAGCCTCTTCGAGGGGGCAACCTCCTTTACATTACACAAATGAACAATTCTTCGATGATACAAATGAAAAGACCTCCTTTCTATATATAGGAGTCTAAGGGGTCATAACATAATCAGAGCCGACATAACAATAATAATGTAAGGGTACAATAATAACAATAGTGGGCTTCTATGGGGCACAATAGTAACAATATGGGCACTAATTGGGCTTCTTGATGCTTTTGTATAAAATTCTTGTCCTCCCATGTGGAATCTTCAGCGGGTAAGTTCTTCCACTTGATGAGATACTTTGAAATTGATCGATTTCGTAGTTGTCGGGTTCTTGTTTTTGTGACTGCTCCAGGTTCCAATATGATTTTTCCTTCCTCTTCAATTTCTGGCAATATTGTTTGAATTGGGATCTTTTGCAACTTTTGAATAAGTGGCCATACTTCTTCGTCCTTCTTCCATTCATCCCTTGCTTCGTTTATCCAATATGGTTGGATAATAGAAATAGCACAAAACAATGCTTCCACATCCTCATCTTTGAAGAGTCTTCCCATTCGGTAAGGTCGCCATTTTTTAAGTGCATGTAGTATTGCCAACATTTCCTTCTCATAAATAGCTTGCTTGAGATGTAGCAGTAAAAATACCCAATCGCCTACATCAAAACATTTTTCACTACGATGTTGATCTACCTGTTGTTTCTTTTGATTTTGCACTGAAGTGGCGTTATCCTTTAAAAGTTGGAGAACTTGTTGTTGATGCTCGATGTGATCTTTCACTGCTTGAACCTTTTTCTTCTTGATATGTCCTTCTATCTCTAGAGTTTGAGGAGTGGTAATTTCTTCCAATCCTTTACAAGATATGGTCAGATTCATTTCTTGATGCTCGATGTGATCTTTCACTTCTTGAACATTTTTCTTCTTGATATGTCCTTCTATCTTGATAGTTTGAGGAGTGGTAATTTCGACCAATGAATTACAAGATATGGTTGGATTCATTTCTTCTTTCTCAATGTGATCTTTCACTTCTTGCACCTTTTTCTTCTTGATATGTCCTTCTATCTTGAGAGTTTGAGGAGTGGTAATTCTTGCCAATGCTTTACAAGATATGGTTTGATTCATTTCTTCTTTCTCTAGGGTGGGGTCCTAGCGTTTATCTTCTTCTTTTGATGTTTCTTGATCTTTTTCTTCCTCCTCTTCATATTCTATGTAAAATAATTTCTTCACAGCACACTTATGACCTTTACTGCATTTGCTATCACAATTGTAACAAAGCCCTTTTTCTCTTTTTTCTTCCAATTGTTGTGGTGTAACCCTTGTAGGTTGTGGAACGCTAGGAGAAACAACACTTCCATATTTATAATTGTAAGGGGTATGCTTCCTGGTTTCCTTAATTTTGCTTTCCACTATGTCACAAAGCCCTTTTACTCTTTCCAATTGTTGTGGTGTTGCTCTAAAGAAGGTGTTGCTCTTTGTATCCTCATAATGTGCTATCACTTCCTCCGTGAAAATTGACCACGTAACAAGTTGTTTACGAGAACAAAGCCCTTCATACCATAAAAATTGATCCGGTTCTAAATATGAAGATGCAATACATACCTTTTGTAACAGTGGTACACCATGTAGATCAAAATATTGCTCCATCTGAAGTATCCAATTTACTGGATCCTTGCCATCAAAATTCCTCATCTTGCTTTTTCTTGATTTTAGGAGCTGGATCTTGAAACGACTGTAACTCTGTACTTAAGGTATTTTAATATAAAGGTTCTCCTTAAAAGGATTTAATTTATAAAATTAGAATGAAAAAAAAGAGTTTACGTAGAGTCAAAGAACTCATTGTTAAAGGAAACGCTGTATTTAAGGTTATATATAAAGGAAAAAGATATATATATATATATATATATATATATATATATATATCTAAGAAGGTCCAAGTTATAAAATTATTGAAAGGAATACTTCTGGTACTCTAATTTATATAATAAGGAGAGAGGTAAAAAATATTATTATAAGGCGTAAAGGCGTTATCATTAAACCCTAAGCTCATTGACAAACTCAAAAGAAAATACACTTCAAATAAGTTAAGAAGGAACCGAAGACGAGTTCCACATATAAGTCAATTACTGAAGACAAAAAACCGATATTAATCTGGAAATGAAGGAAGAATTTCCTACAAGGTCTGTCAATTATAGATCATAGATTAATTACATTAAAATGAAGCATCCAAGGGAAAGAAATTAATATCGTTATCAACACAAGCAATGAGAAAAATTACATCAATATTAATTTGGCAAATCAACTATTAATTCAAGAGCCAAGCATTGGTGAAAGAAAAGATATTTTTGGCCAGAAGGAATATGAAATTAATGATTTACAAGTGGCAATTGATCATTATGAATGCATTTCTCAATTCAGTGTTGTAACTATGGTTAAGAAAGAGATTGACATAATTCTCAGTCTACCTTGGTTTAAAGAATTGGGTATGTTCATGTTAAACATAGAGGGAAAAATTTTGATGTTTCCTTATAAAAAGAAGTTGATCACACTCTAAGACATGACAATAAAGTGAGGGGTGATAATGCCCTAATCAGAAAATTTTAAAGATATTTCGAAACTAATCTTTCAAGATAATAATAAAAAATATCAAAGAAGCAGAAAGAGCTTGAAGAAGTCATCTCTAGTAAAGACAAAAATTTCGCGCCTCAGAGATCACAATAAAAAACTACTCGAACAAGTCAAGAAAGCTAAGGCCACAAAGAAAGAACTCAAGGAGCACCTATTAGAAAAAGAAGAGGAAAATTCACGTCTAAAGAACCTCAATCAAACATTGTTAGAACTTGGAACAAATCAAAAGTTTAAGAGATGAGGAGAAGGACATTAAGAATAAAACCAACAATCCAAAAAGTGATGAACTTTCACGCATCAAGAATCACAATCAAAAGCTACTTACGCAAATCAAGAAACTTAAAAATGATAAGAAATCATTGGAGAACAAACTAGAAGAAATTATATCAAAATTGAAGTCCCCAGATGAAACAACTCAAGTTGAAGAAAAAGGGACAAATACTAATCCAGTGAACATCACAATTATAGAAGATGACAAACCAGTAGAAGTGAAAACATACTCAAATGTTACAATTCAAACAATAGAAATTTCAAGTAAATATCCAACAGTTAACCAAGTGACTTCTGTATCTAAAGGAAATTAGATGCCTCAAGTAAGTCTAGAAATTGTCACAAACATGTTTAAGGGAAATCAAATCACAAGAATTCCATGTCAACATCCGAATCACAAGAGCATACATCTCTATTAGTCTACGAATATGTGTTGCTTAGAATAGAAACAACAAACATATCTTTCGAAGACTACTAATGTCAACACAATTCAATCTTGTGATAAAAATTCATCTAAAATATCCAGTAACTACAACATTCCATAGAAGATTAATCTAGGATGGTTAGATCCATTCTCAGTTTGACAATTTTGTTTATCACTCAGAGGATCATATTGTCTTGTATCAACGAAGATGACAATTTCGAGACGAGAAGACGTTCGAAACAAAAAAAGAGATCAAGCTTTTTCATCAGTAAGCTTTGAGGACAACTTTTCTAAAAGGGAAGACAATGTTATGAATAAAATATATATAAATAATATAAATATATAAATAAATAATAAATGTAATAATAACTAATTAAACAATAACTAATTATTGAAGAAGCATGTCTCTAAGGATGTGACCAGTCATGAAGGGGCACTTGCCTAGGCATATAAGCGGGCTCGCTCATTTGTAACACCATCGTCTCATATATCTCTTTTGTATTCACATGCACACACACACACATATATTTGTTATCCTATGATGGATACTTCTATATTCAAGATATTCTGAATCTCTCCGCTGCGTATACGAACTTTGTTCGTTACATTGTCACCACTAAATAGATGAGGGGTTAGTTACTAAGGTGATAGTGGCAACACCCCTGTCATTTTTTGCAACTGACTTTTTTGGTGAAGGCTTTGCACCAAGGTGCAAGATTTTGTAGCAATAGACATGCATATCCATATCAACGTTATTGAGGAAGGAGATGGAATACTCATCAATTCATGGAATGGGGCATTAAAAAACCATTATTTATTAGGACATTATCAAAGATCGCCAACTACTACAAATTGGAGAAGTTACAATAAACATAATCAAATGAAAGAAAATTGTGCAATAATTAACCACTAAGGGTTAAAAGAGAAAATAATTGAGTTTAGATGGATGGATCATCATTAATGGAATAACGAAAGTTGGAACATAAGAAAATCATATTACTTGGTTTCATATTTTGTAAAGGTTTTAACTACAGAGATTTGAGGACAAAGTAATCATATAAGGTCAATATTCTACATTTAGTATATTGTAATTAATGATAGTCATACCTTTTTGGAAAGGACATGACTTGTCAGACCTTACATGTAATTATACATATTTTTTGTATCTCAAAAACGTGTCAATTAATAATGAATAATTATTAGTTATCCCTTGAAGAATATATGGATCCATCCTTGTTATAATGGATGCTCAAGTGAAGTGACCAAGAGGTTCACTCCGTAGACCTTGACATTAGAATGATAAAAAATGGTTTCTACAACATGTGAACAACACAATTAAAGAACATAACAAGAATATACAACAAAATAGAGCAATACCTAACTTCTTCATTAAGTTAATGATTTTGATATACAATGGAGCCCAACATCAATCATCAACTTCAGGCTCCTATTTTCCTATCACTTATCAAATCTCTCAACTTTCCAAATCACCCATCTCCTATGAATGGAGAGAAGGTTCCTTCATATGAGGGTAGCTTCATCTCTCTTATAATAAAATACAATATTTTCCTAACCCACCCCATGACAAATCAAAGAGTAATTAAAAATTGTAGTTAGGCAAAAACCTCCAAAAATAACACAACAGTGGGCACATCCTTTAAATGAGTGTTTGACCATAAGTGCTTCATCAAATGATATAATAATGCCTCAATGGTGTGCCCTCTAATAGAGTAGAGCACGTAAGATGCATGTATGAAGAAAATAATAAAATACTCTCCCTAGGAGTGTGCTCCTCAACTACCTCCTCAAACTAGCAAGCGTGGTCCATAAGTTGCATGCACTAGTTTGCAAGCCCTCCACATAGGTGAACCGAACTCGAGGTGGGTCACTCCAACTAATGCATGGGTAAGTGCGCATGAGTTCCATCATGTGGAGCACCTTAACTCTTTTCCCTTTGGGATCTTTCATCAATGTGTAAACTCCCCATCTTCAAGGTGTTATGTCAAGTCTTTAAAATATTAGGTCGTCATCCTTGAAGTGGATGAATTAATGTCTTGGCTAAGTAAAACCTCATCGAATAATAAAATAATCTTCTAAGTGGCTATCCCTTCATAAATGTGCAACCACTACTTTAAAATAGCATGTGTGGACCCAAGTAACCTCCATCATGCGAAATGCCTAAGGTTTTGATCATGTGTCAAAGATAGCAATGAGTGCAACAACACTCTTGTAAATAACTTCGTAGCACATCTTCTAATGCGTAGAGACCCTCCAACAATGCAAGGAAGGAGTCAACAATAATACAATAATCATCCTCAACTAACTCCACATAGGTGTGTCCTAGAGAAGTGTGCCAACCTCCAACAAATCATATAATAATCTCCACCTTGCCATAGATCCACATTCAACCCAACAAACTCCAAGACCAAGGTGATGGCCCCTCCACTCAAGCAAAATAATATAAAATATGATGATCTACATCAACATGTGTGCCAATGAATGGGTAAACTCTGTCCAAGTGTTCTACCATGTAATAAAAGTTGTTCTTTCTAGCAAAACGCCACCATAGTAAAAATATAAGCCCCAGTCAAAAAATTATAAGGCTCATCCTAGGTTTGAACCTAGGATGCACCACCTCCCTCTGTTGTAGGGTTCAGTTCACTAAATTCAAATCTTGAGGTTCGAAATTTAGCGAACTGAAAAGTTTTATTTAAATTCATTTAGGTTCGTCGAGCCTCAAGGCCGAACCTTCATAAATTTACCATGTTTGAATTTGTGACGTAAATTGACTTAAAGATGATTTTCGAGAAAATTTTTAAGAGTTCGTTGGTTTAGGGTTTTATTGTTTATAAGTTTAATTAAAAAAATAGTGTGTATTGGCATTTGGTTCCGTTTGCCGCACCACTAGGAACTAGGGAATTTTTCTCTAGCTCAAACCCTACCCAAGCCTCCACCTTTAGAAATTTGTAGATCAAAATTGAATGTCGTTTTGTTGTGAATATTCTATCGAAATCGAATTCACCATTTTGATGTCAATATACTGTCGAAATGGAATTTGTTGTCAATATTGTAGTTTTCTTCTTATATATATATATATATATATATAAAGAGGGAGAGAGAGAGAGAGAAATGTATATAGTCAAATTTAATGGTGAACCTCATCTGAATCTTATCAAAAAATTCGAATTCAAATTAAACTTCATCATTGTTGAACTCGGACTATGTGACATAGCTACCTTCAAGGGGCTAATACATCAATATTACATCTTCAAACCTTAGGAAAAGGCTAGATCACTATGAAATCCCATGTGGTACCCCACTCTAACTCAAACTTTGGAAATAATATACATCAACAAGGGTACTTACATCATCACATACATATTCTCCCTAGGTGATGTCTAGCAATGTTACAATGTTATAAAGATATATCACCTAGGGAAACCCCACCAAGGAAATATGTACCACCACAACCCATCAACACCATAGGAAAAGGAAACATACAAAACCTGTTAAATCCATCAAGCATCAAGCATCAAGGATGTCCTTGCCACACATTCAACAAAAGGGGACCATGTAGAACACCCTCTCCTAGTGAAGAACCAATAACACATGTTGAATATTCACCAGGATGCTCCAAGAAAAATATGACACATGAAGTAGGTAGCATCCATATGTCAAGAGAGTGATCCATCAAGCAAAGGCATTAAAGTTGTACCAAACCATGAGATGACAACCAACCATAACTATCCACCATAGAGAAATAAATCTCCTTTACCCAAGATCTCCATCAAATAATTCACTGTCAAGAAGAGAAGAGGCTCCGTGAATATGTCTATCCCCAAATCCATCTAAATGCTCCATGGGTACCAGCTGCAAACCCCATCAAATGTGATGAAAATCACAATGTGAAACCTCATACAATATGAGGTGTATCAATCCTATAAATACATACTACAATTATTAGGGAATTCAATTTTATTGCTTCATTTATTTCTACCAGCCTGTTGTATTATTGGTATTTATAGTGTGATATGAATTGCTTATGAAATTTATGTTATTGGAGGTATTCTGCATGTATTGTGTATGGGAACAGTTGATTTCTAATCAACACTTAAACTAAGATAATGTAGTTTTAATGTTCTAGTTGTAACTTGTTTGCATTATTTGGATTAGTTCTTTATGCCGAAGGGGTACAAATAAGGCTTTCAATTGAGTTGAAACATCACCTGTTTTTGTAGCACGATGTCTTTTTATGTTGTGGTGTTTTTTTTTAACAATTTTTTTTAATTTTTTATATTGATTTAAAGAGAAATTTATGTTTATCTAATTTCTTACTTATTTTTCTTTATATTTCTGGACATAAAATTAATAAGGCTAATGTACGATTGTTTTTGTAGTCATTCATTTCAGAGATTTGCTGTGAAATCATCGAAGGCTTTGGAAGAAATTTCTCAGAGAGGTATCTTCTTTTGGTTCATATAAATTTTATAAATACTATTTTTGAAAGAGAACCTTTATGGTGGCTTTTTTTCTGAAGAAAATGTTATAAAGTAATTTAATATGATCTATGTGTTGTGCATTTAGTTTACAAGGAACCAATGCTCTGTAGTTATATAGAAGTTCGTTGTAATTTCCTTGGATTTTCACTGACTCTGAAAATCAACTAAATGTGATTAGAAGGCTATACCCAGAGGAATAATATATTGTTCTTATCTCTATACCATCCCTGAATTGATGACTAGAGCTCAGGTGCAGTAATTTCCTATTTGCCATTCTCTTGTTTTGAAGGCTTATATGCCTTTGGAATTGTGGAGGGTTGACTTTTTATAACTCTGGTGGCACTACCTGATGATCCAACCTGCTATATGCTGAGGATTTCCGCCACTCTACTATGATCGTTGAAATTGATCGAAGGCGCCAAAGATTCTGCAGAAGGATGTGAAATCATGTTGCATGGGGCTGCTCCCCAGTAATGTAGAAGTAGGAGGATATGGGCTACATTGAGCTTAACTTTTGGACTTGAATAAAAATCTTCGAAGAATTTTTAATGCCAATCCATGACTTTAACTTATTTGTTGGGGTTTGATTAAATACGATATCATTTCTTTTTGCTTCCAAATAAGAAACACTGTTTTAATCTTGAAAGGCTACCATGTAGAATGGAACTCTATAGACCATCTTACCCCTCTTTCAGCAAGGGTAACTATATTCTATTACAAAATTTTTTCACACCATTGTAAGCCCAAGGTCACAAGTCAAAAGCCATGTAACAACTATGTGAGGCCCTATATAAGGTATCCTAGATCTTGTGTCTTGTTATTTTGGTCAGACCATGTCCTATCCCTTTGAGTTCATCTTTGGTACCTTTCGTCTTAGATAGGATTGGAGGACCTTGGATGGGCTTACTTGAAAACTCATGGTTTTATGGGAGCTTGCTTTTGTAGGGGTGAACACTGGTGTATGGGCTAGTCTAACTCGCGTCAAGGTGCACCTATGTCTCGACTCTTACCACATGGTTATGAGTCTGTATAGTCTATAGGTGGCCTTGGCTTTGGTGTAGTATCCCTCGGATGTTTCTCATATCACAGTTTCATAGTTAGCAACATTTCACGCTTGCCAAGGTAGTTCACATTTCCCATTGCAAAGTGGTATTGGAAGTCAAAAAGTCAACATGGCTTCAGATTGTTCAATTCAATGAGAGAATGACACGCCATGTGGAATTTGTTTCGATTATAGAAGGGATGCTCAAGTTATGGCTAGTCAAAGCTAGTCAACAGTTGTTATAGGTTTTTTAGGAGTAGAATAGGGGGAGTGTTTGACAGATTTTCACATGCATTAAGGCAGAAGTCTAGTCAATGAGAGGAATAGAACCGATGTTTCTGTTTCTCCAAACTATCATGGGTATTAGAGATAATCCACTTAGGTGTGATGATGTGGTAATAGATTTTTAGGTGTCATAACAGGTATATTTTGTGAAATTTGACATGTAATATGTCAAAATTGGTTTACAAAACGAGAGGAACAAAACCCATGTCTTGGTTTTCTCAAACTCCCAAGGGCGTTAGAGATCTAGTAGAGGGAATGATTATGTGGCAACAAAGGGTATAAGTTGGTCAAATGAAGCAAGACCGAGATGAAATCAGGTCGAGTTATAACAAACCCAGTTGGTAGAATTGGCAAATTCAGCTAGGTTTTGGAGATCTAGAAAGAGGTGGTCAAATTCAATTTTTTATGCATTGAAAAGTCAAGTCAAAGGGTGAAATAGCTGTTGGAAAAGTCAAGGAGAAAATTGGAGCACTAAAGGCTACTATTCTTCATCTTGTTGACTTCTGGATCCTTTTCAACTGGAGAATTGGACTTCCATGGGTTTTGTGAGAGTGAATCCAATCTCTTAGTTGTCAAATTCATAAATTTAATGTAATATTTTATTAAGAAATTACTAAGTCTCCAACATGTGGATGATTAGTGATTTTTTTTTTTAGAGGAAGTCAAACTAGCCATTATCTCGCAGTTAGAAAATGTTTTATAAAAGGCTAGCTTCCCTTGTAGTAAAGTTATTGACTGTGAGATCATTTGCTGCCATAATACAAAGAAACCAATTTGAAAAAAATATTCTCGTGTATTGTGTATTGAGTTGATTCTTCTATTCCCTTCTTTCTTTATTTTCTCGCGTTTTTCACTATGTTTTATGAAATTTGTTTTGCAGGCACACTTCTTCCATTACAAATAAAGGTTGAGATTCATTGGGGGATAGATGGTTATGTGGGAGGGAAGATTTCCATCTTACCCTTTTGTAGTCACTAAGACTACACTTTTCCAAGTGTTGGACAAACTCTTGAGGGGGAATCTCCATTCAGAATTGTGGGCCATTAGTGCTAGTATTTCTACATTGGTTAGGGCATCTTGAATGAGTAGGTTCTCTTAGTGAGTTAGAATTTACCATTGACAAGTTCAAAGTGAAGAGAGTGGGATAGTTTCACTCCCAACTCCACACTCTTTTGTCTCGAAAGGAAAAGGTCGACAAAAGGTGGGTTGTGATCGCAACTCTATGAACTAGTAAACGTAAAAGGCTGTCATGTCCCTTCTCAAATGAATTAGTCATGGGGTGCAACAACACAATTTTGACTTCATTTTTGGCTTAGGAGGAGGACCCCACACGCGGAACTTAGGAACTATAGGCAATTCGATTTATTTCTGGCAGCTAGTGGAATGTGGGGGCCACCACATGCATAATTCGAATTTGGCCAAGGAATGCGTTGGAGGGAATTCGAACTAGTGGAAGGAGGGACTCACAAGAGGCTAAGGGGGTCCAAAGTGATAAAAGGGGATGGAGCTCTCATTTTGGAGCATTCTGATCATTTGATAAACAAACTTACCATTGTACGCTCTGCTGCTTAGCGAGTTTACCGTCTGTTTAGCCACGAATCTCTCACGGAGGAGATTCAACCTCTTCTTCGGGGGACCATTTTTGCCTGCTCTAGGTAGGCTGTTACACAGGAGTTTTCAGGGAGTCCGGTGCAGTCACACACTTCAGCCATTAGCGCAGGGAGGAAACTGCGTATTCTTGGGCAACCAGAGAACACACAGGAGGAGTTGGGAATCAACAAGGGGGGATTCATAGCTTGCTGAGAGAGCAGAGAATAGGTCAACAGAGGGATTCAAAGCTTGCTGGGAGAGCTGGGAGTTGAAGAGGTAGCATAGAAAAAGCAATTTTGCTGGAGTAGCAGCCAGCTAGACCAGCGCATGTAGTCAGCAGAAGTCCTGGACAGAGGTGCTGCACATAGGCCTCTATAGCAGCGAACTCGTGGTGCTGGGAGAGTAGTCATCCGGGCCAAGGGTCATCCAGGGAGCAAGGAGTTAGTCAATACAGGTGAACCCAACATTCTAGGGGTATTTTCAGAGGGATTTGCAGGTTGTTTCCTGCAAGTCGAATTTGGCAGTAGTAGCTGGGGAGAGGCTCCAAGGAGGCCGAAAATCCAAAGTCAAAACCAGAGAAATTCCCTTCTGGGTTTTTCTGGGTTTTGTCCAAGGAGTCTAAGGCTGAAAGGACATAATTTTCTGGGCAGTTTTTGGGCACATTCCAACAGGTTGAAGTTCAGTAGGACGACAATTTTACTAGGATAACGCAGTGCAGAGTGGTGTAGCAATTAGGCAGCGTTTAGCTCAGCTATTCCATCTCTTGGGTTTGGTCCAGCTTGTTCTTGAGACAAGCCCAGGTGCACTACTCCATTTTATATTGTACCTATGCTCTCAAATTTTATAATATATGGCTCAGCGGTTCTAGTTTTACAATGTTTTATGGGTGTGTGATACATGTTTTTAATTTTATGTTGCTGCATTGTTTTTTTATTTGAAATATCACTTAAATTCCTGTTTAGGAACATTACACACATCTTCTTTTGCCTTAAGTTTGATTTCCTCTATTCTGCATAGAGACCACATTTCATTGAGAGTGGTTGCTTCCTTCTTGGCATATATGCTTGATGTGAAGTTTCCCCACTCCTCAGGTAGAGCATTGAGTACTACAGTTGTCATTTCTTTGTCAGACATGACGTCCCCAAGCTCTTGAAGTTGATCTCTCATTTAAGAGATTTTCATGAAGTAGGGAGCTATTCCTTCCTTTGTTATCTTCATCTTGTACCATTCATTCATCTGAGATATCACTTCTCCGGTTGTGGATACCGAGAATAACTCTACTAACTTATCATAAATTTCTTTTGATGTCTCAAACTTGGAGACATAAGGAATGAGAGAGTCTTTGATTGATTCTATTAGAATCCTTTGAGCTCTTTTCCCATTCTTATTGTACTTGGCTAAGGCTTGAGTTTGTTCCTTAGCAGGGATAGTGATATTCCCTTTGACATGTTCTAGGAGTTCATTCTCCTTGAGAAGTAGATCAATCCTCTTCTTCCATGCAAGAAAGTTATTGGTACCTACCAATTTATTGCTTTCCTTGCAAAAAGACATTGATGTATATTCAGAAGGGGACATGTACTTACTTGATAGATTTTGAGATGTAGTGGATTTGATTCCTCTTTGAAGGCTTGATGGAATGCCTTCCTAGGATCTTGATGTTCTTCAAGTTGCCTTCTTCAAGTGGACTTGCTTGATGACTTGTAGCTTGATGTATGTCCTGCTTCAATCTGCTCTTCTTTGTAGGTGCCTTTCTGCAAGGCTCTTCTTCTAGCTCTGTAGATCTCCTTGATGAATGATCGATTGTAGACCCTTCTTGTCCTTGAAGTGATTGAGACTTCTAGGCTTGATGCTTCGACTTTGTAGATGCTTCTCCTTGATGACTGTTCTTGAGTTTCCCTTTCCTTGATGTGTCACCTTAGCTTCGATACCATGTTGAAGAATCTAGGGCAAAGTAGTGTAGTGTGATTCTTTGTTACTTGATAACAATTTGTGGAGTATTTTTACTTTTCCTTATTAGCTTAATCTTCTTCTTCTTCTTATTAATGCATGTGTGTGTACTTCATCAAATTGCTACCAAAACATAAGAACAAGAACACAAGATGTTGGCTCTCTGCCAGGGCCAAAACCTCTCTTCTCTTGAGAGGAAAACCTTTTAGTGAATTTCTCTTATTGAAGCTTCTATTGATTAATGCCAAACCCTAGACCCCTGACAAGAGTATCCTCCAAGCACAAGTCAAGTCCTTCCTTCTTTCTCCACTTTATTTCCTGGCACTTCTTCCGACACTTTGTTCTCCAGCACTTCGTCCTCTTCTTCTGGCACTTCGTTCTCTTACTATGATTCTTGTCTAGAGATAGACCTTCCTTGAGTGAGTCTTCTAGATGAGGTGTTCCTCTTCTATCCCTTGCTCAAGTATACTTCAACTTTGACCAACCGAGATCCTTCTTGAGTGTATGACTGTTTTGCTGCCCTAGTTTCTCGCACGTGTGGGAGGATTACTAGGTGTTATATGCTCTTCTCTCCTTCGCTTGAGTGTCTTTCTTCTACGCTGGAGTAGGAGGCCTTGTAGGCCAAGTTTTAGCCCCAAACGAAGATAGATGAGTGTCTATGGATTGCTGCTGTCCTAGCCGCAGGGACAACCCTTTGTTTTCCTCACACGTGTGACTGCAGCAGCCCTAGAACAAACCCCTTGACTTCGGTGGTATACCCTTCCTCTTCGCTGCCCTTGGAGACCCTCTTCCTTCGCTCTTTCTTCCTTTTACCCTTCACAGATTTCAGAGCTCATTGAGTGCATTATGGAGGAGTGGACAACCTCTATATATAGAGGTCTGTCCCTCCATTTAGGCCGACTTGTCAACTGTTTGTAGGCCGACTTGAGGATTGCTAGGAGGCTGATTTGTTGAGCAGACTTCAGATAGTTTCCATGGTGGTGTAGCATGCTTGAAGGAGCTTCTTGATGGTGCCATTGCATAGGAGTAGACTTGACTTTGCTTGGAGGTTTTCCCTTTGACTTTAATATATATTTATACATGGTGTAACATGCCCTTAAGGCCTTCAACATTTCCTTTTGACTATTTGACTCACCTATAGCACTTTGACATGTGCTAGACCTACTTCAATGAGCAAGAAACTCATTGACATATATTATAAAAATAATATTTCTTTTCTTGAATAAGTACAAATATCAAAAGTACATTTATGAGGACCGAGCCTAGTTACATTTCCTTCAACAAGGCGGACTACTAAGGTGACAGTGGCATCCACCGCATTGTTGTGTCTTGATATGGCTTTTTCCTTGTGAGGCATCTCACAATACCTGCTAGATTTTGAGGCAACAAGACCCTTACAAAGTTGCGGAGATTCTTGGGATCATGCAGTTATTACAGGTGCTTTGTTAAGGGATTTTTGCAGTTGGGTGCACCCTTAATGGATCTCATGAATAAAGGGGCGTTTAGGTGGATAGAGGAAGCTCAACAATGATTTGACAATCTCAAGGAGGTTATGAGTACTTGTCTAGTATTGACACTTCTCGATTTCACTCAATCCTTTGTGTTTGAGTGTATGCTTTGGGAGAGGGTATAGGAGTTGTGTTGATGCAAAATAGACTTTCAATAGCATTTGAAAGTCGGAAGCTTAGGGAACCAAAGAGGTTCCACTCCATCTATGACATGGAGATGCTTGCCATCATGCATGCTTTGGTGAAGTTTAGATAGTATTTGGTAGGTGGAAGATTTGTGGTTAGGGCTGACCACAATAGTTAGTGGTACTTCCTAGAGTAGACAGATCTAAATGAGAGGTAGCAAAATTGGATAATCAAGATACAAGCTTATGGTTTCGACAGTGAGTATATGAAGGGCAAGAAAAACATTGTTGATGATGTCCTTTCCAGGAAATCAACAACATTCTCCCTTATGGAGATTTCAACTCTTTGGAAATCACACCTACTAGTGGAGTATTCAAAGATTAAGTTTGTTTGTGAGTTGATGGATGGTATGTACAAAGTGGTGGATGATGTTATTATCTATAAAGATAGAACATGTTTAGTCCCTGAGTCCACTCTCAAAAATAAGATTATGAGAAATGCTCATGATTCACCATTAGTAGGGTGACCTAGGTATTTCAAAACTCTTAGCAAATTAAACAAAGTTTCTCATGGAAGGGCCTCAGGGACAATGTGTAGCGACATGTGACATAGTGTATGACTTGTGAATAGAACATGTCAGAGTATACTCATCCTATAGGTTTATTGCAGCCTTTGCCCATTCCAGAACATAAGTGGGAGAGTGTGTTGATGGATTTCATCATAGGTCTACCGAAGGTGGAGTGCCGAGATTGCGTTTATGTAGTTTTTGACCAGGCTCGCCCATTTCTTCATGATTTCATCAGAGTGCAAGGCAACACAGTGTTGAGAAATCCTTAGGGCAACAAGGTTAGGGTTATATCAATTTGATTTCTCTATCCTTTACACTTTCTTGTGATGTTTCTTATCAACTCTTCTTTTGTAGTTATTATATTCTGATCATCAAGAAAAATGCCAAACAATGAATATCACAATAACGACAAGAGAACACAAGGTGTAGGCACACAACCATGGCAAAACCCCTCTTTGAGAGGAAAACCCAGTAAAACTCTTCTTCAATAGTAGAACCAAATAAAGTTGAGACATCCAAGACCCTTTGACCTAGACCAAGACCTCCCTTCATCCATCAAGTCAACCTTCCAAAAGATGTTTAAGACAACTATCTTTATGCCATAGTTTTCAGGGTCTCAGTCTTCCTTTTGTGTGCGTCATACAAGTATACTTCAGTCCTACAATCATACTAGCAAACTTCAGGCCTGTTACTAACAAACTTTGATCCTGCAATATTTTAGCAAACTTCAGTCTTGCAATATCTTAGCAAACTTTGGTCCTGCAATATACTTTTGTTCTGCAATATACATCGGTCCTCCTCTTTCATTTTTCTTTCAATAGATAACTCTTCCTTTATGCTTTTTCGTACTTCTTCATCAATAGAAATTGCAAATTGAATTCATGTTGGTTGGTTAATCTTCACAATAGGACGAATGCTCCTTTATATATAGTCTTTACAAGGTGGACATGTCCCTTCATGAGGCCGACTAGACTGGTTAAGTGGCCAACTTGATAGGAGGCAAGGCCATAGTTTTCAGGGTCTCGGTCTTCCTTTTGTGTGCGTCATACAAGTATACTTTGGTCCTGCAATCATACTAGCAAACTTCAGGCCTGTAATCGTACTAACAAACTTCGATCCTGCAATATTTTAGCAAACTTCGGTCTTGTAATATGTTAGCAAACTTCGATCCTGCAATATACTTTTGTTCTGCAATATACATCTATCCTCCTCTTTCATTTTTCTTTCAATAGATAACTCTTCCTTTATGCTTTTTCGTACTTCCTTCATCAATAGAAATTGCAAATTGAATTCATGTTGGTTGGTTAATCTTCACAATAGGACGAATGCTCCTTTATATATAGTCTTTGCAAGGTGGACATGTCCCTTCATGAGGTTGATTAGACTGGTTAAGAGGCCAACTTGATAGGAGGCAAGGCCGTCTTGATGCAGGAGGGACAAGGCATAATTTTGAGATAAAACATTTTTCTTTCTATGACACAATGAACCCAAGAAGGGTCTTTTACATAATGACTTTGATTTTGACTTAAGATACAAACACTAGAGCACTCAATGGGTGCTTTTGACCTAAAGTAAACCAGGCATGAAACCCATGCTTAATAATATTTTTTCTTTTCTTTCTTTATGACAACTACATTACATCATGACTCAAATACAATTATGAAGACCGATACTAGTTACATTTCTCAATACTCCCTCTTAACTAGGGAGGTATTCATAATTGTACACATAGGTACAAGGATGAACTCATATTGACATGTTCTATGAAGAGTCTCAGCACACGCAGTGCTATGGACTAGATACTTGACCAAGGTATATGTCCGGTTGGGACTAAGGTGTTATCCAAGCTTCTGCCACTATAGGTACCATCAGGTTTCAACTCTAACACCAACCCATAGGGATCTAGGTATCATATCCAAGGTCGGAGCTCCACAAGACCAATGATACCCTCCCTACTTCGGGATCTAGACATCATCACAGGTCTACCAGATGTCCTCCCAAGCATCATACAGGCACGTAGCCCAAGATGCTTCATCTCTTCCTATAAACTAAATCAGATATATCCACCAATCTAAGCATGCTTTCAAAATGTTCAACCTTCTTATGAAGAGATCTACCTATACAATCACAACCCCAAAAAAGAAAAAAACTTTCAATACATATATATGTTAGCGCAAACCTCCGGGGTCCTCAATCATTATGATGCTGCTTAGGTCATCACAATATCCAAACTCACTTCTATGGAAACTTTCTTAAACTTTTGCAGCAACACCAAACTTAACCTCAACCCTTCTTCTAAAACATCCAAGTCTTGTTCACAACTTTATCAATCACGAATAACAATCTGTAGTGCTTTAGCTATTCTCCGATCTCAATCATCCGCATCGTCTTTACATCAATTTTTCAACTGGAGGAGATTCACTTTTCAATCAAGCTCCCTCTCAACTAGGGATATATACTTTTTCCTTTATCCAAGTTTCTTTTCAACTTAGGGGATAAGACCATCAACAATTTTATTCTTCCAGCCACACGGGCTCTTTCTTTCGCATCATCATTTCATCGGAGAACTTTAACCATCATGCTCATCATCATTAATTACGAGGTAGGTGAACATCTTCAACATCTTGAAGATTATGTACTTGCAAATTTTCAACAACAAGTACAACCAAGTACAAATATACATCAACGCGAAGTTAACTTTATCAAAATAGGGTTAGCATGTCATTAGAATGGGAGCATCAAAACAACCATTACCAAACTTCAGATATCCACAACCTGAACCTAGTTAGATCCACAATCAACAAGGGTTACATCTTTGATATCACAAACCCTAGATTCCATCTTTTCAAGATTAAAGCCTTGAATGTCAGCAACTATATCGAGTTAGCATTTCAATCATAATGAAAGCATTTCTATATCTAGGGTTTTATTATCATGCTCTACTAGGGTTTTGTCGTAAACCCTAGATACAAATAACAAAATTATAATGTTAGATATACAACAACTCGATCAAGCTTGGGTTTCAATCAAACCGAAGCATAGACACCTACGGTTTTATTCCTAGGATCTTTCATTACAAGGGTTTTGTTATAAACCTAGTTTATCCTAAAAATCTAGGGTTTCATCATATAACCTAGATATCAACAACAAACCCTAAAATGCTAGGGTTTCATAACATCAACAAATCCTAAACATCAAGAGAGTAGGATTTCATCATATGGTCTAAACTTTTATCAAGAAACCCTAAGTGGATTAGAGTTTCATTATTAATATCAACGTACCCTAAGCATTAAAGAGTTAGGGTCTGACAATGAACCCTAATGATTAGGGTTTTACCAAAAATGGACAGATAACAAAAGATAGTATGATAAGGTAGATTCAATCTAGGGATTAATCACCATAACAATATAGAATCTTAATGATTCTATAGCAAATCCTAGACATTAAAAAGTTAGTAATATAGAGTATTTAAAGATAAAATGTTTGAACCTACTTAGATGAAGACCTGTTATGAGTCTTTATACATACCCTGAGGTATTTCTATCACAAACCTTGTAGGGCTTCCTTATATGTCTCCTTTTGAAGATTCCCTCTGAATCTGCTCCTTATTTGTGAAGTATGTCATATCAATATGATCGTCACTTCTTTATGTACCTGCAACATTTATTGACAAGCACAACCAAAATATACAAGTACAATAGCGTGATGATTATTTAGGGTTTTCATTATCTTTTAGAGAATGAATTCCTAGGGATTTTGACCTTAACTAGCTCTAGGGGCATTATGTCATCATTCAAATCCAGTTTTCCATATACATTGGACTATTTAGAAACCCTAGACATTATAAGATAGAGTTCTAAGAGGGAATTGATTACAATCCCTAGATATTAACAATCTTTAATACAATGAGAATTTTCAAACCCTAGAACTAAATCCTCAAATAAACATGCTATACTTACCTCAAGATTACATACCTTTGTCTTCTATGGTTTTATCTTCCATTGAGTTTATTGCAAAACAAAGGCATTGTGTTAGATGCTTTGAGACATAAAACAAGATTAACACCTACTTGAACACTCAGTTCTATTGATTTGCTTCAAGCTGCTTCCTCCTAGGATTTCTTTCAATGAGCCACACAAAAGTGAAAGATAATGCTGCTGCTCCTCAACTTCTAGAAGTGACTGCTACAGTTATCCAAGTTGATCCTTTTGGACACAGAGATAGTAGCCTTACTCAGAGACCTTCTATTACTACTTCTACCTGTAGCTTTCTTTGTAGACTAGACCCCAGGTCTAGGATCTCTGAAAAATATCAATCTGCCCTTTAAAAGATATCTTATAGAGAGTGACTGCAAAATGGTTCTGAGATAATATCCCTCTGATTAGGGCTTCCCCAAAACACTGGTATCTGTATACTGGATCAATACTCAGAGATTCTTTATGTCTAGAAGTGAGCTCAGAATGATTTCAAAAGAACTGCTTAGGTTCGGACTTCATATATAAGCATGTCCTTGCTTCAAAACGACAAAAATTCGTAGGAGAAGAAGCTGCTATAGGTCTTAACAACAACTGTTGTTTACTTTTGTTTATCAAACACTGAGAGGATCTCCAAAGTCAACTTCCTATTCCACTGTTCAAGTTCGGATTACATGTATATATATTCCACAGGGCTGCTTTTTTCTACCACAAAATCTCGACTTCTATACCACAGTACAGGTCTGCATTTTTTCTCTTCAAGTATGGTGACTGTAGTTTCATGTGGTGGCTGTAGCTTCAGGTTAGGTCTTCCAAGAATAGGCCAACAAGTCTTCTAAACAGTTCGTTCTTGCTTGCCTCCTTAACTGATTACAAGGACTACTTGTAGTCCACTAATGATACACCTCTGACTTGGTTCGATCACCCACCAACATGCACAAAGTTCTGAACCATGAGATTTCTGAGATAGCACCAGAATTCAGATCCTTGATGGAGATTCCAGACCATATGACTTAGGTACAGGACTTTGTTCTTCTTTTCAGGCATCTCAGTCTTGTCAATGCTGCTTACCTAGCCTCTTGGATCTCTGGAACAGAGCTTCTAGGCTCCTCAAAACCTCTCGTTTTCCTAGTCCCGGCCCGTGTTCTAGTCACTATGGTATGGCCTTACAAATGTGCCCAGAATTTTGTTCTTCTTTCCTCTAGGAGCTTGGTCGTAGGTAACTAACTTTTATCCTTTGTCTTGAAGCCTTCTACCACTCTAGTGACCTTATAACTGCCCTTATGCCAATGAACCAAGCTCTGAAACCATGTTAAGAAATCCTTAAGGCAACAAGGTTAAAATTTTATTAATTTGATTTCTCTATCATTGACACTTTCGTGTGATGTTTCTTATCAATTCTTCTTTTGTAGTTATATATCCTTATGATCAAGACAAATGCCAAACAATGAAAATCATAAACACAACAAGAGAACACAAGATGTAGGCACTTAACCAGGGCAAAACCCCTCTTTGAGGGGAAAACCCAGTCAAACTCTTCTTCAATAGTAGAACCAAATCAAGTTGAGACATCCAAGACCTTTTGACCTAGACCAAGACATCCCTCCATCCATCAAGTCAGCCTTCCAAAAGATCTTTATACCATAGATTTCAGGGTCTTGGTCTTCCTTTTGTCTGCATCATACAAGTATACTTCGGTCCTGCAATATCTTAGCAAACTTCGGTCCTGCAATATACTTTGGTCATCCTTTTTCATTTTTCATTCAATAGATAGCTCTTCCTTTATGCTTTTTCGTACTTCCTTCATCAACAGAAATTTCAGATTGAATTCATGTTGGTTGGTTAATCTTCACAATAGGACGAATGCTCCTTTGTATATAGTCTTTACAAGGTGGACGTGTCCCTTCATGAGGCCGACTAAACTGTTGAAGAGGCCGACTTGATAGGAGGCAAGGCCGACTTGATGGAGGAGGGACAAGGCATAATTTTGACATAAAATATTTTTGTTGGAGATTTCCGGAAGAGAATTGTGTAATGGATTTATGATCCATCCAATGTTTCAAATGGTTACTCTCCATCATCAGGGACCAAAGAATTTTGTGAATAAATGTGTGCTAAAGAGCCTTTTTATAGGAGAAAGATAACCAAGTATCTGTTGGGTTAAAGTTTAGAGAATAGACACGATCAAAGTCAAAATGGTAAAAAAATTTTATTAAAATTAATTTGTAAGAAAGTTGATCTTTGACTTCGTTGAGATTTAAGTAGTTAGAGTAAATAAATTAGAAATGATAATTTAAATTTATATTTGACCAAATTCGCAATTGATAAATGAAAATTAAATAATTTGAAATTAAGAAATAAGAATTAATTAAATAAATCAAGGAATAATCGAAAAATAAAACTAAATAATTAACTAATTTAAAATTAAAATGAGAATTAATAATTAATATTTATTAATTGTAAATAAGAAAGTAAAAGTTTCATTAAAAAAGTTTTGAAAAAGGAATTCATATAAGAATATTTTAAAAAAAGAATTCAAATATGAAAATTTTTATTAAAAATTTAAAAGGGAATTCAAACAAAAATATTTTAAAAAGAATTCAAATATGAAAATTTAAGAATTCAAATATGAAAATTTTATTAAAAACTAGCTGAAAAATTAAATTTATAATTAAATAAAATAAGAAATAGTCAAATTGACCAAATGCTTAATTGAAATTAAAAGATTTAAAATAAAATAAATTAAAATAAAACTCAATTAAATATTAGAAATTAAGTAATTTTAAATTAATATCAATATAGAGATAAGATCTAATTGAAACTTGAGTAAATTTGAAAATTGATATTTGAGTATAGTTAGACTTTTGAATTTAAAAATTGGAGTAAATTTCAAAAATTGATATTAGAAGTCATTTAAATTTAAGGAGACAAGCAAGAACAAAGAGAATACAAGCCACTAGGAAACAAAGATAATGTAGGCCGAGATCAAACTGAAGAAGCATAGAAATTATTGGAAGAAAGAAAGGAGGGATGAAAACAAACTATTCTAGGGAATGAAGGGGAAGGACCCAACGAATACTTTAACCCAACATATACTTGGTTATCTTTTTCCTATAAAAGGCTCTTCAACACTCGTTTATTCACAAAGTTCTTTGGTCCCTGATAATGGATGGAGTAACCATCCGAAACGTTGGACGAATCATAAATCCATTACACAGTTCTCTTCCGAAAATCTCCAACAATACGAATAATTGTGGAAGCCTTAGATCACTTGTAAAATATTTTTTTCTATGACACAATGAGCCCAAGAAGGGTCTTTTACATACTGATTTTGATTTTGACTTAAGATACAAACCCTAGAGCACTCAATGGGTGCTTTTGACCTAAAATAAACCAAGCATGAAACCCGTGCGTAATAATAATTTTGCTTTTTACAATAATTTTTCTTTTCTTTCTTTTTGACAAATACATTACATCATGACTCAAATACAAATATGAAGATCGATACTAGTTACATTTCTCAACACACAGGTGCAAAGTTGTTTTTAGGGAGGTGTTTAGACTCTATAGGTTGCCTATGTTGGTAAAAGTTGTCATTGATGTCAATATGGCATTATTGAAGATGGCTAAAACTCTAATAATGTCCTAATGATAGAAACCCTAAAACTATAAGTTGATGGCCTAAACCTAGCATTGGTAGGTGAGAACCCTAAGGTGAAACCCTAACCTTAAGTATCCTTGCATTGCGAATCTAACCCTAGGTCATGAAGTATATGAAGATACTAAAGCAAACCCTAGATAATTCCTTAGAAGATGAAACCCTAAGTAATGAAACCCTTCTCTTGATGTAAACTATCCTTGGTACTATCTAAACCCTAAACCTATGGATGCATATTTCCTTATAAACAAAGATCCCATAAATAGAAATGAAGTAAATAAGCACCCAAAGAAGAGTTAAAAGAAAGGCCAAAAGGTGAGCCAAAGAAAAGTTAAAAAGGAACCCGCAAATACCAAATATAAGCCAAAGAGGAGATTAATTATTTAAAAAACACGACTCCTATTAAACGACATGTTTGTCATAAAAGACAAACTTTACATGATGGGTGCTACATAATTCCAAATGTTAGACGCTAAGCATAATTAAACATATAGGTTCATATTAATGTTGGATGCTAAGTGTATGCAAGTCGACTCATATCGCGTCTTTCTAACTTTTAGTTAATTAATAAAGAAAATCAAATTTAAATCATCACTGCGTACGTTGGCCCCAACACTACACGTCGACCCTCCACATTGGTGACGTTTCCACTCATTGATTCTGTATAAAAGCAAGGAGATTCAAATCAGATTTCCATAGGAGATCTCGGTAAAGATTTGGAGTAATAGAAAAGTTCACATCTCGTGAACTTAAGGAACGTATGAGCATTTGGGCTAACTCGAAGTGGCACATCTTTGAACTTGTGGAAAATGATTACACCCAGAATTGTGCGGATCTATGGTAACATATTTATCAATGTCGTGAACATCTCGATAACATCCTGATTTTATCTTGAAATCATGATTTTTTGGCCTAGCCGATGTTTGCTGATTTTTACCGATAATTTAATGGTACCTTGATTTTGCTGCTGTTTTCCAATTTTTATCGATATTTTCTCGATTTTTATGATTTTTTGGTTTCCGGACCCTTGCTGATTTTATCCCGATGTCGATGTTTGCAACATTGATATTTATTGAACCTGTGGTGCAGCGTTTACACTCTATAATTGTGGACAAAATTCGCACTTGTTGCAGACCTGTGATTCTCGGTCTTGTGAAAAACTCTGTGACCTGTGGCAGAGACCTTTATCTTCTGAAGTTCAAACCTATGACCAATACTCAACCCTCTTTTGGGTTCTATTGCTGGCATATACACAGCTAATTCCAGAGCTGTAGAATTCTTCAGCGGACCTGTGGAGTTTCTTTTTTGCGCGAAACTCTGAAGATAATTCATTCTAGACTTGATATTTTCTCGGCCCTATTGAAGCATTAAAATACGGTTTAATTGAAGCAATACTCTCGGCCTAAGTCCTCTGCAATTTCATGCATCCTGTAGAAGACTCATCAATGTACCCTTTGTGACTATGTAGAAGGAGAATTTGAAGTATATTCATTGATTGTGGAACTATTGGGACACTTTGAAACATGAGCACTAAACTTCTTGGAAGCTTGAAGAATTGTGAAGATATCCATTGCAGATTTACAATGATATTTGCTTGAAGAATTGTGGTGACATTTAGATTTACTATATCACTCTAACTTGGGTGATCTTGGACAAAACATTGAAGCAGAATTGAAGGACCCTCAAAAGTCGTATTGAAGTAACAATGCTAGGGGTTTGGGTTTGAATCTATTGGATAATCTATTGAAGAGAGTTTGAAAACTTGGCAAAGTGAAAGCTAAAAGCAACCTTGGGCAAACCTTGTGAAGATTGGAATCAGGCTTTGAAGAAAGCTTTGGAAACTTTTTTGGAAAAACCTTAGACATTGTTGAAGTCCTAATGGAATAGCCTTGAAGAAGGTCGATGGGTATCATGAAGAATTTTTGAGACACCTCTGCAAGTGGAAAAAGTTGTCATTGATGAATGTGTAGATTGTTGAAGACTTGTTGAAGATACCTTGGAAAATAAATTGTCAAGGCTTGTTACAAAAGTGTTTGGGAAGCCTTAAAGAACTTGTACTCATTATTGAAGAATTGAAGCAGTGGGTTGAAGCCCTATAGGTTGGAGCCTCAAAAAGACTAGGTTGGAGCCTGGACTAGTGGATAGGGTTGGAGCCCTAGAGATTGGTGCCTCATTGAAGTTCGAGTTGGAGCTTGGCACGGTGCAAGTCAGAGTTTGGTTGATTGAAGATTGGAGTCTTCATCTAGGGTTGGAGCCCTAAGCTATTGTTGTACTTGATTTATTGTAAAAGAGGATTGGAGTCCTCATCATTGATTAATAAAATTATTTATCTTGTTATTGTTCATTTTGTGTTCTGTTTATAAGTGATCTAAACTGGTAAAGTAACAATTGTAAAAGAAATACTGATTCACCCCCCCCTTTCTCAGTATTTCTAACAGCCTAAGTACATTGTTAGTGAGCGAGACAACATGTTTCTCAGTGCGTTTTGGCAGGAGCTGTTCAAATTGGCTAGCATCGAGTTAACTCCTAGTACTAATTATTGTTGAAATTTCTAAGTCTGACACTTCAGAAATCCCTACTGCATTATTTGGTTTATTATCTCCTACTTGTTCTTTCCATTAACAAGTTATATATAAATATAATACCGAAATAAACACAAATGCAGCCTTAACATATATACAAATCAACAACTGAAATAATTGAGACAATCACACAAGGGACATCGTTATTTTTGGACAATCGTCCCCAGAAAAACCCAATGCGGGAAAACCGATGCAGTAGATATGAGGGTTTTATTATTATGCAATTTCTGAATACATCTAGGGTGCTAGAAATGGCTCACCCAACAGAGAATGTCCTCGAAAGTAGTACCTCTCCTCAGAGACAAATATTCCGACTGATCAATCACCAAATGAACGATCCCACAACAACAATTACAGGTCCTTAGCTGGACAACGGAAGCTGCTCCAAGCTTCTCTGCTGCTCTTCGTCACTCTGCAGGGATTGCGTCACCCTTTCCGGCTCACCAGCACCCAGTGTGCCCCACGAAAATTCTCCCAGCACTGCCTCGTGGCCCTGCGTCAACTCTGCTAGCCTTTGCGTAACTACTGAAGCCTTTGTGTCAGCCCTTAGACCCTCTGCGTCACCCACGCTGGCCTCTACAGCTTTTGCGTGGCTCCCAGCTGCCTCCGCGTAGCACCCAACTGCCTTTGCGTAGCACCCAGCTGCCTTTGCGTCAGCGTTTCCAAGCTCTTCGTTGTCTCTCTGACACCATCTTTGCCTCTCTGCTATGTATTCTTGGTCTTGTGCCAAACTTCTCCTCGCTGCAACAGATCACTGGTTCGATTTTCTCAGCAAACTCCGCTCCAGAAAATCGAACTAACTGATCAATTTCGTGTATCTCTAACTGACCCTCAAGCCTCCTTTTATACTTTTCCTGTTGAGTCTTCAACGACCTAGATTAAGTCCCTAATCAACGGCTAAGATTAAATTTGGCTTGATCCATGTCATTTAGAACATTCTCACCCAGTTTTATATTAATACCCATTAATATTTTAATTTTCTTAAGTTTAGACTTGGGAACTCCATTAAAAATATTAATTATTTTAATATCTCTCCAACCAGGTGGAATTTCCCCAAACCATTTCTGGGTCTTGGAGATCTTATGTGTCTTAGCCTCTCCACCAATTTTCATGGCTAGAGCACATCCGATGCTACCACACATAAACAATTATCACCCTCAGACGGATTGTCAGACGTAGATTGTGAACAAGTGGTTTGAGGGATATCTGTGTAACTGTGTTAGGACATTAAAAGGCTTAGATCAAGTGGTTTCATCTAGGAGAACATTACTACAACACCACTTACCACATGTTTATTGGTATGACCATATTCCAAGCATTGAATGCTGTGATGCTCCTTCATTTGTGGATTTGGCGTTTAGGGACAACAGGGCTCCTAAAGCCAAAGACTGGATAAAGGAGAGGCAAGATATCCTCAAGGTTCTTAAGGAAAACTTGTAGGTTACCCGGAACCAACAAAAGATGTATGTAGACAAATACAAGGTCGAATGTAGTTTTGAGCATTGTTTTAAGATCCGGCCGGCTCGGAACCGACTCGGCCGAGTTGGTCCGAGCCGGAAAAAAATTTCAACCCGGCAGAAAATTCGGTTCGGTCGGCCGAGTTATGACTGACCCGGCCGAGTCATAGCATGACTCGGCCGAGTCAGTCATAACTCGGCCGACTCGGCCGGATCCGTAACTACTCGGCCGGGTAGCTGACAGTGGCCAGTGAACCATAAAAACATGCCTTTTTTGATTTTTTTTTAAATTTTTCTAAGTGTGGGGGACTCCAAAGGGGTTTATGAATTAGTTTGCTGGTCTTTGGGGTCCATTCCCCTCTCCTAAACCCTAGTATTTGATCATATTGCCCTACTAAGGCTATGCTATTCATGGTAATGTTAAATTCTTAAAGTAAAAGTGACATTCTCCTTAATCTTCATTTTCATCCTTTTACTTAAATTTTTAACATTACCATGAAATGACTCAGGATGTTTGAGAGTGGTTCTGACCTCATTGGATTTCATATGGAGAAAGTAGAATTTTAGATTTCATTCAAAATCCAACAGACTTATCGGTTTTTCAGGATTTCAGGATTGGGGGATTGCAATGTTTCCATTGAATTTTGTCATGTATTAGGGTATGGAACTCGTATTTAATGAAGAGCACCAATCCCTCTATGTACCTTGATGTTAGTGACATTGGTTGTCGAACTCCTCTGGGATTTGCTCCCAAACCGGGAGCTTCTGAAAATGTCGCTCTCGCTCCCGTTTTCGCTCCCGCTCCCCGCTTTCGCTCCCGCTCCCAAGTAACACTGAGCCAGATGATGTTGGCAACTCTAGCAGTAGCTAGTAGTACTGGTCACAAACTTTTGTTGTAAAGGCCATTTCTAGCCTCCTTAGTTATGTGTTTTTGTTTTGATCTCTATATCATCATCAAGTATGTGTTGGACAGTGCACTGGGTGCCATTTTAATATAATGGATATATTCATGAGCCTACTTTGATCATATGTTGTCTTCTATCTATATTCTAATGCTGTGTGTTTGGAAACATGAATGAAAATTTTTAAAATTATGAATTTTTATAAAAAATAAATATTTAATGTATTTTTTACAACGACTGAGTCATTGAAGTTGAGCCGGCTGAGTCGCTACCGAGTCGGAGTCGGAGTCGGAGTCGACCCTCGGCCGAGTCGGAGTCGGAGTCGACCCTCGGCCGAGTCGGAGTCCGAGTTAGAGTTTTAAAACATTGGTTTTGAGGTAGAGGACTTGGTTTCCTTGAGGTTGCAACCATACAAACAATCTTCTTTGAAGAAAAATGGTGTAGAAAAGGTGAAACCATGCTTTCATGGTCCCTACAATGTAGTCTAGAGAGTTAGGGAAGTCGCTTACAAGCTTGAGTTGCCAAAAGGGAGCAAGATTCATAATGCTTTTCATGTATCATGCCTCAAGAAGGCATTGGGGCAATAGGTTATTACATCATAAGAGTTACCCCCATTGGACAAGGAGTGGTAACTAGTATTGATCCTTGAGGAGGTTTTGGAAGTTAGGGAAAGGAAATTGAGGAGCAAAGTGATCAGATAATATCTTATCAGGTGGAAATACGTGCTAGAAGAGGACATTATGTGGGGAGGAGAGAAGATTTATAGCATCCTAGTTTGCAGTTGTTTCAGGGAAAACAATCTCGGGGAGAGAGGATTGTAATGGCCCTCTTCAAATGATCACTTCAAGAGAACGATTTAGTAGGCTATTTGATTTCCATTAGCTATAGTCAGTAGAAAGGGGAATCAATTGATTTAATTGTTTAATCATTAATGTCAATTGGGAGAAAAAACAAAATTATAAAGGTGAATAATTAAATTAAAAAGGTGTTATTTTATTTAATTGAGCAAATGACCCATGGTATGACCCATGATATAGACCAATGGTATTCTAATGATAAAAGAGGGGTTGGAGCTCATTGTTGGGGATGTTTTTTGATTATTTTCTCAAATCAATTTGAAGAGCTCTTGTAGCATCTGTGTACAGAGGGTGAAACCCTTGAATGAGATTAGTTTTGGTGGTAAAATACATCCACCCTAGCTGATCAGATCTTCCATTGGCTTTCAACATTTATCAAGAGTCATACATTCAAAGATTGTGGGAGCTGGAGAAGGAGGTCGTAGCATTCTTATATTCAAAGATTGTGGGAGCCAGAGAAGAAGGCCGTACCATTCTTTTGCAGACATTTTGCAGACTGTGGCACTTCTGGGAGGGCGTTTAAGTCCATATCAACAATTTGGGAGTTTTGTGGTTCAATTTGGCCTTCAGCAGCTTATGAGAGCCAACGAAGGCTGAGCTTATCCGTGTAATAGCCATTAGAGGGTTTGAGTGGGTTGAATTAGCAATCAACGTTTAGTGGGAAATCAAGAGATGCTAAATCTCTCATTTTATCAACAAGCTTTGGAGATTTTGGTGGGCGATACCAGCTTGATCTTATTGCTGATTTCAACACTATTTCTTTCAACTAACAATTGCTGGGTCGTGGCATCCAATAAAAGGGGGTCGACTCAGCTCCTCAAGCTTCACTAGAGGACTCATACGCAGTGAACCCAAACTCCCGGTCAAAACGAACTGCAAAGTCCTCAACCTCTGCTGAAGCTGCCACGCTCTGGTTCTTCCCCTTCTTCTTCTTCTTCTCCGGACACACAACTGCATAGTGTCCCATCTTTTGACAATTCCAACACTTCACCTTGGAATAGTCCTTCTGTGTGTTACCCTGTTTACCTTTACCTTTGCCTTTGCCCCCACCATTGCTTGTGGAAGCCTGCTTCTTCCCTTTGCCTTTCTTGCCTCCTGCCGACAGTGCTACATCCTCATCCTGCTCAACTGGCTTGGCTGCCCCAAGCTGACCTTTCCTGATCTCTGTCTGAATGCAATCATCCCAAAACCTCTCCCATGTGGGAAGGGTCTCACGTGCACAAACCCCATCAGCAAAGTTCATCCATGAACGGGGGAGGCCATTCACTGCAATCCACACCAACTCAGTGGGTGGAATGTCCTCTCCAACTGCTGCCAACTCATCTCTCACATTAGTAATCTTTGTGAGATATCCAGCTGCACTATCATTACCCATATTAATGGTCTTCAGCTTCTCCTTCAGGACCATTTTCCGGTTCTCATTGATACTCTGGTAGAGATTGGACAATGCTGTCCACATCTCATGGGCATTTCTCTTTCCTCTCACATGAGGAATGCAATGGTCTTTGACTCTGTCTAGAATCAGTCTCTTACCTTTGTTGTTTTTTTTATTATACTCAGCCAATTGAGTAGCATCAGTAGGCACAACAACATGGTTCTGTGTGGTATGCACCATGATATCCTAGACTTCTGCCTCCTCAAAGATGCCCTGCATTCTCTCCTTCCAAACGCTGTAATTTGTATGCCCATCCAACCTATCCTCCACCTTCAATCCCAATGACATCCTGATGTCCTAAAACTGAAAAATAGCACTGCTGTAGTAAAGATAAAACTATTGTTTGTGAAAAATCAGCTTGCTGGAATTTTCTGAGTGAAAAATCAGCAGGCTGTAATTTTCCTTCTTGCTGTCCCAAACTGCACTTCAGCACTCAAGCTCTGATACCATGTAAGAATTTCTCATTTCCCACCCCAGTTTTCAGTTTCACCTTATTTCTCCCATATAGTTAAATGCCCTTTCCCATATCCATACATTCAACAACTGAAAAAAATAAATTTTTGCTGAAAACACAAATTTTGGAAATTTTACAGAACGCTGGAAAATGCAGAAATAAAAATCAGCAAGTACAAACAGCCATTTAACACATTTAAACACGGTGATTTTTGGTCAAGATGACCCTCGAAAAACCCCCTACAACTCTTGGGGAAAACCAGTTCGAGAGCTCTTTCTTATTTCTGAAAATGCTTTTACAGTGAGAAAAATATTTAGCAAAAATTCAGCAAGCAAACTTTTACAACTTATCTCGTTTTCCGTGCCTCACAGCCAACTGGAAAATTGTTGTAATACTGCTGTACGGACTGTTGTACGGACCTCGATTTCTGTGCAGAAAATCAGCTGTACGACCCTCGATTTCTGTGCAGAAAATCTACTGTACGACCCTCGATTTCTGTGCAGAAAATCTGCTGTACGGCCCTCGATTTTTGTGCCCAACTGCTGTACGGTTTTCCTAGAAAATCGTGCCCAACTGCTGTACGACCTCCACAAATAAACTGCTGTACGGATTTGCTAAACTGCTGCCTTGGAATGTGTGCCAAGCTGCTGCCTCCTTCTCCTCCCTGTCCAGAAATCTCCCTTGCTCTCTTGCTCTCTCTCTCTCAATCTGCTCATGAAAGAATGAATGACCTTTTCCTCCTTTAATCTAACCCTAAGTGACTTTTGGATGATCCCTAAATCCAATGGCTGAAATAGATTGAGATCTAGGGCTGAGATTAAATGCTCATTTAAATCTCACTTTCTATTTTTTAGTTCACCCCACTTTAATAAAGACCCACTTAGTCATTTATTTCCAAAGTCACTTTTCCTTTCTAATTTTACATTGACTTTATTAAAGTCACTTTAAAATTAGACTTTAGTAACTTTATCACTTAAAGTCACTTTTAAATTAGATTTGACTTTATAAAAATTACAAAGTCACTTTAGGAGAAAAATTAAATTCTTTTGGACACTTTTCTCTAGGCCAAAGATCAAAGCCTTAGGGAACCACCTGTCCTCCGGTACCAAATTTCAACACTAATGGCCGGTTAGCAAGGCCACTGGTTGGATCCGGCTGAAAAGCCCGGTCAGGAAGGCAATGTGGCGAAGTTTTGGCCCTAACCGGTCCTAATCGGCCGGTTTAGGACGGAAATGGCCGGTTTGTAGTCAAACTGGCCGGTTCAGTCCTAAACTGGCTGGTTACCTGCCATGCCAGCCTCCACCATTTGTATTACTGGTTTGTTTGTGTGGATCCTATCTCTGACATGATTGGAAGCTTGGAAATGAATTGTATGAGGATGACCAACATTCTCTCTCATCACTTGAACCATATATGCATGAGATTTCAGATCCAAGGAAGAAAAGTGTGATGAAGGCCTTGTTGTAGCACCCCATGTTTCTATTAAATAGTATGCATGTCATCATGTCTCAAATGAAGCACATTGTGATGATGAGATACACTTGCATGAAGGCAAGGGTTTGGTAAGTCATATTCCCTTCGAAGTTTCTGAATTTAGTAATGATTCTTTTGATGATTTGGAGAGGGTATATTTTGTAGAAGAACCTTGAAGATGAAAACCTTTTAGGTGTTATCGTTCCCTCATGTAATGAAGAGCATGACGACCAAGAGGATGATGATTTTGACACTTTTTTGATTGTAAGACATAGATGGCATTTGTATTATTGGTTTGTTTGTGGAGATCCTATCTCTGACATGGATATTGAGAGTTTAATAGAGAAATGTCTAATTGGCATACTCAATTACTCCAATTCGAATTAGCATCAAAGACCATCTCATGAAGCACAAAGAAATCATTGTAGGGTCTATCTTTGATGATCTTAGAGAGCTAAACATGGTGGAGGCAGGTGAACCATTTTTCATTATTAATGAACAACCATATCTTTTCATCGTGGTGATTCAATGCAAGATAAAGGGTTTTTCTATGGCAATAAAATTGCAAACCAAACAAATTGTTTATTTGAGTCAATGCTTATGTATTTTACTATTTTGTTGATGATATGTATTCTGGGTGCCATTTTGATATATTCACCTTTACATGGTATATAAATGAGCAAACTTTGCATATTTTGTCTCTATTGGCTTGGAATCATGGTTTTAAATCTTAAAAATAGTTTTGTTTCATTAAAAATTAATTATTTAATGTATTTTTCTAAAACCGGTTCGTTTAGACCTAATCAGTCCTGGTTCCACTGGTTTCAGTCGGTAAACCGGTTCATTAGGTGGACCGGTCCGATCACTGGTTCCGGTTTTAAAAACATTGGTTCCCAGTGAATTGATTTTTCTGTCCAACGTGTAATTTCATGATCAGATTTAATAAACAGTTGGTTGAGTTTGTTACTAAGAATTTTGTTTGTATTGGCTGACCTATTATTGTGCTATAAGAATTTTTCTTACTAGTAACATGTGGTAATGTTACTGGTTTATTTTCAGTATTGCATTGATATTTAATTACCTGCAAAGTGTTTCAGAAATGTCTGCCTGTAAAGTGTTTGACAAAATGTCTCAATGGTAGAAAATCAAGAAATTACTAGTTAATTTTACAGTAGGGGACCTTTCACACATTCACTGAAGGAGAGAATGTAACGAACAAAGTTACTTTGGTATCAGAGCATTCCTCTGAGTATACGAACTTTGTTCGTTACATTGGTATTAGAGCATTCCTCTGAGTATACGCACTTTGTTCGTTACATTGGTTTCAGAGCTGTTCGATCCTCTGACTGCTCAATCGCTGCACAAGAGCCTCGTTCTCCAATCTAGGTCCTTGGTTGTCGAAAGTTGTCAACTTTGTTGCCATTGGAGCGTTTTGCTACAAGCTTTTGGAGGTTCTCCATTCTTCGCTATCAGATCCTTGGCCATAAATATTAAAAAAAAGAAAAGAAAGGAAAAAGAAAATAATATATTCACAAAAAAATAAAAAAAAGGAAAAGAAAAAAGAGAAGTGAAGAAATTATATTAGAAAAAAAAATAACAGAAAAAAATATTATATAAAAAAAGGAATAGAGAAAAAAAATCAATAAAAATAAATAAATAAATAAAATTGTCATAGTACTTTTATTGTTAGTGATCAACATTTAGTGGGAAATCAAGGGAGGCTAAATCTCTCATTTTATCAGCAAGCTTTGGAGATTTTGGTGGGCGATACCAGCTTGATCTTATTGCTGATTTCAACACTATTTCCTTCAACCAAATGAACTAACAATTGCTGGGTCGTGGCATCCAAAAAAGGGGGCTGACTCAGCTCCTCAAGCTTCTCTAGGAAGGTCATCTACAAGATGTTTTAGCTCTACCATCTACACAACAAAAATCATGCCATTAGCTAAGTTCCTAGTAAATTGATTTTGCTGTCCAGCGTGTAATTTCATGATCAGATTTAATAAACAGTTGGTTGAGTATGTTACTGAGAATTTTGTTTGTATTGGCTGACCTATTATTGTGCTAGAAGAAATTTTCTTCTTAGTAACATGTGGTATGTTATTGGTTTATTTTCAGTATTGCATTGATATTTAATTACCTGCAAAGTGTTTCAAGAAATCTCTGCCTGCAAAGTGTTTGACAAAATGTCTGAATGGTAGAAAATCAAGAAATTACTAGTTAATTTTACAGTAGGGGACCTTTCACACATTGGTATCAGAGCATTCCTTTGAGTATACGAACTTTGTTCGTTACATTGGTATTAGAGCATTCCTCTGAGTATACGAACTTTGTTCGTTACATTGGTATTAGAGCTGTTCGATCCTCTCACTGCTCAATCGCTGCACAAGAGCCTTGTTTTCCGATCTAGGTCCTTGGCCGTCGAAAGTCGTCAACTTTGTTGCCGTTGGAGCGTTTCGCTACAAGATTTTGGAGGTTCCATTTTTTGCTATCAGTCCCTTGGCCATAAATATTAAAAAAGAAAGAAAAGAAAATAAAAAGAAAAGAATATATTCACAAAAAAAATTAAAAAAAAAGGAAAAGAAAAAAGAGAAGTGAAGAAGTTATATTAGAAAAAAAACACAGAAAAAAATATTATATAAAAAAAGGAATAGAGAAAATCAATAAAAAAAATAAAAAAATAAAAAAATAAAACTGTCATAGTACCTTTATTCGTCGTATGAATCCCGACACACTGTTGACAACTGCCACTGCCGCCGTCACCACCATTGCCGTCCGCAGTCGCTTGGGCAAACCACACACCTTCATACCCTGCGACCATCTGTCCCTGCGACCAGTGCTTGAGGTGTCTTTTGCGTTGCAAGCTGCCTTTCTCCGGACAAACCATAGCCACTGTTCCTTGCTACACCCAGATCACCATAGCCGCCCACTTTGCCTCCACAGTTTGCTACAGAAGCTAGAAGCCAGGTTCCAACTGCCATTGAATTTTAATCTGTGTGTTGCCAACGTATTCGATTTTTTTCAATTGGAACCACTTCGCAAAGGCATCATCTGAATATTCTGCTGCGTAATCAACTGATGTTCGTGGAAAGTATTTCTCCTGAAACCGCCATCAACCGTTGCACCTTCAACAGACCACCGACCACAACGTTCGTTGAAATCATCAACTTTGCCCATTATCAATTGCCGTCATACTAGATTAACTGAGCGCACAATGCATTGCATTGTACAAATCGTACGAACGCGTCTGTACGGTGTTGTCCGTACAACGAGGATAATTAAAAGTCAAATAAAATTATTATATAAGGGTAGCGTATATACGTAATAAGGTGAACTTTAAAAAGAATATTTCCTTCCTACATTCAAAAGAATCATAAGAGTCGTTGCTGACACGAAGTTATTATTGAGTGGAATCATAGAAAATTATTAATTATTGATATTTTGGAGTTAGAGATATCAAGGAATGAGAGAAGTTATTAAAATAAGCATAGCAAGTATCATTTGACAAATTGTCGATAGATTCAACTACTGACAAAATATAATGGAGTCTAATTTGGAATTAAAGGAAGGACAATTTTTCTATAAGGGTATTTTAATCACACATCACGAGTTAGTTACATTAAAAGGGAACATCCAAGGGAAAAAAGTTAATATCGCTATTAGTACAAGCAACGATGAAAATTATATAAATTTTAATCTAGCAAATCAACTATTAATTTCAGAGGCCAATATAGGCGAAACAACAAATATTTTTGGAAAATCTATGAAATTAATGATTTACAAATAACAATAGATCATTATGAGTGCATATCTCAATTTCGTGTTGTAAAAATGTATGACAGAGAGGTTCACATAAATTTTGGTCAACCTTGGTTTAAAGAATTAGGTGCGTTCATGTTAAATATAGAGAAAAAGATTTTGATGTTTTCTTATAAGGGAAAAATGATCACATTTCGAGACATGACAATGAAGTCATAATCGATAATGTCCTCATCAGAAGACTTTAAAGATGTTACGAAATTGATACCTCAAAAGAATCAAAACACGATCGAGGAAGCAAAAAAAGCTTGAGTAGGTCATATCCAATAAAAATGAAGAAAATTCTCATTTAAAAGATCATATCCAGAAACTACTTGCACAAGTCAAAAAGTGTAAAACTAAGAAGCACAAGTTAGAACAAGAAAAGGAAAGTTCTAACAAAAGTCTATCACAGAAAAAAGAGGAAAATTTACACTTAAAGAACCTTAATAAAAAAGTATTAGAACAAACTAAGTGTTTAAAAAATGAGAAGTTTGAATACCAAAGTAAAGTCAACTCAGAAAATGAGGAACTCTCATGTCTAAAAAATCATAATCGGAGTCTAATCAGTCAAATTAAGAAACTTAAAAATGATAAGAAATCATTGAACAAAAAATAAGAAGAATTTATCACAAAAGACGTGTCGAAGTCTTCAGTCCACGTTAAAGAAAAAGATACGAACACCACTCCAGTGAATATCACAACTCAAGAAAATGACAAACTAGTTGAAAGAAAAACATATTCATATGTTGCAGTTCAGATAATGGAAATTCCAAGTGAAAATTTTGTAACCAATTCAGTAACATCAGTACTTGAAATAAATCAGGAAATTGCCATATACATGATAAGGGAAAGTCAAAACAGAAGAACTCCTTATCGACATCCGATTGACAAGAGCAAAATTTTCAATCAATCTACGTACCTTTATCAACCAAAACTGAAACAACAAACTCATGTTTTGAAGAATAATGATGTCAACACAATCCAGACCGACGATAACAAATTATTCTAGCTATCAAGTAATTGCCAAGTTTCACAGAAGATTAATTTAGGATGGTCTGATCTCTTCTCCGTGCAACAATTTTGTTTATCACTTAGAGGATCCTATCATCTTGAATCAATGAAGATGACAACTCTGTCATGTCCCTTCTCAAATGCATTAGTCATGCGGTGCAACTACACAATTTTGGCATCATTTTTGGCTTAGGTGGAGGACCCCACACGCATAACTTAGGAATTATAAGCAATTCGACTTTATTTCTGGCAGCTAGTGGAATGTGGAGGCCACCCACATGAATAATTCGAAATTGGCCAAGGCATGCGTTGGAGGGAATCAAATTAGTGGAAGGAGGGGCCCACAAGAGACTAAGGGGACCCAAGGTGATAAAAGAGGAAGGAGCTCTCATTTGCAGCATCTTGATCATTTGACAAACAAACTTACCTTTGTACGCTCTGCTGCTTAGCGAGTCTACCGGCTGATTAGCCACGAGTTTTTTGCGGGGGAGATTCAACCTCTACTTCGGGGGACTATACGTGCCCGCCCTAGGGAGGCTGTTCCACAGATATTTCAGGGGTTCCAACATTGACATACATTCCATCCAGCCACGCAGAGGAGGAGACTGTGTATTTTCTGGGTAGCCAGGAACACGTAGAAGAGGATTGAGCTAGTCGGGAGGTCCCTAGCTTGTTGGGAGTTCTAGGAGCTGGAAACGCTGTTGGTTGAGGGAATTTTCAGTGAGTTTTGCAGCCAACTAGTCAGGGGTTACAGTAGTATGAAATTTTGGGCAGAGGGATTGCGCTGAGGCATCTAGCAGCAAATTCGTGGTCCTGCTTAGGAGAGCAGTGATCCGGCCAAGGATCATCCGGGGAGCAAGGAGTCAGTCATCACAGGTGAACCCAACATTCTTGGGGTGTTTTCAGAGGGATTTGCAAGCTATTTCCTACTAGTCGAATTTGGGAGCAACAGTTGGGGAGAGGCTCCAAGGAGGCTGGAAATCCAATGTCAAAACTAGAGAAATTCCCTTCTGGGTTTTTCTGGGTTTTGTCCAAGGAGTCTAATGCTGAAAGGATATAATTTTCTGGGTAGTGTTTGGGCACATTCCAGCAGGTCGAAGTTCACCAGGACAATAGTTTCACTGGGACAACATAGTGCAGAGTGGTGCAGCAACTGGGTAGCCTTTAGCTCAGCTATTCCATCATCTGGGTTTGGTCCAGCTTGTCCTTGAGACAAGCCCAGGTGCACCATCTCATTTATATTGTACCTATGCTTTCAGATTTTATAATATATGGCTCAACAGTTCCAGATTTACAGTGTTTTATGCGCATATAATGCATGTTTTTAATTTTATGATGCTGAACTGTTTATTTGTTTAGAATATCACTCATATTACCATTTAGGAACATTACAGTGGTATCAGAGCCTAGTTCTTGGCTCACCTGTGGGGTTGGTTTCCTATGAGAGGAGAAGACTGGGAGAACATCACTTATCAGAGGCAGAGGTACAAGAGCAGAGAAAGGGAGCTAGAAATTACACTAGATACGGAGGAAAGAGGGAAAGCAGTGGCCGAAGAGAGGAAATGGCAGAAGCCAGAGCAGGGAGGAGATGGCTTTCAATAGCCTCTTGAGGGCTTTGAGTGACTTGGCCAAAGGGCAGAAAGGCATGTTTGAGGAGATCAAATCACAGAGCAGAGACAGGGCCACACCTAGAGTGTTATTGTGTGGAGAAACTTTTGGGGCTTCTTAGCCTTTCAATCACCCCTCACCAGCAGCGCAACACCCTTCAGTTAGTGTGCCAACTAGGGCTACACTACTCTCTTTCGTGCTGACGGTACATATCGAACCAGCAAGGGAGGAAGACACTCCCCAGATGGGGGATTACTTTAGAGAGTGGTAGGCGATGGACGAAGATTTCAAAGAAGCCCTCACCTTCAGAGATTACTGCAAGCTCAAGCAGAGTGAGCGGAACAAGGGGTACGGAGGACAAGGGACCGAAAACTATGAGTTGCAGAGAACTATAGGGAGGATGTATTTCCCTACATTTAATGGCACTGCCAATTGCACAACCAGGGCTTGGGTTGAAAAGAAGGGCACATACTTTCAACTCAACCGAATGACGGAGCAAGAAGCCATTAAGATTGCGTCGCTGCACTTGGAGGGGGAAGCCCATGACTGGTGGTTTCACGGCTTGACCACTTTGGGGCATGCCTAGATAGTTTCTTATGAGGACTTCACCAGGAGGGTGGTGGAGCGGTTTGATCAGAGGGATTCAGAGGCATCTTTCAGGGAGCTGACACAATTGCTAGAAACAGGGAACCCAGAGCAGTACTTCTCAGATTTTCTGCGTGTGTTAGTGATGGTCCTGGATTTGTCCGAGGCAAGGAGGGTATACAACTTCATTGAGGGCTTGCTTGAGCCTCTGCGTGGACTGGTGAAGTCACGTAGACCCTCTACGCTGTAGGAAGCGGTGGTGTGCGCCAGAGATTGACAGGGGGCCATCCCCAAGACTAGAGTGCCATTTCTTGCACGGACCCCTTTTCCACAAAAGGGGCATGATACTAGACCCCCACCATCGAGGACCACACAAGGGAGGGGTAGCTAGATGGGGAGACACGGAAGGCTCTCCGGAGGAGGAAGCTGTGCTTCACATGCAGAGAGCCCTAGGCACCTGACCATAGGTGCACAGCGGGTAGAGCACATTACATTGAGGTCTTTTCTAACAGTGACCAGGAGGATGAGGTGGAGCAGGATTGTGGTGGGACAGATGGAGAGAGTCTGGGGGACAGAGGGCCACCACCACCACCTCCACAGGGAGGGGCATCTCTTGCCTCATCAAGAGGAGTCCTTGCTTCTTTATGCGAGATTCCTAAGTTTTTGACACTCAGGATCAGAGGTACGGTATAGGGACAGAGGGTGTCGGTACTGGTGGATAGTGGGGCTACCCACAACTTCATAGATGCACAACTGGTCCAGAGGAGGGGCCTCACCACAATAGAGTTTGAGGGGTTCTCCGTCCTAGTACCAGGTGACCGTACCATCCAGTGTACCAGATACGTGCCCTCCTTGATAGTAGTTATGGGAAACTACTCGATGATAGACCACTTCTTTGTGGTCGATGTGACAGACACCAACATGGTGATGGGTGTCGAGTCGCTGTAATCCCTTGGGCAAGTCACGACAAATTTGAGGAAACCTGAGATGGAGTTCATGGGGCCAGATGGAAAACTGGTGGTCTTGAGAGGCATGCAGTCTTATTTGCTTCAGACAATTTTGGCCCACAGGATGGAGGCAAATCTTCGACATGGGGACATTGCATGGGCAGTCGAGTTGAGGATCTCAGAGGTTGGGGGATAGGCACAGTCACCACCAGCAGACATACAGGCTCTATTGGACAGGTACGCAGTAGTGTTCGGAGACATTCCGCTATGGCAACCACCAGATAGAGGGTTTGAGCACACCATTGAGCTGGAGTCGGGTATATAGGCAGTCATCACTACTCCTTACAGGTACCCTAAAGCCTATAAGGACGAGATAGAGAAGGCCATTCAGGAGCTGCTTGCGTTGGGCCATATCAGGCCTAGTTCCAGTCATTTTGCTTCTTCTGTAGTGCTGGTGAAGAATAAGGATGGGACCCTCAGGATGTGTATAAACTACCGAGCCCTTAACCGAAAGACCCTCAAGAACCCGTACCCCATTCCCCGCATTGATGAGCTGATGGATGAGCTTAGAGGAGCCAAGTACTTCTCTAAGATTGACTTGCGTTCGGGGTACCACCAGATCAGAGTTCGGGATCAAGCATCCCAAAGACAGCATTCCGGTGCCACTATGGGCACTTTGAGTTGCTGGTGCCATTTGGACTGACCAACGATCCCGCCACATTTCTGTCTTGCATGAACCATCTCTTTCGGGGACCGCTGAGGAGGTTCGTGCTAGTATTTTTTGATGACATCCTGATCTATAGTCGGACGTGGGAGGAGCACCTCCAACATTTGGAGGAGGTACTGTGCATTCTGGAGGAGCAATAGTTTTATGCCAAGCTCTCCAAGTGCGAATTTGGATTGACGGATATACTTTGGGCATATCATTGGAGCAGACAGGGTGAAGGTTCACGAGGAGAAGATTCGGGCCATCCGAGATTGGCCAGTACCCCGAGATGTGATTACGCTGAGAGGCTTCTTGGGCATTTGCACTTACTACATGAAGTTTGTCAAAGGGTTCTCGTAGCTGGTAGCACCCTTGATTGACTTGTCCAAGAAAGGGGCCTTCGCATGGACTGAGGGAGCATAGGCCGCATTTGATCGCCTCAAGGAGGTGATGAGCAGTTGCCTTGTTCTGGCACTCCCGAATTTTTCCCAGCCATTCATGGTGGAGTGTGATGCATTAGGGGTAGGAGTTGGAGCCGTATTGTCATAGGAGGGGCAGCCCATAGCTTTCGAGAGTCAGAAGCTCCTACCGCATGAGCTATCATATTCCATATATGACAAGGAGATGCTGGCCATTATGCATGCATTGGCCAAGTTCCACCAGTACTTGGTGGGCAACCGATTCCGAGTGAAGACTGATCACAACAGTCTTCGACATTTCATGGGGAAGCAGGGCCTCAATCACAGGCAACAGAGATGGGTCAGCAAGGTGCAGACCTACGATTTTGACATTGAGTATGTGCGGGGCAAGCACAATGTGGTGGTCGATGCTCGATCCAGGAGACCAACTGGGCTATCTCTCATGAGCATCTGCGGATTGGAAGGCTCAGCTGTTGGTAGAGTACTCCAAGGACAGGAAGGCTTGCGAGGTGCTGGAGGGGACACATGCAGATGAGTGTTATCGTGTGATGGATGAGGTCATCTATTACAAGGGGCGCATTTACTTGGTGCCTAACTCGCAGTTGAGGGAGATGGTACTCCAGGTAGCTAACGATTCACCACTGTCCGGACACTAGGGGTTCTGGAAGACTTACATGGCTGTTTGGGAGAGTTTCACATGGAAAGGCCTTAAGGAGGACGTGCTGTAGCACGTAAGGGAGTGTGAGGCCTGCCAACAAAACAAGGGGGCGTTGACTCACCCTGTAGGGCTACTACAACCACTTCCCATTCCGGAGCGGAAATGGGAAAGTATTTTGATGGATTTCATCATTGGGCTCCCCACGGTACAGGGGAAGGATTGCATATATGTTGTGGTCGACAGGTTGACCAAATTTGCCCACTTCTTTGCCATCCCCACTAGATACACAGCTGCACATGTTGCCGAGTTATTCTTCCGGGAGGTTTTCAGGTTACATGGGCTCCCCAAGAACATTGTAAGTGACAGAGACAATGGATTTATGGGTGGCTTTTGGCAGGAGCTCTTCAGGTTGGTTGGGACAGAGCTCACTCCTAGCACCAATTATCACCCTCAGACGGATGACTAGACGGAGAGGGTCAACTAGTGGTTGGAGGGGTATCTGAGGAATTATGTGACAGGTCAGCAGAGGACGTGGATTCAGTGGTTGCAGTTGGGCGAGTTCTGCTACAACACCACGCACCACATGTCTATCAGTATGACTCCTTTCCGTTCCCTCTATGGTTATGATGCACTAACATTTGCTGATGTTATGTTTGGAGATAGCCGAGGCCCAAAGGCCAAATTCTAGGTCCAAGAGAGCCAAGATATCCTCAAATCTCTCAAGAATAATCTAGCAACAACCCGAAATCAACAAAAACTGTATGTAGGTTGGCATAGGATAAAGAGGCACTTTGAGGAGGGGGACGTTGTATACCTCCGATTGTAGCCTTACAGACAGTCTACGCTAAAACAAAAGGGGGCCGAGAAGCTACAACCACGCTTCTATGGGCTCTACCAGGTGACTAGGCGGGTTGGGGAGGTGGCTAATGAGCTAGAGCTGCCTCGGGAGTAGAATCCATAATGTATTTCATGTCTCATGCTTGAAGATGGTGTTGGGACAACAGGTGACACAGCAGCTGATCTACCCCTGTTGGATGATGAGGGCCATTTGGTGTTGGAACCAGAGGCCATTCTAGAGAGCAGGGAGAGGAGACTAAGGAGTAGAACCATTAGGGAGTTCTTGGTACGCTGGAAGAACTTGTCGGATGAGGATGCCACCTGGGAGGGTGAGCACATACTGGAGCACCCGACTTTGAGGTTGCTTGAGGGCAAGCAACATTTGGGAGGGGAGGACTGTCATGTCCCTTCTCAAATTTATTAGTCACGGGGTGCAGCTACATAATTTTGGCATCATTTTTGGCTTAGGTGGAGGACCCCACATGCAAAACTTAGGAACTATAGGCAATTTGACTTTATTTCTGGCAGCTAGTGGAATGTGGGGGCCACCCACATGAATAATTTGTAATTGGCCAAGGCATGCGTTGGAGGGAATCGAATTAGTGGAAGGAGGGGCCCACAAGAGGCTAAGGGGACCCAAGGTGATAAAAGACGAAGGAGCTCTCATTTTGCAGCATCTTGATCATTTGACAAACAAACTTACCTTTGTACGCTCTGCTACTTAGCGAGTCTATCGGTTGTTTAGCCATGAGTCTTTCGCAGGGGAGATTCAACCTCTACTTCGGGGGACTATCCGTGCTCGCCCTAGGGAGGCTGTTCCACAGATATTTCAGGGGTTCCAACATTGACATACATTCCATCTAGCCATGCAAAGGAGGAGACTATGAATTTTTTGGGCAGCCAAGAACACGCAGAAGAGGATTGAGCCAGCCGGGAGGTCCCTAGCTTGCTGGGAGTTCCGGGAGCTGGAAAGACTATTGGTTGAGGCCATTTTCAGTGAGCTTTGCAGCCAACTAGTCAGAGGTTATAATAGTACGAAATTCTGGGCAGAGGGATTGTGCTGAGGCCTCTGGCAGGAAATTCGTGGTGCTTAGGAGAGCAGTCATCCGGGCCAAGGATCATCTGGGGAGCAAGGAGCTAGTCATCACAGGTGAACCCAACATTCTTGGGGCGTTTTCAGAGGGATTTGCAGGGTTTTTGCTGCAAGTTGAATTTGGCAACAGTAGGTAGGGAGAGGCTCCAAGGAGGCCGAAAATCCAAAGTCAAAACTAGAGAAATTCCCTTCTGGGTTTTGTCCAAGGAGTCTAAGGCTGAAAGGATACAATTTTCTGGGTAGTTTTTGGGCACATTCCAGCAGGTTGAAGTTCAGAAAGACAACAATTTTACTGGGATAGTGCAGTGCAGAGTGGTGCAACAACTGGGCAGCCTTCAACTTAGATATTCCATCACCTGGGTTTGGTCCAGCTTGTCCTTGAGACAAGCCAGGTGCACCATCTCATTTATATTGTACCTATGCTCTCAGATTTTATAATATATGGCTCAACAGTTCTAGATTTACAATGTTTTATGGGTGTATAATGCATGTTTTTAATTTTATGTTGCTGCACTGTTTATTTGTTTAGAATATCACTCATATTACCACTTAGGAACATTACAAACTCCAAGAATTCGAAGAGTTCCGAAAGATGCGAAAAGATTAAAAGAAAAAGAAATAGATGATACGACTTGTCAACGATAAGCTTTGTGGACAACTTTTTTGAAGAGGAAGGAAATGTTATGAATAATATATATATATATAAATTAACACAAATAATGTAAACAATATTATTAATAATAATGATTAATTAAGTAGGAATTAGTTAGTGAAGAGGTATGTCCCTACGGACATGACCTTTTATGAAGAGGTACGTGCCTAGGTATATAAGCAGGCCCTCACCCTCAATTGTAATCATCATCTCATTTGTATTCAGATATTCTTATATATATATAAATTACTAGTTCTACAATGGATGTCTTTGTCTTCAAAGTATTTTGAAGATTATTGCGGTATACGAACTTTGTTTGTTACATTGGTATTAGAGCACTCCTCTGATTATACAAACTTTGTTCGTTACATTAGTATCAGAGCATTTCTTTGAGTATATGAACTTTGTTCGTTATAGAGAAACACAACAAGAAAATTGCAGTAAAAATGACTTTGTTGGAGGGTTTTTGGGCTTTAATAGTTAACTCGGTGAGTTGAACTCAGATTGACTAAGTTTGACTTGCCAATGTTTTGAATCTTCTTATTCAACCTGAGTTTGACTCCTCAAAGTTTTGAATGTGTATTTTGGACTTGAGCTGTGGCATACTGGGGGTCTTTCGAGGCATTACTTGCGAGCCTGGTAATACCGCATTGAAGACTAGAATAAAAGTTTAGGGCATGCTTATTTTTTCTATATTTCCTTTGCCCCACTAATATTTTGGGTTTTTTTCTGTTCTAATTTTTTATTTTTTTGAAAATATTTGGTCAGGTTGTAGTCAACAGCTTTTGGCCCTTGGTCCTTTCGGTTTTGCGCTTTTTTAGAGAAATTCAAGTGGAATATCTAGTTGAGGGACCAAATTTAGTAACCCTAATTTTTGCACAATTAAAGCTCTAAGCACAAGAAATTTGCAATTTTTCGCAGCAACAATGCCACAATTTCATATTTTTTCTTTCCATTTGCTTCGCTATACAATGCTGCATGCCTCACTAGGAAGATTATGCTTTATTATATTTGTTATTATGTTAATATCTAAAATAGCTAATCAATCCCTAACCTAAGGAAGGAACCAAATTTGGGTCCCTGGATTTATAATTCAATTGGATAAATATTCTTAATGGATAGTCCCTTTTTTTCAAGAGACATGATTATTTTAAATCATTTCAAACTTTATATTTCTCTGTTAATTGGTTGTTTAAGAGCTTGAAATTTGTTTTTATCATGCCCGTGTCTTTTTGATTTGTAAATTATAGATTGTTCGAACTTGTATCTTTATAAAATTATGGGTACATCATACAGTGCATTCTTCTTTTTGTTTGTTGATTGTTTTGGTTTAATGTTAAATGTCTGAGTCCATGTTTTAGTTTTAAGTTTTGGCATTCCAAAAATCTCATGTTCTTGAAAGTTCCATTTTAAATGTACCTGCTATTTTGGTATGGGGGATGGACCATAGTCGTTTCTGAAGGCAGATCTTTCTGGGAACAATTATCTAATTTTTGTGCTAATTGCTGCTAAAAGTCAAGATATATTCATGGTTGTTGTATTCTGGAAACTGGCACTGTTTTTCAGCTCTTCAGCAAAGAGAGAAATTATTTGAACAACTTGAACAAGCTTCAAAAACTTTGAAGGCAGAGGTTTGATTCTAGCTTAATTTGTGTTTTCAGTTTTTTTCATGTATATCTGTTGAAGCAATTTTATTTTGATTAGTCATTTGTGGTTCTTGCTAATGCAGTGGAGCTATTGTTTAAAAAATATTACACTAGAAACTGTTTCTAGATAATATGATTGTTTTATTTTTTTCTTGAAAAATGCATCTTTATTCTCTTTAATAAATAAGAGAGAATACATCTGTGATGTACCTAACCACATCATCCTTACTATGTATTAGAGTTTATGGAGATGAACTATTTTGCATGTGAACTCATGATTTTGTAAGAATATACTGGACGCAGATTGTTATTGTTAAATATTTCAATGTTTTTGAAAGGCTACTTCTATGCAGTAAGGGCCTAGTGACATGTATCAGTAACTCAGGCTTTGAGTTGAATTTTCTCTATCTTTATGCATAAATAGTGGCTTCCCCCCCTCTCATTTGTATCTCTTCTCACTTATCGATACTATTTGGATCTGTAGATGCAGTCCACATGGGTGTGCAGAAGTGCCCCTGACATTTTTTTGTTAATGGTTTTTATTTTGTTACTTTGAACATTATTGCTTTCTTATCCCTTGCTATTAGTGTGAATTACATTTTATAGTTGCAGTAGTAGGATTTTATTTTTTTAATAGAAGCACTTCATGCCCTAAGGGGATGCACCCTATGACATAAACTTTCAGGGTTAACCATTTCACCAAATTGTCCTAGGACTTGCATCTGACCTCATGTTTGTTTAATATGCCTTTTGGGTGGGGCCAATTTTAGTTAAAGTGGAACCTTGGTGGATGGCTTAACAATCTGGCCTTGTGGCATTTATTAGTAACTTAGGCTTTGAGTTAGGGTTTTTCTTTCTTTAAATAGCAACTTCCACTCCTCACACTTGCATCTCTTATCACTTTATCACTGTATGAATACTATTTGAATCTGTGGTTGCAGTCCGCTTGGGTGTGCAGAGGTGCCCCCGACCTTTTTAAGTTTACTGTTTTTTTGTTATTTTGAACTTTATTGCCTTTGTATTTCTGGCTGTTATTTTGAATTACATTTTGTAGTTGTAGTTGTAGTGCCTTATTTTTTGTTAGAATGCTTCATGCCTGAGGGGATGTACTACATAATGTATACTTGCAGGCTTATTTATTTCACTAAATTGCCCTAGGACTTGGACCCAGCCTCATGCCTTCTTATATGCTTTTCGCGTGGTGCTAATTTTAGTTAGAATGAAACCTCGGTGCATGGCTTAACACTCCATCATCCTCACTAGCAAACCAAGGTCTGCCTTTTTGGATATGGGTTTACTACAAGTTGGTATCATTGTTTTAAAAATTTGTTAACTTGGACTCAGTTGAGTTGACTGAGTTGACCTTCAAATGTACCTACTTGATCTGCTGCTCGGTTCGAGGATCAGTTTGGTATCTAACCAGTCATCACGGTTTTAATACATATATGTAGGTTTCTTTCTTTGTTTTATTTTTGGCATTTTCTAGGAGTTGCACTGGCATTTCCACATTGTATTCATGCTGGTTGTCCTTTTGAGTCCCATTGACCTATGTTTGTCTTCATTTGTTTGACATTAATAAAATTATCTTATCTTATCTCACATTAAAGCTAGTGCTCGCTAGCTTAAGTTGGGCATCGCTAATGGATCTAAGGTATTAACTAAAAATTAAAACGCGAATAGCTGTACTTTTAAGTTTTAACCAATATAATATTGCTGCCTTGTTCATAATCTGTGATTAAAGTGTAACAAACTGCAAGCTAAAAACTCTCTAAAACTGTATTAAATGCATGAAAAACAACACAGAAAATTAATACTGTTGGGCATATATTCCAATGTCAACCAAATGTAAAGATGCCAAATTAAATGCAGAACAACAAGAAGCTTAAAATTTTCTGAAACGGTTTGAAATGCATGAAAAACAATGTAGAAAATGAATTTTGTTGGGCATGCATCCCAATGTGAATCTAAAGTAAGATTCCAAATCAAATGCAGAAATATGCACTAAAGTTGGAGATGAAGCAATGCAAGAAGAGAACCAGAGAGGTAGAAAAAAGATATGAGGCAATGCATTGGAAGAAACATAATAGTCTCTTTAGTAAAACACATGCACCCATGGATCAAGATTGTCATTTGAATATATTTTGTGAAAAGGATCCAATGATCATAATATGCCTGTTTTGAAGTTTCTATTGAGTTAATTGCTTGTTATCACCTAGAAATTCCAACTTACTCAAAACATATTGTAGTCTCGATAACATTAGAAATCAAACCACTGTCACCACGATTGAGTTCTCTTACTTTGAAGCTAGTGCTTGGTATCTTTAGAGGGGTATCTCTAACTGATGTAAAGTATTAACTGCAAGTCAAAAAATGATTAGAAGTAGTTTGAAACCAATAAAAGATTGTTGTTCTATTCATAATGTGATTAAAGTATAAAAACAAGCTGAAAACTCTTGATTGTTCTAAATGCATGAAAAGCAATGCAGAAAATTAATACCATTGGGCACACAACTTGATGTGAATATAATGTAAAGATGCTGAATTAAATGCAGAAAAACAGCGGGTATAGTGGCTTGTTTAGATTGTTGTTATCCCTGTAAATGAAATCTAAATGCTGTTGTAATATATATGTTTTGGGTGCTTTTATGCTTCCAAATGCACAAACATTGAGAAATCGGTGTAGTTTCTTTCTCATTCTGTATGAAATGGAGAAAAACAGTAAGTTATTCTTTCTGTAATTTGACAGAAAATTGAATGAAAATGAGGTAAATATGCCTAATTTACTATGTTGCATGGGGATCCTTCTCTCCAAATGAAACCCCTTACCCTTCTTTCAATGTTTTGGGGACTTGGGGATCCTCCAAGTGACACGATTCAGTTTCAGCAAAGATTAAGTTCGATTCCGGTTCAAATTTTCTGATAAGGTTCAAATGAGGTTTGACTTTAGGTTCACCTATATACATTTTTCAAAAGTGTATGTATATATATATAAATAGAATGAAATATAACATAAAATGTAATGTTCCTTTTTTATTTATTTAACCAAAATTCCCAGAAAATCTCTTTAGAAATCACAGCATAAATTTTTGCCAAAAATATTAATAAAAATGCAACTCGTAACCACAGAAATTGCAGATAAGATATAGAGGAAGAAACCCCAATAATTATATTAATAGCTTCTGAGGAAATTACATCAATAATTTGAGGAAACTGTTGGGTAATTTAATTGCGAGTTAAATTACTTTCATTAAATTGTCAATCCTTCTTATACTTGTGAAGTACACTACACTATATGTGCTATAAATTAGCTTTCAATTTTAATTGTAAAATAACTCTATTCTACTAAAACCAAGTAACTAATGTAATAACCAAAGAAACTAAAAAATGCAATGAAATGACAATCTAGAAATGAGAGCACAGGAATCCTAGTTATGAGATGAAAACTAGGCAAAGCACACACACTTGGCAATGAAAGTAAAGACAACAATACTAATCAAAGTAATGAAAGCAAAGACAAATTATTTTAAGGAAACAATAAACCATTAATCTAGAAAGTGATAAATTTAAATCTAGGAAGACAGTAAATCTATTCTAATGAAAATGAAACAATTATTTTAAATTCTGATCTGTGGAAAATAAAGTCAGTTTATACTAAGAAAAGCTTTTTAAGTTCTGATCTATAGAAATTGAATGCAATCTATTCTATAAAAGCAATCAGATCCTAGTCTATGATAAGTAAAGACAGGCTATGAATTCTATGAAAGCAGAGTACCAGAACAACTAACTATGAAAGCAAATAAAATCAATCTTTTGGAATCTTGAGGACTTGTGCAATCTTTGAAAGGTGTGTGTGTCGGGTCTAAAATGCGGATGCAAATTAGAGTTTCATTTACTGTCAACCCAGGTAAGTAAACTTCGAGGATCATCCAATATATATGGACTTAGAGACAAACTAAACTAAGCTAGGTGAAGAAATGCCAAAGCTCCCTTACAGGAGTTCTTTCATTGGAATCTCCAACACCTATTTAGTCGTTTAACTAAATGAAATCTAAAGACATTGTGACAAGTGTAAGAGATATTAAAGCTCCCTTACAGGAGATCGTTCATTAATATTTCTAATCATCTTAATCAACAAACTATTTAAATTAATGAAATCAAACATTAAATAACAAATCAGATTCACTGAAAGAAACATTAATACTTTCTTACGAAAGGTCATTCGTTAATATTTCAAACATATGAACCTAATGAAAAACACAAACAAACATAAAATGAAAGCTTACCAAAACAAAAGTGTACTTGCTAGACAATGGGGGCCCTTCCAAGGATTCACAAGCACATCAAAAGAGAAGTCAAATGTAGAAGATCAAAGAAACTCCATTTTATTTATCATCAATTGCAAATTGCAATTACAAGTTCTACTTCCAAGAGGTTCTAAAATCTCCATTACAATGATTCTAAATTCTAACTTCTCATTACAAACTTATAAGATCCTAAGGTTCTAAATTCTAAATTCTTAATTCTAAATTCTAAATTCCAAATTACAAATGAAGGAGATTACACTCCTATTTATACAAAAGTTATGATAACAAAATCATAAATGTGGATCCACTATTCCCTCTTCAAATCCACATATCTCTCAACCAATGGTGACACATAACCCTATCCTCCATGATCTTCTCCATGAGGTCCATGATCTCATCCATGAGGTCCATGATTTTTTCAAATTCGAATTTGAACATAGAGTGCCACATAAGGGTGCCTTAGAAGCTTCCTTTGTACCTACGCATGTCAACAAACTCATTCTAATTGTTAGGTATAAGTATATGGACATTATTTTCTAAATTTTAACCACAAATTCACTTAAAAATACTAAGAATTAATAATGTTTTGGAAAACACAATGGTAACCCATTTAATGATGAAAGTGAAGCTGATGTGGTGACATGGTGGTGGAATAGAAGTGAGAAAATGTGTGAATGGAGCGAAAGTGGATGTATTTTAAGGATAATTCTTAGGCCCAACAGTGTGTATGTGAGACTTAGCATTTATCCATGTATAAAACCATAAGAAAATCGATTCTGTGCAATGGATTATTAAATTATTAATATGCCTTCAATGGTATGCAAGGAGGCCAATTTATGAAACAGACTTAAGCATGCCTACAAATGGATGTTTGAAGAATGTGAATAAATGTGAATACGAATTATAGAGGCTAGTACAATATTTTTGTGTTTTTTTGGTTTTTAATTCAAGCGCTTGAGACCTATATGAAAACAATCAAATAGTGAGCAAAGAACTTGTAAATCTAGACTATAAGAAACAAAACATTCACTATAAAATGTAACAGAGCATAACAGAGTAAAAAAGAAACTATGTTACCGCGCCTCGTACACAACAGGGGCCCCTACTGCTGGTGCACAAGACTTAAAAATGCTCAGAAAACTTAACTTAGAACAGGAGCATCTTTCTCATCAAAGCACAATGGCAACAAGAGAGTATTTGGTATTAAATCAAAATAGTACGTTCATTAACATAGAGTTCTCCATTGATCAATGACAAGAAATAATTCTGGCTTCCTAGCGAGTTCTATTTATGTTGTTTTTACAATAACAAACTGAGAAAATTACTGCTATGAATCAGAGAGGATGAGTGAATTTAATTTCCATTTACAACTTGAATTCTGACTCTTTTGGTTTCCTTGATACGCTACATCTACTGCAATCTTTGATCATATCCTTTGCTGACTGGGTGTTGAATGATTAAGTCATTTGTCCACGGAATTTGGAAAAATAGGGTTCAAAGAACAAAGAAAATGTCTCAGATGCTTTGGATTTGGAGGAAACCGTCCGCAAAGAGCCTAGATGGGCCCGTTCTGCAAAAAACCCATGTTTTAGTTTTTCAAAATTTGTTTTCATTTGCTCAGAAAACACATCCAAAGTTGACTGGTCAAAACTGCTGCTTCTTGCCTTTGATCACACGCTGGAGGTTCACAGATGCGAGCTGGGTGAGCTTTGACCAACACAATTCCATATTGGGGATTTTAGAAACAAAACTCGTGTGCCCAATTTCCTTCTAGAATGGTGCTAATAGCTCGATCACAAAGATGGCTACTGAAACTTAGACTGAGCTACAAAAACTTTAACTGTCAAACTATCATTAGTAAAAGTAAGCAAAATCCTAATTAATTCATTAAAGACAGAAAATGTATGGTAATTAACTACTTGATGCTTATGAACTTATCAAGGCTTATTATGAAGGATTATGGTGAAAATGACAATGAATAACTGAAAGGATGATCACAAAGGAATGACTTTGACAGTGAAAATAATGTCAAATTGGCGACCCAACATCCCCTCCACACCGAGATCTTTGCATGTCCTCATGCAAACAAAGCAGGAATTGGGAGCAATAATGAAATTTTATGCCTTGAACTGCTTCAACGAGTATCTTGATGTTGGCATTTTAGTTTTCAATTTTACAAATTTTTCTTGCTTGTGGAAAATAGGAAACTGTTCAACTGCTAAATAACCTGCTTTGATCCATTTGGTCAATTAATTTGGCATCCATGAGAATTGGGTAGTTTTTCTGTTGTCTGTTCCACCACTTGTGAAGTACTCTTTTCAATATTCAGTAGGTTGTGATGGAATTTAGAGAGCATTTGAGTGATAGGAACATCTCCTACCATCATATACCATTGCCCAATGATATATCATAGCAGCATTTAGAAGAGGCTGTTCGAAAATATTCTAAACCAGCAGTAGTCATGGCACAAACTTTGAAGAACAGTGAGAAAGTCTCACACCAACAGATCTGTAGGTAATAATTCTGAAGGTTTTATGGCAGATGGCAGCAGCACTTAAAAATGTTCTAAACCCTGCTCTATAAGGTATATACTTCAGCAAGTGTAGTGGTGTTCTACAGCAATAAAACCTTCCTTTTCCTGGCAGTTTTTGAGCATGAAATAAGACCATACAACAACAGTCCTTTGACAGGGTTTTGGTGTAGACTTTCAGCAGTATAGTGTATCATAACAGCAGTATAAAAACTCTGAGCAATAAAACCAATATTTGAACCATCCTTGTATCAGTGGTTATTAAGGAAGGATGTCCTATACTAGACTTAAGCAGCATTTATTTGTATATTACAAGGGTTTTGTTCAGCAGTTTAGGAAACAAAGGCAAAGAGTGGTAAAAACCTCCTTTCCGTTGGACAGATTTGAAAATATGATGGCAGCCTTATATCCAACCTCTTGGGTAATATTTTGGGGTGGATAGAAATTTTTTTTTGGTTCAAGTATGAGGCATCATTGTAGTAGCTGACATGGCAGTCCTGTAGCATGACATCATACCAGCATTTTTCAGATCTCTAAGACATTAAAACTCAGATAGATGAAGTGCATTTTAGTGTTTATTGAGGCTGTCCTGAAGGTAAAATTCCGAAACAAATTCAATCCAGCAGCCTACCCATCAGTTGGAACAGAAGTTTGAAAACAGTCCTTCGAGAATCATACCTGCAAAATGTGGATTATTGGCAGCAATTTTCATCAGCGGTAGTTTATGGCATCCTGTGAGCAAATGTGACAGCATTACTTAATCCTGTAACAGGATTCTCCTTATCGTTATGACTGAAATTACTTCAGATTTCTAAAGCCTCAGCATTGTGAAATCCTTCAAAGCTGCAAATTTTTTTCTTATAGCAATGCCCTCCATATGATCAACTAAAACAGATACCAAAGCAATTTCAACAAGCTGTCTTTCCCAACAGTTAGCTATAAATTTCTCCTTTTGAGTGAAACAGCTTTATCAGACTTACTTTAATAATGTATGCACTTCCAGGTGGAAACTCAACACCTTGGGGGAAAGAAGTACCAAAACAGAGGGTGAATAAAAATGTATGAAAGGCACGAAAAATGGCAAATATGATAATAGAGTGAAAGCAAAACTAAGTGAGTAATCATTTGTCAAAGAAGTACCAAAACAGAGGGTGAATAAAAATGTATGAAAGGCACAAAAAATGGCAAATATGATAGAGTGAAAGCAAAACTAAGTGAGTAATCATTTGTCATATTTTTCTAAACCTTTAACAATTAAAAAAGTTTTATAGATGGTTTTACCTTGAGTTTACTTTTTGAAGGGCTTGGAATGGTATTTTGCTGAAGTAGGGCTGTAGGCATCTTTTGATCTTGAACTGCTGTCAACTTTCATGATATTCAGTGTTGCACAAAAACATATGCCATGAACTCATTTTAAGGCCAAACTGAATACTTCAAAAGGGAAACAATGTATTTTTACCTTTTTTACCATAGCACTCCTTCAGAATCCCATTTTGACAATGTATTGTATGTTGTGCAAAAAGACCTAATTCTGGCCTCATTTGTGCACAGCAATAAAAAAAGTTGGCCTTAAAAACCCGCTCCATTATCTTTCAAATTTGCATTTCTTCAAGATTCTTAGAAGAACCCATGTCTTAGAATTTTTTTATTTCAGCTCCATCTACTTGCAATATATTTTCAAAACTGCCCTTAAACAAGCTGCTACAATCACAAAACGGACTACTATAGCAATAGCCATAGAAAAAGTCAATTTCCTTAGCTACAAAAATTGTCAATTTTTGTAGCTGTTTCTGCCTCTGTGGAAAAAGTCCCAAGAAAATCGCGACGACATCGGGAACTTGTGATTTTTTCAACTTGCCGATTTTATCGACCGAGTTTTTCACAATTTTTTCAAAAATGAAAAACTTTGGATTTAATCGTAAAACTTGGGTTAAAATCAAGAGTTTATCCAACAACTCGTGAGTGAGGTACCGGGCCACGTATAAGTTAGGAAAAGGCCAATCATTTTGCACTCTAACCTTTGCGATTTATGACTGTGGAGAGAGGTGTTTGTCAAGTGGCCCAAGAGGAGGAGATTTACCCGATTGTGGGTGAGACAATTTTAGAAAACCCCTGACGTGGAAGCCATCTCATTGGACCATATTGACACCACTGCTGCATGGAGGGTTGAGACTGAGAGGCATATCATGGACTTGGTCCTTGATTGGTTAGAGGTGGATCTGGAGGCACTGGAGCCGGAGGAGGTAACAATTGTAGTGGAGGGAGAGGTAGAGGAGGAGGAGGAGGAGGTGACAACATCTAGGAGGGGTAGCAGTAGAGGACAAAGCTGACTTCCTATTTTTGCTTCTAAAGGACGAAATAGTCCATTTGTAGCCCCAGGGGTAGGGCCTTCTTCCTCTAGAGGAAAAGGCAAAGCCATTCCCTATTCCTATAAAAGGGGCAGAGGAACTCAGTGACTGATTAGTTTATGACATGACTCATGATGATGAATCATGATATATGTTTATTATATTTTTTGTTGATATTTTGACTCTTGAGACTAAGTCAGGGTTCAGGATTCAGGACTTGATTCACTATTGATATGTGATCTAGCACTAGACTTCTTATACATCTTATATATTAGCTTTCTTTTCATTTTTATGTGACAATGCATTTGTCTGATGTCGTCGACACTTTAGATGCTATTTAAAAAAAATGAATATTTTTGTATTTTGCAGAGTTTTTGCCGATTTTTTCAAAAACTTCATGACTTTAACGACTTTTTCAATTTCCAGACCCTTGTCGATTTATTCTAGAGGTTGAATTTTTCCACTTTGGTTTCCGCTTTTCTTCTAAAAGTTATCTTCTCTGAGTTTGAACTGCTGATCCATGAAGTTTTGGACTGTGTGTTGAGTGTTGAAGTAGAAAGTTGAAGCCATAAAACTGAAGATTGATCTAATGTGAAGAGATGTAGTAACTTCCACCATGTTGCTATTAATTGACAATCTTTATTAGAACAAAAGACGAATATGTTGCTACAAAAAACTTTTAGAACAAGAAAATGAATTGATGCACGTTGTTGTTGATTTCGTTAAACCATATGGTCTTCATCAAAACCAAAATCCATGGTACAATTCTTGCTATGCGAAGGAATGTGCCAAAGTCGAAACAAATCATTGGATTACCGAACACTGATGACAATCATTAACCAATATGAGACAACTCACTGATAATGTAAATGAGTGTCAAGGTACCTTAGTGCATCTTGATAGGTATGAATGAATGTGTTGAAGTTGAGTCACCTGCAATATCTGACAATCAAGAGACGTTGTATTCCCGTTGTTGTTAGCGAGGAGGCTTGCCGTTGATGTATGTGAGCTCCAAGGCACTCAAAAGAATCTTTAATCTTGGTGCCAGATAAGGTGTTGAAGTTGATGGGACAAGATCTGTTGGAAGGTGGGCCTTGAAGAACCCCACATCAGCCAACTTGAGCATAGAACCAAAAAATGATTTGAAGATCCGTAATAAAAGATTGAGACCAACATGAAGTTACAGAACTTAGTGTGAACTTTGCTTGCTAGTTGCTTGGTTTTCAAGCAAAGCTTGTGTCCAATTGCGCTAGTAAACTAGTTTTCACAATAGAACTTTTTCTCTTTTTTTTTTTTAAATTCTATCCTACTCTACTTGAAAATAGAAATCTCTTTCAAGTATAGGAATACTTCCAATTGAGCCATGTATGTAACAAGATGAAAAATAAAGTCATATGTAGGTTTGAAATATATGCTTTGATATATATCATAATATAAGAGACCAACTGCTTTGATTGAGATGATATAAAAAATTGTTGAAGAGAATGGTGCTCCAGCTTAATGGTTGTCTGGAACCAAAGTTCAATATAGATGTGATGGCCTTGGTTCACTTGGTCATTTGGATTATTTTATATGTCTTCTTCTGCCATGCTATTCAGATCTTCTGCGATTTGTTGATTAGTCTCTTGAATGCATAAAGGATTTGATGATAGGCATAATAGAAATTCCTCGATCTCAGGTTCTAATGGAAGCTCTCCACTAGATTTGGTCCATGATTCTTTAGTCTCTTATGGATCTTATTCTTCTAGATGTTGTTCTTCAATGACAACAAGAGAATTTCTTTTCACAATACTCTTCTTGATTTAAGATTGTCAAACTTTGAAAGTTTTATGCAAAAATTTAAAAGTTCTTTGCAGAAACTTGAAAGTTCTATGCAGAAAATTGAATGTACTTTGAATAAAACCTAATGTACTTTGTAGAAAACTGAATGTTCTATGCTGTTACAATTACTTAGAATGCAAATTTCTTCTTCAAAACTTTTCATATAAGCAATTGTAGATAGAACATAAACTTAAGGATCAGATGAAGATAACCAAACACAAATATGAGACATTGAGATTTTGGTCCAATGACCAGGGCAAAACCCCTCAAGGGGGAAAACCCAAATGATTATTCTTCTATTAGATTTCTTGAATTGTTTAGCAGAGAGAGAGAGAGAGAGAGAGAGAGAGAGAGAATGAATAAAGTCACCCATGTCTGATCAACTTGCAACTGACGTGCACTTGCTCTTTGCTTGAAGATCTCCTTCTTGATCAGATCATGTCCTTCACACTTGCTCCAACTCTTCCCTTGCTCTTGCTCTTCACTAGCTTTCACACTTCTCTTGCACACACACTCAACACTTTCTCTCCTTCTTCATCATGCACATGTTACATTCAACTTGCTCTTGCTTAAATAGATCATAAAAGAGAGGAGTTACAAAATGAATTCATGCCTTGAGTCAATAATAAGAGAATCAAATTCCATGAGGGAGGAGTTACTTGAGGAGAAGTGTAGCTCATCCTAAGAATAGAGAGAAAGGTACACTTGTCTTGAGGAGTTACAATTCAAATTAGGGAGAGAGAGAGAGAGAGCTACACTTAGACATAAGAGAATATTTGGCCAGAGTTACAAATCAAATTGAATGGGGGAGTTACAAGTGCATTTAATGAGGAGTCACAAGTGCATTTACTGAGGAGTTACACTTTTGCTATACATTAGTGAAAGAGAGTTACATTATCTTAAGTGTGGAGTTACCATTTTATTCCAAGAGATGTTTGATTTGCCAAGTAAGAGATTCTCAATTTAATTTACTTATTCCGTGAGATAATTCATTTTTATTAATCCATTAAAGGTGAATGACTTTAGACTATTTTATAAATAATAGTATCATAATAATAATAATACTAGTAAGGATAAAAATATTAATTCTTGACTTGTATAATCATGATTGATTTGATTTTAAAGTGGATTCCATATGTCGAGATCATCCTTGATCATTTAGACATGACTTTCTATTTTTGGAAAGTCACTTCCAAATTGAGATGCGACTTACTAGTTTTGGAAAGTCATATTAGAATACGGAGTCACTCACTATTCATATGGTGAGGAATTTATTGCTCACCTTCCCTAAAAAGGTGAGGCCCGAAGGGACTCGAATGAGGTTACGAAGTCGAGGGACTCGACCGAGGTTACGAGGGAGAGGAACTTTAGTTGCTCGACCATAAGGTTCGGAGGCGCTCGACCATATGAAATTTTATTATAGGTGGTTTAAACATAACTGCAAGATATGATTTTTTCTAGGAGAAACTCATCCCTGAGCTACCAAATTTTAACACTCCCTCTTAGCTAGGGAGGAATTTTTTTCTGCATCAAAGATCTCTGCTTCCTCCGAGCTCTTTCATTCATCTTAGTTCATCTTTTCTCTATAACATATGTGACAATGAAGTCACAATCTAAAGAAGAATCATCCACTTGACACAAATTGCGAAAGGGAAAGGATCATCACATGGACAAGACTCAAGTTACACAGACGAGAATCAAACACAACCAAGTTTCATTAAACGTCAAGTGGTGGAACACCTGCGTCCTAGGCAAGTCACACAAACAAGTCTCACTACACCTATTGGCCAGATAGGTGGCTCTTCCCATGTCCTAGACTGTGGGTTGGATGCATACTGGTGCGTACTCTCGTGGCACACACTACACAAGAGGTCCCTCATCCTCAGGAGCTTTCTGACATCATTCCCTAATCCTGTGAGCTTGACAGTGGGGAAAGGTAGCTTAGCGTTCTTGATCAGTTGTGACTGCTTCTTGGAAGGGTCATGTCCAAAAGTCCAAGCTACTCTCTAAAAACCAAGAACTTTCCTTTTGGCAAAGGCTTGGTAAGTATGTCAACTATCTAATCATCAGTGGAGATGTGATGGAGCCTCCCTGTTCCTCTCTGTTAAAATTGGCAACTAGGGCCAAACTGCATGTGGGTTACCTCATTTATGGCAGCTGATATTTTTCTTGGATTCCTCTCATTGAGAGGTGTAGGATTGATCTAATGATCATCCGATTTCGACATGTATTCATGGAGATATGAGTTTATTTGTATTTCTTAACAAATTGTCAAGGTCGGCCAACAAGCAAAACAATGTTTCACTGATTTGATAATCACCCTATGAGTGACCTCAGTTGAAGATTTATTAAACAAAAGGTGTTACAGACTCATGTGCTGGTGTGTGTTCTGTGTTATTTAAGCAACGGATTGATCAGATTGCCAATACACAGATATTAAATGGAAAGACAATAGAGAAATACAGTAAGCAAACACAAAGACACAAGAATTTTAATAAGGAGTTCACCCTATCCTCCAGGGCTACATCTCTGGTCCAACTTTCAGTGGTGGCCTTGTTTTATTGTGCCTTTAGCAGAGAATTACAATGCAGGGACTCAATGTGAGTTCTCCTGAAGCAGGTTTTGCTTGGCAGGGTGGTTCTTGGATTTCCCAAGCCACTGGAGTGCACAGACTCTTCTTCTTCCTACCAGCTCTGTGACCTTCAGGTCTACAATGGACAGAGCCAAATATGATACTCAGTCTGGACAGATTCCCCTATGGGATGGCTTGAATCCTCAAGCTCTGGTGCTCGATGCTGTCACTGGTCAGCTCGGCCCTCTGTCTCTTTCTGCTCTTCTCTTGCTTCACTGCCTTTTCTCTGTATTCCGTCCTCCTCTTGGGATTCTGGTCCTTTCTCCCTCGTCTCCCAGACTTCCTCCGACTTGACTGTGTATTTTGTCTCCATTCATCGCTTTTTATCATTTGAACCCATGCTCGCTCAGTTCCTCTTCCGCCTCTGTCGATTCACCTTTTCCAGCTGCGCTTCTTCTACTCCTTGTCCCTTCGACTGGTTATTTGGCTTTGTGGCTCTCTTTGCGTTACAAATGCATCATTGTCTATGAAACGCCCGCTTGTAGCGTGGCACAATGATCAGGTGCAGTTAAAAAGGACTCAGGGCCTTCGTTTAGGCAAAACCCGAAAATGGAACAAAATTCCAATACACAGAGTTTTACCGGAAATACTCTATTGGGCGCGAAATCCGGATTTCAAATTTTATGCAATCGGGCTTATGATTCTCATCGGGTTCGCCCTTATCGGCTTATCGCAAGTCGCGTGCCCAACGACCCTTTGTATCGAGGATCACCGATCGTCGGTATCGGCATATCGCAATCGCAATGGCCCGGGGGTTCTTTCCATATACCGTGGAACATTGCGATGCGATCTCATCTCACCGACCGGCGATTTGCTGATCGCTCTAATCGCCAATCATCGCAATCGCTAAGTCTGGGGTCCCGATATCGCATACCTGCTTGCCTCCAATGCGATGAGTCGGAGATCGTTGATCGGGGTTCTTCCACCTTGGCCTTAAGTCCGCTCTTTGAACCTTTTGTGATGCGATGTCTACTTTTCCCGATTTGGGGCTCCCAGGGGCTACTTTGACCTCCTGCGCAGTCTCCATGGGCCTCGGTCAGCGCGCTTTGACCGAGGTCCTCGTCGCTCCACGCTGGCTGCCATTGCCACTGGTTCAAGGTGTCTTTGATTGCTGTTTTGGATTCTTTAGAGATTTGTTTCGTCCCGATATAGTCAAGGTTCTTTGACAATCGTTTATGGATCCGATTCGGATCATGACCTTCCCACTGAAAAAGCTTTTGGACCACCAAAAGTTGGTTTTCTTCAAGCATCGACTAAGTGAGGAAACTGCTGTCTCACTTGTCCAATCTCAATCCACTTCGCACTGCTCGGCTTCGAACCTTTAAGCCCAATCCTAAGGTATTCCACTTGTCCACTGCGCGTCGTCCTTACCTTCCTGTCCAACACTGTGTCTTCCCGTAATTCACTAAGATATTCAGGTAGCAGGTCATCAACAGACGGTAATTGACTCTGCTCTTCAGGGTCCTCAATCATTGAAGGTTCAAACAACCTCAAGCAATCTGCGTTCATGACTGAGTAGATGTGCATGTAAGCTGGTAGATCAAGGCGAAAAGCATTTTGACCAATCTTCTCAAGTATCCTAAAGGGTCCATATCTGATAGGTTTTAGCTTTTTACCTTCACCTTGCATCTTGTCCTTGCTGATATATAGCCAGACTTGGTCTCCAACTTGAAAACTATGCTCCATCCGATGCTTATCATGCCTAGCCTTGTACTTGGCCTGGTTCTTTTCCAGCTGTTCCTATACTGCCTGCTAGATCTCCTGAATCTGTTCAATGAACCTAGTTGCCTTGTCCACATCATTGTGTTTATCAACCATGGTATCTTTACCAAAGACGGGGACCTTGGTATGAAACCAAAACAGGTCTCAAAAGAAGATCTCTGTGTAAAAGAGTGTTTGGCTCTATTGTAAGCATGCTGCACATAGCACAAGTGCTCATCCCAAAGCTTAGGATGTTTGCTGCAATATCCTCTCAGTAACTGGATCACTGTCTTGTTAACTACTTCTGTCTGGCCATTTGTTTGTGGATGAAAAGTTGTGCTTTTCTTTAATTTGGTGTCCATTAGTTCCCACAGACTTGACCAAAACTTCCCCACAAATCGGGTGTCTCGATCAGATACAATAGAAGTGGGTAATCTAAAATGAATCCATACATGTTTAAAGAATAATTTTGCAGTTTGTTCAGCTGTAATCTGTTTACTACAGGGTATCAAAATACACATTTTGCTGAACCTATCCACAACAACATATAGATAATCATGACCTTTCCTAGATTTAGGCAGTCCTCCAACAAAATCCATGGAAATGCTTTCCCAAGGGTGAGAAGGAACTGGCAATGGAGTGTACAAACCTAATTTTCTATTGCTGGGCTTGCTTTTAGCACACATAGCACATCCCTTTACGTATCTAGAAACTGTCTCACTCATTCTCGGCCAATAGCAGAACCTTTGCAGCTGTGCAACTGTTTTACTTACCCCAAAGTGACCCGATATCAGAGAAGTGTGTGCTTCCCTAATTATTTTTGTTCTCTCGGTTTGTGGAATGCAGAGTTTCCCACAATGATATAAGAGTCGGTCCTTCAGATGATAGTCCAATTCTTCTATTCTTTTGCCTTGACTCAAAGTTGCATATACATCTTTAAAGTCCATGTCCTGAGCATACTGTTGTATGTACCTTTCATGCAGCACAAAATTATGTTTAAGTATGGTAGATGCATTTATAATGGGTCTAGATAACATGTCTGCAACCTTGTTATGTATGCCCTTTTTATATCTGATGACTAAATGAAACTGTTGTAGAAAACCCATCCATCTGTAATGTCTTGATTGCTGCAACTTAGTTTGGGAGTGTAGGTATTGAAGTGGCTGATGATCAGTATGTATTACTGTTTCTTTGCCCATTAAATAATGTTTCCACTTTTTCACACTCTGAACTAATGCATACAATTCTTTATCATATGTAGGATAGTTAACTACTGCGGGATTAAAAGTCTCAGAATGGTAACATATGGGTTTACCATGCTGTGTCAACACTGCTCCCATGGCATAGTCACTGGCATTAGTTTGGATCTCAAATGGTCTTTGTAGATCTGGCAGTGCTAGTACAGGAGCTGTATTAATCTTTTCTTTCAAGGTGTCGAAGGCTTTCTGCTATTTGCCTCCCCACTGAAACACCTTGTTCAATCCTGTCAAAGCATGTAAGGGAGCTGCAATTGAGGAAAATTTTGAAATGAACTTCCTCCAATACTGTGCTGCTCCTAAGAAGCTTCTCACTTCTGTAGCAGACTTGGGTTTAGGCCAGTTTGCAATGACTGCTACTTTAGAGGGATCTATTTTCAATTCACCTCCCCCTACTATATGACCCAAATAATTTAGAGAAGTTTTTCCAAATTCACATTTGGAGAGTTTAACATAAAGTTCTTCTCTTTTCAGAACATCTAATGTCTACTTAACATGCTTTAAATGTTATTCCCATGTTCTACTAAAATTCAGAATGTCATCCAGATACATAATAACAAAATCATCGAGAAAAGGTCTGAGTACATCATTCATTAATCTCATGAAAGTAGCAGGAGCATTAGTTAGGCCAAAAGGCATAACCAGCCATTCATACAATCCCTGCTTTGTTTTGAAAGCAGTCTTCCATGCATCTTGCTCTGCGACTCTGACTTGATGGTATCCATTGTGCAAATCCAGCTTGGTGAAATAAACAACTTCCTTTAATTGATCTAAAAGATCATCTATGCGAGGAAGGGGATAATGATTTTTTATTGTTATCTTATTCAGTGCTCGGTAATCAATGCACATTCTCCACGAGCCATCTTTCTTTCTCACCAAAACGATTGGTGACCCACATGGTGATGTGCTAGGTCTGATGAACCCTTTCTCAAGCAACTCCTGCACCTGCTTCTTGATTTCAGCATTCTCTAAAGCAGACAACCTGTACATCCCAATGTTAGGGAAAGGAACATTTTGCTGCAAAATAATATCATGTACTATTCCCTTTTTGGGTGGCAGACCTTTAGGTTCCTGAAATAAGACATCATACTTTGAAACAATCTTTTCTATATCAGCTTGCTAATCAGCATTACAACCTTCAAATACATTGGTTTTATCAGGTGTCTTTTCCTTTACAACCATTAGTAAGAACTGTTTGCATGAATTTATCATTCTTTTCATCTGTCCTGAGTTTATGAGAGTATAATTATTCTTGAGCTTATGAGCTCTTACAAAGTATTCGATTCCATCTTTAACAAGTAGATACTTGTTCTCAGCTCTATAGAAAATAGCCTTTCTATCATACAAGTAAGGGCTTCCTAAAACAATTCCACATATATCCAAAGGAATTACATCTAATTCAACCTCATCTACAAATGCTGACCCAAAAGAAAACTTGAGTTTGCACTGTCTAGTCACTTGTAGTTGTGCTTTATCATTCAACCATCCTATTGGGTATGGCTTCTTATGAGGTGTAGTTGCTAATCCCAATTTCTTTACAATTGCTTCAGAAATTAAATTTACTTGTGAGCCACTATCAAACAAAGTATCAATCTTTTGATTTTTGGAAACAACTCGAATATGGAAAAGCTCATGTCTTTTTCTCTCATGTTCTTCATCAATAACAGATTGAGCAGAATTACTAGTAGATGCTTCAGAATTCTTACCTTTTACACCTGTGGCTGCAATGATTGTTTCATCTCCTAAGTCTGACCCCAAATCTTTCTGAATAGCTGCAGCAGTGTTCTTCTTGCCCTTGGACTTCTTAGGTCTCTGCTCTGGATGCAGAATCTAACAGTGCTCGTCATCATGCCCCTCCTTTTTACAGTGAGTGCATGAAGCTTTGTCTTTCTGTGTAGTGTTAGCCTTCCTTTCTTTCCACTTCTGCTTTCTTTTCTCCTTTCTCTTGTTTACAGTGGGTTGGGATGGTCCCCCAACTTCTGGATTTCCATTCTTTCCTCTGGCTTCGAGATGAGTAGCTTGTGCAGATACCTCATCTATACTAGTGGGATTAAACATGATGATGGTATGCCTCATGTAGCTGTGTAGACCACCAATGTACTTCAAAAGAGTTTCTGGTGAGTCTAATGAAATACCCAACATCAATGCTCTCTTTCTGAATTCTTGAGTATACCCTTGCACACTTTGCCCTTTCAACTGCTGAAGAGTTTGCCAACTCATCATGGCTTGTTGCATGTAGGCCAATGGATAGAACTGTTTTTTGATTGTAGCAACAAATTCACTCCAGATAGAGATGGTCTTGCCATGCTTCTTCATATTAGCTTGGGTTCTGCCTTCCCACCAAACCAAGGCAGTGCCTCCTAAGCGTAGGCTTGCCAGCTGAATCTTATTCTTGTCTAAGTCTATGTTCTGTACTTTGCAATACACATTAATTTGTCTAATCCAATTGTCCAACTTTTCAACATTTAGCTCTCCATCATATATAGGCAAATCAAATTTAACATCCAGTTTAATCAAAGATGCTTTCTTATTATGCACATGGCTATTAGGAGGTGTGAGAAAGCTTTCTTCTTTCCGCTTTCCTTTTGAGCGGTCATGGGAATGAGATTCATCTTCTTCTTTATCTTGTTTAGAGCCTGATGAATCTTCATCCTTATGCTTTCTAAAGTCCCTATACATTTCTTCTACCATAGAATTTATAGCTAGGAAACTTTCTATGAATTGAGGGTCTGGCCCTATAGAACCTTCCTCTGACATTGTCTTCCGAGAATAGACTCTCCCAATTTCAGGATTAGTTTCCACCAACTCTCCTTCTCCTAATTTGAGCTTTGATCTAGTGAGCATTCACAGCTAAACCAACACAAGCTTATCTGACCTTACAACCTACTGCTCTGATACCACTTGATCTGATAATCACCCTATGAGTGACCTCAGTTGAAGATTTATTAAACAAAAGGTATTACAGACTCATGTGCTGGTGTGTGTTCTGTGTTATTTAAGCAATGGATCGATCAGATTGCCAATACACAGATATTAAATGGAAAGACAGCAGAGAAATACAGTAAGCAAACACAAAGACACAAGAATTTTAATAAGGAGTTCACCCTATCCTCCAGGGCTACATCTCCAGTCCAACTTTCAGTGGTGGCCTTGTTTTATTGTGCCTTTAGCAGAGAATTACAATGCAGGGATTCAATGTGAGTTCTCCTGAAGCAGGTTTTGCTTGGCAGGGTGGTTCTTGGATTTCCCAAGCCACTGGAGAGCACAAATTCTTCTTTTTCCTACCAGCTCTGTGACCTTCGAGTCTACAATGGACAGAGCCAAATATGATACTCAGTCCGGACAGATTCCCCTATGGGATGGCTTGAATCCTCAAGCTCCGGTGCTCGATGCTGTCACTGGTCAGCTCGGCCCTCTGTCTCTTTCTGCTCTTCTCTTGCTTCATTGCCTTTTCTCTATATTCCGTCCTCCTCTCGGGATTCTGGTCCTTTCTCCCTCATCTCCTGGACTTCCTCCGACTTGACTGTGTATTTTGTCTCCATTCATCGCTTTTTATCATTCGAACCCATGCCCGCTCAGTTCCTCTTCCGCCTCTGTCGATTCACCTTCTGCAGCTGCGCTTCTTCTGCTCCTTGTCTCTTCGACTGGCCATCTGGCTCTGTGGCTCTCTTTGCGTTACAAATGCATCATTGTCTATGAAACGCCTGCTTGTAGCGTGGCACAATGATCAGGGGCAGTTAAAAAGGAATCGGGGCCTTCCTTCAGGCAAAACTCGAAAATGGAACAAAATTCCAATACACAGAGTTTTACCGGAAATACTCTATTGGGTGCGAAATCCGGATTTCAAATTTTATGCAATCGGGCTTATAATTCCCATCGGGTCCGCCCTTATTGGCTTATCGCAAGTCGCGTGCCCAACGACCCTTTGTATCGGGGATCACCGATCGCCTGATCGCCGATCGTCGGTATCGGCGTATCGCTATCGGCATATTGCAATCGTAACAGCCCAAGGGTTCTTTCCATATACCATGGAACATTGCGATGCAATCTCATCTCGTCGACCGTCGCTCTAATGACTGATCATCGCAATCGCTAAGTCTGGGGTCCCGATATCGCATACCTGCTTGCCTACGATGCGATGAGTTGGAGATCGTTGATCGGGGTTCTTCCACCCTGGCTTTAAGTCCGCTCTTTGAACGTTTTGCGATGCGATGTCTCCTTTTCTCGATCCGGGGCTCCCAGGGGCTACTTTGACCTCCTGTGCAGTCTCCATGGGCCTAGGTCAGCGCGCTTTGACCGAGGTCCTTGTTGCTCCACGCTGGTTGCCATTGCCACTGGTTCAGGGTGTCTTCAATTGCTGTTTTGGATTCTTTAGAGATTTGTTTTGTCCCGATATCGTCAAGGTTCTTTGACAGTCGTTTATGGATCCGATTCGGATCATTCACACCCTCAGTTTATCCTCAATGTGGCATATAAAAGGAGACCTTGTGGCATTATACCACTCATCTCATCTTCTCATCTCTTCTCTCTCCTAGCTTGTTTGGGTATGCGTAGGAGGAGCAACTCTCTCTCACGTGGGAAGGAGGACACAGTTCTGTTTTGGCAACGTTGACTTGGGTTGACCGAGGTGCAGGAGGATTGTTTCAGCAGCGTTGACCAGTGTGAGAGTGCCTTTGACTGCGAAATAGTGTGGGGAGCCTCTTCTAAGCAAACTGCAGTTTAGAACAACAAACGTTGACCTCTGTTTGACCACGGATTTGACCAGCGTTCACTGGTTAGGGCTGACCGCAAAATTGCAGATATGTTAACTGCTATTTGACCATGTTTCGTTGACTGTTTTGGGCTGCTTATCATTGCTGTTGGAGGCTGAGTTCTCCAAGGTTGACTTGAGGTCATTTGGGAGCTGTTTGACTAGCTTTGACTTTACTGGTTAGGGTTTAGTTGCTGCTGTCATAATATTACAGAATTGTGTTATTGCACTATCTCTCTCTCTTTGGTGAATTATTGAAAAATATAGAAGAATTGATCAAAAGGTTTCCTCGCATTGGGGTTTGTCCCTAGCTAGTGCCACATCTTGCTTCTCTTGTCTTGGCTTGTCTTCTGTTGTTTACATTTATGTTCTATCTGCATTTTACTATCATGTTGATGTGATTGCAATACTGGAAATAATATGGGCTAATAAGAAGATTTGAAGTAAATTTCTCTTAAGCATAGAACATACCATAATTTAACATGGTTTCAGAGCTGAGGTGAAGACAAAGCCGAAACAAGAGCAAGAGCAATCACCGAAGACAATTGGAAAAATAAAAAAGGCTTCATGGGTTCCTCGTCAATCTTCTCGGCCGAAGACAAGCTCCGTGAGAAGTCTGACTATCACGGATGTAAGATGTCTCTTGATCTGACATTGGAAGGGCAAGAAGTGTTGGACTATGTGAGGGGCAGAAGTTCGGAGCCTCTGTCAAATGCGTCGACTGCTACAAAGAAGAAGTACACTAATGGTGAAGTCAAAGCGAAGAAGATCATCCGAGACTCAATTGACAAGCATCTGGTGGCCTACATTTCCGAGGTGAACACCTGCAAGGAGATCTATGATAGACTGGTAAGCTTGTTTAAAGTTAGTGATGCAAATCAAGTTTTGTTCCTCAAAAATAAGTTGAAGGATATTAAGAAGGGAAAGGACGAAGATATTCAATCCTAGTTCTTAAGGATCACTGAGATCAAGAATGATCTGCTATCAATTTCAGAAGTCATTCCTGACAGGGAACTAACTATCACTACCCTTGGAGGGCACCCATCCAAATCGTATATATTTAGAACCACTCTTCTCAACAATGATCGAATTCCGGGATTTGAAGAATTGATGTGGAGATGCATTCAAGAAGTGACAAGGATGGTGGAGCAAGAAATGCCTTCAATCAAAGGCAACCTCATTGCTTTTTCCTATCATGTCAAAAGGAGAAATAATTCTAGGTCTAAAGGTCACTTCAAAGGAAAGACCGGATCGAAGGGTGGAAGGAAGGGAAGATGCTTCGTTTGCAATAAATTTGGCCAGTATGCGAGCGAGTGTCCAAATAGAAATGACACATCACATGATGATGATCAAATTCACTCCGGGGGCAACTCCAACCACAATCAAAGGAATGGTAGGTTCAATGGCAAAGGAAAGAGGAATGCGAGAAATCAAGGAAGTGGTCAACCCTCCAAGAAAGCAAGGAACTCCAGGTATGAATCAAATGTTGTTAACAATAAGCAAGATGAGTATTATCTGATATCGGCCCTCTCCACTACCTCTCCTCTGGACTCGTTGGGCAATTGGCTTATTGATAGTGGTGCCTCAAGGCACTTCACTGGCTACAAGGAAGCTCTCTCTAATCTGATAGAGAAAGAGACAAACTTGGAGATTATTCTTGGAGACAATTCCACCTATCCCGTAAAGGGTGTAGGGAATGTTACTCTTCAATTAAATCAGGGTAACACAATTCATTTGCAAGAAGTCCTATATGTACCTGATCTCAAGAAGAACCTAGTGTCCATTTCGGCAATGGAAGACAAAGGCTACAAGGTGGCCTTCATTGATGGCAAGGTACGTGTGTGGAAAAAGAATTTTAAAGATGCTTTCACTCTTGGGTTCCGGGTTGATTCTTTATATCAAGTTGAAGGAAGTCTGTTGGGAATCATGTCTTGTGATACATCTCTACAGTCTGAACGATGGCACCAGAGGTTTACCCACCTTCATTATAAGGCTCTACCCAATGTGAGACAGATGGTGACAGGGATGCCCGAGTTCAAAGTAGAGCACGAAGGTGTATGTTCGAGATGTGCCGAAGGAAAGCTCAAAAGGGGACCATTCCCCTCAAGCCATAGCAAGACCTCCGATATTTTGCAGTTGGTTCTCTGACATATCTGGTATGATGCCCGTGAACTCGTTGGGAGGATATCTATATTATCTCACTTTTACAGATGATTATTCTCGCAAGACTTGGATATACTTCTTGAAAAAGAAGGATGAAGTATTCACTTGGTTCCGTCACTTCAAAGCTTTGATCGAGAATCAAACTGAGAAGAGGATCAAGATTTTAAGGACTGATAATGGGACCGAGTATGAATCCAATGAGTTCCATCACTTTTGCAAAGAAGTTGGTATTAAGAAGGAGACCACAACACCATACACTCTTGAGTAGAATGGTGTGGCTGAAAGGAAGAATCGTACGATTGTGGAAGCCGTTCGTGCCATGCTCCATGATCAAAGGCTTCCGAAGTTTCTATGGGCTGAAGCTGCGAATACCGCTGTATATGTTCAAAACCGATGCCCTCATCAAGCATTGGATTCCAAGACTCTCGAAGAGATGTTCACTGGTAAGAAACCTGATGTCTCTCATTTTAGAATTTTTGAAAGTCCCGTATATTTTCATGTGCCGAAAGAGAAAATAAGCAAATTGGGTGCACCTGGAAAGAAGGGAATCTTTGTGGGCTATAGCGAAAATTCTAAGGGCTATGGAATCTATGTGGCTGGTCAAAGGGAAGTCGAGATTAGTCATGATGTCACCTTTGACGAAGATATGGCTCTTAGCAAGGTTGACAATCTTCCTATTCTAAGGGAAGATAAAGAAGTTGACACCAGGAAGCCGAATGAGAAGGAAGATGAGACGATACCCGATGTGGAAGAACCTATGGATCCTATTGATCCCCATCTGCAAGAGCCTTCGTCTTCTAGGAAAAGGCCCTCATGGCTTAGGGGGACTCTTGAAGATGCCGAGAGCCATATTGCACCTAGAGGGACTTTTTCGTGAAAGTAAGAAGCTGACCAGGTATCAGGGATACTTGACCATTATGAGCACCATCATTTAAAATGAGCCTTCATCATTTGAAGAAGCCGTGAAGCATTAAGTATGGAAGGATGCTATGAATGAAAAATACGAGTCCATCATGAAGAATGATGTCTGGGATGTGGTACCCAGACCCAGGACAAAACAATTGTCACCTCGAAGTGGCTTTACAAAATCAAACATGGAGCTGATGGGAGTGCTGAAAAGTATAAGGCTTGCTTTGTTGCTCGAGGCTTCTCTGAAAAGGAAGGTATAGATTATGATGAGATATTTGCACTTGTTGCCTGATGCACCGCCATCTGCTCGATCATAGGCCTGGCTGCTTCATAAGGATGGAACCTACATCAGATGGATGTACGTTCTTGCATGGTTCGATTAAAGAGGAAGTCTATGTGGAACAACCCGAGGGGTTTGAGATTCATAATCGAGAATCTCATGTATGCAGGTTGAAGAAAGCTCTCTATGGGCTGAAGCAAGCACGCCAAGCTTGGTATTAGAGGATCGATAGCTACTTGATGAAGCTGGGATTCACTAGGAGTGAAGTCGATCCGAACCTTTATTTTAAGGTTGAAGATGATAAGCCTATCATACTGGTGTTGTATGTTGAAAACCTCTTTCTGACAGTTGTAGACCCTCTCATTCACAAATGTAAGAGGGAGTTGGCTTCCGAATTTGAGATGAAGGACCTAGGACTGATGCACTATTTCCTAGTGTTGGAGGTCTGGCAAAATCCAGGAGAAATTTTCCTATCTCAAGGAAAATACATGGTGAAGATATTGGAGAGATTTGGTATGGTATATATACTACAAGCCCGTGACTACCTTGATGGAGCTTAACTTCAAGAAGTTATGCGGTAGTGCTGCCGGACCTGTTCTGGGAAATGCTTCTGAGTATCATCAACTCATAGGAGCATTGATGTTCTTGGTGAACTCCTGTCCGGATATAAGTTTTGCAGTCAACACGTTGAGCCAATATATGGTTGAGCCTCATCACTCACATTGGATTGGTGCTAAGAATCCACTGAGATATCTTTGGGGCACAATCACTCATGGACTGAGATACACTGCCGAAGATGTGAGGTTGCATGGTTATTCCTATGCTCATTGGGCAGGCAATGTGGTGGACCGAAAGAACACTTCCGGGTGTTGTTTCTCTTTTGATTCTGCTTCGATTTCCTGGATGAGCAGGAAGCAGAAGTCGGTGGCTTTGAGCACCACTGAGGCCGAGTACATTGCTGCGAGTATGGCCTCCTATGAAGCTGGCTGGTTGCGGAAGCTCTTTAGTGAGCTGTTTGGTCATAAGCTGGATACACTGTGATCCTCTGCAACAACCAGAGTGGGATTTGTTTATCAGAGAATCCATTTTTTCATGATTGCTCCAAGCACATCGATATCGGGTACCACTTTATCTGGGATATGGTACAACGAGGAGCAATAATGCTCCATCATATTGGGACTGATGAGCAGGTTGGCGACATTTTGACGAAGCCCCTGGGAAAGGTCAAATTCTTGACTTTCTGAGAACAACTGGGAGTCGTGGAGAGACCCTCTTATGAGGGTCCTGTATGATGCATACATTGAGCTTTGGGAGCTTTGGGAGCTTTGGGGGGCTTGGGGTACTTCTTGGAGCGACGAGCAACCATAGGGTGACTCACCCTCCCTTAGTGGTGCGCTATGTATAGGGTGAATGATTTAGCCTTCCCCTGTGATACCTCGTGGCGACATGTTGGCAAGATAAGTGGTTCATCTTTCTCCTACCGAGACATCCTACCAGTTTGGGACTCATGGGAAGTACCTCTCATCTGGCCAATGAGTAGGGAAATGAGGATAGGGACCATAGTAGTACCAATGGACGCATCATGTATCTACCGTACTTCCATGCTAGGATGACATTGATTTGGGATCAATTGGAACTAACTTCAGGTCAGTAAGAGTGATATAACTCACTCTCTTTTGGGACTGACTTCGGGTTAGTAAGAGTGGTATGAGACACTCTCTTTATTTGGAATTGATTTCGGATCAGTAAGAATGGTATGACACACTCTCTTCATTGGGACTGACTTCGGGTCAGTAAGAGTGCTATTAGACACACTCTTTATCTGGGACTGACTTCGGGACAATAGAGGATAGTATGATACATTCTCGATCATTTCTTCTTCTTCATAGTTCAACACAGCAGAGCAAAGTAGAGCAGTGCAGGGCAGTGCATTTGATGGCAGAGATACTACTGACAGACAAATGGATTAGCATATGGAGTTCTCCCTAGTTGAGAGGGAGTGTTAAATTTGGCAACTAGGGCCAAACTCCATGTGGGCCACCTTATTTATGGCAACTGCTATTTTTCTTGGATTCCTCTCATTGAGAGGTGTAGGATTGATCTAGCGATCATCTGATTCCGACATGTATTCATGGAGATATGAATTTATTTGTATCTTAACAATTTGTCAAAGTCGGCCAACAAGCAAAACAATGTTTCACACCCCCAGTTTATCCTCAATGTGGCATATAAAAGGAGGAGACCTTGTGGCATTATACCACTCATCTCATCTTCTCATCTCTTCTCTCTCCTAGCTTGTTTGGGTATGCGTAGGAGGAGCAACTCTCTCACGTGGGAAGGAGGACGCAGTTCTGTTTTGGCAGCGTTGACTTGGGTTGACCAAGGTGCAGGAGGACTATTTCAGTAGCGTTGACTAGCGTGAGGGTGCCTTTGACTGCAGATTAGTGTGGGGAGCCTCTTCCAAGCAAGCTGTAGTTCAGAACAACGAACATTGACCTCTGTTTGACCATAGATTTGACCAACATTGACTGGTTAGGGCTGACCGCAAAACTTCAGATATGTTGACTGCTATTTGACCACCTTTCGTTGACTGTTTTGGGCTTCTTATCATTGTTGTTGGAGGCCGAGTTCTCCAAGGTTGACTTGAGGTCATTTGGGAGCTGTTTGACCAGCTTTGACTTTACTGGTTAGGGTTTAGTTGCTGTTGTCATAATATTATAGAATTGTGTAATTGTGCTATCTCTCTCTACTAAATTACTGAAGAATATAGAAGAATTGATCAAATGGTTTCCCCGCATTGGGGTTTGTCCCTGGTTGGTGCCACATCTTGTGTCTCTTCTCTTGGCTTGTCTTCTGTTGTTTACATTTATGTTCTATCTGCATTTTCCTATCATGTTGATGTGATTGCAATACTGGAAATTAATATTGGGCTAATAAGAAGATTTGAAGTAAATTTCTCATAAGCATAGAACATACCATAATTTAACACTCTTTGCACCATATTTTGAATATAGTGATACTTGATCTCAATATGCTTGGACTTATTATGAAACACATGATTTTTTGCAAGACAAATCCCACTATTATTGTCACAATAGATGATTGTTGTGTTTGGGACTTGCTCAAATAGTTCCCCAAAAATATTTCTCAGCCAAACTACCTCACAGCTGGCCGTGCTAGCAGTAATGTACTCAACTTCGGCTCTACTCCGTGCAACAAAGTTCTCGTTTTTGCTCATCCAAGAGATCATGGCAGATCCCAAGCTAAAGCAAAACCCAAAAGTGCTCTTTCTATCAACAAAGTTACAACCCAATCAACATCAGTGTATCCATGAAGGCTTACATTTTTAGCAGTGTATTTCAATCCTAGATTGATAGTTTCATGCAAGTATCTGAGTGCATGTTTTGCAACAATCTAGTGGGTAGGAAAGAGATCAATCGTATGTTGGCTTAAAGTGTTTATAACAAAGCATATGCCACGCCTAGTGTTTACCAAAAAAATCAAAGCATCAATGAGCTATCTATACTCTGTGGGATTTGCCAGACTAGGTCCTGCAACTTTGCCACATAATTTCTTAATGTTCATTTACATAGGAGTATGCATGGACTTAAATTCTACCATAGAAAATCTTTTAAAAAGCTTAACAACATATTTTCCTTGAGAAAGATAAATATCACTAGGTCTTTGCCAGACCACTAGACCCAAAAAGTAATGCATCAAACCAAGGTCTTTCATTTCAAATTCAGAAGCTAACTCCCTCTTACACTGGAGGATAAGAGGTTCTCTTCCTGTCATGAATTAATCATCAACATACAATACCAAAATCAAAGGTATACCTTGGACTTTCTTAAAGTAAAGGTTTGGGTCTGCACTACTTCTTATGAAACCAAGCTTTATCAGGTAGCTATCAATGCGAGCATACCAAGCTCTTGGAGCTTGCTTCAACCCATATAAGGCTTTCTGCAGTTTGCATACATGAGTTTCCTTGTCATGCTCTTCAAAGCCTTGTGGTTGTTCCACAAATACCTCTTCTTGAGGAAGCCATGCAAGAAAACAATTTTCATGTCCATTTGGTGAAGAGTCCATCCTTGGCTAGCAACTAAGGCAACAACAGATCAAATAGTAGTATATCGAGCTACAGGGGAAAAAATCTCATCATAATTTATTCCCTCTTTCTCAGAGAAACCTCTAGCTACAAATCTAGCCTTATATCTTTCATTACTACCATTTGCACCATGGTTAATCTTAAACAACCATTTGGAAGTGGCAACAAATTTACCTTGAGGTCTAGCAACCACTTCTCAGACGTCATTCTAGATGATAAACTTGTATTTTTCAGTCATGGCATCTTTTCAGACTTGTTCTTTTGCAGCTTCTTCAAAGGTGCATGGTTCTGCTTGAATGACGTTGCTCATGGCAAAAACATACCCTTGAAATTGACTTGGCTTCTTAGTTTCTCTGAACATTCCTCTTAGGGCAGGATGTTGTTCAACTTCTTGCAAGGTATCGCACAACCATAGTGGTCTCTTTCTGGTGGGAGGATCATGTGTTGAAGGATCTAGAGGATCCATGGAACCCATTGGATTACCAACAAACTCATTCTCAAGTTCTGGTTCAGACTAAGATGCAGACTCTTTTTGATTAACAACTTGTCTTTCAACAATGGCAGAAGGAGGAGAGTCTCTTGCTTTTCTAAGAGCCGCATCTTCATCAAATGTTACGTCTTTGCTAAACTCTATAGTTCTTTGACTAGGTACATAAATTCTAATGGTGGCCATCTCTACTACATCACCTTCATTTGATGATTTCTCATGAAAGACATGGATATATTATTTGAACCACAAGGATGAAGCCTTTAAAATTTCCAAGGAGCTCAAAGCTTTGGTCGAAAATCAAACAGGGAAGAAAATTAAGATCTTTAGGTCTGACAATGGTGAGTACATTTTGAATGAGTTCATCGATTTTTGCAAGAAGGAAGGTATCAAGAAAGTGACGATTGTGCCCTATAATCTCGAACAAAATGGAGTAGTTGAAAGAAATAACAAGTCCATTGTAGATGCTGCTCGTGCCATGCTTCATGATCAAAAGTTGTCGAATTTCCTTTGGGGAGAAGCAACGGATGCTGCTGCGTATGTTCAAAACATGGTGCCTCATCAAGCATTGGACAACAAGAGCCCGAAGAAGTGTTACAGGTGTCAAGGCCGATGTTGGCCATCTCCGTATCTTTGGTGGCCTCATATATTTCCACTTGTTGAAGGTCAAAAGAAATAAGCTAGAAGCCATGGGAAGAAAAGGTACGTTTGTTGATTATTGTGAAAATGCTAAAGCATTTAGCATATATATTCCTGGTCAAAGGAAGGTTGAAATTAATAGGGATGTAACATTCGATGAAGATGCTGCCCTTGGGAATGCAAGGGACCTTCCTCCATCTCCTCCTGAGAAGAAGAATGATGATATAGATATTTTAGATGGTCTTTTTGTGCCTGAATCTGAGAGAGACATTATTGATGATCCCATGGAGTCCATGGACCCCTTAGATCCTCCTCCATGTGATCCTCCTGCTAGGAAGAGGCCACTTTGGCTTCGTGACACATTACAAGATGATGAGAGATGCGTTTTCGTTAGAAGATCATTTAGAGAAAGCAAGAAGCCATGCAGGTACCAGGGATATGTTGCAACTATGAGCACTATGATTCAAGCTGAACCTCCCACCTTTGAAGAAGCTGTGAAAGAACAAGTTTGGAAGGATGCTATGGCCGAAGAATACGAATCAATTATGAAGAATGACATATGGGATGTTGTGCCAAGACCAAAGGGGAAATCTGTGGTGACTTCAAAATGGCTATTCAAGATCAAACATGGAGTCGATGGAAGCATTGAGAAATATAAGGCAAGGTTCGTGGCTTGAGGATTCTCCCAGAAAGAGGGAGAAGATTATGACGATATATTTGCACTTGTGGCTCGATATACAACCATTTGTTCGATAGTTTCTCTTGCCGCAAGTCAAGGATGGACCCTTCATTAGATGGACGTGAAGACAACATTCCTCCATGGCATGTTACAAGAAGAAGTGTATGTTGAGCAACCACATGGATTTGAAGTAGAGGATCAAAGACACATGTTTGCAGGTTGAAGAAGGCATTGTATGGTTTGAAGCAAGCCCCCAGAGCATGGTACACTTGCATAGATAGTTATTTGGTGAAGTTGGGATTTACAAGAAGCAACGCTGATCCCAACCTCTACTTCAAGGTAGTCCAAGGTATGTCATTGATTTTGGTTTTATATGTTGACGATCTATTCTTGACAGGTAATGAGCCCTTGATGATCGAGTGTAAGAGGGAATAGCCACTGAATTCGAGATGAAGGACTTTGGGCTCATGCACTACTTTCTAGGCCTTGAGGTGTGGCAAAGACCTAGTGAGATTTTCCTTTCACAAGGAAAATATGTTTGTGAAGCTATTGGAGAGATTTGAAATGACAAAATAATAGTCCCTGCCCACTCCGATGGAAATGAATTTCAAGAAGTTATGTGTAGAAGCTGTAGGACCCGTTTTGGTGAATCCATCCAAGTATAGACAGTTGATTAGGGCTCTAACGTTCTTAGTGAACACTTGTCTAGACATATGCTATGCGGTGAACACTTTGAGTTAATTCATGACCGAGCCTCTGCATGCACATTGGATTGTTGCCAAACACATTTAGAGATATTTGAATGGGACGATTATCCTTGGTTTGAGATATTCTGCCGGAGATGTTCGACTTCATGGATATATCGATGCTGATTGGGCAGGAAACGTTGTTGACAGGAAGAGTACATCTGGATGTTGTTTAGCTTTGGATCTGCCATGATATCTTGGATGAGCAGGAAGCAGAAGTCCGTAGCACTGAGTACCGTCGAGGCAGAGTACATTGCCACTAACATGGCTAGCTGCAAACTAGTTTGGTTCAGAAAGATCTTTGGAGAGCTATTTAAGCAGGTCCTAGACACTACAATGATATATTGCAACAACGAGAGTGGGATTTGTCTAGCAGAGAATCCTGTATTTCATGGCAAGTCCAAGCATATAGAGATTTGATATCATTTCATTCAAGACATGGTGCAAAGAGGAGCAGTTAGACTCCATCACATATCTATAGAAAAACAAATTGCAGATATTCTCACTGAGGCTTTGTTGAAAGGTAAGTTCTTGGTCTTCAGAGAGAAGCTTGGATTGATGGATGTGACCCCTCATGATAAGGGGCATCACTGATCGAGAACACTGAGCCGACTCTTCCCCCTTGTTTGAGCTCTTAGGGTGAGGAATTGAGATGAAGGGCTCTTGGGGTTGAGGGATGTCTAGAGAATAGGGTATCATCCCTATCTGTTACACATAGGGTCGAAGATGTTGCTCGTCTATCTCAGTCTGTGCAGAGTATACCCCAGTTGGCATCATACCCACAAGCTGGGCTTGTTGGGATTACCGCTCCTCGTTTGGCAAACGGGTTGGGAGAGTGCTTGGAAGTGTGTTACCCAGCCGATTATGATGCAGGTGTTCTATCACATGAATTGTTAGGGTCATTGTTGGGAAGATCAGGGAGCAATAAGATGGATGAGATATTGTGCTGATTAATATAGGGTGGAAGATGTTAGCTCCTCTATGCTATGACTCCTATTGCTCAACATTTAGTAGAAGATGTTTGCTTCCCCTATGTGATGAGTCGATGTCATGAGGTGATAGTGCCCCATAGGACCTTCCTCATTGTGTGAGAGCATGATAGCTTTAGCTACCTGATGATTCTTCTTCTTTGGATTCGAGAATATTTCACCAGATAGGGTTGAGTAAAGATGGAACATGATATGATGACAGGATACTTATGGTGATTACATGATGCAGTTGGAATCTCTCCCAAGCTGAGAGGGAGTGTTAATTTGGTAGCTCAGTGACAAATTCCAATCATTGGACTAGATTACTCTTTTCGTGAGGACCAATTTTGACTATTGAAGCACTCGATTTGGTTAAGGGAAAGTGTAATTTTTTGAAGCCCACAATGTCACATTTGATCGGGTCGACTCTAACAGGAAAATGGACACCCTTGGAAGCCTATAAATACAAGTGACCTCAAGCTCATTTAGACATCACCAAGCATCTTCGTCTTCTCTTCTTCATTGATTGGTTTGCTCAATTTTGAGGTTGGGTCTAGGATATTGGTTCGAGATTGCAGGGTTCGAAGCTCGCACGTGTTAGGGTTTTAGCTTCCGACCACAAGCTGGACACAGGCAATTTTCAGCTATAACCACAGGCACGCAGGCTCATCTATGTGGCTAGAATCTCTCAACCGCACTCATACCTCTTCCTTCGTGTGATTGGGATCTAGGGTTGCAAATTGACATTTGACCGCAGTTACCGGAGACGGGGAAAGTTGTCTTTGATTTTGATTGATGTTGGGAACATATTTTTGAATGTTGTTGGGTTAGTTTTGCTAGATGTTTTTGTATTGGCTCATTGTACTCTTTGCTGAATATTATATGACAATCTAATAGAAGAAAAATTACAAGGGGTTTTCCCTGGTCATTGACAAAAAATCTGGTGTCTCTAGTTGATTTGTTGATTGTATCCTTTGTCATTGCATTTACTGTTCTATCTTCAATTACTGTTAATGATTGAAAATATTAATTTTTGATGAAAGATTGCTAATTGAAGAGTTGAATTCGGCTAATGTAATTGAAACAACATAGACTAGTATGAAATTTAACACGTTGAGAGCCATGGGTCTCCGCTGTAGCAGAGAGCAGATTGCGACTTCATGGGATCCTTAAGTTCCACTTATTGCTTGCTCATGTTCCACCTATTGGATGATGATGATGAAGGACCACCTTGTCCAGTTGGCTCCACTCCTGCACCACACTTGGCAGCTGATCTAGGGCCTAGATGAGGATGTGTCTCGTCATGGGAGACAATGGGAGGGCTTGCATCGTTCTTCCAACCCTTATAGATGGGATACATGCTTGTTCAATCCATTTGGAGATCGATGAGTGTTAGAAAATTATATATTGCGGAGCAATGGAACACATAAAATATTGCAGAAATATAAACACAGAGAACGCACAAAACAAGAGAGACACAGATATACGTGGTTCACCCAGTTTGGGTTACGTCCACCCCGAATAGCCAGTCCTTCCTTTCTATTATCCAGCAAAATGAAGAGACACAACCTACAGCAAATCCGCTGTAATATCCTCTATTTTCTTTCACAGTCTCACCTCTCTGTTTCTCGCTCACAGAATACACATCTATTTCACAGCCTCAAATACAATACCCTCATACAAAGAGAGGGGTTGCCTTCTAGGGCAAAAAACCCTAAACTAAACATAAGTTCTACCGTCAGATCATCCGCCTAATGAACGGCCCAGATTGACTGGAAATTACTATACTTTTACAAGGCAATTTTACATTTGTTTTTAGCTTCGGGGGTGCTGCCCCCGAGCCCCCGCCGGGGGACCGCTGGCCCCCGGACTCCCCAGCCGGGGGGGATTGGGCCCCCGGACCCCCGCGGGGGGGACAAGTCCCCTCCGCACCCCCCGCGTGGAGGGGTGTACAAACTTCCTGGGGTATACATCCGGCTGAAACAGAGACCTCTGAACAATCATGCTCCACACACAACGAGGATGTTTTGTGCCCCCATAGCCACTTGGGACACCACAAGTCATTTGCTTGGATATCAAGGGGCCACCCTCTTTATCACTATGTTTGGAGCTCATTCATTCATCTTGGCACACATTGGACTCCACTAGGCCTGCTCAATGGCCCTTCGACCTATTGTATCTATTATTTTGCCCTCTTGGGAGGCTTATTTTTGTATTATGGGGCTATCTTGGTGGGCTTGTCATAAAGGAGTGTTATTTTTGCACATTATTTTATTAGTTGGGGCATGATTAGGCCTTATTAGGCAAATCGAATTCCTTAGGGAGGATATATATTGATGTGATGATCATTTGGATTCAGATTGGTATCTCTTGATAATTTCGCTAGCCATTTGATGGACGAATTGGAATCTTGACGCATTTCGATATTTGGAAAGGCTTGTCTCTTATCTTGGAGCTTTGATTTTTGTCTCTATTGGTGATTGGAAAATTTCACTATACTTGTGTCTTTTACATGTCTTGCGCTTGTGTAATGCACAATATTTTTTCGCTCATGGAGCTGGTGTAGCTGCCTAAATGAAATGCGAATTTGTTGATAATATCTTTGTGAGGGTTTTTTCATATGTTGTGCATAGTATAGTGAATGAATGACCTAGGGGTATATGATTATTCATAATTGCCTTGATAAGTCATCAATTGCAGCATCAAAGAAGTATAAATTTCCCTGGTAACCTAGTTGTTGCTTCAAGGGCCATGCGAAGTTGTTGGGGAACTCCCTGATTGAGCATAAACATCTCTAAACATTGAATCATATTTAATCCATTCTCCCAATAGGATAGGCACTGGTCTAGTCCTAGGGGATCACTAAAATGAAGAATTTTCTCTTTTCCTCTTTCTAGACCCTAATCCTAGTAGGCTTCCTAGGGCATCACACAAAATCCATTGTAGCGATCCAAAATTGATGAAACTTGGTCAAGAACTGCGTTGGTGTGTGGTTGAGAGGTCCTGCAATTTTCAAGCCATTCCGTCGGTGGAATCTCAAGTTATCCCAAGCCCTAGCTCAAGAACCGTTTCTCCCTAGACCTCCTTTGGTTAGTGGTTTCATTAAGGGTCAATTGCGTTGAAAATCCAAGGCAAATCCTATCTCTTTGATCTTGTTCTCTTCCCTCACTTGGTCAAGTCCATTTGTTTGAAGTTCCACCCCAAACCCTAGACCTCGTTTGGGTCCACTAGGGCTTCTTTGTGGTCCCGCAACCTTGTCACTCCAATTTCACAAGGATTGCTTAGAAACCCTATTCTTATAGGATTCTTTGGTATAGGGCACTTCACATCAAGAAATACCCCTCCCCTAGGTCAAGGTCTCCTTCTAGCGCTTCTTGGAGAGCCATCCACCTTGCTTCTAAAGTAAGCAATCCCCACCATTAGAGTCCCTCCTTTGAATAGGCTCTTGAAAACACTGTCCTCACACCATTGATATATTTTTCCTAGTGATTTCCCTAATATCGGGACTCCTCCCATCGGTGAAAGTCCGTAAAGAGCAGGGAGCTTTAGCTGAGCTGACAGTGGGCTATTGCTTCATTGTTGCCACTTGACTTAATAGTTGCTCTATTGGAACCCCTGCTCGTTTGAGTGGTAATAGGTCCCAATTTAGCAAATTGGGGTTTAAAACCTTTTGGAGCCACTTGTAGTAGCCCTTTGAAGTGGAGATAGATACAAGTGGGTATGCTATGGGAGTAGTGTTGATGCCGTGAGAAGGCCTGTATGCTACCATTCTAAAGTATTTCATGGGGCAGTTCTTAACTACCCTACCTATGACAAGGAGCGCTATGCCTGGTACAAGTTGTGCGTTGGAAATACTGAGAGGGGGATGAATCAATGTTTCTCTTTTTTTACAATTTAATATCAAAAGCATTAACTAATCACATCAAAAGAACACAAGATATATATAAACATAATTATTTATATTACAAGGGAAGTTACAACTTCTGGATTCACCGGCTACAACTGGAAGGGCTATAACCCTAGGTTTAACAACTTCCACTGGAAGGAGAGGACAAGCTCTTGAAGGAAGCTACAACTTCCTTGCCTAGCACCACCCTACCAACCTTTAGAATAAAAGATAAAACAAAGAAAAACTGTTGGGCTCCATACTAGGGATAATGGCCCAATTACAACACTCCTTAAACACTGGTATCTTTGCTAAGACATTTACAACTTCAGATATGCCCTTCAAATTTGATCAACAAAGACAAGAATAATCATAACATATACCTTAGAGAGAAAAGTGATCATGTTAGAGGAGAATGAACTTTGACAATCAATTGCTGAGATTTTGACTTCAATTTTAACCCTTACTTTGTAGGTCAACAGTGACTTCTATAGTCAAAAACTTAGTCCTTTTCTTATGATTTATATAAACATTAAAGCAACTTCCTCCTACAACCTTGGTATTGTCTTTGTTCTGCGGTCTAGTAGACTTATTTTAGCCTCCTTACATCTTCAAGAAACTCCTTACTACTTCCTCAACCAACCATTTTCCTGCACTTAAGTTAGGCCTAAATAGGGCTATCTTCAGTAGTTTATATACAAATCGGATCAGACTTAGATTAGCGCTGCCACAGACTTAAGATTGCCTCAATATAACTTCAGATTAGCTTTTAGAATGAGTTGGTTCTGCTTTAGATGAAGGCTTTGGACTTCTTCAAAAGGGAGGCTTGAAATAGACCTTAATTAAACTCGGATAGGCCCATAACTGTCTCAGAAGGCTGATTCAACGAGATGCCTTAGAGGGCCACAGGTTTTGTCAAGATGTGCCTTTTGAAAAAGGTACCAAGGAGGTGTTTCCTAGTGCTTTTTGCCTAAGCCTAGGAAAACAAGTGAACCCACCTTTTTAGTGTGACTTTATGAGATCATTAAAGTCGTGATTTTTTAGTTACTCTATGAGGTCTACAAGTACATTGTACTTTTATAATATTAAAGTGACTTTATGATGCAAAAAGTACATGGTACAACAAGTTATTAAAGTGACTAGAGGGGGCCAATGTGAGATGACATGTCCACCTGCGATCAAGAGAAGTCGACATCTAATCTCAACCCTTGATCTTATGGATAGGTCTTCTCATCCTTATGGAGACTAAAAATGGGGAAAGAGGCAAATGGAGGCTCATTCTTCATGTGTACTTTTGGAGAAGAGGAGACGCTGAAAGGAGGTTAAGATAGCAAGTATTTTTAGCAAGAAGAGACCATATAACAACACTAATCCCAAGGCTAGAAGGGTGGCACAAATTGAGAAAGTATAGGAGGTACACCAGTTCTGACAGTGCATTTTTTGAGGCAATTATAGGCCCGAAAATCAAGGAGAAGACAAATATATGACAACGTGAATTTCGAGGAGAAATTCCTAGTCTGATAGCATGAATTTCGAGAGAGAAATTTGCTAGCTTGAGGCATGAAAACGGAGGGCAAAAAAGTCAGACTATGGCACAAAAATCAAGAGCTAGAAGTGCTAAACAATGGCACAATTTTCTAGGGAAAAACTCCAAACAATGACATGATTTTTTAGGGTGGAGATTGCTGGATTGTGGCACGAATTTCTAGACAACAGTTCGATTTTCTAGGAGCTGGCCCGAATCTCAAGGAGGGAGATAAGTACCCCTGTCTGTAATTAACGCTATAAATTTCTTTGGAAAAAGCAAATAAAAATTGCCCTCATACTGGTTTTCCCTTTGGGGCTTTTCCAGGGTGTGATTGACCAAAAATCAATGTCTAAATTTTTGTGCATGCTTGTGAAATTTATCAGTTGAATGTGAATGACTAGTGGTAGCTTCTAGTGTTTTAACTGAATTTATATTCAAGTTTAAAACTCAACAATGAACAATGGGGTTTGGGCATTAAACTTGATGTGCAAAACAAATTGAAATTGGGTGGGGCTACATGACACAATTTTCTACAAGGCCTTAAGATAGGGCTGAAACAAGCCTCTGAAATTTTCCTTTTAAACCTGCCTCAGGGAGGGCCAAATGAAGACATTTGCCTCAAAGGGCTGAATAGAGCCTCAGGTGGGGGACGAAGATGCCTTAGATGCAGTGCGAAATTTGTCATAGAATCAGTGTGAAGTCTTCCTCAAACAGGGCCTCAGAAAGCCAAAAAAGGACTAGAATAGATGCAAATTTCTCCTTAAATTTTTGACCTCCTTCACAAATCTTCAACGAAGCTCAAGCCAAAGATATCTCCTTTGATTTACCTCAGATTGCTCTAGAGATATCTAAGATAGATCACCGAATTTGCTTTCATAGAATGCCCATGGTTGGGTATATTTATATTTGATTGAGGAGGCCAATTATGGGCTTGACTTTACCTTTTGAAAATACACAATCTTTAGCTGGAGTGGACTTGAGAGATTTGCTATTAGGCCGACCTGAACAACAAGGTTTAGGCACATTAAAAAAAAATAAAATCAATCTTCCTTTCGTAGACACTCCTTTCAATGCTGATTACGACACATGATTTTAGGCTAATTTAAATTATGATTTTGCCCTCCTTTAAGGGGTAGCTATAAATATTAGGGTCATAACTTTTGGGGCAAGATGTTGGTGCCAAATCCATTCGTTTGGGGCATCAAACTTCAAACATCAATATCTCTGCAAGCAAGAGGACCCACAAGATGTGCCACCTATCACTACCAATCTAGAGGGTTCTTGCATCCAAATTCACTAATTTGTGCACATAAATCACCAAACAAATGGTGGCCCATTCACCCTTTGATGTCAATGACAATTTCTTCCAACAATCTCCCTCTTTGTCGTTGATGTCAACACTCATGCTCCAACAACCATCATGCATTCCCTGTCTCATGCTCCCCCTGCCACCATGCTTCACTTCCTTTTCTCCCCCGCTTTGACATCAATGGAAAAGGATGATTTACTTCTTTTGGGATGCTCCCCCTGAACGTATGGAACTCAATAGGACTTCTGTCTTCTTATCATTCCCATTTTTGTTGTCCTTACAACTCTTTTTCTTAGATGCAATTTTCTTCCACTCTACTTGATCTAGAATGTATATGTTGTTTGGACTTCTTGTGGCTGTTGCAACCAATCTTCCTTAGTCTTCTTGTGTGATTTCACACTTCCGAGAGTCAAACAAGAGATTATACCCTTGATCACACATTTTGCTGACACTAAGAAGATTGTGCTTCAAATCCTTAACCAACAAAACATTTTGTGCTTTCATATGTTCACTTCCAAGACTTACTACACGTTTTCCAAGTATCTTGATAGAGGAGTTATCTCCAAACACAACATTGCCACTCTTTCCTTTTAGGCTGACAAATTTCTTTTGATCTTCTGTTATATGTGTCGAGCATCCACTGTTTATCTACCATTCATCTTCTTTATCTTTTGCGATCAATGCTAGATTGCAATCTTCCTTCTTTTTCCTTTCGTATTTCATAGTTGGCTTCTCTGCCTTTATGGTTGGAGGATTTTCAAGCCTACAGTCCTGTGCGTTGCGACCAATATTATTGCACTTGTAGCATGCAGTGTTTTGATTCATCAGTGGTTCAAATGGATTGTAGTTTCTATTGGTAGATTCATGAATGTCAAACCAGGCAGTAACTCCTCAACCAAAATTGATATGTGTGTTTATTCTTTCAGGTTGGCCTTATTATATACATGAGGGAGAGACTGTTCACTTCATCTCTCGATGACTGTTCACATTACTTATTTATTTATTTACATTATGTTCACCCAGTCCTGATGATTAGGTGTCAACAATGAACATTTCCATATGTATGGTCATTTCTTGCTAATCTGTAATCATTCTTGCTTCTTGCATAATTATACCTTGTATTGATTTTACAATGGATTGCTTCATGTGCAAATTTTCGGCAAGAGTGACAATGACCAAGAAAAATGTTTTCATACCTAGGAGAGTAGGATGATCTTTTGAAGTTGTTTTGTCTTAGAGGATGTTCGATCCATTGCTGATCAGCGTAACTTCTCGAAGTAGCAACATTTCTAGATTTCCTTTGAGTTTCTTCCTTTAGAGGCTTGGAGCTTGTGCCTTCTTTGCTTGAGGATGTGCCTTCATAGCCAAGACCTGCTTTATTGTGTGGAGATCTTTGATGACTAAGAATGTTATCCAACACTAGTGAGTTGTTCAAGTTCTTATTGAGCTTATCAACTTCAGCTCTCAATGACACAATTTTTTCTTCAATCTTCTTACAATCTTCTTCTTTCTTCTTCATTTGGATCTTCATTACTTCCTCAATTCTTTTTGCTTCTTCAAGTTGGACCTTTAAGGAGATATTTTCTTTATCATGCTTTTCAAGTAGGCTTTTAATTCTCTATTTTTGTTTTTGAGCCTGACATTTTCCTTTTCATTATTCTTCAATTTTTCTTTAAGATCTTCATCTTCCTATTTGGTCTCTAAATCATTTCCGAGTCCCTAGATGGATCTATTCTCATATTTTGTTCTTCTAATATGCTTTTACCTTTCTTTTCACTGCATTAACCTCCAAGGCAAAGTCGTCGACTTTGACTTAAGGATGAGGATATGAGGACGCTGATCCCATTGAAAAAATGACAAAAAACCTCAAGGATGGACATGAAATAATGGGATTAGTGAAGAGTAGTAAGTTGTAGTGGCTATGAACTTGCTACTTGAATCCAAGTTTCCCAAGTAGTGTCCCTCCAATAACCTTAAGGCATTAGAGGAGCTCCCATTGGATTAGGGTCATAAGCTAACCTCCCAGGTAAGGTGAGAGAACAAGTTTATATTCAAGATTGGTCAGTCATTTAGATCACCCCTTTTTTGATGTTAGCATGCCCAAAACATTAAGTAAAAGCACATGATTACAAAATGGTTAAAGTACTTGCTGAATGGTGACCCACCTCCCTTCAAGAATAATGCTGGATGGTGAGCAAATATTGAGCAAATAGAGAGTTGTTGGTTGGCTGAATATCCAAGGCACAAGAAATATTCTCCTGTGGGGCTACCCACATTTGGTGGGTTACAAGTACCAACTCGTAGCTTGTATTCACATCTATCTTTGAACCTCCACCTGTAATGACGCTTTTATTTCATCTTTGTGTTTTTGAATATAACTGTGTAATGTCAGTGTGAGAGCCTCGACTGGTTGGTGAAAAATCTGGTGAACACTTGAAAATTAAATGTTAATTTAATGTTGGCCTGGAGGGAGGGACGCCATGGATCCAAAGCCCGAGGGGAAGGCGTATTGATTGCCTTGAAGAAGTGACAAGAACTGAGAGTTAGCGTGCATTAAATTTCTGAGGTCGGTTGCAAGCCAATCAACCAAAAAACTTTGACAAGAATTCATGAGATAGTATTGGGTGGTGTGGGTGTAGGACCATGCCCACCCCCATTCCCCTCGCAAATTGAGGATGGGTTGTGGCCCCAGAGGAATGGAAAAGCGAGATAGTCAATGGGAAAAGGGGAGCAACAAGGGAAGAGAGAGGGCAGCGGGGGGAAATTATTGCTAAGGGAAAAAATCCGACAAAGAAGAAGAGATTGCACAGTGAGAGGGCTCATTGACTCTCTTTGTTATTTTCTTGTTGTATTGATTGACTTTCCATAGAACTTGAAAAGCTCACTTTTCTCTGGCAGCAGAGTGCATGGAACTATTGGAGCTATGAGAAAGAAGACCAAGCAATTTTGGAATTGGTTGTTGAGCTCTACACTCTGTGATTTTGGGTGTTATTCCCTGTGATTTTGTGTTTGAGATTTGTTGCTGCACAAACTAGCAGGCTCAGTATATAGGTTAGAGCTAGAGGGCACAACAACAATTTGGGACAAAGACTCACTGTCACTACAGCCTAAGCCCCCTACTCTTCTCATTTTTCATTGAAAGGAGGAGTCCCAGTGTGGAGGAAATCACTTCGGATGGTAGGATCAATGATTAGGTTTATAGTGATTTCCTAGGCCCATTCAAAGGAGAGGCTTAATATGAGGCTCACTTGCTTCAAAGAAGCTTAATTGCTCTCCAAGAAGGACCTAAAGGGAGGAAATCGAGACCTAGGGATTTATAATGATGTGAAAGTTTAGATGCACCTAGAATCAAGATCTCTAATATGAAATAGGACCTCTCAACAAGCTCTTTGAAATAAGCAATTGCTTCTATGATAAGTGTTGCTTGACTTGAGAGACCTAGGTTCTTAGGATTGATCATGAAAGGGAAACCCCTTAGGAGGAAACTGTAGGACTACGAAAGGGTTATAAATTGTCAAGCTTTAATGAAAGATAACCCTCAAGGAAGGCTCTCACTATGACATCAAAGATAGATCTGTAGAAATTTAATGATCTGCACCTTTAACCCAATTTACAAGTTTGCATGTGTTTGTTTAGGCCCAACCCACATGTTTTGTCATGTTGATATAAATTTCAGAATGCATTTATTGCAAACATTAAAGAGTGTTTCTACGAATTTTTCACTTTCCTATCAGCTGATAATCAATGCAAAAATTATGCAAAAATTCAACTCATTTCAGACACTAGTTTTTGGTCAAGCTGAACCAGGAAAAACCCCACAGCCTCTTGGGGAAAACCGGTTTTCAAAGGAGGATTTTATTGCTTGAGAAAATTTAAATAAGTACATAAAACATAATACTTATCTCCCTTTTTGTTGTAGCATTAATTACACTCATTCTGAAAATTTGTTCCCATTGAAATTTCAGACTTCCACAAAATTTACATGCCCAAAAATTTAGCAAAATATCTTTGCCCAACTCCTTGGAATTAGTGCCTAGAATCTGCTTTGAAATTTGTGTTGGAAGCTGCCTTGATTTTTGTGTTAAAGGGTCACTGTTCAGCCTCGATTTTTGTGCCTGACGGCCACTGAAATCCTGCTCGATTTTTGGGCTGACTATCTTGAAATTCGTGCCTCAAATTTTAGGGTTGAACTGAGCTACTTCCTCGAAAATCGTGCTCAAAACCTCCTCGAAAATCATGCCCAACTCCTCAAATTTCGTGTTGCTATTTCTCGAAATTCACACTGCCTCATTCTCCTAGAAAATCGTGCTACTGTTTGGACAGTCGCCTTGGAATTCGAACCCTCCTTTCTCTACTGCAATTTCTCCTTCTCGAAGTCTTGTCCTCATGCTCTCTTAAATGTGTAGTGAAAAATGATTTCCCTTTTCCTCTTTTGTCTCTTTGGAAAAGATTGAATCCTTAAACTTAGGATTCAATGGTTGAGATTTCATCTTCAAATTTCAAGATGTGTGGTTGAGATCAATTCTCCCAAATAACCCCCTCAGACATTGGCTCCGTCACTTAAAAGTCTTCTAGTACCTTTTCTAATTTTTCTCATAAAGTGATTTTTCACCTCACTTAAATATTCGAAAAGTACACTTAATACTTTATACACAAAGTCATTTTATAAAATTTAAATGACTTTAATATTATAAAAAATACATGGTACAACACTTCTAAGCACCTTTTCCACCCATGATATCGATATAACTCATAAATGTCATTGAGACAAAAGTAATTAATGTGCTCACTAGGCTAAAAGGGATAAAAGCCTAGTAACACCTCTCCTTGGTACTATTTTCAACAAGATCTTCAAAGTCTGAGCTAGGGTTTAGTTTTTCTCATAAATGAACAGTTGAAATGTTGTGAACCTTGAGGATCTCTAGAAGGGACACCAACGCAGAGATTGGTCCAAACAAAATTGAAAGATCATCCTTCTAAGAGATTTTACATGATGCCCTAGCAAGGTTGTGCAAGTGAGAGACCAAAAATTAAAGGAGGAAGGAAAAATGGTTAAAAGGAAGGTGACCACCCAATTTTCTTAAACTAGTGTGTTCCCCTTGGGCTATGGAGTCTTTATGATTTAAACTTTGGACTAATTCGTTTCTCAAGGAGGTTGAAAAATGATGCCCTAACACCAATTTTTCAACAATTACCCATCCAAGATCAATGGACTTTCATGGAAGAAAAGAGACTCCAATCCGCTAGGAACATTCTTCTACTTGTTATCAATGAGTAACTTGCACAAATTTACAGTTTAACAATCTTCAACAATGATATTCAATAATTAGGGCATAAAACCAATAATTAATATTGTAATTTCCACACATTAGACATTATTCATAAGCAAAAATTGTTCAACAAAATTCACTTACAGGATAACAAGAGATATATCCAATCCAAGATCAAGACAATGGATCTAAGAAGAAAATCGAACTAGCCTCCAAAGATATCGAAATGCATGAAAGAGTCTCCACTAGTCATACAAGAAGAAATGCGAATTTCTCAAGAAGAGCTAATCGAAGAATGTGATGATGATCCAATACAAAATGAAGCTCTGTATTAGTTATGCGAGCCTTTACAAGTTTGATTTAGCCTAATTGGACTAATTGAGCCCCTAATAATATTCTAATGTGCAAAATAACAATAACTTTGGTGACAAGCCCACCAAATAGCTCAAATGTGTAAAATGAGCGTTCCTAATGAGGCCAAAAGGATAAAATAATAGTGCAAAGGGCCGTTGGAAGGCCAAAATGAGTCCTCAATGTGTCATGATGAAGAGTAGGGCTCCAAAAATGATAATTATGGGGGTGGTCCCTTGATTTCTAAGAAAAACATCTTGTGGTGCTTCCAAGTGGCTGTGCAGCACAACCAATGGTCCCATGGGTCTCCAGTGGCTCAATAACAAGTCGATGCTCCATAAGTGAGGGCTAGAAGATGATGCTTTCCCTCTCGTGACTCTCCGGATAAGACAAAAGCCCATTTGGGCCCTGGCTCAACTACCAAGTGTGTGGAGAGCTGGGCAATGTGGTCGAAGTACATCATTGTCTCTGTATGGCTGAGGCACAAACAAGCAATATGTGGTGCTGAAGGAGCCCACAGTGTGGCAATCAATGGTCTGCTGTGGGTGAGCCCATGGTTCTCAATGCTCACTCTACAAGTGCCATTATGACCCTTTGGAGGGCTTGGATCTCATAGACGAAGGCCAAGTCCAAGATGAAGACCCATCTGCAACCCTATATAAGATCCAATTGTCTCTTCACCTTCCAGTACAACAATCTGTTAGTGCCATAAAGTAAATAAGCTTGTTAATCAAGGGAAAAAGTGGACACTTCATAGTGGCATGCCCTTCCAAATGGGCTTAAGAAGGTACATGTGTTACCTTGCTCGACAATAGAGGTTAATAAAGGACCCTATTAGGTGGTTTCAACCTTTAAGGGAGTGACAGGTCCATGGTACACCTATCAAATGACAGGTGTCATGTAAAATGATGATAAAACAGAGTAGGGGCAAGAGGGAAGACTCCAAGCCACATGCCATGGTACAAGGGTAGCTATGATGAGGGAAGCCCAGACATTGGGTTTATAGGTGTAGGAGGGAGCAATCATGGTGCATGAGTTATGTTGATCATTGTTTTTCCACCCTTCTTTCTTTTACTGTTTGGGGCTCCAAGGGATGAGAGCATGATGCAAATGATGTAGCAATGATTACCTCCTTAAGGTTGGACAGTTCATCGTCCACCAGGGGTTGGGAAAATCATGGTTTCCTTAATGATGTAGGGGGCACTCATAGGGGCTCTAGGAACCAGGGTGATGACCATAATAAGGAGCTAGAGCTCATGTTTGGCTTTTTCCCACGTGCTAAATTTTTATGTCCTGTCCATCTTTTGCATTTTGTGGTACATTTCTTGTTGTAAGTGGCCAAACTATGCTTTTAACTTACAAGGGGAGGGGGAGGTTAACGACCTTCGGAGCATCAAATTTAGGCCCGGTCCAGAGTGTTTACAAGGGGAGGGGGAGGTTAACGACCTTCAGAGCATCAAATTTAGGCCCGGTCCAGAGTGTTTACAAGGGGAGGGGGAGGTTAACGACCTTCGGGGCATCAAATTTAGGCCCGGTCCAGAGTGTTTACAAGGGGAGGGGGAGGGGGAGGTTAACAACCTTCCGGGCATCAAATTTAGGTCGGATCCAAAGTGTTTACAAGTGTTGGGGGAGGTTAACACCTTGTGGATCCAATGGACAAATGTAAACCCAAATGGGAAAATTGTGAAAAGGGGTTGTAATGAGTGGAGGGGAGTGAGATATATGGTGTTGGGAAGTGGGACTAAACAACCAAAATCAAGGTTTCTCATGTAGTGCCACTCCTAAAGCTAGTAGCCCATAAAGGAGATCCCATGAGACTAGGATACAAAACTAACCACCGAGTTGGGACAAGGGAACAAGAGTACAGTTCAAGCCCATTCTTTCTGCCGAATCCCCTGACTAATCCATGTCCAAATGTGCCCAATAAAAGAAAGCTTAAACACCCAATTACATAATGAAAAACCATACCTTTGGGGTTGGAAGGCCCACCTTCAAACATATAATCTTAACAAATGGGCGGGGGCACATAATGGCTGGCTCAGGTGGTGGAGAATAGTGACACATCGAGCTGTTTGGTGGCTGCAAGGGGCTGCTGGCGGCCTACTGAAGACAAATCTAGGATAAAATTTCTCCTATAGGGGTCACCCATAGGTGGTGGGTAACAAGGCCACTGGATTAGTAGTCTAAGCTTGTGTGGTCAGTGGGAGACTCAGTGGATTACCGAATCACTGTGGTGCTTGTTGTATAGTTGATAAACCACCTGGATAGGGAAATTTGAGTCACTGTGGTACTTCTTGAAGTGTTGATAGACCGAAGAGTTGATAGGCCACTTGGGCAGTGGATTGTATAACGCAATGTTTTACAAAACGGACTCGGATTCGGACTCGGCCGAGGATCGACTCGGAAACGGAAACGGAAACGGCAATGACTCGGCCGGCTCGATTTCAATGACTCGGTCGTTGTAAAAAATACATTAAATATTTATTTTTTTTATAAAAAAACATAATTTTAAATATTTTAAACATAATTTTAAAGATTTTCATTCAAGTTTCCAAACACACAACATTATAATATACATGGAAGACAACATATGATCAAAGTAGGCTCATGAACCAATCCATTATATCAAAATGGTACGGTGTACCCAATGGCAATAGTAAATACATAGTCAACTGTAGTCTGTCTGTGTCATACATGATCAAAGACTCAAGAGTCAAAACAAAATACAAATAACCAAGGAGGCTAGTAGCTACTGGCTACTGCCAGAGGAGCCAAGATCATCTCGACCAATCTCTGGATCATCATCATCAGAGCCAGACAAGGAGCCCCATGGCTCCTCCTCATCATCATCGTCTCCAACTGCAACTGTAGAAGTGGTGCCAGTACCAGTACCACTAGGCTGTGAAGCAGATGCAAGCTGAGATAGAGTACAAATGCGGCTGCGCTTCTGTCGTGGCTGAGCAGAGGAAGGCGAAGCACCTACAACTGGAGTCCTACTAGCTGGCTGTGAGACTGAGGCTGGTGGATTGGGATCTGCATTCAACTGAACACGCTGCAGTGGATCTCCAACATCAATTTCATCAAGATCCTCATCAGGATCAAACTTTGGTAGACGACTCTCCACTACCCAATCTGATGTTGGATCAATGTCTTCCAACACAATGGGATCTGAATCAGGTCTTTTGTTCAGCAATTGGTTCCGTCTGAGCCGAAGGTTGTATTGGACAAAAACTAGATCATTCAACCGTTTTTGCTCCAAACGGTTTCTCTTCTTTGTGTGAATCCTCTCAAAGACAGACCAATTGCGCTCACACCCAGATGCACTGCAAGTTTGACTCAAAATACGAATTGCAAACCTTTGCAATTCAGGGCACTGGCCACCAAAGGCCTCCCACCATTGTGCTGCAAAAAACATAGGAGTGTAATGAATTATGAGTTAGATGAAGGCTGAAGCTCAACAAAATTACAAATTATATCTAACTTGAAATTGAGAAATTGAAAATTGAAATTTTTGTTTACCTGGCTCATCTGCTTCTCTTGCAATCTTTGCTAGGTTCTTCCCAAAGGTACCTGTTGCATTGCTGAAGGATGTGACCTGCTGATGTATCAGTAGCTGATCAGACTCCGATGGGACCATGCGCTCAATGCAATCAACCAGTCCATCTCTGACCTCCCCCTCAAAGCTCCTGACTCCTTAGCTTTATAATGATACCGTGGGTTCAAAAAATACCCAGCTGCATGTATAGGGCGATGGAGTTGATTGTTCCATCTTTCATCAATGATTGCCCAAATGGGCCCATACTTTGCCACTCTATCCTTGTATGCTGCCTTTATTTGCTCCTTTGCTTGATCCATAGCCTCATAAATAAAGCCCATAGCCAACCTTTCCCCATCCACCAACCGCAACACCTTAACTAGTGGCTCAGCAACCTTCACAATCTCTGTTGCCTTTCTCCAAAAAGTTTCATCATGGACTTTCCTTCTCAATTCTCTGCCTTCTGGTTTGTTAGACCAACTGCTATTATTCCAATCATCACTGGAAAACATCTTTTGCAAGTTTCTATGTTGGGAAAGCATAGATTGCAATGTCAAAAAATGTGTAGCAAATCTAGTGATGGCAGGCCTAATAATATCCTTGCCTCCAGTGTGTTTCCTCATGATACTCAAAACCAGTGTATGATTGTAGATAAATTTTGTTATGCTTTTGGCATTATCTACAGTGTTTCTGACCCAATCTAATTTCCCAATATCCTCAAGCATGAGGTCTATGCAATGTGCAGCGCATGGGGTCCAAAAGATGGTCTTGTGTTTTTCCTCTAACAGTCTACCAGCAAGAACATAGTTAGAGGCATTGTCTGTGATGATTTGAACAACATTAGCCACCCCCACACCCTGAATAACCTCATCCAATAGCTGAAACAACAAGTGGCCATCTTTTACCTTATCAGATGCATCAACTGATTTTAAAAACATGGTTCCCTGTGGGCAGAAGACAAGAAAGTTTATGATGGTACGGTTTCTTTGATCAGTCCATCCATCTGACATGATGGTACACCCTGTTCTTGCCCATGATTCCTTGAAATCTTGCAAATACTCATTAATTGATGTAATTTCTTTCTGCAAACGAAACCCCCTTAGCTCTTGCATAGTAGGGCCTTTGAAGCCTTTTCCAGCAGCATGTATGGCCTCAAACATAGGCTCATAATATGGTGAACGAGCAGCATTAAAGGGGATATCAGCATCATACCACCATCTAGCTATGTAGTCACAAGCAGTCTCCCTCAATTCTTTCTTCCAATGGTCATCTAAAGTGGGCTGAGAAAGACCTTTACTAACTTCAGGACCATGTGCATCTGATGGAGAGGAGCCTGAGTGAGTGAAAAAACTTTTGATAGTCCCATCACCCTTCATTCTACCCTTTCCCTTATCTTGAACAGAAGCAAAAGAGGGAGGAACATAACGGAAAGGGTTTGATGCATCAGTGTGAGGGATAGAGGAAGAACCCTCAAACTCATAGTGGGGGTTGGCAGCCATCATTTTTTGTATCTCCCTCTTCCTCCCAATTTCAGCCTGTATCTCTTTTTGCCTAGTCTTTTCTTCTTGAAATTTTTCAAAGCTTTCCAACAAAGTCTTTCTAATCTCCCCAATTTCGGGGGATTTACATGCAGTAATATTGCCTTTAATCCCTGCCAAGTGTTGTTTCAGCCTATGAATCCCCCCAGGACCTGACTTAATTTTCCTATGGCAAAACTTGCAACACATCTCATCATCAACCATTTCAACATATGCCCAAGCAGCATCTTTTGCTCTAGGTGCCATTTTTTGACTAGGAAAACAATCTGAAAATGAAAAAAAAAAATAAAAATTGATTCAATGTTCATTTATTTGACTAAAAACACTCTCTAAGCTATCTTTATATGCACCTAAAATTTAATAAGTAAAAACAGATTTATAGAGGTGGAAAAAAATACCTCCAGGCACAAACTGCCTCCTCAAACTTGCTCCAAAAATCAGCTCCTCAATGCTGCTCCAAATGGCTGCCCAAGAAGCTCCTCACTCCAGCTACAATGCTCCTCCAAGACTCCTCACTGCTGCTCCAAAACAAGCTCAAGAACTGCTCACTAACTCTCAAAGAAGACTCTCACTCAAATGCATAAGACTGCTGTGAGTGAAATGAGAGCATTTGGCTGTCTTAAATAGAGTTTGGGAGGGGGAAATGGACCCCAAATGCATTTAACTAATCACATAAACCTTTTCATGTCCACAAACCCTAACTAAATCAGCTCCAAATCAGCAAAAAAGTAATTTTTTTTAAGTGAAATCGCTGCCCAGCCGGTTCCAATCGGTACGGCCGTTTTTTGACGTGACCCGGCCGGGTTGACCGGGTCAGCTATGACCCGGCCGAGTCATTGGCTGACTCGGCCGGGTCATAGCTGACCCGGTCACCGAGCCGGGTCAATGGGCCGTTTTGAAATTTTTTTGTTCAACCCGGATCGAAACGGCCGTTTCGGAGTCAACCCGGCCGTTTCGTAAAACAATGGTATAACGTTGTGGTGCTTGCTATAAAAAGACAACTAATAAACCACATTGATAGTGGATTCAACCACTTGGACTAAGCAATACCCCAGATGGACGTTGGGTGAATGCCTAGAAATGGACTGAGAGGAATGAGTGGATGACTGTGGTGCTCAAGGTTGCTTGGAAGTGGGAGCAGGGAGCGATAATTTTTAGAAGTTTCTGGGTTGGTAGTGATTTTGGGAGCGTTTTTTATATAATAAATATTTTGATGCATATATGTCAACAAAAGCATGTATAATGATGAATTAGTTATAAAAAAACATAAAACATGGATTAAACTATCTAACATCAATCATCTAGTAGTTATAATTTTCATCAACCACAGGTCCACAATTTACATCTCCATTCTCGTCATGTTGGGTGTGGAGCTTGACTATCTTCCTGATTTAGAGGTCTTGTTTCGACCATCTTTGGATCATTGGGGGGTGTGGATGGAGGGAGGGGGGTCCAAGTGGGGGCAGCAACAACCTTTGAGCCCTCCCCTGGTGAGGGTTTAGGGGCAACGCCCCTAAAAGGAAATTTTTGAGAAAATTGCCTTGTAAAATATTGTAATTTTGTAGTCAATCTGGACCGTTCATTGGGTGAAAGATCTGATGTTAGATGTTATGTTAATATAGGGTTTTTTCCCTAGAAGGAAGCACTCAGTTTATACGAGGGAATTGTATTGTTACTAGATATTATTTTGTATCTATTCCTGTCTTTTGCTAGCACTTGATCACAAGTTTTGACTCATATAATCTTATAATATAATCTTGTAGAGATGTTTTCTTACAAAAGTATAAGAACTAGTGTAGGTTGTTTTACAATAAGAGCACGTAAAATTTATTGCTCCAACCTTTTTCCTTCTCATTACCTTTGATGCATACTTTTACAAGGGTGTTGAACAGTAGAGTGATTTTTCTTTCGCTAAGAAAAGAAAAGAAATTTGCTTCAGAATTTTCTATGTAAGGCTCCATCCTCGAAATTATGCTCTTCTAGGTTGTTGTCCTAGACTCCCAAGTGATATATGCTCTATCAAATCGAGCCCGCTCATAATAATGCGTCAACAACCTCAAGTTGTAGTGTACATAAACCAGGTTCTTGCTTGGTTTTCATCGAGGTAGTTTTTTTTGACATTGTGGATGAAGCTATAGGTGCTCCAACACCTCTCTCCATAAGAAGTATTAACCACTTGTGAAAGCACTAGGGAGGGGGCGAATTTTCTTTGGCGGGAGTGACAAAGGAACAATTTCTTTTGGCAGGAGGACGCTCTCGAAAATCGATCCCAAACGGGAACGATTCGGGAGCGCGCTCCTTAGGTCGCTCCCTAAGTGTTTATGTTCGGAGTGCGCTTTGGGAATGGGTAGGAGGGGGGGTGCTCCCTCGCTCCCTTGGTGGTGCTTATTGCTAGAGGGAAGTTAATAAACCACTTGGACAATGGACTCCATCTTCTCAATGTATGACCAAGCCAATGGTGTGAATTTCCCTCATGCAAGCATCCTGTTAGACATTGGATCAGGATTGGGTGGTGGTCAACTACAAGAAAGTTGCAGTGTAGCTTGGCTATGGTTGGGTGGAGAGTGGAAGTCCCTCCTTTAGTTGCTAGCCATCTTAACATATTCAAATAAGTATATTGTAGTTGTATATTTGAGTTATGAAATGTGATGTTTCATGAATTTGATATTGCTAGTATAAGCTCTTGCATATCCGTGAATGTTATCGGATCCATGAATGGTGATGTTCGCTATTATGCACATGATTTGTATGAACTCTCTTATGTCTACGGAAACGATGAATGATTGGATTGTGTTGTCCAATATTGTGGTTATGGTTGATGTATTAACCGTGTATTTATGTTCATTCACTTGACTGCTATGGCTGTGAAATGTATTAGTCCAGTTGCTAAGAGGACTTATGTTGTTTATTGGAAGGGCTGCATCTCCTCCTATAATGGTTTTAGGTCTCGTATGTTAGCACTCTATTGATTTAATGATCACATGCTTCTAAACATGTTTGACCAACCTGCAAGAGGTTGTAGAGTTGGTTTGATTGGTAATAATTTCGTAGTCTTGTTATGTTGTGAAATTGTGAAGTTGGTATCGTGGCTCTGCCCCCATCTTCTCTCTAAAATCGCATCATGAGTGTCATGGGCACCAATTCTTTGGATTAGACATCAAGCATAATTTTAGGTTCAGGTCTTCGACTTGTGTGCCTTAGGAACCAGGAAATTTGCATCCCAGTTGTTGCCCCTTTTTCTTGGGAAATTTCCGTTTTCCCTTTTTTTCTTTCTTTCGCGAATTGTTGAAATTCAGAATCTGGGGTTGGCAAGGGCCAACACTTTTGTGAAGGCCCATATTTGATCTGTAAATTGCCGTGGATATTCCGTTGGAAAGTTTGTCACAACAGATCCGATAATATTATATTAAAAATCCGAAATTCTACACTATTACAATTTTATTTAATTTCTAGATTTGTAGATTTTACTATAATTAGTGCATGCATGCGAATGAAAATTATGCAAAAAAAGGTAGAGAACGACAAAATAAGCTCACACACACACATAAAACACAAGATATGCTTTCAGAAACCCTTTCGGGAGAAAACCCAACTAGAAGGTGAGGCTGCTTTGCTCTTTTTCTCTGTCTGGAAAATAAGGCTGCAGGTACAAAGCAATAATACCTGTGGCCCGTGCGCTGCTACAGTGCACAAATCCTCTCTATCTGCTCCTCCTCCTATCTCTCTTGGGTATCTTTGCTAAAAAATGGAACAAAATGCTCTCGAAAGAATGGAATGCCTCTTCCTCCTAGTGGCCCGGTTATAACACAACCTGATAACCTACTAGTGGTTAAGTTTGACTACATCAACTGTTAATTAAAGTTACAATATAGACTCTTCTAGAGTCTTTTACATCAAAAACACATGGTTAGCTCTTTTTCCATGAATAATGGGGTTTGACACGACATCCTCTTTAACTATAGGTGTGAAAATAGGAAGGTCAACTTCTGAATGGCATAACTTTTGCATACGGATTCTAATTGACACACTTCTTGCGCTGTTGGAAAGGTCTATGTGTGTAAAATAGCATGAATAGGTGTGGTGCTAAAGCGATAGTTTTACCCCCGAAAAACGTCATTTGATGCCTCAAAACGCTCCCGAAAGGTTTCAGACCCCATTTTGCCAAACTAGGTCCCGCCGGTAAAAACAGTCTCGTGAGCTGATTCCTCCACTTTTTCCACTCTGAATGCATTACGATGGATGACAAACAATATAATGATCCAATCTGGATCACATCTCCTGATTTTGGGAAGCTTTTGGCCTCCAAAAGCTTTTAGTGAATGAGGAGAGGAAAATTTTCCTCCACCTTCTCTCCGGTGTACCATTTAGCTTTGCTTGGAAGTTGTCCCTTCAACCCAATCTGCCAAAGGTCATGCTGCCCCTGTCTTGTAGTTTTGGACCTTTTCTGCAAAATTGTGTCTTCTGTCAACTCTGCTTGAGCATTTGGTGCCAAATCTTCCACAAAAGGTAGGAACTGTTACTCTTCCTGATCTAGAATGGAAGGCTCATAGAGTTCCAAATTCTCTACATTCACAACTGAGTAAATGCATATATACGGTGGTAAACTGAGTCGATAGACATTATCACCCATCATTTCCAATATCTCAAAGGGACCATACCTTAGAGCCTTAATTTTCTTACCAGGGCCCTAGAACCTCTCCTTGTTCAATTGTAGCCATACTCTCTCTCCCACCTTGAACGATTTCTCTATTTTGCGCTGTTCATTCCTGGCCTTATACTTCTCTTGCGACTTCTGTATTGTGTCTTGTACCTGTAGATGGATCTCCCTGATCTTCTCTATAAATTTTTCAGCCCTCAAGGCATCTCTTGTAAGATCTTCCCTCACTCCTTGCTGCGTATATGCAATATCCAAAGGTCAAGGTCCAAAACAAGTCTCAAATGGGGACTTTCCTGTAGAAGTGTGCACTGCTCTATTGTAAGAATGTTGTATACATACCAGATTTTCATCCTTGGTCTTCGGATGCTTCTGGTTGTATCCCCTCAAAAGCTGCACCAAAGTCTTGTTGACTACTTCTATTTGCCCATTTGTCTGTGGATGGAACGCTGTAGATCTCAACTTTGTGTCCATCTTCTCCCACAATGTAGTCCACAACGCATTGAGAAATATTGTATCCTTGTCTGAAATGATGCTCCTTGTTATCCCAAAGTGCACCAAGACCTGTCCAAGGAACAAGTTTGTTTCTTGTTCGCTAATGGTCTTTTTACAAGGCATCAAAACACACATCTTGCTGAACCTATCAACTACCACAAACAGGTAGTCATGTCCTTTCCTGATTGTCGGTAAACCTCCCACAAAGTCCATGGAATGCTTTCCCAAGGACGAGTAGGTACAGGTAAGGGATGATATAGACCTTGTTTCCTGTTGCTAGGTTTGCTGGTACAACAAAGCATGCATCCTCTTATGAACCTAGCTACTTGCTCTTGCATCTTGGGCCAATACACATACCTCTGCAAGTTAGCCATGATCTTCCCTACACCAAAGTGCCCTGCAACCTTGGAGGTGTGAGCCTCTCTAATCAGCTGCAGTCACTCACCTTTAGGAACACATAACTTATCCAACCTGTAGAGTAACCCATCTTGGAGATGGTAGTCAACAATGTTGTCACCATCGTGCACATGACTCTGACTCTGCAACTGCTAATACACCTCCTTGAAGTTCTCATCCTCTGAATATGCCTCTCTGTATGCATCATGGATGAATGGCTCCATGTGCATAAGTCCCCAACGCTGTGATCTTTGATGTCGGTGGCCTTGAAAGCATGTTGGCCAACTTGTTTGTGCTGCCCTTCTTATACTTGATCACCAAATGAAACTGCTGTAAAAACTCTGTCCACTTGTAATGCTTGGTTTGTTGTAGCTTACTTTGTGCCTGCAAATACTATAACGATTGTTGATTTGTGTGGATTACTGTCTCCTTTCCCATCAGATAGTGCTTCCACTTCACAACTTGCAACATGATATAAAGCTCCTTGTCGTAGGTAGGGTAGTGAAGAACTGCCCCATGAAATACTTTAGAATGGTAGCATACAGGGCTTCTTCCATGCATCAAGACAACTCCCATAACTTACCCACTCGCATATGTCTCTAGTTCAAAGAGTCGCTGCAAGTTTTGTAATGCCAGAATTGGTGCCTACCTGATCTTCTTCTTTAACTCCTCAAGAGGCCTCTGCTGACCTTTTCCCCATTGGAAACTCTTGCCACTCGCTATTATCGCATGGAGCGGTGTTGCTATTGCTGAAAATGAGGCTATGAACTTCCTCAGGTACTGTGCTACCCCAATGAAAGTTATGAAATTCCTAACCTCAGAAACATTAGTAGGCACTGACCATTTCATGATGGTTTCCATCTTGGAAGGATCTATCTTCAATTTTCCTCCACTGATCACATTCCCCAAATACACCAAGGACTGCGTCGCAAACTCACACTTCTTGAGATTTGCTAGCATCTTTTAAGGATCTATCTTCAGTTCTCCTCCACTGATCACATTCCCCAAATACACCAAGGATTGTTGTGCAAACTCACACTTCTTGAGATTTGCTAGCAGTTGGTTTTTCTTCAATGTTTCCAGCACCTGCGTCAAATGTGAAATATGCTCCTCCCAGGTAGCACTATATACTAGTATATCATCCAAATAAACAATAACAAATGAATCTGTAAATAGGTGCAGTACATCATTCATTAATCTCATAAATGTAGCTAGTGCATTACATAGGCCAGATGGCATAACTAACCACCCATACAAACCTTGCCTAATTTTGAAGGTGGTCTTCCATGAATCTTCTTCTTTGACTCGAACCTGGTGATATCCAGACTTAAGTCCAATTTAGTGAGGTACTTCGCTTGTCACAATTGATCTAGTAGATCATCTATCCTCGTCAGGGGGTATCTATTCTTGAGCATGATTTTATTCAACACCCTGTAATCTATACACATCCGCCAGGTCCCATCCTCCTTTGGCACAATGATGATGGGTGACCCACATGGAGATGTACTTGGATGAATGACACCAACTACTGCAACTGTTTCTTCAACTCACTTGCTTCTATAACAGACTACCTGTACATCCCAATATTTGGCAATGGGGAGTCTGGCAATAGATGGATCTCATGTTCTACTTCTCTCTTAGGTGGTAACCCTTTGGGCTCTTGGAACAAATCCTTGTATGCCTGTAATAATTCCTCCAATTGTTGTTTTTGTTTCTTAGTACACCCTTCCAGGGATGCCTTGCCTCTTATTGACTCCTCTTTAGATTGACTTTCTCTTAAAAACAATAAAACATACTTCTTGTTGGAACTGATCAATTTCTTGGCTTGGCTGGCACTTACCAGTGAATTTTTCGACTTGCCTTTGTGCGCGTTGATGTCCTTGACGAGACGGTATTGATTGGCTCTCTTCATGAATAATGCATCTCGCATGTACATGTATGGACTCCCAAACACAGCTCCACATACATCAAGGGGAACCACATCTAGATCTGCTTCATCAATAAAATCAACACTGATAGCAAATCTAATTTTACATTGTTTTGTTACCTTCAACTTTGCATCTTTATTTATCGATCCCAGTGGATATGGGTTTACATGATCACGAACTTCCAGCCCCAACTTCTTCATCAACTCTACTACAATGAGATTCGCTTGCGGTCCGGAGTCAAACAGAGCATCAATCTTCATCTTCTTGACCTATATCTTTATATGGAAGAGTTTCGTCATTTCTTTCTCTTCTTGTTGTTGAAGGCTACTCAGATTCACCTCTTGCACTCACGTACATATGATCTTCTCATCCATGTTCGAGCTACTTTCAACTTGGTTGCTCGAATCCACGACCATGAGATTCTTCTTGTTATATTTCTTGTTCTTCAGGTTTAGCTCTGGATGCAACTTCCAACACTTCTCCTCTATATGGCCATCAATGTTGCAGTGGGTGCAGTGGTTGCTAGGATATTTGCACTTGTATGTTGTGGCTGTTGTCTTTTTATCATTCCCCCTTTTTGCTTCTTCTTCCCCTTCTTGGAATCTTCATGTTGCTCCTTCTGCTTCGATCCACTTGATTGCACTCTTTTCAAGCCTATGTTCTTCAAGTTTTGTGCCTGTACACAAGTTTCGTCCACTGATTTGGGCTTGAACAACATCACTTGCTCACGCAGATGGCAGTGCAGAGACCCCAAATACTTGAGGAGTACATCTGGGTTCTTTGGAGAGATACCCAACATTATAGCCATCTTCTTGAATTCCATGGTGTACTCCTGCACGCTTTGGCCCGACTTTTGCCTGTAGTAATGTCACCGGATCCATTGATCCTCGACGTACCTAATGGGGTAAAATTGTGACTTAATGAGGGTTTTGAAATCCTCCCACATAGTCACTGGAGGTTCTCCCTCCAACCTCAGGGTTTCTGTGTGGCTCTCCCACCAAGTCAGTGCATGGCCCTCTAATTTTAGCTGCGCAAATGAGATCTTCTATCCTTCCTCAATCTGATGGACGCTGAAATAAACTTCCAGTTGTTGCAACCAGTGATTCAACTTTAAAGCGTTGATCTCGTCATGGTATGGCTTGATATCAACTTTTGCTTCCATTTTAAACAGGGATTGATTCACGACACAACTATATATATTATGATTTCTTACTTTTGGTTTATATAATATTTTGATATATTATAATCTTTTTGTACATTATATAATGTACTTCCCTTGCTATTTTGTATGATACATTGTCTTTACCCTTTTATTTTGTATAGTTATATATATTACGATGGTAGTACATATTTTAAGTTGTTGACATAGATTGTCATTGATGTCAATATGGCAATATTCGAGGAGCCAGAGGAAGCAAACAGAGCCATCGGAGGAAGCAAACAGAGCTATCGGAGCAATGGATGCCAAAGAATACACTATCGAGAGCTATCAGAGCAAAGTATGGCAAAGAATGCCAAAAAATACACTATCGGGAGCAATCGGGAGCAATATAGTGTATATGCATGCAAATACACTATCGGAGCAAAGTATGGCAAAGAATGCCAAAGAATACACTATCGGGAGCAATATAGTGTATATGTATGTAAATACACTATCGGAGGCAGAAGACTCATATATATATGCATTTACACTATCAGAGGCAGAAATCATAGTTATATCCGAATACACTATCGGAGCAGAGAAATATGTATATATCGGAATATAAAGGCGGAATATGTATATATTGATGATATTGTTATCGGCGGGTTCTACTATATGCCATCACCACAAAACCCCTGACAGCGATATATATGTGCGGACCCGACGAAACATATATGTTCAGGTGTATATTATATCACATCCGCCCTATCGGTACTCGCATATCGCAATACCCAAAGGGATATCCTCCTGCAAGCACCGATTGCGATGAATGTTGCGGACCCGATGCAACATTACAATTTGGCTTAATATCATATCACATTCGTAGGTGAATCGGCCATCGGCCATCGGGAAGCTGCGACTGTCGATTGCGATATATGTAGCAGACCTGATAAAGTTATAAATGCGGGCGTAATAAATTTGAAGTCCGCCCTTTAATGTTTTGGTCGTTTTTTCATATATCCCTGTGTATTACATTCGCGACCATAAAAAGGCGGGTCCGCATTCTCGGTGCATCCGACCCTCCACCGTTGATCATCCCTTCGTGGATCCAATGATCTACATATATTTCGGGTGGACATGTAGCTCGAGGAATACCCACCCGAAAAGCGGTATCCTCTTCCTTCCCGCTGCTACGTGTCGCTTGCCGAGTGGAATCGGAAGCCATCCTCTGAATACCAGTTCTCGCTTATGCCCCTTCCGAAATACCACTTGTGGTATAAGAATATCTATATTGCGCGAGGTTTTTGAAGGCCAAAATGCATAAGAAACGCTCCTGATAGTTCAGAAGGCCTGAATGATGCCGATTACGATGGTGGTGGTGACATGACAACTTTCTTTGTGTATTTCGGTCCTCGTCGTTAAATCAACGTGTCCCAGGAGTGTTGGTGAGCACGAAGAGACAGAGGAAGCTGCAGCGACCGAAAAGCCAGGAAGCTGAATGGTAAGCCAACGTAGAGGAAACCGAAAAGCCAAAGCAATGAAGAAGAGGGAAGCCAAAGGACAAGGCAGCGTAGAGGAAGCTGAAGCGAGCGTTGAAGAAGTGGAAGAGCCAGTGGAAGTGGAAACGAACAGTCAGAGGCATTAGGGATACAAAAACATGAAAAAACAAGGAAGTGGGAGTGAATAATCAGAGCGAGAGGAAGCCGAAGTTCAGGCAGAGGCAGGAGAGGCAGGAGAAGCAGGAGAACAGGAGTGAAGTAGAAGCTCAGCAGGCTTGGGAGCAGAGAACTACAACAAAACAGTTTATACCAGGTTAGGGTTGGAGCCCACAGGGTTGGAGCCTCAGAACTAAAAGGATTGGAATCCTTGGGAGTTGGTGCTCCTAAGTGCAGAACTATTGCCTTGGCAAAACAAAGTTGGTGCTCTGGAGGTTGGAGCCTCACAAAAGTCCAAGTTGGTGCTTGGCAACTGATTGCAACTATTTATATATTGTATCTATTTCATTGCACTGTTTGTGTTAATAAAAGCATTTATTCCAACTATCTATTTCTGTGTTCCATATATACATGTTTTGGTGATAAAAAGAAAATTAATAAGAAACATTGATTCACCCCCCCTCAGTATTTCCAACAATTGGTATCAGAGCAGGCTTCTTCATATTAGCCTAACAGCTTGAAGAAGGATTCGTAGTCATGATGAGAAATCACGAAGCGTCAGGAAAACCTCCTCTATTCGACGACACCAACTTTGGTTTCTGGAAAAAGAGAATGACCTACTACTTAATGTCCCTTGGACCTGAAGTTTGGCATTTCATTCTAAATGAGTACCAAATTCCTACCACTCTTCCAATAGATCAAGACGAGAGGAAAGCCTACATTGCAAATGCAAAAGCCTTGAACTCCATCACTAGTGGAATCACTGATTCCGAGTTTACAAAAGTCATGAATTGTAACTCTGCCAAAGAAATGTGGGATAAGCTAATTGGTTTATAGGATGGAAACTTAAAAGTCAAGAAGGCAAAGCTTCAAACTCATAGAAGGCAATTTGAAAGTCTGAAGATGGAATATGAAGAAGATATTTCATCATACTTTCTTCGAGTAGTTGAAGTGGTCAACTCTCTTAAAGGATTGGACGAAAAGATTGAAGAAAGTACCATTGTTCAAAAGGTCTTAAGATCTCTTCCAGACAGATTTGACTCCAAAATAAGCGCCATAGAAGAAGCAAAGGATCTAGATGCTCTCAAGATGGATGAACTCCATGGAATCCTCACTGCCTATGAGATGAGAAAAGGTGGCCCAAGCTCCAAAGATGCAGCATTCAAGGCCTCAAAATCAAAGAAGGGGAAAGAAAGGAATGACTGTAGTGATGAATCTGATGTGGAATCCGAATTGGCTCAATTTGTATGAACGCTGAAGAAAGGATCTAAGCTAAAAGGTAAGTACCCTCTTATCTGTTTCAAATGTGGAAAAATAGGTCATTATGCTGCAAAATGTCCTCATAAACATGATAGTGATGATGAAGGAAATTCTAAAAGAAGGGTATACAAAAAGAAAGGGATCAATAAGAAGAACTTCTTCTCTAAGCAAGATGAGTCTGATGAGGATGAATTTGTAGTCATCAAAAAGAAATTAGATGAGGAAAGTGACCATGATGAAAGCCAAGAAACATTATTCATGGCATTCACAAATGATGATGACTCAGGGCTAGAAGGAAATGTAGATGAACTGTTAATAAGTGCCATTGAAGAAAGTGAGAAATTATGGAATAAATCATTTCACTCAAGGTAGAAAACGAGGAAACAAGAAGAAGAGAAGATCTCTTGGAAACAAAGCTAAAAGAAAAAGAAGAGACTTGCGAAGAACGTGAAGCCGAAATAGTATCTCTGAGGAAGGAATTGGAGCAAGTTAAAAAGGGTTGGAAAAGCTCTCAAATACTTGAGACTATCCTGAAAAGTCAAAAACCTCAACATGACAAGTTTGGAATAGGTTTTAAAGGAGAATCATCAAGCACTAAGAATAGTGCGAAAAGCTATGCCGATGCACTTTCCAACAACCCAAAAGAAGAAAAAGTATGTCATCAAAGGCGCATCCCAGATCCAAAGAATGAAGAGAGAATAACTCCAAAGAAGAATGTGGATTCGAATCATGGATACTACAAAAAATACAAACCAATATTGCATCAAAGGCCAATCTCAAATCCAAAGAATGAAGCGGGAGTAATTCCAAGGAAGGAAATTGACTCAAACTGTGGCTACTACAATAGGTACAAAACTATCTTTCTTGGACATTGTTTTCATTGTAAAAACTTTGGTCATCAAGCCAGACATTGCATAGCTCACAAGAGTGAAACACCAAAGCTAAAGGATCAAATAATCAAAGCATATGGCCCCAAAAGGCAAGGACAAATCAAAACCTTCAATTCGTTTGATCCCTTGACCAAATTTGCTCTAATTTGCTCATTATGCTACAATAATGGACACTATGAACAAAACTGCCCACTCAAAAGAGGAAACGAAAGTAGTGAGAATCCCAACATGATAAATGTGGCTTGGCTCTATATGCTCAAAATAATGAAAATCATTGGTTTGTGGATAGTGGGTGCTCCAGACCTATGACAGGGGACAAAAGGAAGTTTGTCTCATTGAGCAAAAAGGAAGGAAATGTGTCCTTTGGAAGTGGATCTGCCAGAATTGTGGGAAAAGGAACTGTTACTCTTATCAATGGAAAAAGAAAATCTCAAGATGCTCTGCTAGTAGGCGGGCTCAAACACAACCTCCCGAGTGTCAGCCAAATCTGTGATCAAGGACATAATGTTGTCTTTAGCACCAAAGACTGTGAAATAAGGAACTCTTCCTCAGGGGAACTTGTGGCGAAAGGGGTTAGAACACCAGACAACATTTACATTCTGAACAAGATTTAAGAAAATAAATGCTACCCGAGTCAAACAGATGAAAGTTGGTTGTGGCACAAGCGACTTGGACATACAAGCTTCGAAAATCTGATCAATATCAGCAAGATTAAAGCTGTACGAGACATCCCAAGGCTATTCAAACCAAATCAAGGAGTATGTGGTCCATGTCAACATGGAAAGCAAACCAGAACCAGCCACAAGACCAAGGAGCTTTCTACATCAAAACCCTTGGAGATCATCCATGCTGATTTATGTGGACCTACTAGAAATCAGGCACTCCAAGGAGAAAGGTACTTTGTTTTATTTGTTGATGACTATATTAGAATGATGTGGATATATTTTATAAAATATAAATCTGAAACATTTGAGTGTTTTAAGAATCTAAAATCACTTGTAGAAAATGAAAAGGACTCAAAAATTAAGTGCCTCAGAACAGATAGGGGGGGAGAATTCACATCAAAAGAATTTAATGAGTTCTGTAATATACATGGAATTAAAAGAGAATTCTCTGCTACTAGAACACCGCAGCAGAATGAGGTAGTTGAAAGAAGAAACCGAACAGTTCAAGAAATGGCAAGAAAAATGTTATTAGTAGCAGACTTGCAGCAAAACACTGGAGAGAAGCAGTCGGGACAACTGTCTATACCTTGAATCGAACTCAATTAAGACCAAATTGTGAAAAAACTCCTTATGAATTATGGAAAGGAAGACTTGCTTCAGTAAAGTACTTCAAGATCTTTGGAAGCAAGTGCTTCATAAAAATCAATGATGGCTCACCATGAAAGTTTGATTCTCGGGTTGATGAAGGGATATTCCTTGGATACTCTACACGGAGCAAAGCCTACAAGTGCTACAATTTTCGACTAAGGAAAATAGTGGAAAGCATTGATGTAAAGATTGATGAATACCTTCCAGAAAAAGAAATTGAAGAATAGGAAGATGATCCTCTCATTGAAGAAGAAGAACCTGAAGAAGAAGAGATAGATCAGGAAGAAGAAGAGGAAAAAGAACCACCTCATACCCCTTCAAAGATGAAGTTTCTCCAGAAATATCATCCAGAAGAGCAGATTATTGGCAATAAAGATGAAGGGATGCAAACCCGAAGAAGGATGATAATTACACCAAAGAGAAATGTTATTGCTCTCCTATCCATGATAGAACGAGAAACATTTGCACAAGCAAGGATCCTCATTGGGTTAAAGCCATGGAAGAAGGAATGTCCCAAATTGAGAAGAACGAGACATGGTAGTTGGTACCTCGTCCAAAGGACAAGAACATAATAGGAACCAAGTGGGTATTAAAAAATAAAATGAATGAGGATGGACAAGTTATCAGAAACAAGGCAAGGCTTGTTTGCAAAGGCTATTCACAAATTGAAGGAATTGATTTTGAAGAAACATTTGCACCAGTAGCTCGTATGGAAGCTGTCAGGATGTTCTTCGCATTCGCTTGCTCAAAAGGTTTCAAAATCTATCAAATGGATGTAAAATCAGCATTTCTGAATGGAGAACTCAAGGAAGAAGTCTACATGGAGCAACCAGAAGGGTTTGATCTAACGGAAGGAAAAGACTTAGTCTGTAAGTTGAAAAAGGCATTATATGGGTTGAAACAAGCTCCCAGAGCTTGGTATGCAAGATTGGATCACTATCTACAACAACAAGGCTTCAAGAAGGGAGTGGCAGGAAGTAATCTCTACATAAAGACAGATGAAGGTAAGTTACTAGTCACACTTGTTTATGTTGATGATCTGATTTTTGCTAGCAATAATGATGAAATGAGCCATGAATTTTCTCAAAACATGTCAAGAGAATTCGAGATGTCAATGATAGGAGAGTTATCTCACTTCCTTGGACTACAAGTATCTCAAACCAGAGCAAGATTGTTTATATCTCAAGCCAAATATCTTAAAGACATGCTTAAAAGATATGGAATGGAAGACTGTGCACCCATGAGCACACCTATGACCACAAATTGCAAATTGAGCAAAAATGATGACTCCCCTCCAGCAGATGCAACTCATTACAGGTCAATAATTGGAGCCCTTCTGTACTTAACTACTACAAGACCCGACATAATGCAGGCAATAGGAATGGTGGGAAGATTTCAATCTGCTCCTAAACAATCCCGTTTGTTCGTTGCAAAAAGAATTCTCAGATATCTGAAAGGAACTCCTGATTTCGGTCTTTGGTACCATAAGAGCTCAACACTGACTGTAACTGCATACACCAATGCTGATTGGGCCGGAAGTGTAGATGATCGGAAAAGTACTAGTGGAAATGCATTCTTCCTGGGAGACTATTTAGTATCTTGGCTCAGCAAAAAAATAGACATCCATATCATTATCCATAGCCGAAGCCGAGTATATAGCTGCAGCAGACTGTTGTACTCAAATACTATGGATGAAGGAAGCTCTAAAAGATGTCAACATAGGTACAGATCAACCAATTACCATCTTTTTTGATAACACAAGTGCTATAAGTCTCAGCAAAAATCCAGTGATGCACTCAAAGACCAAACATATACCAATCAAGTATCATTTCCTTCGTGAACAAGTCGCTGAACAAAACATCATCTTGGAATATATCAATACTAAGGAGCAGATAGCTGATATTTTCACAAAACCTCTTCCTCGAGAAGCATTTGAACATCTTCGTCAAAAGATGGGGGTTATCTCTTTAGCATCACTCAAGTTCATTCATAAAGATGGTGCAGGACAGGGGGAGCAGTTCTACAGGGGGAGCAATTCGACAGGGGGAGTCCGTATGCATTCCTTTGCCATTGATGTCAAAGGGGGAGAGTAGAAGAATATTGCCATCAATAACAAAGGGGGAGATTGTTGACATAGATTGTCATTGATGTCAATATGGCAATATTCGAGGAGCCAGAGGAAGCAAACAGAGCCATCAGAGGAAGAAAACAGAGCTATCGGAGCAATGGATGCCAAAGAATACACTATCGGGAGCTATCAGAGCAAAGTATGGCAAAGAATGCCAAAGAATACACTATCGGGAGCTATCAGGAGCAATATAGTGTATATGCATGCAAATACACTATCGAAGCAAAGTATGGCAAAGAATGCCAAAGAATACACTATCGGGAGCAATATAGTGTATATGTATGTAAATACACTATCGGAGGCAGAAGACTCATATATATATGCATTTACACTATCGGAGGTGGAAATCATAGTTATATCCGAATACACTATCGGAGTGGAGAAATATGTATATATCGGAATATAAAGGTGGAATATGTATATATCGGCGATATTGTTATCGGCGGGTTCTACTATATGCCATCACCCCAAAACCCCCGACAACGATATATATGTGCAGACCCGACGAAACATATATGTTCGGGTGTATATTATATCACATCCGCCCTATCGGTACTCGCATATCGCAATACCCAAAGGGTTATCCTCCTGCAAGCGCCGATTGCGATGAATGTTGCGGACCCGATGCAACATTACAATTTGGCTTAATATCATATCGCATCCGTAGGTGAATCGGCCATCGGCCATCGGGAAGCTGCGACTGTCGATTGTGATATATATAGCGGACCCGATAAAGTTATAAATGCGGGCGTAATAAATTTGAAGTCCACCCTTTAACGTTTCAGTCATTTTTCATATATTCCTGTGTATTACATTCACGACCATAAAAAGGTGGGTCCGCATTCCTGGTGCATCCGACCCTCCACCGTTGATCATCCCTTCGTGGATCCAACGGTCTACATATATTTCAGGTGGACATGTAGCTCGAGGAATACCCGCCTGAAAAGTAGTATCCTCTTCCTTCCCAGTGTTACGTGTCGCTTACCGAGTGGAATCATAAGCCATACTTTGAATACCAGTTCTCGCTTATGCCCCTTTCGAAATACCACTCGTGGTATAAGAATATCTATATTGCACGAGGTTTTTGAAGGCCAAAATGCATAAGAAACACTCCCGATAGTTCAGAAGGCCTGAATGATGCCGATTGCGATGGCGGTGGTGACATGGCAGCTTTCTCTGTGTATTTCGGTCCTCGCCGTTAAATCAACGTGTCCCAGGAGTGTTGGTGAGCACGAAGAGACACAGGAAGTTGCAGCGACCGAAAAGCTAGGAAGCCGAATGGTAAGCCAGCGCAGAGGAAATTGAAAAGACAAAGCAATGAAGAAGAGAGAAGCCAAAGGACAAGCTAGTGCAGAGGAAGCTGAAGCGAGCGTTGAAGAAGCCGAAGAGCCAGTGGAAAGCGGAAATGAACAGTCAGAGGCATCAAGAATACAAAAGCAAGAAAAAACAAGGACGTGGGACTGAATAATCAGAGTGAGAGGAAGCGGAAGTTCAGGCAGAGGCAGGAGAGGTAGGAGAAGCAGGAGAACAGGAGTGAAGCAAAAGCTCAGCAGGCTTGGGAGCAGAGAACTACAACAAAACAGTTTATACCAGGTTAGGGTTGGAGCCTCAGAACTAAAAGGATTGGAATCCTTGGGAGTTGGTGCTCTTAAGTGCAGAACTATTGCCTTGGCAAAACAGAGTTGGTGCTTTGGAGGTTGGAGCCTCTCAAAAGTTCAAGTTGGTGCTTGGCAACTGATTGCAACTATTTATATGTTGTATCTATTTCATTGCACTATTTGTGTTAATAAAAGCATTTATTCCAGCTATCTATTTCTGTGTTCCATATATACATGTTTTGGTGATAAAAATAAAAATTAATAAGAAATACTGATTCACCCCTCCCCCCTCTCAGTATTTCCAACATAAGTTTCCCACAATATATTCAATATATATATATATATATATATATATATATATATATATATATTTTGAGAGTTAAGAATCCACTTAGAACTTTCAATAATTAATTCATTTATCCTTTACATGGAAATTTTCATAATAAGTTAGTATATATACTAGCGCAGTGCATGCGATGCATGCATATGTAGCTATCATATGCATGCTAATAGTCATATTCTATCCATAATCTAAGATGGGGCATTACACTGCCCGAAAACCTCAGAGTCATGAACACATCTACACACTTTCAATCAATGCATATAAACTAGTCACACATATGCACCTTTAATAGGCTTCCTGAAAACGATGCCAAAATGTAGGGTAGATAAATTTCCCTTTTAATTTATAACAATTGATCCAACTCTCACATTAATTGTCAATCCAGGTAGACTTTCTGTTTCAAGGCTATCACACAATATATGCAATAACAAATGGCAACTAGTACTAATAAAACCTCAAAACCAATCGCTGTAATGGCACTCTCAACAATCAAAACACAGTTGCTACTACAGTCCAACTTTCGCTCATGCTTTTAGAAAGGAAAGACAAAAGTTGCAGAATAAAACTCACTCTGTCACAGAATCACTCTGATTCAAAGAACCATTACTCCTGGGAACCATCAACACTCAAACAATCGCTGAAACATGCATTCAATAAAATAAACAAACAAAAGAGATATAACATAAATCAAATAACCACCACACTAATGAATGGACAGGTCTAGGACCTATGTTGTTACACAATAACAACGATTAGAATTCTGCAACTACTCGATGTATGAATTAGATTGTAACAGTAATAATAAATCACACATGAATCATAACTGAGGGGAAATAAACACACTGCTACAATACCTCTCTAACTAGTGACTCTTGCTAAGAAGGAGGGCCCTTCGTTCTTAGCAGGGGCTGGTAAATTACACAACACACAAGCTACTCAGAAGAAAGGCATGAAGCTACGAATGGTAGAGATTTGCATTGATGAAAGTTAAAGTACAAGATTACAGTGTTGATACTCCCTCCTCTATTCTCTTTCTATATGCTTCCTTGTAGGCAGAGAGTACATTATTTTATAATCCAAAATACATTCCTATTTTCGAAAGACAATATCATCAAAAGAATCTCTCGATTCTCATGTGATCTAAATCAAGAATATACAATCACTATCTTTTAACAACTAACCCTAGTTGAAACCAAGCTATAACAACTTGTCTAATATTACAATGATTTGTTAATTGAAAATCCTAACTGTGTTAACTAGGCCAGCTCCGCTGTTCACAAATGTCTCCCTCAATGCTTGAGCTAGTTCTGATCGACTGTTTGTTCAAATCAATCTTCATTACTAAATATAGGAGAACAATACATCCAAAATGAGTTTAGTGAGTATCAACAATGTCAACAAAGTCTTCGTTCCATTCATTGGGGAGGCAAAACTGGGAGATATAATCCTGTAACAACACGTCAACAAGCAACACACCCTTTAACAAACCTTTCTCAATTTATTAATAAATTTGTCTAAAGCAATTAGCTTCTATTCAAATGACAAACAAACCTAGAGAATAAGGATGACATACAAAAAGGAAAAATGCTTTAGTAATGATCACTGGCCGAGTGATGAGGCATGATTTTGAGAGCCAAAATGATAAGAAAAGGTAGGGTAAATAAGTGTAAAAAGGTGCCAATTTTGCGTCCCAATAATGATTTGATGTTATTGTCTTTCTTTTACTATTTATGGTTTCACATTAGTTCTTGGTTGCAAACTCAAGCTGGTGATGATTAAGCTTCTATTAGGGCTCCCACTTATTCTCACATAACCTTAAAATCTATTTGCACATCCTATTTCACATCATTGTTTGGCTTATTTTGTTCTTCTCCATATTCTTAAAATATATTTGTTAGTATATCCTTGAGTCCATTGCCCTTTGGATTGGCATTGATCGTGGTCCATCATCGCATATGCCTCTAAAGTTCATCTTATAGTTTTCTTTTGGATATCCCCCTTGTGCAAGAGGAGAGGTGGCCTGAATTAAGAGGAAGAGTTGTTGTGGTGACAATGGGTAGCTATCCTTAGTTTTCCTTTTGTTGCACTTGTTATTAGGTCTTACAAGTTAAGTGTAGATCCTAAGAATTATAGGATAATCATGGTTGGTCATACATTTTGAAATCTCTATGCCATTTTCCTCCATTTGAATCTTTTCAACAGCTTGAGGGGATAAACCTTTGAGGTAGGGGGCGGGTTGCTTTTCTAAACACTTATCAAACCACTGATTAAAACCTTACACTATGAGACCCAATCCTAAAGTATATTGCTACTTTGTATATTTCAAAAAGCATTGGACTCGGTTCCATCAGAGTCCGTATTATAAAGGCTTAAAGAGATTGGCATTTCAAAGACTCTCTTGGTAGACTTCACGAGCTTCTATGTCTCTGCCTTGTGCTATCTTTGCATAGCACATTGCATGTCATATTTTATATTTCATTAGTAGCATAATTGGGGTCATACAAGGGTGTCGACTATTTCCCACCTTATTTGGGATCTACATTGCTTTCCTCCATGCGCATGTACAAAGTTGGTGATGGGTGCCTTATGTTGAGAAACCAAGTATAGTATAGATTAGGCTTGATTTCTTTTCTTGATAATTACTTGTGAATGTTAGATTTGTTCTTTTCTTATTATGTCTCCTTCATCAAGCAATTATACAGATGTTCAATTCTTCAAGAATATATAAAGAGATAAGAGACACCAAAATTACGCTACTAGCCAGGGAATAACCCCACAAGGGTGAAAACCCAATGGTCCTTCTCTTATAGAATCAAATCAAAATGAGATATCCAAGACCAAGACTAAGACCAAGTCTGTTGCAAAGATTCCAAGTTAGACCCTCCTCCATGTCCTCCTCTAATAGTCAAAGTCAACGCTATTCAACCTTCTCCAAATCTGGTCAAAATCAAAGATTTTTGGCCTTGCTATAGAGGCCGAATTTCGGCCTTGTAATCACATTAGAAATTTGGCCCTTCCCACAAAAAATTGTCACACGTGCGAGCTATAGTAGGGTAGAAACTTTGGTTTCTCTCTCTCCTTTGACTTCGATCCTTATTCTCTTTGTCTAGGTGTAAAAGTAGATAGAAGATGTGATAATTGATAGCTGTCACAAATAGGTCGAAGTTGACTCTTATATATAGCTGTTCAAGAGGATCGAATGGGTGCCACTGGGCTGACTTGTCCAAGGAGGACCTACTTGAAGATCTTACGGGCTTATGACACAAAAATAAAATTTGATTTATTTTTCTTTCAAATGTCCAAATGGGACATGACTCAAATAAATATTCTTTCGACTCAATTTTTTCTTTGACTCTTTTGACTCTTTGTCCAAGGAGGGCCTACTTGAAGATCTTATGGGCGTATGACACAAAAATAAAATTTGATTTCTTTTTCTTTCAAATGTCCAAATGGGACATGACTCAAATAAATATTCTTTTGATTGAAAATAATTTTTTTTTTACTCTTTTGATTCTAGGCATGAAGAACATGCTTTAACAAAATATAAATAAGTATAATAAATATATCAATGATAAATTTAAATTATGAAGACCGGCACTAGTTACAACTTCAACACTCCCTCTTAACTAGGGAGGTATTCATAATGACTCAATAGGATAATCTCAAGTTGGAATATTCATATAAGAAAGAATTCAGATTGATAAGCATTAATGATGATAACATCATCATCACCAACATTGTCAAACTACCAATGCCTTGACAAGTGCGCTTTATCTCTCTGCTAGATTAGAGCACAATGCTAGGAGACATTCAATTGGACACCATTGCCTCACAAGGCACATACCCCACCTAAGTGTTCACCAAGGTATGTCCTCGTAGGACCATTTTCTAATCCAAGGAAAAGTTTGTCCTCCGGAGCATTTTTTACCAAGTCCATGTACTTGACTCTTACGACTATTAGTCCTGGTAACTGTACATGACTCAAGAATATTCGTCCAAGATGCTTATCCAATCCACCATTCTCCCTATCCGTGTTCATGCACTAGACTTACGATGGTTAGTCCTGGCCATAGTACATGACACATGGAGAACAAGGTGTCCATCCTCACTCCCTCAGCCATGGAGGAGATAACTACAAGCCCAAGCTTGTGTCGGAAGTTGTCATACTTTCCTTACATCAATGACCTGTTCATTTGTGGAGATTTTGTTTGTAGCTTCTCAGCTCCTATTTGCACCATACTCTTGAAACATAAAGCACTTTGACCTTTCGTGAAAAACAAAGCATCGTCATTGAATTTAGCATGTCGTCAAAATAGTCCATTAAACATTTTATGGAGCCAAACTACTTCACAATTGATTGTACGAACTATCACATCTTTTGCCTCCACAATGCAACAAATTTCTACTTTATCCTCTTCCAGGAAACCATGCCAGATTCCAACCATCAATACTATCTCTACTCATTATTAGCACTGCCAACCTAAACAATGTAGTGTGAGATCTTTCATAGCAACTTCTGCTTCCAATTCCCTTTGAAGTCAATATTTTCTCATGAGTCCGTTATGAACATAATTTATGTAAAAATAATAAAAATAGATAATAAATAATAATTATAATAACATGTAATTAAATAATAATTAGTTAAACAAAGAGGCATGTCTCTACAAACATGCCTGTTCGTGAAAGGGTACTTACCTGGCTATATATATAGGACCCTCATTCTCATTGTATCATCATTCTTCATACAATTTATATATAATAATATTTGTATCCTCAATGGATATTTTCATATTCCAAGTCTTCTGGAGTATTTAACGGGAAGTACGAACTTTGTTTGTTTCATTGGTATCAGAGCTGTTCGATCCTCTGGACGCTCACCGCTAAAGAGAACCAGTCTGATTCGACCTTTGGCCATTAATTTTTCTTCAACCTTGTTTTCGTCACAATTTAAGCGTTTCGCTACACAAAGTTGGAGTTTCTTTGTTTTTCTAGTTTCGTCATTCAGGGCTTTGGCCATTAAAAATAAAAAAGATAGTCAAAAAAAAAAAAAGAAAAAAAAGAAAAGAAAAGTACATATAAAGATATAAAAAAGTATATAAAAAGAATTAAAGAAAAAAATCATATAAAAATTATACTATTAAAGAAAACATATATATAGTCCGATGAAAAATGTTCTACATTATTGATAAAAAGTGCATGATAAAGTCAAAAGGGAATATATAGAAATATCTTTAAAACTATACGTAAGAGAAGGAAGAGTAGATAATATTATCTTGATTCTTCATTAAGTGGTTTACAAGCTCGTGGTTTTAGCAACCCATGGTAATTGCTCATTGCATTTTCAAGGTAAAAGAAAAACAAAATCTCTTTATGTGAATGGTAAGTTTAACTTTTTACGTGGAGAAAATTAACCGAATTACAAACACATAAGTGGACATATATTTTATATTATACCCCAAAAAGGTGAATAGCCACATTTCACTAGGGTTGTAACTTTTCAAAAAGAAAAAAAAAGATTATACATAAAAGACATATAAAGAGAAGTATATTATTATAAAGGGGTATTTTAAAGAAAAGTTCAAGTCATAAAATTATTGAAAATATATATAAGTAAAAAGCGGGTATTATTATAAAAGTTTGTTTGAAATATCCATATATTAAAGTTTATAAATGGTTAAATCTAGAACTATAAAGAGGCATAAGGATAGCAAGTTATAACAAAGGAAGAGTACTTTTTAAAAGCATTATAATAAATATAAGGTGTAGTTTATTTAAATAGTGGAGCTGTACTAACTCTTTTTAAAGTGGGAAAAAATATATAATTGAGGAAAATAAAAGTTAAAAGAATTTATAAAGGTGTTCAAGTTTATCAGTTAAAGGGGCACTTATTTTAAAGAAGTCCATTTTTGAAGAAAAAAGCAAATGGAGCTTAATTCGAAAATGATGAAGGATGATTTTCCTATAAGGGTGTTCTAATCACACATCACAAGTTAATTACATTAAAAGGGACTATCCAAGGGAAAAAAGTTAATATCATTATTAGTACTAGTCGTGAGGAAAATTACGTCAATGTTAATTTGACAAATCAACTATTAATTCCAGAGTCAAACATAGGAGAAAGAACATATATTTTTGGCAAAAAAGAATATGAAATTAATGATTTACAAGTGACAATTGATCATTATGAGTACATATCTCAATTTAGTGTGGTAACTATGCTTGAAGAAGAGGTTGACATAATTCTCGGTTGACCTTGGTTCAAAGAATTAGGTATGTTCATTTTAAACACAAAAAAAAATTCTTGATGTTCCCTTACAAGAGGAAGGTGGTCACGTTCCAAGACATAACAACAAAATCAGAACTGATAATGCCTTCATCAAAAGATCTTAAGGATATTTCGAACCTAATGTTTCAAAAGAATCAAGAAATAGTGTCAAGGAAGCAGAAAGAACTTGAAGAAGTCATATCCAGCAAAAATAAAGAAAATTCGTGTTTGAAGGAGCATAATAAAAAACTACTTAAGCTAGTGAGAAAATGTAAAGCTAAGAAACACCAGTTAGAACAAGAAAAATGAAATTTTGAAAAGAAACTCAATGAAAGTTTATCAGGAAAAGAAGAGGAAAGTTTATGCTTAAATTACCTTAACCAGAGGTTATTAGAACAAATCAATTGTTTAAAGGATGAGAAGCTTGAATACCAAAATAAAGTTGACTCAGAAAATGATGAACTTTTACATCTCAGAAGCCATAAACAAAGTCTACTCACTGAAATTAAGAAACTTAAGGATGATTAAAAATCATTGAAAAGCAAATTAGAAGAACTTATCACGAAAGAAGTGTCGAAGTCTTCAGTCCAAGTGGAAGAAAGAGGAACGAATACCGATTCAGTCAATATCACAACTCAAGAAGATGAGAAACCAATAGAAGTTAAAACATATTCAGATGTTGCAGTTCAAATGAAGGAAATTCCAAGTGAAGATTTTGTAACCAACTCGACGACATCGAAACCTGAAGTAAATCAGAATCTTGCTACACACATGATAAGGGAAACCAAAAGAACTCTTTATCTACATCTGAATCACAAGAACAAACATTTCAATCAATCTACGAATCTGTATCACTTAGAACATAAACAACAAACTTATGTTCCGAAGAATACTGAAGTGCGCACAACTCAGTCCAATGATAACAATTCATCACAAGTTTCCAGTAATCAAAAGATTTCACAAAAGATTAATTTAGGATGGTCAGATCCTTCCTCCGTGCGACAATTTTATATATCACTCCAAGGATCATATCAACTTGTATCGACAAACAAGACTGTCCTAAGATAAGAAGACATTCGTAGCAGAAAAAGAGATCAAGCCCTTTCATCAACAAGCTTTGAGGACAAAGCTTTTTGAAGGGGAAGACAATGTTATGAACATAATTTATGTAAAAATAATAAAAATAGATAATAAATAATAATCATAATAATATGTAATTAAATAATAATTAGTTAAACAAAGAGGCATGTCTCTATAGACATGCTTGTTCATGAAAGGGTACTTACCTGGCTATATATAGGACCCTCATTCTCATTGTATCATCATTCTTCATACAATTTATATATAATAATATTCGTATCCTCAATGGATATTTTCATATTCCAAGTCTTCTGAAGTATTTAACGGAAAGTACGAACTTTGTTCGATTCAGAGTCCTTCCTTTTCAATGTTTGAAGTCTTCTTTAATTATGAAGCTTCTTCAAAGTTTGGAGTAATTCTTCTAACTGAGGCAATCATCTTAACTTGATCCTCTCCCTCTTACTGGGAGAACCTTCAAACTACTCTCGCTTTCCGTAATCACATTCTTTCATCTTCATGCTTTGTCACATTCTTTCTGTTTTTTCATCTGCTATCAAGTCTTGAGTAGTTATTATTAAGCTGCAAACTTTATTTGAAGGCTATAAAATAACAAATGTAAATAAGCAAGGTACAAAGAAAATAACAATAGTAGTAATTAAGGAGAGTACTTATCTTTTGAGGAAGTTCAAGTCCCTCATAATCTAGGACCTTTTCATCAAACTTGTCCTCACATTAGCATGATGTCATTTTTGTCATTCTCAAGAGCTAGGGATTCTTATGCGGAAACGATTTAGTCCTAGGGTTTTCTTAGTTTAGACCTTTTGCTAGGGTTTTACAAATCCTAGATGCTTCAATATTCAAGGTTTTCAAGACCTGCCATACTTCAAACTTTTATATTCTACAAATATGCAAATATGTTAGCAGCAAGCCCTAGAAACATTGTTGACAAATCTTTTATATGTGAGATGGAGTTCATTTCATTCGTTGATCACAAAAACATAGTCTTCATATGTAAGAAAAGACTTTGAATGCTAACATATCAACGATCTATAACATATCCATACAAGCTCTTTTATTATACGTCACTATCTTTCAAGAAAGCATAAGATTGTTAGCTTATTCTTCATGATAATTTCTAAATGTGACTTCACCTTGACCTAGAAGGTTTAACATTATATGCAATATAGTTGACATGGATCATTGGTTGCAAATGAATAAAGATTATACATACCTCTTTCAATCTTACCTATCCATTCTTGTAGTGATTCGGTCCTTTTTTCTCAGTCGACATGTTTTATCTTCCTTCAACAGAGGTACCTCAGACCTTCAATCCTCAAACTAGAATGCTAACCATAGATATTTCTAATTTCTTTGGGTTGCTTACAATGTTCTTTACACATACATTGTCTATAGAGGATGGCTTCAGTTTCTCTTTAGTCCCTTCAAATATGTTATCATAGTTCTTCCACAGAGTTCATAAAATTACAGAGATGATCACATAGTTTTGGTCCCTACTACTATACCACAGAGTTTTGGTCCAACAAGATGATCTTACAAAGAGCCAAAATGTCATAGTTCTGTCTTCCACTGTAATGAGGTCAACTTCAGATCACAATGCACGTGTCACAGGGATGATGAGCCTTAGATCTTCATAACAAACTTGCATATAGACTTTGTCCCTTGCATATATCACTGAGTAACATCCCTCAGATCTTCGCATAGGCTGCCACGAAACTCTGATTCTTCCTCAAAAATTTCATCATTTGTATTTCTAGACTTAACAACTTGGAAATTTTTGGATGCCATTGTATATTTTGGATCTTGGACAAGTGTTATTTTTATTTGGTGTCATCATAGATGCCTTGAATCCGTCATAGAGATACCTTCCATGCTCAGTCTAGTTACTTTTCCACAATTTTAGATGTCACATAGATAAGGTTCAGTACAACTTGTGTACAAATTTCGGATTTCTATGATCATAGTCCCTTTTATAAGGAGATAAAACCCTGTCTCTATGCTTCAGAATTACTTCACACTTTTTGTTATGTCTCAGAGATTCCATAGAGAATAGCTTCAAATTTCGCCTTTAGACTTCATACCTTTATATCTCGGACCTTTACTTCTGATTTTCCTCCCAAATTTTCTTGAGTGAGTAGCCACAGATGTATGTGTGTTGATAAGCTTCAAATATAGTATTCTCAAAAGCGAATAAATGCTTCTTACAAGGTTCTAAAGGGATAGAAGTTCAGATTGTGAAGAGTAGCTTGTATGAACCTCAGAGAAGTGTCATAAGTAGCTCGGATGCCACAGAAAAGTATTGTCACAGTAAGTTCGGATTGTCCTTTTGTCTTATTTTCTTGGTTGAGTGATTCTACATAGATTTTCTTCTTATCGTTTTCACATTAACCTTCTATTTTTTCTTTGAGTACCTTTGTAGATTGCAGAGATGATGACTTGTGTGCTTCTGAGACTTGCATCACCATAGGAGAAAGTTCCTCTACAATTCACATCATTATGTACCTCTGAAACTTGCATTAGCACAGTGAATTATGCCACAAGAACTCATATTAGATATGTGATAGGAACTTCACATCACAAAGAGAAATATGCCACAAAGACCCGCATTACACAAAGAGAGATATGTCACAAAGCTTGTATCATCATATAACCTTTGTTCCTTGTGTACTTTAGATAATAGGAGCCTCAGAAACATCGTTGATGTGTGCTCAGATGCATGTTGAGAGATGATTCTTCTTAGAAATTCATCCTGCTAGCCCAAAGAGAGATTTGACGTCTTTAAAAGACAAACTTCAGTTGCTTGTTTGATCTTCCTTTGCCTTGATACCATGTTGAGAAACCAAGTATGGTGTCGATTACGCTAATTTCTCTTCTTGATAATTACTTGTGAATGTTAGATTTGTTCTTTTCTTATTGTGTCTTCTTCATCAAGCAATTATACATATGTTCATTTCTTTAGGAAAATATAAAGAGACAAGAGACATCAAAATTAGGCTATTAGCCGGGGCAAAACCCCACAAGGGGGAAAACCCAACGATCCTTCTCTTATAAAATCAGATCAAAATGAGATATCCAAGACCAAGACTAAGTCTACCACAAAGATTCCAAGTCAAACCCTCCTCCAAGACCTCTTATAGTCAAAATCAACGCTGGTCAACCTTCTCCAAATCTGGTCAATCAGAGATTTTCAGCCCTACAATAGAGGCCGAATTTTAGCCCTGTAATCATATCATAAATTCGACCCTTTCCAAAGAATTTGTCACATGTACAAGTTGCAATAGGGTAGAAACTTCAGTTTCTCTCTCTCCTTTGACTTCGGTCCTTGTTCTCCTTCTCTAGGTGCAGAAATAGATAGAAAATGTGATAATTGATAGATGCCCCCAAGAGGTCAAAGTTGACTCTTATATATAGATGTCCAGGAGGATTAAATGTGTGCCATTGGGCCGACTTGTCCAAGAAGGGATGGCTTGAAGATCTTGTGGGCTTATGACACAAAAATAAAATTTGATTTTTTTTACTTTCAAATATCCCAATGGTGCATGACTCAAAATATATTTTTGACTCAAAATAAATTCTTTTTTGATTATTTTGATTTTAAGCATGAAGAACATGCTTTAACAAAATATAAATAAGTATAATAAATATAATAAATATATCATTGATAAATTTACATTACGAAGACTAACACTAGTTACAACTTCAACACGTTATCCATCGAGTCTTGATTTCTATTCTCATTCTTGTTGATTTTGTCTTTTTAGTCTCTTCCCTTGGGGCCTTGTAGTGACAATTGGGCATTTTGGCCCTTTTCTTCTTGAAAGGGGAGGAGATTGAAATTGCTAGCTCATACACATATCTGGGTGTTTAGTTCCGAGGGCTTTGTCTCAGTTTGAGGCATGCTCTTTAGTTTGATTTAAACAAGGGCCATGATTCCATAGTGTTGCTTAGGAGATGGTGTTTCCAACATGATTTCCAAGACATCTCATCCAAGATGTCTGTCATGGATTCCATTATGTAGCCTACCTTACTTTATAGTTCGTAGGTTTAGTTTCTTTGTTTATTTGAGTTTGATTGGGCCACGATTGGGAGGGTTTAAAGTCTTCTCCTTAAGCACTTCATCAGATGCAAATAAATAGTCTCCATGCACATCATCCTTGCGAAGTTTAGCACTAATACTCTCTGCCTTGAGACTGTTTTTAACTTGGTCTCACCCCTTCATCATGTTTAGGGCTACGTTGACTCAACATCAGATCAAGATTGGTACCCATACTTAGCCTACTATTGTTCAAGGTCCATTTCTTTGGCTAGCCCTCCTAGGCAAGCTCAAGGTTGGTTTGTTGGGGTTGTTGATCTTTTGTAGTTTTTGGTTATTTTGATAGACTGGTTCCCTTCATTTAGATACTTACATGATGCACTTGACCGCCTCCTATCTACTAGGTAGGAGTTGAATAAGATCATTCGAGATGAAATCTATATGCAATAAATTTAAATCACTTGGAAAAATTTATTGAGTGATTTGTCCTCAAATAAGACAATTTTGTTAATTTCCTTCAAATGACTGTTAAGTCGGTTAATGGGATTGTAGAGTACTTCATGGTGTTGAGGGACGAACTCATTGTCCAACCTCCATGCACACATCATCAATACATGCATGCATTTTTCATCCCCCTAGGTTAGTTTAAAGTGGGTTGAGGAAGGACATCAACTTGACTAGCTTGATAGAATTCGACCAGTTTGTAATCTTCGGGAGGTTGAAGCTAAAGAGCATTTTATTTTTTACTATCTCATTTATTATGACTTCTAAGGGGTAGTTCCATTGGTTGTTTAGGAAGTCACAGACCCTTTCTAGTTCTACCCGATCCCACAGACCAATCTCCACTTGGTCGATCACATCCTTTTCTTTGGTTCTTCCTTCTACCATGATACCAAGACATAGATTGTTAGTGGTGTGTTTCCTAGTTCTAGATCAATGTTGGCTTAGGGGTTATCCCTACTTCCTAGCAATATTAGAAGAACTGAATTGGTCGTCAAACCGATCGACCCCTTGAACAAATAACCAAAAAAACCAAACCAAAAAAAACTTGTCAGCCAAAAAGTACATGAAATACTTAAGATATAAAGAAAAAAACATACATATTTGTGTGCATCTGTATGAATCTAAACATAATCGGAAAAGACCAGATTAAAAAATTGCTCATCTGAAAAATACATAAATTATTCAAATTTTAAAGAAAAACATGTATATTCATGTGCATCCATATGAATCGAAACCATTTATACACAAATGTGCAGTTCTCATTTATATAACAAGTAAGAGTGCATATAACCAAAATAACACTTAGTGTAATACATCTCTAAACCAAGAATACATCAATAAAGAGGCTTTAGATGGCCTCTAGTGTAAAAAAAATTCATGCTACAACAAATACCTACATATCATTAAAATCATTGCCTATATTGGGATTCTCATCATCAATATCACCCTCTAAGCATTAGAATAAGATAGAGAGCTTAACATGTCAAATCGAGATTTTGTTTGAGTGATGGGTACATTTTTACTAGGGTCATGATAGGAGTTCAACAATCAATGGCACTAACATCAAGGTACATATAGGGATTGGTGCTCTTGATTAAATGCTAGTTCCACGTCCTCATACATGACAAAATCCAAATGAACCATTGCAATTCTCCCAATCTTGAAATCGTAAAAACTGTTAAGTCTACTGGATTTTGAATGGGATCTAAAATTCTACTTTCTATATATGAAATCCAATGAGGTCGGAGACTCGGAACCACTCTCAAACATTCTGAAAGGAGAATGTCACTTTTACTTTATTTACATAGCATCAGTTATTTAGTAGAACCCCGGGGTTGAATATTAGGCGACCCTACTCAATTTTTTATTTTTTGTTTGGTAATAAATTTGCATTTGGAGGGTCCTTGGTTGCATTGTACAAAACCAATCGGTTCTGTAAACAATTGGTTCGTTCGATACCGAATTGGCCAGTTTGATATCAAACTGGCCAGTTCCATATAAGAACTAGCCGGTTCAGTACCGAACCAACCTTTTCCAATTATGAGCATTTGTCGAACCAGTTTAGGCACCAAAACAATTGGACCGGTTGGTTCCACCGATTTCGATAACATTGCTTCCTAGAGACCCTAATATAGTTTTGATTCCATATCTCATACCAATAGTAAGACCAGACCACCTAGGCCTCAATAATGGGTGACATTGTCTAGGCAGAAACAGAGAGCACAGTCCAGAATATCTTCTAGTTCCTCTTCTAGATAATGTTCTATACGGAGGTTCCTCCATTCAGAGTCAGATGTTAGGGGAGCAAGTGCTAGAGGATCCTTACATGCTTGTATTATTTGTATTCTAGGTGTTGGGTCCATTTGTCCCATATTTGTTTTCCGCTGTGTGTGCTAATTTTGCCTTAGTGAAGAGCTTGTGTTCAGATCTTTTTAACTCAGAGCAATGCTTTACTTTATCTTACTTTCCACGTCTTGTTTTATTTTAGGAGCCATTTTAGTGGTACCACTATATATCAACATTATTATACTCAAACTTGCATGATGCACTTATCATACTCAAACTTACCTTAGTGGACGTGAATAAAATTAACTTAGCTGCAAGTCCAATATGATAGTGTCTTACATGCCAAAATTAAATATGCCCCAAACTTATATTTTTATAGAAATTATATACGAGGATCAGACACATTGAAGATAATATAGACAGTGTAATGAAATTAAAAGTAATATGAGAGGACTACTACTTTTGTGGTCATTTGTTGGACATGAAAATAATTCTCTTATCTTATCTGCCAGTCCAATATAATAGTGCCTTAGATGCCAAAATTAAATATGCCCCAAACTTATATTTTTGTAGAACTTTTATACGAGGATCACACACTTTGAAGATAATATTGACACTATAATGAAATTAACAGTATTATGAGAGGACTACTTCCAGCGGGTGCTCTGGTTAGTGTTGATATGGCCTTCCCTAGGAAGTTCAGTTGCAACTTACTTAGGATACACATCATTGTGCTTTGTACTGCAGTCTAATTTTGTTGATAGTTCCATTTTTGGATGTCCCTCTTTGTTGATAGTTCCATTTTTGGATGTCCATGTGAGTGGCTTCTTGCACATATGGAAATTTATTACATCTATGTGTGTCCAACTGCTCGAGTCTGCCCACTTGGACAGATGAGACAACCTATGGGGGCTGAGCATATCACTGGGGGAATAAAACCCTGGTGGGGGCAATAACAGTGCCCCAATTTTATCAAATAGCCAGGAACCATTAACATTGCCCCATGTTTTGATTGTTGAATGTATTGGTCTTTTCTGATAGTAGCTATTTAAACTTTTTCCTCTTGCATGGTTACATTCCTGGATCATTTTTCATTTGCAAAGATCACTATTTGTCACAATATGCAATGCAAGGAAGTCTGCATTTTTTATTTTATTTTGAGTATAAATGATAGTTTACTCTGGTTTTGACAGTGAAACTTTCACTGCAGTTCCATGATTATTTGTAGAAATTTAGTGTAGGCCTACCCCGGTTTCAAGTTTAGTGATTCCTCATCAAGTTTAGTGCCCAATCCACATTTAATATGCTGCTGCGTGAACATGGATATTTTCACAAACTGAAACATATAAATTCTACTACTTTTTCACTTTTGCTGAGATAAAACACAAACATGCATGTAAAAAACTAACACAGTTGTTTTTGATCAAATGACCATGGAAAACCCCCCAAGGGAATACCAGTGAGAGAGAGGAGTTTTATTATTCTTCAGATAAATTTACAGCAATAAATGCAGACTTATGTCTTGGAAATTGTGCCCCGATTTCTTAGAAATTCATGCCAGACTCCCTCGAATTCTGTGCCTTTTCTGCCTCAATTTTTGTGCACTCCTTGCTCAGAAATGCATGCCACTTGCTGTATGAACAGATAGGAATATATGCTGTACAATCCTCTCGAATTTTGTGCCCAACCTACCTCAAATTTCATTCCACTGACTGCCTCAAAATTTTCATGGAGCCTAGTGTATGAACAATGCAATTAATGCTTATACTTGCCCTCAAAATTTGTGCTGTATCTTGCTGCTAAACTATTGGAAAAATTCCTTGAAATTCATGCCCTCTCAGTCTTGAATTTCGTGCCATTTTTTCTTGGATTTCGCACTTTCATTCAACTGTACTTTTCTCCTTTGGAATTCGTGCCCTTGCTGCTCTCTTTCTCTTCATCTCAGCTCCTCTTGTATGTGCTCTCTCATTTTCTCCAAAACTCATAAAGAAAAATTGGTGTCTCTTCCCCTTGACCTTTTGTCTTCTTATAGGGAAACCCTTAAGATCCAATGGCTGAGATTTAATCATGGTCATTGAGATCAAGGGTGGAGATATAATCTCTCATTAACCCACTTAAGTCACTTAAAAGTTAGCCATTAATACTCATAAAGTAACTTTATCCCCTCATCACCTTTTTCATGAATTAGACCAAAAAGTCAGTTTATGACTTTAATGTTGATAAAGTCATTTTAATTTTATTTCTCATAAAGTTAAATCAAGAGGTCATGGTTACTCTTTTTCCTAGGCAAGACACCATGTCTTAGGAAACACTTGTCTTTGGTACACTTTTTCTAACACTCCTAACCGAGGAAAGTGCTTCTCACCACTCGTATCTTGTATCCAAAGTACACATGCTTGTCCCTTGGCAAGGACTTGGTGAGAATGTCGGCCACCTTCTCACCAGTAGATATATACTCAAGCTGCATTGCTCCTCTTTGAACATAGTCATGGATAAAGTGGTATCTAATCTTTATGTGTTTTGACCTATCATGAAATACTAGATTCTCTGTGAGTTTGATAACTTTGATTATTGTGTTAAATCACAGTAGGCCTCAACTTATGACCAAGTAAGTCCACCAACAACTTGCAAAGCCAAATGGCCTCACAACTGGCCTGACTAGGTGCCATATACTCTGCCTTAGCAGAACTCAGTGCCCCTAATTTTTCTTCTGGTTGAACCATGACACACCTATCAAACCCAAATTGAAGCAAGATCCGAAAGTGCTCTTCCGATCACTAACACACCTTGCCCAATTTGAGTCTGTGTAGTCAGTCAATTTGTCTCCATCCCCCTGAACATAGTCTAGGCTATAATTCACTGCCCCTTGTAGACACTGAAGCACATGTTTTGCAACCACCCAATGCACTCTTCTAGGCTCCACCATGAGCCTTGTGGTCCACTACTCTGTGGTGAATTCCCTTGCTGTGGACTCTATTGCTCTACCTGATCCAAGTCTTGTGACCTCCTCAAGGTTCTATCTTCCTCGGATCTCACATACCGCCTCACGAAAACCTTCCTCCATGCAATAATATATATGCGGTAGGCCCCTATACCCTACAAATATACCCTTCTCAGCCATGGGTTCTAGCTTTTGTGCTATTCACCTCAGGGAGATGTGAATAAGTTTGGTACCCAAAAATTTTGAAGTGCCCAATCTCAAGCTTCTTCCCAGAAAAAGTCTCCTCAGGAATCTTGCTCTTAACACTCTATGTGGACTCCTATTCCGTAGATACACTGCAATGTTACATGCTTTTGCTTAAATAAATAAGGGTAGCCCCTGATCATGCAACATAACTCTAGCTGCCCTAACAGTGGCCCCGCTCTTCCTCTCTGCAACCCCATTCTTTTGTGGGTTGTAAGGAATTGTCCACTCCCTCTTGATGCATGCTATCGCACAAAATCTCTTCATCTCGTTGGAGGTATACTCGTTGCCATTGTCAAACCTCAACACCTTAATCTTCTTACTTGTCTAGTTCTCCACAAGAGCCTTAAACTCTTGGAACCTCTTAAAGACCTCACCCTTGATTTTCATGAGGAAAATCTAGGTCTTCCTGGAGAAGTCATCAATAAAAGTGACATAGTACTCATATTTGCTCAATGATACCGAAGACATAGGACCACACACATCAGAGTGAATCAAATCAAGTATATTTGCTGCCCTGCTATCACTGCTTGGGAAAGAAGTGTTTGTGTACTTTCCCAAAGCACGCCCCTTGCACACATCATGGTGCTCAGTACTGAACTTTGGTACTCATGTAACAATATTCCTCAGTATCCTCAGAACTTCATGGTGCAAGTGGGCTATCCTCCTATGCCACAACTAACACAAGTCACTGGTGGTGGTGGTAGATACCAATGCTCTACTAGGCTGAAACATGAACCTGTATAGCTTCCCAAGGTGGACTTCAATCACTCTGGCTGAAGTGATATTGGATCCCTTGGGATACATGAGAACTTGTCCATCACGGAACACCACATCATATCCCTTGTCCTCAATAGTAGAGTCTGATATTAGGTTCTTCTTCTTCAACCCCAACACATATAAAACCTTCGTCACTTTCCACCTCCAGATCTACCTCCCTCTCAACAAGACTGGTGAAGTGATCCCTGACACTTGTCATATGGTGTGAGGCTTCACTTTGAGTGTACCATATGCTAGAAGGTGTGTCATTAGTGGCAAGACTCACCAACAAGGAGAACTCTCCCTCAAACTTTGTGGAGAAATCATACATGTCTGTTGAAGCTACAACTATCTTCTTCTTATTAGGATACATCACCACATAGTGCCCCATCTTTTGACAAGCAAAGCATATCACTTTGCTCATGTCCTTCTTCTCCTTTTGTTTACCTTTTTGCTTGGTCCTACTTGTGGAGCCCTTCTTGGACTTCTTCTTTCCCTTTGCTACAAGAACAACATTCTCCTCATCTCCTCTACCATGCTGCCCACCACTCTTGGCATTTCGCATTATCTCCTCATGATGGAAATCGTCCCACATTCTTCCCGAATCTCGAAGATGCTCACAGGCCACTATCTCATCATCAAAATCATGCCAACTCTTTGTAAAATCACTCATGGCTGATCTAACTAGCTGCTCATCAGAGATGGTTTCTCCCACAACTTCCAACTCATCTCTCACTTGAGTGATCTTAGTGAGGTATGGGGAAGCTTTGTCCGTTTTGGTCATCTTGGTTTGCCTTAGATTTTCCTGCAACCATTTTTCTTTCCTCATTAGTGCTTTTGAAAATTTTGCTTAAGGCGTGTTGAGAAATCTATAGGGCAATGATTAGAGTGATTTCTCTTTTCTTGATCACTGCTTGTGGTGTCTTTTTAATTTTTTTACTTATTAGCTTCTTTACTTGTTATTATGTTTATATATCATCGAACAACTACCAAAAACAAGAACAAGAACACAAATTGTAGGCTGCAAACCAGGGCCAAAACCTCTCCACTGTAGAGGAAAACCCACAAATCTATTCTCTTCCTTACATATTCTTCAATTGACGAATTCGAAGACCTTTAGACCAAGACCAGTACCCTCCAAGACCAAGTCCAACCTTTTCGGATGATGTGCTTTCCTTGCCCAAGTCAAACTCAGTCAAATCTCTTCCAGCAGCAACAACTTCGATTCCTAGCTGTAGAATTTCAGCCTTCACTGTAGCCCTGAAATTTTCGGCCCTCCTATAGTTGCTGCTGCCGCACGTGTGACCTTCTTTTAGCCTCCCAAGGCTTCCTTAGACCTTTGCTTGTGTCATGTCCCTTCTCAAACACATTTGTAACAGGGTGCTGCTACACAATTTGGCACGATTTTCGCTAAGGAAGAGAACCCATCATTTTCGACTTAGGGACTTAGGAGGCAATTCGACTTTATTTGGTTTCTAGTGGAATGTGGGGGCCACCCGTATGGGAGTTCGAATTGGCCCATTCGAATAACTTGGAGGGAAAGTCAAATATGTTGATTGCGGGGCCCACATGAGGCTAGGGAGGCCCAAGGAGTTATAAGGAGGGAGCAACTCTCATTTTGGATTCATTCTTACACCTTGCAATCAAAATTACTTGACTATTTGCCCCACTATTTAGCTGAATCAACCGACTCTTTAGCCACGAATCTCTCAATTGGGAGACTCAACCTCTACTTCGAGGGACCATTCGTGCCTGCCCTAGAGAGGTAGTTCCATAAGTATTTCAGGAGTTCTGGGAGTGTGTTACAACAGTATCATTCAGCCACAACAAGGAGTGCATATTTCTGGCTAGTTGGAGAATATGCAGGAGGATTTTGGAGCTATCAGTGATCAAGCATTTGCCGGGAGAGTTAGAGGATTGGGAGAGAAGCAAAGGGCCAACATTTCTTGCGAGTTTAGAGCTAGCAGAGCCAACATCCCAGCAGTCCGATTTACAGTTACCTGGGCCTGCGCAAAGAGCCTAGGCTCACATGGGAGTTGGACGAAGGAATTGTAGAGCTGGAGCTGGCCGGGAGAAGTAGGAGATCACTTGGAGGGCCATTTGAGGAGGATTGCTAGAGTTGGGAGAGCAGAGATTGACAGGATCAGTCACAACAACAAAATTCGAAATTGGAGGAGGTACACACTGTGAAGGGTCAATTTTTGAAGGTTGGAACCAAGGGAAATCCTTTTTGGGTTTTGGGCAAGGATCACACTCCTAATTTTATAGAATTTTCTGGGCAGATCTAAGGGGTCAAACAGGGGTCCCAACTCAGCCAACAACTAGAGGAGCTAAGGGGAATTTGGGCCAAAATTCCGAGGTCAACATTTGGCCAATTCCTTCGTGGGTTTTTCTGGGTTTAGGCCAAGGAGAAAGGAGCTGAAATCTCATAATTTTCTGAGCATGAGAAGCAGTGATTCCAACCCTTCAAAGTCAGCAGACAAAGTAGTTTTCTGGGGCAACGCAGTTCAGTTTGGTGCAACAGTTGTAGCAGCCTTCAGTTCAACACTTTCTCACCTGGGTTTTGTCATGCTTGTCCATTGAGACAAGCCTAGGTGCACCATTCTATTTTACTATTGTATTTGCCCTTGAAGAAGTAATAAAATGGTTCAACAGTTCTCTGTTATCAGTGTTTTCTTGGGTGCTTAATGTATATTTCGTTTTTCGGATTGTTTGCATGCTTTGTATATCACTTACATTCCTATTTAGGATTATTACAATTTGGCTTTCTCTTCCTTCTTGAGCTTGAGGATGGCTTCTTGTGTCCTTCGCTTGACCTTCTTTCCTTTCCTTCTTCAAGATCGATCCTGTAGAAGAAAAACCCTAGATTAGTTGCAAAAACCCTAGCCTACCTTCGCACGTGTGAGAGAGAAATAACCCAAAGACAAGTCTCCTTCGTTCTCTTCCTTCTTTGTTGCCTTCTTCTTCTTCCTCCTTCGCTTGAATGAGTGAGTGATGAATGTCATCCAAGGAGGTCGAGTTTCCTCCTTTATATATGCTTCTTAAGGTGGACATTGCTCCTCAAATTAGGCTGACTTGCCAATTGCCAGGCCGACTGGGTCTTGATGGGTATTTTGACACTTTTAAGGACAAAAATAATTTTCTTTACAAGTTACAATGTGCTTGATGGGGTTTTCAACTTATGACAATGACTCTTTTGACTTCTTGACCTAGGACCAACCCTAGAAGCACTCAATGGGTGCTTGACCTATAAAATAAAAGACCTTGAGCATGAAACCCATGCTCCAAAAATAATAATAATAATTTTCTTTCATTTTACAATTTACAAGAATCAAAAGTACATTTCATATTTATGAAGACTGAACCTAGTTACACATTTTTCAACACTCCCTCTTAACTAGGGAGGTATTCATAAATGGTACATGGACATTCTCAATCTGAAGAGATCTGATAAGAAGAGTTGGATTGGTAACCCATCTATTTAGCACCAAGTTACACGAAACAGGGAAACAGGTACGAGTTTCCCCAAATTTTGGAAATGGGGAAACGTGATATATATATATATATATATATATATATATATATATATTAGAATTTAGGACATTTAAGAAATGTCATGTGCAATTATAAAGCATACATGTTACATTATAATTTATTACATTTAAAGTTTAAACATTATGATTAAATTTACATCACATTTACTCATGAATGATCACATAATGAAAATAGCAATATCGGAATATCCAAAATCAACCTTTATTATATATCCAAATCTCAAAATCAACGTTTATTATATATATGGGGCTGCAAGTACAATAAAGACTATGAGGCTGCAAGAACTATAAAGACAAAAGACTAATCCTCATCATCATAATCCTCATAAAAAATAGAAGCAGAAGCATGCTGAAGAGTGGATGGTGGTGCTGAAGAAGATGATGGGCCAATTCCACTTCCAGGGTGGACCTCAATATTTAGGGCAACAAGAGAGAGATCCAAATCAGGGCTTTCTGGATCCACAACCCATTATTTAGAAGGACCATTGTTGTATTTTAGACCCCTACGAGATGCAAGGTGAAGGTTGGAGTGCACATAAACAAGATCCTTTGCCTTCTGTGAGCCCAACCTATTACGCTTCACAGAATGATTAAAACCATAGGTGCTCCAATTCCTTTTTGCTAATGAAGAGCTTGCCACTTGTGAAAGAACACGAATGGCAAGTTTTTGCAAATGTACACCATTTGCTCCATGACAAATCCACCACCTAACTGGATTTATGGTGCTTCTCTCCTCCAAAGCTGATATATTTGAATAATCATCTAATTCTGCAACAAAACTAACAAATTCTTCCTTTACCTCCCTGTGTAGATGAGATGGAAATATTCTCATAAGGGCTTTTTTTCACCCCATTAGCCACCTCTCTATCCTTATGGGGTGCCTTGCTGCTGAAATCTCTTTCTCTTGCTGCTGAAATATCCTTTGCTCACTATTTAAAACACCCTAGCTGAAACCACTGCTCTCTTCCTCTCTTTTGCTAAAATCGTCCATCTGCAAGAGAAATGACTTGCTCAATTGTGTGATGAGGGAATGAGGCGAGGGTGTTTTTATAACTTGAGAGAGGCATCTAGAAGCATCTACAAGATATTTTATTGGCCCAATAAAAAATTAGAAGCAAAAAAAAAGAAAAAGAAAATTCGCAATAGCAAGTGGAAACACCGTCGTACTGCCTCGAAACTCATTTCCAGTCGTATTGGCGATGTTTCCCCAACGTGAAACATGTCAGTACGACCGGAAGGGTTTCCACGTTTCCGTTTCGTTTCCTAGGTGAAACGGAACTCTGGGCAACGTTTCTTGCAACCTAGGTTTAACATTATAACAACTAGCATTGTCATATAGCAAGGAGTTGACTAACAACTCTATCTCTCCACAAGATCTGAGCACAATGCCGGCGAGACCGATGATTTATAGACACCATCATCATTGTCTCTCAAGGTACATACCCTACCCGAGTGTTCACAAAGTATGACCTTCTTTGGACTATTCTTATCTTGGATAGCTAGTCCTCAAAGAATATCAGTCCACGACTACTCTTATCTTGGATTCCCTACCACATCCTCAAAGAGTATCAGATGCCAGATGTTTACCCAATCCTCCATTCTATCTTACCAAGTGTAGACAAGAATGATGTGCCTATCTCTCCCTCTTAATCAGGGAGGATATAAAAACCAAACCAAGCTTGTCTCTCAGATATACAAGCTTCTTATTAGGAAGATATTTTTTCAATATGTCAGCTACCTGCTCATCGGTGGAGATATACTGTAGCTACAACACACCATCTTGTACTAGCTTCCAAATGTAGTGATACTCGTTGTTGATATGCTTTGTCTTAACATGAAATACTGGGTCTTTAGACAATCATATACAACTAGTGTTATCGCAATGTATCACTGTAGGGTCCATTGGTCCTTCAAATAGGTCCAACAAAAACTTCCATAACTAGACAACTTCTCTGCTTACTTCACACGCTGAAATGTACTCAACCTCAACACTACTCAAAGCAATTGTATCTTGCTTTCTGTTCATCCATGAGATCATGGAGTATCCCAAACTAAAATATCCTCCTGTAGTGCTCCTTCCATCCTGCTCATTGCCTCCCTAGTCGGAATCTGTATATCCAATCAAGTGGACATCATTCCTTCTATCATATTTAGGCAGTAGTGGATTGTTCCTTGCAGATATCTTAGTATGTGTTTTGTTGCTATCCAATGATCATGCTTAGGCTCCAGTTGGAATTGACTGAGAATATTTACTGTAAAACATATGTCTGGTCGAGTATTCACCAAGTACATTAGTGAGCTAATCAATTGCCTATACTTGGAAGGATCCACAAGGCTTGATTCAGAACTCCTCAGTCTTCTCAAGTTTGTGATCATCGGGGTTGTCATTGGTTTGCAATTGATCATGTCAAAGCTCTTCAACATCTTGATCACATATTTTCCTTGACCTAGATAGATCTCATCATGTTCTTGCCAGAGTTCCAGTCCCAAATAGCAGTGCATCAACCCTAGATCCTTCATGTCAAATTCCGCTGCTAGTTGCTTCTGACATTCTTCAATTTGACCTTCCACACATGACAAGAGAAGATCATCTACATATAGAAGAATGATTACTGACTCTCCCTTCACAACCTTAATATTAAGATTTGGATCAACAAATCTCTTTGAGAAGCCTAATCTTTGTAGGTATGCATCCATCCTAGCATACCATGCCCTTGGTGCTTGCTTGAGGCCGTATAATGCCTTCTTCAATCTGCAAACATATGCCTTTCTGTCTTTAACTTCAAATCCCAAGGGTTTCTCTTGTTGGAAAATGTAACTATGTTAGGTCTTCATTAATTTACGTGAGTCATCATGTAATGTACTTGTCAAAAGAATAAAGAAAATAAATTTTATTATTATTATTGTGACTTATTAAAGCATGGGTTTCATGCTTGGGTCACCATGTTTTAGGTCAAAGTCCCCATTGAGGACTTCTACGATTTACTCTGAGTCAATAGAGTCACTTTTAAAGAGACCCTTCTTGGGCTTTTGAATCATGTAAAAAGGTTTAGTATTGAGTCAAATATGATTTATGTATCCTCCACATCACGTTGGCCTAAGGGAGATCAAGTCAGCCTAAGGACCCTAATTCGACCCACAAGAAGCCTATAAATACAAGCTAGTCGAAGTCATTTGGAGCATCATCTCTCAAGCTAGTTCTATATCTCAAGAGTGGCTAGAGAAGTGCGACGTCTATTGTCGGGAAGTCGAAGGAAATGCGAGTTTGGGGAAGTCTAAGGAGAAGAATAAAAACAATTTTTTGGTGCTTCTCTCTCTTTGTTTCGTGCTCTGGATTGAGAGATCGAAGTCTTACAAGTGTCACTGTTGCCGAAAGTTCTTGTTGTTAGAAGTTGCTACCTAGTTGAAGTTGTTGGAAGGGGTTGAAGATCTAGGAGGATGACTTGGTGTGGAGGGAAGGTTTGGTCTTGGTCTAGGGTGAAGACTCTCAAAGAATACTATTGAAAGGAAGAATTATCTTGATTGGGTTTTCCCCTCGAGGGGGGTTTTGCCCTGGCATAATGCCTATATCTTGTGTCTCTTGTTTTGTGATCTTCATACACACATAATTGTGAAAGTTTCCGAATTTAACAAGCCAAAATTGCTACTGCAGAAAACTGATTTACATCACCTACTTGTATTCTTCATTTAACAAGTTATTTTCTTAAATGTTCAGAAAATATTAATGTAAATACACTGCAACCTACACCACTATACAAATCAAGAACTGAAAAATAAATGAGACAATCATGCAAAGGACATACGTATTTTTGGACTAAACGTCCCCAGAAAAACCCAATGTGGGAAAACTGGTGCAACAACTCTAAGGGTTTTCTATTATTAAGCAGAAGTTCTGAATACAAATGTTGGTTGCCCTCCAGACAAACCAGTGACAGACAAATACAATAGTGGAGAACTTGAGTGAGTTTTACCTCACTTCATCCGGCAGATTCCGACTGATCCGACAACAAGATTCGCTGGCCCTGGCTACAACTGCGCTGCGCTTTGCAGTAACTGCATGGGCCTGCGTGGGGCTCTCTGAGGCTATGCGTCAGCACTGTGTCAACACTGCTGCCCACTGTGTCAGCTTTCCTGATTGTTCCGACAATTTTCGGCAACTCCCCGTCTTTTTGTGTGGTAGGCAGCTCTACATCTACATTGGCCCTCTTGGCTCTGCGTCAAGGCTGTGTGGGCCCACACTGGCCTAGCGTCAGCTCTCCCGGCTACTGCGTTGCCTCCACAAGCTTCTCTCCGCCTCTCTCTCTATATTCCCGAACTATCACTGCCCCTCAACTGCAAGATCTCCCCAATCGATTTCCCTCCTGAGAACTTCTCACCTCAGAAAATTGATTTCCTCAATATCTCTGTGTATCTTCTCCAATTGACACCAAGCCTCCATTTAAACTTTTCTTGTTGATAAATCAATGACCGAGATTAAGTCTCTAATCAACATCTAAGATTAAATTAGACTTGATCCTCGTCTCTTAGAAGCTTCTCACCCATATTTTGATTAATACCCATTAATGTTTTAATTTTCCTAAGTTTAGACTTAGGAACCCCATTAAAAATATTAATTATTTTAATAAAATACAATTCAGGTGGAATTTCACCAAACGATTTCTGTGTCTTGGAGATCTCATGTGTTCTAGCCCCTCCACAAAATTTTGGAGCTAGATCACATTTGATGCTACCCAAAAATCAACACTCCCTCTTAGCGAGGAATGTGCTCTAGCCATACTTTCCAGTAGAAGTATCACACTGATCCATGGCATCAGTCCTTTGCGTTGCGGATGCTCAACTTACTGCCCTTCATCCGTTGCGCTGCTGCAACCTGAACTGCAACTCCATGCCACAGTCACTGCTGCATCTGTACTGCAACTCCCTCTCAAAATGCTGAATCATGCTATCCATAACACTGCCACTGCTAAATGCTGCATGACAACTCAGTGGCTGAGAAGTAAGCAACTGAAAAGCCACCCAAAAGCTCACACGTTGGTCAGTTTGGATACCTCATGATGCTGAAGCTACCTCTGTTGCTAATCTGTGTTGACCCTCTGATGCTATTGCGCTACTATTGTATCTGCTCTGTGCCTTCCACACTGTTGCAACACTCCACTGCGCTGCTTCAGACTTTGGCACTCTAGCTCTGCCATTGCTACTCTATCATCCCTCGCAGCAACTGACCCCCGTCATTCTGCTACTGTCATTAAGGGCTCCTGTAGCCGTATGTGATCCAAGAGTTTGAGCACCTCAAGGATCCTACCTTTACTGTAGTCCTCCCCACTACAACTCAATATTGCTCCACCTTTTCTCTAGAGGTGCATGAGCGCTCATGGCACACTCGTCATCATTGCCCTCTTTGTCAGCGTGCGTTGGAGCAGCCTTTGAGTCAGATTTCTCTTCTTTGCCCTTCTTCCGAGGGCACTTAGTGGCGAAATGACCCAGTGCTCCACATCTAAAGCATCTGACTTTGGATATATCTTTCTTTTTCCTCTTCTGTTGCCCTTGCTATTTTGCTGATGCGAGAGTTGCATCCTCCTCTTCCTCCTTCTTGGCTCTGATCCCTTTGCTACTGCTTCTTGCCTTGCTCAACCATCCGATCTCTTCCTGTCGAAGAGCTGCCCACATCTCCTCCCAACTGGGGAGAGAAGCCCTGCCCAAGATGCTCTGGACAAAGGTTTCCTAGTCTTCAGTGACTACATTCAAGGCAGTCCTGACCATGAATTCAGGATCTGGTGTAGACCCTACGGAAGTTAGCTGGTCTCAGATCCCTTGCAACCTGAGAAGGAAGGAATCAATTTCTTCTCCCTTCTGCATCTGGTACTATCTCAGTTGACTCTCAAGCAACATCTTTCATTGAACGGAAGTTCCCTCGTACAAAGTGGTCAAGGCCTCCCACATTTCCCTTGTTGTGTTCTTCTCAGCAATATGTGGGATCACATGATCCTTGACCCCGTCCAAGATCATGCACTTCGCTTTTTCCTGAGCCTCCTTGTACTTCTTGAGAGGATCAACATCAACCGGAACAACAACTGTCTTCAAGGCATAATCCTTGATGCGATTTTTGTCCAAAATTGCCAGGATCCTGGCCTTCCAGATGACAAAGTTGGATGCTCCATCCAACCTGTCCTGATCCCTTAGTCCATTAACTGCCATCTCTGCTCAAATGAGTGTCGAACAGGTTCTCTTCTCCCTCTTTCGCTGTTGCCCCAACAAAACTCGGATCTGGATTTCTTTGGCGCTAGAAATCCTCTAAGGAACAAGCTCCCTCTGAAATTCGATTTCCTTCATGGAAATCTTTCTGCCAACAACTGTCGAACCACCCCTCTGATCTCTCTTTGTTGCTGCATAGCACTGGATTTAGATTTCTTGGCAAGAAATCTTCTGAGGAACTAATTCCCTCTACTTTGCTTCTGCCCCACTAGGTACTGTTCTGCACCAACAGAATCAGCACCCCACCAGCAACTCTAGATGAAATCTGCGCTACACCTCTAGCCTCGGCAACTGGAAAAATGAGACTCAACATTCTCTATGCTGGCCCAGCAATCACTGTGCTGACCTCTGCAGCAACATCGTCTCACAAATAGGCTGACGCAAGATCTGCGTGAGCCTCCCTTAGTGATTGCGTCACCCCTCATTTTCTCTCTTGGCTAGAAACTGCGTTGTCACTCGAGACAACTACCTTCGCACACAGGTTTTGTTCTGTTCTTTCACCGACGGCTTCAGTCCTCCTTGATCTGTAATCTCTCTGATACCATGTGAAAATTTCTGCATCTAACAAGTCAGAAATCCTACTGTAGAAAACTGATTTACATCACCTACTTGTATTCTTCATTTAACAAGCTATTTTCAGAAATGTTCAGAAAATGTTAATGTAAATACACTGCAACCTACACCACTATACAGATCAAGAACTGAAAAATAAATGAGACAATCATGCAAAGGACACACTTATTTTTGGACTAAACATCCTTGGAAAAACTCAATGCAGGAAAACCGGTGCAATAGCTCTGAGGGTTTTTATTATTAAGCAGAATTTCTGAATACAAATGCGGTTACCCTCCCAGTAAACTGGTGATAGATAAATACAATGGCAGAGAACCTGAGTGAGTTTTAGCTCACTTCCCCTGACAGATTCCTGTTGATCTGATAGCAATACTGGATGGCCCCGACTACAACTGTGTTGCCCCTTCGCAGTAACTGTGTGGAGCTCTCTAAGGCTTTGCATCAGCACTTCTGCCCACTGCGTTAGCTTTCGTGGTTATTCGACAGTTTTCGAAAGCTCCCCGACTTTCTGCGTGGTAGGCAGCTCTATCTCTGCACTGGTCCTCATGACTCTGCGTCAATGTTGGGTGGGCCCAGACTGGCCCAGCGTCAGCTCTCCCGGTAACTGCGCTGCCTCCACAAACTTCTCTGTGCTCCTCCGTCTATATTCCCGAACTATCACTGCCCCTCAGCTGCAAGATCTCCCCTATCGATTTCCCTCCTGAGAACTTCTCACCTCAGAATATCGATTTCCTCAATCTCTCTGTGTATCTTCTCCCACTGACCCCAAGCCTCCATTTATACTTTTCTTGTTGATAAATCAACAACCAAGATTAAGTCTCTAATCAACGATTAAGATTAAATTAGATTTGATCCTCGTCTCTTAGAAGCTTCTCACCCATATTTTCATTAATACCTATTAATATTTTAATTTTTCAAAGTTTAGACATAGGAACCCCATTAAAAATATTAATTATTTTAATAAAATACAATCCGGGTGGAATTTTACCAAACAATTTCTGGGTCGTGGAGATCTTATGTGTTCTAGCCCCTCCACAAAATTTCGGAGCTAGAGCACATCCGATGCTACCCAAAAATCAACCATAATATGGTAATTGCGTGATGAAAGATAAATATAATAAAGAAGTAAAAGAAGCCAACACACTCGCAAGTAATTATCAAGAAAGGAGAATCAAACCCCAATATATCTACTTTGATTTTCCAACATGGTATCATAGCTAAGGTTAGGAAGAGTCGAAGATCACTTTGTTGGCATAGATTCTCCCTCTATGATGAACTACATAAGAATGGGTGTCAACACTGCTGGAAGCTGAATCAAGAAGGTCATCTACTTCTTGTTCAACAAGGTCAAAAGTCAAGGATTCTTGGCTGCTCTTACAGGTTCTCTTGCTGATGACAATGCATGGATCATTGATAGCGGAGCATCGAGACACATAACAGGTTAAAGTAAACAACTTCACACACTATCAAACGAGCCATCTTCTCATGCAGTGGAATTGGGTGACAATAAAAGCTATGCTGTTAGAGGCCTGGGATCAACATCGTTGAAGTTGGTTAATGGATCGAAGTTGCATCTCAACAACATTCTATATGTTCTAGGTTTGAAAGCGGATTTGCTTTCTATTTCTTGTTTAGAAGATAAAGGGGACATAATTGCTTTTGTTGATGGAAAAGTATTGGTTTGGGGAAAAGACTCTAGCATTGATAAAGCTAGGGTTATTGGAGTTCGTGAAGGAAGCCTTTATAGGGTCATTAGTATACCTCCTCAAGCTCTGGTTCATATGGAAATAAGTCCCATTGAGCTATGGCATAGGAGGTATGGTCATCTACATTATAAGGTCATCCCTACTCTTAGTCAACTAGTTCATGGTATTCCTAATATGAAGTTAGATCATGAAGGTGTGTGCAAGGGATGCTCTTTGGGAAAACATACAAGAAAGCCATTTCATAATAGTGAAACTAGGTCTAAAGAGATATTAGACCTCATCCATTCCGTTGTATGTGGACCCATGTTTGACAAATCACTTGGAGGTCATCTCTACTATACGACATTCATTGATGACTGTTCTAGAAAGACATTTCTCTACCTCCTCAAAGCAAAAGATGAAGTATTTGATAAGTTCAAGGAGTTTAGGGCCGAAATGGAAACCCTAACCAAAAGAAAGATAAAATCTCCAAGGTATGACAATGGTGGGGAATTTACTTCTAAGGAATTGATTGTATATTGATTAGGAAGACATCTACTATATCTTCAAGGAGTATGGAAGAAAGCCACCCAAGGAAAGGTTTGTCAAGAAACAAAGGTATGCCTTAAACTACAATACATTGATTTCTTTAGATTGTTCATTCATTTGACAATCTATTACTAACATTGTTATGTCTAGCTATATTGAATCATAATGATTCTTGTTTTGGGTGATTCATCACTTGATAAATCTACCCACCCCACTCATATTCTTAACTGATTTTGTAGAACCCTAGACAGGTTCTGGAAAACCCTAACCTAAGGGTATGCTAATGTGAATGACTGAAACCCTAAACTGCTTAGGGTTATTGAGAAATGCTATTTGAAGTTTTTGTTGATAATGTCATGTTTGGGATTTTGGTATGATTAGGAAGACCTAACTTGTTAGGATTGAATGATAAAGTCTAAAATCCCGAACCTTTGAAATATTGGTAATGTTGGGTTTGTTATGTTTCTACATTGAAACCCTAACTCATTAGGGTTTGGTGGAATGTGCAAGCAAGACCCTTATAATGTCTTAGAAATGATTTCCTTGGTATGTGTGTGTTTGTCTAATCAAACCCTAGTCTAATCAAGTTTGTTGTGTATTGATATTTGTGAAGTTGGGTTTGACTAACACATGATATGAAATACCTATGCATGATGATGAAGTCCTAGATGTATGAGTTGACTTGTTTGTCAGTGGTCATGAATCCTAGGGTTTGGAAACAAGCCCTAGTCAAAGTTTGTCTTTCTAGGATGATAGTATTTGTGAAATTCTAGGGTTTTGGAGTTAAACCTTAGTAGAAGTGAAAAATCTTTGATGAATGATGACAATATGATAAATTGAGATTTGTGTAAGACTGTTGAAATCTGAGTTTTTAGTTAGAATTGATATTTGATTGAAAATCTAGGGTTTGCAACTAACCCTAGTGGAAGCTGGTCATGTTAATGACTAAGCTGTAATTGGTTTTGATTGATTCTTTTGTATGAAATCTAGGATTTAGTCCTAGAGAGAAGTCTAACATATGAATTTTGAAAAATTGTTAGATGCTTTGTAGATCTATATTTGTTTAATTGTTTCTAGGGTTTGCTATATGTTGTAGTAAGGTATGTCATACCTTTGGAAGAAACATTGAAACCCTAAATGTAATGGAAGTTGTAGTCTAGGGTTTATGACAAAGTCCCTAGCAAAATGTTGAAGAGTATATGTCTCTTGTCTGTAATTAAGTCTGGGTATCTGATATGTATAAGGATGAAATACTTCTGTTATTCTGACATGGCTAACCTCATGCTTCTATAGATTTGGTTGTACTTTCTATCTAAGTTGCGCAGGTACACAATCTTCAATTGGTGAAGATGCTCGTTGATGTGATAAGAATAATGAGGATGATAGTAACACTGATGAAATGGTTGGAAGCCACAAAATATTCTCCGATGGTGATTTGGATGAAATCTCCCTAGGTTAAGAGGCAGCTTGAATGGAAGGAATCTCCCTAGGATAAGAGGATGGTTGAGAATATTCCTTGTATAGGAATGATTAGATACTCTTTGTTTAAGAGGGAGTGACAGATATGATTCTGTGCTTCATGTGTCATGCACTAGACCAAGACTAACAACCATAAGTTTTAGTGAAGGCCATGAATAGGAGAAGGAAATTGGAGAATGCATTTTGAGGTGCTGCTGAAAGAAGGAAAGTAGGATCCGATTGAAGATTATGTTGCTGCATATGAAGTAGGAAGGAAAAGTATATGATTGAGGAATCTTCGGTCAAAGATTCGGTTGATAGTCGTACTATGGAAAGTTGAAAAACAACATCTATTGTCTGGAAGACCTCAGAGGTTTGTATTTGTTTATGTACATGTGAAAGTATTATTGATTGGGGTTGTGTTTGTACAGGTAAATCTCTCGAACATTTGGAAAGCATGCTGGTTACCAATTAGTTTGATTGGGAGAGATTGGTTATCCTTAATCTGCTGGATCAAGGAGTGTTGAGGCTTTGTGAGTGAAGCATTGCTTGGGAGGACATTTGACCGACACTTTGTGATGATGTTTAGGTCTTGAAGTTGGAAAGTTGGTGTTGGTTATAGAGCTCTAATTTTGGATACACACCTGGATATTTGGGTTGGTGGTTAGCAAGTAAGCCTGATGGTACCTAGAGGGGCTGAAAGCTTGAGTCCACCTTATTCCCACTTGGATAGATTGCCCTGGTCAGGAATCTAGTCCATGGCATTGCGGTGCCTAAATTGTTGAGAGACCAATGGATAGATTGCCCTGGTCAGGAATCTAGTCTGTGGCATTGTGGTGCCTAAATTGTTGAGAGACCAATGGATAGATTGCCTTGGTTAGGAATCTAGTCCATGGCATTGCGGTGCCTAAAGTTCTTCATGGTTCATATAGTTTGAGATCTTCCATTGTATTTGTACATTATGAATACCTCCCTAGTTAAGAGGGAGTGTTGGAAAATGTAACTATGTTCGGTCTTCATTAATGTACTTGAGTCATCATGTAATGTACTTGTCAAAAGAATAAAGAAAATAATTTGTGCTATTATTATTGTAACTTATTAAAGCATGGGTTTCATGCTTGGGTCACCATGTTTTAGGTCAGAGTCCTCATTAAGGACTTCTAGGATTTATTCTGAGCCAATTGTGTCATTGTACTTTTAAAGAGACCCTTCTTGAGCTTTTGAATCATGTAAAAAGGTTTAGTATTTAGCAAAAATGATTTATGTATCCTCCACATCTAGTCGGCCTAAGGGAGATCAAGTCGGCCTAAGGACCCTAATTCGATCCACAAGAAGCCTATAAATACAAGCTAGTCGAAGTCATTTGGAGCATCATATCTCAAGCTAGTTCGATATCTCAAGAGTAGCTGGAGAAGTGCAAAGTCTGTTGCCGGGAAGCTGAAGGAAGTGCGAGTTTGGAGAAGTCTAAGGAGAAGAAGAAAATCGAACTTTTGGTGCATCTCTCTCTCTTTGTTTCATGCTCTGGATTGGGAGATCGACGTCTTCCAAGTTTCGCTGTTGCCAGAAGTTGTTTCCTAGTCGAAGTTGCTGGAAGGGGTCAAAGATCTGGGAGGCTGACTTGGTGTGGAGGGAAGGTTTGGTCTTGGTCTAGGTTGAAGAGTCTCAAAGAATACTATTGAAAGGAAGAATTATCTTGACTAGGCTTTCCCCTCGAGGGGGGTTTTGCCTTGGCATAGTGCCTATATCTTGTGTCTCTTGTTTTGTGATCTTCATACGCACACACTATGGTAATTGCTTGATGAAAGATAAAGATAATAAAGAAGTAAAAGAAGCCAACACACTCACAAGTATCAAGAAAGGAGAATCAAACCCTATCTACTTTGATTTTCCAACAACTCTATATAGACTTCCTCATGAATTGTGCCATTTAGGAATGCAGCCTTGACATCCATTTGGTGGATGTTCCATCCCATCGATGCTGCCAAAGAGACCAACGAGCAAATAGTTGTATACCTTGCTGTTGGAGCAAATGTCTCTTCATAATCGATGCCTTCTTGTTGAGAGAAGCCCCTAGCCACAAATCTTGTCTTATATTTATCAATACTTTCTTTTGCTTCTTTCTGCTGCATGTTTGATCTAGTAGAGCCACTTGGAAGTTACCGCAAATTTGTCTTCAGGCCCAAGTAGGATCTCCCAAACTCCATTCTTCATTATAGATTGATATTATTCATTCATGGCATCCTTCCATTCTTGGTGATTGACAACTTCTTCAAAAGTGGATGGCTCTGCTTCAATTAATTTTGTCATGTAGGCTGCATACCCAGAATATTGTTTGGGCTTCTTTCTTTCCTTGAATGTACCTTGAGCTGCTCCATGACCTTTTGCATCTAGAAGTGTAGAGTTCAACCAATTAGGTGTTAAAATTTGGGTACCAGAGGACAAGTGGTTCCCTAAGGCTTTGATCTTTGGCCTAGGGAAAAGTGTCCAAATTTATTTTTTACTTTTCTCCTAAAGTGACTTTATAAGTGGTAAAGTCAATTTAATTTAAAAGTGACTTTATAAGTGGTAAAGTTACATTCTGATTTAAAAGTGATTTTATAAGTGGTAAAGTTACATTCTAATTTAAAAGTGATTTTATAAGTGGTAAAATTACATTCTAATTTAAAGGTGACTTTATTAAAGTCAATGAAGAATTAGAAATTGAAAAAGTGTCTGGAAATAAAAGGCTAAGTGGGTCTTTATTTAAGTGGGTGAGTTAAAAAATAGAAAGTGAGAATTAAATGCACATTTATTCTCATCCCTAGATCTAAATGAATCTCAGCCATTAGATCTTAGGGTAACCCAAAAGGTCATTTAAAGAATAAAATGAGAAGAGAAGAGGAAAAGATCAATTCATTCTTTCATGATCATTTGAGAGAAAGAGAAGAGAGAGCAAGGAGAAAGGTTTTGAGCAGTGAGGAACGAAAGGAGAGCAGCAAGAAGACATTTCAACAAATCTGGGCAACAACATTTATTGGCACACATCCCAAGGCAAAACCGTACAGTAGGAGAAAGAAACAGAAATCGAGGAAGAGGGACACCACAAATCAAGGAAGAGGGAAAATAGCAGGGCACAGATTTAGAGGAAACTATATTGTTGAAATCCATACGGTCCGTACAACAAGTTCTAGACACGTTTTTCGAGGCTGGCCATACATCATTTAGTGCTGTTTTATTGCTGGGAAATTTCTGTTTTGGATGTTTGCTGATTGGCACGATTTTCAAGGCAGAGTGCAAGCACGAAAATCAAGATAAGTTGTAATTTGTGGTTGCTAGAATTTTTATTGTGTATTTCAGTTTTTCTGTAAAATCATTTTTAGAAATAAAGAAGAGCTCTCAAACTGGTTTTCCCCAAGAGTTGTAGGGGGTTTTTCTAGGGTCACATTGACAAAAAATCACTGTGTTATTTTCTATGTTGGCTGTCATAATTTCGCTGTGTTTTATTTTTGAAATCTCTAAATTTGTGTTTTCAGAAAAATAGTCATTTCTAGATTTTAGATTTTTTATCATGCTTGGATTTAAGACCAAATGCATGGAGTGATAAGGAAAACTGATAACGGAGTGGGGGTTGAAATTTCTTCATTAGGTATTTTTCTAGTTTCGGGAATTACCACAGGTTGTATTGGTTCACAGGGACCTTCATCTTCATGGTTTGGTTCTTCTTCTTCCCTAGTAACTTTTTTGAATACCATAAGTTCATCATTAGAGTCCATAGGGAGATCCTTTGATTTCTTGAATGCAATACTTTTGTCAAATATCACATCTCGACTGACTTCTATTCGGTGTCCTTCCTTTATGTAGATCCTATAGGCTTTAGAAGAGTTACTATACCCCACAAATTTTCCCTTCATGCCAGATGGATCCAACTTCTTACTTTTGTCCTTAGGTATATGTTTATAGACAGGACAACCAAAAATTCGGAGATGATATATGGTTGGTGTCTTCCCAGTGAACACCTCTTTGGGAGTCTTGTTTTCTAGAGACCTGTGGGGATTTTGATTTTGTATATATACAACTGTTTTTGTAGCTTCAGCCGATAAAAATTTCGGTAAATCTTGATCATGTGACATTTCTTTTATACTTTCTTCAATGGATCGATTCTTTCATTCTACAACTCCATTTTGTTCAGGATTATATGGGATTATCAACTCCATCTTCATCCCAGTCTCTTTACAGAAAGGTATGATTTCCTTGGATGTATATTCTCCTCCATTATCGGATCTTAATATCTTGATTCTTCTTTCTATAAGGTTCTCTACTTCAGCTTTGAATTCTTGAAATTTAGTAAAGACTTCATCGTTGGATTTCATTAAGTAAACCCAAGTCTTCCTTGAATGATCATCTATAAATGTGACATAATATAGATGACCTCCAAATGATAAGGACCACAACCATCAGAATGAATAAGATCCAAGATTTCTTTTGACTGTGAAGCACTGCTTCGAAATGGTCTCTTGGTGTTCTTACCCAATGCGCATCTCTTGCATACTCCTTCGTGATCTTCTTTCAGTTCGGGGATTCCAGCTACTATAGAACCTAGAGTGGAATAATTTTGAAATGGAGATGACCAAATCTTTTATGCCAAAGTTCACATGGCCTGATTTCAATGTGAACTAAAGTTTGAGCAAGAGGGGATAACAACCTGTAAAGTCTTCCTTCACGAATCCCAATTACTCTAGCATTTTCTATGCTTGAGTTTTTACCCCATACTATAACTTCTCCATCGATGAAAGCCACTCTATCATCTTTATCTTCTAGACTTGAAATGGAGAGTAAGTTCTTATGCAAACTTGGAACAAATAGGATGTTGTTGAGATGAATATTTCCGCCATTCTCCAAGTCTATTGAGGTTGATCCAATTCCTCTCACATGATAGCTCTTTTTATCTCCAAGCTCTACAAAGTAAGAAGACTTTCCTTTTGACAATGTTTTTAGTTGCTTGTGATGCCCGGTCATGTGCCTTGATGCTCGACTATCGATTACCCTAATGCTCTCATCTTGAAATGTGCTAGTGAGTGCTGAGAAGAGTCCTTTGTCCTTTGTCTTGGTTACTTTCTTCTTTGGAGTAAATAGGAGATTCCATGCTTCTTTGAAACCCTTCTTGAGATGACGTGCTACCTTTGAACACTTATTTAGAAACTTCTTAAATGTAGTGGAGATCTTAATAATGCCCTCTGCCAACCTTAGATCTGATACCATGTTGAGAAATCTATAAGGCAATTATTAGAGTGATTTCTATTTTCTTGATAATTGCTTATGATGTCTTTTTAATTTTTCTTACTTATTAGCTTCTTTACATGTTATTATGTTTGTATATCATCAAACAATTACCAAAAACAAGAAGAACAAGAACACAAAATGTGGGCTGCAAGCCAGGGCCAAAACCTCTCCACTTGAGAGGGAAACCTGCAAATATCCTCTTCCTTGTAGATTCTTCTATTGATGAATTCCAAGACCTTTAGACCAAGACCAATACCCTCCAAGACCAAGTCCAACCCTTTTGGATGATGTGCTTTCCTTGTCCAAATCAAGCCCAGTCAAATCTCTTCCAGTAGCACAACTTCGACTACCAACTGCAGAATTTCGACCTTCACTGCAGACCTGAAATTTTCAGCCCTCCTGCAGTTGCTGCTGCCACACATGTGAGCTTCTTTTAGCCTCCCAAGGCTTCCTCAGACCTTCACTTGGCTTTCTCTTCCTTCTGGAGCTTGAGGATGGCTTCTTGTGACCTTCGCTTGACCTTCTTTCCTTTCCTTCTTCAAGATCAAACCTGTAGAAGAAAAACCCTAGATCAGCTGCAAAAACCTAGCCTTCCTTTGCACGTGTGAGAGAGAAATAGCCCAAAGACAAGTCTCCTTCGTCCTCTTCCTTCTTTGTTGCCTTCTTCTTCTTCCTCCTTCACTTGAATGAGTGAGTGATGAATGTGATCCAAGGAGGTCGAGTTTCCTCCTTTATATAGGCTTCTTAAGGTGGACGTTGCTCCTCAAATTAGGCTGACTTGCCAACTGCCAGGCCGACTTGGCCTTGAAGGGTATTTTGACACTTTTAAGCACAAAAATATTTTTCTTTACAAGTTACAATGTGCCCAATGGGGTCTTCAACTTATGACAATGACTCATTTGACTTCTTGACCTAGGATCAACCCTAGAAGCACTCAAAGGGTGCTTGACCTATAAAATAAAAGACGTTGAGCATGAAACCCATGCTTCAAAAATAATAATAATAAATTTCTTTCTTTTTACAATTGACAAGAATCAAAAGTACATTTCATATTTATGAAGACCGAACCTAGTTACACATTTTTCAACTAGGTGACCCACATCTCAAAGGCATAAGTCTTCCTTGAAACATGGGGAATAAGTTGGTCTTTGATAGCATCTAGAAGGAGCCTCTTGGATTTAACATTCCTCTTGTTAAAATCAACGAACTGCACTGGATCAGTGGGTGGAACTACTGCATTCTCAATAATATCCCATAGTTCAAACCCCTGAAGCACCAATACGGACCTCTTCTTCCATGGGCTAAAGTTATTAGCCCCATTGAGCCTGTCTTCCACACTCAAAAGCTGTAGCCATTGACCATAACAACCCAACACAAAAACTCATATCTGTCCAAAGGTAAACTCAGCTCCCTCTCAACACTTATCTCTGTGTATATTGCTGGTTTTATTTGCTGTTTTGTTCACTGTCATAGCACTTTCGTTCACTTGGTTCTGATACCATGTAGAAATTTCGTTTAGACCCACTATGGTTTCAAGTTTAGTGATTCCTCATCAAATTTAATGTCAAACCCACATTTAGTACATGGCTATCATAAACATGAATATTTTCACAAACTGAAACATGTAGAATCTACTTCTACTTTTTCACTTTTGTTGAGATAAAACACAAGCATGCACACAAAAAATTGACACAGTTGTTTCTGGTCAAATGACTCATCTGATTGGAGCATTATATTGTTTGTCATCCATCTTGATGCTTTTAGAGTAGAAAAAGTGGAGGAATCAGCGTACATGACCCTTTTTACTAGCAGGACCCAATTTGACAAATTGGGGTCTGAAACCTTGTAATATCCTGTTTTAGAGTTTTTCCCCTTTACCCCAGTAAACTCCAACCAAATACGCACAAATAATATAATAACCAGGAAACTCGAAATGATAAAAATAACAGTGGTGTAACATATAATAATATAAGCATGAAATATAAGTAGATACTTGAGAAATGCAGAGAGAAACGCTAAGCCATTTTATTATACTGAGTAATGGAATGAGTACAAGAGGTGATCAGAAGGATGGCACCTCGACTTGCACCAGGTAAGTGAAGAAATACACTCAGAATAACAAAGGAATGGCCTCTGTGTGGATGCTGCTGGGAAACTGCCGTGCTGCTGTTACTGTTGGAAATCAAATGAGGATTTGGGGTTGTTCCCCTCTTCAAAAAATGCTGAAACTCTGAAATCCGCCCCTACTCAGAAAACCCAGAAAAACCCAGAAAGCTTTTCTGAAATGGCTGACCCCCGAAAATCGCCCTTTGGGGAATCACGCAATCCCTCAAGGTCCTGCCCTGCCACTGAATAGAATCCTCCAAAATACTGCTTGAAACTCTACCAAACCCCTCCAATATGCAAGAGATGATCCCTTGCTCAATATCCCAGCTCAACTCCTCCACAAATCCTCAACCCGGAACTGCTCCTAGAAGAACTGCGTCCCTCTCTCTCAAGACTGCGCAGTCTCCCAATGCTCAGCTCCACCTCAATGCCAAAGATCGAAACTACTGCAAAAAGACTGTTGAAAATACCTTGCTCGAGTAGGCACTCGAAGTCCCCGGGGCTAAGGGTGAGATCTTTGAACGGAGACACTCAGTGCACTAAACAGTGCTGCAGATAGGCTAAACAGCCAGCGTGCTCCAAGTCGAAGTGACTAGCTCAAATGCTCATACTGGAATGACAAAATGAGGGGGCTCCTCTCTCCTTTATAGCATTGGCCTCTCCTAATCCCAAGGCTCACCTCCTCCAATGTAATCCCCTCTTGCCACGTGTTCCCTTTCCATCTGCGCAGTCCCTCCAAGTGTCTGCGTGGGCCCCATCTCTGCGTGGTCCTTTGGCCCCCTTGGCTCCCCTTTAAGTCACAACGTTGTGCTATTAGGAAGTGACTTTTTATTCTAAAAGTGAGTTATGTCCCCTTTTCCTCACCTTTTTATTTACAAATAACTACAGAAGGCAAAATTGAGCAAAATCGAATATTCTAATTAGCCATGGCTAATTAGGAATATTACAGTCTCCCTCGGCAAAATGTTGCTTGTCCTCAAGCAACTGAAGTGACGGATGCTGCAAAATTTTCTCACTCTCCCAAGTGGCATCCTCATCCGGTAAATTCATCCACCTCACCAAGAATTCCTGGACCGTCCTGCTCCGTAGCTGCCCACTGACATAGTTACGCAAGTAGCCCTCCAGCTACTTGTTAACTATCTCTGTCTGCCCATTCGTCTGTGGGTGATAACTGGTACTCGGTGTCAACTCTGTCCCCACCAACCGGAAAAGCTCCTGCCAAAATCCGCCCATGAAACGGTTGTCCCTGTCACTGGTGATGGTCTTGGGAAGACCATGTAACCTGAAAATCTCTCTGAAGAACAGCTCGGCCACCTGCGCTGCTGTGTAGTGTGCGGATATGGTGAAAAAGTGTGAGTACTTTGTCAGCCGATCAACGACGACAAAGATGCAATCCTTGCCCTGTACCATGGGCAACCCTGTGATGAAGTCCATCGAAATACACTCCCATTTCCCCTCTGGAATGGGAAGAGGCTGCAATAGTCCTGCTGGATGGTTCATCTCCCCCTTGTTCCGCTGGAAAACGTCACACTCTCGGACATGCTGGAGTACGTCCTCCTTGAGGCCCTTCCATGAGAACCTCTCTCTAATGGCCCTGTAGATTTTGGTAAACCCCTGATGACCTGCCAATGGTGAATCATCTGTAGTAGATGATCTCATCGACCACCCTGTACCTGTCATCCACTACATGCCCATCCAAAACCTCACATGCAAATCTGTCCTTGGAGTACTCCACTAAGAGTCGAGCCTTCCAGTCTGCGTCCAAGCTCATAAGAGACAACGTGGCTGGCCTTCGTCAAAGGGCATCTGCTACCATGTTGTTCTTACCCTTGACATACTCAATGTCAAAGACATATGCTTGGATTTTGTTGATCCACTTCTGCTGCCTTTCCTGTAGCTGCTTCTGCTTCAAAAAAAAACTTGAGGCTGTTGTGATCAGTCCTCACCCTGAACCTGTTACCCACCAAATACTGCCGGTACTTAGCCAATGCATGCATGATGGCCAGCATCTCCTTGTCTTATATAGAATACAACCTCTTGTGCGGAAAGAGCTTCCGGCTCTCAAAGGCTATAGGGTGACCTCCCTGCATCAACACTGCGCCAATCCCCTCTCCCGACGCATCACACTCCAAAACAAATGGCTGCGTAAAATCTGGAAATGCAAGCACTGGGCAGCTGCTCATAACCTCCTTGAGCCTATCAAAGGCTCGCTGTGCTGTATCCGACCAACTGAATGCATCCTTCCTCGTCAAATCTGTCAGGGGTGCACCAAGCTGTGAGAAACCCTTGACGAACTTCCGGTAGTAAGTACAAATGCCAATGAATCCTCGAAGTTCCGTCACGTTTCTCAGCTCCGGCCAATCTCAGATGGCCCTGATCTTCTCGTCATGGACCCTCACTCCATCCACTCCTATGATGTGTCTCAAGTATAACATCTCCGTCAACCCGAACTCACATTTGGAGAGCTTGACATAGAACTGTTGCTCCTCCAAGATGCGCAATACTGTCTCAATGTGCTGGAGATGCTCCTCCCAAATCCTGCTATAAATGAGGATATCATCAAAGAACACCAACACAAACTTCCTTAAGTGACTGTGGAAGATGTGATTCATGCAAGATTGAAATGTAGCTGGGGCGTTGGTTAGCCTGAAGGGCATCACCAAAAGCTCAAAGTGCCCATAGTGACACCTGAAGGCGGTCTTGGGAATGTCCTGTTCCCTCACGTGAATCTGATGGTACCTAGATCTCAAATCAATCTTTGAGAAGAACCGTGCTCGTCTCAACTCATCCATCAACTCATCGATCCTGGGTATGGGGTATCTATTCTTCAGGGTTTTCTTGTTCAGGGCCCTATAGTCAATGCACATCCTCAATGTGCCGTCCTTCTTCTTCACCAACACCACAGAAGAAGCAAAAGGACTCGTGCTCGGCCGAATGTGCCCAAGAGCCAGCAACTCCTGAATGGCCCGCTCAATCTCATCTCGATAGGCCTTGAGATGCCTATAGGGGGTAGTAATCACTGCCTGTGTGCCCTGCTCAAGCTCAATGGTGTGCTCAAACCCCCAGTCCGGTGGCTGTCCCAGTGGAATATCCCCAAAGACTGTGGCATACTGGTCAAGGGTGGCTTGTATCTCTGGGTGCACCGCCTGCCCTGTTGTCCCTGCCTCTGATTCACGCAGTTCCACTGCCCACCCTATGTCTCCCTTCCAGAATACTGTCTCCATTTGATGAGCTGAAACAGTCTGAGGCGGGTATGTGTGTTGTCCCCGTATCTTCTCATGCCTCCCTGTCTTCTCATCATCCCACTCCATCTCTAGGGCCTTCCACTCTGTAGTGACCTTCCCTAGAGTGTTGAGCCACTGAACACCCAGTACTATGTTGGTGTCCAGAATATTGACCACGAAGAAGTGGTCAGTCAGTGTGTAGGTGCCCATTGTCACTGATAACTCTGGAACATAACGAGCACACACCATGGTCTGATCTCCTAGGACCAAAACTGAAAATCCATCGAAGCTCTCTGTCGGTACACATCTCCGCTCAACCATCTGTGCATCGATGAAGTTGTGGGTGGTCCCACTGTCAACCAAAACTGATACTCGCTGGCCACGTATTGTCCCCCATACGCGCAGCGTCAAATACTTGGGAACTCCTCGCAATGCTGCAAGGGCTCCTCCGGTAGGTGCAAAAGCTACACCACCTGCTGCTGGTGGTGGAGGCGGCAAGGGACCCTGCATAGCATGACTATCTCCTACCTCCACATCTTCCTCCTCATCCTCTTCCCCGCTGCTCTTGGAAAAGATCTCAATAAAATGTGCTTTGCCAGTAGCACATCTATGTCCTGGTGCCCACGGCTCCTAACAGGTGAAGCACAACCGCTTCTTCTTCAACTCCCTCCTGGCATCATCATCAATCTGTACCCGTCCTGGATTCCCCTTCGGAGGCAGAATCCTCACATCCTTCCCCTTAGGCTGAAAAGCCTGTCGCTGGGGGTAAGGTGTCCGGGTCCTGGGTAAGACATCCTGTAAGTCTTGGGTCCTGCTAATAGCATCCTGAAGGGTGGTTGGTATAGCGGATCTGACTAGACCCCGAAGTGGCTCTGCTAACCCCTCAACATACATGTAGATCCTCTGTGCCGTGGATAGATTTGGCACCATCACTGAAACCCTCAAAAAGTCCGCAATGTAGGTCTTTGGGCTCCCTGTCTGTTTGAGCCTCGTCAGCTCAACAAAGTGCTGTTCTAGATCCCTCCGGTCAAACCACTCCATCAATCTCCTGGTGAACTCGGCATACGTCGTCACTGTGGAATGCCCGAGTGTAACCATCCCATGGAAGCACCAATCTTGGGCCTCACCATCCAAATGTAATGTCGCCACCTTGATGGCCTCTATCTCCAACATCTGGTTAAGCTGGAAATAGATGTCCAGCTTCTCCACCCAAGACCTTGCCGAACTGTTTGATGAGCCATCAAACGTAGGAAAGTGAAATCTACTAGCAGTGTGGTGGGTGTCTCCATCGTGATAATGAAGTATCCTCTGTGATGGTCGCGAGGTCTACTATCTCGCTGGAGCTGAACAAAGTCTCTGAATGAGAGAGCAACCCTGAACTCCTGCCCATAGGCCTGGTACTTCGCAAAATAATCGCCCATATGACCGGGCGTTGCCTCTCGCTGTGCTCCAGCCCCCATATCTGCTCCTTGGAAAGTGGGCATGGTAGAGCATATAGGGGCATGTGAGGCCACTTGCTGAGTAGTATCACGCTGAGTGGCACCGTGCTCTAGAAAATGGCGAGATTCACCCGATCCCTCTCCAACCTGGAAAACTCGTGGGCTCTCACGCTGTCTAGCCTCCACTATCGTGAATCTCTGCCCCATCACCTTGATTTGCCTCGACAGATCTTGCACTGATTTGAGGAGCATGTCCGCAAATTTCTTCCCCTCATCATCTGCCATCGGATTCTCTTGCTCTGCGTCCGCCACAGGCTCCTCTTGTCCTGCGTCCACCACAGGCTCCTCCTGTTCTGCATCCACCACCAGGGCATAGTCTCCCTCTCTGTAGGTGTTCTCCAACCTACACCCAGCGTCTCTGTATCTCCTACCTCTGTAACAGATGTAGGGCTTTTCCCCCAGTGTCATAGATTGCTAGCTCCACAGGCTAAGCCAGATCTATGCTCGGATACCACTGTAATATCCCGTTTCAGAGATTTTCCCCTTTACCCCAGTAAACTCCAACCAAATACGCACAAATAATATAATAACCGGGAAACTCAAAATGATAAAAATAACAGTGGTGTAACATATAATAATATAAGCATGATATATAAGCAGATACTTCAGAATCGCAGAGAGAAATGTTAAGCCATTTTATTATACTGAGTAGTGGAATGAGTACAGGAGGTGATCAGAAGGATGGCACCTCGACTTGCACCAGGCAAGTGAAGAAATACACTCAGAATAACAAAGGAATGGCCTCTGTGTGGATGCTGCTGGGAAACTGCCGTGCTGATGCTACTGCTGGAAATCAAATGAGGATTTGGGGTTGTTCCCCTCCTTAGAAAATGCTGAAACTCTATCCGCCCCTACTCAGAAAACCCAGAAAGCTTTTTTGAAATGGCCAACCCCTGAAAATCGCCCCCTTGGGGAATCACGCAATCCCTCAAGGCCCTGCGCTGACATTGAGTAGAATCCTCCAAAATACTGCCTAAAACTCTGCCAAACCCCTCCAATATGCAAGAGCTGATCCCTTGCTCAATATCCCAGCTCAACTCCTCCATAAATCCTCAACCCGGAACTGCTCCCAGAAGAATTGCATCCCTCTCTCTCAAGACTGCGCAGCCTCCCAATGCTCAGCTCCACCTCAATGCCAAAGATCGAAACTACTGCAAAAAGACTGTTGAAAATACCTTGCCCGAGTAGGCACTTGAAGTCCCCCGGGGCTAAGGGTGAGATCTCCGAATGGAGACACTCAGTGCACTAAACAATGCTGCAAACAGGCTAAACAGCCAGCGTGCTCCAAGTCGAAGTGACTAGCTCAAATGCTCATACTCGAATGACAAAATGAGGGGGCTCCTCTCTCCTTTATAGCGTTGGCCTCTCCTAATCCCAAGGCTCACCTCCTCCAACGTAATCCCCTCTTGCCACGTGTTCCCTTTCCATCTGCGCAGTCCCTCCAAGTGTCTACGTGGGCCCCATTTCTACGTGGTCCTTTGGCCCCCTTGGCTCCCCTTTAAGTCACAACGTTGTGCTACTAGGAAGTGACTTTTTATTCTAAAAGTGAGTTATGTCCCCTTTTTCTCACCTTTTTATTTGCAAATAACTATAGAAGGCAAAGAGCAAAATCGAATATTCTAATTAGCCATGGCTAATTAGGAATATTACAAACCTTCCAAGAGCATTTTGAGACATGAAATGACGTTTTTTCGGGGTAAACTACGCTGCTTTAGCGCAACACCTTTTTTTCCTATTTTACACGTAGAGACCTTTTCAACGAAAGGAGAATTGCATCAATCAGAGTTCGTATGCGAAAGTTATGCAGTCAGAAGTTGATCTTCCTGTTTTGACCACCATAATTCGAGAGGATGCCATGTCAGCTCCCATTATTCATGAAAAAGGGGCTAGCCACGTGATTATGATGAAGAAGATTCTAGAAGAGTCTATATTGTAACTCTTGTCAAGAGTTGAAGTAGTCAAACCTAACCATTAGTAGGCTATCGAGCTGTGTTATAACCAGGCCACTAGGAGGAAAAGAGGTTCCATTCTTTTGAATGTATTGGTTCCATATTTGAGCAAAAATAGCCAAGAGGGATAGGAGATAGAGCACACAAAGAGGATTTGTGCACTGTAGTAGCCCACATGCCACAGGCCATACTTCTTTGTACTCAGACATTTTCTATTCAAAGAAAGAGAGCAGAGTGACCTCACCTTCCAGCGGGGTTCTTCTCCTGAAAGGTTTTCCTAGGTCATATCTTGTGTCAAATGTGTGTGTGAGTTTTTATTTCACTGTTTTGTATTTTTTGCATAAGTTCAATTCACATGCATATGCTATTAACATTAATCTGCAGATCTATAAATCAAAAGAGAAATAACATTGTAATAGTGTAGATTTTGGATTTTTTAAGTATAATTTTATCAGATTTCTTCTTATGAACTATCTAGTGGAATATCCATGGCAGTTTACGGATCAATGACCCTGGGAAAACCTCTAAGGGAAAACCAGTGAGAGAGGGGAGTTTTATTATTCTTCAGAGAAATTTACAGCAATAAATGCAGACTTATCTCTTGGAAATTGTGCCCAGATTTTTTAGAAATTTGTGCCAAACTTCCTCTTCAAATTTTTTGCCTTTGCTGCCTTGTTTATGGTGCCCTCCTTGCCCAGAAATGTGTGCCACTTGTACGAACAAACAACAATGAATGCTGTACAATCCCCTCGAATTTGATGCCCAACCAACCTCGAATTTTGTGCCACTATCTGCCTCAATTTACGCTGAGCATGCTGTATGAACGGTGCAATTAATGCTTGTACTTGCCCTCGAAATTCATGCTATATCTTGCTGCTAAACTGCTAGAAAAGCTCCTTGAAATTCATGGCCTCTCAGCGTTGAATTTTGTGTGCCTTCTTGTTGGAATTCACAGTCCTTCAATTGTACCTTTTTCCCTTGGAATTTGTGCCTTTGCTGCTCTCTTTCTCTTCAACGCAGATCCTCTTGTGTGTACTGTTATGTAAATTCATTGACATAAATAATCAAATATTAGTTATGTTAAATAATCATTAAGTTAAGTGAAAAGGCATGTCTAAAAGACATGCCCAGTCACGAAAGGACACCTGCTTACGTATATATAGGCGGGTCCTCATTGTAAACAATCATCACATATACATTTTATCTATATAATAAATTATTATTATTAAGTACTTCGTGTATTTTTACATTCAAATCTCCAAGCGATCAGTTTTTTTGCTTCAGTACCAGTTTTTATGCTTCAGTGGTATCAGAGCCATGGCGCACAATATAATGATGCTAGTCTTTGAACATTGTTCACAGCATAATGTGCCATTACGTTCATGTCCTGAATGCTTTGAGCAATTTAGTAAAGTTCAAGAAGCATTTCAGCGTTTAGAAAAATCATTTCTAGAAGTTAAATCATGTAGAAGGGAAATCAATAATAAGGGAGATGACAGCAACAGTGAAGAAATGAAACTAGGTGAAGCAGGAGAAGAAGATTTTGACCAGAATGATGATAATGAAAATGAAGACGTTGTAGAAAATGATCAAGATAATGATTCTGATGAAGCCGATGTAGATCAAGATGAGGACTTAAAAGGTGATGATGCAGAGTGTAAGATCCACAGAATCCCTACCGTGAGAACACAGCCAAAGATTTGTGAAGAATGTATAGAGGAAAGAGAGAGCTCTGGATTGATGTGTAAACTGGAATATAATAATGAGGAAATTCGCGTTTATCTTATCCGAGGAAACGAGCCTCCTAGGTCTATTATGGTTGCATTTGGCACAGTGTCTGATGCTGAAGAAGAAATTGATGATGTCTTCTTAAAGACAGTCGAGAGTAATGCACTCACACAAATGGCTCTTTGCGGAATTCCAAATATAAATAAAGCCTTCATAAAATTAGTAAACATTACAAGGTTTGACATAATTAAAGGAGTATATATGGACGAAGAATGGGCGCTGGATACAGAAGGTGTCAATCTGTTGCCTGTGTTGGGACACGAGGATGTGGATTTTACCAAGATGACGGGTAATCACCTGTGCGAGGTCATTGAGGTGCTGGGCATCGAGGCTGTGAGGAAAGATTTGCTGGATGAGCTCTGTTTTGTCATATATTTCGATGGTTCTTATGTGAATTACAGGCACCTGGCCATTCTATGTGACACCATGGCCTACCGGGCCCATCTGATGTCCATCACTCACCAGGGCATCAATCACACAGAGAAAGGACCCTTGATGAGATGTCCGTTTGAGGAAACTGTGGATATTCTCATGGTCGCTACAACGTATGCCGAGAGCGATGCTCTCAAGGGTGTTTCCAAGAACATCTTGGTCGAGCGCTTGCACCTGTTGGGATAGGCAACTGTTCCTTGCCCGTGAATTCCAACTTGTTGGAAAATGCCGTCGAAATTCTAGCACCCAACTACATGGATTCAAATGACTTCACAATTACTGGAGCATCTGCGTCTCCTATATCGTCTTCTTATCTTGGTCTTATCACGTCCCCTGATGCCCAAAGTTCCCCTTACATAGTTGCACAATTCTTTCCTTACGTGGGCAGCCTGGGATTGTCTTCTGGCTACAACCCAACGACCCTGGATTTTAGTCCTTCATTCACCCTCCTACAGTCCTACTTCTCTTGGTTATAGCCCAAGTTCTCCCAAATACAGCCTCCGTCGCCATTGTGCCCCCCGACCACACATTTTTGCAGATTGTTGTCCCCACAAAACCACACACACACACAAAAAAAATTGCCGCCAAGCGTCTTAGCCGGTGAGAGGGTCAACAGACGTGATATGGGTTTGGGTGTCGATTCATACGGCGTTACGGACCCACGTTATAGCAACATTAGTATATAAAGGTGTATATTTATGTTTCATTTATTCCCATATATCCTCCCGTCAGTCCCTGACGCCCTTGGCCTACACTGTCGTGTCTGCGTCCTACCTCGTGTCGGTTCACCGCCAGACTCCCGTCAAAATCCGTCTTCTTCCACTGCAATTCCGATTCATAAATTAACACCTAACCCACCAATCACGCTCCCCCGACAGTTGGTTGAACCTGTTCGTAACAATATAGTTACATTGTAATAACCATTCGAATAATGGTTACATTTAAACCTGTTCTTAATTATAACTGGTACTAAAACCCATTCCAATAATTATATATAACATATAGTTATAATATAAATAATTATTTAATTAATTAAAAAAAGTATTAATTAAAAAAAAATTATTAAAAAAAACTTAAAAAAATAAAATTATATATTTAAAAAAAATATTATTATTATTATTATTTTTTTGTTTTGTTTATCCAAGGGAATTTTATTGATGAGCTACATGACGAAATGATGCCGAGAGTATATACATCGAGACGACAGACACTAAGTGAAGAAAATCAACAGTATTAAAGCTTTGAGGACAAAGCTTCCGAAGGAAGGGCTATGTGATGAATATAATTCATAACAAGTGACATAAATAAAATTAATGTAAATATTAAATAATCAAATATTAGTTTTGTTAAATAATCATTAAGTTAAGTGAAAAGACATGTCTAAAAGACATGACATGCCCAGTCACGAAAGGACACTTGCTTAGGTATATATAGGCGGGTTCTCATTGTAAACAATCATCACGTATACATTTTATATTATAATAAATTATTATTGTCAAATACCTTGTGTATTTTTACATTCAAATCTCCAAGTTATAAGTTTTCTTGCTTTACTACCAGTTTTCATGCTTCATGTACTCTCTCATTTTCTCCAAAACTTGTGAAGAAAAATTGGTGTCTCTTCCCCTTCCTTGACCTTTTGTCTTCTCAAAGTGAAACCCTAAGATCCAATCACTGAGATTTGATCTTGGCCATTGAGATCAAGAGTGGATATATAACTTCTCATTGACACACTAAAGTCACTTAGACTTTAATACTCATAAAGTCACTTTATCCCCTCATCACCTTTTTCATTAATTAGACCAAAATGTCAATTTACGACTTTAATGCTCATAAAGTCATTTTAATTATTTCTCATAAAGTTAAATCAAGGGGACACTTTTTCTAACTTTATTTGTGCCAGTGAATTCGGCTGATTCGAATTTAGGTTATTCATGTTTTGTTTATGTTAACAATACACATTATCTGGTTCCTTGTTAGAGGTTGAGGATGGCATATCTTTTTTTTAGTTTGTAACTAGGCTGAGCCTAGGCCATGGCCGGGCCATCTATTGGATGGAAGTGCTGCTAGATCTAACCACTAGGGGATATTGTCACCAGCATTGTGCAAAATTCCATCAAACTTGGACACCCCTTGGATAGCTTAATTCCCCCAAAAGTGGCTTTCAACCTATCCCCATGAGTTTTGAACTTGAGACCTCATTATGTGCATCCATTATTACTATATGCATATTCCAAGCGGACTTGATGTGTATAAGATGGATGAGCTAGGAATGCTGCCAGAATCGTAGCCATAGTTCAGGGTTATCTTGTCAGCCTGTTTCCTTTGTTCCCTGGACTGTAGCAGCATAGTAATTGCAAGTATCCAAATGGCAATATCAAACATTGATTTCAGAGTACGACCAACTGTATTGAACTGATTTTCTAATGAAGGTTTCTTTGGAATTTGGGTTTCCCAAAGACCAACCAGTCTGTTAGAAAGGATAAAATAAATTTACTGTATATAATGGACAGAAATGGACAAACTTCCTTGTGACTTATTTATTTATGTCAAGCAAACTTAGGAGTTTTGAATCACAATTGCAGGACTTGTATCCGTGATTTTCTTTTCATTAACAGAATTTACAGCCTCTGTTAAATATTACTTTTTGTTTGATGAACATGATTCATATTCAAATATCTTCTGTAAATTTTATTTCTTTTAAAACCTATTTCAAAATATCAGGGGACTGGTAAGTGCCAATATAGCATTTTAGCAAAATTTTAATGATGATGGTGACGTAGTATTTACTAATTGATTCTGCATTTCCATGAACAGGCTGAGAAAGGCTTCAGGGACCAGAACAGGAGATGAATTTTTCTGCATGAGCACTGATGTTCAATTCCTAGCTTTGTTTGAGCTTTTTGTCATGACAATCTAGTTTTAACATGTTTTGTCATTTCAAATCCTTTTTCTGAAGCTATTGTCTACTTGTCTGTGGATTTGTATGGTTTATTCTCTGATGCCTATGGTTATTTTCTAATAGGAAGAGTTCTTATGTTTCATTTCTACTGGGTTCATGAGAAAAATAACAATACAAAGTATGTAAAATGGGTAGTACATTGTTTACATTTGAACCTTATTAGGATGTATTCATTAGCTACTCATCTCAATGTATTTCCCAAATCAGTTGGTCAATCTCCTTGTATCGTTATTAAATTAGTAGCTTGACTTTACATGTTTACGTATCAAGATTGGAGACAATATTGAATGATTTTTATTTTGTAACATTTGAGCTGTACATAATAAATATTCAATTGTTGTCATTGTTCTGCTTTTAGTTGCTTAATAAATATTTCAATTACAATTTTTTTTGTGGTGTTGGTAGAAGCCTTTTCATCCTAGATATTCTTCAGGAATACAACATTTCTGTCTCTTCAATCTCGATCTTTTCACTCTCCTGTCAATAATTTTATATGTGCACCATCCTCTTGTTTTTAACAGTTAGAAGCCCCTTAAGGAAGGAGAAACCAGCTAGCGAACCCAGTAGTTATTGGGATAACTCCAGAAGCAAAGCCCCTTTAAAAGCAGAGGAGTAACCCAGCTAGCAAAACTGTGCTACATAATTGAGATATTCTTCTATTCAGGAATACTTTGTTGCCTTTAATAATTGTTCCTAATTTGTTAATCTGAAAATAATAAGTATATACAGATGACATGGACTAAAGGAACTTTGTTTGAGAGCAGATTAAGTCGTTTGGACCAATTAAATTGTATATTCTGCCATTAAATATATCCTTTTTCCCTGAATTTACTTTCTTTTGAAGAACATGCAAGTCCAGTCCTATCGTAAACATGCATATATCATATTGTTTGTCTACCTCTTCAAAACTTGGTTTTGCTTGTAAAGGGTCAGCCTTAACTTCAACCCAGAGAGGTCTACCTTGTGGTTGTTTTTGTTCTGCCTTGGCCTGTGTTTCCTCTTGGCTTTCTATAAGAAGCTTAAATGAGTTATCCTGATTTTGATGAACTTTCTTTATTTTAATAACATTTACCCTAATGTTTTTCTATCCACATCTTTTTGCATTTCTTATCATGCCTCTCTAGAGGGCTTCTAAGTTCTTTATAATTTTGATGCTAGATCACAGAGATGCTTATTGAAAGCATATCTTACATCTAAAAGAATATTTTTATAAATACTTTCTTCTAAACTTGATTCAATAGTTCAAAAGTCATTGACGTTGGAAGTCCTTCCTCTTTCTTGATAAGATCAGATAAGACAATATTTTTAATGTCCAATGAAGGACAACTAAAGTAGATCATAGGAATTGTTAGATATAATGATGTCCATACAAATTAGGAGCCCTAAACTGTCTCCTATAAAAGGAAAGATGCAAAAAATAAAGTGTGAATCAAATCTAAACCTCAAAGAGTCTAACTCTGAGCTACAAAGTGGGAGGCCAATCTGGGATAAGAATATCCACTATGGGGGCAGATCCAGGATCTAGAATATAAGCAATATTACGTGGAAGCCAGAGTCTATTATATCTCTCTCTCCTACCATTTGAGGCCAAAAGGAGAAAGATCAAAATAGAGTGTTGTGTAGTAAAGCTAGAGAAGGACTTGGACTTTGTAACATTAGGGAAATTTTGAGGTCTAAAATGGACCTCCTAAGGAAATTATAAAATAATAGTTGAAATAATCAAATAAGATTAGATTACATCATCAAATTTTAGAGAGAAAAAAAGAAAAACTATTTTTTCAACTCGTATTTTCAACTTATCTCCCTATGGGTTTAGTCAAATTTCGAGTAGAAACACTTGTTGGATGCAGAATTTGATTCCTCATACAAGGAGTACCCATGCTGCATACTTTCGATGGACCTTGCTACCCAAAAAATGAGAAATACATGAAAAACATGATTGCAATCACGTTTTTTTCATGTATTTCTCATTTTTCGTGTAGCAGGGTCCATCGAAAGTATGCAACATGGGTACTCCTAGGATGAGGAATTAAAGTTTACATCCCAACGAGTACTCCCACTCGAAATTTGAGTAAAACATTAGGGAGATAAATTGAAAATACGAGTTGAAAAAGTAGTTTTATTATTTTATTATTTTTTAATGTTTTTACTTTTTTACTCCAAAAATGGTGAATTGTCCCCCATGGTTGACATCATCATCTTGAATCTAATTGGTTCTTATAAATTTTATTTTGGTTGTACATTTTTCTTAGGAGGCCCATTTTAGACCTCAAAATTCCCCTAATGTGTGCTACACTTCGAGGAGGTGGTCCACAACTAGGGCTTGGACGATATCCTTTCACTGTTGGGATGATTCATGGACTGACAATGCCACTGAAGTCTCTGTGAAGTGTGGGTGGTCCTCTGGGTCCACATTGACTTGGAGTGATGATTTTGGATGCGCAAGAGGAGGACTGGAACTATGTTGTTGCTTAAAGGAGGTGGTCTAGCATTGAAGATTGGATGGTCTCAAACTGTTGGGATGGGATTTGGGTTGGCATTGTTGCTAAGACTTCTGTGAAGTATGCATGGTCCTTTGAGTCCTCACTAAGGTGAATCTTGTTGCCACCTATGGAGACCCCTATTTAAAATTTTGGGCAAGATACACTAAAACAACTAAAATCCTTGAAAATACGTCATTTAAGGGTAAGTCATGTGCTCTCCCCACTTTTTAAATATGCCTCTTGATTCTTTGAATCTCATCTAGGGTGGACCCCTAGAAGTCCTTCAATACTTTTGTAATCTCTTGCCCCCCTAGCTTAACGAGATTAATCTTTTTCTTTGATTTCACTAAGTTTCGTGGATGATGGAGAATGGCCTGGCTAAGAAAAAATCAATTTTCTAAATTCAATTGTGAGAGGGTTCCTAAGTGGAAGGAGAAAATGTTGAAAGAACTGTGAACAATCATGATCCATCTTGCAAGTTGAGATAATTGATATTTTGTTATGGGTATGAAGCTCATTTGGGGAGTCGAAGCTTTAGTGATCATGACTGACAAATCTTTGCCATGGTGATTAAGATCGACGACTAATATTCCATCATGGGGGAGAGCCTTTTTGGGAAACGAAAGTATGAAATGTTACAAATGGCCCTAATTAAATCCATTGAGACTAGATCAACAATGGATATGACGTGGAAGATAGAGTTCGCTGGGGTGATTAAGTGTTAGAATGTTGTGAATGGTACAGACTGGATCACCCATATAAGATTGATGACTAGTGTTGCATCATGGGATAAGGGCTTTTCTAGAGTCAACAAAGTAGCAAATGCCATGAACAACAAGTTTGGAACCTTATTGTTTTAGATTTAAGTTGGAGGGTGCATCACAAAAGTGTTGAAAAGTGTTATTAGGTTCGGTCTTCATAGTGACATGTGTAATTATGATTTTATGTAAATTGATGTAAAGAAGAAATAAAATTATTTTTTGTAATGCTTGATTCATGGGTTTCATGATCAAGGAATTTTATTTTATAGTTAAGACTCCCATTATGAGTCCTTAGGTTTGGTCATCAAGTAATAAAGTCTAGTGAAGTCAATGTCATACTTGAAGGTCAAATCAAGGAGGAAGTCACGGTGAATCTCAAGCTGAGTTTGAAAGGAAGAAGACTCCACATAGAGTGCAAAAAAAATTCAAGGTTGAAAGTTAGTCAACCACATGTGTTAGGGTTTTTGAAGCAGGCTGAAAGTTGCATATTTGTTCCAAGAGACCGAAATTTTGAAAGAGAGCCGAGAAGGGGGAAGAAGAAAGGATGTTGAATTTCCACGATCTTGGGTCTAGGATAGAGTCTTAGAATCTTTGACACTACCAAACCAATAATCTCAACAGAACTACTTTGCACAACGGAACAATATAAAGCAGTAAATCACACATGCACAAGTATAAGTAGTAAGGGCTACGACTGCCTCTCCCAAGGTTCGTCCACCCACAAACGCCCTCAAAACAGACCCAAAACTCAGCTCCTCTTCCTTGGCCCTCCTACACAACAAATTCAGTCACCAACAGTCTTGAAAGATGCCCTAACATGCCCTCTTCTCCTTCGTTGATCTCCCTTCTTTTCCTGCGGCCAAACAAAGCTATTCTTCTCTTCAACGAGTTCCTTTAATGCTTTGTGTTGTGCCTTGGATATTCTAAAATGAAACACATTCCCCTTCTATTTATACACTTTAGAAGGGCTCAACGAATTATTGAAGAGACATAACTTTTGGCTAATTCACTTCAAGCCTACATGACTTGAACACCCAAAAATTCATTGTCAACTTCAAAAATTCATATCTCATCAAGGACATCTCAGATTTTGATGATTCTCGAAGCGTTGGATTTTCCTCGCCGTCCTCTATCATCTCCATCCATCACATGTCCAAAATGCTCCATGGTTTTGGCCCAAATATCGATGGGTGCAAAACCCCAACCTTGGGTTCCAAGCCCATAAGTGACTCTTGTGGCACTTCACCCTCCAAACCCTGAACCCTAGGGCTTGGAGTACCTCCCAAGCTACTAAAAAGTCAACACTCCCTCTTAGCGAGGGAGGTACTTCCAAGACTAGGAAGTAACCCATCGTCATCATCACTGCTCGAAACACTAGCCCAAATCTTGGCGCTCAACACTGCAGCAATCCTTGTAGTATGAACTACGCCTCTCTTGGAAGTGTCACTATCACTGGAAGCATCCTGCTTCTTCTTCTTCTCCTAGAATGTCTTCCACTCTCTCCATGATTCCTTCTTGGCAATTGTAGGAGCACCCTTGCTCCCCACTGACCACATGCTCTTCTTGGGTTGCAAAGTCTCCCTCTGAACTTGCAAGCTCCCGCTAGAACTCGACTTCCTCTGAGCCTCTAGAACCTGGACCTTCTTCTCTAGAACCTGTACCTTCTTCTCTAGAACCTGTACTTGTACCTCTGAAGCTTGCACTTGCAACTGCTTCCCTGGAACTTGCACCTGGTCTGTTTGTTTCTTCTTCCCATGATCTATAGGCTTTCTTGTCAACCTGTATAGACCATGCACTTTAACTCCAACCACAGTACCCGTGGAGTTTGAGCCTCTAGGCCTGAGTCTTGTCTTCCCATCCTGGAATAAGACCTCAAACCCCTTCTTCTCGATCATTGAGACAAATATCATGCTATATCTGAGTCTTGGTATGAACAATACATCTTGAACCTGCATTACTAGTCTTGTCTCCATCCTGAACGGCACAACTCTCGATCCTCGAATCTCCTTCTGACTCTTGTCGCTCAACACCATGTGTAACTTTGAGTCCCATTTAGCTAGAGTCTCGAAAACATCCCATGACACTGTCATATGTTTCGACGCACGACTGTCCACGTACCATCCATCCTCATCGATAGTACTCTGCGAGAAATGAGAAATCATGGCAAAGTCCTCCTCCAACCTCCTAGTGAGAGCATCTATCTCAGTAGAGGTGGCAACATTGACAACTTGCTTCCCTTTCTTCTTCTTGTCATCTCCCTTATTCATCAGACATCTCGACAAAAAATGACCCATCTCGCCACAATTGAAACACTTGACTTTACTCAAGTCCTTCTTCTGCTTACCCTTCGTTCGTGCTGCAAGTGCCATGTCATCATATGAAGCCCTCTTCTTTGGATGAAGATCCTCATCTTGCAACTCTTCTTGAATGAAGTCGTCCCACAACCTATTATAGTATGGCAACTTCTCTCTAGCAATGATCCCCTTGATAAAGGGCTTCCATTCCTCAATGAACCCTTTCAAAGCAATCCTCACCATATTAGAATTTGAAATAGTCACATCACGACAGCAAGGTCATCTTTGACTTGAGACAATCTCGTCAGATACAAAGTCACTCCTTCACCTTGTATCATCTTGATGGACTTCAAATTATCCTCCAATACTAATACTCAGTTCTCGTTCTTAGTCTGGAACAAATTCTTAAGAGCCATCCACATCTCATGTGCAGTGTTCTCCCCAGACAAATGAGGTATTTGGGGATCCTTCACACCATCTAGGATGATCAATCTGACCCTCGTATCTAAATCCTTGTACACTTCCGGCTCCATTGGGTCATTTGGCTTCTTGATGGATTTCTTGGCGAACTCTCAGATCCTGTTGACCTGCAAGACCAACTTGATGCTTTCCTTCCATGGGCTATAGTTGGACAACCCCTCTAACCTGTCCTCATACCGAAGACCAGCCTGCAACTTCGACATTGTAGTGAGCCCTTCACCTACAATGTAATCAACTCCTTCTTAAGTTGTAGCTCGCTGTGGACTCTGATGATTCAATGTCTTCCAAAGTAGCCCAGTCACCCTCTAATACCATGTTGAATTTCCACGATCTTGGGTCTAGGATATAATCTTAGAATCTCTGACGCTACCAAACCAAGAATCTCAACATAACTACTTTGCACAACGGAACAATATAAAGCAGTAAATCATACATGCACAAGTATAGACAACATTTTACAAAATATTGTACAAATATGTACAATAACCCAATCTTTGTTATATTAAACCAACTGAGTAATACAACAGTATAGGGCTTCACATACAAGGGATAATGGCCCTCAATTATCCACAAGTAGAAGAATACAAGATACAATGACAATCTCACTGCTCTAGTGCACAATCACAACCACTATGTCGTATCTCGTCCTGTCGATCCTTCACTTCCTTTCTGCTCTCTAGCTGCCCCGTAGTCCATCAAAGGACAACACATAGAGTCTCCAAGAGGTTGTGACCTATCACTGTTGCAAGTCACTTCTGCTTCAATGAGCACAGGTTGATCCAATCTTCTCTCCTAGGTTGGCCACGCTTGAGCTATCCAATCTGCCAGTCTAGCAGTCCACTAGTCCATCAATGTACTGCACATTAGGCTCATCAACTTCACCCAACCTTCAACTATCACACTTCCTTTAGGACAACTTGCCAAGGGCTACTTTGGGTCGCCAATGTGCTTCCCTTCGCCAATCTAATGACACCTGATCCTTCACTGTAAGATTTGCTCCTAGTTGAGGTTTCCAACCATCCAAGTTAACCTCAACACATGGCTCTCATAGACTGCTCATAAAACTGATCCAAACTAGTCAATTCTTGACCAACACAAGGTTGCAACATACCTTTGGTCTAGTGCTATACTTCTGTCATCTTTGTGATCTAGTTAGGGATGGATGTAGCTCCACATCAACCCCTCTCTTCCACCTCACAGTGCCTTTTCCAGATGCGGTCTTCCCTTTGTGATTCGAAATGGATCCAAGAACTCTCTAAGTCTTCAAAAATCATTCAAAAGATCAAAAGAATCGCATGGGAAGAACCCTTAGAAACATCGGAAAACACTATCGGGAGGCGAAAAAAACAAGAAAACGATGAAAACATGCTTATCAGTGGTCAAAGGAATGATGCACAGTAATCGTTAGATCTGGCCGATCAACGGTCCAGATCTGGTCGGCAAATCCCAATCGGCAGAGGCTATCGGAGGATATCGGCGCATATCATATATGTATTGCGATAGCGATCAGTGGGGTCAACGAGGACCGTCGATCAAGCGCGCAGATCGATGGCCCACATTGCATCACAACATTGCATCAGCAAACAACAATAGAGCGCTCACCAAAAACGGCCCGAGGATATCGCGATATGCGATTGCGATCAATCACATTGCGATATCGCAATCGGAGTTACATAGAGGAGCGGGCACACACACACACACACACACACATATATATATATATATATATATATATATATATATATATATATATATATATATATGCGCGATGCGACTAGCCGGACCCGATGGGAATATAAACGCTATCGCATAAGATTTGAGATCCGTCACAAGCTGTTTTGCGGTATTTTCACAGTTTTAATGTATTTCTTTAATACAAAGGAAACAAGTGGTATTTCGGGAGGCCAAAGGCGGAAAGTGGTTTGGGCCTGGCTTCGCTCGATCCCATACGATGTCTGCCACGTGTCTCGGTTGAGGAGAGAGAAAACCATCCTCATCGAGTGGTTAACTCCTGTACGAAAGAGCCGCTCGAAATGGATCTCAACTGTTGGATCAAGACCTCTCAGATCAACGGTGGAGATGTGATATCGCTACAAAGGCGGACTCGATAGGAGTATAAGGCAGATTTATGAATGATTGAAGTCCGATAAACTGTGTTTGGCGGTTTTTTTCCCGTGTTTGAACGCATTTCTCTGTGTATACAGAGAACGACCGTTTCAAGGATTTCAAAGGCCCGATGCACTCATCCATTGTGGAACAGGTGGCCACCTCCCCTTAATGTGTTATGCAATGATTATTTAATGCTAGAAGAGGGATTCGAGCGGACAAAGGTCGGGAGACAGAAAACTGAGAAGCGGAAATGAACAGGCAGAGCAGATTGGCTTTAAAGCCACAGACAGAGAACAAAATAACTTAGGCAGTATTGAAGGCAGTGCCGAGACAGAGCAAAGACAGAGACAAAGAGTGATTGAGAGAGTTTGTGTACTCAGAGAGGCTTGAGAGGTTCAAACAAACTCTTGATGTTGTATCTGTTGTGTGTTGAGTCTCAAATTGAGCTCATACTGTTGTAAAAATCTGTTTGAAGACATAATAGAGAGGTCACCACTGAAGGTTGGACTAGGAGATGTAGCCTAGGAGTATTGGGTGAACTCCTTATTAAATTTGCTGTGTTTATGTGTATTTTCTATTATGCTTCTTTACTGCTTCATTGTCTGTGTATTTCGCAATCTTATCGATCCATTGCATAAAATAACATAGGCAAATCCATGCATATGAGTCTGTAATACCTTAATAATTGTCTTAGATCTCATTATCAGATCACTTTGAAGGCTCCTCCGCACCTTTGCTGCTGTTCTGGGTACAAACTAGCTTCCAAACAACCTTGCGTACCCTTGTCCTAGGATGATAAGGCCTGCGGCCTCCCCACAATAGACTTCTAAGGGCTACGACTACGTCTCCCAAGGTCTGTCCACCAACAAACACCCTGAAAACATACCCAGAACTTAGCTCCTCTTCCTCGGCTCTCCTGCGCAGCAAATTTGGTCACCAACAATCTTGAAAGATGCCCTAATTGGCCCTCTTCTCCTTCGTTGATCTCCCTTATTTGTCTATGGCCAAACAAAGTTATTCTTCTCTTCAACGAGTTCCTTTAATGCTTTGTGTTGCACCTTGGATATTCTAAAATGAAACACATTCACCTTCTATTTATACACTTTAGAATGGCTCAACGAATTAGTGAAGAGACATGAATTTTGGCTAATTTCACTTCAAGCCTACATGACTTGAACACCCAAAAATTCATTGTCAACTTCAAAAATTCATATCTCATCAAGGACATCTCTGATTTTGATGATTCTCGAAGTGTTGAGTTCTCCTCTTCGTCCTTTATCATCTCCATCCATAACATGCCCAAAATGCTCCATGGTTTTGGCCCAAACATCAATGGGTGCAAAACCCCAACCTTGGGTTCCAAGCCCACAAGTGACTCTTGTGGCGCTTCACCCTCCAAACCCTGAACCCTGGGCTTCGAGTACCTCCCAAGCTACTAAAAAATCAACAGTTTGACTATCATTGACTCAAGGAAGAAGAAACTCATCAAGGAAACCTTGTGACTTGGTGTTGGAGAGGTGAAATATGTCAAGGGTCTTGGTCTTGGCATTCATCAATTGAAGTCTCTATAAGAAGAAGAATTCGTTTGGATTTTCCTCTCAAGTTGGAGAGGTTTTGGCCCTGGCTAATTGCCTACATTTTGTGTCTCTCGTCTCTTTATTGTTTATGCATTGGTAGCTGTTTTTTGAAGAACATAATAATAATATAAGTAAAGAGAAGATCCTAATCTAAAGATGTAAAAGGATTTCACAAGCAGTTATCATAAGAGAAATCTCATAATACCATTGCCCTAGATTTCTCAACAAGGAGGAAGCCATTGGAAAGAAAAGGGACTAAACCACCTTGAATGACCACGATTTTCCTTGCATGTTCAAAATTAAGGGCCCATGAATTGTTTTGGTGGAGAACCTTTTTAGGATTATGCCAGGTCCTCATTGCAATGGAAGACCCCAATTCAACTAGAATATTAGATAAATGTTCCATGAGCCATGATGGGAAACCCTTTCATTAGTGATAAATGCTATGGTGTTGGAAAACACGAATGTAATATCCCAATTTAATAATTTCTTTAAATTATCGAGAAATTTCCTTCAAAAAATCACATCGTACATTTTATCTAAAATATCATGAAAATTCGTTAATTTTACACCAAAGAAATTGCCAACAATTAACATATAAACCCAGAAAATGCTACTACTATGAAAATTTCATATAACACGACAACACGAGAAACAACCAAAAACACTGTAATAATAATAAACTCAGCTTCATTATATTATAAGAGCAGTGTTACATGCCAATAACTAAGATGATCAATGGGTAGGATGACCTCCAAATATTACTACAGTGATGACACTGGTCTCCCACGCTGCAACTGGAAATATAACTCAAATCGAGAATCTGGATGATCCTCTCTCCAATACATAGATTTGCTCCAGATCCGTTCTCCATTGATGCCGTTGAAGCTCTGTGATATTTATGAATGAAATCTCCTCAAATAGTGCCGAGGTTTTGTCCAACACACAATGGAAACCCAAGGGTTTTCGTCCCGGGGCTTGTTGAAGCTGGGAACTTTGTTCTCCAAACCTCACTATATAACAAATGAACAACCAAATTAAGATGTCCCAAATGATCTCCTCCTCCTTTTGAAGACTCATCTCCAATCTTCTAGAAGTATTTTATTTTAATATTATTCTAGAAGCTCCCTCTTGACTCCATCTAAGTGACTTTTAATTTTATTTTATTTCACTGTAGTCAATTTGGCCCTTTTCCTTAAATTAATCATTTCCCCCTTCTTTTATTTAATTAAGTGACTAATTAAAGTCATTTATAATCCTGGAAAATGGTAAATCACTGACCATACTTTCTTTGGCCACTTGAAGTCACTCCTCTTCATCCCATCTTGTAGATTTTCTCGTTCCGATTCCAACGAGCTATTACACTAAGGTGTTCCTTCCAGAATGCCACCTTAAGCACAATTAATTAAATTAGGTTCAATAATAACCCCAATTTACGGGAATTATCAGAATGTAGTGGAACCCAAAACAATCTGTGTGGATGATAGAAGATGCCAAGCAAACACCATCAGATCCCATAAAACTCCTCAAAACCCCTTCGGGACCTTTGATGATGAACTCCTGCTCTAGTAACCTAACCATTGCGTACCCTGGAAATCCATCCTAGTAGTATGATAAAGGAAACTGAAAATGGGGACATTACAGGGAAGAACATTTCAAAGGAGAATATGGGAGTTCCACATCAAAGATTCCATTGGGACCCAAGTGATAAATTTCTTCCACGAAATCACAAGTTTCCATGAGCTATTTTATACAGACCACAAACATCAATGAAAATACGATATTCCCATTTATTTAGCATTAGTTTGGCATTAAGGATTCTTTGTATTGGTGTTCTACCAATTAAAATCCGAAAAGATGCTCTTCCCCTCTATTTATCATATGCAAACACGAGGAGAGAGCTTTGGTGACATTAGCAAACTCGAGATTAACTGCAACCATCGACAATTGAAGTTGAGTACACCTTCAAGATTACCTTCTGTAGAACCAACTTGAGTCATTGGCACATATTGGGGAAGTTTAGTTTGAGCTTATACCCTATTCAATTCTTTGGAATTTTATAGCCTAGTTGGCTGGTTTTATATGTAAGATTCTGTATTCCCATTTATGAACCTCTTGTAATCCTATATGATCCACCATGCCTTGAGCTTCCTAAACTACATCTAGGGAATCCTCATCTTGTTTCATAAACCGTAGGTTGTATACGAGTGTCTATCTTCCTCGACATCCCTTGCATTAATGAATGATTTTAGAAAGCTAGCCAATGTTGTGCTCAACTCCTTGAATACTAAATAGCTAATTGGGGCTCACTATTGCCATTATGTGCAAAAGGTCAAGGGTCCTCCTTATTGAGCTTTTGAATTGGCACAAAGCATGGTCCTTCAATCCTACCCATTCCTTGAATTTGTTTACCTCAGTGCTAGACATTGCAATTCTTCTACTTCAATGATCATGGTTGCTAACGGTGAAATGGATATCTTTGTGTTTAATGCATAAACTATTTTTCTGCTATGTTAGGGATATGCATGGGTAATGTTTTTTTTTCCTCTATAGTACAAAGGCACTGATACTTGTGCACGCCTGATATAAAGATGCCATTTTTTTAGATGTTGTCATATAATCAGGGTAGGGTTGGAATTCCCCCCTCCCCATTCAAGACCAATAATTTTCTTAAGTGTGCCCATGAATCTATCTCCATGTTTATCTTAACTCTCGGTACGAATGATGACACTGTAGTGGATGAGATCATGATGGCCATGTTGATGCAAGAGCATAGGCTCTTCATTTTTACCACAATAGTTGACTGGGATGTCAAAACATTTACTAAGGGAGTTGGTTCCCTAAAGAGTGATTAATTATTTAATTTTATGTATTTTCCTATGTTTTTATGAGGATTGCATAATAGTAAGAATATTGTAATGAAATCTTCTCTTTAAGAGAGATTTCGAAAATAGTGTGTGAGTTAGAGAGAATATTGTGTGAGTTGGAAAGAATAGAGGACAATTAGATTAATGATAGATTTGAGGAGCTAAAAAGTCCTTAATTAGAGGGTCTAGGTGAGGTTTTTGTGGATCTAAGAGAGATTCTTACATCTGAATTCAATTTGGTTTCAATTCTCCGTGTACAAAAATGTTTGATGTAAATTATGAAAAGAGATAGATAGTAGAAGAAGGTGAGGCGAAGGGAGTAAAGAAGGCCTAAAGGGCTGAGGGGTTGAACTAATGTAATCTGGCTGCGAGAGGGCCTTTTGTAATCTTGTACATAACCTCTGAAGTTATGAAGGGAATAGTGTTTTCTTGTAATCTCTGTTTGAGTATTATCTCATTTTATGTATGTATGAGTGGACTTGTGTGAATTAAATACCGACGGTGCGAATTTATCTAATGAAGGAGACAACTCGATTTGAGAATAGTTTTATGCATTCGATGATTCTCTGTATATGGAATTGAGTGTTCTTGTGTGAAGGAACGTTGTAGAATAAGTCTGTAAATTCGTTAGTGAAAGGATGAGGGCTTCTGTGTAAACAACCTTGTAAAATAAAGGATGGGCGCATTACTAATTAGGTCCTGCCTGAGAACTCTGTAAAATCACAAGAAAGTTTCTCCCTATGTTGCAAGAAATGTAGGGCAAGGGGGCGTTTCCGTACGAAAACGGGTACGAAACACTGAAACACGTATGGTACGGCCCTGAAACGCGCTTCAGGCTGAACTGCCACATTTTACGAAACTGAAACGTGGCCAGTACGACCCGAAACGCGTTTCAGGGCTGTACGATTCACGTTTCAGCTTTTTACTTGTGTTTTTATTTTTTTTTTTTTTTTTTATTTTTTAATTTTATTTATTTATTTATTTTTTAAATTTGTTTTCTAATTTATTTTTAGGTTATCTTAGTGACTTCTAGTTGCTTCTAGATGCCTGTCTAAAGTTATAAAAGTGAACTTTTGCCCTAGTGTTGATATGCAGTTCATGGTAATGTTAAATTCTTAAAGTAAATTTTTAACATTACCATGAAATGACTCAGGATGTTTGAGAGTGGTTTCACCCTCATTGGATTTCATATGGAGAAAGTAGAATTTTAGATCTCACTCAAAATCCAACAGACTTATCTGTTTTTCAGGATTTCAGGATTGGGGGGATTGCAATGTTTCCATTGGATTTTATCATGTACTACGGTATGGAACTTGTATTTAATCATGAGAACCAAGCCCTCTATGCAGGGGAGACTCCCAATAAAGAAGAGCATGTAGGGTACTAGGGTATGAAACTTGTATTTAATCAAGAGCACTAAGGTCATTTGACTATGTAGGAGGAGACTCCCAATCAAGCACGAGACAAGAAATTAGAAATTTCTCGTGGCTGATTTTGGATATTTCTATTTTCATTATGTGATCATTCATGAGTAAATGTGATGTAAATTTAGAGACTTATAGTTTATGCATTGACAATTGACAATTTTATCATAATGTAATAAATTAGAATGTATCATATATGCTCTATGATTGCACATATTTCTTAAATGTCCTAATATATATATATATATATATATATATATATATATATATATATATCGTGTTTACCCGTTTCCAAAATTTGGGGAGGTCATGTTTCGTATCGATTCTCGTTTCGGAAACTCATACCCGTTTCCCCATTTCGTGCAACCTAGGGTTCTCCTATTAAATAATAAGGACGAGGATCCATGATATCCGGAACTGGTAGAATCAGTTGTATAATTGTAGTGGAGTGGTGATCCAACTATTGAACCTATGTGTTAAGTCTGAGCAGCATTAGAACCCAAATCTCGTTACTTGGTCATGATCCATCCAAGAACTAAGTTGTTACATTTTGGTGTTAATTTGGAAATGTCTAGAGTCAGAGCCCCTCAACGAGATCAAGGCAAACTTGGCGAGGAATGAATGGCTAATTCACTGGTGCGAAGAGAAATGTGGTGAGTATGTGATTGTTGCAACATTCTTTGGAGAATGGCAATATGGATGCGCTAGTGCCAATACCACATTCCTCGGATGGTGAATGATTGCTAATGAGGAAGTTCCTTGACTGTCATGGAGGAACTAAACTAGATCGGGTTGCAATTAGGTGAGCGAGCACAATAATTGATGGAAGGGGAGTGCCAAGCTTGAAAGGAATAGAACCTGGGAACTACAAGCAGACCAAACACTGGTGTTGTAACCAGGATTGTGTTTTCTCTAGCTCAAAGGTAATAATTGAATGTACAATAGAGGCTAAATTTCGTGTTGGCACATAGGAGTAAGGGTAATGTTTGCACAGCATAAAGGTTCTATGAGATTGGAACGTACCATTGAAGGTTCAAAGTTTTGTTGCAGGGCTTTGATGGTTTAGATCTTAAGAAGGAAATATGGTTGGACTGAAGGGAGCTATGGCACATAAGGGTGATATTGGTCATCTATTGGCCAATATTGCATCAAAATGGTATCAGAGTGGTTATGCTATTTGGGATTGAGTCTGTTGTGGATTTATGTGTGGATAAGTTTGCAAACGTAGGATCCATTGCCAAGATAATTCTATGGTTGTTGTGTTGAAGCAATGGAAACATTGTCAAACTTTTGCATTTGATCCATGGAGTTGTATTGGTTGGTGTTGGAGCTATAAGAGCCATTTGAACAATGAATCGTTGGAGCATTGAATGAATAAGTGATGAGATTGTTATGGAGCAACGTTGGACTGTGGAGCAATCTGCCAGCCTAGAGAGATCTACTTGCTTTGTGTAGTGCGTGGAGATACCAGACCCGTGCAACGATCATGTGTAGTAGAGCGTTATATGACTGTGTTTCCACACTAGAAGTTGCTGTGGGGCTTGTATGGACTTGGTTGTCAAATAAGATTAGCCATCTCTGTATCAAATTGAGCAGTTAGAGTCTCAAAGGTCGTGTTGAGATTATGGTAGTTGTGTGGATCTGTGTTGGAAGGGTCATTTTGTGAGAACAAAGGTGACAGTTCGTGAAGGAAAAAGCTCGTGTGTGAGATCGTTGTGTTTGAGAAATGAAGGCTGCAGAACATGAACGAGGGATTGCTTAAGTTGAATCCACCATTGCTACCATTGTTTTTGTGTTGTCAAGTCCGTTGCTGTGAGAGCTGGAGACATCATCATGGAGGAGAAGATATCATTCAATCAAAGATAGCCTGTGTGGAAGAGCTGTGACGTGGTGCTGAATTATTGCTTCCTCCAAAAAGCGTTTACTGCTACTGAAGAGAAGAGCTGCCTATATATTGAAGGAATGACTTGCTTGTCATGTGCGTTGGAGTAGTGCATTGTAGAGTGCATTGAGCTGTATCGAAGACTATTCCAAGGCTGCGCCGAAGTATTTTTCTGAAAGACGTGAGGTGTTCACCTGGAGATCATTTCGTGGAAGATTCAATTACGCTACGTATAAGAATTTGCAAGAAAACTGGCCGAGAAACCAGGTCCCGACAAGAGGATCGTTGCCGAAGAAGAACTATTCGTGATTGAAGAAGTACAAAACGCCAGGGGAAGATGCATTGCTGCGAAGATTAAAAGCTTATTGTTGCAGATTTAGACAGAGAAACACCAGTCAAAAGAGATGCACCTAACACAACGAGGAAAATTGATTTCTGGATCCAGAATGTCTGGAGGAGGAGCTGGAGAGGTGTGAAGCCTGTACACATGAAGTAGAATGTTGTGGTTATTGTATAAGCCATATTAAACCACTGTTGAAAAGAAAGAACATTGTGCAGTCCACTAAAGGAAATTGTGGAACAATTGCCATTACCATTCAAGAGAAGGAAGCGGTAGCAGTGAAAAAAAAGAAAATGCCACAGGTTGAAGAAAAGTGCTCGGGGATCAAAACTACTACAGCAGAGGGACATCTCCAGCAGAAGGCGAGACAGAGAACCAGAGAACATAAGGTTTGAAGCAGAGAAGTTGCTAAAAGGATTGTGTTATGTAAAAAATTAGTTAATTTTAGGTTTAGTTAGACGAAAGGGCACGATCATAAGATCATGCCCTTTCCCAAAGGGTGTCCATGGCGGTATATAAGCCAGGAACCCCATTGTAATCAATCATCATCTGTAATTCATCCTTTTAATAAAATATTTCTATATATATTTCTGTCTCTCCAAAAGTTTTTCACTTCACTGGTATCAGAGCGGGTTGATCGCTGCCTTCTCGCTTCCGTCCCAGGCCAAACTGCCTCAGTCGTCGTTTGCGGCGTCCAGTTCAATCGCAGCAGCCACACACTCAGTCGATTAACCACTTCACCGTCGCGTACCAGCCGTTGTCACCATTCTGCTGCTCCTTGTCTGTGTCAACGCTTTCCCCTCCGTTGTCCCCGCAACCACGACCACGCATTCTCTACGTCCGCACCAGTCCCAACCACCCGTTGCTATCTCCGTCGCATCTCCTACCACTGCTGTTCACCAATTGCTAGCCCCGACTGCCTATTCTCTGTTCACTTATTTCCAACCCTCGTTCCCGACCACCCGTGACCCACGCCAACCGCCGTCCATTCCTCTCCCGTGCTTCCGACTGCCAGTTCACCACTCGTTGTTATCTGTGCCCATCTGTTGTGCCTTATTTCGTTCACCCCACCCGTTTCATTGACTTCAATAAGTCACGTCCCTTCATAAATCGATTCCTGGAAGCATTGGTCGTGACCTTTTGGGTGGACGTAACTGTCCGTAGGATATATATAATATATAATATAATTATATGTATAAGTTATATATAATATATATTCTATAATTTAATTATAAGTTATATAATATATAACTTTAACTTAGTTATAAGTTATATTTATATAAAAAGTTAATTTAATTAATTAAAAAGTTATATATATATATATATATATATATATGTAATTTAATTAATTAAAAGTTATATATATAAATATATGTTAATTTAATTAATTAAATTTATTTTAATTAATTAAAATTTATATGTATAAAATTTATTTTAGCTAATAAAAAAAAAGAGGAAAAATATTTTCGCTGGCAAATAAATACACGCCCCCACAAACCCGCTCAATGTCGACAATGACAATGGCAGATTTCCAAAAAAAATTGTTGGATGCAGAGCATAAGATAAATAGCAACCATGATGAGGTCAATAAAAGATTAAATGAATTCCAGATCAAGCTTGGGGAGCAAGCTGATGAAATCAAAAATCTTCACGATACGACAAATCGAATAGAAATAAAGATGGAAAATTACCATGTCCAAACAGAAGCAGGGATCAGAGAGGTCTTAACAATGCTGAAAATTCTGTGTAAAAGGTCGAATTGTACACCCAAACAACTACTAAAAGAAGGTGAAGAGAATCAAGAACACATCTCATCAGATTCAATTAAGTCCACAGACTCTCATTTGAATCCTCAAAAAATTAGCGACACCCCACCAAGAAGCAAGTAACACAGCCTTTACAAACAAGCAACTCTGGGATAACTTTACCAATCAACACCCTTTTTTCGCTCAACCAGTAGCAACATACCAGCGAAGGGCAAAGGTCGAGATGCCTAAATTCGATGGAAACGAAAAAAACAATGTTGCATGGATAAATAAAGCAGAAGAATACTTTGAGATATATGACATCAATGACGATGACGAAAAGCTCAGGCATGCATCCATGAAAATGGAAGGAGAAGCATATAACTGGTATATGTGGTGGAAAAAGACAACACACGTCATTAGCTAGAGAAAATTTAAAGATGCATTCTTCAAAAGATTCCAAGGTGTAAAGGAAGAAGAATTCTTTTCAAAACTCATCAAATTACGACAAAAAGGAAGTGTGGATGAATACACTCAAGAATGGGAAACCTTAGTAACACGAGTACCTGGGTTATCAGAATCTCGTCTAATTCAGTCATACATCTCGGGACTCAAAACCCATTTACAAGAAGAACTTGAGATGCATGACATTACATCTATAGAAGTAGCAAGACGAAAAGCAAAAACAACCGAAAAGAAATCCGAACCAATATTTGGTCAAGAGCGGAAAAAGCTTATGCAAGACGAAGGATCCCCCAGTATGTGGACTCAAATAATACAAGATATGTTCCACCACATCGTCGTGAAAATGAAAAATCTAATGTGGAAATGCAGAGGATAAAAGAGGGTAAATGTAAATGTTTTGGTGAGAAGTGGGACCCCAAACATAGATGTGCTAAAGGAAAAGAACCAAAGAACCTATATAATTGTGAAGCAACCAATGATTCAAACAGTGAAGATTATGACATAGAAGACACAAAAGACACCCCAGAATTCTCACCAGAATTAGATGACGGAAGTATTTCGCAAGTGTCATTATCAGCTATGGCAGGTATATCACAACCTTAGACTTTCAAGTTCAAAGGACACATAAAGAAGAACAACGTAGTGGTTCTCATCGACTCAGGTAGCACACAATTTTTTAGATGCAACCGTAGCAAGGAGAGTCAATATTTTTTCATTTCCCTTACCAAACATGAGAGTGATGGTAGCTAATGGTAAGAAGATTGAAAAGGTAGGGAAATGCCATAAGGTCAATTTGCAGATTCAAGACTTTAATCTAGAGTCTCCATTCTTCACAGTACCGTTAGGAGGAGTAGATGTAGTCTTAGGTATCCAATGGCTACGAACCTTAGGTACTTATGCCGCCAACCATCAAGTACAATTTATAAAATTCAAATGGGGAGGTCAGAAGTACAAACTACATGGATTCCAAGCACCAGAAAATCATGTTGTATCATCATCTTAGATGATGAAGCTGAGTCGAAGAAGAGCCCCTGCTTATGCAATACAATGTCACCAATTAGAAATGTTATCTGCAAATATGACCAGAGAAGAGTCACCAGAGATACAAGATCTGATTCGGAAGCATGAAAAAGTATTTCAAGACCTACCTATGAAGATGCCGCCTAATAGGGAAATTGAGCATACAATAGAAGTCAAGGCAAGATCAGACCCCGTCAACATCAAGCCATACCGATATTCACATCACCAAAAAACGGAAATTGAGAGATTAATCCAAGACCTTTTAAAGTGTGGGACCTTGATCATCTTGGAATATATAATCAAGTGGAAGGACTTACCGAAGAAGACGCTTCTTGGGAGAATGAAGCATTTTGTCAACAACATCCGTCGTTGCGTATGCTTTGAGGACAAAGCATTCTTTCGAGAGGAAGGCAATGTTATGTAAAAAATTAGTTAATTTTAGGTTTAGTTAGACGAAAGGGCACGATCATAAGATCATGCCCTTTCCCAAAGGGTGTCCATGGCGGTATATAAGCCAGGAACCCCATTATAATCAATCATCATCTGTAATTCATCCTTTTAATAAAATATTTCTATATATATTTCTGTCTCTCCAGATGTTTTTCACTTCAGATTGAGGAACAGGAGAGAAGCAGTTTGAAGATTAAAACTGCTAGAGAACCAGAGGAACTGGTTAAGGATCAGACTGCTGAAGAACAAAGAGCAAGTAGAAATGAAAATGATGGTAGAAGAGAGAGCAACCATTAGACAGTAACCAGGAAAGGAACAACAATTAGAAATTTTTGTTTGTAGGATGAGATAGACACCTACAAGAAGAGGTGATATCAGTGAAGGAACAGACAAGTTCTCTGAAGTTAGAAGATCTGTGACAAAGAACCCAACAACAGAATTCAGTGCTGCAAAGAAAAAGAGGACAGTTTGAGAAAAGTTCTCAAAGGAGAAGTGAGCAAGGAGAGGATTGCAACAACCAAACAACTTTTGAAACTGAGGAGCAGGTGTGCTCCAGAGAAAGTGAAGGTTCTACTGAAATGAACCAAAGAAAAGGAGAACAACTTCCAACAAGAAATAGTTGGGTAGAAGTTGTCAGAGAGCCAGTTCTGCAGCGAGAGTGGGGAGAATTGCCAAGAGAAATTCTAGAGAAGGGACTGAAGAACATCAAGAGGCTAAGAGAGAAGCTTGGTGAGGTATAGAGGAAAGGCTAGGTTGCATCTCACAAGTGAAAAAGGGGGTTCACAAAAGAAAGAAGTTAAAAGATGACTACAAGCAGTCACGTGATGGGTTCAACAGAAGGTCACAGTCAAAGAGGGAGGAGTGCCAAAGCAGTTGGCATGAACAAGTAGGGAATGAGTCATGAAGAGACGAAGGAGGAAGTGGCTCAAATGAAAGAGGAGCTCAGTGAAATGAGAGAGCAATTATGAAGGTAAACAAAGAAACTACAGGAAGTCTTGAATGTAAGCCAGAGCAAAAATCAGAGATAAAGAGAATTTGTGCACCAGAACAAGGGTCCATCCTTGGAGAGGATGGTAGTGATGAAGAGGAAGTTATGTCAGATGAAGAAGAGAAGTCATTGAGGACTGTTATGCAAACTGAAAATAGGCCAGAACAACCTGAGGTTGTGATGAATATAAGGATGTGGAAACCAATAAGCAAATTGAAGAAGCTGAGGAGGAGTTAGCGAGCAGCTTGAAGGGTTGTATGTTGCATGAGGAAAGAATGTTGGCAGACACAAAAGAGACCTCAAGGTCTCATGTTTTTGAAACTAACAAATGTTTTATGTTTGCATGTATTGAAGACTTGCAGGAAATAGAGGGCTTGCTGGAAAACAAAGAAGCACAAAAACCTTTGGAGGAACCCATGCAAGGTTGTAAAGGCATGGGCATGGAACTTGTTGCTGTAGAATTAGAGCTTTTAGAGGATTGGTTGGACGATCCAAAGACCAATTATGAAACAAATGAGTTGATGGTGGAATGCAACTATTTAAGAGAGGATAAGAACGAGTTTCCAATGGAGAAAATGCAACAACAAGACGACAGTAATGAGGATGACTTCCAGCAAAAGATGCAGAAAATGATGACAACCACTCCAAATAATTGGACTCCAGATAATTTAGTGGAGGACAACAACACATTCAAACAAGGAATGAATGAGTTTTGGCAGCCAGAAGACAAGTTAGACCGAGAAATTGAGGAGATCAGAAGGTTGATGTATCTCAAATGAAGCATGTTGCATGGAAAAGAGGAGACAACAAAGACTTGCTGATGATCATAAGTTTGATGGTGAAAATGTGTCAATAGAAGCATGTTGCACAGAAGAGAGGAGACAACAAAGACTTGCTGATGACAGAGCAAGTATACATCAGTAAAGAGAAGGGAGAGTTGCAGTATAAGGTCTAGAAACCAGGAATAATAAAGAAGATAATGGAACAACAACATGATGAAAAAGGTCAACTACAAAACAAGATTTGGAACCCATACATATTTTTTCATCAGCTCATGCTCAGGAGACCATGAAACATTTCAACTTGAGGAGTTTGATACAAGAGCATAGGTTCTTCATTTTTACCATAGTAGTTGACCAGGATGTCAAAACATTTACTAAGGGAGTTGGTTCCCTAAAGAGTGATTAATTATTTAATTTTATGTATTTTCCTATGCTTTTATGAAGATTGCATAATAGTAAGAATAATGTAATGAAATCTTCTCGTTAAGAGAGATTTCAAAAATAGTGTGCGAGTTAGAGAGAATATTGTGTGAGTTGGAAAGAATAGAGGACAATTAGATTAGTGATAGATTTGAGGAGCTAAAAAGTCCTAAATTATAGGGTCTAGGTGAGTTTTTTGTGGATCTAAGAGAGATTCTTGGATCTGAAACCAATTTGGTTTCAATCCTTCATGTACAAAAATGTTTTATGTAAATTATGAAAAGAGACGAACAGTAGAAGAGGGTGAGGAGAAGAGAGTAAAGAGGGCCTAAAGGGTTGAGGGGTTGAACTGAGGTAATCTGGCTGTGAGAGGGCCTTTTGTAATCTTGTACATAACCTCTAAAGTTAAGAAGGAAATCATGTTTTCTTGTAATCTCTATTTGAGTATCATCTCATTTTATGTATGTATGAGTGGACCTGTGTGAATTAAATACAGACGATGCGAATTTATCTAATGAAGGACACAACTCAATTTGAGAATAGTTTTATGCATTCGATGATTCTCTGTATATGGAATTGAGCATTCTTGTGTGAAGGAACTTTGTAGAACAAGTATGTAAATTTTCTAGTGAAAGGATGAGGGCGTTTGTGTAAACAACCTTGTAAAATCAGAGATGGGCTCATTACTAACTAGCTCCTGTTTGAGAACGCTGTAAAATCTAAAGAAGTGTTCTCATAGTAAATACTAAGGATGAGGATCCATGATAACCAGAACTGGCAGAATCAATTGTATAATTGTAGTGGAGTGGCAATCCAACTATCGAACCTATGTGTTAAGTCTGAGCAATATTATAACCCAAATCTCGTTACTTGGTCATGATCCATCCAAGAACTAAGTTGTTATATATTGATATTAATTGGAAATGTCTGGAGTAGGAGTTCCTCAATGAGATCAAGGGAAACTTGGCGAGGAATCAATGGCTAATTGACTCGCGCGAAGAGAAACGTGGTTGAGTATGTTATGCAAAATGGCAATATGGATGCGCTAGTGCCAATACCACATTCCTCAGATGGTAAATGTTTATTAATGAGAAAGCTCCTTGACTGTCGTGGAGGAACTAAATTAGATCGAGTTACAATTAGGCGAGCGAGCACAATAATTGATGGAAGGAGAGTGCTAAGCTTGAAAGGAAGAGAACCTAGGAACTACAAGTAGACCTAGGAAGTACAAGCAGGCCAAACACCGGTGTTGTAACCAGGATTGTGTTTTCTCTAGCTCAAAGGGACTAATTGAATGTACAGTAGAGGCTAAATTTCATGTTGGCGCATAGGAGTAAGGGTAACCTTTGCGTGGCATAAAGGTTCTATGAGATTGGAATGTACCATTGATGGTTCGAAGTTTTGTTGCAGGGCTCTGATGGTTTAGATCTTAAGAAGGAAATATGATTGGGCTAAAGGGAGTTGTGGCATGTAAGGGTGATCTTGGTCATCTATTGACCAAGATTGCATCACATGCTTATCCTATTTCACAATGGGTCGACCCTACATTCAGATATTGAGAGACCTTGGCCATAAACATGAACTAATAGTTGGCCAACTCCCAAAACAATGGGATATCAAGTAACCCATCATACCTTATATACATGTTCATATTCTAATGGGGCCACACTCTGCTCCACCTAGAACCACAACAATCCCAAGATTGAAATCCCATGTAGTGTTTTGATTGATAACATGGGTTAGAAGGGAAAGACAAAGTCTTTCTTGTTCAAGTTCATACCGCTAAAATTTCTACAAGGTTACCAGTAGAAAATATTTTTTTGATCGGATAATTACTACCTAGTGATGTTCAATCAATTTTATCTCATGCCACTAATATCATTGAGCAATTAGACACTGAAAATATCAACAAATGCAACAGAAATAATAAAGATCATAAAAATACAACCATGCACAATAGAGATAATATTTTTACCTTGGGAGAAAACCTAACAACTTTTCTTTAGGAGAAATTATTCATCCACAAGATTTAGAAATCCAATTTGTCTAGAAATCTGTGCCAAATACAAATCCAAATAGCATTCAAAACTTGGTCAAAGTAGCAACACGTCAACACTAGTCAAAATAACTAAAATGCTCAAAAGTCAACATTAGTCAAACAATCAACATGTAATCAAACTTTAGCCATGTTGCTCCTATGGTCAACTGTGGTAAACTACGGTCAAATTCTTGTGTGTTTGTAGCCCTCTTGCAGCTTAGTCAATTCTAGTCAAACTCAACCCAAAACAATTGAATCAAACTTGTGTCAAACTCAGTCAAACAATCAACTCTTCCTCCTTTTCTCAACACATGCATATGTCCAAGATACCTCAAAAAGATGAAGAAGAAACTCACTTGGTGGAGAAAATGAGATGTCACATCGTCTATATATACTAATCGAATGGAGGTAAATTAACCCAAGGGACATACCCTTTCATGAGCTAGGTTGACTTGTATTCCTAGGTTGACATGGTGCTATAGAAATAATTCTTTATTTTTAATTTTGTTAGACCAACTTGGAAACATCTTTGGCATGTCGAAATACCTTCCAATGCTACACAAAAATCAACACTTCCTCTTAGCGAGGGAGGTATTCTCCTTCTCTACAACACATACACCCTTAGCTGAAATTTCTCCTCCATAAGAAAAGTTCATGAGCTTGTTATGTTGATGCATGTCTATAGATCACTCTATCTTGGAGTAGGCGATGTGACTCCTCACATGCACATCTATAGACCACTTCATCCTGGAGTAGGCAATGTGAGTATCCTAGTCTATTTACCTATGGCCAAATCAACGTAGCTCGACCAAAGTCCTTTATGGTTCCTCAGGGAAATGTATTAATCTCATCTGGTCAAATTAGCATGACCTAGCAAAAGTCCTTCATGGCTTCTTAGGAGAGGATCCTCCCCTAGACCATTCACCCTTGGCCTAATCAACATGGCCCAACCAAAGTCCTTTATGGCTTCTCAGGTGAATTTCATCTATCTCCTCTGGTCAAATCAACATGACACAACCATGTCCTTTTGGCTTCTTAGGAGGATCTGTCTAATCTTGCAATTTCCTTGGACCATTCAGCCCTAGTCAAATCAGCATGAGCCAACCAAAGTCCTTCATGGTTACTTAGGTGAATGTATCCATTTCCCTTGGTTAAATCAATATGACCTAGCCAAGTTCATCTATCTTCTCAAGGATAGTTCCCTGATCTCGCAAAGATATCAACACTCCCTCTCAATGAGAGAGACATTTTACATCACGCCAAGCTTCTTTCTGAAGTACACAAACTTCGCTCTAGACAAAGGTTTGGTGAGAATGTCTGCAATCTGCTTGATTGTTGATATGTATTGGAACTTCACTGCTTCCCTCTACACCATGTCTCATATGAAGTGACTTGATATGAGAGTCTTGCAAGAAGTTTCTGAAGCCACATCGCCTCATGACTTGCAACACTGGCTGTGATATACTCCACCTCTGCTATACTGAGTGTGACAAAAATATGCTTCCTACTTAAACCAGGTTATCATAGTCGATCCCGAGTTGAAGCAACACCCCAAGGTGTTCTTTCTGTCCTCTGCACTCTTGGCCCAATCTAAATTAGTATATCCTTGCAACCTCACTTCACCATGTGAGACATATCTCAAGTCATATCCAACTGTACCACGTAGGTACCTCAACACATGCTTTTCGTTGCATGCCTTGGATCAACCATAAACTAATTGGATTTATTCACTGGATCCATCACCACAACTACTTTCTGGTCACCCTGACTGGGTGCTCCTTCTGACACTAAAGAAAATCCTCCTGTAGCAATCCTGGTTGCCCCCTATGCCACTACTACTCCCTCTATCATTGAAGCGTATCCTAATGTTTGGCATGATTCCCTTATAGAAGGCATATTGTTCCTAAAGACCTCCGGTCTCTAAGCATCTAGTCTCGCAATCTCAACCCATGCCATCCTCTTGGAAGGCTTCTCCTTCCATTCTTCTTGACTATTTTCTTCCTCGGAACCAGAAGCTCTTCCATTCCTCTGGCACGATCTTGGATGTCCTAACAATTTGTACAATCCTCCCTCTCAAACATCAACCACTCCTATTGAGTCTATGCTCAAGCTCTTAGGCCATACAAGAACTTGACCATCTGGTGGCTGGAGCAAAAATATCCTCATAGTCCACTTCCTCTTTCTGGGAGAACCCTTTTGCTGCAAATTTTTCTTTGTATTTCTAAGTGCCGCCATCTACGACATGAATCATTGCATCAACGGTGTCCACAATTCTTCCGGTATGCAAAATTCCACTTAGGAGACCATGGAGAAAAAAATTATAACCAAGAAAAATACAAGGACAAGAGGTTGATCAAATAATAATAATAATAATAATGAAGAAAAATATGTGGTACTTATGTCTTGATTAAGGAAGAAATTGTTGAGGATTTTAACTCCCTCTTTGACAAATCTGTGAGAGAAACTCGGAAACCCGCCATGTGCCTAGAGGCACAACTGTCCACAAACATTACTAGTAGTAGATCCTAAAGGAATAATTCCTTTGACTTCTTCTTGTTGAAGAAGCAAAGGAAATTATGTGTAGTGTGATTCTTCTTTACTTGATAACAATTTGTGGTGTCCTTTTACTTTTTCTTGTTAGCTTAATCTTCTTCTTCTTCTTCTTATTAATGCATGTGTTTGTATTTCATCAATTTGCTACCAAAATATAAGAACAAGAACACAAGATGTGGGCTCTCTGCCAGGACCAAAACCTCTCTTCTCTTCAAAGGAAAACCCTTTAGTAAGTTTCTCCTATTGAAACTTCTTATTGATCAATACCAAACCCTAGACCCCTGACTAGAATGTCCTCCAAGCACAAGTCAAGTCCTTTCTCCTTTCTACACTTTGTTCCCTGACACTTCCTTCTTCTTGCACTTCATTCCTCGACACTTAGTTCTCCTCCTACCGACACTTTGTTGTTCTTTCAACTGTTGGTAAACCTTGTAGCACTTGCTCTAAATGAGATGCTTCTCTTCTATACTTAGAGATATCCTTCACTTATGTAGACACCTTCCTTCAAATGAGATCCTTCTTGAAATGTATATGTAGACTGAAGTGACTGTACAACAGCCCTAGATTCTCACACGTGTGGGAGGTTTACTTGCTGTTGTATACCCTTCTCTCCTTCGCTTGAGTACCCTTCTTCTACGCTTGAGTAGGAGGCCTTGTAGGCCTAGATTTAACCCCAAACAATGAGAGATAGTATACTGTTTGTTGCTACTGTCATAATCGCAGAGACAACCTTCCTTTCCTCGCATGTGTGGCTATAACTAGCCCTAGAACAATCCTCTTAGGCTCGGTTATGTATCCCTTTTCTTCGCTGCACTAGGAGACCTCTTCTTCGTCCTTTGTTACCCTTTACTTGCCTCTTTTCTTCGCAGATTTCAGAGATATGAGTGTGTTATCTTTGGAGGAGTGGACAACCTCTATATATAGAGGACTGTCCCTCCTTTAGGCCGACTTGAAGGCCGACTTACTATTTTGTAGGCCGACTTGCCTTTTATAATTCAGATTGCTTCTTTTGTAGGTGTCGTTGCATGGAGGAGACTTGTTGACTTTGCTTGGAGGTATTCTCTTGACTCTAATACATAAACATACATGGTGTAACATGCCCTTAAGGTCTTCAATCATTTTCTTTTGACTCCTTGACTCACCTACAACACTTGGCATGTGCTAGACCTATTTCAATGAACAAAAAACGCATTGACATATATTATAAAAATAATATTTCTTTTCTTGAATAAGTACAAATATCAAAACTACATTTTTGAAGACCGAACCTAGTTACATTTCCTTCAACACTTCTATGGTGAATGCTCATCATCATCATCATCAACATTGTCTATTGATGCATGCTGCTTTTCCTTCCTTTTCTTCTTAGGAAATTGGGGGGCTTAGTGTCCAAAATAATGAAAAATGAAGCACTTGACCTTGGACATATCCTTCTTCTTTTGATCCTGAGTTGGTATTCTACCTATATTCTTGTTATCAAACTTTCCAAAGTTTCATCTTCCCTTTTTCTTTCCTTGTATGAGTTGCAAACGCTTGACTTTCTTCATCCCACAGATTCTGCAAGTTGTTCCTAGACAACAATCTTGCTTCCTCTTGGACACAATCAATCCATAGTTTATCAAATTTGGGTATATTTTGTCATGCACAAATTCCCTGAATAAATGGCTCCCATGAGGAAGGAAATCCATTGAGATTCACTATAACTAGCTCTATATCATCAAGGGTATCTCCAATGGCTATAAGTTGATCTCCTATTTGGGAGATTGTCGTAAGATATGAGACAACAAAATTTGATCTAGTCATCATGACACAAATTCCCTGAATAAATGGCTCCCATGAGGAAGGAAATCCATTGAGAGTCACTATAACTAGCTCTATATCATCAAGGGTATCTCCAATGGCTATAAGTTGATCTCTTATTTGGGAGATTGTCGTAAGATATGAGACAACAAAATTTGATCTAGTCATCATGACACTACAAATAAGATTTCTGAAGGTTAACTTTCTGCTAGTGTTGTTGCTCTCATACAACCCTACTAGAGCATGATATGTTCCTTAGTAATCTTCAATGCAACAACATGAGGAGTCAAGTGGCTCTTATGGAATCTATCAAGATGCTCTTGGCCTTGGCTTCATCCTTTTGATACTTGGCTTTCTACTCAGCTCCTTTTGGATATGGAATAATTTTCTCCCCATGGTCTTGAAGCTCATTCTTTTCCAAGATAATGAGAATTCCGGTCTTCCGAGATTTAAAGTTGATAGCACTATCTAACTTGTCTTCAATTTTGAGACTTGGTGCCATTTTGACAAGAGATCCAAAAACCAATTAGGCATCTAGACACTTGTTTCTTAGGCTGACTTCAATGTCTGTTCTTTCAAAAAAGCTTGATACCATGTTGAATTTTCTACAAGGTGAGTAGTAGAAAACATCTTCTGATATGATATTACTACCTAATGATATTCAATCAATTTTATCTCATGCCACTGATATCATTAAACAAGTATACATCGAACATATCAACAATCAATGTAGTGGAAACAATAAAGATCATAGAAAGAAACCATGAACAATAGAGAGAATATTGTTACCATGGGAAACCCAACACTGGGAGAAAATCCAACAACTTTTCTTTAGGAGAAACTATTCTTCAACAAGGTTTACAAATCCAATTTGTCTAGAAATTTGTGCTAAGTGAAAATCCAAATACTGGTCAAAACATGGTCAAAGTAGCAGCAAGTCAACACTAGTCAAAACAACCAAAATGCTCAAAAGTCAACATTGGTCAAATAGTTAGCCTACGGTCAAACTTCAGACTTGCGACTCCTATGGAAAAATTCGATCGTATATGTGACTCTCCTACAACTTGGTCAACTCTCATCAAACTCGACCCAAAACAATTCAATCAACTTTGGTCAAACTCTATCAAACAAAGAGTGACACAACTTGGTCAAAAAATCAACTCATCGTCCTTTTCTTCACACATGCGGTTGTCTAAGAGACCTCAAAGAGATGAATAAACTCACTTGCTTGGTGGAGAAAATGAAATGTCACATCATCTATATATACTAGTCAAATGGGGGTGCATTAACCAAAGGGACGCACCCTTTCATGAGCTAGGACGACTTGTTTTCCTGGGCTGACTTGGTGCCCCGAAAATAACATTTTTCTTTAATTTTCTTAGGCCAACTTGGAGACCTCTTTGGCATGTGGGAATACCTCACAATGCTACACAAAACTCAACACATAAATGAGTTCATTTTCACAATTTTCTCCCTCATCATAGGTAGAAATATTTACAAAATGTTTGATAATATTAGGTTGTACTCACTGTTAGGTGGTGGTCATAAAAAAACTAATTGTTTCTTGGGGAGGATTTTATAGGAATAACAATGTATGGGATCAAATTAGATCCTGATAGGGTACTAAGGCTCCTCACTCGAGTTTTTATGTTAGAATATATCAAATAATTAACAAAATGGATGAGACCCATTTCCTTAAGTCCAAGAAGAAGAGCTAAGTTCAATAGTTTATCATCATCAGAGGATATATTGTATTAGATATGAAAGGGGTAAAAGAGGGTACCCATGTTTTGGAAGCATTAGGCTTCCCTTGAGATAATTTGCAGAGATATGATCCATACTTCTCAATAGTAGCATAAACTAAAAGGTAGAACACATGAGCCAAGGACCATGAAAAGATGGATTCTTGGTTGGAAGGAAAAGCCCTTCTAGAGGCATATATAGAACTTGCCAAAGCCATTACTGAAGTCTTCCCTAAACCACAAGTTGATACAACAAAAATACCAATATACGACACCTTCTACAAGTCCAAGGGTGCTATGATTTCTAAATCTCAGTTGAAGTTTAGTGCCACTACCAAAATAAGGAGGAAATAAGTACATGAAGACAACTTCAATAGGAAAAGAGGGGAGTATGGTGGAGGATGACATTATACCTCAACACTAAAAATATTCTCTATGGCCAAATCTTCAAGGATGAAGAATTCTCCAAGCTATAAGATGAGACATCAGAGGCTAAGGACGATGAAGATGAAGTTGATGATGATGATTATGGAGAAGGAAAAACAATGAGAGAAATTGTGCCCTCTACTTAGTGTCTAGAGAGCACAAAATCAAGTAGAGGCATTTCCCCTAAGAAACCACTACAAGTGCTCTAGTTGAGACCCCAAAATATGAAAAGGTCTTGCCCATCTTGTAATCCATGGGATTTAGGGGTACTTGAGGAATGAGAAAAGATGAGTAGGGTATAATGAAGCCCATTACTTTGGAATAAAGACGTAAAGATTTGGGACGTTTGTGACTAGGAGCTAACCTAGTTGTTCCTTATACTGAGAAACAAGATCCACGATCCAGATTTAGCTCATCAATGAATACAACAATTGAATATGGGAAGAAGATATAAGTCATGGCACGAGGGATTCCTCCCTGTTGGTTTTCAACCTTGTACAATTAATTGTTGCAAATAGATTCTTCAATAAAACATAGAAGATGCAATAACAAACACATTAACACAAATATTTTATCTTGGAAACCCAAAACTAAGAAAACCAACATCTTTTAATATCTCTCAATGAATACATAGTTGCTACATGATTCCCTCTTAGAAGAGAGTTTCCTTTTAGGGAAAAAAAAACACTATCATAACTTCTACCATTTGATCTACGACTTAATGATGAAAAATCTCGATTGACTATGGAATTACAATATTTTACAAGCAAAATTTCCAAAAGTTTTGCTTTACGGGCATTGCCCTTGAAAGCCCTCGTTGAGGGGGGCTCCATAAACTATTATGCTCCCTTAGACCTCCCACAACGATAATTATACCGAGTGGGCGACACAAGTCCCTCATTAGGAACTGGGGTCCAAGCATGTCTAATCATGCAAAGAATATAACAAATACCCAATACTCCCAAGTGCTCTTGTCCATTTATTTCTATCGACAACAAAATAAATTGGAAAGGACAATAAGATTTGGCACAAGTAGAAAAGGAAAAAGGAGAAGATGGAGCTAAGAGGAGAAATAATCTACCCAAATAGTAAAAGAAGAGAAGAGAGTTGGAACAAAATTTTCTCAGAAAGGAGAAGAAGAGAAGAAAGAAATTGTAGAGAAAAGGGTCTTAGAAGCTCACTAAAATGTAGAGGAAAAGAGGAAGGTAGCAAGGAAGAAAGCGACTAGTCAATATAATCCGAAAGCAAAAAAATAGAAAAGAGTTGCAAAATAATCCTACTAGAAAGTAGAGTAAGTGAAGATGAAAGTAGAGTAGAAGGTTGTGTTGAGACCTCAACGCACCCAATGTCTTTTTCAAGATGTTGGAACCACTTTATACTTTTTGAGATTTTTTTCTCATCTTATTTTAAAATTCATTTGATTTTCCTGATAATTGATATAATTTCATGAATAACTAGTTTTCTTTTTGCCTAACTTTTCCAAGAAAAACACGTTTTTTTTTCAAAAAAAAACTCATTTGCTAAATTTTTGAAGTTTCATTGTAGAAATAAGTTTACTTTGCCTCTGATGAAAATTTGAAGTTTTCTTTGATTCACTTTACACATTGGTGGTCACATCAAACTTTCATTTCTCAAAGTTTAAAGCTAGCTTGATCATGTGGAAGTGGAAAGTTAATGCCAACTCTGATATGTTTTGTTTGAAAAATGCAAACTACCTTTTGTCATTAGAGTGCATTTTGACTTTATACCATGAAAGAAGTCTGACTGGATTACTTAGAAGGTTGCTTTTTGGAAAGTGTTGAGAAAGTGATTGCAATGTAAATTTTTTTCATCTCGATATTAATAGAAATTTACTGAACAATTTACAAAAAATAAAAAAAGAAGAAGTTAAATTTAGACCTAATTGCACTTTTTAAAAGTTTCAAAATACGTTGTTGTACAATTTGAAATTACCTCTAGTAAGCATGCTCATTAGAGAGAAATCAAACTTTGCCCCAACTCAATGTTAAAATCGTTTTCAATGAAAAATAATGTCTTTGATAACTATTTTATTACAATTTTGAACTTTCTTGTATTTTTGATATTTAACTGGAATTAGGGAATTTGCATTAAAATACATGTTGCAAAAAAGGCCATAATAAAGATACATCAAAATTGTTCTTGCTAGATGTATACACGCCAACCAAACATCCTCTGACATTGAGGTTGCGAATAGAGGGTATGGTTCAATACATAATTATTTTAAATTATCTAGTAGTATATACTTGACAGAAGATACCTAAAATCCTATAACCTTTGGAAAACATATTTGATTAGGATAAAGAAAGTGCGTCAATCAACAAATTGTTGATGAGAGTAGCTTGGGTAGGTACTTTTGCACAAGGCTAAGTGCCTAGGTATGTGGAGGTCGCCTAATTGACCCTTGACCTTAGCAATTACTTTAATAATTAAAGTAATTGACACTTAAAAGATGAAGTGAGTAAATCTAATGAAATGTAAAGGTTATTTGCATTAGTGAGTTAGATGAATCTCAATCGTTGATCTAAAGTGATGTTTAGATTTAATCTCAACCATCAATCACTTTAGAGATTAGGGTTGTGGATTTGATCAATAACTCAAACTTATAAAAGGAAGGTTAGGTTAAGGAAGAAGTCACACATCTTGAGAACAAGACATAGTGAGAGAGATATCAATGATTGGGTAGAGAAGGACTTTCATTCAAGTGTACAAGGCTTGAGGAAGAGTGCAAGGTCTCCAAGGCAGACAAATCTAGATCAACTAGCAAGATCGAAGGTCTTATTATAGAGGGGCTTGATCAATTGGGATAACTCTAGATTTCTTGTTATATTTGTATTTTCCTCAATGGGCCATTATCCTAAGAAGGAAGCCCTGGTAAGTTCTAAAGTTATTTAAATGAAAATTTGATTTGAAGGGTATAAATCTTATGTGTCCATGTGTATGAGTCTAGTGTATGATTTTTCTTTTGCTAATTATTTTGTTTACGTAATAGATTTGCATAACAATTAAGTTGTTATTGCAATGAATCTTCTAGCCTAGTAATAGACTAGGTTGTTGGGGTTAAGAAAAGTTTAACATAGTTGCATCCTTGTCTTTTTCTTGTCGCTTGTGGAATGACTTGTCCTTTCACTTTGTTTGATTGACATTGGGCTTCATTGTCCTCCTTTTGAGTGGATATGTTCACTTTACGATCCACTATTGTACTATTTTATGCAAAATGCGGAAGGAATTCACATTTGCAGATGATTTTGTGTTTGATTGTCTCAAACATTGTTGCCAATTAGGCCAGTCAAAGATCAAATACTTTATAATTATTTTGGAATCCCTTGCCACTCTAAGGCTTGAAATACTAAGGTTTTGGCTAAATTTAATGCTTGCAAGAGCACATAGGCTTTATCTAAGTTTTTAGAAGATATTCCTTGGCTCCACACATTGGAATAAACAATTGTCCCTTTGGGGTTATAAATAACCCTTCATGCATCTGCTAGCCCACTTGTATTAGGGAAAAAATAAATTTTTATTTTGCTCCAATCATCAAAGTGACCATTTTACGAGCTAATTGCATATATATCGAAAATGTTGCATCATTATGTATTTCAACCTCTACAAAACATGATTGCTAATATTAATCTCTAATCCATGGAATTTGTAAGTGAATACATAGCTTGTTGACTTTGTTAGAAAATCAGAAAGGCATAAATATTTTATTATTTTTGATAATTACTTGTGATGTTTCTTGTTATTACGATTATTTATATCTTCTTTCTTTTAGTTCATTAAGCAATTACCAAAGCAACAACACATAAAACAATAGACACCAAATGTAGGTACTATGGTAGGGAATAATCCCTCTCGAGGGGAAAACCCATTCAAGAAATTCTTCCTTTCAATAGTATTCTTTTGAGACTCTTAACCCTAGAAAAAGACCAAACCTTCCCTCCACACCAAGTCAGCCTCCCAGATCTTCGACCTGTTTCCAACAACTTCGACTAGGCAGCAACTTCAGACAACAGTGAAACTTGGAAGACTTCGACATCCCAATCTAGGGCATGAAACAAAGAGAGAGAGGCACCAAAATTTCGACTTTTTCCTTCTTAGACTCCACACAACTCGCACTTCTTTTGGCTTCCCGACTTTAGACTTTGCACTCTTCCCAACGACAAGAGATATCAAACTTCTTGTGAGAGAGTGTGTTCCAAGTGAATTCAATGTGTTTGCATTTATGGGCTCCATGTGATGTCGAATTAGTGTCTTTAGGCCGACTTGATCTCTTCTAGACTGACTTGATGTGGAGGATACATAAATTATATTTGACTCAATACTTAACCTTTTTACATGAGTCAAAAGCCCAAGAAGGGTCTCTTTAAAAGTACAATGACTCTATTGCCTCATAATAAATCCTAGAGGTCCTCAATGGGGACTTTGACCTAAAACATGGTGACCCAAGCATGAAACCCATGCTTTAATAAGTCATAATAATAATAATAATAATAATTGATTTCTTTATTCTTTTGACAAGTACATTACAAGATGACTCAAATACATTAAATGAAAACCGAACCTAGTTACATTTTCCAACAATCCTTTTTAACTAGGGAGGTGTTCATCATATACAAGTACAACGGAAGATCTCAAACTATATGACCAGAAGAACTTTAGGCACCACAATGCCATGGACTAGATTCCTGACCAAGGCAATCTATCCATTGGTCTCTCAACAATTTAGGCACCACAATGGCATGGACTAGATTCCTGACCATGGCAATCTATCCATTGGTCTCTCAACAATTTAGGCACCACAATGGCATGGACTAGATTCCTGACCATGGCAATCTATCCATTGGTCTCTCAACAATTTAGGCACTTCAATGCCACATACTAGATTCCTGACCATGGTAATCTATCCAAGTGGGAATAAGGTGGACTCAACCTTTCAACCCCTCTAGGTACCATTAGGCTTATTTGCTAACCACCAACCCAAAGATCCAGGGGTGTATCCAAAACAAAGCTCTATAATGAACACCACCTTTCCAACTTTGGGACCTAGACATCAACACAAAGTGCCAACCAGATGTCCTCCCAAGCAATGCTTCATTCAAAACGCCTCAACACCCTTGATCCAAAAGATCAAGGATGACCAATCTCTCCTAATCAAACTAGCATGCTATCAAATCTTTCGAGAGATTCACCTGTACAAACACAACCCCAATCAATAATATACTTTGATATGTACATAATCAAATACAGACCTCTGGGGTCTTTCAAACAACTTGATGTTGCTTCTCATCTTTTCATAGTAGGACTATCAACCGAATCTTTGAGATAAGATTCCTCAATCATACACTTTTCCTTTCCTACTTCCTATGTAGCAACATATCCTCCAAAATTCATTCTTTAGTTCAAACCAAGTTATGCCCTCCTTCTCAACCAGGGATCATCTTTATCCAGACTCCCTCTTGATCTAATGGAGATCTCTTCTATTCAGGCTTCCTTAGGGATATCAACTTCTTATTTTCTACATCGGAGAATCTTTTGTGGCTTCCAACCATTTCATTAGAGTTATCATCATCCTCATCATGCTTATCACATCAACGAGCATCTTCACCATATTGAAGATTGTGTACCTGCATAACTTAGATAGAAAGTACAAACAAATGTATAGGATCATGAAGTTAGCCATATCAGAATCATGAAAGCATTTCAAAATTATACATATTAGATACCCAAACTTAATTACAAACAAGAGACATATACTCTTCAACATCTTGCTAGGGACTTTATCATAAACCCTAGAATACTTCATAACGACTTTCATTCCATCTAGGGTTTTAATGTTTCTTTCAAAGAGTAACATACCCTACTACAACATATAACAAACCCTAGAAACAATTTAAATAAATATAGATCTACAAGGTATCTAACAACTTCTTAAAATTCATATGTTAGACTTTCCAATAGGGTTTCATACAAATCCTAGATTTCATACAAGAGTATTAAACAATTAAATCCAATCACAGCTTAGTCATCAAGATAACTAGCTTCCATTAGGGTTAGTCACAAACCTTAGATTTTTCAATCAACCATAAATCATAACTAAAACTCAGATTTCAACAATCTTACTCAAATCTCCAATCATATAGTCATCAGAGATTTTACTTCTACTAAGGTTCAATTCCAAAACCTTAGAATTTCATTTTCACAATCTCAACAATTATATAAATAGATCTCAGATTGTTATATCACACATGAGAATTTAAGTACTACTAGGGTTTCACTGCAAAACCCTAGATTTCCACAGATCATTATCTTAGAATCTCACACAAGGACTTATATTAAATCCTAAGACTTATGACCATCAGTAACTAGGTAAACACACATATCTAGGAATTCATTATCATGCATAAGCATATCATATGTCAGACAACATTAATACATTAGAGTCTTAGACATATACTAGCATAGGCCAAGCTAGGGGTTCAACCAAAAGGACATATCTATATATACCTAAGGTTCCATCATCATGCAAAGGAATTTCATATCATGTGTTAGTCAAACCCAACTTCACAAATATCAATAAAAGTTAGACATATAATAAATTTGATTAGACTATGGTTTGATCAGACAAACCCATACATACTAAGGAAATCAATTCTAAGACATTATAAGGGTCTTGCTTACACATTCCACCAAACCCTAATGAGTCAGGGTTTCAATATAAGAACATAACAAACCCAAGAAAATTACCAAAACTTCAAAGGTTCAGGATTTTAGACCTTATCATTCAACGCTAAGTTAGGTTATCCCGATCATACCAAAATCCCAAACATGACATCATCAATAAAACTTCAAATAATGTTTCACAATATCCCTAAGCAATTTAGGGTTTCATACATTCACATTAGCATACCCTTAGGTTAGGGTTTTCCAGAGAACCTGTCTAGGGTTCTATAAAATCATTTAAGAATAGGAGTGGGGTAGATTTATCAAGTGATGAATCACCCAAAATAAGAATCAATATGATTCAATATAGCTAGAGACAACAATGTTAGTAACAAATTGTCAAATGAATAAACATATACTAAAGAAGTCAATTTTTTTGTAGTTTAAGGCATACCTTTAATTCTTGACAAACCTTATCTGGGGTGGCTTCCTTCCATGCTTCTTGATGATATAGTAGATGTCTTCCTAATCAAGACAATAGAGGGTGAATGGTGATTAATATTTAATATAATCAAAACTGAATGAGTACATGAAACCAAAAACTGAAAGGAAATGAGATACTTATCTTTGGGGGTTACTGGGGCCTCTCTTCAAAGCTTGAGGGATACCTACAAACTTATAAAAACAATAAAAATGCCTTTTCCAAAAATATGTTAAAAACCTATAAATTCTAAAACATCAAAAATATAAAACAAGATATCTAAAGCTACACGCAAAGGACTTAGTAGTGTAAGTCCCTAATGTCAGATTCTCCGGGCTTGACTTTATTTGGGTCTCCTTCAGTAATGTTGGCTTGATCTCTTTCTATCTTCTTGTTTTTTAGATTGTCGGGACAATCACTCCTATAGTGACCCTTCTTATGACATTGATAGCATTCTACCTTTGACATGTCAAATTTCTTTCTTGGTTCTTATGATTTCTTTCTTTTATGTTGAGCAATGTAGGCATTTGACACTCCTTCAGGATTGGCAGCTAATGAGATCCTTAATTCTTCCTGATTGTAGGCAGTGCATAGTTCTTCAAAAGTGGGAGCTACTTTCCAACTATTGAGTCTTGTAGCAAATGCACCCCAAGTAGGTGGAAATCCTAATAAAGCAATGCTCACGAATTCTTTGTCTAGAACAATTTCATCAATGGCCAAAAGATCATTCTTGATTCTTGCTATCTTCACAAAGAAGGATCCCCCTGTGTCTTATTTAGTCATCTTTGTGGTCCTTAGCTCTTTCTTCAAACTTGCTACTTGACCAATGTTCTTAATAGTGAATAATTTTGACAAGGCTTCATACATTTCCTGAGCATGATCAATGTTGGCTATGAATGGGATAAGATTATCCTTTATCGCTTCTACCATTAGAGTCATGGCCACCATTTCTAGTTCCCTGAATTTTACTTTGTCAGCATCACTAGTATCCTCTGTAGGCTTCTTTACTTTTCCTTTGACCAAGTCTAGTACCTTGTCCTTTTTAAGGATGAGGTCAATTATCTTCTTCTAGGACCTGTAGTTTGAGGCTCCTTCAGTTTGTTCTCTCCCTTGATTGTGTTAGAAATCTTCCTTGAATATAGTAGACTCCTTCCCTAAGACAATCCCATTGAATGGTTCCCTGATAAAGTGCTTGAGACTGCCTTTTACTTCCTCCTTCATCAAAGCTTTGAAACCATGTTAGAAAATTAGAAAGGTAGAAATATTTTCTTATTCTTGATAATTACTTGTGATGTTTATTATTATTACAATTCTTTATATCTTCTTTCTTTTAGTTCATCAAGCAATTACCAAAGTAGCGACACATAAAACAATAGACACTAGATGTAGGCACTATGCTAGGGAAAAACCCCCCTCGAGAGGAAAATCCAGTCAAAAAATTCTTCCTTTCAATAACATTCTTTTGATACTCTTCACCCTAAACAAAGACCAAACCTTCCCTCCACGCCAAGTCAGACTCCCAGATCGTTGACCCCTTTCTAGCAACTTCGACTAGGCAACAACTTCCGACAACAATGAAACTTGGAAGACTTCGATCTCCTAATCTAGGGCACGAAACGGAGAGAGAGAGGCACCAATTTTTTTTTCTTTCCTTCTCCTTAGACTCCACCCAACTCGCACTTCTTTTGGCTTCCCGGCTTCAGACTTTGCACTTTTCCCAGCTATAAGAGATATCGAACTTCTTGTGAGAAAGTGTGTTCCAAATGAATTCGTTGTGCTTGTATTTATAGGCTCCACGCGAGGTCGAATTAGTGTCTTTATACCAACTTGATCTCTTCTAGGTCGACTTTATGTGGAGGATACATAGATTGTATTTGACTCAATACTTAACCTTTTTACATGATTTAAAAGCCCAAGAAGGGTCTCTTTAACAGCGCAATGACTCTATTGACTCTGAATAAATCCTATAAATCCTATTAAATAACTGTAATAATTATTAGGTTTTATTATTAATTATTAATTAACCTTACCTAAGACATGTCGGCTACCATCATTCATGTTCCAACACTATCTCATACCTCTATTCATTCATTCCGTAGAGATTTGGCTTATACACTTATTGATCTATCCTGATGATGAGCCACAGTGGATGGCTCGAAACGCCAATTCAAACAATTATGGATGCGATAATCTCGACAGAAAATTCTACATAGAACACAAATTGCAGAAGCCTCAAAACAACGATACTATATGTATCAACATTATAACGTATTTTCTTCTCTCTGTTGTAGTGAATACCTTAATAATGCCTTGTTCATAGGCAATGGTGTGGATCATTTCACATGCTAATGTTAGGCATAGAACAATTTTGAATAACAAAGGAATATGCATCGATTTTTATCGTGCTTTAGAATCCGGGAAGTATTTTTTTTAACAAAATGATTACTTTCTATTATAAAACCTGGATTACACGACCAAAATTGTTTACATTAAAATTGACAAAACTTGCTTCACTAGAATCAACTGCTTTTGTATTCCAATACAACCAGAGTAAAACTTTCTTTCCTCGACGAGCCCTATGAGCTAATATTTTATATTGATATTTCCCAAATGGCTTGCAAGAATCAAAGAAGTATTATACATCGTAATAACATGAAAACACATGATTACAAAATTTGTAGAAAAGTTCTATCGAGAATTTGATATTAACAAGATACTCACCCACTTGTGGGTAGAAGACAAAATATTCTTTAGGAAGATAGATGTAGTCTATTTGATAACCAATTTGAGATGTCCTTACATATACACAATGGCTTCCATAGCTAAATTATATGAACAAAATTTCACCTATTTCAAGGATGTTTGGGTTCCATTATAATACATTGTAATCACCATTGCAGGTGTATTCAATTAGGTTGTTATACTATCCCATTCCCTTAATAAAGCTATAAAAGAAGCATAGAAAGCCAAAGCCAAAGCCAAATTTAGCATTGTTACCACAATTTACATAGCTTCATATTTAATGGATGCAATATGTGTTACTATTTTTTTCCCCAAAGTTAATTGAACTTGGCACGTGTTGGAATCTCCTATGCCTGTGTATTATTGGAGGATATGATAAAATAAATACAAGAAATACTATGCTAGATTTGTGATTTCCTCCTTACATCTCTATATGGATTAATTTTTTGCAAAAAATATCCCAGATTGAGTAAAGAAGCTACACTATTGATCAAAAGTAATTTATGGAGAGTTGATTGGTTGTGTGGTTTAACAAGCTTTTGACATTGGTTGAATGTCAAGCTTAAAACAATTAATCAAATCCATGGGGTGTTTTTCAAGAAATTCTTCTCCATGTTTTTCCTAAACCAATGGATTTTCTTTGCATAAGTTTTAAACATTTAAAGAAATGTGCTCTATTTTTAAAGCATCATTTTCTTATGTTTAAATATTTATAGGTTTGAAATTGTTAAATTTTGTGGAAGATTGGAAAAATTAATTATAATGTCAATTTCACTAATTTTCACCCTTAGAGAAGGTCCTCTTCTAAAACACCTAAAAACTCTCCTAAAAGAAAGAAATCCATTACTAAATCTATGGAGCATGGAGATATTGAAATGGAATCAAACCTTATGTTCTCATTATCCAAATATACAAACCATAGATTGAGCTTGTGAGGCTAGCTTATATAGACATAATGAAAAATTAGCCCCCAAATTAATTTTCCAAGTTGGGATGAGTTTTATTAGAGAATTAGGGAGGAGGACTACATTGACATGATCCCTCCTAGGGAATTATTATGGTGCAACAAATCAAAAAGCACATGATTACAAAATTTCTAGAACAATGCCATGGAGGACATGATATTAGAAAGATAATCAACAATTGATGGATATACCACAAAACATTCTTTGGGAATATAAATGGAGTCTATGTGATGACCAATTTGTGAGATCATGACATTTAACATGACTTTGATAGCTAAATTATATAGAGAACAAACTTGCATCCATTTCAAGGATGTTTGAGTGCCATTATTATATATTGTAGTCACTGTTAGAGGTGTATTAATTCTGGTTGTTATACTACCCCATTCACCTAATATAGTTTTAGAAAAAAACATAGAAATTCCATTCCAAATTTGGGGTTTTGACATTTTACATAGCCTCATATTTAATGAATGTAACGTTCTACTAGTTTTTTACCTAAACTTAACTAGAGTTAGCACATGTTAGTATATTTTGTGCATGTGTATTGTTAGATGATATGAGAAAATAAATACAAGAAAAATTATGTACATGTAATTTCCTACTTGCACCTCTATATAAATTGGTCCTTTCTAAAGAGTTCCCCAGACTGAGTAAAGAAGAGATAAGATTGATTATAAGTAATGGAACTTGGTAAACTTGGTATCTTCAGGAAGACTATATCCATATAAGAATTTATGGGGTAATTATTTATTCCCAACTTCTACCTAAATATATCCCAAATAAGCAAATATTGGGTTTAATGCATCACTAGCTAAAGATGCAAGAAAAAAAACCTTTGCACACACACACACACATTTAGTTGAACTCTAAGCAAGCAAGACAAGAAGGTAATTCTATGCTTGAGTATAGATTCCCATAGGGTTAGTTTAGAATGCTTGACCCTTTTGGTTTGGTAACAACGCACAATGCGATGGTCTCCATTATTTGGCCATTCACATGAGTAATAGGATAATGAAATTCCATATGAAAATGCTATGCACTGGGATGAAGTGCAACCCAAACTAAAATATTTGTATTTTTTTTTCTACAATATATCATTTGATGATCAAAATGGAAATAATCAAGCAATTGCTAGCAAAAGCTAAAATAATGATCAAACAAGAGGATGAAGGGAAGAGGAAAGCTAAGGAAGATATGGTGAGGGAAGAAGCATACTTCATAGAAAAGCTAAACAAGAAGAATTAATAAGGAGAAAAGAAGAACCTAGAAGGAAGGTTGAAGAAGATGAAAAGAGGAAGAGAGAGCAGAAGGATTGTTAGGTGAAGCGATAAAAAAAATCTAAGAGAATAAGAACAAAAGCAAGAAGATGAAGCAAAAAATGATGAAAAGAGAGGAATAACAAAAGAAAAGGGAAAAAAACTGAAAAATGAGAAACATAAACTTGAAGTAGTTGAAGAAACAATGTTGGAGGAAGTAGTAAAGAAGAAAACGGAACATGATAAACTCCAACGAGAGGTAGCAAGTCTAAACGAAGACTAGAAATATTGTGCTAATGATGAAGAAGATACACATGAACAATACACATTTAGTCTAATTGATCAACAACAAGCTCAACACACTTAACAGTGGATTGCACCTCTTTTTAGTAGCTTCATATTTTGAAAATGGAAGATGTAATAATTCCAAAGTTAGGTGTAAATAAAGGTAGAGAACATAACATCCAAATGAAGAGAATAACATCCAAAAGTGAAACAAATTTGAGATATATCAAATGGTTTAGGACAAACCACTCGGGTAGAATAGCCTATCATAGTTTTAGAAGCAAATGGAGGAGCAATAGTTAGTTTGCATTAGAAAATGAGAATTTGTTGAAAATAACAATTCATAATGCAAACTACCAACTTTTGGTCCTCCAAAAGGATTTCTATCGATAGATCAATTTTTAAATAAGTTTGGGGAAGAATGCAAGAGCATGAATGAGAAATAAAAATTATCAGCTTTAGAGAGAAGACATCTTCAAAATTACATTAGAAATCAACTCAATTAAATTGCACTTTTCCAAAAATTAAGAATTATATCAAAAGGATAAAAAAAAATTCCTATTTTAAGAGTGCCCAAAAGACATGTTTTTCCTCATATTGTTTTATGTGATAATTATTTTGTTAATGGGGAGAAATATGATCAAGTGGTAGTTAAAGACTTAATATCAAGTTCTTCTTGGACATACGTTACAAAATTGGTGTGCATAGTTGATTTTATAATGTATAAATATTATAATTTGTTTGCTTTAAAGGTATGATGAATGATGATTGCATTTAAATTATTTCTATTACCATCATCATCCATTCAAAAACCATTTTTTAACTTGTAATTCAACTTCTGGATTATTTTGCTATTTTTGATTATTCACGATGTCTAGGATAATTTTTTATTCTTTTCTCAAGTTATATTGACTGAATACTAAAAATATTTTATATTGATTTTTTTAGCAATTCTTTGATGTATTTCCTTATTTAGGTTTAACCTTTCTTCACTGTAATTTTTTCTGTTTTGAAAAGCATGTTATTTCTTTTGTAATTTTGTGTAGAATTAAGATTTTAAGAATTAGATGATGATATTTAATTGTTCCTTAAGTAGATCCATTCTTTTTACATGAGTGATATTTTCTTTTCTTGAAAGCTCTAGCTATTAAAAACAATCTTTCTTGTAGAATTAATTATTGGATAAAATGAGTTATAGTCCACTTTTAGTTTGCTTTTTTCAAAGTTAACTTCTAGAAATAGTTTGTTATTTCTCTTTTCATTAATATTAGTTTTTATTTTTCCTTACTTATAATTCACAACTAAATCTAAAAAAATATCAAACCTACACTAAAGCTCATTGAAAGGTTTCTAGGCCATAAATTTAGATGACTATTCCATTTTAAATAGGGAAGAGTACAATTGAGCCTGTTCCTTGGATTTAATCCCCATTGTTGAGTATTAGGAATTAATTCTCCTCAACAGGTTGCAGATGAGGTTTCCAAGTACAATAAAATGAGGAGGTAGAATGAACAAGACAAGTGAGAGGCTAAAAAGAAAAAAGAAAAAGAGAAAAAAATCAAGAGGAGACTTTAAGGTGGATATTAAAAAGGTCACATCTGAATCTAGCATACCTAGTGGGCTGAGAGATATTACCCTTTTGTTTGTTTCCCCTTCTCCCTCCAAGTTTTCCCAAATTATTTCCCTCGTCATACCAAGTGGGGTGCCCAATATGCTTAGTGGTGGTACTTCTGACACCACAAGCCAACAATTCTCATGTTTGGACAAATCCATAACTAGTGTGATCACTTGGATATAATGATGGAAGAAAAGAGGAGGAAAGAAAACAAGGATACACTCACTACATTGGTTTCTTTGGAGGCTACTACTTAACCTAGGTTCCTCCTATGTTTGATGAAAAATCAAGCCAATATACCATGACTACCTTAGAGCTCAAAGCTTTGTTAGAAGAGTGAGATGAATTTGAGTAAATTGACCTCTCAGTGGGTTTGTTGGGATTTATTTCCCTGGTCATGTTCTTTTTCTTGGATTTGATTTTTTAGATTTAGATTTTTTTCTCTTAATTTCCATATAGATAATCTTGTGTATAAATTGTTATAAAAAAGGAACACATTAACAAAATTAGAATAAAGATAGATGTTCTAGAATGAGTAAATTATTCAAATGTATTATGGTATCTATTCTCAATGTAGAAATCAACATCAGGATAACAAAATATAGCCTAGGCATGCAAAAAATGTAATCAAATTTGAATAGAGGCACATCCTAATTTCAATCATGTCCTTTGCTAAAGGTTTAATAGATTCCATGCTCTAAATGATTAAATGTGGACTTTCAAACTTGGAAACCTTGTATAAGTTAGGATTCAAACTAAGAAAATAATAGAAGGACAAGTCTAAAGGATTAACATTGATTGACAAGAAGATTGTCGGAATTGCCACCAAATCAATTTTGTAAGCTCATATGATTTGAATTGACACGAATGGGTTTAGTGAAGAGGGTTATCAATTTGAAGACCAATAATTGAGGGAAGAAAATAGTATTTTCATATGAGGAATAACTTTCAAGCTTAGCCTTCACTTAACTTCTCTCTAACAAGACATATTATAGTGAATTTTAAAAATGGGTTAAAGATATACAAAGATAATGCATATAGTAGTATTGCTTGGAATGCCCGCTTAGTAGACATGGTGAAAAATTTAGCCAAATGTGTAGAGGATGTATGATATATAAGAATGTTAAAGAAACTCTAACAATAGATATTAGTTAGCAAGCTTGATCTATTACATTGGCTTTTGTTTTTTTATTCATTCCAAAACAATTTGAAAGGTATTGTGTATCCATTCAAATGTTATATGATTTAAAGACTATGGGTGTTGAGGTTACACTGAATTTAAAAGTGGGAATATAAATATATTATAGAAGGATAGTAAAATATTTTTCATATTTAAATGGGCATGGGTGCATTAATTATGGATTGATTCAAATATCATGCATAGATTTCAACATGAAATACCAATGTTTGAATTAGAAGGGGAATCCAACATGCCATTAGGAAGGTTTGAAAGATTCTATATTTGGATTTCTAAGACCCCTCGATGAATCAAGGGGGGTCTTTGAAGGATTCCCACAACAAACTTTTGAATTGTCTTGATTTTCCATCGGGTCATTTCAAGGATGTTACGTTTGAAATGTTATAGAAAAGTGCATTTTCATTATTTAATGGGTGATTAATATAAAAAAAATTGGGGTTTACGCTTTAAAATTTCATAAGAAATATTAAAAAAGTTACTAAAAATGTCCTTTCATCAGAGGTAGCATTGAACTTACCAAGTTTGTCATCATTATTCTTGATGTAGCACTTGTTGCCAAACACTTTGAATTGATTTCTTGTGGTCGGTTTTCCATATCAAAGTTCATAAGGGGACTTCTCATAGTTGGTTTGTTGTATCTATTTCTTGAAGACAATTTTTGGCTAGGAATATGTGCCAAGAATTCAACTAAACCTGCTTTAGGTTCAATCTAGCCCTTGAACCAGAGGGGATCCCTCAAATGATACGAGGCTAATTGATTGTTCATGGAAATGAATAGTAGCCTTTGTTGCTAGTGGGTTGAACTCATTGCTTTAGGGAAATGACCTCTCTCTCCAAAGGTTTAACCAAAGTGCTAACATTCAATACGACATAATAGAACAACTTGAAAGATGAGAATGGATGACTTAAGAAGATATTAGATAATACATATACCCATAATGAATATTGATATTATCTAATAAGAATAGAAAGCGTGGAGAAAATCATTCAACAACTTAACAACAATATAGATAGGAATTGCACAGAAGGCAACAATCTATAAGTGCACAAGGACTAATACAAACAAACAATTAATTTAGTCTAACTCAGTAATGAATATAACTTTGTCAGGGGATTTAAAGGAGGATGATATTCAGCCTAGCCTCTCCTTATGATCCACACAACTTCAAATGTACGAAGAAATGATTACGAAACCACATGAAATTACTCACATAGTAGACAAGTTTGATCTAAATCTAAAACTAGAACCCTCTGATTTACTTTGAAATATTTATAAAATATAAGTTTTTAGATCAAAAGCCAACCCCTACTATATTGAAATTGAAGAATATATAGAAAAATATATTATTGATGTTGTTACAAACTTTGAGGAATAAACATCTAATAATTAAACTAAAAATAAAATCAATCCTAAAATAATGTCAAGAAATCTGGAGTTGCTCCTTTGATTTTTGATCCTTTGCCTGGAAATCTGAATTTGATGAAGTTGTTTCCTGAAAATATGTCAACTTCCCTTTAAATGATTGAAGCTCTGTCACCTATGCTAACCTACTTTTTACTATGCCTATTGATCCTTTGCCTTGAAAATATTTTTTTTACCACCTGTCAAAATGTGATTTATCATAAAAATGAATAAAAATGTATTTTCTCTTTTCTGATCTTTTTCTCATCCTAGAATATGTCATGAAAATAAAATCAGGCTTTCTTGTGTATATGTTTCACAAAAAAATTGAATTCATTAGAATGTCTTCCTCATCAATGTAAGGATATACCTTAAGCATGTGAAGGCAAGCAAATGTTGCTCATTAGGATCAATCCTTGGTTTTACATTGAGTTGAGTTTTTATGCTGCCTGCAGTCGGTCCATTGCAACATTTTTTGACAGGAGTGTTGTGCCAAGCGAGGAGCAACAATCTCTAGTTCTAGTTCTATTCTATTCACTACATGAACAAGAACATGAACAACTACATGAACAGGAACCTGGTGGCTTCAGAGCTTTCATTATGAAACAATTTTTTTGCTTTTGTTTTTGTTTGTTACTGTCATTTTCTATTGCAGACATTGAAGTGGTCGGTCTGTGGCAGTATTAACGCTGCGAAAGCTTTTTTTCTAAGGTAACCATTAGGTGGATGTGGCCGTAGCATTTTGAACCCCCGAACTGTGCTTGGAGACGACTCTAGATTGAGCGGGGATGAAGGCAAGGGCGTTAGGCTAACATAGTTAAGGGAATAACAGTCGAAAAGAAGTCAAAAACTAAAATAACAAGGTGCGCCAAATGCTTGTGGATGGTTGTGCGCTGAATGCTTCCAGAGACGAAATCTTTCTGCATGTGATTTACGAGAAAAAGTGATTCACAGGGTTATGCAGGCTTCCAAAAAATGCCACCACCAAAGGGGTTTTCGAGGATCTTGCTACAGTAGAAACTACCCATCATTTCGATAATACCAGGGATTCAGGACTTCAAAATGGAAAACAATGGCAAGGAAATCTCAGATTTTGTGGAAACAAATCACTTAGGCCAAGTCAAAATTACTTCAGCAAACAAAACAGGGAAGTGGATTTGGGTAAATGCAAAACAATATCGGGGCATTTTAAAGTGCATATTTGCTCTCTTTAAATGGGAACACAAAAGAAGAAGAAAACAATCCCATAAAAAGAAAACAAATAAGAGCAACAAAAATAAGAGTAGCAAAAATAAAGAAGAGGCACCCATTTATAGTTCCACATGTACACCTCTTACTTGGTCGTCAGATCTCTATGTCCAGGAACTAATGAAGGCCAGGGCAACGCTGGAAATTTTGGAAGCCAAAGAGCAAGAAAGGGACCACAAAATTTTAGATATTACACTTGCAAATCAATCTTTAATGGAAGGTAATAGGAACTTAAAAGAACAAGTAACAATGCTACAAGAGGCTTTAGAGTCAGGAAAACAAGAACGGGAAAACATGAAGAAAACATGGCAAACCATGAAAGAATCAATGGAAACAAACAAGGAAGTGATAATTTATAAAGCAAATCAGGTGGGTACACAAATATCTCAGCAGGTATTCATTTCCAGAAAAAAGGAAAAAGAGATCAGGACACTAATGATTACATAAGGATGGAAGAAAAAGAAGATGAAGTGCTTGTAGAGCACATGAAAGAGAACAAAAAGACAAAAAATATAGGGAAACAAACTTTATTTTAAGAGGAATAAGTGACTATGGAAAAAATGAAAGCACTCTCAATTTGACAAGAGACTTTTTAAAAGAGAAATTACATTGGAGAGGGAAAATTTGTCAAGCAAGAAGGGTGGGAAAAATATGTGAAGAGAGGCCTCGACCCATAAAAGTCATCATGGCAAGTGTGCAAGACAAACACTATCTTTTAAGCAAAAAGAAACTCTTGAAAGGCTCACACTTCTTCTTAGATGAAGATCTAACTAGCAAACAACAAGAGGAGAGAAGAAAAGAAGTGGAGAAAATTAGAGCAACAAGAAATGAAGGGAAAAGAGCATGGTTGTACAATGGTAAAGCAGTTATTGCAATGTTTGGGCCTCATGACAAAGCAGGGCAACAATTTGGCAGTAAAGAAAAAACAATTAATTCTATAATAGGGAGGAAAAAAACAAGATCGACGTGGATGAAAAGAGGTGAAGACTCAAATTTGAGTCTTATGTGCCAAGCCACGTAGCAATCAAATCCTACCCAGGTCTACCTAAGTTTAGTTTGTTGGAACTGTAAAGGTTACCCTTGGAGGAGGGGACTTGGGATAGGGCCTATTGCAGAAGGTAGAGACATAATTTGTCTCACAGAAACCCATGAACATGATGGTTGTAAAGCTCGTATGTTTGATGGTTATTTGAAATTAGCAGTTTGGAACGAGGCAACATAAATGGAAAAGGGTATGGGGGAATACTGGTTTTAGTGAAAGAAAAAGAAGTTCGTCACATTCAGTTTATGAAAGAAGATACAAATAAATAATATTTATGGTTCAAAATACTAGAGAATAAGAACCACATAAGAATTGTAGCATGCTATTTTGCACCTCAAGTCTCAAAAACTTACAAAAATAAGGGGTTCGATAGAAAAGACCCTTATGCAACTTTAAAGAAAGATATTGTTGTATATTCTCAGCAGTGAGAACTTATTTTAGTGGGAGATTTCAATGCTAGAACAACAAATCAACATGCTAGTATTTTTTGTTGCAAAGAGGATCACAATCCTATTTGGCTCATTGAAGAGGAGAATCCCCAATGGTTGAGATGCTCAAAAAATGACAAAGTTAACAATCATTTTGGAGAGGAGTTGTTCACGTTGTGTGGTTATTGCAACTTAATTATCTGAAATGGTCTAGATAAATGGAAAAAGTCTAGGAAGTTCACTTGCAACACATACAATGGGGCAAGTGTTGTTGACTACGTTATTTGTTCACAAGGCTTGATAGAAAGGATAGATGAAGTTAAGATTTGCAAGCATATGTGGGACTTAAAATAAGATCATAACCTAATTTATATAAAGCTGTCTTGGTTAGAAGAAATTCAGCATAGGAGGAAAACCCAATGTTCTCGACAATCGATATCAAAGGGGAAAAATTCTTCTAACAAAAGAAAATTGCACTATCTTCAAAACAATGTTGGAGAGATCAATTTAGAAAGGGAAGAGTGGTTCCCAAAGCCTCAATAGTCATGAGTTAAGAAATATAATTTAGAGTGCACTTGAGAAGTGCAAAAGAGCAAAAAATAGGAAATCTGAATCAAATTGTTTTCCTATAAATGCTTGGTCCGATGAGGAATGCAAAATGGAAAGGAAAACCTTGAAAAAGGCAGGCGAGGAGAATATGAATTTAAAGTTATATAAACATATTTAAAAAAAGAAAAAATACGAATTCATGCAAACAAGGCGAGAAGAGTTAATATATCTAGGAAAGAATCACCTAAAGTGGTTTTGGCAGGAACTTCAACAAAGGAAGAAGAAAATTGAAAATAATATTACAACTAATCAATGGTTTGACTATGCAAGACAACTCTATGAGAAATAATCAGAGGAGAAGCCTCCTCCCAGGATCAACACAACCACAACACTTTTCACATTACATGAAGTAGAGACAAGAATTAAGAAGTTGAAAATAGGAAAGGCAAAGGACTTGGTTGAACTTCAACCAGAATATCTAAAGTGGGGAATGAACATTCTTGCATTGTACATCATAGAAATATTCAACAACGTCATTCAACGAGGATTCCCAAGAGATTGGAAAACTAGTCTTACAATAACTCTTCTTAAAAGTGGAGACATTAATAATCCTCCCAACTATAGAACCATTATGATCAATCCTTTGTTTGCAAAACTCTTCAATAGCATGGTGGAAAATAAAATCAGTAAGTGGCAGAAGTCAAAGAAAATAGGACAAAGGGCGAGTAGTTTTTATGACGAAACATTCTAAAGTAGATCATGATATCACGCTGAGACGCATTATAGAAAAGGTTGGGGAGGGCAAAAAAGAAGTATTTTGCTGCTTTGTTAACTTCAAAAAGGAATTTGACACGACCCCTAGAGATAAGTTGTGGAGTAGAATGGAAGAACTTGAAATTCCTTTGCATTATAGAGTTGTTGTCCATAGGCTTTATGAAGAGGTGAAAGTCAAAATTAGAACTTCAATAGGGATTTAAGAAAGCTTTAGAAGTGACAATGGAGTCAAGCAAGGTTTCCCTTTATCCCCCACTCTTTTTGGTCTATATATTGATAAATTGGAAGAGTGGCTAAATCTGCAAGGTGGGGATGGTGTTCGATTGGGGGAGTTTGTGATAAAGCTTCTTTTATATGCTGATGACCTTGTATTGATTGCTAAATCGGCCCAGGGATTGCAAATGCACCTATATGCCCTTGAGCATTTTTATAAAGCAGTGGGGATGCAAGTCAATACCAACAAGACCAAAATAATGATTTTCTCAAATAAAAACAAGCAGAGTCAGCATACGTTCTTCTTTGAAAGCAACATTCTTGAAGAAGTAAAGGAATACACGTACCTCAGGATTGATTTCAACAACAAGCTTAATTGGGAGCTCTGCAGAAATAAGAGAATTTTAGGAGGGTGGAAAGCATTATATACTCTTCAAAACAGATGTAGGGAGGCGAAGTTATGGGATTGGAAAACAATTAAAGTTATTTTTGGGCTCCTAGTTTGTCCAGTGATATTATATGGGTGTGAATTGTGGGCTAGCAACATCCCGGTCTCAAAATGGAAGCCAATTGAGAAAATCCAAAAACGCTTGATCATGAACAAGTTTAAAATTAAAAAAAAAATCGGTTTCTTATGAGATAATGCTGAGGGAAACAGGAGCAACTTCCATTGAAGCAATTGTTATGGTGCGTCTCATAAGGTATCTTCAGAGAATTGAGCAAATGGGAGAAGGTAGATGGCCTAAAGTTATCTTCAATGAAGGAATGAGTGAAAGAAATAAATCATGGATGAGACAAAACAACAAATGGATGCAAAAATGGAATATTTACATCAATGCATGCCCCACAAATAGCAAGGATTTGAAGACTTATGTTATGAAGAAGTTTCATAAGCATATATGGGGAAAAGAGTTGGGTAGAAAGAAGAAGTATTGTGTTCAAGAATTCAACCCCACGTGTGATCTCCAACAAAAAGAGTACAATGGAGTTAGCATTCCATGGAGAGCAAAGATTCTTATTGCTCAATTCAGAACTAACTTGCATCAATTACGGTGCAAAAAATGTCAGTGGAAAAGACCTAAAGAAGCTTGGGAAGAGCGGGTGTGTACTTTTTGCACTTCTGGGACAGTGGAATCAGAAAAACATTTCATTTGGAATGTGATGCTTTCGGAGACATCAGAGATAGTTACAACAACATGTTAACTTCGGTTCCTTGGCAATGTATTTTTAGCGAGGGTACTGTTAGAAGGTTGGATCAGCTCATCATTAATTTGAATAATAAGAGGATTGAATTGCAAAAGGCAAAAAGCATGGAAGCTAGTGGTCCCGTAGACTATAACTAGCCTCATGGATGTTAAAATTTCTTTCATTCATTCTCTTATTGTACCCATTTCTATTTAAAGAAGGAAAATCATTTTCACTAGCCACAAGAACGCAAGCATCCCAAATTGCATTCAAAAACTGCCAAACAAGACTCTCTGGATCTGCCGTTGCTTCAGGGAACCCTTCCTTTCTCTTTGCGAAGATCTATTTTCTCCTGGAAGAATCAAACCTACATATGTTGAATCAGCTGATTTGAATTGTCTCCAATCACTAAGGTGTATGCAATTTTGAACTATAGTGTCTTCTTCCTCTGTTATCTAAGCGACACAAGTGTTGTCATGTTGTTATATGAGGGTCCAAGAGAAGTAGGCACAGTTGTAGATGTAAGAGGTTGTGGCCGATGCCCTTTTTCAAACACTAATCTACTTGCAATTATTAGGATGTATCAGATTATAAGTAGTACTTTGTTATGGTCCATCCATTGCCTATTCTACTCTTCTAGGAACAAACCCCCCTGAGCAGATTCAATCACTGTTGCTATTTCCTTTAAATGCACTGTAATGGTTGTCACGAAACCTGAATAAATCTTCTCTACATATTTGTGAAGCACCATAATATATATATTCCTGTACAACTCTTAATATCAGACTTCGCATATCTATCACCTTTGTAAAATTGTTTCATTTTCAATTAACTTTGCTCCAGCACAAAGGAAACCCTATCCTAGAGGGAAATATGGCACAATTCCAATGCCTAGCTCCATGCAAATTGGAATAATCTCTTACTCTACATCCCAGTCCACAAAGACCACACGAGTTCTTCGAATTGTTGATGCTGAAGCCTTAGAAAGTCAAATGTATTTTATTTTCCCTCCAAAAATTAGTCTTTTCATTTCTCCATGTTGAGATTTTTGGTTTTAATAAAATAGGCAAAAATCTTAGTAGGTGACAACAATAAGATTGAGTTGCTATATTAGCTTTATTTTGTTGGGAGAGAGTTAACGCAACCTATATCTATTGTAAGAGGATTTATGAGGCAGTTAGATTCTCTTGGCTATAAAACAGGTGTCCATACGGATTGGTGTTAGTGTGAGCGTTTGAGAGGAAATTGATTTTCTTGTAATCTCCTGTTTTGATAATAAAGATTGCCGATGCCTATGTTTGGTGGACGTAGCCCAGAATGGTTGGGTGAACCACGTTAAAACTCCTGTGTCTTTTGTATGATTGTATAAGTTGCTGTTTGTATTGTTTTTTAGCTGCGCACTGATTGATCCAACAAGTGGTATCAGAGCGAGTTGGAGGAGGCTGGAGGAGCGTTGAAGTTAGCGTGGCTGTCTATGAACTGCGCAAATGATGTTCTATGAACTGCGCACCCAAAAATAAATCTGAGAACAGTCAACGCATCAACAACACATGGGTCAACACATGACCGAACCATTGCTGCGTGGATTAAACATACCTGCGGTGGATTAAACATACTTGCGCATGCCAAAGCAATTTTTTTTAAACTGGTGCGTATTACTGTGCATAGACCGTGTGCGTATGGCTTGAGGGTGAATATACAGCTGCTGGTGCGTATGAATGTGCATAGACCGTGTGCGTATGGCTTGAGGGTGAATATACATATGCTGGTGCGTATTAATTGCCAGAACACGCAGATGCCAGATGCGTATTGTATTCATTTGTGGCGGTAGCGTATCGCTGTTTTGAGTTTTTTTTTGGGATTGGCGCAGATTATGGTCAAACAGTAGCGCCAACAAACAGAAAGGCACCGATAAAGTTTTATTAAGTGCGCCAATTTTCAAATCAGCGCGGATCCGCAATTAAAAAGCGCACCATTTTTGTAACTCTTAAGCGTTTTTGCTACCTGTGCGGATTTGCTGGAGTGATGAGAGCACCAACGCGCCAACGATTACGTTGGTAAAAAATTGCAATTGTTTTTTGGGTTTTTTACTGTAATTTGCATAGCAAAAAGTTTTTTTTAAGCAAAGACAGTGTAATATAAGGCATAGGCGGCTTGTATATTTATTAACTTCTTTTATTTAAAAGTTGGATTTGGAGATTGTTTGTTTTTAAACGAGATGGCGAAAACTCAGAGTGCCCGGTTTGAAATTGAGAAGTTTAACGACAAAAACAATTTCGAGATCTGGAAGGTAAAGATGCATGATCTGCTTGTACAACAAGGCGTGGCGAAGGCGTTGTTGGGCAGATCCAAACTGCCTTACCCCGTGACAGATGATGAATGGAATGAATTGGATGGAAGAGCCTTGAGCGGTATTCGATTGTGTTTGGCTGATGATGTTTTATTTAACATCGTGTCAGAGAAGACTGCTGCTGGTTTGTGGACGAAGTTGGAGAAGTTGTATATGACAAAATCCTTGACAAATCGGGTTCTCCTGAAGCGACAACTATACAGTTTGCAAATGAAGGAAGGTACTTCCATTACTGATCATTTGAATGTTTTTAATACTCTAATGGTGCAATTAGAAATCATAGAAGTAAAATTTGAATCCGAGGATAAAGCGATAACTTTATTGTGCTCGTTGCCCGAGTCGTGGGATCATTTTGTTACTTCTATAAGTCTTAGTCCATATGAAACCATTGAATTTGATGATGTCGTCGGAGCTTTGTTGTCCGAGGAGACTAGGAAGCGGTCGAATGCTAACACCTCTACATCAGAGGCAATGATGGCTAGAGGTTGTTCTAGAGAAAGACGCTCTGGTAAGCGCAGCGATTCGCGTTCAAAGTCAAAAGGGAAGAAGAGTAAAGTAAAGTGCTGGTTCTACGGCAAATCGGGGCATTTGAAGAAGGATTGCTGGAAGTGACAACAAACTTCTAAAGAAGCTTCATCGACAGAGAAGAAGGAAGCAAATACGACCGATACAGGTTCGGCATCTAGTTCAGGTATGAGCGACGAAGCCTTATCAGTTAATTTGTCAAATCATGATCAACATTGGTTGTTAGATTCTGGTGCATCAAACCACATGTGTATTCATAGAGAATGGTTTAAGACATATAGATCAGTTAATGATGGAGTCGTGTACATGGGTGATGATGTCACATCTAATATTGTGGGAATAGGGAGTATACAGTTGCAAATGTTTGATGGGACAACCAAAATGTTAACTGATGTAAGACATGTACCAGATTTAAGGAAAAGTCTAATTTCACTGGGGGCACTTGACACAAATGGATATAAAACTGTAATTCAAGGTGGAGTAATGAAAATTTACAAAGGTATTTTACTAGTAATGAAGGCTAAGAAAGTAGGAAATCTGTTTCAGTTAGAAGGAAGAACATGGTCAGTTCATGTGTCTACGGTGTCTGAACATGACAGTAGTTCCATTCGCCTATGGCATCAAAGGTTGGGCCATATGAGCGAAAGAGGGTTAAAGATTTTGGCTGATCGCAAGTTACTTCCTAATCTAAGGTCTGGAAAGTTAGATTTCTGTAAACATTGTCTGTTTGGCAAACAAAGTAAACAAAAGTTTAAAACAGGCAAACATACTAGTAAAGGAATACTTGATTATATCCATTAAGATGTTTTGGGTCCAACACCTACAACCTCGTATGGTGGCTCGTCATATTTTGTATCGTTTATTGATGACTTTTCTAGGAAAGTTTGGGTCTACATGTTGAAAAGGAAGTCTGATGTTTTTACAATTTTCAAGCAGTTTAGAGCATTGGTAGAAAACATCACTGGTAGAACTATAAAATGTTTAAGAACTGAAAATGGTGGTGAGTTTACTTCCAAGGAGTTTGACAACTATTGCAAGGATGCAGGGATCGAGAGACATAAGAATATTGTTTATACTCCTCAGCAAAATGGAGTTGCTGAACGCATGAATATGACTCTTTTGGAGAGAGCAAGGAGTATGCTGAGTAAAGCTGGTTTGCAGAAGGAGTTGTGGACAGAAGCGGTGGCTACAGCTTGTTATGTGATAAATCGGTCACCATCGACAGCGATAAGTTGCAAGATTCCTCAAGAGGTATGGAAAGGTCACCCTTGTGATTATTCTAAACTCGGAGTGTTTGGTTGTGATGCATATGCTCTAGTACCTAAACATCAGCGAACTAAATTTGATCCGAAATCAAAGAGGTATATCTTTGTTGGGTATGGTGATGGAACAAAGGGATTTAGATTGTGGGATCCTACTACCCGAAAAATCATCATCAACAGAGATGTAAAGTTTGATGAATCCTCTCTTGTACAGTTAGATGTAGATAATAAATTGAAACAGGATGATGTATCTGATTTTCAGCACATTCAGTTTGACAACACTTCTAATGATAGTCATGATGACCATAGTTCAGATTCTAGTCATGAACAGGTTTCAGAATCAGATTATGAACATGGTTTAGATGTAGGTCATGAACAGGTCTCAGATGGTGATAATGAAGAAGTTCCTACAGATGGTAGTCAACCAATTGTGGAAGCACCAGAAACATCTTTAAGGAGGTCTACAAGAATCAAATTCCCTCCTATAAGGTATGATGATTATGTTACTTCAGTTGCTTTGACCGCTAACGATGATGAACCTTTGTGTTATCAGGAAGTTGTAGAAGGTTCAAAGAGTGGCAAATGGAAAGCATCCATGAAGGAAGAAATGATGGCCTTAGGTAAGAATGGCACATGGGATCTAGTTGAACTTCCCAAAGGCAGGAAAACTGTGGGATGTAAATGGGTTTTCAAGGTGAAACAGGGTGTGAATGATACAAAGGACAGATACAAAGCGAGGCTGGTTGCAAAAGGGTTTTCTCAGAAATCAGGCATAGACTTTCATGAGATATTTTCACCAGTTGTTAAAATAGTTTCAATTAGAATTGTGTTAGCGTTAGTTACTTTTCTTGATTTAGAATGACAACAACTAGATGTTAAGACTGCATTTTTACATGGAGATTTAGATGAGGAAATTTATATGGAACAACCGGAAGGGTTTGTTCAGCATCGCAATAAGAAATTTGTCTGCAGGCTCAAGAAGTCATTGTATGGTCTGAAGCAGTCACCTCGACAGTGGTACAAGAAATTTGATTCTTTCATGTTGAGTCAAAAATATATAAGAAGTGAATATGATCATTGTGTTTACTTTAAGCAGTTAAGTAATGGCATGTTCATTATCTTAGTGTTGTATGTTGACGATATGCTTTTAGCAAGCAAAAGCATTGAAGAAATCAACAGGTTAAAGACTCAGATGGCAAGGACATTTGATATGAAAGATCTAGGAGCAACAAGACAGATTTTGGGCATGGAGATTTTCAGAGACAGGAGCAATGGTAAGCTGTGGCTATCACAACAAAAGTATATTGAGAAAATACTTGTGAGGTTTGGTATGAACAATGTGAAGCCTGTGTCAGTCCCTTTAGCTTCCCATTTTAAGCTTTCTTCCAGTTTATGTCCTAATACAGATGAAGAAAAGGAATATATGTCTCGAATTCCATATGCCAATGTAGTAGGATGTTTGATGTATGCGATGGTTTGTACTCGACCAGATATTTCACATGCAGTTGGGGTTGTCAGCAGGTATATGGCAAATCCAGGTAAAGAACACTGGTCAGCAGTGAAATGGGTGCTTCGGTATTTGAGAGGCACAAGTAGTTATTGTATCACTTACAATAAGAGTAGTGAATTTGTTTGCGGGTATGTTGATTCTGATTTTGCAGGTGATTTGGATAAGAGAAGGTCAAATTCAGGGTATGTTTTTACTCTTGTAGGTGGAGCTATTAGCTGGATGTTGAAGCTACAGAACATTGTTGCTTTATCCACTACTGAAGCAGAATACATTGCTGCTTCGCATGCTTGCAAAGAAGCGGTTTGGCTGAAAGGTTTGCTTGGTGAATTTGGTAGGTTACAGGACAACATCAAGTTACTTTGTGATAGTCAAAGTGCAATACATTTGGCTAAGAATCCGGCCTATCACAGTAAATCAAAGCATATACCAATAAAGTACCATTTTGTAAGACAGGTTATCACTGAAAGGGGAGTCTCTCTTGAAAAGGTGCATACAAAGGAAAACTATGCAGACATGTTCACGAAACCAGTTTTTTTAGAGAAGCTGCGTTGGTGTTTGGCTTCTCTTGGCTTGTAGAAAAAAAAAAAGTAATAAAGAAACAGGGCATCAGGCTAATTGTTGTCAAGGTGGAGATTGTTGAGATTTTCGGTTTTAATAAAATAGGCAAAAATCTCAGTAGGTGACAACAATAATATTGAGTTGCTATATTAGCTCTATTTTGTTGGGAGAGAGTTAATGCAGCCTATATCTGTTGTAAGAGGATTTATGAGGCAGTTAGATTCTCTTGGCTATAAAAGAGGTGTCCATACGGATTGGTGTTAGTGTGAGCGTTTGAGAGGAAATTGATTCTCATGTAATCTCCTGTTTTGATAATAAAGATTGCCGATGCCTATGTTTGGTGGACGTAGCCCAGAATGGTTGGGTGAACCACGTTAAAACTCCTGTGTCTTTTGTATGATTGCATAAGCTGCTGTTTGTATTGTTTTTTAGCTGCGCACTGATTGATCCAACACTCCAACTGTGACTTTAGGGACTCTAGTGTCAATACCATGTTGATAATAAAGATCAATTTAGTGGACATCCAGTCTCTTCAAGCTTGCCTCGCAACGAGCACGAACATAATCTGGAACCCCTCTAACCTCTCGTTTTCATTCTGGATGTAGCCATTTGAACACCCATTAACTTTAGCATGCAAGATCCCATCTTTGAATAGGCAGAATATGGGCCACGCCCCACCAATGGATTATGTTTTTATCACTTTCTGGAGATGATTTCTTTCCTCTGTTGGCTAGGATATCCATGAGTTTGACAAAATGAGACTAAAAAAACCAGAACATACAACAGAGCTATTTTCTATCATGTCGAATAAGGGAAACTACTTCATATTGCACGTGTAGAAACACCTCCGCGTGCACCTCTAGTATATTCAACACTTCCGCTGACATTATAACTGTGGTATTCATAAAAACTGTAAGCAAAATGCGGAGGGGGCATGTAGTGGTTTTGGAAAGCCATAGTCTAACCGAACTTATTTTTCCCGGAAAATTTGATAAAATTTGAATGGATTTTTGTAAATTCAAGTTATAGCTATTAAATTTTAATATTTTGGGTGTTTTAGAGGTTTTTGATGGCATTGAATCTATTTCCACTATCAAAAACATAATTCAAACATTGCTACTGCAAAAATATTAAATTTTTTGGCCCAAATTCTGACCAATTTTAACGGTATGTCCAGACAATTCGGTAAGTCCAGATAATTCCTCCGTAGACAACGCTGGAAAGAACAAAGGTCCCCTGCTATTAACTTGTTTAGCCACTTATTAAAAAGTGGTTTGGACCAAACAAAAAATCCTGGAATGCCCTACCCCTCCATTAAACGTCGAGCATGTGGGGGCTGCGCGTTTGAACTACAACCTGATAGGCACAGAGTGTAACAACAACATTACTAATTTATAGACATTACTCAATCACAAAAATCAAACAATAGAAGAGATAAATTGAATAATGGGAGAACAGAAATCATTTCACATTACACACACAGAGGCTTCGGCACTTGGCTTGCCTTGTTCAGGCTGAGAAAATACAAATTTATAGAGGCTGAAAGAGGATCTAGAATCTTGCATGTGATTCAGATGAAGATCTAAAAATTAATGGCGGTGTGGTAGGTTTGGCGCAAGTGTGGCAGTGATGGCTGGGATGACAGAGTGTTGGGGAGTCCGTGTCGGCATTAGCACAGTGTGCATCGGTTTGGCTTCACACTTAACATGCTCCCACTTGAAGCCAAATAAGAGTCATGAATCAAGGCACAACCAGTGCTACCATGCCTCTACATAACTCATGTTTATTTCTTGGTAGAATCTTAGTGAGCATATCAGCAAGGTTCCTATCTGTATGGATATTTTCCAAGGATAACTTTTCTTCTTCCAACACATGCTGGATCCAATGGTACCTTAAGTCTTTGAGTGAAATGTTGGGTTTTCGCCAAGTGAATGACACTCTGACTATCACAATATAGCACATATTTGTCCTGCTTTCTTCATATCTCTCCTAAGAATCGCTGCATCCACAACATCTCTTTACAAGCTTCTTTTGCAGCTATGTACTCTGCTTCTGTTGTAGAGAGAACTACTATTCTTTGTAGCCTTGACACCCAAGATACTGTTGCACCTGCAAATGTATACAAATAACCTGTAGTGGACTTTCTAGTGTCCATATCTCCAGCCATATCTGCATCTGTGAATCCTTCAAGCACAGTCTCATTATGACCAAAACATAAACAATAATGACTAGTACCCTTGAGATACCTCAAAATCCATTTTACCGCTTGCCAATGTTGTTTTCTTAGATTGGCGAGGAACCTGCTAACTACTCCTACTGAATATGCAATGTCTGGTCATGTACATACCATGGCATACATCAAGCTGCCAACTGCTGAAACATAAGGAATCTTTCTCATCTCTTCCTTCTCCTTGTCATCACTAGGACATAATTCAGTACTCAGTTTGAAGTGGGTTGCAAGGGGTGTACCAACTCGCTTGGCATCCTTCATATTAAACCTGTCAAGCACCTTCTTGATATATTTTTCTTGTGACATCCACAACCTTTTGTTTTTCCTGTCACGCATAATCCTCATGTCCAATATCTATTGTGCTGGTCCCAAATCCTTCATTGCAAATTTTCTCCCCAATTCTTTCTTCAACCTATTGATCTTATTCTCATCATGCCCAACAATCAACATGTCATCCACATATAACAATAATATGATATACTTTCCTTGATCACACCTCTTGATATAGACACAATGGTCGACTTCCAACCTGTGAAATCCATGTTCCAACATGAATGAATCAAATTTCTTGTGCCATTGTTGAGGTGCTTGTTTCACCCATAGAGACTCTTCTTCAACATGCAAACAAGGTTTTTTTTTCCTTTTTCTATGAAGTCTTCTGGCTGCTCCATATAAATTTCTTCCTCCTATTCACCATGAAGGAAAGCAGTTTTTACATCTAACTGTTCACATTCTAAGTCTAAAGTAGTGACAAGACCAAGAATGATTCTAATGGATGACATTTTAACAACAGGTGAGAAAATTTCAGTGAAGTCAATACCTTCTTTTTGGGCAAATCCTTTCACCACCAGCCTTGCTTTATACCTATCCTTCTTTTCGTCACCTTCATGCTTAATCCTGTAAACCCATTTGTTTTGTAGAGCCCTTCTTCCTTTTGGGAGATTTACCAACTCCCAAGTTTTATTTTCCAGCATAGAATTCATTTTTTCTTCCATTCTTTACTGTGCTCAACTTTACAAGCTTCTTGAAAATGATTAGGCTCACCTTCATTAGTCAACAAAATATAGTTTGAAGGAGGATACCTTTGTGAAGGCTTATGAGGCCTAGAAGATCTGCGAACCAACTGTGGTGGTGCATTATCAAGTTGAATCTCCTGTAAAGGTTCCTGCAAGATTCCTTCTTCTTGGCGTTCTTCATTTTCCACTTGTTGTTCTTCTTGCTCCTGAATTTACTTTTCATTTTCTTGCATTGGTGGGATGTTTTCCTGCTACTCTTCAAACCCGTCACTAACTTTCTTGATCTCCATCTCACCTACAGTCCTCTTAAACATTTCTGAATCATTAAATATAACATCCCTCCTTCTAATAATTTTATGTTTGACTGGATACCATAGACGATAACCAAATTCTTCATCCGCATATCATGGATTTATCATCTAGCTTAATTCCATTTTCTTTAGGTATATGTATAAATGCTTCACATCCAAGATTTTTAAGTGAGAATAATTCAAACTTCTTACCAGTCCAAACTTCTTCAGGGATACCACCATCCAACGCTGTAGTTGGAGATCTATTTTTAAGGTAGCAAGTGGTCCTGACTGCTTTAGCCCAATTTTTTTTCTCCAAACCAAAATTGGACAACATACTCCGTACCTTTTCCATAATGGTATGATTCATCCTTTCTGCGACACCATTCTGTTGAAGAGTACCAGGCACAATCTTCTCATGCTTTATGCCAAACCTGTTACAATATTCCTTGAATGCATTTGAGCAATATTCTCCACCATCATCTGTTTTCAAACACTTGAGCAATTTGTTAGTCTCTCTTTCAATAGCAACATGGATTTTTTTAAATATTCCAAACACTTCACTTTTACTTTTCATAGGATATACCCAAACCTTCCTGGATGCACCATCTATAAATGTTAAAAAATATGATGCTCATCCTAATGACTTGATGTTAACAGGTCCAAACACATATGAGTGTATCAATTCTAACACATTTTTATTTCTGTCATGGACACTTCTAAGGAATGAAACCCTTCTTCGTCTACCATATATACAAAGCTCATAAAGATCAAGATTGTAGGATTTCAAACCTGGCAATAATTTTTTACCAACAAGGATTTTAAAACCCTTCTCACTCATATGACCCAGGCGCTTATGCCACAGATCTGTTGAATTTCCTTCTTTTGTGATAGTAGCCAAATCTGATTTTCCTATCAGTGCCTTCAATGTGTATAATATTTCCATCTTGGGTCCTTTGGCCATGACCAATGCTCCTTTGCTAATTTTCCAACCTCCTTTTCCAAAGCTTGTGGAATAGCCTTCATCATCTAGTCATTGCATAGAGATCAAACTCATGCACATTTTGGTACATGCCTGACCTATTTCTACAATATATCTTGTCCATCCTTCATCTTGATTTGGACATCTCCCACTCCAAAAATACTGCAAAAGTGATTATTCCCCAAATGCACTCTACCATAATCACCAAGATTATATGCAACAAAAATATATTTGCATGGGGTTACATGGTGAGATGCCCCAGAGTCAAGGATCTAATCAAAGATACTGCTATATGTATATAAACATGCATCCTCTACTAAAACAGTAAAAAACACATCACCATCTGTGGCTACAACAGTAGTCTCACCTTCATTTGTTGGATGACTTGTAATTTGTACTGGTCGGCCTCTGATGCTTTTGTCCTTTCTTCTAGGATCAACATTCTTTCTTCATGTGCCCGGGTTTGCCACAATGAAAGTAGATGGTCCTGCCTCTCCTTGATTTTGATCGACCTCTCGATCTTGATCACCCTTGCTGGCCTCAATCCATTCTCCTATCACGATCAGCTAGAGTTATAGCTTCTCCTCCCTGGTTTTCCGCAATTGACTTGTGTCATAGCTCTTCATTCATTAAACTATTGTTGACATCATCAAACTTCAAGGTCCACGTCTTGATTTTTCTTCAACAACAATGATTTTTCCCGCGATCTCATTTTTTCTTCAACAACCATCCCTTTTCCCGTGATCTCATTTTTCCTTCAACAACCATCCTTTTCCCTGCGAATTTGTGCACAATTCAGGGAGGCGCCCAACAACTAGAGCATGGTCGGAGCAGAGTTCACTCACTGAGTGGCATTTTCTTCCGTTCTTGTTCAGACAGACAGAGATTGATGATTCAGGGAATAGGAATGGCTCCAGAGGTAATGACCAACATTTTTATCAACGCTATCGGAGGTAAGGCGATGGTAGTAAGCGGCTTACACAATGGATACTTGAACTTGGCTCTGATAGTAGTTGATAGACACAGAGTGTAACAACAACATTAATAATTCATAGACATTACTCAATCACAAACAATAGACAACAAAAGAAATAAATTGAATACCTGGAGAACATAAATCATTTCACATTCCACACATAGAGGCCTCGGCCCTTGGCTTGCCTTGTTCAGGATGAGAAAATACAAATTTTTAGAGGTTGAAGGAGGATCTAGAATCCTGCATGTGATTCAGATGAAGATCTAGAAATTAATGGCGGTGTGGTAGGTTCAGCGCGAGTGTGGCGGTGATGGCTGGGACGACAAAGTGTCGGGGAGTCGGTTCCGGCATTAGCACAGTGTGCGGCAATTTGGCTTCACACTTAATACAACCCTCGATTTGTTGCATCCACACTATTTACACAAACGACACACTAATATTAGGTGAAGGCATTAGGAAGACTATAAACTGAAATGTGCTTTCAAAATGGTCAATATTCCTTATCTAAATCAAAGGAGATCACTTATGGATAGATAAGGTTCTTTTTATTTGTTTTTCCTCTCTTGTATTTCTTTTTGGCAAGCCTCGTAGAACTAAAAAATTATCGAAAATAGACATTTTTACTCCTTGCTCAAATTTCACCTATTGCAAATCTCTGCTATTTGACACTAGTTCATTGTCATTATTTTCTAGAGTAATGTGCCAAAATCTACTGTTAGAAACATCTTTGATAATATGTTATTTAACACAAAATTGGTCATTCCACGTGTCTTGCTTGCTGCTAATAGTTCATATTCTTTTGGAAGTCAACAGGGCCTATTATCTCAACAATTTCATAGAATTTACCACTTGCATTTACCAAGAAAAATAGAAAGGAAAATTTTAAGATTTAAAATAGGTTTTCTAAAGAATATTATAAAATAATAAAATAAATTAGATTACCTCATCAAGTTAAAAAAAATAAAACATAAAAATATTTTTTCAACTCGTATTTTCAACTTATATCCCTGCGACTTTTATTCAAATTTCGAGTGGGAGCACTTGCTAGATGCATAATTTAATTTGCATCAAAGGAATACACATGTTTCACTTTCGATGGACCCTACTACATGAAAAATGTGAAATACATGAAATAACCTGATCACAATCACATTTTTTCCGGTATTTGACATTTTAAGTGTAGTAGGGTCCATCGAAAGTATGCAACATGGGTACTCCTTGGATGCAAAATTGAATTTTACATCCAACGAGTGCTCCTGCTCGAACTTTGAGGAAAATTGTAGGGAGATAAGTTGAAAATACGAGCTGAAAAATGTATTTTTTATATAATTTTTTTTTTTTTTTTTTACTCCAAAAATGGTGAATCATTCTCCATAGTTCACATTATCATATTGAATCCTATTGGTTCTTATAAAGTTTATTTTCATTGTACATTTTTGTTTTGAGGCCCGTTTCTTATCTCAAAATTTCTCTAATGCAAGACATCACCAGATTTTTCCATGGTTTCTCAGTGGGCAACATCCAATTCTATTTCCATTTGGTGTACTGACCCAAACACCATATTTGATGTTTTTATGAGCATTGTCTTCACTATAGGACTTAAAGAATTTTTGCATCTTTATATTTAGTGACAAATTCAAGACTATTATATTGTTCTTTCCTCTTGCACACCATCGTAATACTATTGTAGGGATTCCTCTTTTGCTAGAAGACAATTGTAATTTGGAAAAAAATTTACATGAAGAGGTGTCAATGCCTTCATGATGGTGTTTACTGGAATAACCAAATGGAACACTTCATAACAAGATACTTCCATTAGCAGATGCCAAACATGCATAGCACATTTCTCTCTTCATTATTGTCATATGTATATAGCCTAGATGTTCCATCTCTCATGCCACTTGGAGAAATCATTTCCTTATTATCCTTGAGTTGAAGGTTTGAACCACCTTTGACTGTGATAACTCAAGCATCATAAATATGCCATAGAAAAATCAACCCATTTGTATAGGTAATAAGAACTTTGCTGTAAGAAAAAGAGGGCTGTGGAAAAAACTCAAACTAAAAAAGAGGGAACATAATCAAAATCGTTTGATGCTTCTTGTATAATATGCATGGGAATATGATAGGGCATCTCAGAAAGTTCAGCCTCCTCTAATAATTTTAATTCTTCTATCCAATGTTGTCATGGATAAAGTTCATTGAAGTGAATTGAAAGATAAGAGTGATGATGTTGATGGAATTCCATAATGCACTGTTATGTGTGGATTCAAATGAGATGGCCTCAAACTCCCTTGTAGTAAACCAGACTAATGGACCTCTTGTTCATTGTGGAACCATGCATTTCTTTGTCCATAATCCACAATTACCATTCAAAGGTGTCATTGGTCTACTCAATAGATCTATGAATAGATTGTTGATGTAGCACTATGTGTTTTTGGAAGCGTAGATACTAATTGTGGAATCTGAATGAGCTCCACCACAAAGGGTAAAGAAAACAAGAGACTTAGGATCATCAAGACCATATCTCGTTGCCCTTCCTACTATTTTCTTTATCTCTTAGGCATCCATGCATACTGTATAAAGCCAATCATAACAAATCACTATAGAGGCTCACATTCAAGATACATCTAACTTATGATTTGATTATGAAATGACGATCAATATTATCTCTAATTTTCTATCGTTCCAAATTCCCCATTCTCTTTAAATGCAATATGCTCTCTTGCATTTTTTAACAACTTTAGTGTTTGCATTAATTCCAAAATGTGACAGATGACTTTTCTTCGAGGCATCACAAGAATGACTAAAATAGCCATGATCAAGGCTATGAAAATGAAGAAAATTCCAAAAAACAAATAAAAATAAGAATATGCCATTATGTTGGATCCTTCCAATGCCCAAAATAATGTGCGAGGTGAAAAAATGTTATTGGGTCATTTGTGTTACAACATGGTCTAAAACCAAGCTTTATTTTCAATATGACTACTGTATGAACAATTTCAGCCCAAAATATATTTAGATATTTCATCTAACATTGCTATTCCCATTTGTTATATTGACCTATTTTGTCTTTCAACCACATTGTTATGTTGTGGGGTGTTTGTAGTGATGAATTGTTTTCTTATTCCATGTTCTTCACAGTAATCATCGAACTCATTTGATGTATTGTATGATCTTAGACACTTTAATTTGCAAAAATTTTGGTTTTCATCCATTGGTTTAAAGATATTGAAAATTTCAAATGCTTCATACTTCTCCCTTAAAAACGCTACCCACCTAAGCCCGCTATAATAGTCAATGATAACATAAATTATCATTCACCAATTGGAGTCTCAATTTTGGAGGGTCCACATAGGTATGTCTGAAGCAATTGTAAGGGTCTGGTAGTTGAGTTTTCTTTGGTCTTGAAGGGCACTTGAACTTGTTTTCCAACTTGACATGATTTAAAAATTGTATTGTTTGGCTTTGAAAGTTTTCACAAGTCCCTCACAACTTCCTTTTTGTTTAGCTTCACAATATGGTCAAAATTTAGGTGTCCCAACCTTCTGTTCCATAACCAACTCTCTTCAAGCTTCCCCAGGCAACATTTCTCACTTTCTTAATTTAGTATGTATACACTACTTTCTGTTCTTGTAGCTTTACCCACTACTTATCTTGTGTCTAATGTTTTTATTTCACACCCTTTGGAGCGAAAGATGGCATCATAACCCTAGTCACACATCTGACTTACACTCGACAAGTTGTGCTTGAGTGCATCCAAAAAAAGAACATTCTTATTTTTTTCTCTTCCATTCACTAAGTTGACTATGCCTTTGCCCATGATTTTTCCTAGAGCATCAATGCCAAAAGAAACACTTCTTGTATTATCTTCTCTTAATGACAAGAATTTTCTCGTATCACCAGTCATATGTTAAGAACATCCATTGTGCACATACTAATGGCTTCCTTGATTTTGGGCATACTAGATTATGCCACACTCTTTGTTATTTTCTTCCTTTTTCTTCTTCCATGTCTTGGGTTCCTCTCGAGTTTTCTTGATCTGAGGAGATGATTTGAATTTTATGGTTCTACAAACAACTTCCTTATGTCCATAGTTATGATGGTTATAACATTCAACCTCATCAAATAAAGGAGAAAAAGGATTGTCCAATCACGAAGATTATTCCTTTGTGAATTTACAAATATGTTATCTTTGTTTAACTAATAAGATTTATTTATTTCATTTCTTATCCAATTATTTATAAGACATTCTCTACAATTTATAACTTTATGTCCAAAAAATGTACATGAGAAACAATAACCATATAAAATATTTTGGTACTTGCGAGCAATTTTTCTTTAAGGATATGATTTGCTGATTCTTTGATAACTTTCTCTTTGAGGGGGATGAGGTCTCTACTGATTTATCACTTAATCTTGGTGGCTCTTCAAATTTCCATTATAACCTTTCTTTTGGTACTATTGATTCCTTTCATTTCCTTTGGCTGCAATGTTATTAGGTCCTTTGAATGCTTCAACATAGTTGATTAGTCCCTTGTCATCAACTTTCTAGACGCTTGATTCTCTTTCAAAGCATAGACTAGTTTTAATGATAGGAGATCTCTGAATACTTAGAATTTTCATCTAAATTATCAAAACCTATAATAAACTTTAATATCTAGTTCAACAATGTCTTGGTTTTCTCTAATTCATTTCTACGAGAGACTTTTTCTTCTTTGAACTTTTCACACTTCTTTCCATTCTCTTTTAGATTTTGTAACAAGGTGTCTTCAATTTTCTTTGATTATTCCAACTTAACTTTCAAAAGAAGAAGTGATGAATCTTCAGAGCCATCCTTTACTTTTTCAAATTTTACCAACATCTTTTTATGCTTCTTATTTTTTTTTCTTGAACCTTTGAATTTCTTCTCAGGCACTAATAAATTCACTTTCCAGATCTACTTCAACCTCGTCTTCATCAAACTCAACTTGTAATTCATATAGAGTGTCTAAGTCCATGATCATGAAACATTTTGTTCTCTCTTTCATTCTTTCTTCTTCAAACGATTGTTCATATTCATCTTCTAAGGAATTGTTATCTTCTTGGGAATATAAAATCTTCTTCTTGAACTTCTTTTCATTCTTTACTTTCCTATATTTATTCTTCTCATTATGATCATATTCATTCTTTTCTTCCTTATGTGGACATTTAGATGCATAATGACCTACTTCATAATAAGATACTTCCATCAACAGATGCCAAACATCCATAGCAAATTTATTTCTCTTCATTATAGTCATTTGTATCTAGCCTAGATGTTCCATCTCCCATGCCACGTGGATAAATCGTTGCCTTATTATCTTTGAGTTGAATATTTGAACCACCTTTGACTATAATAACTCAAGCTTCATAAATATGCCATATAAAAATCAACACATTTGTATAGGTAATAAGAACTTTGTTGTTAGAAGTAGGGGGTTGTGGAAAAACTCCAACTACAAAAGAGGGAAAATAATCCAAGTGGTTTGATGCTTCTAGTATAATGTGCATGGGAATATGGTAGGGCATGTCAAAAATTTCTTCCTCCTCTAATAATTTTAATTTTAATTGGTATTAGTAATTAGCTTTATTAGTGTTAATATATAATTAACACCAATAATAATTATTATTATTGCTAATAACAATAAGTAATTATAATTACAAATTATTAACTTTATATAATAATAAAGAATGCTAGCAATTAATCTATTATAATGTTATAAATTTATTGAAGTCACCTTAAAGTATAACAAATAAATAGGGATTAATTATAATAATTGTTGGCATTATCATTTCTAGCCTTATTTTAATATTTTTAGTATTAATTAATCTCTTTACTCCAATAATAATAATAGTAATAATAATATTTATTATTATATATAAAAAAATGCATTTTGATAAATATTAATTTTAATTTTCCTAATAAATTAATTGGCCCTCTATTAAAATTATTAAGGTCAACTTTGTCATTTTCTTTCCTTTCTATATTAATCCCTTACTCTTTGCGCTCTTCTTTGTAGGTATTATCCTGAAGATGAGTTTTGTTATAGACTCGAAACATCGATTCAAAAATGACCACTGTGGGATTTATTCAGAACACTATAACTCAATTTTAATTCTTCCATCCAATGTTGTCATGGCCAAAATTCGTTGAAGTGGATCGAAAGATAAGAATAATGATGTTGATGGAATTCCATAGTGCACTGTTATGCATGGATTCAAATGAGTTGGCCTCAAACTCCCTTGTAGTAAATCAGACTAATGGACCTCCTGTTCACCATGGAAACCATGCATTTCTCTACACATAATCCACAATTCCCATTCAAATACGTCGTTGGTATACTAAACAGATCTATGAATATATTGTTGATGCAACACTAAGTGTTTTTGGAAGCGTAGATACAAACTGTGGAATCTGAATGAGCTCCACCACAAAGGGTAAAGAAAACAAGAGACTTAGGATCATCAAGACCCTATCTCCCTACCCTTCCTGTTATTTTCTTTATCTCTTATGCATCCATGCATATTCTATAAATTCAATCCTAACATGTCATTATAGAGACTCACATTCAAGATACATCTAACTTTTGATTTGATTATGAAATGATAGATCAATATCATCTCTCATTTTCTATTGTTACATATTCCCCATTCTCTGGAAATGCAATATGCTCTCTTGCTCTTTTTTAACAACTTTAGTGTTTGCATTAATTCCAAACTGTGATAGTTTCCTTTTCTTTGAGGCATCACACACATGATGAAAATAGACATGATCAAGGCAATGGAAATGAATAAAATTCTAGAAAACAAATAAAAAGAAGAACATGCCATTTTGATGGATCCTTCTGATGCCCAAAATAATGTGAGGTGTGTTAGCGCTTGAAATTTCACCTCAGGCTGAGAAAGGTAAACCTCAAGGCTACATCAAACCATTTAGCCTCGTAGCTAGCCCTACGGGGCAGGAGAAGGCTCTCTCCGGTCAATCTCGGCAGATCTTCAATGGGATGAGATGACCAACAAGGTAACACTGATATTAGGCTAGTAAACTAATTAAAAAGGTTGATTTGGGGTTTTTTGGGATTTTGGTGGCAAATTGAGGAATTGCAATTTTGGGTGCGGGGATTTGACACAGTTTCTGCAGGGGGTTCTTTGGGGCGAGGTAGGAGACCATATTGATGCCTTTGATTGAGGTGAGTGAATGGAAAAGACCGGTGAGGAGCTAAGGAGAGCAAATAATACTTTGAATTCTCCTTAAACAGAAGAAAACATAGAAATTAAACAAATTTAAAAGCAGAGCATGGCAAGCATGAATTCTTACTTTAACACTTCATTTGTCTAATATGCAGAAGGAAAGAAAGGAGATGAATCACATAACACACTTACAAGAACATTAAGAAGCACTCCATCAATACATGAAACCACAAGAATCCCAAAAAGGACTGCAAAACCCTGGTCTTCCTTAGCCAAAAATTGCAGAGATACAAGTGAAATAATACAATGATAGCTTCTCCCTCAAGAGTCCAACCATGAAAATGAGCAAGAAAGTACATAATATAGATGATCTAACCTCTTTCCCTACCTCCATGGGTCGAGCTCACTATCTTAGGAGCTGTTTCAACCACTTCTAAACTAATCACTACAATCTAGGCAGTCAAAACAACTCGCCTCTATAAGCTAGGAAACCAATCCATTCATTAAATATTTACCCTTTACATGAATGAATCTTCTAGAAGTGTTAAACAAGAGTAAAAGTGTCTTAGAGTTACAATAATTACATCAAAGATAATCATCTTCCACCCCAAAAAGTCAAACTGGGTCAAAACTGCGTTTTCTGGGCTGTACAATGCAATCTGGCAAAAACTGCCTGACGGGTCGCGCGCCTTTGGAGCGATGTTTGAGGCACTTTCAGGTGTCCAAATTGAGCAAAAGTGGGCTTGTTGGAAAGGTCTGTGAGTCTACTTTCCAACCCAACTGGAATTTTTGAATTTGGAGGTCATTTTCCCTGTTAAAACTTAATTCTCCCAAGACTGGTTTCTGCAACTCAAAAAAGGGCCAGAAAGTCATTTTTTGGTAGTTTTTTGACTTTTTGGGGGACCAAAACTGCACAAAATCTCAAGTCCATCCATTGGAATATGTAACTTTGCATGAAAAATCTAGAAATGCTGAGTTTTCGCCAAAAGGAGTTGCCATGATGAAGGGTCGCGCGCAGGTGAGACCCGTTAATGGGCAAACCTGCAAATTGCCTGAAAATGTCAAAATTCACCCAAAATTCTCAATTTTTTTTGGGTTTTGTGCTGTGGCTGGGCTAATTAGTGCCTTGATCTTTGAGGGAAGCCTCAGCCAAGATACGGAGTGGATTGGTCCTCTTTTTCCGTTTAAGGGCCTCGGATAACCGCCTTTGAAATATTTTCATCTTGGCCTTGCACACATGCATTCTTGCCCAGTAATGGTTTTTCATGGTCCTCAGCAATTTCTTCTCTTGGTTGGCCTTAGCCAACAGCCTCTCCAAGTGTGCGTTCTCCTAGATGAGCATGGACTCTCGGTCAGCGAGCAATGGATCACCGGGTCTTCTTCGGTTCAAGACTCGGTCACTACGAATCCTCCATAACTCATCAAGTGCCTGCTCATCTTCCAACTGTTTGTTGCGTTGCTCAAGGTAGGTGATGGTCCATTGTGCCCCCTCTAATCTCCTCTGCAAGGCATCATTTTCAGCTCTGAGATGCTGAATGATCTCCTTTGCCTCTTGGCTAGGAGAACTGGCCTCAAGGTCAACAAACTCAATATCGGGAACTCCTGATGGACCCTCATCAATCATGGGTTGTTTTCCCCTCTCTAGTACCTGTGCTGGTGAAGAAAGCGAGGCCCCTTCCACCTGATGTGGAGATAACACTCGTTGAGCCGATGATGAAGGCGAGACCCCTTCCACCTACTATGGAGATAGTACTCGCCGAGCTGCTGCAAACAAGGCCCTCTGGCCTCTCTGATAAGTGAGCTGAGGTGAGGAACTAACATGTCAAGTGACCGGAATATCAGGCTGCTGAGATGGTCCTCCCTCCTCCTGAATGACCTCAGGATGTGGCTGGGGTGGTGCTGTGAAAAACTCATGGGAAATGAACTCCTCCCATGAGATGCCCTACTGAGCCAACTGATGCAAGACTACGAGCTGAATCAAACCATAATGACATAGGCTCATGTACTGCTGGGCCGGGCTCTTCCTCTGCATGACGGAGACCATCCTCTCAATGTTCTGATAAAAGAAGACCGGGATGTTCATCATCCGCACTCGAGTGAAGTGCATCAAGAGGCGAATGCGATATGAGTATACCTGGGAAAATCTGCCCTCACAGGTGAAATAAAGCATAATGAGTCTCAACATGGGGGCATACTGACTCCGGAGGAACCTGAAAGGAAACACACCGGCCAAATGTCTCATGAATGGTGGCCGGACAAAAGGCTCAAAGTGAACTGTATCCAATACCTTACGCTTATTCCAAATTTCCCCGACATTTGGAATCCCTGTAGCCTGTGCAATGATCTCGGGTGTCAAAATGAAATCCACCCCAGCAAGGTTAACATGTCCCTCATGCAAGTGCAAGACAAAGAGGCGGGCCAACTCTCGGTGATGTTGAATCCGAGAGATCCTCTCACAAAACTCATAACAGGACATGTACTGAAAGCAAGAAACTGCCAAAGGACAAGCTTGTAGACCTGCCAAAGAAGTAGGCTCCTCTCTCCTGTGATGGCCACCTTTTCCACCTCTATGTGGCCTCCTCTGTACCTCAACCTCTGACACTGATGCTTGGTCATCACTCTGCTCATATGTTTCGGTTTCTGACATGTTTGAGGAGCAGAGTGGACAAAATGTACTGCTGTTGTAAAAGTGCTGAATTCTATGCTGTTTCAAGGGGACAATGACATGAGGGAAATGTTAGGGGAGGGACCTCTTGCACAAGGAATTGGGAATATATGAATAACAGGGAATTTAGGGAATACATTGCAAACAAATATTTGCATATATACAGGCATACATGTACATAACAAGAATATAGGGAATCATTTACAAAATCACTGCATATAGGAATACATGTATAAACAGTGAACATATGGGAATATGAATACATGCATTAACAGGGGAAGATAGGGAAACATATTTACAAAACTCTTTACATATTCACCAACAAATTCTTGTGTTTACACATGCATATGGTGTAGCAAGATTAGGGTTTGAGTTTTTTGATGCTTTGGGAGAGGGGTAGGGTTTGCAATTTTAGTGATTAGGGAGAAGGGAGGGTTTGCATTTTAATTATAAAATAGTATGGGAAAATAGATATGAATGCAAATATGAGTAAAAAGGGAAGGAGGGAAACAATTTACCAAGGGAAATACCTTGAAACAATACAAACCCTAGCACATTTAAACATTAACAATGCAGCCATATAGTGTCTTTTCACTTGCATGATTTGAGGTTAAGACACAAGCATGAGGGCTTACATTCATAACCAACCACCAAAATGATGTGTAGAGAGCCTACCTTGAACAAATTCGATGACTTGGAGGAAGATTGAGCAAATTTGAAAGGATATTGCAGAGAACAGGTTGACGGGTCGCGCGCCCCTCCCAACGGGTCGCGCGCGCTTGACGGGTCACGCCCGTTCAAAAACTGAACTGCTGGATGGCCTCTGACGGGTCGCGCGCCTGATCTTGAGCTCGAACCTTGACCAATTTTCGCCCAATGCTCTTGATGTTTGCTCACTCTCTCTCAACCATGCTTTGGATGCACAATGAGACTAATAGGATGGAAATTGAACTTTTATAAACTCCATTTGAAAAAATTTAATGCTCAAACCCACTTTCTAAAGTTTATCTTTGACACTTTATAAAACTGACTTTTTGGCCTCCTTTTGCCCTGAAATCGACTCTTTTAGTGCTTTTTCTTGATTTTTTTTGCAGGTAGATCATCTGAGGGATCTCGGCAAGGGGACCAGGGTTTTCATGATGTCCGCTGTAGTCTTTTGAAATTTCATCACTTTTTACAAAAATGTAAAAAAAAATGACCTTGGCTTTAAAAACAGAGTTTTTAAATCCAAGGTGAAAATTCACTATACAAGATAAAAATATCGAAGAAACATGTTTACAATTCCTCCCTTTGGCTTGTTGAGCACTCATGGACTTTCAGAGACAGGACCTTGCAGAGATAAATGACCAAAACCCTAGACCTAGGACTTTGACCTCAAGACAAAACAAGACAAGCTTGAAAGAGCTTAATGACTGATATGACCTGATCCAGCAAAGCCAAGAGGGGTATAAATAGACCAGCTCCTCCATCAGGGTTATGGCATGCCTAACGGGATGCAAAACTTGACACTGATGAGACACCTACCTATGCAAATGCAAAGAGCTTTGATCGCTGATGGAGGGCTTCAAGACCGACACTAACAAGGTGAAAAAAATTTATTGGGTCATTTTGTGTTACATCATGGTCTAAAATGAGCCTTATTTTGAATATTATTGTTGTATTAATAACTTTAGCCCAAAATGCATTTGGATATTTCTCTCATCTAACATTGCTATTTCCATTTGATGTATAACCTATTTTATCTTTCAACCACATTGTTCTGTTATGGGGTGTTTGCATTGATGAATTATTTTCTTATTCCATGTTCTTTGTAGTAATCATCAAACTCATTTGATGTAAACTCTCTAACCCTATCTGACCATTGACACTTTAATTTGGATTAATTTTGGTTTTCAACCATTGTTTTAAAGATCTTGAACTTTTCAAATGCTCCAAAATTCTCCCTTAAAAATGATACCCACCTAAGCCTATTATAATCATCAATGATAACATAAGTATCATTCACCACTTGGAGTCTCAGTTCTGGAGGGTTCACATAGGTATGTATGAAGCAATTGTAAGGGTCTGGTAAATGATTTTTCTTTGGTCTTGAAAGGAACTTGAACTTTCTTTCCAACTTGGCATGATTTACAGATTGTATTATTTGGCTTTGAAAGTGTTGGCAAGTCCCTCACAACTTCCTTTTTGTTTAGCTTCACAATATGGTCAAATTTTAGGTGTCCCAATCTTTTGTTCCATAACTAACTCTCTTCAAGCTTGCCCAAGCAACATTTCTCACTTTCTTCATTTAGTATGTATACATTACTTTATGTTCTTGTAGCTTTAGCCACTACTTATCTTGTGTCTGATGTTTTTATTTCACAAACTTTGGAGCAAAAGATGGCATCATAACCCTAGTCACACATTTGACTTACACTCAACAAGTTGTGCTTCAGTCCATCCACAAAAGTAATGTTACTAGTTTTTCCTCTTCCATTTACTAAGTCGACTATGCCTTTACCCATTATTTTTCCTCAAGCATCAATTCCAAAAGTAACATTGGTTGCCTTATCTTCACTTAATGACAAGAATTTTCTCATATCACCAATCATATGTTTAGAACATCCATTTTGCACATACTAGTGGTTGCCTTGATTTTGATTATACAAGACTATACCACACTCTTCGTTATTTTCTTCCTTTTTCTTCTTCCATGTCTTGGGTTCCTCTCATAACTATAGACATAAGGAAGAAACACTATTACATGGGAGCAATTTTTCTTTGAGGATATGATCTGTTGATTCTTTGATAAATTTTTGTTTGACGAGGATGAGGTATCTGTTGATTTATCACTTGATCTTTGTGGCTATTCAAATTTCCATTATAAGCTTTCTTTTGTTATTGTCGATTCCCTTCATTTCCTTTGGTTGCAATTCTATTAGATCATTTGACTGCTTCAACATAGTTGATTGGTCCTTTTTCTTTAACTTTCTTGGTGCTTGATTCTCTTTCAAATCATAGACTAGTTTTAATGAGAGGAGATCTTTGAATACTCATAATTTCATCTAACTTATTAGAACCTTTAATAAAATTTTAGTTCTGGTTCAACAATGTCTGGTTTTTGTCTACTTACTTTCTAAGAGAGACTATTTCTTCTTTGAGATTTTCACACTTCTTTCCATTCTCTTTCAACTTTTGTAACAAGGTGTCTTCAATTTTCTTTGCATTTTCCAACTTAAATTTCAAAAGAAGAAGTGATGAATCTTCAGAGCTATCCTTTACTTTTTCAAATTTTATCAACATCTTTTTTGCTTCTTATGTTTTTTCTAAGCCTGTGAATTTCTTCTAAGGCAGTAATCAATTCAAATTCTAGATTTACTTCAACCTCTTCTTCATCAAACTCAACTCATACTTCATATAGAGTGTCTAAGTCCATGCACATGAAGTATTTTGTTCTTTCTTTCATTATTTGTTCATCAGAGGATTTTCCAACTTCATCTTCTGAGGAATTTTTGTCTTCTTGGGTATAAAAATGATTCTTATTGAACTTATTTTCATTCTTTACTTCCTTATATTTATTCTTCTCTTTATGATCATATTCATTCTTTTCTTCCTTGTTGAAGAGTTAAGGGCAATTAGGTGTAGTGTGATTCTTCTTGATTTGATAACAATTTGTGGAGTCTTTTTACTTTAGCTTAATCTTCTTCTTCTTCTTATTAATGCATATGTGTGTACTTCATCAAACCACTATAAAAAACATAAGAACAATAACAAAAGATGTTGGCTCTCTGCCAGGGCTAAAACCTCTCTTCTCTTGAGAGGAAAACCCTTCCGTAAATTTCTCTTATTGAAGCTTCTTATTGATCAATGCCAAACCCTAGACCCTTGAATAGAATGTCCTCCAAGCACAAGTCAAGTCCTTTCTCCTTTCCGCACTTAGTTCCCCGACGCTTAGTCTTCCTTCTTTCGACACTTTTTTCCCCAACACTTCGTCCTCCTTCTTCTTCGGACACTTTGCTCTTCTTTCAATTGTTGGTAGACCTTGTTGCACTTGCTTTAGAAGAGGTTTTTTATCCTTGATCCTTAGTACACATAAGGAGGCCTTTCTCTCTTGCCCAACCGAGCTCTTACTTGAGATATAGTTGCAAACCTATTATTACAGTAGTGAAGCCTTGTTTCTTCGTACGTGAGGGGATTTCCTGTGAGATTCATCTCTTCCTTATTCGCTTGAGTGGGCTCCTTCTTCGCTTGAGTGAGGGGTCTTATAGGCCTAATTATCTAGCCCAAACAATGAAGATTATGTGATTGTGATAGAGGGTTGTTATGATCGTAGGGAGATCCTCTCCATTTCGCACATGTGGCTGTATTCATCCCTAGAACAAACTTCCAAGGCTCGATATTCCGTCTTACTCCTTTGCTGCACTAGAGGCTCCTTTTCTTCACTCTTCCTTCATGTTACCTCATCTTATCTACTTGTTGATTTCAAAGGAATGGATGCTTTTTCGTTGGAGGAGTGGACAACCTCTATAGATAGAGGACTGTCCCTCATTTTAGGCTAACTAGAAGGCCGACTTGAAGACTGTTTGTAGGCCGACTTGCTGTCTTTGCTTCAGATGGCTTCTTTGGTGGTGTCTTTGCTTTGGAGGAGACTTGAATTTTCTTGGAGGGTTATTCTTTGACTCTTATACAAACATATACATGGAGTAACATGCCCTTAAGGTATTCAACATTTTGTTTTGACTATTTGACTCACCTATAGCACTTTAACGTGTGCTAGACCTATTTCAATGAGCAAGAAACTCATTGACATATAGTATAAAGATAATATTTATTTTCTTGAATAAATACAAATATCGAAAGTACATTTACGAAGACCGAACATAGTTACATTTCCTTCAACACTCCCTCTTAACTAGGGAGGTATTCATGCAACATTACAAGGTGTTTGGCTATGTTTCAATCTTGAAGAATTCACATAAGAGAAACCGGATTGGAAATCCATCTGTTATAGCATCATAGTAACCAACGTTGTTTCCACAACAAGGCCTTGACTGACAACTCTATCTTTCAATAGATCATAGCACAATGTTGGAAAGACCAATGAATTATAGACATCTTAGTCATTGTGTCTCAAGGTACATACCCACCTGGGTGTTCACTGAGTATGACCTTCTAGGACTATTCTTAGCTTGGGTTCCCAACCCTCAAAGAATATCGGTCCTCTTGCCTACTCTTGTCTTGTCTTCCCTACACATCCTCAAAGAGTATCAGATGCCAAATGATTACCCAATCCTCCCATTCTTTCTTCCCAAGTGAAGACAATAATGTTGTGTCTATCTCCTCCTATCAATTGAGTAAGACATGCCCAAGTATCCTCTGACAAGGTATTTGTCCAAGTTACTTTGTAATTGGGAACTTGTTGTAAATTCCTCTTAGGTAGGGATGTTGGCATTGTGATTCAGGTTTGGCTCTATGGCACAGGTGTTGTACTTGATGGCAACTCACTCAAGTGGCAAATCTCTAATTCAGGCTCTCAAAATGATGGAAAATAAGGGGTTCACAGGTACACCATTCAAAAGGTGCGGGCTAGCAGGCACGCCTTACACAAAGCGCGATCATGTCCGCAGGTTATCCGAACAAAAGGTGCGGACCCCAGTTCACCCACTCCAATGAAAAGAAGCACGCACACGTGGGAATTCTTATGTTTGGCCCATGGTATTTAGCTCGACATTCATGATCCTATGGTTTTGGTCCGTGGTATAGGATCTAAATTATTGAACCCTGGTTTGGATCCCTTGTATTGGTTTTCTATTGTTTTGTCCCATGGTTTGAATAAGGGCTTGCCTATAAAAAGGAAAGGAGATCACTTGGCTAGGAACTTGTGAAATTTGAATATCTTAAGATCTGAAATTTTGGGTGATCAGTTTGAAAAGCTAGATCTAAATCAAGGTGAAATTTAAGGCGAATCTATTGATAGGTCGTGATCTCTCAGGCGTATGATCAGATCTGTGGATCTGACTGTCTGTGGCACATTGGAGGACTGTTAATTTGGCTCTATTCAGAGGTCCGTAAGCAATCCACAACGTAGGTGCGGGGGTCCGCAGCGCAGCAGAAGGCGCAGGTGCGGGGCTCCGTAGCGAAGCAGAAGGCACTGATGCGAGGTATGCAGCGCAGCAGAAGGCACAGTGCGGAGGTACGCAGAGGAACAGAAGGACCAGGTGCAAAGGTACGTTGTCAGGCAGATAGTGCAGGTGCAGATCTGCGCAGAGGTACGCAATGCAGCAGAAGGAGTAGGTGCGGAGGTACGCAGAGTAGAAGAAGGACCAGGTGCAGATCTGCGCAGTTTAGACACAGAAGAGCTGCGGATATTCGCAGTTTTCTATTGGTGAAGTTGCGGACTTTTCTTGAAATATTTGTTGGCTGCCTTTTATCTATTGCTGAAGAGTTCTGGGTTTAGATTACTAGTATTGCTGTTCTGGTTACTTCATTCTGAGAAGTTATTGGTTGATTCATTGGTTGATTGAAAAAGGAGATTGGTTGATTCACATGTATTTGATGATTATTTGATGTTTATGGATCCAGTTTGAAAATTTATGAAAAGTGGTCCTTGGAAGAAAAGAAGTAGGTTAGCAACTACGTACTAGTATATTAGCTAGTACAAGAGCTAAGGGGGTTGTAGCTCCCTTCCAGGAGAGACTGGAAAACGAGAGAGGGTTGTAGCTCTCAGCAGGTTGCAGCCTGCATACTGGTAAAGGACTGCACCAATACAAAATCATTGTAAAAGAAGTTTCTAATTGAAAGAAGATAGACATATTGCAGCAGGTGGTTTTCACCCACATTGGGTTGGGTTTCCACCTTATATTTGGTGTTCTTTGGTGTGATTATCTATTTTTCCTATTCTTGCTCATTATTATATGGTACTGACATACAAACTAATGATTAATATCTGAAGAATAAATTAAAGTATAAATCTGGAAGATATATTGAAAAGAATTTGATAATACTGATTCACCCCCCCTCTCAGTATTATTTCCAACAATTGGAATCAGAGCAGGTCCTTCTGAAGAAGCTTGAACGCTTGAAGGAGGATCCATCATCATGAGCAACTACGAGAGAGAAGCATCTATCAGGCCACCAATTTTTGACGGGACAAACTTCGTATTGGAAGGTAAGAGTTACTGCCTATCTTCAATCTCTTGGTACAAAAGTTTGGGATATTATAGATACAGGGTACACTTTTCCATCAGAAACTCCTACAGATCGAGCTGAGAAGAAGAAATATGAAACAAATGCAAAGGCTGTCAATACTCTACTAGGATGTCTATCTCAATCAGAATTCGTGAAGGTTATGCAGTATAAATCCGCAAAAGAAATATGGGACAAGATTGTTCTGAGCTATGAAGGAGATGATCAGGTAAAACGAGAAAAACTTCAAACCCTCAAAATTCAGTATGAAAATCTCAGAATGCACAACGATGAAAGTGTGGCTAACTATTTCCTTCGTGTAGATGAGATTGTTAGTTGTATGAAAAATTTGGGTGAAGAAATAAAAGAGGTTGTTGTGGTTGAAAAGGTTCTAAGTTCTTTGTCCCCTAGGTTTGAATCTAAAGTTTCTGCAATAGAAGAAAAGGAGAATCTACGAAACCTTACCATGTCACAGCTGCACGGAATTCTGATTGCTTATGAAATGAGGAAAGGAGGACCATCAGACAGGAGAGAAGCTGCCTTCAAGGCTTCCAGCAAAGGAGATTACTATGAGTCAGGACACGTGTCAGAAGAAGAAGAAGAATCAAATTTTGTCAAAAACCTTCAACGGGGTGCTAGACGATTCCGAGGTAAGTTACCTTTCAAATGCTTTGCTTGTGGAAGAGTCGGTCGCTATGCTGCTAAATGTCCTCGTAAGGATAAGATTGACAAGGGGAAGGAACATGTTAGATGGAACAAGAAACAAAATGCAAATAAGAAAAGCTATTACACTCATGAAGATAGTGATGGACTTTCAAATAGTGACGAAGATGAACGAGGTAATAATTATAAAATTTTAATGGCTTTTGAAGATGATGATTATATGGATGTTGTAGATGAATAAGGTCTTTATGAGGAGATTTCTAATCTCAAAGTTTGTTTAGAAGAGAAAAATGTGATTATTGATTCTCTGCAATGTCAACTGGCTGAAAGGGAAAAACATCACGAAAAATTGGAATGTGAAATTGTTAGTCTTAGAAAAGAGATTGAGAAAACAAAAGCTCTTAATCTTAAATTTGTTAAAGGGTCTGAAACTCTGGATGAGATTATCAATGTGCAGCGTTCTCCACTAATCAAGACAGGTCTGGGATATAATGGAGAAGCATCTCAAGCATCCACCTCCAAAAGTTATCTTGATGCAGCAAGGAGGAGTGAGCAAAGGCCTAATAGAAATCATCAGGTAAATCAGGGACAATTTACCTCAAGAACGAACAAAGACTATCAAGAAAATCGGGGGCAAGCTACCTTAAGGACAAATAGAAGCTACAACCAGCCACAGGTAAAATCTTCCCAATTTGCCTTAAAAATGGATGTCAGTAGAAACTACAATCGGTTGGTTGATATATTTGATAATCGCAGGAGTTTCTTCAATGGCCAATGTTTCTCTTGCCATAACTTTGGTCACAAAGCAGCTCAATGTGTTGCCTATAAGACAATCATGACTAGAGAAGCTCAAAAACAAAGAAGTATGACTAGAATCACGAAAAGGACCTATAACAACTTTTTCGCCCTTGAAAGTGAAATTAAATGTTCTATTTGTAATAACTTCGGTCATGAAGAGTCTGAATGCAGGAGCAGGTTTCGAAAGACAACTCAGAAGGAAAAAACCTCAAATGCCAGAACATGGAGAATGAAGGAACCACAACCATAAAGATGTGGGATAGCTTTATATGCAGAAGGACAGGAAAATCAATGGTACATCGACAGTGGATGTTCAAAGCATATGACAGGTGATAAAGAAAAACTTCAATCATATAGTGCTTTAGAAAAGGAAAGAAAGTTTCTTTTGGAAATGATACCCCTGCAGTCATAAAAGGAAAAGGCATTGTTCAGTTGAAAGAGAAAGTCAAGGCTGGAAATGTTTTATATGTTGATGGCTTGAAGCATAATCTACTAAGTGTCAGTCAGATGTGCGATCAAGGAACTGAGGTAATATTTCGATCAAATGGATGTAGTGTTCGTGAGCTTGATACAAGAAAAACAGTGATCAAAGGAATAAGAACTCCAAATAATTTATACATATTTGAAGAAGGACAACAACAATGCTATTTGAGCAAGAATGATGAACACTGGTTATGGCATCGGAGGTTGGGGCATCTAATATTTTCACAGATAAGGAAAGCATGCAAATACCAGGCAGTTCATGGTCTTCCAGACATCAGAATTCCAGACAATACAATATGCAAATCATGTCAGTTTGGTAAGCAAACCAGAATTAACTTCCCTGAGAAGGAAGGATCAGCTAGCAGGCCTCTTGAACTAGTCCATACAGATGTATGTGTACCATCTAGGAAAAGGTCACCTCTAGGAGAAGAATACTTTATATTATTCATTGACGACTTCTCCAGGATGGTTTGGATAGGACTTATGAAGCACAAAGACGAAGCCTTCGAAAAATTAAAATCCTTCAAAGCCTTGGTTGAAAATGAATCAGATCACAAAATTAAGTGCCTCAGGTCTAATAGAGGTGGGGAGTTTACCTCAAATGAATTTTTCGATTTTTGTGAAGAACATGGAATAAGAAGGGAATTCTCTACAGCTAGGACTCCTTAGCAAAATGGAGTAGTGGAAAGGATGAACAGAACGATTCAACAAATGGCTCGTGCAATGCTTGATGAATCTGGAACTCCCGCAACCTTCTGGGGTGAAGCTGAATTTGCTGCGGTCGTTATTCTCAACAAAACAAATGTCCGGGTGAACAACACTCAAACTCCTCATGAGATCTGGTATGGTGAGACTCCTTTGGTAAAACATTTCAAAATATTTGGAAGCAAATGTTATATTAAGAATAATGATGACATCTTGGCAAGTTTGAAACTAGAGCAGATGAAGGGATTCTCCTTGGTTATTCTCCTCACAGCAAAGCATATAAGTGTTACAAAAAAAGACTTGGAAGAATAGTTGACAACATTGATGTAGTGGTTGATGAAGAAGGAAACATTCCTAGGCAAGTAAATTATGAAAATATCGAAGAGGATGAAGATCATCCTTCAAATCAGACTGATGATGAAGAAGAACCTCAAGAGGCACTAGAGGAATAGATCAGGATAGAAGAGAAGACTCCATCCAGGTATGTTCAAAAGAATCATCCAGAATCTCAAATCTTGGGGCAAAAGGAGGCAGGCGTACATACAAGAAGAACAATCGCAAAAGCTTCAAGCTATTTGGCATTACTCTCCTCCACTGAACCACAAAATGTAAGAGAGGCATGCAAAGATGAATGCTGGGTCAAGGCAATGGATGAAGAACTTAAGCAGATCGAAAAGAACAACACTTGGGAGTTGGTTCCTAGACCAAAAGATAAGAATGTCATAGGGACAAAATGGATCTTCAAAAATAAGTTGAATGAAAATGGGGAAGTAATTAGAAACAAGGCCAGACTTATTTGTAAAGGGTATGCTCAACAAGAAGGAATAAACTTTGAAGAAACTTTTGCTCCCGTTGCTAGACTTGAGGCCATCTGAATGTTCCTTGCTCTCTCAAGCTTTCAGAAGTTCAAAGTATTTCAAATGGATGTGAAATCAGTGTTTCTGAATGGAGACTTAGAAGAAGAGGTGTACATTGAGCAACCAGATGGTTTCATTCTTGGGAATGATCCTAATCTTGTATGCAAACTAAAAAAGGCTCTTTATGGTCTTAAACAGGCTCCAAGGGCTTGGTACTATCGTTTGGACAAATATCTTCATTAACAAGGCTTTTCAAAGGGATCAACAAACATCAATCTTTATATAAAAATTGAAAATGACAAATTGCTAATACTTGTTGTGTATGTAGATGATATTATCTTTGGTAGAAATGAAGAAACTATGAGTCAAAACTTTGCCTTGGTGATGCAGAAAGAATTCGAAATGTCATTACTTGGAGAGCTGACATATTTTCTTGGTCTACAAATCCAACAAAATGAAGGCGGTATCTTTTTGTCTCAAACCAAGTACCTCAAGTAGATTTTGAAGAAGTATGGCATGGAAGATTCAAAACCAGTATGTACCCCTATGGTTACAAGATGCAACCTCAGTGCAAATGATAAATCAACAGCAGTACATCAACCAGCCTATAGATTCATGATTGGAAGTCTACTTTATTTGACAGGTACCCGACCAGACATCATGCATGCAGTGGGAATAGTTGGAAGATTTCAAGAAAATCCCAAGGAAACTCATCTTCAGGCAGTTAAGAGAATCTTCAAGTACCTTCAAGGAACTCAAAACTATGGCTTATGTTATCCTAGAGATACAGATCTCACACTTCATGCTTATACAGATGCAGATTGGGCCGGAAGCATGGATGATAGGAAGAGCACAAGTGGTGGTGCATTCTTTATGGGTTCCAGATTAGTATCTTGGTTCAGCAAGAAATAGAGTTCGACTGCTTTATCTACAGCTGAAGCAGAATATGTGGCTGCTGCATCTTGCTGCACTCAACTCCTTTGGATGATGCAGACCTTGCAGGATTTTCAAATCACTTGTATACCACCTATCTCTATCTTATGTGATAATACAAGTGCTATCAACATTTCAAAGAACCCAAGCATGCATTCAAAGACCAAGCATATACCTATCAAATATCATTTTCTTCGGGAACAAGTGCTTGAATAAAAGGTCAAGTTAGAGTATGTTCCTTCTAAGGAACAAGTTGCTGATATACTCACCAAACCACTGCCCAGGGCGACCTTTGAATACCTCAGGCAAAAGCTGGGGGTAGTTGATGCATCATCTTGTTGTTGAATCTCATCTGTTTCAGAGATTTTTGGTTGTACGCGAGTTTCATATAGGGTATACGCGTACATTTGTTGGGTTATGGATTGGTCGAAGATCGAATGGCACATGTTCAGGGGGAGCATATATTCTTCTAATAATGCATTGTTGGCATTATGGTAGAAGATATTGGAGGAGAAAGTACAGAAGGAGAACATGGATGCTGATCTGAATATTGCTGCTAATATGTCTCTATCTCTTTTGTCAAGGTCATGTATGGTGTATGGTTCTTCTTGAAGAATTTTTCTTTTGCAGATCTAGTCTATAGTCAGGGGGAGCGTGATCAGCAGAGCAGAGACTTCAACATGTTCTCAGGGGGAGCATAACCCTTTGCCCTTGATGTCAAAGGGGGAGAATGACTTTGAGGATCTTGGGGTTGCCATCAAGTCCAAAGGGGGAGATTGTTGGCATTATGATTCAGGTTTGGCGCTATGGCATAGGTGTTGTACTTGATGGCAACTCACTCAAGTGGCAAATCTCTGATTCAGGCTCTCAAAATGATGGAAAATAAGGGGTTCGCAGGTACACCATTCAAAAGGTGCGGGCCCGCAGGCACGCCATTCACAAAGCGCGGTCATGTCCGCAGGTTATCCGAACAGAAAGTGCGGACCCCGGTTCACCCACTCCAATGCAGAGAAGCGCGCACACGTGGGAATTCTTATGTTTGGCCCATGGTATTTAGCCCGACGTTCATGATCCTATGGTTTTGGTTCGTGGTATAGGATCTAAATTATTGAACCCCGGTTTGGATCCCTTGTATTGGTTTTCGATGGTTTTGTCCCATGGTTTGAATAAGGGCTTGCCTATAAAAAGGAAAAGAGATCACTTGGCTAGGCACTTGTGAAATTTGAATATCTTAAGATCTGAAATTTTGGGTGATCGGTTTGAAAAGCTAGATCTAAATCAAGGTGAAATTTAAGGCAAATCTATTGATTGGTCGTGATCTCTCGGGCGCATGATTAGATTTGTGGATTTGACTGTCTGTGGCACATTGGAGGACTGTTAATTTGGCTCTATTCAGAGGTCCGCAGGTGATCCACAGCGCAGGTGCGGGGGTCCGCAGCGTAGCAAAAGGCGCAGGTGTGGGGGTCCGCAGCGAAGCAGAAGGAGCTGGGTGCGAGGCACGCAGCGCAACAGAAGGCACAGTGCGGAGGTACGCAGAGGAATAGGAGGACCAGGTGCGGAGGTACACTGTCAGACAAACAGTGCAGGTGCGGATCTGCGCAGAGTAGAAGAAGGACCAGGTGCGGATCTACGCAGTTTAGACACAGAAGAGCTGCGGATATTCGTAGTTTTCTATTGGTGAAGTTGCAGACTTTTCTTGAAATATTTGTTGGCTGCCTTTTATCTATTACTGAAGAGTTCTAGGTTTAGATTACTAGTATTGCTGTTCTGGTTACTGCATTCTGAGAAGTTATTGGTTGATTCATTGGTTGATTGAAAAATGAGATTGGTTGATTCACATGTACTTGATGATTATTTGATGTTTATGGATCCAATTTGAAAATTTATGAAAAGTGGTCCTTGGAAGAAAATAAGTAGGTTAGCACCTACATACTAGTAGATTAGCTAGTACAAGAGCTAAGGGGGTTGTAGCTCCCTTCCAGGAGAGACTGGAAAACGAGAGAGGGTTGTAGCTCTCAACAGGTTGCAGCCTGCGTACTGGTAAAGGACTGCACCAGTACAAAATCATTGTAAAAGAAGTTTCTAATTGAAAGAAGATAGAGACATATTGCAGCAGGTGGTTTTCACCCACATTGGGTTTCCACCTTATATCTGGTGTTCTTTGGTGTGATTATCTATTTTTCCTATTCTTGCTCATTATTATATGGTATTGACATACAAACTAATGATCAATATCTGAAGAATAAATTAAAGTATAAATCTGGAAGATATATTGAAAAGAATTTGATAATACTGATTCACCCCCCCTCTCAGTATTATTTCCAACAAGGGACTTGTCCATTCATCAACAACTTCTTCTTCATGGGTCCTCCAACTGCTTGATCTCCTTCCTTCCTTTGATGTCATGAAGTCTTTGTTTGAACTTCTTGGTAGGGCACTGTCCATCGATCACTTTCCTTCCTTCTTTGTCATGTCATTGCTTCCTTCGTGGAAAGTGGACTTATATTCATATATAAGGTTTTCTTGTCATGTGGTTATTCCTTGTCATCTTGTCTATGCTTCAGACTACTCTTCACATGGATCCTTCTTTGTACTTGTTTGTTCCCATGCTTTGATATAGTAGCCCTTCATGACGTCATCTTGATATTACTTCAACACTAAATGGTGCTTTTGCTGGATGGATTCTTCATCATGACATCTTCGTAGAGTAGAATCAATTATCTGCACCTTTCATATCTCCAAGGCCTTCATAGGTGTCAAGGGTCATTTGATCTTTTTCTTCCTTTGTCAGAGTTGTCATGCCTTCTTTCGAGATATGTCTTCAAAGTATCTTGTTAGATATTGATTCTTGGTGATCATGGTGTTCTTCACATGCTTGATCTCTTTCTTCATTTGCTTCTTCTTGGATAGATTGGTCAACCAATTTATGCTCCTTGTGAGAGCACTTCTTCATTTCTTTCCTCTAGGACTAGTCAACATTTCTTCTTCACTTGCTTCTTAGTCAACAATCTTGTACTCCTTATGTGAGTAGTTTCTTTTTTTTACCTTCATTGCATTGTAGTACATGCCTTCGAGCATGTCATTGGTGAAAGAGATTCTTTCCTACTTGACCATGTTATAGAACTATTCCCATGACTCAATAATATACATATGATAACATGACTAAACTTTGATGCATACATACCTCATCTTGATTCTCCTTTGCCTCATCTTAGTTTCATTTGGTTGTCTTTAGTGTGGCCCTTCTTGCTTCATCTTAGCTTGCCTGCATATCCTTTTCTTGAATCCCATGAATTGGATTACCAATGAGACATCTGCTTTCATTTATGAATCTTCTTTTGAAGATTCCATCATAGGATCTTGAAGACCCTTACCCTGAAAATGTTTCTTTCTTTTTGATGATGGAGGTCTCATAAGATTATTAATCATGATAATTTTTCATTGTGGATGAGGTACTATACTAGGTATGCTCCTTCTACATGAATATATTGAGCATATCTACCATGCTCCTATATTCTAGAAGATATTCTAACCATGCATTTTGTTCTATTATAAGTTCTCCTTCTACATGAGTATTTTGAACTCTATGTACATCATGCTTCTATATTCTAGAAGATGTTTCTAGCCATGTAATTTTATTCTACTTCTACATGCTCCTATACTACTCAAAATTTTGAAAGAAGACTTTAAGTAAAGAAGTAGACTTAGTCATAGTAGAGATCCAGAGGATCTTCCTTATTTTGCTTCTTTTATTCTTCTTTCACCTCTTGAGTCATGTGAGATTCTTCCATTTTTCTTTTGTTGTTGTCCTTATTTAGTTTAGGACAATTAATTTTGTAGTGTCCATATTCTTGGCATCCATAGCATTGGATTTTGGACATATCTTTGTTGTTTGTCCTTTGTGGACCAAATTTTCCAAATTTTCCCTTTTTCTTGGCCATGATAGCAAATGATTGCTCCTTTGATCCCAAATATTCCTTTGCTTTAAGTCTTGTTTCCTCTATCTTGCATAGAGACCACATTTCACTTAGTGGGATGGCTTCCTTCTTGGAATGTATGCTTGATGTGAAGTTTCTGCATTCCCCAGGTAGAGCATTGAGTACTACAATTGTCATTTCTCTGTCAGACATGACTTCCCCTAGCTCTTGAAGTTGATCCCTCATCTCAGAGATCTTCATGAAGTAGGGAGCTATTCCTTCCTTTGATATATTCATCTTGTAAAACTAATTTCAAAGATATATCACTTCTCCAACTATTCTTACCGAGAATAACTCTACTAGTTTATCATAGATTTCTTTCGATGTTTCAAGTTTGGAGACATAAGGAATGAGAGAGTCTTTGATGGATTTTATTAGAATCCTTTGAGATCTTGTCTCATCCTTATTGTACTTGGCTAAGGATTGAGATTGTTCCTTAGAAGGAATAGTAACATTCCTTTTGATGTGTTCTAGGAGTTCATTCTCCTTGAGAAGTAAATCAATCCTCTTCTTCCATGCAAGAAATTTATTGGTACCTACCAATTTATTGCTTTCCTTGCAAAAAGACATTGATGTATATTCAGAAGGAGACATATACTTGATAGATTTTGAGATGTAGTAGACTTTCTTTCTCCTTGAAGACTTGATGGATTGCCTTCCTTAGATCTTGATGTTTTTCAAGTTTATTTCTCCAAGTGAACTTGACTTGATGATGAGAGTTGCTTGATGACTTGTAGCTTGATGACTTGTAGGATGTAGGTCCTACTTTAATTTGCTCTTCTTGTAGGTGCCTTTGTGTAAGGCTCTTCTTCTTGCTTTTTGGTATTCCTTGATGAATGATAGATAATATCCCTTCTTGTCATTTGATGTGATTGAGAATTCTTAGCTTGATGCTTCAAATTTTGTAGATGTCCTTCCTTGATGAGTGTTCTTGAGATGCCATTTCCTTGATGTGTCACCTTAGCTCTGAAACCATGTTGAAGAGTCAAGGGAAATTAGGTGTAGTGTGATTCTTCTTGACTTTATATCAATTTTTGGAGTCTTTTTACTTTATATTAATATTATTCTTCTTATTATTAATGCATGTGTGTGTACTTCATGAAACTGCTATCAAAAACATAAGAACAAGAACACAAGATGTTGGCTCTCTACCAGGGCAAAAACCTCTCTTCTCTTGAAAGGAAAAACATTCGATAAATTCCTCTTATTGAAGCTTCTAATTGATAAATTCCAAACCCTAGACCCTTGACTAGAATTTCCTCTAAGAACAAGTCAAGTCCTTTCTCCTTTCTGCACTTAGTTCCCCGACACTTAGTCTTCCTTCTTTCGGCACTTCATTCCCCGACACTTCGTCCTCCTTCTTCTGGCACTTCACTCTTCTTTCAATTGTTGGTATACCTTGTTGCACTTTCTCTAGAAGAGGTGTTTTATCTTTGATCCTTAGTACACATAAGGAGGCCTTTCTCTCTTGCCCAACCAAGCTCTTACTCGAGATATAGTTGCAGACCTGTTATTACAGTAAAGCAACCTTGTTTCTTTGTACATGTGAGGGGATTTATTGAGAGATTCACCTCTTCATTCTTCGCTTGAGTAAGCTCCTTCTTAAGTTGAGTGAGGGGACTTATAGGCCTAATTATCTAGACCAAACAATGAAGTTTATGTGATTGTGATAGAGGATTGTTGTGACCGCAGGTAGAACCTCCCCTTTTCGCACGTGTGACTGTATTCATCCCTAGAACAAACTTCCAAGGCTCAATATTTTGTATTCCTCCTTCACTACACTAGAGGCTCATTTTCTTCGCTCTTCCTTCACCTTAACTCATCTTCTCTACTCGCTGATTTCAGAGGAGTGGATGCTTTTTCATTGGAGGAGTGGACAACCCCTATATATAGAGGATTGTCCCTCCTTTTAGGGTGACTAGAAGGCCGACTTGAAGACTGTTTGCAAGCCGACTTGATGTCTTTGATTTGGATGGCTTCTTTGGTGGTGTCTTTGCTTTGGAGGAGACTTGAATTTGCTTGGAGAGTTATTATTTGACTCTTATACAAACATATACATGGAGTAACATGCCCTTAAGATCTTCAATATTTTCTTTTGACTATTTGAATCACCTATAACACTTTAACATGTGCTAGACCTATTTCAATGAGCAAGAAACTCATTGACATATATTATAAAAATAATATTTCTTTTCTTTAATAAATACAAATATCAAAAGTACATTTATGAAGACCGAACCTAGTTACATTTCCTTCAACATTCCTTATGTGGACATTTATATGCATAATGAATTACTTTTCCACAACTAAATCATTTGAAGGGTAACTTACCTTTGTACTTTCTAGATCCTCTCTTCAATCTTCTAACAAACTATACCTCTTCTTCATTAAATCCATATGTGAAGTCTTCTTTATCTTCTTGTTAGTTTTGAAGGCCACCTCCTTTGAGGTATATCAGCCTTTTGAGGTTCTCATTTCATGGAATATAAATGTTCCATGCAATTGATCTAATGTTAATGTGTTGAGATATTAAATATCCTCAATGGTTGATACATTGGCATTGAATTTGGAAGGAACAGATCTCAACACCTTTTGAACTATTAACGAATCACCCACATGTTCATCAAGTCCTCTTCTGGAGTTAAATATTTCATCCACTCAAAGAAATAATTTGGTTATATCCTCATCATCATTCATATTTAATGATTCAAATTTCATTTTGTAAACTTTTAGTTTGGATATATTTACTTTACTATGACCTTCATAGGAATTCATCATCTTATCCCATATTTCTTTGGCTGTTATGCAGTGCATGATTTTAACTAACTCAGATTTAGGTAAATCTCCTAGGATTGCATTCATTGCTTTAACATTGTGAGTGAACTGAACGTTGTTATCTCTATTAACCATTACATCTAGCATTTTATGGCCATTCTACATCATGACCCAAAAATATGCACCAAGAGACAATATACAGGTTCTCATTCTTGCCTTTCAAAATGCATAATTTATGTCAATGAACATGGGGGCTTGGTTGGTGGAATTTCCATCTTGGTTAACCATTTTCTTGGATTTATCTTGTAGTTGTTAGATTTTTGTTGAAGTTATTCATACCAACAATCCAAATTCTAAATAAGGCTCACTTTAGACCACATAGTGACAAGACCCGCTATGAACTATGGTATGGAAAACTGACCACAATAAATCACTTCAAATTATTTGGAAACAAGTGCTAAATCAATAGAAATGAATACAATATTGTTAAGTTTGATTCTAGAGCTAATGAAGGGACATTTTAGGGTATTCAACTAAGAGAAAGGATACATATGCTACAATAAAATATTATGCAAGATTGTAGAAAACATTGATGTGAGAGTGGATGAGGAATTACCTCTCAAAACTAAACAACCAAGATGTATCAACCCACCTAACGAGGCTAGTAGTGAAGATGAAGTTGAATAACCTGAAGAATATAAGGAGCATAATAAGATGAGGCAAAGTGCACTCACTCAAAACACCCCCCCTCTTAGTGTTTTCCTGGTTTAAATCTTTATATTTTATAAAGGAGTTAAATAACACACAAATCTCCAATAGATGCACCAGACTTGTGGCTTATGTTGATTATGTTTCCCCCCACCTCCCCCCAACCACCACCCCCATAATATGTGAAGGGTTGGCGGAGGGGGCAATGAAGGAGGGTGTGAAATGAATAGCAAATTGGACGATGACATGGCAGGGTAATGTCAACATGAGGTATGCCTATATGACCCTCAAAAGGTCAAAAATATAATTTCCCACTCATTTGAAAAAAATAGAGACTAACACATAATCTAAGGGTTTTTCAAACAAGGTTAAAGGGAAAAAGTCAAGAAAACCCCTTATTCTTACTATTCTCGAAAGAGAAAGGATTTCTACGAAGGACAAAAACTATGGAATTCAACTCTTTTCATCCTCTAGGTCAACTTTACAAGTATGGGTATTCATAATTTTATTTTGGGTAACTCTTTTACTAATCTCTTTTTACTTTATTAAAGGAAAATTGAAGAAGAATAGCTTTGCAACTACCAAAACCTCCCACAATCCTATCCCTGAAGAAATGAGTCTTAAACAAAGACAAGGATGTCTATGACACTATTATTTCTAAGTTTGACCTATATGAACTCAATAACAAACATTTCACCATTTCAACAACCTCTATGATTTCATTCATGCATGGGAATCTTCTCTAGCAAAATTCATTGCACCTCAAACTTATCCTTTTCCAAAATTTATTTCTTGGTGTTCTTAGAACTCTGTACCTAACAAGCAAGCTATTATCTCTTGAAAATAGCATGATTCTCTTCTAGAAAGACTCAAATTCAATTGTAAAAATGTTTAAGTTATTTATATTACATAAGATTCAACCATTGAAGGAAGAAAACCTAATTTATTCATACAGGGAATTATCCATGGCAGAAAAAGTCACTCTTATCTAGTCTTTTCTTGTCCCTAGTGCTTTTACCCATGAAAAGCCACCTCCTTACAACACTACCATTTTCCTTGATATTTGAAGAAAAAATATTACTATGATTTGTTCCATATTAGGATATGAAAATGATCAAGAGGTGGATGAGTCAGTTTTATGTCTTATGTCAATACTTTGTCCTAATAATACTATGCTTGACTATAGCCAATATTTAGCTAAGTTGATAAAAATTTAGCTAGCCTAGTTTGCTACTACTAGATGTTTTATATTCCAATCTTGTTTGGTCTATTTGTTTCTCTTTTTCCATGTTGATAAATTTGTTGGTCTTAATTTGAATTTGCAAGATGAGGTAGAAAATCCCTCTTATATCATCAACTAGAACTATCTTGTTAGAAGACAACCAAAAAATATAGGTTTCTCTAAATCTGTCAATAATTTTCTGTATATTGTGTATACTCATCTATGAAGAGTCACCTGTAGGATATTTATAGAAATGAATAAGATTTTCTTGTTGAGTCTAGATACTAGGGTAAGTGACTAGTTTTTATTTCAAGATTACATAGAAATTAGAATTTATGGATTGAATCTCCTACCTATTAGTAATTATGTTTCTCACTACGAGTTTTTTTACCTTAGAATACCTAAGGAAATGACTAGAGTTTGATTAGTTTCATTTTGTTTGAAATAAGTAATAAACTATTTTTAAACTGAAAAAGGAAGTAGGATCTTTTATTGTGAATGCAATGATCGCTCTACAAGAAGCAGATAAAGTGATTAGGGATTTATGTTGTGAAAGTGTTGTCATTAATGTCAAAGGTTAATCATTGAGGTCCAAACTAAGGAGATTGTTGAGCACATTGACAATTGATGTCATTGATGACAAAGTCTCATTGATGTCAAATCATTGGTTGTGTCAAGTTTAGGGGGAGACTGGTAAGTGCATTGTCATTGACGTGTTTTTTCTTTGCTTGAGGTCAAAGATGAAGGTTATATATTTGTAGGAAATTAATCTTCAGTTCCTCAACTACAATGAATAAACCAATTTTTATATTGGATAGTCCTCTTAGATACCTTTCCAATGGTATATGGAACTTGATTGAAATCCAACGGAATTGTGAGAAAATTAAGGTTGTAGTTTGGAAGTTTAAGGAAAGGTTTCCAAAGGCTCATGGTTCCAACAACACGGTCACAATTCTGAATTGTAATAGCAATGTCATTAAGAAACTTAACAATGTGTGGAAAGCAAGGGAGTGAAATGTTGTCGGTCTTATCCCTTGACCATAGGGCACTAAGCTAAAGCAATTAGGTACTTGTTAGAACACTTGATCTTGTCAATTCACAAACAACAAGTAAAGGTGAAAAGCAGTGAGCGAGGGGTGATACGGTGACAAGCCATACGTCCCAATTCTTAGTCACAAGGTTCTGGGTTAAAGAACCCATGTGGTTTTCATCCCTTTAAGAAAAATGGGGTACAAATAATAGAAATGAGTGGAGCAGTAAGTAGTGAGTATTAGCACAATTTTTTAGGTACACATTAACAACAAGACACATGGAAGAAGGAAAAGTGGTAAAGCCCTGATTGAATCAATCAGTTGAGTGGGTGGCCAAGTAGATGGATCAAGTGATAAACAAAGAACTAACGGTCACGATTCATCACCACCAATACGATCAACGACCCTAATAGATTTTGGGCTCACAACATGTAAAAAGTTTAAAGTCTGCCTATGCATGCAATAATTCCAATGGTTGTGGGTATCTCAAACCAACGACCCAGATTGAATATTGGATTCCGACAATCATGGAGGTTAACATGCAATCAACACACGATATGATTTGATGGTTGTTAACGATTTAATCTGATGGTCCATATTAATGTTTGGATTTCTACATGCACAATTGTAAATTAATCAACTTCACATGATGTGGTATTTAGAGGATGACATGGTAGCATACATGGCACCAGGTGGTAGTTACATGGCATGAGATGAATAATCTAGATGACATTGCAATGGGCATGTGGCTGTACAAAAAAGTGACACGCATCACTCATTTTTGGTGATTTTGGGTGGCCAAGTGTGTTAATTTTAAGTGACATGTGGCACCATCTAGGGAATGCCATGTGGTATGATGATGTCAGCATGAAAAAAACATGATGTCAACAATACGTGGTAGAGGAAACATGATGTGGGACATGTGATGTTGCAATAAGGGTTCAAAAAATGTGTCAAATGGTAGTTAGAGATTGGTCCACCATGGAATAACTTAGCAGACACCAAGGTTTTAGAATTCATGCAAAAAGTAGTTAGATATTGGCTCCGAGTTCAAAGGCCATGGTTACAACCCTTGGTTGTGGATGTTAGAGGGACAAGTTCCCAAGAGTATCTTTGCCTTCGTTCAATTGATTGATTGGAGTAAAAATAGATAAAACAAGTCAATAGAGCGGTGAGTGGGATTTAGGTCAACTATCACGCTCTAAGACATAAGGGGACAATGTGCTAAGTGCTCAAGGGCTAAAATTCCTAGGAGGCCTATTGACCATTAGGGAACTGGACTACAACAACACAGTGAAAAGGTTGGGCAACGAATTTTGGGGTCCGCACATTGGATATATGCATTGTGACTCTTATGAGGAGTTATGAGAATGTGAAAATAGTGCTATGTTGTTGAATGAATACCTAATCCATAGTCTTGATTGAGATTTAAGTGTGAAATGTCTTACACAATAAAACAAATTTGGTTATTGATGCAGTTAAACAACTTGGGATGTTTGACATAGCCAAAAGGAATTTCCATGGGAAAATTCCATGGACTAATATCCATGGTGAATGAAGGACAAAACATATAAAAGATGAAGAGAACAATGCAAGAAGGTTAGATTTCTAGATGAGGAATTAATGTTTGAGTAATAAAAGGTTGTGGATGTAAGTGTTTGAGTAGTAGAGCTAAAGTCATTGTGTGAGGTGTAAACAATCTCTTAACCAATATATATGTGATATGTGTGAGTGTAAGAATGTGGGAATGTTCATATAAAAGAAGAATCCTATGAATGGCAATGAGAATGAAGAGAAGGTTTGTAAAGTGTATAAAAGAATTCATGGAAGGGATGAAAGGGCCTATAGAGTGTTGATAGTATAAGTATATTTAAATTGTAGGTGTTGTAGGTGTGAGAACGTAATTTGTAGAGATTAGACTTAATATTACATATTGCTAAAAAGGGACATTTTTTTATCAGAATTATTAATTGGAAAAATTCTTATGGTTCCAGTATGAAAATGGTTTAAAAGGTATATCCAAAGTGAAACTATTGGGGGTTGGTAACTCTAACATGTTGGTATAGATTTAATAGGTTGGTGCCTTAGGTAGGTTGGTGCCTGCATATGAGGGGGTTGGTTCTTTCTTCAGGTAAATACTTTTGAAGAAAGGGGTTGGTTCCTCTTGCAAGTGGGTGCTTGCAAATCAGGGAGTTGGTGTTTCCTTCAGGTTGGTGCCTATAAAATATCGGGGAGTTGGTTCTTCCTTCTAGTTCGAGCCAAACAAGCTAATGTAACAGTAGGTTTTAGCCTACAACAATATTTAGACAAAAATTTTGTGGTTTTGGTTTTCTTCCTTTATGGTTTCCATGTACATTTGATGTCTCTATGTGATTGTGTGTTTATTTACATGGTTTATTTCTAAATGAATTGAAATACTGGATATTAATAATCATTGTTAAAATTGCCCATAATACTAATTCATCTCCTCTCTCAATATTATCTTGGTTTCTAACAATTTATGCTTGGCACAAGGTGAATCTTGGGTTTATGAGCCTCATCAAATTATTTCAAATAAAAGAGTAAGTCAAGGATAAACATCCTATGTACATATTATCAAACTGACAATTGAAAAATTGGCCTCTAAAGATGTATGGGAATCAGAATTAGAAACTTCTTCACAACATCCATTACAGAATCAATTCTCTAATCCTCTTATTTTATAGACTCCTCAACAACAGGAAAAAACTATTAAAAGGACACATCAATAGAATTCCTAGACAATATCAACAATGGAAGGAGATGAAAAAGAAAAAGGATTATAATTTTAGAGTGATGAAGAAACTACATCAAATGAGCTTTTGGTCACCCTGAAACATGTGCCATTTGCACCCGTTCCTTGCTCTATAGATTTAGAGAGTCAAGTTACTATGCTATCAAATTTAGAGTCAACTAATCAAGAAAACATTTTCTCTCAATATTTGGATATCAAGAATAAGAATGTTAATAAAGCAATATTTGTCTTCTCAACTTTAGAAACAATGATCCTCTCAAAAAAAATTACCATTAGCCTTATATTATGAAAAAGGACAGGTTATCATGGCTATTTTAGAGCCTAAGTCACAATTTGTGATATAGCTAGTGACTATAATGGCATGAAGTTGTATATGAATTTAGATAAAATTCATCAAAATGGACATACATAGAAAAACATGGAAAATGCACTTTAGAGACTTAATCAAATAAGCATTAAGCACTTCTATAGTACAAAATCTACTTATAAAGATAGAAATTCAATTGAAACATGAGAAGCTACAAAATTAGGAATGAAGAATTCGAACAATTGGTAGTAACATTAGGAGAAACCCAAATGTTGCTAAGTCCATCACAACACTAGTAAAATGAAAGAATATTGATATCCTTGACTTAAAGAAGAGGATTAAGGTGCCTAATTCAGAACATGTACAAACTTGATTTTAGACTTTTGTGATCCATACTGATTGAGAATGTCTTTCATATTAATCACATCATCAGTTGTTGATCTATGTTTCAAACAATCTAATCTGGTTCATCCTCAGGACAAAGGTGAAAAAAAATCTATCATCATGTTTAAATAACAAAGGTACATCCAATTCTAGAAATAACCACTAAAGAAAATAAAATATTTTAATTAAAATTGAACATTAGGTTAGAGTATTGGTCAATATATTATCTTAAAAAAAACAGTTAGTTACGAAAACTAACTATTATAAAAAATAATATATATATATATATAGAAAAAAAAATTAAAATTAAAATAAAATAAAATAACATGGAAAATGGGATAGAAAAATATAGTAAAAGGGGGGCAATGTGATTAATATTATACTATTATTATAAAATAAGTTGAGAAAAAAGAGATCAAAGTATAAGTATGAATTTAAAATATTATTATATGGGTATGTATTATTATTGTATACCAATAATAATACAATCTCTTGAATTATTTTATATTGAAAAAAAGAAAAATAGGAATTGTTAACCCAAATGAGTACTTAAACTAAAAAATTGAAGAATTATGACAATTAGATTAAGATATTAAAGAAAAAAGGGTAGAAATTGTTTGCGAAGCCATTGTACCAAATTTAGCAACTTCATCAACTCCAACAATTTCAATAGTGCTGAGATCTTCAACAAATCCATCTAAAAGCTTGGAACAAACTCCATTAGATTTTGGTCTAAGGGAAGTAGAAGTAGAGAATATGAAAATAATTCTTATCTGCATCTTGAAAGAGCAGGTTTTAGAAAATAATGGTTTTATCACGACCTATCAAGATCACAAAGTAAAAGTACAACAAGACATATATGAACTGAAAAACTTATTAGTAGGAAAAAGTTATATGATCGAGCAAGACATTTTATGGGATCAAATTATGTTTGAAATCACAAAATTATGGAATTACTTTTCATTGATTCCAGAGAAATATTTTTTTCTAAAGGGAAAAAATCTGCAACCATTTATATATATAAACAACATTACATTTGTAGATTTTGTCAAAATTCCTTTGGCTTGTAGCCTTCATGAAGTCCAGTCCAAAGGGGACCATAGACTATCATAGGAAAAACATGTTTTCTACATCTTAAAAAAAATATCCGATGTGTCCTGCTTATTAGCCTATATTTATCGTTATTTTCATGTAACGACCATAAAAGTAAGTTTATGAATATAACAGTAGTAAATTTTTCTCCTAAGGGAGCACATTTGTACAAAAGGATAGTACAAAAAAATGAGAAGAAATTGAGATATAGTAGGAGTAAGTCAGCTAGATCCAAGGGTCCAGAATATGTTCCTACTTTTGTCCTTCCTGAGTTTGAATGACATAGCATGTGCCTTTGTCCAAATCTAGTGCAACTTTTGAGAGACCATTTTCGATTGATTTTATGTGCTTGTAGACATGAGTGAAAGTGATCTTCGAGAAAGATAACATCATTTGATGATTTTTTGATGAAGGGGAAGGATGGTGTAGGAGTTGAGATGGGTTGTTTCCATCATCCAAGCTATGGCGAATTTTGAATCACCATAAACATGAAGGTGAGAGATCCTTTTCTCAACAAATAACTAAAGAATAATTTTTAAAGAAAATAGATTTGCAAAGTTGTTTATGGAAGGTTCTATACTTGCTGAAATAGAGAAGAAAATATTTTGAGAAAGGTAATCTATGCCTCCTGCACCTTTGATAGAGGGATCTCCTTGGGTAGCCCTGTAAAAAAATTTCCGAGGAGAATTATTTTTTATTTTGGTCTCTAGGTAGACCAATGGTGATTTTTGAGGCTTTAAATATTTCAGAGAGAGTGATTGCAATACTCTGATGAGAAATATTTGAGGGGGAGGGAGTTTTCCCTTCAAATATCACTCCATTTCAATCAAGCCAGATTCCCCACATTATAATAAGAGGAAGATATTTGAAATGATATGCATGCATCCCTAAAAACAATTTTTTTAGACAATGATCAATAGAAGGATGATCCTAGGAGGAGGGCAAAGGAAAAAGAGAGAAAATTTCTAACCAAATAGAACATGTGAAGGGATAGTTGATGAATAGATGTTCCACCAATGTAGAGGTTACTTTACACAAGAGGCATATGCTCGGTCTGAAGAAAGATATTTTTTGAAAATTTCCCCATGCAGGGTTGTGTTTTTTAGTAACATCCACATAAAGAGATTTGATTGTGTTTTTTTTCACAAAGAAAAAAGAGATTTGATTGTGTTAAACTTACTAGAGAGAAAATTAAATTTATTTAAAGAAACATTAAAACAACAACAACAAATCACAAAACATAAAAATAGTGTTTTATCCTAGAAAACCCCAATCCGAGGAAAAACAAGTGAAAAAAATTCCATTAGTCCCTTGGCCAAAACCTGACCAAGCTGACCAAATGAACATTGACTACTCACCTCCATGAAATGTTACAAAAAGGTTTTCCCAAGCCTTGTAAAGGCTTTATTACATGCATTCCATGATAAAAAAATCATGGGAAACCAAACCATGTGCCCATAACCACCATTGTAGACCGAATAACTTTGATTTTTTCACTAAGTCAACTTTTACCTAACATAATTTAGGAGGGAAATTTAGATTCCAAGACATAGTCCCCCAAGGCAGAACATTTTCAACATATCTTATAGCTAAGGCTAGATAGCCTTATTTGGCAGAGTAAGCTCCATGTGGGCCTAGAGACTCAATTAACTAGTCCTCACTCTCTACAAGAATAATATTTTTGAATTTTAGACTGTGAATGTATTTGCCCCATACCATAATAGAGTATCCTCCACGAGATAAATCAATAGAAGATAATTGATTTGTAGATCTACTAGGGATAATGTGAACAATTTTTTTATTTCAATAATATAATCCTTCTCCATTTAGTTCTTATATCAAGGGGTTAGGAAGGAGATGCCATTGTTTGCTACCAATCCAATGATCCTTTCCCAATAGGAAACATTATCCCATCCCAAATTTCCAATATGATTCCCAACAAGGGGGAGTTCCTTTACCATGGCTTTATGGGAGATTGATCCATTTCACCATGAAAGAAAGGAGAGCTTGAAAATGTCCTAGGGCATGATCAACAAAGAGGATGTGGGACATGGACCATGTGTGATGGAGATACCCTTGAAATTTCCTTTACCTATTGCATCTGAGATGAGATGTATGAGACCCTATACTATAGGTAGGAAGAGAAGAGGGGATAGAGGACATCCCTATCTCAGTCCTCTTTCACCATGAAAGAAAGGAGAGGCCACCCAATTTATTAATATGACAAAGGAAGCCATTGATATATAACTTATAATCCAAGAAAAAAAGTCACGATAAAAGCCTAGATGTAATAAAAACAACATGAGATATAACCAACTAACCTTCTCAAATGCTTTTGATAAGTCCACCTTATACAAGACAACTTTTTGTCCCTTCATCTGGATGGAATAGAGGCCCTCTTAAGTGAGGTTAACCACTTCGTGAATTTGTTTGTAATTTAGGAAATTGAATTTTTTAGGGGAGATATTATTTGAAAGGATGTCCTTGAGCCTCGTCACAATAAGTTTTGAAATAACCTATATATGGAGTTTTCAAGGGAGATGGGGCATAAAAGATCAAAGGAATAAACATTGTCATATTTTGGAATCAAAGAAATGAAAGTGGAGTTAAAGGGGGAAAGGATTTGACCGATATTTCTAGAGTACTCCACATTTTAAAGGATATCCTCTCCTAGGAAATCAAAGCATTTTATAAATAATTCTATGTGCAGGTCTTCTACCCTCAAACATTTTCCTTTTGGAAACTATGTAGAACCTTTTCTAGCTCAGGTTTGGAGACCTTTTCCATAAGTGTAATATTTCTTTTTTCATCTATGAAGTTGGTGAAAAGCCTTGCAATATCCATAATTTTCTCAATGGAGGCTTGGTTGCATTGTTGGAATATTCCTTTGAAGTAGTATCACCCCTTATAAGAAACATCATTGAAATTAGTGGCAGAAGATCCACCCACCTTTTTCATCTCCCAGCTGTGTTGATTTATTCCCTATGGTTTGTTATATGGTGGTTTTTTTTTATTTTTTTTTTTTGTTTTTTGTTCACCATATTGGAACCATAGGGCTCTACTCTTTATCTTTCACTCCTTTACTTGGTTAAGGAGGACTTTCCTCCTTTTACCTTCCAACTCTTTTATGGTCTCCTTGAGATTGCAAGACCCTTCTCTAGAGAAACCTTGAACATAAGTTTAAGATAACTTGGTTTCAATTTTTCTGAGTAATTTTAAATCAACCTACCTTTTACTAATGTCCAACTAACATATAATATATTTTGAGCGTTTTTTTGTTTTTTCTAGAATTAAAGGGAAGGGGATTTAGGGATATGAGGAATGAGGAGGGACCAATATTGCTATAGTAAGTCGTGAAGGGAAGTATCTTCAAACTAGGAAGTATTTATTAGGGAAGGGAGGATTTGAGGGGAAGGGGAACAACTCCAATATAGTTGGAAGATGGTTAGAGTCATCTCCAATAGTTGTCCATTGATGTTATCAAAAGTTTTGGTCCACAAGACCTTTAGAGATGAGAAACCTTTCTAAATACTTTGTAATCTGAGTAGACCTAGAACATTTATTTGTCCAAATGGGTAGTATCTTTGTATTTAATATATCACATAGTCTAATGTCCTCCAAAAAGGTATAAAAGAAAGTGAGGGGATCTTGACTAGTCGATGGCTCGCAAAACTTTGAAGCCCCCAAAAATAAATTTAAACTCCTCCAATAATAGAGCATTGAATTTCCAGTGAGGGATGTTAAGAAAAAATGAGTTAGTACCCTTCCAAGTAAAATTATGGTTCATAAAAGTTGTAGTATTCAAAAGACATATTTATATCCAAAGATGAGAACTCCATGAAAATATCAAAGTTGAAAGATTAGGAATTAATAAGGTGGATATTTTTTCTGTTTGATTTAGTGGGAACCCATCCTGAACAACCTAAGGCATCAATTGCAATGATATCCCTAAGAGGGAGAAATTTGTTTCAATTATTTATGTATTTTTCCTCTTCAATAATGGCTTATTGTAAAACCATAATTTTTGGGGTGTGAATCTATATTAGTCATTTCAGATATAGTTTATGTGCAAGTATGGCTAGGCCTCGACAATTCAGAGAGAAAAATTTCATTTGGAAGCCAAAGAGAGGCTAGATGATCTAAGGACCTGAATGATAGTTTTTTTCTTGCTAAAAAGTATTTTAGAATTTTCTTAATTTTGTGCCAACTATAGGAATGACTTCCTATCTCTTCCCAGGGGATTTTGTGTCCCATCAAATTTAGTACCCAAACATCCACTAGAGACCTGCAAAGGAAAGGTAGAAAGGTTGAAGGATGGGAAGACATGCCAAAGAGGAGAAAATTTTAAGGTTTTATCCAGAGCGAGAGGGAATAGCATATGGGAGGCTAATGGAGGAGGTTTGGAGAAAATAAATCAATGCTAAGGGAAAGGGAAGGGGTTGAGTGGGGCGAGGGAATCCAAGAGAAAAAAAAAAAAATGGTGATGAAAGGGGAATGGGGATGCATGAGAGTGAAGAAAGGTAATATTTTGAGCCAAATGGAGGGGAAGAAATAAATGAGGAGGGTGGAAGTGTAGTATGAGAAATAAACGGAGAGAAAAAATTAAGGGAAGTGTGCATAATTGAGATGGGAGGGCCCTCCGCAGTGGATGGAGGAGTGTATCTAGAAGCCTTTGTTAAGTCTAGAATTTTTGCAGGAGGATATGAAATGGTATTCATGTCCTTTCCCATAACTAGGTGCAATTCCTACGACTCTAAACCCATAGGGGCCTAAAGGCCTTGTGAAGCAGTTTCATGTTGAGGCTCCGAAGGGGATCCCAAAAGCATAATAGAGAATAAGGTTTATTTGCAAGCCCATTTCTTTGTTATTTTACCAGATAATAATTCTCACTTAAGTGTCCATGATTGTGATAGAATCCACACGTAAAGAGCATTATATTATATTGTAATCAAAACTTCGGTGACGAACTAGAGGGCTTGATCTTATGGATGTGGAGGATGGTAAGCCTGATGCATAGTTTAGCCCTACTAGGATATGGGCCATGCCAATGTATGCCATTTTTTGGAAATATAATTCCACTGTAGGGTGTGGAGCCTGATTATCTTCTGTATTCAAAGGTATTGCCGCATTGGACCCCAGGTAAAATATTTGCTGTAAGGGGGTAGCTACGACCTTTGGGAGCCCCCCTGGCGGGGGGATCAGGGGCAGCGCCCCCGAAGCTAAAAATAGATTTAAAATTACCTTGTAAAATGTTGTAATTTCGTAGTCAATCTAGGCCATTCATCAGGCAGAGATCTGACGGTAGAAGTTATGTTGAATTTAGGGTTTTTTTCCCTAGAATGAAACCCCTCGCTATATATGAGGGAATTGTATTGCGTCTATGTAGATCTGTATTCTGAGTGAGTGAGGAAGAGAGAGGAGATTGAGATTTAAGAGGTAATTGCAGCGGATCTACTGTAGTTTGTATCTCTTCAGTTTGATGGATAATATAAAAGGAAGGACTAGTTGTTTCTCCATGGACATAGCCCAAACTGGGTGAACCACATATATCTGTGTCTCTCTTGTTTTATGTGTTTTCTGTGTTTATATTTCTGCAATATTTTATGTGTTCCATTGCTATGTAATATATAATTTACTAACATCCACTTCATAATATTATTGTCAATTTTTTTGAAGGCATCTTTCGACCAGAAGATCAATGGATGATGAACCCAGATACAGATGACTACAAGCTTCTCAGAATGAACATCAAAATCAATGGACCACTAATTTATAAAGAGCGCTTCCGAGCCCCATAACTACTTTCCTTTTAAAAAAATTTGTGCATCCTCCTCTGATGCAATGATCTATCCCATTCAACCTTTTGCAATGATAAATTTTTTCAGGACATATCCTAGAACCTACAAAAAAAATTGTTTAGTACATTTACTAAAAATTGCTATTGAAATGTGCTTGCTCACAAACCTACTGACTACTAATGATTTTCCATCTTATGGATATTGTTTAGTTGCACATATTTACCTAGAAAAAGGGATAGTTCCACAACTTTATGTTTTATGCATTTCTAATTTTTCGTGGGGTAATCATATGTAGTCAAAGGTAAGGTCAAACTTTAGTGTGGACGGGAACCACTATCACTTAACATTTCTAGGGTGAGAATAGCGACTTCAAAAACTAGGAAGGGGGTATTTGGGAGTGAAAAAGATAAAAATAGTGATGGCCCCTAGTATTGCAGCAAGAATGCTACAAATCCCAAGGGTCTCAACTTTGATTGTAAACTCGGAGTTCGTACAAACTTAATAGGGGTTGGAAATATGTGTTCAACATGTACTTATCTTTTTCCTTTGCCGCTTCTATCAAAAAATTGAGATGAGATCTAGTTATTGAGAGACCACACTAACTGTCCTATGTTACAAGAAAAAATTAGAATTGTAGGAAATGAAAGGAAATAAGAAAATCTATGCTATCTGCATGAAAAGGAAGAAAACAATATTAATTATGAGGAAATAAAATCATATCTATTTACTGTACAGAGAAAGAAAACTCACAACTAAAATAAAGCATGTAAACAACAAACCCTAATTTTGTGGGGAAAAGACAATTTCTACAACAAACGAGGCCAAAGAATCTACTTGGTCTTTTGGCTTCCAAATTTCATCTTTAGGGTTCTAGGGAAATTGTAACACATCAAATAAGATTAACCATGAGTTTGATGCAATTTTATATGAGCTCCATATGCAAATTGCAAACTGATACATGAGTCCATGTTTTGCTACAAGAGATATCTAGTGAGTAGGAAATGTATTTGCATGACCTCATGTCAATGATAAAAGGATTTAATTAACAAATGGGTGATTGTAGAGTCTCCTATAGCTCCATAAAACATGGGACTCTAAAGTTACAACATGCATTAATGATAAAGAAAAATTAAATATCAATAACCAAAGTGAACTGAATGCATGAAAAGAGATGCTAAGTAAGAAAGGCAACTGCTAATAAAGCTACCATATAGTGCTCAACTACTCTGCAAGAAGAAATTATTCAAAAAAATAATAAGTAACCCAACATAAAAACAATAATCAAAAATAAAATTTGCAGAATGAAGAAGTGCATAAAAGATAATATGACAGAAGGGGTCTTGAGCACCTAGTGTGGTCCCTAATCCAAGGAATCTCAGATACCTAAAGGAACAATAGTATAAGAACCAAAGATGTCTTTCATTAATAAAAAAATTCCATGCACATGAATATTTGTAGAAATAAAAAGCTCCTAAGCGCTTAAGTTCCTACTGATTCCTCTAACTCAAATATTGTTAGCTTCCTAATGGGCTACTTGAGCCCTATAATTATACAAGATGACTGAGGGGTAGGCTCCTTGAAAGGAGGATTTATTTCCGTCCAAAAATCATAAAATATGGGATCATTTTCCTTGAGTGACCTTGCACTACAAGGAAGAGTAATTAGTGCTTCAAGCCAGCTGAGTTTGATCTTCTTGCAGTAGGGGATAGGTCCCATAAATATCTTTGACTGGATATCCTTGTGATATGTGCCAAATTCTCAATATATTGCATCATAAGCACAATAAGCACACAAAGCATGATGAATCTCGCTAACCTTGTTAAGAACTTATTTGAGCTAAGAAAATGTTATTAGGTGCAAAAGGAAAGGTTTAATACAACCTTTATGTGCCTAGGAAAGGTTATATGGGCCTTATGTTTAACCTAATTGGGAGGCACATCATACCCCCTACTAAAAAAATTTCTCATCCTTTGAGCAACCTATTCTTTCTACTTTTCTTCATTTGTTTCCCTGGTGCCCTATTTAACATCCCATGATGTGTTGGTGGTGGTTGTCCTTGTTGGAAAAAATCGTACATTTGTCTCAATGTAATGAAACTCTCTTGACTCTTCCTCTTGACATTGATGTTACTGAAGACATAATAGAAAAGGAGGATTGAATTTGATCTCAGTCCATTAGATTTCAATTTTTTTAATGATCATTTTATATAAAGGGGTTCTTTTCTAGTGCAACCTACAACTTGTTAGGGGAATGGTATTCCCTTATCTTCATGTTGTAAGGTAGTTTCTATCATCTCCTTTGGAAAACCTATGAAATTTCTTCTCCCAATTTTCTAAAGGTATCCACAAAGTGGAGGTTGGTCTCTAACTACCTTTGTTTGTAAATATTTACCACTTTAGGATCCTTTGCTAGGATTGCATGGGTAGAAGTGAGGGTGGATAGATTAGGATGCTTTGGTCTATTCCAAAATGGTTCCTTCATCTCTGTGTTCAAGGATGTTTTTACTTATTCCACCCTGACCTCTTCATTCCTTTTCCAAGATGTTAGCACCATCAACTATGTATCTCCCAAATATGGATTTGGGTCCCATGATATTAGGAAGCACAAGGTTGTGAATGTAAAACTCAACAACCTTGGCCTTATATTTTGTGCTGCATTGAAGGAAAAAGTCAGTGAATTCTTTAACATCTTGTAGAGGGAGATATCCTCTTTATGCAAGCATTTTTATTTGAAATTGGAGCCACCGCTCCTTTAGGATCTAGGAGTAAGTTTTGGATGGTTTCTTGCAATTCAATACCTTCAATGAAAGGTGTGTCATAGTGCTCAAATTTGTTTGTAGGGTTGCAACTCAATTTTCCCTCTCCCACAACATTCCTTTTGTTTGTTTCCCTTTAATGGGTGGTCTCTCATGTCGCCTTCATCAAATTTGAGGAGTTCCATCTCCTCCCTCATCTTGTTCATTTCCTCTTCCATTTTTTTAATATCTCCAACTCCTTTAGATTGTGTAATTTATATCCATCTATGAGTCTTAGCCTTCTTTTTCTCAAACTCAAGGCATAACCATGGTTTCAAGTGCACAAGGAACATTTTTCCTGCTTCAATACAAGAATAAAAGGAAGTATATCCTCTTAACGTTGATAGATTTATTGTTTTATCAGCCTCCTATATATATGTTGTGTGTTCTTGTAGCCCTATAGGATTCTCCTGTAGCTCTGTTATTTGTTCCTATAGCCTTACAGGACGAGAACTTGGTCCTTATGGTTGTGTTTGTAACTTCATTTTCTCGAGAGGTGTGGTTACCATTGTTGTTTGTACCATTGATGTCATTAGCTTCGTATGTTCTATATTTTGAAGTTCTTCTTTCTTTGAAATAGGGGTTTCTTCAATATTTATGGGAGTGGCTGATGGAGGATTTGGTTTTCCAGTATACTACACATGTACTTTTTCTTCTTATAAAGTAAGTAGGTGGTTGAGTGGGGCTTCTTGCCTTGAGTTTTGTTAGAGTGCTTAGTGCTACCAATGTAGCAACAATTTATTTTTCTTACTCCTTCAAAATTTCTTCCCCTCCTTCCTGTGCTATATGACTTTTGTTGTATCTTTATTTCTCTTTTTATATGGCCTTCTTTGGGGTGGCCCAAATTTATTCCTAAGGTTTTGTTATCTTTGTCTACAATTCTGTTTGCGAGGTTGCCAATTTCACCCTATGATTCTATCTCTATCAATTTTAACTCAACCAGTTCTACCCCAGCTAGATATATTTTAACCAACTATGCCTATGGATTTGATAATTCTATCCCACCAACTCTTGCCTCTAGTTCCATTAATTCAACTTAGGCCTCTAAGAAGGCTTGTCTGTCCATGTCAGAATTTTTTTTTTCTAGGGAATATGGTTTTGAAGGTGTTCCAAGGCATCCATTATTATCAACTTGATGAGGCCAAGATGAGGTCAAGTAATTTGTTTCCCCTCCCTCACTTTTGTTCTCATCTCTTTTAGGCACTGGAGGAGAAAATACGAGATGCTTAGCCTTTCAGAAATGGGTAGTTCATCTTGGAAACTTAGTTGATAGAGGAGCCTAAATTGATAAGCATATACAATGGTTAATATTCCTTCACAAGAAATATATATAAGTATATGATATGAAAGTTCATCCCAAGGGTGTGGTAGGCTCACCCTCCTGAATCCCTTTTTTTCTTCAGTTGGTTGCTCATTAGGGAGGAAAAATCCTCCCTTTGCACTGATGGCTTCATGTCTCTCCTCTTTATTCCATTTAATCCCCTTTGGAAGCATAGTGAATCTAATGATCAATTCCTCATTAATTTATATGATCAACCCTTTAATTTCATTAAATATTTTATGGTCCTTAGGTTTTGTAAGTTTAGAGAAAAATCTAGGGTAATTTCATCATCATACCCTGTCAATTTTTCATAGGACCCTAGTCAATGACAATTTTATAAGATATCAATGACTTCAGGATTCTTAGGAATTCTAGTTTTATCTTTGGGTTCTCTTTTATTGAATCCTCCTCCCATTGTATGGCACAATTCTTCACAAATTTTGACAAGAAAATTTTGGAAGAGAGTATTGTTTATGTGTTGCTACAGTAATTAGGGTTTTCTTTTGGGCAAAAGTGACCATGTAGCTCATAAAAATGTACATTATTTAAACAAAAAATGAAAGAACTTATCAACTTATTACTCCATTCAATTCATCATTTATGGTCTAAATAATTTATCCAATTTTAACTTTTGAAAACTATCTAGCTACTTCTCTATTTAACTTAGACTACTTAACACATAAAACTTTGCTAATGGATAAAGTGGAGAAATTAAGCATTGAAACGTATGAGAAATGTGAGTAGGGGAATTAGAATTATGTTTTATTTGAAGAGGTCCTTGTTTCTTAACTCGTCCGAGACTTTTTTGCGTGTTCCAGAAAATAATTTGGTATCCTGTTGCAGTTTTCCTATATCTTGCAGCAATGCATGAAGTATCTTGTAGTAATTCCTGAAGCGAACAATTTTTTTTAAGCCTAGTATTTTTCTTTTACTCCTGTAGTGGTTGGAACCCTTTTTGAGAAATTTTTAAACATTTTTACATGAAAAACACAAATTGGTATCATGGAGTGCTCTCAAGTTAAGTGGGTTTGTTGTCATTGGTTAATGAGAGAATGCTTAGTGTGTATTGGGTGAGATGCCCCCCACCTACTTCTTGTCATCCTTCATACTCCATGTATTTTTCCATCAGTAAGTGAAAATGGATTACTTTTCAAATAATCCCCATTTTTTGTCTTACTTTCTTTCTCATGCGTGGATGACTTGGAGAAAAAGTGAAGTTTCCCGCCAGATTTGGCGAGACCCCTACTAGACTAATTTTGGCTATAAAACTCTACTTTTGCACTTTTTACATTTTCTAATTCTTTGGATAAGTTCAAAAAGTGAGTTTACAAGATTCATACATGGTGCCTTACCTTCTGATGCTTCCGGAGGTGGGTTTGATGCTTATGTGGGTGATATGGTGTTGTTGTTGTTGAATAGGTGATCTTGTAGAAATATACAGGAGATATTGCAATTGCTTAAGGTATTTATTTTGAGCTGGGATTCGTTTCTTGACTACCAAAGATGATTATTGAGAAGTGGTAATTTGTGGCATGCAGTGAGTCAGTGACATTCTTCAAGAGTGTTAGAGACTTGGGCCTATAGAGTTTCTAAAGAGTACTACAGGGTTGTGTAGTCTCTTGTAGCAGTCATAGAAACTCTTAATTCTCATAATTTTATTATTTTTAAACATTAAGGAGTTTTGATAATCAAGGAGGATCTATTGATGGTGATGAAAATTCTTTTGGGTGTGGTTGTGATAGAAAAAATAAGGATTTTGTGTTGATGTGAACAGAAAATGATGGACAATGGAGGAAATACTAAGCGGTGAGGAATGTCGATGGAATGGTTGAGTGTTAGGATTCGTTCTGTTTCTTTTCCTTAACTTATATGCATGGAAATTAGTTGTACTGTAACTTTTTAACAAAATTTGGGCTATCCTATAGCATTACAAGACTTTCTTATAACAACTCAGGGAAGTGGACAAAAATTCATGAAAATGGGTTGGAAATGTTGAGATGATAATGTGGATGATGGGTGATGATGGAAAATGGTGTATGGATGCTTTCTGGGCCCTTTGAGAGTGCATGAGATGATGTATTGGGCTGAATGTGTAGGGTGGTTTGTGGAGTCAATCTTGTTGTTTTTTATTTGTGATACTTGCACACAAATAAAGGTGAGATAAAACATTTTTTATCATGATTTTCTTCATTATTTTTTTCTCCTTTTTATTTTTCCTTGAGGACCAATAATGGTCTCATAGAGGTTTTCAACTAGTAGGTATGCCCTAGGTGCCTTGAGAATATTTTCAACTAGGGATCTTTAATATCCTTTCTTTTTCTCAGACTCATAGTCTATCTCATAGAGGTTTTCAACTAATGAGTCTACCTCAAGTGGCTCAGAGGAAGTTTTCACTTGAGGTTTTTTCTTTCTTTTTGTATTTCATTTTTTATTCTTCATGTTGGTAAGAAGTTGAATGTATTAGGAGCTCTGATTATCTTAATAAAGTTCATTGGATCAGTAAATTAAGCCCTCAAGAGTGGCTTCTTGTATAATTTAAATAGACAACCATTTAAAAAAAGTGGAATTTGTTGTTCATCTATTATTCTAATCCTGAACAAACCATTTTCATATCATTTTTGAACCAAATAAGGTCCCAGCCATCCGGTAATGAGATTCCCTTTAAAATATTTAAACTTACAGTCATATAAGAGGGCCCATTCAACCTCTTGGAATGTTATGGTATTTATATCCTTGTCACACCAGAATTTTCTTTGCAACTGAACCACTTCAGTATGAAATAGGGTCTACATCATGTATTCATCAAGTGCATTTAATTTTTGTAGTCTTTATTCTTGTGGTTTTGAGAGATCCATGTCAAATTGGGATTCCATCATTATAGTGTTGTACTCGAACTCAATATATAACAAGGATTGATTTCCATATACTAGCTCATAGGGGGTGAACCCAGTACGATCTTCTAGGTGGTGTTGTAGGCCTAAGTGGCCTCAACAAGTCTCTCTTCCAAATCCTTTTTGTTGTTGTTGATCACCTTGGTTAGTGTGTTTTCCAATGCTTTGTTAGTCACCTCTACTTGCCCATTTTCCCAAGGGTGGTATGGAGTAGACTTCCAATGTCAAATGTATTGTTGTTTCATGATCTCCTTGATCATATTGGAGGTGAATTGGGAGCCTTGGTCTATACTGATTCTCTTGGTAAACCAAATTTATAGAAGATTTTTTCCATCAAGAATTCAACCACCTTTTGCTCAACTGTTTCTTTTACCGTGAATTAATTTTTTTTCTTTAATATTCATATTTTTATTACCATACTAACTAAATTTATTTATTCTTGTTTTCATTGACATACAATTATGGACAATGAATATGTTTTAGAATTTACGTCAACTATCCATGCAATGGCATTACAAAAAAAGAAAAAATTAGGTACATACAAAGTAAGATTGATATACAAATGGATCACTTACCCACCTTTTTTATGAGCTCTTGCATCTTTTAGCTGAGAAGAAGTTAATAAACCAATATTCTAATCTACATGTTTGTGATAGAGAAGTAGGTAGAAAAATTACAAGAAAATGACTGCAAAGGAAAAGGGTCCATGCATGTAATGTTTATCTTACTAGTTGTTGTTAGTGTCATCAATCTGGTTGCATTTTAGAATAGATTGTGTAATGTTTTGATGGAAATGAGCATTACAAATTTTATTTTTGGAAACTGAATTATATGATTGTATCTCCTTCATATGGTTATGTTAAAATTTAAATATGAGTGTTATTCACATTACTATGGTTCTATTTTTATTAAATCCTACTCATAATTATCTTCTTGCAATTTATATATTGTTAGAAGGTCTGGTATATTTTATCAGTGTTATTTATTACATCTTTTGTAGAGTCTCTGTTGATACAATCTTATCAAATATGTCCAAGCCTTAGTCAAAAACTTTATCTTGCTTGTTTTTGGCACTCAGTTGCTTATGTATGAGTTTGTAGCATCTTAGGATTCTAAAGTAGATTCCAGTCCATATTTACAAAAAATATTGTAATATATCATACATTTTTCAATAAATAAAATCATCATTTGACTATTTCTTCACTTGGCATACATCTCTAAAAAAAATATGTTTAATTTTCTGAAGTTAATGAACAAATTTTTGGCACATATCACTTAAATAATTAGCTATATTGCTCCATTCTATTATGTACAATGGTGTCCCATTCTTGTGGCCAATGGTGTCCCATAATAAATATGCTTATAAATTTGTCAATTCAGTGCTTTTTACAACATCTCTATTGCACTTTTGTTTAACGGTTTATATTGTACCATATTTCACTAAAATTTATTTCTTTTTTTTGTATAATTGAACCTTTTCCATGCATCCATTTTCATAATTTTTTACATAGACAGATAGGATACAAAAGTCAGTGAAAGCGTAGAAAACTACGCTCGTCAACAAATTTTTAACGACCATAATGGGGAATGATTTTTTCTTCTTTGGTTCTTCAATTTTCCTTGTATATGATCATACCATCTGCGAAATATCCTAACCTTAGAAACCATCTAGATGACCAATGAGATACTACACATTATCTATTCAATTTTATACTCGATAAATATATCTCTTTCACCGCCCTGGTTGACAATAACTAGCTTATGTCTAGTGAGTTCCACTCCTATATAAGGATCCATGGTCAAAGCCTCAATTCCAACGATTAGACAAAGTTGGAAGACAAAATTTTATTCTTGCTACTATGGCTCAAATCAAATTTTATCATGATCTTACCTGCTCTTCGAGAAAAACTTCCCCTTCACATAGAATCATGTTGAGAATACAATCCTCAACTCAATCTTCTTCCTCTTCCACATATTCTTTATCAACTACAGAATCATCATGTCAAATTGGTTATCTATACTCATGTTTTAATCAAGTACAATCTACTACTAATCTTACCAAATTCATTAGAAGGTATGGATTTTTTCAATTTGATGAAGATGTTAATGCCAATCCTTGGCATATACCCTCTCCATTGAATATGACACCTACTAATTCCCCTTTATCCAAATTCAAAGACCATTTGCCAAATTTTTCATTCAATGGTACTATCATGGCAAACAAACATCTTATCACCTTTTATAATGCTTGTCATAACATTGGAGCAAATGAAAATGTTGTATGCAATTATTCATCAATTCATTAGAAGGAAAGGAAAAAACTAACTTGTTTGAATTACCTCCTAAATCCTTTTTTTCTTGGGCTAAACTTTGTTACTGGTTCAATCAACCTATAGCCAACCCTAGAGTCCTGTTGATCTTCTTTGTGATTATAATAATGTGAGTTTTTCACAAATGAAACTATCAAATCATTTAATATGTGTTTCACTAAATTATATAATCAGATCCATGAAATCATTGGGCCATAGAACTAGATGGCTATGATGCATCATTATAGTACATTGTCTCATACTTACCACCATAGGCTACAAGAGAAAAATGTTGCTAATTTTGGATCTACTTTACAAATATGTCTAGAATATGAGGAAAAATTATGTAGAATCGATCTTCTCTGGAAGACTCATTCAATAAATCTGAGATCTCCTAAATGCTTCAACTCATGTAAGACATGAGCGATCATATAATTTCTTTTGAGAAGAAGAGAGTAGCTCAACCTCATGTGGAAATTTACACTTCAACCCTTGTTAGAATGTGCCCCAAACATTCCATCCTAACTCTCTTCTTTCCTACCCATGGTGCACATTTTTCTAAGAGTGCCATGATGAAAAAACTCATGAAGTCAAGAAAAATGCACTACAAAGAATCTTCGATAAAAGGATGGACTCTATAGTCACAACTTTGGATTGGGTATCCACTGAGGACGTAATCATTGTAGAAACTAAAAGCTCTTATAGGGCGATAAATGTTAAAAATCAACCTTCCAAAGAGCCAGGCAACCGAAAAAACCCTTGATACTACCCATTCTTACTAAAATGTAAATTCCACTTCCTTTCCCACTTTCTCTTTATCTCAATTTAACATCTTGAAACAAAAGGCCAACATTAAAGTTGATGCTTCACTTCTTGACATAGCCACCATCCCTGAACAACAACAACATCTAAGAAAGTTCCTAGAAGGGAAAACCTTTGCACCTGTTCATTTTCTAGAGGCAAAGTTGGAAGAAGACCCTCCCAAATATAAGGTCTTTGTTGTTAATAATGAAAAAAGCTTTGTTTAAAATCCTCCTTTCCATGGTTCCATGAAATTCTATAATAAGATCACTCACTTCTATCTAGTAGATGGTGGTTTAGGTCCAAATGTCATGCCTAGGATCATCATGGAGGAATTATGCCTTCTAAATAATGAAGAAAAGCCTAAAAAAATGTTGGCCTACAACAATACTCAACAATCAACAATTGGGAAGATCGTGTATGTTACTTTAGTTGTGTGCGCTCATCCTGAAATTAGAACCACTTGTAGTATTCAAGTGATGGATATTACAGTTAGTAATTACTAAATCATTTTAAGAAGAGGCTAGCAAGCCAAAAAAGGTTGATATATGTCATTAGATGTAACCCATATGAATTTTCCTAAAGATGGAAGAAACATTATCGTTCTGAGAGAGGTAAGGACCTCACCATACATTGAAAGTATACCCCAAACCCATGCAACATGTAGGATTTTTCCACTAAAGCCTCATGAGAGAGGGGATTTATGTGATTCCTTCCCATGCACATAGTAGAATGTAAAAAAACACCAACGTGTACCTGATTACCATATACGCCAGCTAGGTGAGAATCAAAAGGATTTGAAACAATGATCGGTATACTATCTTCAGCAAACAAATTAGGGTACAAGGAGTGATGCACCTTAAAGTCTTTCAAAAATGAGATTTCATCAGGAGAGAAGGTGATGAGAGGGGAATAATGCGAGGAAATCCTAATTTGACCTAGTTCATGGATCTTTTCAGGATCGTGAAAACCTAGCATAACCATCAGTGGAATTTGAAGTTTCTCAACTTCTTGACATGTCCTTGAACCTTTAGAAGGCTAATCATAAAATTTTGGTGGCTTCGTAAGATCAGGAAGGGAGTATGAACAAATGTAAACTGTGGTATCATTGAGTACATTGTCAATAGGATTATGATTGTTAAAGCCACTCATTTGATCAGGTTGGGTATCTGATACATGAGATTCAAATGATGAAAAATGTGGACATATCAATCAAAGGACATCATTGAACCTTTGGACATGTACAATATTATTCTTCACTTGTTGAAGATTGTAGATTGAAAAGGTGATAATAAAGGTATTCAGTATTCTTATCTTTTAATTATGAGACAACACCACTATGTACCTAATCGCAATCTAAACCAACAAGATAAAGATTTAGAGAGTATGTAGACTGGTGTAGAAGACTCGTGAAATAAATTAAGGTATGAAAGATGAAACAAATCAGGTGAAGAGACATCAATTCCATCCAAATCAATATTTGACTCTTGCACATTAGTGTCAGCTTGAGGAATCAAGGGATCAACATGCATGTTATGCTCCATGGAGTGGATAAGACATTTAGTTTTATCCGACACAAGACCTAGGTCATCATGAATAGATGAATGAGGGAGAATAATACGAGGGGATTGAGGAATATATTCAGGCAGGTGCTCAATGATCTCAAGTTAAATCTTGTCAGTAAGGGAAGGTAGTTTATCAACTTGATTTTCAAGTTTTCTGATTTCAACAAAGATATCTGAGAGTTTCAGAAGAAGACAACTTGGTTCTTTAACCTGCAAACACTCTTCATCACCTAGATTATCAATGACAAATTTTATTAGGTAATGAAGTTGAAGGAGGATGAGAAATTTTATAGGTAGTAATTTCGTTCCCAAAGGCTTGAGGATTTTCCCAACTCAAAGAAATGAGAAAGACCAAATTATGGATAAGATATGGACGATTTGTAACTCACAGAGTATCATGATTATCATCAGGATCAGGATTCATTTCAGGTTGAAATGGTTGCAGAGAAAGATAAACCAATTGTCAGAATTTCTCACTTAGAACATCCAATCTGCATCTCTTTCAGGAAATTCAAAACAAATATGAACAAATCTACCATCAAAATATTTGAGTTATTCTTTGGGTTTCATTCTAAGCTAATTAATCCTTTTAAATAGATCTTAATGATCGTACCTGTCAAAAGTTTGATAGAGCTCACTGATGAGTTTCTCGAATGAATGGATAGAAGCAACCAGTAATGTGTGGCACCATTGTTTGACATAACCTTCGAGCGTGAGAGTGAAAAATTTTCCCATAACATATTTACATTATATTCCATTTGAGTGATAGAAATGGATAACTTGACACATGTGTCCAAATACAATTGTTTGACCCTCGCCATTAAGCTTAAACCGTGACAAGTGATTATAAATTAGTTACGTGGGCACTCAAAGATTAAGAATTTTAGAAAAACAACCCAATATAGAGATTTGGGACAAATCCATCTAAAGATATGATGTTAAGATAAAGGCTCCATAGGCTTAACTTGTCATCTAAACCTCCTTCTAGCACCAGAAACCTGTTGATGGCGATGGATGTCCAACCAACAACTAGGGGGTATCCCCTGTGTGAAGTCCCAATTAGACCTCACACCGTTTGGGAAAGGATACCCATCAAGTATGTAGGCCTGGATGCCATCATGTTGGTGTCAGTCCCGATTGTTAAATGAGGAGATGTTAGAGTGAGGGTAAGAATGAAATTCCCAGAGAATAGGGATGAGATCAACTCAAGATAGATAATCTACAAAATCAGTTACAAGTATATAACAAGAAGACTATAAGAAGAAGCATGCCACAAGAATGATTAGTAAGCTAAAACCATCTTAGACATACTTGAACAGGAACATTCTAGAGGTTAATTGCAAAAAAAATCACAATAAGTTACCAACATGGCATGGAATAATAAAGTAAAGATTCAAATGAAATAGACATGCAACAACTACAAACTAGTACAAAACATAATGCATGTATGAAAGCACACATACAAACATGATGGAGATACAAGAAAGTCAATACAACCATCATAAAGATGCACGAGAATCCATACTAAAAGCTAATAAATTCTTCTTAATGTTGTCGTGAATATAAGTACATGTCCTGCAATCCATCAAAGTCCAACAGTGTAAAATGGGCTGCTCATACCATTATCTAATGCAAAACCCTAGCCTCACCATAACTCACCCTACTAGATTCCAAGAGTTGAGTGCCTCTAAATCTAAGAATAGATCAACTATCTAATGCTAGTCCTAGTTCAAGTGCTAAAGTCCCTCTAAAAAATGTGGCATGAGCATATATTTATAAAGGTGAGGTGATTTTTCACCTACCATGACGTTTCACCTAACCTCATGACTCTTGAATTTCCTCACTATTTTCTCATGGCTAATGAATAATACATGCTCAATTTATCTATGTATAGTTGTTGAAATCATGATGAGAAACATTTGCATATTAATATAAGAGAAGTTAAGGGGAGAATAAATAAGGGCACTTGAAAACCTAGCATGCTTATTGCCCATATGCTGCAATGATATGGAGACTTGCATGGATTGATGAACAAAGTGACGATGTTCATTTTCCATATAAGGTGTTGACACAGTGCTTTAGGTGGCTACATGAGGCATGCTCTATTCGTAGAAACCCTAGTTGCAAAACCTTCAACTCAATCCCATCTTCCATCAGTGGTCCCTCCTTTCACCTGCAAAGTCAACACAGATCATATACATTAGAAATAAGAGAATAATACTGGAAACATGACATATTCATGAAAATAAAATATTAGTTTTGGATCCTTATATAGCCCATTTTTTCTTGGCAATCTCTTGTGATCTTGGCTTCAACCAAATTCCCCAGCTAAAAATTTATCGGATGCATAGGTGGATGTGATTTGTCTTCATGACCACCATTACTAGTATTTCACCAAATATTTTCTCAAGGGTTGAGAAATCGTTGTGCATACAAGCTCCATAAAGGATGCCCTTATTTCTCCCACACAATAGCTTGTAAATGCCACTCTTTTTGAAACTAATTGTTGCAGTGGGTTCATCCATACATAATTTATAGGTTAACATTGTTGATGTGTAATCAAAAAAATGTCCCCGCACCCAATTTATGGTCCAATATTCTTTTGGCTCATGTTCTTGTACTTCCTAGTACCTCTCAATAACAAAACCAACAGTTGGAAATTGGCAAGGTCCATATCTTAAAATATATTGGTAAAATAATCATTGTATATATCCCTCATTATATTCTTCTTTCTTGAAGAGACAATGGCAAGAGGATCAACCCTTTTGGCCATAGGAAAGATTCTCTAAGCACCATCACTGTAGTTAGCACCATACAAAGTGTTCATATCAATGGGATAATGACCAGACAATGAATGTCTTCTCTTTGATTTTGACCAAACCTTTTGTCTTGTCTCAATGGATATCTAATGTGTTCCTTTCTAGAATTAGCATCAACTTGAGTACCATCTCTAAAATGGTATTCCTTACCTCTAGCATTCCACCACTAAATATGTTCACTGATCATTCCTCTCTCATAAAGTTCAATGAAGTTTTCACAGTTAGCTTCTATGTAAGTAGACAATTGGCTTCACAAACTATGTTTATCATCTTCTACACCAACCCCTCCTTGCCTCTTTGACTCAATATTCATCTTGGATGACCTTTTGAGTGTTAGGATATTCCGACACATAGGAAATAGTTAAGTACAACTTGGTCTAGTTTAGAGTTAGGTATAGAGTTAGGTAAAGTGTGTTTCTTTACCGTTGTACATTTTGTAACTTACAATCCGACGGTCACGATATGTAGTGATCCGACGGTTCATTCTCTCCTCGGTATTACCGACACTTGATCCGTGGCTTGACACCCGATTGGTCCATGAGTTCTATTTAAAGCGCATGGAGGGTCATTGTTCGGGTAATCCGTGCATGAGAGAAGCTTATGTAAATTTTCATTCTTTGATTAATAAATTGCCTGTAGTAGCCACGTTGGCACAGGTCGTGGACTGTTTCCCTCTTTGAGGGTTTTAACCACGTCAAAAATACTGGTGTATTGATCTGTGATCTGGTTGTGAGCAGTGTCCTTTTGGTGTTCTTTCTGAGGAACTTACCCTGTAAATTCCTACATGGTATCAGAGCTATTTGAGGGCCGCGTCCGTTGGTGATCCAAATCTGAAGCCGGTAGAACTGCATCCGACTGTCGTTTCCTAGATCTGTTGTTTTTGACTACTTTCGGGCTGAGAGGACTGCTCTGTTGCGTTCGGAGCATCTGTTCCAGTGAGGAACCCCTTTCGTTTCACGCGAAAAGGTTTCTGGTAGCCCTAGCTGCGTCATTTTTCAGATCGGGAGGTATACAGTGTTTATTTGCAGTTTACTGTTATTTTCTCTCTGCTTATTTCGGTTTCGGTTTATTTAGACTTTTTTAATCGGATCTATACCTTTCATTTCTGCGTATTCTCTTTGCCCTGCGACTCTGTGCGATCTGGGCAAATCAGAAACAGAAAGGAAGGATTTTTCTCATGCGTATGCTCTTTTCCCTGCACCTTAGTGTGATCTCGGAAAATCAGAAACATTGAGAAAAATATTTAGTTTTTCAGCTAAAGCTAACTTTGAGCCGCAAGGTTCATTTTTTTAATATATCTAGTTTTTTGGCTAAAGCTAACTTCGAGCCACAAGGTTCGTTTTTCTTTGCATATTCGTATTGGGTTTTGTGTTTTGTGTTTTGTAGGGAAAAAGAGCTTTCTCAAGGCAAGCACGCAAACCAAGCCCCCCCCCCCTCTCTCTCTCTCTCTCTCTCTCTCTCTCAAATTTTTTGTATAGATCAATTGGTTCAAAGCTATTTTAAGAGAGTAGAGGTCTTGGGTTCAAGTCTCCATTTTGTGGGGGCGGATTTTTTCATTCCCGCACATTCGCGCACTTTGCCGGCAACTTCAACAAATTTTTTTTCAAAAAGCCATAACTTCTTCATCCGGAAGCCTTTTTCAGAGCCGTTTTTTTTAAACAGCCTAATTTTTCGAGATCTATCCATTGGAACACTTACTTTCAGCATCTTCAGCTTCAGTTTTTTTTTTTTAAATGGGAAGTCCATGCCAAGTCATTCTTGACAGCACTAACTACTTCCAATGGATAGCCTACATGGAAGATTTACTTAGAAGTAAAGGTCTCTACAGAATAGCCACAGACCAAGAGAAGAAACCAAAAGATGAAGACAAGGCTGCAAAATGGGAAAATAGACAAGATCAAGCACGTGGTTTGATAGGGATGTCTATTTCTCCTGATCTTAGATTCCATATTGCAGAACTTGAGACTCCTCATGAAGCATTGGAAAAACTCACTAAAGTTTTTGGGATTAAAAATGAAATTAGAGCCCATCAACTTGAAAATGAGTTGCTTACATTGGATCCTAATAATTTTTCTTGCATTGAAGATTTCTTGTCCAAATTCAAGACCCTTAGATATCTTTTGGAAGGTGTTAAGGTTAAGAAAGAAGATAGTAACCTTATTTATTCCATCCTTACTAAGTTGGGACCAGCCTACTCTGTATTTGTTTCCACCTTCCATTCTACAAGGGAAGCTTTCATTTGTCAAGGAAAAGACTACAAGGCCCCTTCCTTTGACTCTTTTTGTGATTCTTTAATAAGAGAACAAGAAAAACTCTTACACCTTGGTCTTCTTAATCTTGGAAACTCTTCCACGAAAGCGTTAGCCGCCCAACAGCAACCAAATTCAAAGAATCCTAAGAAGTCATATCCTCAAAAGAATGGTCCTAAACCAACTCAGCCTCAAAATGAAAGATCATTTCAGCAAAATGATAAGACCAATAAAAACAAATGGAAGAAGACTGATAGACATTGTAACTTTTGTAATCGAGATGGCCACTTAGAATCTAAATGCTTTAAGAAGATGGAAGCCTTGGAAGCCGCAATGAAGAAACATAACATCCATGTGGAGCATACTTCAACTTCAACTTCTGGAATGGCACTTTCTGCATGTCGTTGTCAATCATCTCAGTCTGGTTATGCATTAAATGTATCTTCTTCCTCTCCTTCTCATGAGTGGCTCATTGATTATGGAGCCTCTTATCACATGGCCAAAAACCAAGCCATGTTTTCTTCTTTAAATGATTGTAACACCAAAAATATATATGTTGGTGATGATAGATCTCTTAATGTTGTCGGGACTGGAACTGTTCATCTAGACAATGGTCAGTTTAATGATGTATTATGTGTTCCAACCTTATCCTGCAACCTTCTATCTGTATATCAGATAACTCATTCAGGTGAAGGTAAAATTGTTGAATTTTCACCTCATGATGTTGTAATCAAGGATCTAAGAGATCCTAAACAGATTCTAGCTACTGGTATTGCTGATGATTCCACAAGGTTGTATAAGTTTCACAACTTTGGGTCATCAAATATTCCCTCAGTATTTGTTGCTCATAATGATGAAGTGAGCAAACTTTGGCATGAGCGATTTGGTCACTTAAACTATCGCTCCCTTCAGCATCTATGTAAAGAAAATATGGTGACAGGTCTTCCTATGGTATCTTGCAGAGATGGTGTTTGTTCCGGATGTGTACTCGGAAAACATCATCGGGACAGTTTTGACAAACGTGCCTCTTGGCACGCCTCAGCCCCTTTACAGCTTGTGCACAGTGATTTATGTGGTCCACTTCCTGTTGCTTCATTCTCTGGCTGCAAGTATTTCTTAACTTTCATTGATGATTTCTCTAGACGCACTTGGGTATACTTCTTAAAACTCAAGAGCGAAGTATTTAACACATTTTTGGCCTTCAAAGCCTTTGTTGAAAAACAATCTGGACATCAAATTCTTAAGCTAAGAACTGATAATGGTGGAGAATATGTTAAAAACACATTCATCAACTTTTGCACCGAAAATGGAATTCAAATGCAACATATTGTTCCATACACTCCACAACAAAATGGTGTAGCTGAAAGGAAAAATCGCACCTTAAAGGAAATGGCTAATTGTATGCTGCAATCTAAAGGACTCAGTCTTAGTTTTTGGGCCGAAGCAATTAATTGTGCAAATTATATAATCAATCGCACTCCTACTAAGGTTCTAGAGAATATCACTCCAGAAGAAGCTTGGAGTTCCATTAAACCAGATGTAAGTCACTTTCGTGTTTTTGGAAGTGAAGCATGGGCCCATATTCCAGATGAAAAGCATAAAGCTTTAGAACCTAAGAGTGAGAAATGTACTTTTGTTGGATATTCTGAAGATGTAAAAGGTTATAGACTATTCCATTTAAGTCCAAAAATGTTATCATTAGAAGAGATGTAAAATTTGATGAAAATAAATCGGCCTGCGAGCCTAGTCCGGCGGATGTGCCACCTCTTCCTATCTCTTCTACTTTTGAAAACATTTCTTCTTCAGATGATGAAAGTGAGGATGATAATCCTCCCCCACCTTCTCAGGATCCTCAACTTCCAAGATGGGTCCGTGCTACTCGGGATGCAGCAGGTGATCTTGTCGGTGATCCTACAGATCAGCGACGTACACGTTCTCAGTTCGAAAGAGCCTCTTCTTTACTGGCTCAAGCTCCAGTAAATCATGATCCTGACACTTTTGCAGAAGCTTCAGGCCATCCACATTGGGAAGCAGCTATGAATGAAGAATATCATTCATTGTTGGCAAATGATACATGGGATCTTGTTCCTCTACCAAAGGGATGCAAACTTGTTAGATGTAAATGGGTTTACAGAACCAAGTATGGACCAGATGGGAAAGTTGATAAACATAAAGCTCGTCTTGTTGCTAAGGGCTTTTCACAGGTTGAAGGCATTGACTACACTGAAACCTTCTCCCCTGTTGCCAAAATGAACTCTATCCGCCTTGTTCTTTCCCTTGCTGCCTCTTTAAAATGGGAAGTCCATCAGATGGATGTTAAATCTGCCTTCTTGCATGGGGACTTGCAGGAAGAAATCTATATGGAACAACCCATTGGCTTCATACAAACAGACTCCAGCCTTGTTTGTCGACTTAAAAAATCCCTTTATGGTCTCAAGCAAGCTCCTCGGGCTTGGTATGCCAAAATGGATAGCTTTCTTTTAGAATCTGGCTTTTCTAGGTGTTATTCTGACAATACTGTCTACACCAAGAAAGTGGGCAACTCTCTTATCATCCTTGTTCTTTATGTTGATGATCTTATTCTTACTGGTAGTGATCCCAACCTTATAAACCATGTGAAGTCCAGCCTTAAAAAGAAATTTGAAATGACAGACTTAGGACACTTACACTATTTTCTCGGTCTTCAAGTCTTGCAATCCAAGGAGGGTATTTTCCTTTCCCAGTCCAAGTATGCTTGTGATATTCTTCGTCATTTTCACATGGAAGACTGTAAGCCAGCCCCTTCTCCCTTTCAGTCTGGAGTCAAACTTTCAGTCTCTTGTACTTCTCCTGAAGTTGATGCTACCTTATACCGTCAACTTGTAGGAAAACTCTTGTATTTAACCCATACTCGTCCTGACCTTTCCTTTGTTGTTGGCCTTGTTGCTCGTTTTATGCAAAACCCCCATGGAAAGCAGCTAAAAGAATACTTCGTTATGTTCGAGGTACAGTACAGTTTGGGATTCATTACAGTGCCAAAGCAGCTCCTCTATTAGTTGGTTTCACTGATTCTGATTGGGCTGGTGACCCTGATGATCAGAAGTCTACTGCCGGTTATGTCTTCACTCTTGGTTCAGGACCTATTACATGGGCTTGTAAGAAACAGGCTGCCATTTCTCTTTCGTCAGCAGAAGCAGAGTATCGTGGTGTCGTGGAAGCTAGTAAGGAAGCCTTGTGGCTTCGTCAGATCCTATCAAAGTTTGGCTTTGAGCAGCAGCATCCAACCACACTTTGGTGTGATAATCAAAGTGCCATTCAGCTATGCAAAGATCCAGTCCAGCATCAGCGCAGCAAACACATTGAACTACACATGCACTTCATCAGAAAGCTCATTCATGACCATGTTCTTGAAGTGCAATATTGTTCAACAGATGATCAGGTTGCATACATCTTCACAAAGGCTCTCACAGAGGCGAAGTTCACTAAACTTCGATATATGCTTGGAGTTCAGGAAGTTGTCACTAAGGGGGGATAGGCTCTAGTGCCTCCTTCCTTCTCCTATTGTGTCATATTTGTAAATACTTCAATCCTATCCCAAGTTGTTCTTAAGGGGGGATGTTAGGATATTCCGACACATAGGAAATAGTTAAGTACAACTTGGTCTAGTTTAGAGTTAGGTATAGAGTTAGGTAAAGTGTGTTTCTTTACCGTTGTACATTTTGTAACTTACAATCCGACGGTCACGATATGTAGTGATCCGACGGTTCATTCTCTCCTCGGTATTACCGACACTTGATCTGTGGCTTGACACCCGATTGGTCCATGAGTTCTATTTAAAGTGCATGGAGGGTCATTGTTCGGGTAATCCGTGCATGAGAGAAGCTTATGTAAATTTTCATTCTTTGATTAATAAATTGCCTGTAGTAGCCACGTTGGCACAGGCCGTGGACTGTTTCCCTCTTTGAGGGTTTTAACCACGTCAAAAATACTGGTGTATTGATCTGTGATCTGGTTGTGAGCGGTGTCCTTTTGGTGTTATTTCTGAGGAACTTACCCTGTAAATTCCTACATTGAGGACATTTATGAAATTTCGTAGTAGTCTCTTGGAGAAAACACAACACCTATATACACATGAGCATTTTTGTAAATGTGTGCATTCAATCCATGACAATCTCTGGCATACGTCGATTTGGTGCAAGTCACACTATTGAATACAAGAAATGTGATAAGGGCTAAAATAGTGATTTGAAATTTCAAGTAAGGTCGACCTGGTTATTCACGATCCATGTTCATAACAAGGGTCGCAAGAATCCAGGTCACATAGTATCATAATGGTGTAGGTCTCACCTCCTTACTACATTGATGGAGCTTTTGTTGAAATGTGTAACTAGGTTTGGTCTTCATAATGACATATGTAATCATGATTTTATGTATTTGTTGTAAATAGAAAAATAATTATGGCCATTGTTTGAGTCATGGGTTTCATAATCAAGGTTATTTGATTTATAGGTCAAGAACCCACTGAGTGCTTCTAGGGATTTTCATTGAGTCAACAAGTCAATTGAGTCATTGTCATGTATGGAAGACCCATTTGGGCATCATGTATAAACTCAAAAGAATTATTATAAGTCAAAATGTTTCAAAGACTTGGTTTTACTTAGAAAGAAGAGGAAACGTTTGACTTGGTCTTGGAGGGGTCTTTGACAAGAGTCATAGGTCTTGGAATTTGCCCTTTGAATTTCTATAAGAAGAGAAGATTTATTGTGGGTTTTCCTATCAAGAGGAGAGGTTTTGGCCCTAGATGATAACCTATATCTTGTGTCCTCTTGTCTCATTGTTCTTTATTGTTTAGTAGATGTTTGATGATAAGAACACTAATTATAATCAAGTGAAATAATAAGATAATAAATTTAAGTTAAATTACATCACAATCAATTATCAAAGTAAGAGAAATCAACTAATATAGCTGCCCCTAGATTTCTCAACATGATATTAGAGATAAGGTGACAAAAAAAGGAAAGGAAGTTTGAAGAGGGATCATCAAAAGGAATATCAATAAATTCAAGACATCAAACCATCAAGAAGGACTAGTCTTCACATCATATTCAATAAAGGATCTAAGGAGCATCAAGGAAGACTACCTATCTCATCTCAAGGATCATATTATCTAGAAGCAATAATAAGAAGAAGACCACAAAGACTCTACTTTCAAGAAGGATCCTACCTCCAAAAATGACTACACATTAGAAGCATCTTGAAGTCTCCACATTATGAGGAAGTAAGAAGAAGTGTTGCCATCATCATCAAAGAAATCAAGGTGATCTCCCTCTCATTTAAGTAAGGATCACATCTCAAGCATATTATAAGAAAGACATCTCTAGAAGAAGAAGTATTGTCATCTTCATGGAAGATATCATCATCAACTATCATTAAAATCAAAGAAGACATCAAGTTGAAGATATCATTAGTAAATAAGAATATTCACTTGACAAGTAAGTACCTTTATATCTATGTTTGGATCTACTATTAAAATGACTTCATTCTACAAGGAAAGCAACAAACTAGTTGGGTCATCAAATTTCCTTGCATGGAAGAAGAGGACAGATTTGATCCTCATAGAAAATGAAGTCATTGGACATGTTAAGGGTTCAACCATCAAACCAGCTAAATAATAATCTGAAGCTATATCGAAATATATGAAATGGGAAATAAGGGCTCAAAGAATCCTTATAGAATCAATCAAGGATTCTCTCATCCCTTATGTAGCAAATTTGGAGAATTCAGAAGAAATCTATTATAAGTTGGTAGAATTATTCTTTGTAAGCACTGCAGCAGAAGCCATATGTTTGAGAACTGATTTATATAAGATGAAAGTATCAAAGGAAGAGGGGCTAGCCTCAAATCTTATGAGGGTGTCACAAATAAGATACCAACTACAAGAATTAGGGGAAATAATGTCCGAAAAACAAATGACCATCATTGTGCTCAATGCACTACCTGATGAAAGGGGAAACTTTGTATCAAGTATATATTTCAAGAAGGAAGATACCCCAATTCAATGAACTTTGGTCATTATGTAAGATTGAAGAAAATAGTTTGAAGGCAAAGAGTGATGTTGGAACAAACGAACAAGTTCAAGCATTTGTTTCCATGGCTAGGAGAAAAGGAAAGTTTTGGAAGTTTGGTCCTCAAAAAAAGAAGACTATCAATATTTCAAATATCCAATGCTATGGCTATTAGGAATACATGACTTTAAATAAAATTTTCCTAAACTCAAGAAGGGAAACATGAAAAGGAAAGAAAGGAATGAAACCCATATCACTGAAGAAGTAGAAGAACTTGATGAGAAGAAATCTAGGAATGAAGGAGGAATATATATTCACTATTAAGGTCTCTCACAAGTACATAGCAAGGAGAAGTAGGAGGTGAAAATACCTCTACTATTGTTAAAATATCATTGTAAAGATTTGAATCATTGTAAGTATTACAAGATGCATCTTATTAGAAGATGGCATCATATCAGAAGCATACAATTGAAGCAGAAAAGAGCTTATGACATCATTGTAGAAGCTTGAAAGGATAGTTAAAGTAGAAGTTTAAATTGTTGTAGAAATCATTATGATGTAAAGGAAGTAACTCATGATATCCTCATTGAAAGCATGAAAAGACAACCAAAATAGTAATATATATGGTTGGAAGAAAGTCATTTGGCATGATAAAAGATAGAGAAAGATCATCATACACCATCATTATTATAAAGGAGCATTTTCAAGATGAGGATAATCAAGATTCTCCATTGGAATCTTCATTAGAAGGTTCACCTCTACTTGGAATAAGCAAGTGTCTCGCTACATTCCACCTTGTGTGGGATCCATTGTTTAGGAGGATGATGGTATGGTGACAAAGGAGTTCATCATGTCAAGATGGTTGGAGTACCTTCATAGGAGGTTGTCAAAGGAAATATAGATGACTACGTGAAGGAAGAGTTATGTATATATTTGGAAATATATAGATAAAGTCATGTCATCATATAGTTTCAGAGCATGACTGAAGAATAAGGATCTATTCCTTCAATAATATGCATAAAGGCATGAATATTATATGCCTTGAACTCGTTCACATATTGATAACATGAAATCAACATAATATGCCTGCATATGGAATATGAGTTGGTTGACAAGATGAAGGAACTATGTATAGAAGTTCCAGGAAAATAAATATGTGAAGAAAGAAAGAAGAGGTCATGAAATATGCAACTATAGTCACATAAGTGATCAACATCTAATAAACAAGAAGAATTAGCTATGAAATATCCATGGAGAAGGTATGATGACCCTGATAAAGTATGTAAAGGAAGGAAACCATTGATATTGAACGTCTTGGAGATATGTTCATAAATGTGTAGGATGTTGATGTTGCAACAATAGAGTCATGATGAAAATCCATCTTAAAAGGTAACTTTGATTTTATGTTCATTTTGATTTTTGAACAACATATGGTTGTGTTGAAACAAAGCTACCAAAAGAGAGTTGTAGATGTTAGCTACAACTAGTTCTCATGGGAATGAATGGAAGATCCTGAATGAAACATGACTTGGAAAAGGCAACTATATGAATAAAATCCAGATGTGGAATGGAAGATCACTTTTCCAATGAAAAGAAGGATGATATGACTATTGGTTCAACCTAATGATTTTTTGAAGGAAAGTGATGGATGGTCAATGCCCTACGAAGAAAAATCTAGAAGGTGAAGGCTCCATGATGAAATAAATTGAAGATAATGACACCGAAAGGAGGATCCCTAGAAGAAGTAGATAGAACCATGATCTCCACCAAAGAGAAAAGAGTTGTTGTTGGAAAAAAGTCCCTAATTAAGAGGGAGCTTGGACAAGTTCCTGGATAAGAGGGAGCTTGGGTATATTCCTTTTATAGGAATGAGTATATCTTCCATAGTTTAGAGGGAGAGATAGACACATCATTTGTGTCTTAATGTTGGGAAGAAAGAATGGAGGATTGGGTAAGCATATGAGATTGAGTCTAAAACTATTTGAGGACGTGGTAGGGCATCCAATAGGTAAGAGTAGTCAAAGAGGAAATTATTTGAGTATGTGTTATTCCAATATGGTAATTTTTCTAAAAGGACATTCATTGTGAATACCCGGGTGGCCTATGTGCCTTGAGAGAAAATGATGATGGTGTCTATTATTCATTGGTCTCACTAGCATTGTGCTCTGATCTAGTGGAGAGATAAAGTTTTTATTCAAGGCCTTGCTATGAGACAATGTTGGTTAGTATAATGATATGCTCTGACATAAGCTAAGGAGGTAGCTTATGAGATGGCTTACCAATATGACTCTTCTTATGAGAATTCTTCAGTTTGAGAATGTCCAAGTACCATCTATCGATTATGAATACTTGCCTAGTTAAGAGGGAGTGTTGAAATGTGTAACTAGGTTCGGTATTAATAATGAAATATGTAATCATGATTTTATGTATTTTATGTAAATAGAAAAATAAATTTATTATTGTCATTCTTGAGGCATGGTTTCATGCTCAAGGTTATTTGATTTAAAGGTCAAGCACCCATTGAGTGCTTCTAGGGCTTGTCATTTAGTCAAAAAGTCATTTGAGTCATTGTCATGTATGGAAGACCCATTTTGGAATCATATATAAAGTCAAAAGAATTATTTTAAGTCAAAATGTGTCAAAGACACCCTCCGGGACAAGTTGGACTAGATACAGTGACAAGTCATCCTACAAGTTGTGACAAGAATCCTATATAAGGAAGACCTCAACCTCATTTGGAGGACGAAAGTAAGAAATTCATTTTAGCATAAGAAGAGCAAAGAACACCTAGTGAAGAAAAATAAGCCAAGGAAGAAGAGTGAAGCATTAAGATATTTTTTTTGGTCATCTACACTTCACATGTGTGAGTGAACTAGGGCATCAATTGCAACAGTAAGACTAAAATCAGAGCTACCCTAAGAGATCGAAATTTGGTGTGGAAAAGTATAAGTTTGCAAGTTTAGTTTCCAAGAATAAGAAGTAATCTCAAGTGAAGGAGAGAAGAAGGAAAAATGACCATAAAAATATCACATGTGCCATCTAGGGCTTTTGCATCAGGGGTTGATAGTTTCGGGTTGAAATTGCATTCCTAGGTTATAGGTCTGAAGTCTAGGTCAAAGGAGAAATTATAGTTTCTACAAGGCAAGGTGCACTCAGTTTCAATTGGAAAGAAGAGGAAAATATTGACTTAGTATTGGAGGGGTCTTTGAAAAGAGTCATATGTCTTGGAATTTTTCATTTGAAGTTCTATAAGAAGAAAAGAGTTCTTGTGGGTTTTCATCTTAAGAGGAGAGGTTTTGGCCCTAGTTGATAGCCTATATCTTGTGTCCTCTTGTCTCATTGTTATTTATTGTTTGGTATCTATTTGATGATAAGAACATTAATTATAATAAATTGAAAGAAGATGCTAAACACGTTAAGTTAAATTACATCACAATCAATTATCAAAGTAAGAGAAATCACCTAATCTAGCTACCCCTAGATTTCTCAACAGATTTAAATTGTGAGTTTGCGACTGTAGATCTCTAGAGGGATTTTCCCCAACATATTTCTATTTAACCCAAGCCAAACTAGATTCAAAGGTTTCATGTATCCCATGACTCTGCCCAACACCCTGGCACTCTCTCCTTCATAATATAATCGATCATCACCTTTTGAATCTGCACTATTATCTGATGAGTTGTTGTAACAAATCACATCTCCACAAAATAATTCTAATAAGGATATTTCATGCAATTCAAAATACAAGGAGGGAGAGAGAGAGAGCATTCAAGTTTTACTTTAGGCTTCACTAAATTTAACATACAGCCAACACACATGTGTTGCATATTTCAATAGCCAATTAGGTCTTCGAACCCTGAAGGCTTCAAGTCCATATGGCAAAGGGTGTTTGCATGCGAGCAATGCGTAAGAATTTTTCTTTTGATAACAGATAAATTCAATTACAAAAATATACACTTTTACATCAAAGATTGAAATATAAAAATACATGGACCCAAAATAAACCATTGTATCTCATTTTCAAACATATCTAGACCATCAAGCGATCAAATAATGCATTTAGGTTATGGAATTCCAATTTATGAGCTAGAACTGGGCATATAAATGACCAGCAAGAGATCATAGCCACAAGTGTTACATTTTGGATTAAAGCGGGAAATTGAGTGTGAGAGGTCAGTGGATGGGAGGCACAAGTCTAATAAGGAGTAGAGTTTGTTATTTCAAGCATGGAAGTAGAATAAAGTAGGTTTCAATTTATAAAGAGGAATTCCATGTGAGGAGGTCATGTCCAAGATTTGTACACTAGATCTATTACACACAATAGACTTAGTGGAATTCATAAGCAACCAGGTCGTAGAGTCGCATAATAGATCAGGTTGCATAAATCATTAACCTTTCCAAGTGTGGTTTTGTGACTTCGTGATTTAAGGGAACAATGCGACTTAAATCAAATTGCAATCTGGAGGTGCGAGTGTAAGAGCTCATCCTCCAAGGTCATTGCAATAGTAGATAGTGAACCTAAAGTAACTAACCAAACCAAAGAAACTTGTGCTTATCTCCCATTAAGAACAAAGCTAGATTATATTCTTGTGTTATTAATCTCATGCTCCTAGACATAAAACCATCTCATAGATGGTCTTAAGCACTTTGGACTAGCAACTACCTGTTGAAGCTCCGACCAACACCCTCCAAAAATTTTCCTACACTTGAATTTTGGAGCATATTGAGGATCTTACGATCTTCCACCCTATGGTTACTCCATGGTCGATTAATGTTTTGTAAATGGTTTAAGTCTTCTTCCTCATTTTAAATTGTTGAGTCACTTTCTCACACACATGCTCAGTCTTAGATGAGTTCATGAGCACATTTCCTTTATGAAAGCTTGAACATGCATAACATCATCCATCAATATAGTACATGTGTGATGTTCAACTCATGTCATCACTTAGTGTGCACTTTTGTTGACAGTCTCCCTCACTTTGGTTATGTTTGTATTTGTATTTCGGTGAGTTTTCTCAAATGTCGCTTTTAAGCATTGTCATTTTCACAAGGGTCGCTTTTATGTTTGCGGCGGTTAATTTTGCTGACTTTCATTTTAATAAGTGTCATTTTTAGGTTATATTCACTCTAACATGTGTTTATTTCAAGGTCATTCGCGTTTTGCAAGTGTCTTCTTCATGTTTTCTGCCTGTTGCATGTTTCACTTTTGTTTTTTTTTTTTTATCCTGCATGTGTCACACTTTTGCAAATCACCAAAGTTAGTTATAAAAAACTCTTCTACATGATATGGTATTAAATATCATTAAAATATGTTCCAAATACATTCCTATAGCTTAGCGCATATTTTGTTCTTAGTCGACACTTTTGTCGTAACTTGTGTTCTATTTGTTATAATGTGTCGTTTCAACTATTGCACTTAGAAATAGGTGTCGCTTTGATGTTGTTTTAAGGTGTGACTATTATTCGTTAGTCTTGTGCATTATTTTGCTTGTATTGATGGATTTTATAGGTGTGTTCCATGTTTGGGTTGTGTTTGGATGCATTTCTTTCTCCTACTCTGTTGGTCCCACACTTATCCATTTTGGGAGCTTTTTTTGGTCCTCCTGCTCAGTGAAAGTTGTAAAGGCATTAGCCCTCTTACTAGGTGATGAGAGAAACTTATTCATGATCCTCATTTATGTGTACTTTCCTCCCATACTTGTGCACTAGGTATTTTCTAAGGTATCCTCCCTCTCATAGTAAATTAGTTCTTTCTAGGATAATCAATCTAGCATTTTGTTGCCTCCCACTATGAAAAATGAATTCCAGTGGAACAAGTAACATTTTTTGAGAGAATTGTGCCCTTCAAAACAAAGAAGCACACTTTGGAACAATAAGGCGTACTTCAGAAAAGCAAGGATATTTTGTCTCTTAAAAAGTGCAGTGCACAGTCTAGAAGATGAGCGCTTGGTGCAATCTTTAATCATGAAGCCTTCATATTTCCCTATTTCCTTAAAGTGCACCACACAATCTTGAAGCACGAGCACATGGAATAATCATGAAGCCTAAAGCCTTCATCCTTCCCTCTTCCCTTAGAGCGCATGGCGCAATTAGGAAGCCTGAAGCCTTCATCCTTCCCTCTTCCCTTAGAACACATGGTGCAATCATGAAGCCTAAAGCCTTCATTTGAGTGCACTCCTTTGAATCGAATAATTGTGCCCTCCTTGAGTGCATGAGTACACCCTGAACCAATTAATGATTTCTCCTTCATGCTTCGATTGTGCGCCCTACACCCTCCTAGTTTCTCTTGAGCATAGTAGAGCACTAGGAAGGCTCAAATCTTGACCCCTTCCTTCCTTCATTGTGCGCTCTTTTGCTCTCCTTAGTCCCTATGAGTGCATGAGTGTATCCTGTGGTGAAGTAAAATTATAAGTGCGGACATGAATGAATGCCTGTAGCTCGATAATGGGTCTAGCCACAACAGATACATTATATGGAAGATTTCCTTAGGTTAGAATCAATCAAGAGGGCCTACCTCTTGGTCGCTTATCCTGCTTGATGATGTCATCGCTTGCTCGCTCTAACAATCTCTCGCTTCCTTCTTCAAGCTCCTGAAACAAGTAAAAAACAACAACATACAAACATAATAATAGACAAATTGCAATTCAACCTACTTAACAAGTCAAGAAACATTAAGACATGGATATGTAATATTACAAAACATGTAGGAAATCAATCGATAGTTGCATATTTTAATATCAAAGAGAGATTACAACCATTCGTCTTGATGTTGCAATCTTCCTCTGACAAGACCAGGTTCCCACACAGTTCTGTTAGCATTCCATGATGGCTTCAAACAACAATAGTTTAAAAGCTCTTCCCTTAGGCTTCACTCCAAATCAAAACACGCTTCTCCCTCACACAACTAGGTAGCTACAACTAGTAATAGCTTGCTTGTCTACTCCAAAATAGCATCAACACTTTGCAACTATAACACTCACACTCAGCCAAAAACTATCAACTGTGACTACCACCAGTTTGTGCTTGGGAAGAAAGGAGGTTTATATAGGAAATATGGATGGGAGATGGATCCTCTTATCATGGGAGAAGGACTTATCCCTTGAGGTAGTTCCATCATTATAGTGGAAAGGAGCCCAAACTATCATCCTCAACCCCATCCGGCCAAACTATTTACCAGACTTCCGTTACGGAGCTTCTAGAGTTGGAAGATTCAGCTCTAATTTAAAAAAAAATTCATAACAGGACCATCGCAACTAAGACACAACCCAGTCGCTCCAGTCGGCATGAGGAGTATTGCTAATCTCTGCACATCGGGGCGAGGAGACAAAGGCCATTAGCACCGGCCTTGTAAACTGGGCAAAACAGAAGATTTAGGGGAAATGGTGCAAAAGGGAATTTATCTTCTCATGAAGAGGGACATAATGGGAGTTTCTTCATGAAGGAAAAGCATGCGGGGTTCATTGTAGAGGTCCTCCAGGATCAAGGAATAGGGAGTACAATGACAGTGATAAAATTTTGTGTAACAGATGCCCCCTAAAGCGTGAAGGCCGAGCTGGAGTGAGGGATGAAATGCTTTATAAATCAATGCAGGGAACCGATCTGCCATCTGAAAACCTACAAGAAAGTATAGATACATATACATAAACTGAGATCTATGTCAAATGATACATGAATCATGGCATGGATGCAGACATCCAGAGAATTATCATGTAAATGGATCCAAGTATGGGCACAACCATCCATCGAAGAGGATCATAATGAAAATGAGGTATGGTCGCAGCCAGCCATCTGAAAGAGACATGCATATCATCGTAACCATGTCACACCACTTCGCAACCTAGAATTTTTGTGATCTAAGTCCAGGGTCTTGCGCTCCAACACGACCCGAAAAAAGTATAGATCCTAGCATGCGAATGGATGTGTTGACGTCAAACATGCTAGAAAGTCGCTTGATTACCAGTAAATGATGTAAATTGTTAACAAGTGTGAGAGAAAACACCAATAATGACAATGGTCCTCAAGGTACTATCAACACAATTCATGGAATGTGAATACAAGAACTGAAGTCGAACACTCGTGAAATCACTCAATCGAAAGCCAATGATGTGAACTTGTCATCGAGTGCGAAGAACTTGCCATTAGGGCATGCAAGCTCTAAGGTACTGGAAGGGAGTCTCTCGGTCAACTTCCCGGATAATGAGTTGAAGTCAACGAAAAGCGATCGTGTTGAAGGAGGGCTATAATGAATCCCACATCATCGACATGAGATGAGAGGATGAAAAATGATTTTGGATGATACAGAGAATCATAGGTAAGTGTAACTCCAGAAGGATAACTCTTGAACATATCAGCGACACAACTGGAAATTTGGAAGATTCTGGGTCCATGGGATCGGTGGTCATGATGACGTGGCAGAGATCAAATGGAAGGTAAAAATGAACGGCCAAAACCCAAGAAGGTCAATGATACAGAGGAGGATGTCCCAACCCGACACGAAGCAAAGAGTGTCATGTTCAAGAGTGAGCTACCGACACGACTGATAGATTTCCAAATTTTCCCCCACCATTTCTAGCGAGTACCCCAATTATTTTTTAATCACAAGCTTGAAGGGGATAGCATATGCTTGCACTGTAAGTTCATCCTTAGGACGAATCCGACCTAGTAAGTTTAACAAGCCCTAGGAAGGAGAAGCTCATGTTCGTCATGGTGACGAATTTGATGTCGTTTAATAGTTTAACGAGTCCGACAAAGGTGTAACTTGGTATATTTTTCATGTTTAGAGAGTTTGAAAAAGACACATAAAAGAAAACTCCACATGGTCCCTTTTCGTACATTTGTATCTCTCGAGCCCGAAAAGGTAGAAAACGATACTTGAGAGAACCACTTGACCATTTCAGTCAAGGAGTTCCTTTTTCATAAATAGTGCCTCCCAGCCCGAAAAAGGGATAAACTTATACTAGGCGCATGAAGTTTCGCATCCATTAACAAGTTCGAAACGACAAGCGATCGACCATATTTTCGCTTTTAAAGGGTCGGAAAAGAGCTGAAAGTGGACCCCCGATTTTTATTCTCTTTAACGAGTCAAAAAGGGAAAAAATACTCGACAATATTTTCATATGAGTTTAATGAGTCGAGAAAAGAGTTAAAACGTGACTCATCGTCATCATCGAACATCCATCACCTGTTGCTGCACAAGGAAGGTAAAGTGTATTATCGAGTCCTTGAGGCAAAATAGGTCAAAAATATTTACAAAACCTGATATTTTCATGAAAAAATGAATAAAAAGGGGAAAAGTAAATATATTTTTACCATTTACCATTTTACCTTTGTTGTGAAGAATTTTTACCCACTTTTTCCCTAATTGTTCTGGAGCAGATTGCGGGAGATCCGGGAGGTCAATTAACAAGCCATCATTTCCAGGTAATAGTCGAAGCCCTGAGCTCCATTTTATTTCTTTTTTAGCCATTTTTTTTGGATTTTTAGGGATGTTTTTGAAAATCTTTTTCACCCTCGGTCGGCATGATTTCCGGGCACGGAATCGCGTCAGCTAAGGGTGATTTGCAAAGCCATTTGCACCGATCAGCACAACTTTTTTAAAACAGTCACACTGACACTGTGGATAGGGAAAAACCCTATGTTCTAAAAAATTGATTGTCTAATCTTGAATTTTATGTGCCAAGCATGATTATTGACTCAAATTAATGGGTTTTGGAGGAGAGAATCACCGAAAATGGTGGATTGGAAGGAAAGGGAACATGAAGATGTTGACATCCAGGCAATGAATGATCCAAATTGCTTAAAGGCTTTGAGGGCTTGCGGGCTCCTCAAATTCTTCCTTACACCAGGTATGCGGGCCCAACCCGAGTTACTTCAATGCTTGAAAAGCCTTTGGGACATTAATTGAAAGATTTTTGTCATTGGGATTAGGACCTAGAGTTGATAACTCTAGATATCTACTTCACCACTAGATTGTCTCGCAGAGGTGAGCCAGTGAACTTGTATGGGTCACGTCTGATCGGGGCAAGCATATATTCCCTGCTTGCCGAACACTGCCCTAAGGCCCTGAAATCCAAGAGTGGGAAGATAGATATTTCCAGTGTGTGGGATTTGACACTAAGGGTGCTTCTGTTGACTATCAATAGAGTGGCAGGATCCCACACAAAACATGAGACTAACAAGTTGATTTCCCTTTATGCTATTGACTGCATAACTCCTACGATCTTCAACTGGGCAGAGGCCATGAAGACGAACATCAAGTGCCAGTTGTCCAAGGCCAAGGTGGGGAATTTGAAGCAATTTGGCTTCGGATCTATACTTGTGAACTTCTTCCTGGAACGAGTGCCACCTTTCCAGTATCAGTTAACTGAGGTAGATCCTCCTGCGCCATGCGATATGCGGATGGCCGGTTGGAGTCGTTTGATGCCTAGGATCACTGGGCATTAGCACATGTCATACCAACCTGCATTCTTCTCATGACTACGATGACAGAAGATCGTCGTGGAGGATTGGCCATACAACAGCACTGATTTCCATGGAGATCCATATATGCCCTTACTAGATGGAGAGGACTTCGATGACGAAGGTAACAAATCAAATTTTTAATTTTGAGATTTTTTAAAATTGTTTTTGGTGTATGCATGCTTATAACATTTATCTTTTTTATGCAGATTTTGGACCAGAGCAACCAACAAGGATGCCCCTGATAGCTAGGCGTGTCCCCCACCCTATTGGTGTTGTCACTCCTTATCAAGAAGGGAGTGATAATGAGGAGGAGATCATGAGGAACCTTGAGGGGTTAACTCATGGTATCTCAGAGTATGCTCGGATAGGAGACATGCCCTGTCGGTACCAGAGGCACATGGTGGGAGTCTCAGATCAGATCCGTCGACTGCTGAGTTTCATTGCATGAGATGTCTCATGCTACCATGAACACCATAGTGATTAGTTCCTAGGTATAACACTTACATATTTTTTGAGGCCTGCTTGCCACGGATGTATGAGGCCTGCAAGCCGTTGATGTTATTGTAGACACATATTACTTTTTGGGGTTTTAATGTATCAAACATTCTCACCATATATATCTATATATATATATATATATATATATATATATATATATATATATATATATATATATATATATATATATATATATATATATATATGTTGTATTTTCCTATCTATTATGGTACAAATGGTTTGTCTTATCTTTTACATGTTTCGTAAATGTCTATCCAACACGTAATTAGCTAATGCATCTGTCAATGTATTCATGCATCTAGGAATATGATGATATGTAATATAATCAAAATGTCTTTCCATTAGATGGATATGGAGATACATTCGTAATATTTGAGGGTTCCTGACGGAATATTTCCCGTTGAGTTGAAGGACGACAAGCTGTGAATCCAGGTTGACAACCAATTCTCTGATGCCCAGAGCGATGGCTTCTGACAACAGTTCGATGACCGCACTATATTCAACAATGTTGTTGGTTGTACGACCTAGGAAGATACCTTGAAGGTCAATCAACTCATTGTTAGGGTCATAGATATCCCATGCTGCGAATGATAAGTTTCGGGTACTACGACAAGCACCATCAACGAAACCAACGTGAGGAGTTGCAGACATCTGCAAAGTAAGAAAAGCGTTGTAAACAAGAAATTTGTTTGAAAACTATCATACAAAACCACGTTGTACAAAAATGAATCACACACTAATGTACATAAGTAACCATGCAAGATGACCTAGGCATAGTACTTTTTGAGATAGGAGTCCATGCTGGGACTCGAGTAATCAATCAAATCAGATGAATACCGATTTTTACCATTGCCATGATGAGTAAGCATCGACTCGGCCAAATAATGGATTATAACTCATATAAGGCTTTGCTTCCATGCCCCTTGGATGAGGGAGGGTTACGAGTCAGATGGGAACCCCATTGTAATAATGGGAAATCGGTAAAAACTCGGGGAGGGCGAAAAATCCTGGATCCATGAAGTGATAAAGGTGCCCTTAGTTGAAAGATCTTGATTATGTCAGGATAAACTGACACATCAATAAACAACAGAGAAGAGGGCTCTTCGAAAGTGGTACACATGACTGTCGGGCGAGACAGGAACAAGGAACGATGATGAGTATCGATCCATGGTGGTTCCTCGAGAGACATGATTTCCATGATACCTTCATCACCGAGGAAGGTATCAGCTAAGGATCAGACGATTCCAAAGTGCCAAGCCAAGGGGATTGAGAGTACATATCAAGAGAGGTCTTCAACATATGAGAATCAGAGGATGCAGAGTTCAAAGCTAAAACAATTTCCATGTAATTGACTTCGGCGGGACTAAGTGGCATAACCTCACCCCAAGTATCAACAAGATCTGGTGCAGGTATGACCCAGGGATCAGATTGGACTGAGATCATGTTGACAGAGGCAACGTGATTAGGTGGGAGTGGAAAAATTCACATTAAGGCAGAATCTTTGAAGAGACATGCCCCCACACTCTCATAGGGAGCACCAGAGTGCTACGTATGGAACATTTCCATATGAGGAGGAAGAGGCAAAGAAATACAGCTAATTGACAGTGACAATTTTCCCTTGATGGGGAAAACGCGTCACGCAGAACAAGGAGGAGGCCATGGAATGCATGGCATGAGTCCAACTTCGGCCGAGTAGAAGATTATAATTGAGATTGGCATTAACAATTTCTACTTCGACCTGCACTGTCTTGCCTTCCATGGTGATGGCAAGGTTAGGTAAGACACCAAAGGGTCACGAATCGCGCACATTGAAAGCTTCCAAAGTGTTCAGAGACTGGTTTAGTGCAGGGGAACCAATAGCCTTCCAACATTCAGTTGACATGATGCAGGTGGAAGCACCTTCATCGATGACAGTGCGATAGATGGTCTTCTCAATAATGACTACCTGAATAAGAAAGGAAATCTGATGAGGGATCCATGGAACATGGTTCTCCAGATTGAAACATATCAAATTAGAATCAGTGGGATCGATTCCCCCTATAGCTGACAACAAAGATTTACGCTGCGATGGGAAGCTTTGGAGTACCTCTAGAGCCGACATGGCTGACGGCGCCTAAGCCAAGTCCTCAACAATATTGTAGTGCTGAGTGGCTCGGGCATTTGGATTATACGAGGATTTCCACAGCACACCTCGAGAGGGTGGCCACATAGTGGAATCAGGGTTAGGGCGCTCAATTTGCAGAGGGCCAGAACTTGGGGTAGAAGAAGAAGGTGTAGATTCTTTTTCTTTCCCAACTGTCAGAGCTAGAGTTTGATAATATTTCGATCAGGTAGCCACATTAATAGGCATGCTCATCATGAACACTTGAGATCTAGAGGAAGCAGATCAGGGTTGGTCTACCATTTGGGTTTGCTGAGACGGAAATGGCTCTTTAAGGACAACAGGGGTCCCTTTGAACAGGTGACTAACTTTGAATCATCGAGGACAATCCTTAGTGTAGTGATCCTCCTCGCAAATGAGGTAGGGATACTTAGGTTTCCATTGTGAAGATTCGCCAGCAGATGATTTGGGAGGACCTTGTTTCGGGGCATCGGCTTTAGCTTTGCCTTTTCCTTTCTTTTTTCCTTTCGAGGATTTTTCCATTGCAGTAGACTGGACAGTGTGGACCTCTGAGCTTTTACCAGGGCCAGGTGGATTCTGAGATGAAATGTTAGGAGCAGCATTGAAGACTAACTTCTGTTTGGAAGAAGTTTTAGCAGGGGTCTGGGATACTGAACCAATAACTCCATCAATGGGAGGAACAACTGGTGACTTTAATGCTGTGGGATTGGATTATGGCCATGGAGCATTGGGTAACAACTCGTATAAAGTGCCATACTGGGAGTATACTAGATCCAAGTACAGGGCACGAGCGATGGTTTGCTCTTCAGTGACGCATCCACCCAAATATATATCACGAGAAATTGGGGCTATGAATGATTTGGTAAACCATTCAGTGAGTAACTGATTAGTTATCTTGAATTTGATCAGGCGGCGTCTACGTCTCCGTTCATGGATGTGATCATAGATGTGTGTCGCAGTATCTTTCTTAAGCGATGTGAGTAAATAGGTGCCAGTTTCATAGCGAACCGGCAACTGAAAATGCATGAGGAAATCCATGGCTTATGAATTAAAGTCATGGTAAGTACTTCAAGGTAACTTGATGTACCATTTTGTTGTAGCACCTGTGAGGGTTCATTGGAAAAGACAAAGACGAATGGAATTGTCCACTTACGAGTTCGACAAGAACCAGAGGTGATATGTCATCACATGGGCCTGAGGATCTTCTTTAGCTTTTCCATCGAACTTTGGGCAATCACATGGTATCTTGGATGGCACCGGAGTCCAGTACGCAAATGAAGAATCAGATCATTCATAAGGCGCGATACATTCGGAAACTCGAGTGTAGCCAAGAAAGGTAATTGAGTGTTAAAAGGCATGGGAGGTCGATAAGCCGGCCCAAAGGGAGGAGCCCATCCCTACTGATAAGGATTTTGGCCCCACAGTGGGGGATTTTGGCCATATGGCATCTAAGGCTACCCCGATTGCGGATTACCTTGACCATAGGGAGGATTTTGACCCTGAATACCTTGAAACTATCCAGGAATAGGTTGCTGATAGGCAACGTATGGGTTAAAAGGTTGTTGAGCCTATTGAACTTGGACATATGGATATGGGACCTATTGTCCTAGAACATAGGGCTAATGAACCTGTTGTCCCTGATTAAGAGGATTCTAGACCTGCAGCCCTTGGGCATAATGTTGATACACTTGTTGCCCTTGGATGTAGGGGTTTTGTACCTGGTGCCCTTGGCTAACAAGATTCTGAACTTGTTGACCTAGGACAAGAGGGTTTTGGGCCTACTGCTGCAGGACTTGACCTTGACCCTGCTTTTGCAAGGGTTGATCTTGTTGGTATGTATACAAGGGTTGCTGCTTCCTTGGTTGGTTTTTTTGTTGCAAGGGTTGACCTTGTGGTTGCAAAATTTGTCCCTAGGGTTGCATAGGTTGGCCCTGCAAGGGTATTGGTTGAGAGGTGTGCGAAGCATATTGCATTTTCTACTGCGCAACTTGCTGCAATTGTTGTAAGGATTGACCTTGTGGTTGTTGCAGGTGACCTTGCTGCGGGATACTTTTCCCTTGCTGTTGCGCAGAGAGCCCTTCCTGCAACAAAGGTTGCCCTTGCGGTAAAAAAGGCTGGCCTGGTTGTTACAAAGGCTTCCTTGCTATTGCAAGGGTACTTGAACGGTGCCTGGGAAATTTCCGAACTGAATATGGCTGTAGCCAGGCTGGATGTACTGCCCAGATTGGAGGGTGCAAGGTTGATTAACCAATCCTTGAGAACCATATGGAACGTAAGGATTTTGGTATTGGATCTAAGCTCCATAGGGCTGGTGATACTGAACATTGCTCGATCCAGACGGACCAACGAGATTCTGAACCTATTGGTACTGGACATTGCTTGATCCAGTGGGATTACCAAGGTTATAAATAATACCAGAAGAGGGATGGTTTATACCAAGCATGTGAGCTTGTGAGCCACTCACATTAGTCCCGCCTAATACCATAGAAACATTCAGGTTCTACCCCCCAAGCAGTGCCACAATCTAGCCACTGACTAATGGGACAGAGCAACTGACAGAGACAATCTTTGAAACTGCTGGTTGTGACTGATGTGTAACTGGGATCGATGATACAAGAGTATTTGGAACAGTGGTTTGCACTGGGACTGAAGTAACAACCTGTTGGGAAGTCATGTTCATGACAAACAGACCTGACGTAGGCTTGATGCCTAACACCCTTACATGATTATGGTAGAGTGATGAGGCACTAGGCGTGCCTGAAACTAATGCCCCAAAGACACATAATTGGGTGGCAAGCTGGCAGGAATATCTTCCGAAAAAGGGAAACCCTTGGGAGGAAACTGAAATTGCAATTCTTCCCCCTCAACAATGTGTGGAGTAGAAATTTTGAACTCATCTGGAGATGTGGTTGGGGCATCGCCTTTGGGTTCCATGTTTGAAAATAAATGACGACGAATGGCCGAACGTGTATTGGGGGATAGTTCCAAAGGAACACCTAGCTGGTTGTACGGACTATAAAGACATTGCGATGATATCTCAACAACGTCAAACAGAGGGTTCGGAGGATAGATAACTAATCCAAGCTGATCGTCAATGGTCGGCGAGTTCTCTGGAGTTCGAACGGGATTGTTCGGAGATTCTGGGCCAAGATCAGCAGATGACCCTGTATCGAAAGTAGGTGGAGGATGAGATGACAATGGTTGAACACTCAAAACAATTGTGAGTTCAACATTTTGGTCCTCAAGTGACTCTGATAACTCAAGAAACGACTCCTCAGACAATCTTTCAGATGGAGGAGAGGAAGAGGAATTGGGTGAACCAGATGGTTCAGCCACGATGACCTTGTCTTAGTCGACAGAACAAATAACTTCAAGGCTTTAAAATGTCCTTTTAAGGGAACTCATGATTTGGTAAAAAAGACTAACATGATGTTTTGGATTGTGGGCAATCAATTATTAAGACGCATAAAAGACTGATGTTCTTTCATTTTTTAAGAGTCAAGAAAGAAACAAAGATGACTCTATCACTTTCGATTGGAAACGAGCTCGAAAGGACAAGTGCTCAAATGATATTTTAAATTTAATGAGTCAAAAAGATCAAATGACTGCTCTGGATGATCTAGGTAAACAAGATTACTAGGCAACCGTGAACTGCAGAATACCTCCTGGCAAACCAAGAAGTACGAGCAGGCAATCTCCCTGAATCTTGTGTTCGGTGTATCAAGTTTGCAAGGTGGTCGACTTGGCTTCCTAAGGATAAAAGGATTGCAGGCTAGTGGGGTCTCCCATTATATACTCAACGATACATAGCGCACAAATCCGTGCTAGCGCTGTCTAATGCCGAAGCTAATGACAGTTGCTAGGTTTAAAGACACCGGAACACATCTCTGTCCTAGACCTTCTAGATATGATCGTTAATGTCAAATGCACCTTAGGTTAATTGAATTCATTTTAGAGTTGATCTTGAGTTAAGTTTCAATTTTCAGGTCTTAGCAATGTTACTCGAAAAACCTCAAATGCAACTAAATGGGACAAGATCCTTTCAATTCAATGAAATGCCTACACTAGAGAGGGTAGAAACTACTCAATCAAATGCAAATAATCAAGCCACTGAAAATGAAATGATCTTTCACTACCTTACTTTTTCAAAAAATAAAAAAATGCATTCCAATTCCTAATTTCCTGACAATCACTTATCTATTAGTCCTTTCAAAACAAAAAATTCTCTTCCTTTTTCAAATGCTGATGCAATTCTAGTCTTTAAAAAGATGTAAATTATTGTAACATAATGATGCAACAAGCTATAATTTCATACTTTCTCATGAAACAATGAAACAAACTTTTTGCATACAATCTTTCAATGAAAAAGTTTTCGAGACAATGAGCTCTTCAAGCAGATGAAAACATGAAAAGAGAAGTTCATTCAGATCAATGAAACACTGACTTTACCAAACACAAGGCCAACAATGTAATCTATGTCGAAAAGAGATGTTCAATCTAGTAAACGAAACTTTTCAAACTTGTGCAAAAAGAGGTCAAAGTCGTAAAGAGGACCAAAAACAAATGCAAGGAGTAAACACACCTACAACCCAACTTACTGAGTTCAAAAACTGTTGAATGGGCAACCAACTAGATGCCCTAGTGTCGCTGGCCACTCAATGACTCAATCAATCAAATAGAAAGATGACAAGCCAACAAGCAAGCAAAACCAAATGAAAAGTATCTTTCTAATCAGGAAGAAAACAGTCCAAAAAGCTTACATGGTCAAAAACGCAAGAGTAGAACACACTGGCCAAGATTGGGGTCAAGCCCTAATCTTCACTTACAGGCATTGGCATGACTGCGTAACTGACAACAAGCGCTACAGGCTGGTTGGCGCAACTGCGTAACTGACAGTAAGCGCTACAGGCTGGTCGGTGCAACTATTCCTCAACAATTCACATTGGTCGGCGCAACTGTCAGCGGATTAAGCACATTGGCAAAGGTAACTAAGGAAAAATTAAAAAAAAAAAACAAAACAGGGACCAAATCTGCTACTATGAATTTTAGACTTAGGCCAGTAAGCAGGAGAAAAGAAACAAAACCAAAGGGAAAATGTGAAACTAGAAAATTTCTCACGAAATCATGAAATCAAAAACAAATAAAAGGATTGGGTTCCCCAGTGGAGTCGCCAATTCGTGGTGAAGTAAAATTATAAGTGCAGACACGAACAAATTCCTCTAGCCCGATAATGGGTCTAGCCATAACAGATACATTCTATGGAAGATTTCCTTAGGCTAGAATCAATCAAGAGGGCCTACCTCTTGGTCGCTTATCCTGCTTGATGATGTCCTCACTTGCTCGCTCCAATAATATCTCGCTTCCTTCTTCAAGCTCCTAAAACAAGTAAACAACAACAATATACAAACATAATAATAGACAAATTACAATTCAACCTACTTAACAAGTCAAGAAACATTAAGACATGGATATGTAATATTACAAAACATGTAGGAAATCAATCGATAGTTGCATATATTAATATCAAAGAGAGATTACAACCATTCGTCTTGACGTTGCAGTCTTCCTCTGACAAGACCAGGTTCCCACACACTTCTTCTAGCATTCCACGATGGCTTCAAACAACAATAGTTTAAAATCTCTTCCCTTTAGGCTTCACTCCAAATCAAAAAAAACTTCTCCCTCACACAACTAGGTAGCTACAACTAGTAATATCTTGCTTGTCTACTTCAAAATAGCATCAACAATTTGCAACTATAATACTCACACTTAGCCAAAAACTATCAACTGTGACTACCACCAGTATGTGCTTGGGAAGAAGGAGGTTTATATAGGAAATATGGATGGGATGTGGATCCTCTTCTCATGGGAGAAGGACTTATCCCTTGAGGTAGTTCCATCATTATAGGGGAAAGGATCCCAAATTGTCATCCTCAATCCCATTTGGCCAAAGCATTTACCAGACTTTCGTTATGGAGCTTCTAGAGTTGGAAGCTTCGACTCTAAATTAAAAAACTTTCCATAACCGGATCAGCATGACTGAGACACAACCCAGTCGCTCCGGTCGGCGTGAGGAGTAGTGCTAATCTCTGTACATTGGTGCGGGGGAGACAAAGGCCATTAGCACCGGTCTTGTAAACTGGACAAAATAGAAGTTTCAGGGGAAACGGTGCAAAAGGGAATTTATCTACTCATGAAGAGGGACATAATGGGAGTTTCTTCATGAAGGAAAAGCATGCAGGGTTTACTATAGAGGTCCTCTAGGATCAAGGAAGGGGGAGTACAGGGACAGTGACAAAATGCTATGTAACAATCCCAAACCCACGGATGAATTCCCTCATGCTTCAGACCTGCACCTTGTTCCCTTTATATCTCTCTCTCTTGCTTGAGCACACAAGCACACCTTGAAGCCTTGAGCTTGGACTAAGAAAGGAAGAAGACATTGCATAATGACTCAAAGGACTCCAAAACTCATCCAAGACTCTTTGGAGGGTGAAGATAAGAAAAAAATTAGATCTTTAATGAAAAGGAAGCATATATTAGATCTACCATCAAGTTCACAAGATGAAGCATCATGGAAAATAGCTTGGCATTTCCACTGCATCGTGAAGTCCATGTCATCATTGTCAAGTTGTAACTTGTACAAGTGTCATCGAAATAGTCAATATGTGTCCATGTGTCATGCCACATCATCATGTGGAATGTAATGATGCATTCTCAAGAAAATTATGAAATGTAATGTGTGGAATTCTAAGATTCATATGTGGAACATGAATATTCACTTAGTCATATATGGACAAAATGTCTTTAGGAGAAGTCCAAAATTCATTTAGAAGTTCAAGAGTTGCATAGAAGTCCAAAGGTCATAATTGAAGTCCAATAGTCATGAGGGCAATTCACGAGTCATGGAGATATGAAAGGTCATCCCACTTGTTATAACAACAACATCATAACTCAAGCAAAATGATTTTGGAGGCTTAAAGATTTAGAGAGCTAGTCTTGGTTTCTCTACTTGACATAGGAGATACAATTATTCTTTGGAGAAGAAGGAAGTGACTTAATGTTCCATTACTGGAACTAGTGCCTCGTCATTGTAACTATGTACTTGGATCTTTCACCTAATTTAAATCCAATGATCCAACACATTTTCATCCATGTATCGCAAATGTTTTGGGACTAAGCTTGGGATGTTTACAATATATTTTTTGTTGATATGTACTGGAGAAATTGAACTATTTCGGTAGTTTTGGTGCTCATCTAGTTGAATGTGTGTTTTATTGGCTTTAAACAATCATTATGTGGACTATTTCACTAACGAATATTTTTATGCTCTTGCGTGTCTCTCTTAGGTTAGTACTATTAATCCCTTCTAGAGACTCACTCCTCCCACTCATGAAAGTATCATTTTACACATTGCAATCAGTGTTTCACAATGTCAACTTACTTGATTGTTCAAGGTTTATGTATATAATTTCTTATGTTATCTATTGAAACTAAGGTGAACCTTACAATTATGGTGGCAGAGTTGATACTCCAGATGGGGCTCATACTCCAAATGGTGTGAGGTCCAGTTGGGACTTCACATTAGGGAGACCCCCTATATGTTGGTGATATCCAGCACTGTCAACATTCTGATGCTAGAAGGAGGTCCCAAAGGCAAGTTGTGCCCATTGACTCTATTTTAAATCTCTTATCTTAAATGGCTCTTTCCCAAATCATAATCTTGAGATGTTTTTCTGAAGAGATAGATTTTTCTAGCCCTGCGGATATCATTCATGACTTCTCTCAATTCAAGTTCGATGGCAAGAGTAAACTAACTGTCCTTGGACACTTCTTTCAATTTATACATTTTTGTCTCTGTAATGGAATTCATTGTAAATATGTCACGACCAGGTTGCTCACTGTCACATTTGAAGGTCAAGTTAAGAAATGGTATCATACATTACCTACTGCTTCTATCCATTCACTCAAGTAACATGTTAAGGAGATTCGTGAAGCCTTTGAGAGGTATGGTTATCGATATGTATGTGCTAGAATTGATTTACTTAGAATGGAATCTGGTGAATCTGCAAAGGACTTTCTTAATCGGTTTCTTCACCTTTGTTATGAATTTCCATATGGAGTTATTGATTTAGATTTCATTATGGATAATTTTCATAATTTCATTATACACTCTTTGAGATCTTTTGAATCTAGACCCCCAAATGATTATCTCTCCCCACCTTTTGCAAACCATGGGATACCTTAATCTTCTAAGGAGGAACCTACTATTCCTTTAATTCCTTGTCCTCCTCCTTTTCTAGCACCAGTTTGGGTGCCCCTTGGTGATGATGCTAAAGTTGGGAAATCTGAAAATCAAATTGTTGATTTGTTGATTCAACCTCCATCCAATTCTTATGATCCACATCCTATTAATGAAAAATTAGAATAGTCTAGTAACTGCAAGGATTCTAAGGTGAAGTTTGATCATGTAATTCTTCAAGGTCACATAAATATGCATAATTCAAGTCTTTAATTTGATTCAATTTATGATACCCTTCAACCTCTACCACCTATGTTTCATGATCTGCTTGTTTCACCTACTTCATCTCAGAATGATGTTCAACCTATTTTTTCAAGTAACAATCAAGAACAAGGTAGTTGTATTTTGCATGTAGAGGAGAAAAGTGTTGAAGATATGTCTTATCTTTCTTCCCTCTTTCAAAATGATAATCTTGCCTTTCTGGTTGATCTTTGATCTTTTACTCTTGATAACCTATCAAATGAATCTGAACCTTACATCCAAGTTGAGACTTTGGATAACCATCACTGTGGCATCCTTGTTTCCATTAACACATATCGTGGTGAACATCGAAGTATATCGAATGATATATTCTCTTATTTTGAGGGCTTGGATTTACAAGTTATCAATTCGAAATTTGTTTCTCACAGTTTGCGATTTCCGTTCATGAATTGGGATGCTCTTTTAATTCAAAATGATATTGAATCTTCTTTAACTCATATATCCTTAGATGACAAATCTGAAGTGGTAATTTGTCTAGTTCTTGAATATTTGGAAGATCATGTTCAATTTGAGTGTCCTATTGGCATGCCTATCTTTAACCATTATACTGATGACAATGATGTCGATCTATTGCTCTTTCAAGTTCAATCTGATTTAAGTACACCTAATGCTCCTCCTCCTGAGTCTTTCAATCCTTCATCACCTATAACACTCTATTCATTGTACCTAGATATGTTTGATAAATTTGCCACACCAGAAGCCCCCATAAATCCTTTTGATACTTATCTGGTTGATTGTGGTTGCAATCAGGTACAATATGGTGTGATAATACAATCAAAGGATGAAAAGTTTTAATCTATTATTCATGATTTATTCAATTTTAAATATTTCGTTAATCAGGAGGAAGATGTTCCAACTCTAAATCATCAAGGTATTTTTCAAATTGATGTATCTCAATTTTATACCCATCAAGAGTCTAATATGCTTAATACTAAATCTGATCAGACTAGTCGAATTAATAATGTTTTCATTGATACATCAGATGATAGTGGTGCATGTCTACCTATTGATGTGTCTAAGCCACACAAATTTGACCATCCATCATTTGAAAGTTTTGAGACCTGTCAGGAAGTCGAGGCACTTCAACTCCTGCTGATGGTTATGTCAGGTTCTCGAAATCTTGTTGAGATCTCCAAACTAAGTTGCATCCATATTTTCATGCATAATTGATTCCTTAACATTCATCCATTGGTTATGAGTTCATTCTTAAAGGAATATTGATATTTTCAAGTTGATCTTGAATATAAAACTTCTTATTAGATGAAATATTCTTGTTTGGTTGGCTCCTTTTCATGTCAACCCCTTGAGTTAGGCCGAGGGTTGGAGAGCACATCTTTCGCAGATCCTTACTACTCAAAGCTTGCCATTTTGATTACCAAGGTAAATGTCATTTTGGGTTGGAGTATTTCTCTTTCTTTAACTCTTCCGAGATCATTCACCTTCTTATCTCTTTTGTGTATGTTTTGAATCTAATTATCTTCCGTACACAATTTATCTGCTTCAGTGTTTTCAAATGTTTTAATCATTCAACATACCAAAACCCTCGTGCTGATACAAATACTGGGTTTGTTTTGATGTGTGTTTCTAATATTTTTTCAACACTGTATTCTAATTGGTTTCCTAGTTCTACAATGTCAACAATTGTTGTTAATGCTCTTAGCTTCCATATTGTTCTCAATACATGTAATCGAATATAAAGGTAATCGATAGAAACTCGAGAACCTTATATGTTAATCAACCACTTTGATCATAATACCATATATTCTCGTTGTGATTCGAATGCATTAATTGAAAATTTGTTTTCTCATAAGTATCAGGGTATTCAAATTTGTCATTATGAATAACATGATCCAATTGTTTAATGGTTAGAGAAATCTTACCTGGCAAGCTTTGTTACAAGTAACAAGTTTCAATATTTTCTAATGTTCACAGGAACTGAAAACATAGATGAATGTGCACTCACAAGAATCCTACAAGGTTTGTATGATCGATATTTCAAGCAACAAGGTAAAGCTCAAAACTGGTTAAAATTGGTTGGTATGGCACACTATTTTGGAAATAAGCGAGACCTTCAGTTAGTTGTGCAAGTTTTCAAGGTTCTTATCTTTTCTATTGGACATTATTTTATATTGCTCTTAATTGCTCGTATATTTGTGGTTGCAAGTCGGGAACGATGATGGCTACATTGGAAATATCATTACACTTAGCCCTGACCTTTGAGCTGATTAGGTTATGAGTAGGTTTATTCATATGTAGTTCCCTTTGTGTTTCATCCACCCTCTATCCTGATCTCCATAAAGGTTATACATTTGTTTGTTTTCTCATTGTATATTCTACATATTTTTTTATGTTCCGCCTCCATTTGTTTTTTTCTTTTGGTTTTTTTGATGTATTGTCATGTATTTTCCTTTTGTTTTTTCTAGTAAGACTTTGCATGAAAGATGCTTATGTTTGGCTCAAAACACAATGTGGAAAAACTTGAAAAGGGAAATTGTGATGACGAATAATGCTTGGCTAATTTGTTACCTCTTCTCTATTCGGGTTTACATATATTTAAAGTTAATGATTTTTGAATGGAAATTGTGATCCACTCGAACGAAAAGTTTTTGGTAGAACTATAAAGCTTGTATCTATTCTAGGATCCTCTTTCCTCAACTTGGTATTGTAAGTAAATAGTTTTTTTCTAATTGATCCAATCAAATAGAGAAGGGTAAGGGGAAAACAAATTAGCGAGAAAACCAATATTAGAGGTCTATATTACCTTCTTTGAAGGAACAACCTCTCATTCTCTCAATAAAATAGGATCCCTCTTCCACCCGTGAAATAAATAAGTGCCTAAGCACATCTCTATGAATAAAATAAATAAAGGGTGAAAGAAGAGAAAGGCTTCCCAGACAGATAGGTGAAACAAGTAACTTCTTCAGGGTATTGTTTGGGATTGCTAGTATCTAAGAGATTCTTGTGTTCTTGTAGTGACTCTATCAGGGTACTGTCTAGGCCTGCTGGTAGTGGAGCAACACCAGATATGAAAAATCATACTCTGATAAACTCACAGTTATAAATTACCCTCTCCTAGATTGAATTTTTTTTTATTTGGAAAGCCTTGATATGTGTTCAATTGAGTAAGGGAATGGAGGGGACTATATCTCTAACTAGGTTGAGTAGGAAAGCCAAGGTAATCCACAAGATGAATCAAAAATTCCTGAAATACTGGCACCTTGAACTTAGAGAGTTAAACCTAAATAGAGAAGTTGGAGTTCTACTAGTGTGTAATTGTAGCGTCCCTTCTTGGTTAGTTAGTATTGGTGACACCTCGAGGGTGATTTTTATGGAGTGTATAAAGAGTATATATGTTAGACTTATGTATATGCTTGTACACTATAGACTTGGTTTGGGTCACATGGTTGTTGCATTTTTATGATAATATACATGGTTGTGTGTATAAGACTACTTTTGGTTAAGTGCATATTATCGATGTTTCTCTTTTGGCATCCTATTTTGACTTTGGTGCATGACATGAACGATGGTCTATGATTGTGACACATGAAAAAAGCTACTATGTGGAGTTGTTAACTAACCATAATCTTGTTGATGATCTATGAATTACATGATTATGTATGCTTAACAATGTGTTTAGCAGGAATTGCCAACGAACTTAGTTACTTGTCGAGATGGATGCTCATATAATAAATGCTTGTGGAGGTCATGTATATAGTTGGGTAAAATGTGATCGAATTAATTCATTATGAAGTTTAGTTGATGTGTTTAATATAAAACGTGATGATGCATGGAGGTATGGTGAAACAAGACCTTTCCAACAAATCATTAGATGCATATGAGCTCATAACCATTACCTTGAGGCAAAGCATGGAGATTCAAAGAAGCATAAATGAGAATCTATGGAAAATATCAGGGCACGAACTCCTAACTTTCTGAACAATCAAGGCGTGGAGTCTTAATTCACTAGGATGCGAAGTCCTAGGTACAAGGCAAGGGTGCAGAGTCCTAACAAGTCAAGAGAGGTGCACAATAGGGGTGTGGAATCCCTTTCTCTTACTAGAAATAAACACCACTTAAGTGATTACATCAACCATGTGAATTAATCTAAGTTAAGCTTACAATTGAATTAACTCCAATTTACCCACTTTAGAGGGTCATTTGAATCAAAATTATTTTAATACAAAAATATTAATTACCTATTTTTGAAAAATCAGTAATAGAAAGTTTTCTAGAAAGGACACATGGGGGGGATGAATATTAGATAATTAAAGTAATTAAAGTAATTAAATAATTAAGAAAATAATTAGAGGTTTCCACCTCATGGGAGGCTGGTGAATTATGAATTATAATAAATTAAAAATAGGTTAATTTTTTCATGAAGGGGTAAGGTGTCACTCCATTCAATGCTTATAAATATTGGAAAAAAAATCCCCGTGGGGGAGGATACGAGGAAGAGTAGGGAGATAATGTTGAAATGACTACTAAAATCCTAAATTAAAAATCTTGTTAATTTTTCTTGGTTGATGGAAACTAAGTGGTGTGAGAGGAAGATAAGATAACATTTCTCACTATTGTTGAATTTGGTACTATTTGTGAGTTCATACGACTAAAGAGTTCTAGGGAAAAAAATGTTCCCTTGGATATGGTTGGGTGGTAAAACTGATTGGTTTGTTGGAGTTGGCAAGCGGAGCTGCTAAACAAGATAGAATGACTGAGTATCGGGTAAAATTTCCAGTTTGTTATAGTTTTCTTTAATTAATCTTTCCTGGATGAAGATGTAGCTAGTTCACCTTTTAAATAGTTCTTGTCATTCTAAAAGATCTAATCATAGTCAATGGTTTACCATTTATTTCTTTTTTTACACATATGTTGAAATTATAGAACTGCAAGAATATGTTTTTGTTTTAACTAATGGGTGAATAACAACTCCAATTAGTAATTTTTTCATTTAAATGGGTTGTGAGCCCACAACATGGTAGTGTTAATTGTAGTCCCTATGTATTCTATCCATTACAAGTGTATTGTTCTTATTTTCAATTTGAAGCTCTCTGCTTTATTGTACATTTTTGTTTATGAAAGCATATATTGAAGAAGAGTTATTATTCTGTTAATTTTTGTTGGGGAAAAAGAAGAAGGATTACAATTTAAGCTTGTAATTTCCCTGTCTGAGTAAAAAAAAAAAGGTAGAAGAAAAAAACAAACCATGTCATGTAAAATATAATTGGAAGAGATGATGTTCATATTCGTATTATCTGGTATCCTCCTTCGGTTAGTTGGTTTCCTTAAAGCCTATATGTTTTTCTTTCATTTAATAATATTGTTCCACAAAAGTCTTGTTTCAGAGTTTAGTTGTCATTGTTTTGAAGGCACCGGGCACATTGTTTATGCTTTACTTATTCATTGAAATATAAAGCTTATTCATTTTATAGAAAAGAAAAACATATATCTCTACTTAATTTTTTTTACCAATGTCAGTGTGCTAATTTAGAGCATTATATCATTAAATGCAATGGTGGATAATGCTTTTAGTTTGATGGGTGTATATATTGGCGTGTTACATTTACTTTGGTTAATGTGTGATATAACTACTAGTTGTGAGATAAATTAGTGTGATAATCTTTGTAACTTTTACTATAAAACATTAAGAGATAAATTAGTGTGGTAATCATCTGTAACATTTACTATAAAATGTTATATACCTTCTTGGAAAATATGAGTTTATGATTCCTCCCTTTGCAATATATATTTTGAAGTTTTCATTATTGCCAAAAGTATTGGTTCTTGAAAGAGGTTAACCTTGGTAATCTTTTATAACCTTCATAATATTTATATACATTTTTGGCAAATGAGACTTTATGATTTATCCATTTGCATTATGTAGTTTAAAGTTTTTATTTTTGTCAAAAATATTAGTCGGATAATTTGGAAAGAAGATAAGTTTTACAATATTTTACAACATTTACTATTAAAAGTTTTATACACTAGGATCTTTGGTCATTTTACCAGTATTTGATTTAGGGATGAATTTAAATAGTTTATTATTATTTCAATGTTTCACTCTACATAGCACCAAATCTTAGTAAGTGAGCTTCCACACGGAGTAATTTTGGTTTGCCAATGTGAAAGAAAACTTTGTTTTGTTTGTTTGGACTATCATTGAAAATAATACTTTGATTATTTCTGTAGGTTGGCAAGATATACTTTGATTTTGTTTCATGCAACATGAAATGGTAATAATACAAATATTTAGTTCAATAGTACATATTTTGGTAATTATGGCCAATCACTTATGGACACCATACTTTGGTATGCTTCCTTGATAGGGATGTTATTTGAATATCAAATTGACTTTATTTTACTAAGCTTGAGATTCAATGGTATCATCTTCTTTTTCATGCTTTTAAAGTAAAATAAATATTACCATATTATTAAGTAATTGAAATTGTATGTAATTTATTAAGTATTGGACATTGTATCTTACGCTTTAAAAACTGAAATAAGAATTATGTTGGATTTTTCCTTTTGGAATATATATATATATATATATATATATATATATATATATATATATATATATATATATATATATATATATATATATATATATATATATATATTCCATATATATTCCAATGGAATATATATATATATATATATATATATATATAGATTCCATTGGAATATTTTGCAAGTAAAACTATTGTATCATGAAAGACTCTCAAAGTACATAAAGAGATTAATTTTACTTGTTTGGGGTAAATAAGAAAACTAATTTGGAAGTAAGATAAATGGATTTGAAATTAGAAATATTATTCAATTTATAATACCATAGATTTAAGAAGAGAGTATTCTAGTGGGGTCAACAATATATGAGCCAAAAGAAATTGTATGTAATTTATTAAGTATTGGACATTGTATCTTATGCTTTAAAAACTGAAATAAGAATTATGTTGGATTTTTCCTTTTGGAATATATATATATATATACCATTGGAATATTCTGCAAGTAAAACTATTGTATCATGAAAGACTCTCAAAGTACATAAAGAGATTAATTTTAGTTGTTTGGGGTAAATAAGAAAACTAATTTGGAAGTAAGATAAATGGATTTGAAATTAGAAATATTATTCAATTTATAATACCATGGATTTAAGAAGAAAGTATTCTAGTGGGGTCAACAATATATGATCCAAAAGAAAAGACATATTGTTTTCCATCACGACTAAAAATATCTGACAATGATGTCACTAAATAAGTTATTGAGAAGAAGAAATGGAAATGAATCCCCATGTTGTGATCATTTAATGGTTTTATAATGGTATCAAATATTTTTAAAATGGAAGAATTTTATGTTTAAAATATAGGGTATTGTTGCAAAGAAATATTCTTCAAATGAATGGATCAAATTTTATATCTAAACATTATGTTACATAGAATGAATGTTTCAGATATGATGAGTTCTTCTTCATTTTTGGAAGACTTATAATTTATGCAATGATTAATTTTTTTAGTTTTCATGTAATATTAAAGGCCAAAGGCATGATACAAGGTCTATATAGAATATTGTTAACATATAGAAATAATATGGATCTATTTTCAATGTTTATATGAAACATGGATGGGTTTTATGTGTGAAGTCATATTTCATGATTTAAAATTAACATTTAATATTATAGTTGGATTTGAGACAATTTAATTATATCTTCAAACATTTATTAAGGATTTATATGATTTAATTGAAAACTTATATATATATATATATGGTTACTCCATGGTCAATTGTTGTTTTGTAAAGGGTTTAAGTCTTCATCCTCATTTTAAATTTTGAGTCACTTACTCACACACATGCTCAGTCTTTGATGAGTTCATGAGAAAACTTCCTTTATGAAAGCTTGAACAGGCATAGTGCCATCCATCAAGATAGTGCATGTGCAATGTTCAACTCATGGCAACAATCAATGCACACTTTCATTGACAATCTCCCTCACTTTGGTTTTGTTTTTATTTCTATTTCGATGTGTTTTCTCAATTGTTGCTCTTGCGCACTCACTTTCACAAGTGTCGTTTTTATGTTCGCGACTGTCGCTTTTCCTCACTTTCACTTTAAAAAGTTTCGTTTTCATGTTATCTTTGCTTTTACATGTAACACTTTCAAGGTCAATCATGTTTTGCAAGTGTCATCTTCATGTTTTCCACCTGTTGCAGGTTTCACTTTTTTTTTTTCTCCTGCATGTGTCATACTTTTTCACATCAACAAAGTTAGTTTTGGCACACTCGTCTGCATTGGATGGTCTTACATATCATTAGAATATGCACCAGACATATTCCTATAGCTTAGCGCATTTTTTTATCTCAGTCGACACTTTTGTTGCAACTTGTGTTCTAATTATTGTTGTAATGTGTTGTTTCAACTGTTGCACTTAGAAATAGGTGTTTCTTTGTTTTTGTTTTAAGGTGTGACTATTGTTCATGAGTCTTGTACATTGTATTTGCTTGTATTGATGTAATTTATGTGTGTGGTCCACGTTTGAGTCGTGTTAAAATGAATTTCTTTCTCCTACTCTGTTGGTCCTGTTAGCACTTGAAATTTCACCTCAGGCTGAAAAAGGAAAACCTCAAAGCTACATCAAACCATTCAGCCTCGTAGCTAGCCCTACGGGGCAGGAGAAGGCTCTCTCCGGTCAATCTCGGTAGATCTTCGATGGGAGGAGATGACCAACAAGGTAACACTGATATTAGGCTAGTAAACTGATTTGAAGGTTGATTTGGGGATTTTTTTGGGGTTTTTGGTGGCAAATTGAGGAGCTGCAATTTAGGGTGCGGGGATTGGACACAGTTTCTGCAGGGGGGTCTTTGGGGCGAGGTAGGAACCTGTATTGATGTCTTTAGCTGAAGTGGATGATTAGGAAAGAAAGATAAGAAGGCTAAAGAGAGAAAACAATGAATTTGAATTCTCTTTAGACAGTAGAAAACATAGAAATTAAACAAATTTAAAAGCAGAGCATGGCAAGCATGAATTCTTACTTTAACACTTCATTTGTTTAATATGCAGTAGTATATAAAGGAAATGAATCACATAACAAAGCTTACAATAACATGGAGAAACACACCATCAACACATGAGTCCACAAGAATCCCAAAGATGACTGCAAAACCCTGGTCTTCCTTAGCCAAAAATTGCAGAAATACAGTGAAAATATACAATGATAGCTTCTCCCTCAAGAGTCCAACCATGAAAATGAGCAAGAGAGTACATAATATAGATGATCTAACCTCTTTCCCTGCCTCCATGGGTCGAGCTCACTATCCTAGGAGCTATTTGAACCACTTCTAAACTAAGCACTACAAAATAGGCAGTCAAAACAACTTGCCTCTATAAACTTGGAAACCAGTTCATACATTCAATTTTTACCCTTTACATGCATAAATCTTCTAGAAATGTTAAACAAGAGTAAAAGTATCCAAAAAGTGTCACAATTACAACCATCAAGATCATCATTAACCTCAGAAAGTCGAAAAAGGTCAAAACTGCAATTTCTGGGCTGAACTGGTCAAATCTGGCAACATTTCCTCAACGGGTCACGCCCCTTTTCTCAACGGGTCGCGCACTTTGGAGCTCTGTTTGGAGGCCTTCCCGGTATCAGAATTGGGTGCAGGATAGCTCGTTGGAAAGGTCTGCGAGTCTAATTTCCAACCCAACTGGAATTTTTGAATTTGGAGTTCATTTTCCCAGTAAAAAATCAATTCTCCCAAGACTGCTTCTGCAACTCAAAAAAGGGGCAGAAAGTCAAATTTTGCATGTATTTTGACCTTCTGGAGGCCCAAAACCCCATAAAAACTCAAGTCCATCCATGGGCATATGTAATTTTGCATGAAAAATCTAAAAATGCTGAGTTTTTGCAAAACGGAGCTACGATGACAAAGGGTCTCACCGGGGGTGAGACCCGTTGAGAAGCCAAAACCTGTAAATTTCCAAAAAATTCCAAAATTACCCAAAATTCTCAAAAAAAAATTGGGATTTGTGTTGTAGCTGAGCTAGTGACTGCCATGATCTTTGAGGGATGCCTCCGCCAAGATACGGAGTGGATTGGTCTTCTTCTTCCGCCTAAGAGCCTCGGACAACCTCCTTTGGAACATTTTCATTTTGGCCTTGCATACATGCATCCTTGCCCAATAGTGATTCTTCATGTTTCTTAGTAGCCTTTTCTCTTGGTTGGCCTTAGCCAACAGCCTCTCCAAGTGAGCATTCTCCTGAATGAGCATTGACTCTCGGTCAGCATGCAATGGATCACCGGGTCTTCTACGGTTCAAGACTCGGTCACTACGAATCCTCCATAGCTCATCAAGCACTTTCTCATCCTCCAATTGTTTGTTCCGCTGCTATAGGTAAGTAATAGTCCATTGAGCACCCTCAAGTCTCCTCTGTAAAACATCATTTTCAGCCCTGAGATGCTGAATGATCTCCTTCGCCTCTTGGCTAGGAGAACTGACCTCAAGATCAATCACCGGATCCTCATGAATCATGGGCTCTTTGCCCCTCTGTAGTACCTGTGCTGGTGAAGAAAGCGAGGCCCCTTCCACCTGATGTGGAGATAACACTCGCTGAGTTGAAGATGAAGGCGAGACCCCTTCCACCTGCTGTGGAGATAGTACTCGCCTAGCTGCTGCAAATAAGGCCCTTGGGCCTTTCTGATAAGTGACCAAAGGAGTGGAGCTAACATGTCGGGTGACGGGAGCATCGGGCTGCTGAGATGGTCCTCCCTCCTCATGAATGACCTCCTGATGTGGCTGATGTGGCACTGTGAAAAACTCACGGGAGATGAACTCCTCCCATGAGATGCCCTGCTGAGTCAACTGATGTGAGACTATGAGCTGAATCAAACCATAATGGCATAGGCTCCTGTACTGCTGGGCCGGGGTCTTCTTCTGCAACATGGGCACCATCCTCTGAATGTTATGAAACAAGAAGACCGGGATGTTCATCATCCTCACTCGGGTGAAATGCATCAAAAGGCGAATGTGATATGAGTACACCTGTGAAAATCTGCCCTCACAGGTAAAATAATGCATAATAAGCCTCATGATGGGAGCATACTCGCTCCGGAGAAATCTGAATGGAAAGACACCTGTCAAAAGTCTCACGAATGGTGGCCTGACATAAGGCTCAAAGTGAACAAAATCTAGCAATCTGCGCTTAGGCCACACCTCACCCACATTTGGTATCCCTGTAGCCTGTGAGATCACCTCAGGAGTCAATGTGAAGTTCACCCCTGCCAGAGTGACATGTCCATCACGGAGATGCAAGACAAACAAGCGGTCCAACTCTCTATGATGCTGAATCTAAGAAATTCTCTCACAGAAATCATAACAAGACATATACTGAAAACAACTCACTGCCATGGGGCAGGCCTGTAATTCTGCCAGAGAGGTGGGCTCCTCTCGCTTATGATGTCCACCCTTACCACCCTTACGAGGCCTCCTCTGTTCCTCAACCTCTGTAGATGATGAATGGTCATCACTTTGCTCATAAGTTTCGGTTTCTGACATGGTTTAGGAGCAAAGTGGACAAATGAAACTGCTGTCTCTGCCTGCAAAAAGTGCTCAAATCTATGTTGTTTCAAGGGGAACAAAACATTAGGGAAATGTTAGGGGAGGGATTTTTTAACAAGGAATGGGAATATATAAATATTACAGGGATTTCAAGGGAAATTTTGCCAATCATATGCATATAGGAACACATATTTGTAATGAGGAAATCATTTGCAAAGATTATTGCATAGGGAAAAACATGCATGAAAGTAAATATAGGAATATGTATACAATTTCAATAAGGGAAAAAGGGAAACCATGCACAAAACATGCTGACATTTTACCAACAATTTTTTGTTATTTTGCACATGCATATGGTAGAGGGGAATTAGGGTTTTCATTTTTTAATGGTTAGGGATGGGGAAAAAATTTGCATTTCATTTATAAAATGACATGGGGGAAAATAAGATGTACATATGAATGTGAGCAAGAGGGAAGGGAGGGAAACAACCAAAGGAAAAATAGCTTGAAACACCATAAACCCTAGCACAGTTTGCACATGAAAATTGCAGCCATATAAGTCTTTTCATTTGCATGATTTGAGCTTAAAATCATAGCATAAAGTCTTATATTCATCACCATCCTCAATAACCATGAGTAAAGAGCCTACCTCGACCAATTTAGAAGATTTGAAGGGAGATTGAGGAATTTTGTTGTAGTTTGCGGGCAAACGGTTCAACGGGTCGCGCCCGTAGTATTTCTGAACTGCGGAGGAGCCCTGGACGGGTCGCGCCCGTAGTATTTCTGAACTGCGGAGGAGCCCTGGACGGGTCGCGCACCGCCCAACAGGTCGCGCACCTCCTTTGACGGGTCGCGCACCACTCTGCTGCCCGAAATCACTGCAATTTCGCTCCTTTCTCTCAATCACTCTCTCTTTCTCTCTTGCAAGCTCTAAAATGCACAATGAGAGTGAAAGGAGGGAATTTGGGCTTTTATAAGTCTCATTTGAAAAAATTTCATTTACAAACCCACTTTCTAATGTTTTTTCTTTTGACACTTTATAACACTGATTTTTGGTTTCCTTTATCCTGATTTTGACTCATTGAGTGCTTTGACTTGATTCTTTTTGCAGGTAGATCATCTGAGGGACTTTGGCAAGGGGACCAGGGTTACTGCTGTCCTTTTGAAGACTTTTTGGAATTTCATTCTTTTTACACAAATTTAACATGACCTTGGCTTTAAAAACAGAGTTTTTAAATCCAAGGTTAAAAATGAACTGTACATGATGAAAATATCAAAGAAACATGTTTACAATCCTCCCTCTGGCTTGCTGGGCACTCAAGGACTTTCAAAGACATGACCTTGCAAGGATAAATGACCAAAACCCTAGACCTAGGACCTTTGACCTTAAGACAAAACAAGACAAGCCTGAAAAACTTAATGACTGATATGACTTGATCCAGCAAAGCCAAGAGGGGTACAAATAGACCAGCTCCTCCATCAGGGTTATGCATGCCTAACGGGATGCAAAATTTGACACTAATGAGACACCTACTAATGCAAATGCAAAGAGCTTTGATCACTGATGGAGGGATTTCAAGACCGACACTAACAGGTCCCACACTTAGGCATTTTTGGATCTCTTCTTGGTCCTCCTGCTCAGTGTAAGTTGTAAAGGCATTAGCCCTCTTACTAGGTGATGAGTGCAACTTATTCATCAGCCTCATTGATGTATCTTTTCTTCCCATACTTATGCACTAAGTGTTTTCTAAGGTCTCCTCTCTCTCACAATGCATTATTACTTCCTAAGGTAAGTGATCTAGCCTTTTGCTACCTCCCATAGTGAATAGCGCATTCCAGATGAACAAGCAGCAACTGCTGACAGAACTACACCCTCCTAGGCCTAAGAACACTTCAAACACTTAATGAAAAATTTCACTCCAAAAGAACAAGGACCATTTGAGCACACTTCAGAAGGATATGTACCTTCTCTCCCTTCAAAAGCACACTTCAAAACAACAAGCTCACTTCAAAACAATGAAGAGCACTTCAGAACAACGAAGTGCATTTTGGAACAGTGAAGTGAGCTTTAGAACAATGAAGCACACTTCATAACAATGAAGTGCGCTTTGGAACAACAAGGTGCACTTCGGAAAATCAAGGACCTTTTGTCTCTTAAAAAGCAGATGACATAGTCTTGAATCATGAAGCCTTCATCCTTCCCTCTTTCCTTAAATAACACAACATAGTATTGAAGCACAAGTGCATGGTGCAATCATGAATCCTCAGGCCTTCATCCTTCCATCTTCCCTTAGAGCACATGGCACAATCACGATGCCTGAAACCTTCATCCTTCCCTCTTCCCTCTTCCCTTAGAGAACATGGCGCACTCATGAAGCCTGAAGCCTTCGTTTGAGCACACTACTTTGAATTGAAGAACCACACCCTCCTTGAGCACATGAGCACACCCTGAAACAACAAACAATTTCTCCTTCGTGTTTGGAATATGCACCCTGCACCCTCCTATTTTCTATTAATCACACTAGCGCACTGGGAAGGCTCAAATCCTAACCCCTTCATTCCTTCATTGTGCTCCCTTGCACCCTCCTTAGTCCCTTTGAGTGTGTGATCACACTCCAAACCCAGGAATGACTTTCCTCATGCTTCAGACCTGTGCCCTTGAGCGCTCTCTCTCTCTTTCTTGAGCACACATGTGCACCTTGAAGCCTCAGACTTGGACTAAGAAAGGAAGAATACATTGCATGATGATTGAAAGGACTCCAAAGCTCATCCAAGACCATTTGGAGGGTGAATATAAGAAACAAAGTCAATATTTCATGAAGATGAAGCACAGATTAGATATACCATCAAAAATGCAAGATGAAGCATCATGGAAAATGGCTTGGCATTGCCACCTCATCGTGAAGTCCATGTCATCATTTTCAAGTTGTAACTTGTACATGTGTCATCATAATAGTAAATATGTGTCCATGTGTCATGCCACATCATCATGTGGAATGTAATGATGTATTCTCAAGAAAAGGACAAAATGTAATGTGTGGAATTTTAAGATTCATGTTATGCAACCAGCTCACAAAATAGAAGGAAAGATAGATCAACAACTTGAGAAATAGCCTCTTCAAGGGGGAAACCCCCTTTACATTACATAAATGAACAATTCTTGGATGATACAAATGAAAATACTTCCTTGGTATATATAGGAGTCTAAAGGGTCATAATATAATCAAAGCGTACATAACAATAATAATGTAAGGGCACAACAATAACAATATGGGGGCTACATGCACACAAAAATAAAAATATGGGGATACACTAACAATAACAATAAGGGGGAATACACTAGTATTATAGGGACATAACATGCCCCTCTGCTTCAAAAAAAAGTGTTTTCCTTAATGCTTGAGTATTTTCAAATGCTTCTGTATAAAATTCTCATCCTCCCATATGGAATCATCAACGGGTAAGTTCTTCCACTTAATGAGATACTCTAAAATTGATCGATTCTGTAGTTTTCAACTTCTTGTTTCTATTACTGCTTCAGGCTCCATTACCATTTTTCCTTCTTCATCAAGTTTTGGCAATATTTCTTGAACAATGATATTGTCATCAATAACCTTGTTTAAGCATGAAACATGGAAAAATGGGTGTACTCGAGAAGATGCAGGTAGCTCCAATTTGTATGTCATAGTACCAATATTTTGCAACACCTTGTAAGGACCATAGTACTTGGGTGATAAGTTATTATCCTTCTTATCTTGCTTGAGGGACATTTGTTTATATGGTTGTAGACGTAAAAATGCCCAATCACCAACATAAAAACTTCTTTACTACAATTTTGATATGTCTATTGTTTCATTCAATTATGGGCCATAGTGAAGTTATCCTTTAAGATTTGGAGAACTTGTTGTTGATGCTCGATGTGATCTTCCACTTCTTGAACCTTAGAATTTTCTCTTAAAGATGATGTGATGGAAGGTGGATGATATCCATAAAGTGACATAAATGGAGTCATTTTTGTTGCAGTATGTAAGGGAGTGTTATACCACCATTCGGCCAGAGGTAACTGTTGAGAAATCTAGGGAATCAATATTAATTGATTTCTCTTCCATTAGTAACTTCTTGTGAGTGCTTTTTACTTCTTAGATTAGGATATTATTTTACTAGATTATTAGTGTTCTTCTTCATCAAACAATTACCATTGCATAAATCATAAAGAGACAAGATACACAGAATGTAGGGTATCATCCAGGGCCAAAACATATCCCACTTGAGAGGAAAACCCGAAAAAATTCTTCTTCTTATAGAGATTCCAATTGACTAATACCAACACCAAGACCCTTGACCTATTTTCCACTCCAAGAACAAGACACAAAGGTTCTTTGATGAAGTCCTTCTTCCTCGAGTCAACGATAGTCAACCCTCTTGCTTATTCCTTCTTCTCAGCTATTCTTCAATTTCGGCTTCCTTCTGCTTCAGACTTGCACTTTATTTCAGCCCTAGTTGTAGCACATATGGTGATCTAACCTCTTCATCTCCTTTGCTTGGACTGGAAGGCTTTCTTTTTCAATTCGACTTCTTGAATACTCCTTGATTAGACCTTTAGCACAACAAGGATATTTTGTCCCTTTTCTATAGCAGTAACCCTTCTCTTTCCTTGCATGTGTGAGTGGAGATCAGTCCTAAAACAATCCCAAACATATCTTCTTCTAGTTTTCCTCCTTCGCTTGGATAGAGAAACTTCTTATAAGATCTTTACACTCATTTTCTTCCTCAGACCTTGACCTAATTTTAGACTTCATGACCACCAAAATCCTTGCTCTTAAATGAGGCCAAGCTGCCTATTTATAGTGGGTTTCCAGTGATAACAAGCCAACTTTACAGGAGGATAATTCGACGTGTCCTTAGAAGAGATATTTTTATTCCTTTTGAAGCTGGCTTGAAGGGATCTACTTGTGCTTATCTTGGAGGGATATTTATACTTATCTATTGACTCATACAAAATGTAACATGCCCAAGAAGGGTCCTTCATACATGACATAGACTCAAATTGACTTTTATGACTATATGACAAATCCTAAAGGCTCACAATGGGAGCCATCACTAAAAATAAAATTCCTTGCTCATGAAACCCATGAGACAAGCATTACAATAATAATTTTATTTTTCTTCTTTTCATCAATTACATAAAATCACAATTACACATGTCATTATGAAGACCAAACCTAGTTACACTTTTCAACCCTCCCTCTTAACTAGGGAGGTATTGATAATGGTACTTGGTCATTCTCAATATGAAGAATTCCTCATAAGAAGAGTTGGATTGGTAACACATTTGTTTAGCATGTTATCAACCATCATTGTCACATAACAAGGCCTTGACTAACAACTCTATCTCTCCATGAGATCTGAGCACAATGTTGGCAAGACCAATGATGTATAGATACCCTCATCATTGTATCTCTTGAAAAATACCCCACCCGGGTTCTCACGGTGTGTTCCAATAGGAATATTCTTATCTTGGATTCCCAATCCTCAAAGAATATTGGCCCTCTATGACTACTCTTATCTTGGATGCCCTACCTCATCCTCAAGGAGTATCAGATGCCAGATGCTTACCCAATCCTCCATTTTGTCTTCCCAAGTGAAGAAAAGAATGATGTGCCTATCTCTCCCTCTTAATTAGGGAGGACATATATATTCCAATAAAGGAATGTAGTAATTTCTACAAAAGGAATGTACCTAAGCTCCCTCTTAGCTTAGGAATTTCCAAGTTTCTTCCAAGTAAGAAACTTGTTTCCAGGCTCCCTCTTAATTAGGGACATACAACAGCTCCTCAGGTGGAGATGATGGGACAACCGACTTCTTGAAGAACTCTTCCTCATGATGTCATGAACTTTTTTTCATTATCTAGGAGTCTTCATGTTTGGAACTTCTACATAGGGCACCGACCGCCCATCACTTTCATCCATGAGTCAGCCATGTCATCATCGAAAAGTGATCCATTAGTCCATATATGGCCTTCCTTAATGCCATGCTACTTTCTCCATGCCATGTTTACTTAAGGATATTTCATCCTACTACATGTGCATTGGTGTTGGAAGACATCCATAGATCTTCCCTCGGAATCGTTGCATAAACCCATCCAGATATTTGTTCAAAAATAAAGGAATGAACATTAAAATCATTCCTTTGTGATGGTATTTCATCATGACATATCCTACTTTGCATCATCATCCTGCACACATATCGACACATCTCCCAAATGTATATATTTTCAAGGGTCTCTTTATTTTTCAAACTCCATCAAGGCCTGCATATCTTCCACAGAGATATCCTAGTTAAATATTCTTGGTATTTGGATCTTGATTTCCTTCCTTCATGGTTGCATATCCCATGATATATTCCTTCCTTTCCTCACACATATCATTCCCAGGAGCTTCCAACCAGAGTTCCTCAATTGTATTCAACCACCTCATTCTTCATATGAGGACATATTATGTTGATTTCACCTAGTGAATGTGTGACCCATGCATTCCTGTATCCCTTTGAGAGAGGAGATTCTTTCTTTTGGTCATGATCTTAATATAGATCATTAGTTCATGATATGTGAAACCATATGACTTATACAATATCAAATTTAAGAATACATAACTCATTTTTCCATTGGGCCATCCAGACTTCCAACAACAACTTCCTTGATTGAAAGAGCTTCAATTCCTTGAACTACTTCATTTTTATTTCATCATACCATCATCTCATAAATTCCACAAGTTTGGAATTCTTGATGAAACACTTTCTCCTCTCTTGATTGGTGAACCTTTCAATGAAGATTCCATAAGATAATCTTGAGGATCTAAAGTATCCCCATCAACAGATGTTTCCTTTTGACAGATGTATCATGAACCTTGTACTATATGACCTTGCCACTTATTTTTCCAATGAGATTATCAAGAGCTATATCCTCGAATTCCATAGATTATAAACATCTTTCATGCTTCTCTATGATGATGTCTTGAGCTCTTGCTTTCAATGCTTCTATGATGCCTTGATGCATCCCATTATTTTACTTAGTGAATCATGATAGCCATATCTTACAATAGAAGAATTAGGAACTTCAAAATAAATTATGTGAGGAAGACTATCTCAGTAATAGAGATCTCTTACTTCCTTTTTCTTGGACTTCTTCTTTTCAACTTTCTTTACTTCTTTGGTGATATGGTCTTCTTCTCTTCCTCCTTTTTTATTGTTCTTATTGGTCATAGGAAAATATCTTTTGTAGTGTCCATATTATTGACACCCATAGCATTAGATCTTAGCCACGTCCCTTTTCTATTTCTAAGAATCAGACTTCCCAAATTTTCCTTTTCTTCTATTCATTGTAGCATAAGCTTGATTTTGTTCACCTACTCCCACATCAAATTTTTCCTTTACTGTATATTCTTCAATCTCGCACAGTGACCATAGATCCTAGAATGGAGTAGCTTCTTTATTCCCATAAATACGTGAAATAAAGTTAGCCCACTCCTTCGGTAGTACATTTAATAAAATTGTAGTCATTTCTCTATCAGACATGACTTCTCCCAGATCTTGTAGTTGATCCCAGATTTCAGATATCCTCATAAAGTATGAGGCTATTCCATCTTCCCTTTACATCTTCAGCTTGTAGAGTCATTTCCTTAATGAGATGACTTATCTATCAGTGATTATGGAATACAACTCTACCAGCTTGTCATAGATTTATTTTGAAGTTTCAAGTTTGGATAGATATGGGATGAGGGAATCCTTGATAGATTCTATGAGAATCCTTTGATCCCTAACTTACCCTTTCATATACTTTGCAGGAGATTGAGCATATTCCTTTATTGGTTTAGTGATATATCCTTTGACATGTTCCATAACATCATTTTCAATGAGATTCAACTCTTTTCTTTTCTTCCATGCAAGATAGTTTGAAGGCCCAACCAATTTGTTGCTTTCCTTGTAAAAATACATTTTGACAATTTCAGATGTGGACATAAATATACTTTATAGGATTCTCCTTCTCCTTGTTTCTTCCTTAATTTTGATGATGATATAGAGAATAGAAAACTTCTCCTTGATGAATGTAGTTTTCTTCAAGAGTCATCCTTTATCCCACATAGAGTGAGATCTCTTTGGATCCTTTGATGAAGATCAATGATGACTTCTTGGTGATGGATTTGATGGAAAGGAACTTGATTAATAGATCTCTTCAACTTGGCCTTATTTTCTTGATGATGATCCCAAGACTTCTCTGTAGACTCCTTCTTTGATCTAGGGTTATAATGCTTCCTTTGTAGATTTTGTCTTAAAGGTGGTCTTTGCTTTGATGCCTTCTTTGATCTAGGGTTCTAATTCTTCCTTTGTAGATTTTGTCTTAAAGGTGGTCTTTGATTTTATGCCTTCCTCGATATTTGATCCTTGGGTGTCCCTTGATAATATTCCCTTCCTTGACTTTGTCACCTTCGCTCTGATACCATGTTGAGAAATCTAGGGCATCGGGATTAAGTGATTTCTCTTCTATTAGTAATTTCTTATGAGTGCTTTTTATGTCTTAGATTGGAATCTTATTTTACTAGATTATTAGTGTTCTTCTTCATCAAATAGTTACCAATTCATAAATCATAAAGAGACAAGAGACACAAATTGTAGGTTATCATCCAAGGCCAAAACCCCTCCCACTTGAGAGGAAAACTCAAACAAATTATTCTTATAGAGATTCCAATTGATGAATACCAAGACCAAGACCCTTGACCTACTTTTCACTCTAATACCAAGACACAAAAGCTTCTTTGATGAATTCCTTCTTCCCTGAGTCAACGATAGTCAACCCTCTTGCTTCTTCCTTCTTCTTGGCTATTCTTCAACTTCAGCTTCCTTATGCTTTAGATCTGCACTTTATTTCGGCCCTAGTTGTAACACACATGGTGATCTAACCTCTTCATCTCCTTCGCTTGGATTGGAAGGCTTTCTTCTTCAACTCAAATTCTTGAATACTCCTTGATTAGGCCTTTAGCACAAAAAGGAGATCTTCAACCCTTTACTATAATAGTTACCCTCTTCTTTCCTTGCATGTGTGAGTGGAGATTAGTCTTAAAACAATCCTAAATAGTTCTTCTTCTATTTTTACTCCTTCTATTGGATAGAGAGATTTCTTATGAGATCTTCGTGCTCCTTTTCTGCCTTAGACCTTGACTGAATTGCAGACTTGATGACCACCAAAATCCTTACTCTGAAATGAGGTTGAACTGCCTATTTATAGTGGTTTTCCAGTGATAATAAGTCGACTTGATAGGAGGATAAGCCAACATGTCCTTAGAAGACATGTTTTTATTCCTTTTGAAGCCAACTTGAAGGGAGATACTTGTGCTTGTCTTGGAGGGATATTTATACTTATCTAATGACTCATACAAAATGTAACATGCCCAAGAAGGGTCCTTCATACATGACATAGACTCAAATTGAATTTTATGACTAGATGACAAATCCTGAAGGCTCACAATGGGAGCCATCACTAAAAGTAAAATTTCTTGCTCACGAAACCCATGAGACAAGCATTACAATAATAATTTTATTTTTCTTCTTTTCATCAATTACATAAAATCATAATTACACATGCCATTATGAATACTGAACCTAGTTACACTTTTCAACAGTAACCACTTGACCCATTGTGTTTGTTTATCATATACAAAGAAACGAAGGTATCCTTCCAAACATTTATTCACTATCTCAATTTTCCCATTAGATTGAGGATGATAAGATGAGCTATGAGCTAATTGAGTACCAAGACAAGAAAATAATTATGTCCAAAAATTTCAAATGAAAATAGGATCTTTGTCACTTACAATAATCTTTGGGGTTCCGTGTAGCTTTTGAATTGTTTCCATAAATGCAGTAGTAACTGTACTGGATTTAAAAAGATGAGATAATGCACAAATGTGTGCATACTCGGTAGTTCTATCAAACTACCACCATGATGACACTCTTTCCTTCAGACTTGGGTAAATCTATGATAAAATCCTTTGATACCCCCTCCCAACATTGACTTGGGATGGCTAAAGGTTGTAACAAACCTAAGGTCTTAATTGTCTCAACTTTATTTTGTTAGAAAAATAAAGATTCTACCACAAACTTTGAATATCAGATTTAAGGCCAAAAAAATTCCTTCTTGACCATGTGGTAATTTTAAAAAAATTATGAGTGTCCTCCTAAGGGGGAGGTGTGCAATTCCAAAAGAATCTTCTATTTGAGTTGGGAATTCTTACAAAGATATAAGTGATATTTTTACCATAATGAATCATTTTTCCAAATAAATGTATCAGATGTATTGGGATCTTGCTGCAACTTTTGAATGAGTATCCACACCTCTTCCTCATTCTTCCATTCATCCCTTAATTTAGTTATCCAATCAAGTTGGATAATAGAAATGGAACAAAGCAATGCTTCCACATCCTCATCCTTTCTTGACTGTGCATATGCCACAACATTTTTCTTCCCGTTTTTGTATATGATTTCAAAGTCATAACCAAACACCTTTGTGACCCATTTTTGTTGCTCTTTTGAAGATAATATTTGTTCCAAAAAGTATTTAAGACTATTGTGACCTATTTTTACCTTGAAGTGTCTTCCCATTAGGTAAGGTCATCATTGCTTTAGTGCATGTAGTATTTCCAACATTTCTTTCTAATAAATAAGTTTGCATAAATATTTTCCCTTGATTGGCTGAATTTCAAAAGAAATAGGTCTTTATTATTGAATTAGAACACCACCAATTGTATTCCCTGAGGCATCACATTCCACAATAAAGGTTTTTATGAAGTCTTGTGTAGCTAAGACCGGTGCTTGGAATATTTCCTCTTTAAGATGTTCAAAGGCTTTAGTTGCTTCTGGAGTCCAAGAAAATGCATCTTTTAATAAGCATGTCTTTCGGATTAATCACATCAGTACTATTTGGTCGACGTTTCGAACCAACTAATGTGGTTCATCTCGAGGACAAGGGTGAAAAATCCATAAATCCTAATGAATAAATAGCAAAGATGCACCAAAGATCAGAATTCGCTGTTAGAAAATTAATTATTTAATTAATAAAATTAATATATATATATATATTTTTAAATTCCAATCAAATAAATAGTTGTTATAAAATTAACCATTAATTATAAATATCTAATTATATATATATATATATATATATATAACCCATTAAGAAATTATTAATTAATAAAATAAAAATAACGACAGCCAAAACATACTAATAATATAAACTAATAAATATATAAATGAAATAATACAAATATAATTATTTTTTAAAAATATTAAATTATTATATATATTATTTATTTATTACTAATATTTAAGTTATTATATATGAATTTTTTATTATTCTATTTTTATTTTTTATTATGACTAATTTTATTCTTATTTTATAAATAGATAAATCAATAATTATATAAAAATAAATGTAATATTTAAGAAATTATCTAAAAGTAAAATATTTACCAATAGTTTATAAATATCTGAAGAAAAACAAAATCAAGATAAAAGAGTTAGAATCCAACATTTACTCAATTTCCACCCATCATACCTATTGAGATTTTTAGCATGTTTCTTAATCTCAGTCACCTCTCTTAGCTTCCTATGGTGGAAATGATCAACCCTGGCAATGACCTTCACATCCTTAGCTCTTACAAAGAATGTAGAGAAATATAAGCACCATGTTTGCATTGAGGATGCGAAGGTCATTGCCAGGGTTGATCATTTCCACCATAGGAAGTTAAGAGAGTCTATTGAGATTGAGAAACATGCTAAAAATCTCAATAGGAATGATGGGTGGAAACTGAGTAAGAACTAGATTCTAGCTCTTTTATCTTGATTTTTTTTCTTATATTTATAAACTATTGGTAAATATTTTACTTTTAGATATTTTCTTAAATATTACATTTATTTTTATATAATTATTGATTTGTTTATTTATGAAATAAGAATAAATTAGTCATTGTAAAAAAAAAAACAATCAAGATAAAAGAACTGGAATCCAGCTCTTACTCAATTTGCATCCTTCATCCCTATTGAGATTTTTAGCATGTTTCTCAATCTCAATAGCCTCTCTTAGCTTCCTATGGTGGAAATGATCAACCTTGGCAATGAACTTCGCATCCTCGGCTCTTGTAGAGCATGTAGAGAAATATAAGCACCATGTTTGCATTGAGGATACAAAAGTCATTTCCAGGGTTGATCATTTCCTCCATAGGAAGCTAAGAGAGTCTATTGAGATTGAGAAACATGCTAAAAATCTCAATAGGAATTATGGGTGGAAATTGAGTAAGAATTGGATTCCAGCTCTTTTATCTTCATTTTGTTTTTCATATATTTATAAACTATTAGTAAATATTTTACTTTTAGATAATTTCTTAAATATTACATTTATTTTTATAAAATTATTGATTTATTTATTTATGAAATAAAAATAAAGTTAGTTATGGTAAAAAAAAAATAGAATAATAAAAAATTCATATATAATAATTTAAATATTAGTAATAAATAAATAATATATATAATAATTTAATATTTTTAATAGATAATTATATTTGTATTATTCTCTTTATTGATTATTTGTATTATTTCTTTGATTTTTTCACCTTTGTCCTGAGGATGAACCACATTAGCTAGTTCTAAATGTCGACCAGATAATACTGATGTGATTAATTCGAAAGACATGCTTACTACATTATGGATCACAAAAGCCTAAGATCTAACAAAATGCATCTTTCTTTAGTAATTTTGTTAGAGGTGCTACTATTCTCACATAATTCACAATAAACTCCCAATAATACCCCACCAACCCGAGAAATCCCTGAAGATCCTTTAGGGTTGTGGGGATTTCAATTCCTTAATGGCTTTAATTTTGTTAGGGTTTACCTTAGCACTCTCATTAGATACACTATGACCCAAATATTCCACCTCCTGTAGTCCAAAGAAAGATTTGGAGGTTTTTGCATATAATTGTTTATCCTGCAATAGTTTGAACACCCTGTCCACATGTTAAATATGATATTTCCAAGGCTTTCTATAGATTAGTATATCATCAAAAAATAGTAACACAACTTTTCTAAGGAAGGGTTTGAAAATGAAATTAATCAAACCTTGAAATGTGGAAGGTGCATTAGTAAGGCCAAAATGCATGACTAAAAATTCATAATGACCTTCATGAGTTCTGAATGTTGTTTTTTTTTTTGTGAATAAAATAGAATATATTACTGCACAAAAGTGGTATTTACAAAAAAGTTTGGGTTGTGCGAGCAAAATTCTCCAACACCAGATCCAACAACACAGGCCTTCATAGCCTCAGATGGACCAATTTTTACATTGAAGTTAACAAAAAGAGAGAATTTCTGAGATATTCTGAGAAAATTTACAAAAAACAGTTGTGCTAAGAATTTCTCCCATGATGTAGAAGGGAGGTATAACATTGATGGAGGAAAAACTATCCCTAAAATCCTTATTGTCGATGATTTGTAAGTTGTTGAAAGCCCTCTGATGACTGAGATCCTGAGAGAGGTACTTTGAGACATAGCAAAAAGAGTGGTTACCTGGGTGCTAAGGGTTTCCCTCCACAGGGTCGTTGTCCAGGTAATGGGAAACTCTTGAGTACTGCCTTCTTACGTAACTGGAGCCACTAGATGACTAGAGGAAGCACCAATAAAATCCTTCTTGACACTAGGAGATCCTTTGTCGGGCGAGCGGACACCCGTGGCAGCATGCTTCTTCAACATGGTGTAATGCAGAGAGTCCCTGGTTACAAAGTGACAATGGTGCATAGATTCAACATAGATCACAAACTTGTCCATTAGCATGCCAATTTTTTCTTCCACAGCCTTGGACATTTCTACCTACTCCTGCATCGCAAGGCCAAGGATCGTTTTAAGTTTCCAGGAGAGGTCAATTGCATGAGTATAAAGATTTTCCCTTGCCCTTGTGAGACCCAGGTCGGGGATCCACTCAAATTCCATAGTCACCTCTTCCGAGGACACCCTGTGCCTTAGGACCCTCGCCTGAGATTCCAGGCTAGAAATACTTTCCCACGTCTCAGGATTAACAACAATGGCAAAGTTCAGAGTAGCTCGCTTGACAAATGATTCAGCTCTGGTGGTGGGCAGAGTGCCCAGGTTGCTCCAGTGGGAGGGGTCACGCCCGCAGCCACTACTGTGTCGGGGAGCCGGGATAGAACCGCACCTGGGTGCCCTAAAAGGGGAGAGGGAATCAATAGACCAGACAGCAAAGGGGGGATTGGGAGAAACAAAACACATGAATAGGCAAGGTGACGGGGAGGAGCAGGGGGGAGGGGGTATACATAGGGGTAGGAGAGCATAAAGGGGTGGGCTAGCCTGAGTCAGGGAATGAATGCAGACTGTGGAAGGTACGAAAGGTTAGTGAGGGAGGTTGTATCGGAGATGGGTGAAGGGATGTATAGATGACACCTAGGAGGGGACGTAGAGCTTCTATTTGCGCCAGTAGCAAGGCCAGCATTGGGATTGTAGCTTGGGGAAGATTTCATTTAGTACCACCTCTAGTTGAGTGACTACTTTCATTATGATTGAGATTGGAGATCTCAAAGCAGTTGGAACCCGTTATGTTGTTTGTCCTTTTCATTTATGGTCTCACATTTCTGATGAAACAAACCAGTCACTAGGTCAGTCTAAGAAAGCGACTGTAAACAAAGGTTTCCCATCGTACCCTCGTTTTCCAACTTGTCAGTAGGGCCATTTCCTTTAAGTTTGATAGCTTTGAAATGAATCCTGTTGACCTTCTCTATATGGCCCTTTATTCGTTGGAGAATTATGTTTAGGTGCTAGTTGTTCGATGCCCGTGAAGCCTCCGTGCATTGCTATAACTTGCGGCTGGCTTGAGTTTCCAACATTGAGTCCCCTTCGATGATTAGAGGCCAAAAGTTGTGGAGTTTGGCTACGGCCAGCCCGTGTTCCAGGGCCTGTAATTTTGCTACGTTATTGGTAGTGATACTGAGATTGCCCACATAGATCCATATTATTTCCCTTTGAGAGTTCCGGAAACATCCCCGAAGCCTGCTTTGCCTAGGTTTCCTTTCGCTGCCCCATCATAGTTTAATTTGAGAATGTCTATCTCCAGGGGAGACTAGTGATCAGAAGTTCCCGGATTACCTAGAATCCTTGAGGCCAACGAGTAATGGGTGAGATGAAGATCCAGAAGGGTAATAATATGTTGTTTCGAATGACTAGGAGTATCGTTTTGGCTCTCGAGAGTGGAAGAAGCTACAGTTTCCTTGATAGTCTACTTGACGAGGGGCAAAATAACTTCTTCTAGTTTATGGATTCCCCTGAAGATTCTCACATTCTGCTCCTTCCGTAGAGCCCAACAATTGATACCTGGTATAAGATTCCAAACTCTATTCACCAAGGGGTTAGGGGAAAGGGAGGATCTCAAGTTCTCAATAGTATTGAGGATGGAGGAGATGTCCTTATCAGAGACTTTGAAAACTAAATAGACCTAGTTCCAAAAATTGTTAGCGAAGGGGCAATCGTTCAACAAATGGTTAGTTGTTTCTTCACTCTTCTCACAAAGATTGCATTTGGAGGGGCTAGTGAACCCTTTCTTCCTTAAGTTGTCCTAGGTTAAAAAAAAAAATGCATGATGAGCCATAAGAATAGGGTGATTTTAGGCCAGTGTTTTCTCTCCCACAAAGTTTTCCATTTGCGCTCATGTTGGCATTACTCGTGGAGCACAATGTAGCTGTAAGCCTCCTTTAGGTTGAAGTGCCTGACCGGATTCTTCCCCCGTATGATCTTATCCTCATCGGTTTCAAATTGAATTTGTCTTTCCTAGAGTTCGATCGAGAGCTCCCACCACTCCAGAAGGTTAGGCGGGGGGTCCCAATATTTTTCATCCAACCAGTCCCTCCAGTTATCCATGTCATTCCTAGGATTCCAGTCTTGCCCTTGTTTTTCATGTTTATCCGAATCTGTCTAAATTTTTCTCTATTTAAGTTTAACCTTTGTTTCCAAGTGTCTTCCCAAAAAAGAGCTTTTTGCCCGTTTCCAACCTCCCAAAAACTGTGATTCTGGATCACTGCTCTGTTGTCCAAGGCTTGGTTCCAAATGGCAGAGCCCTTGATGGTCTCATTGAGCCTAATGAGATGCTCATTCGAGTGGGTTAGAACATGTTTCGCTTTCCAAATGATGCCCCATGGGATTTTGGGTTTTCAGTCCATCTGCGCAGCATTTTGGCTCCAAGGGTTTGCCTTAAGAGCTCAGGGTCCCTCAAACCAAGACCTCCTGCTCTTTTAGGTTTGCGCAACTTGTCCCAAGCCACCAACGCCCAATTTTGCTTTTTATCTGAGCCCCTCCAAAGGAAATTTCTTTGGAGGTTTCTAAGAATGTTGGAGATGGATTTAGGGGCCGTAAAAGTGGATTACATATATTGGGGAATGGCTTGTAGCACAGAATTGACTAAAACCAAACGACCTGCCAAATTGAGAGTTCTAAAGGTCCAGTTAGCTAGTCCTTTTTCCATTTTGGTGATAAGATCTTCCCATATTGAATGAGCCAGGGGCTTATCAGTTAGTGGGACTCCCAAGAATTTGGAAGGGAGGTTTCATCTCTGAAATTCCATGATTCTGGCAATGTTCCTTTGGATAGCTACAGGGGTGTTGAAGAAAAATAATTTGGATTTCTCTAAGTTTATGGAGGTGCTAGAAGCTTCAGAAAAACAGGAGAGGATAGCTTTCAAGGATAAGGCTTATTTGATAGTGGGGAGGCCCATTAACAAGGTATCATCAACAAATTGTTGATGAGTGGAGGGAGTTGCAGAGGCATAAAGCTTGAGTCCTGATAGGGCATTGTTGGAACAAGCGGCCATGATGGATCTGCTAAGGCCCTTGGCCATAATGACAAAAATGAAAGTGGAAATATGATCCCTCTATTTGATACCTCTCGAAGGCCAGAAGGGTTGAGATGGGGAGTCATTCAGGAGAATTGAGAAAAAAGCTCCAGAAACCATTGCCATGATCCATTTTATGCAGTCCTTGTGAAAACCAAAAGCTGTTAAGACACATTTCATATACTCCCAACTGATTTTATCAAAGGCTTTGGACATAGCCAACTGCACCATCATTCCAAACTTTCTATGAACTTTAAGGGAATGAATCAATTCGTGGGAATGGATGATGCTATCAAGGATTTGCCTTCCTTCCACATAACTCGATTGTGCGAGGAAATCAAAAGAGGTAGGACGGTTTTTATTCTAATGGCCAAGACTTTCGAGATGATCTTGTAGATGACGTTGCAGAGGGATATAGGGCAAAATTTATTTTGGGACTCAATGCCTTCATCCTTGGGAATTAAGGTTAGAAAAGTGGAATTTAGGGTTTTTACAACAAATTTTTGAATTCTAGACCCCTCCACTAAGGCGTGAACCTCATATGTTATCAAGGGCCAGCATGCTTTGTAGAAATCTATGGTGAAACCATCCGGACCTGACACTTTACCATTGGACATAGTCATTACTACTTCCTCCACCTCTTGCATAGAGAATTTTCTCAGGAGCATTTTATTGTGATCCTTGGTGAGGATAACCAGAATGTTGTTGGTTATTTCTTGAATAGCCCTTGCCCTCTCTGTTTTAGGCTCAGTTAGAAGATTGTTGAAGAATTGATTTAGTTCGGAAGCAATGTCCTCATGAGAGTGGATAAGGTTTCCCTCTCTAGTTTTTAGGCCCAGAACCCTATTATGTCTTCTATGTTGTATCATCGAACGATGAAAGAATGCTGAAATTTTTCCCTACACTTAAGCTAGTTAATGCAGGATTTCTAATGCCATAGTTTTTCTTCTTGAGATACACTTTCCTCCCAAAATTTTTGGAGATTAAGCTCTTCCTGCTTCCTTTGTTCATTGATGCCCTCGCTAATGATTTTATGATGGAGGATTTCCATTATAAGTTCTAGGTTCATTTTATCTATGGTGATGTTGCCAAAAGTTTCCTTGTTCCAGAGTTTGATCTCATTTTTTATGAGTTTTAGTTTCTATTAGAATTTATAAATCTTGTTTCTGGTTTGGGGTATCGGGGTACTCCACCATTATTTCATTTTTTCCATGAAATCGGGGTGCTCCATCTAAAAGGATTCAATTTTGAAGGGTCTATTCTTTGGGCCAGAGGAAATGTGAACCTTCAAGGATATAGGTCAATGGTTAGATCCTGATTGAGAGAGGATTCTAGCCTCTATTTCCCAAGAGGTGAGATAAATATCTTATGATAGAAGGAAACTGTTAAGCCTGGAAGAAATTTGTCATCTCCCCCTCATTTGTTATTCCAAGTGAATATTCCATTGTTTGTAGGGATGTCAATTAGACTAAGTCCCTCGATGGTGGACTGAAAGGCTTCAGAGTCCTTATCTAGTTTTCTGATGCCTCCCTTTTTTCCCGCAAGGTTTAGCACCATGTTAAAGTCACCATCAACAATTTTGAAAGGCTGATGGATAGAGTCTAGGAGTTGACTTATTCTCTGCAACATTTTGATTCTTTCAACAACTCTGTGTGGAGCATATATTTTGGTGACACAAATACTATCGTTGGTGCCAATTATTTTCAGAACAGTTGTGATGGAGTGTTTTGTGGCTACTGAGGAGGTTAGATCACACTAAGAGCTTTTCCATAGATTCATGATTCCCCCTACTGATCTAGTGGCAGAGTTCGTTATATAGTTGTAATGCTTGAAACAATTTTTTGGAGAAGGGTAAGATTAGCCATGTCAAGTTTGGTTTCTTGGATTAATAGGATATCTAGTTTGTCAGTTATGAGTCTATTTTTCAAGACTCTCTTCTTTCCAGGACCATTGAGTCCTCTAATGTTCCAAGAGATGCAATTCATTGATAAAGAGTGGGAGTTAGGGCTAGGGCCTTTACCTTTCCTTCATTATTGAGTCTGGTCCTGAGTCCTTAAAGAAGCTGATTGATTGTTTTCCTTCATCTTTTCCTTCTTGGGCCTTTTGAGTTGTATTTTCCTACTTCCATATTCGCTAGAATTCCAGTGGCTGCATTTTTTCTAGGTGGTGTTTGACTTGTGCTCTATTTTAATTCATCTTGTAGGAGGTAAGCTCCTTCGATAATTTGTATTTGGTCTTCTGGAATCACAAATAGATCATTTTTCTTCCATTCCTCTACGACCAATATGAGGTCAACTCCTTCCAATGCATATTATATTACATTTTCCTCCAGGGTGGAATCCACCAGAACTTGTTCCATTCCATTTTATTCTTGTATATTCTCATCTTCAATATTGTTGTGTTCCAAGTATTGATCCTCTTGCCTCTGGTTTGTCACGTTTTGTGTATCTTCTTTGGCCTCCTTGTCATTTTCACTGCTTGAGAGTGGGTGTTCTTTCATTTTGTTCAGAGCTTCAAATTTTTTTAGGCTAGCTGCCTGGTGCTGCTCTTTCTTTGTCTGTGTCTTCTTTTTTTTTTTTCCTTGTGCCTACTCTAGTGAAACCTTGTTCATCATTTTTCTTGCGAACTTGTTCATTTCTTTCAGGAGCTTTATTTTGTGGGTAGTCCCTAAAGAGGTGTCCATGCTAATGGCATTTCCTACAAAAGAATGGGATGTGTTCGTAATCAATTCTTTGGAGCCAGAGCTCATCCATGAATATCATTTTTATGGCATCCGGAAGGGCTCTTGAGACATCTATGTAAACACATATTCTGGCATATGAAACAGTTGGTCTCCAATTCCTTTGAGGACTGATGGAGCCCAATAATCAGTTGGCAAAGAGTAGAGCCATACCCAAACTGGGACCCTAGTGAAGTCCTCTTTCTCTAGAGTGAAGTTTTCTTTCTAGAATCTTATATAAAGTCCTACAGAGTTGAAGAAGTAGGGGCCTCCCTCAAATATCTTGTCTCTGTCTTCCAAGAGATCAAAGATTACTGTGAAAAACCCCTTTGAGCCAAGTTGTAGTTTGATTTCTCCCTTTTGTTTCCATTTGGATTGGATCCACCAATTTAGTGCTTTCTCTGTGGGCCAGATACCCATGAATTTACATATTACTTCGTGCTCCTACATATAGTCTCTATAGATTGCTACCTCTGAGTAGTGTATTTCCAACTCTGAGATTTTTTTGGATTTTGGGTTGCAATTGCTTCTTATATATCTTCTTTCCTTTTGCATATCTTCCTCTGTGTTTTCTTCTTCCACATTTCCTGAAGAATTTGCAGAGGTGGTTCCTGTAGCTAGTTGGGCATCTACATTTTTCCCTTTTTCCTTCCATTGTCCCCTTTCTTCAGGGCTCATTCTTGAGGAATGAAAAGTGGTGCATGAATCTAGGTTGGTGAAAAAAGAAGACTCTTGATCCCTTGGTCAAGCAGAAATCATGTCACGAATGGAGGGGGCCTGGGGGCCATCTTCCGACTCCTCCATGGAAGCTTGAGAGGTGAGGGTCAATCCCTAGCAGCTGAGCACCACGGCACTCCGCAGGAAGTCGCCATGAAAGCACAAAAGTGGCTTTGACCTAGTACGCCTCCTCTCTCAAGTTTCACTAGCATTTCTCTGGATCCTCTCTCCAAATCAACATGATACACTATGTTTGTTACATGTTCGATAATTTTATTTTTATTTAAGGGGGGATAATGGAAAATTTGAATATCAAGTTCTGAATGTTGTTTTTAGAATGCCTTCTATCTTCATTCAAATTAGATGATATCCTAAATGAAGATCCAACTTGGTGAAGTAAATTTCTCCATGTAATTTATCCGATAATTCATTAATGACAGGAATGGGAATTTATATTTAATAGTGAGCTTGTTGAGATCCCTATAATCCAGGAACATATGCCATGATCCATCCTTCTTTTGCACCAATACTACTGGAGTAGAGAAATAACATTAATTAGGTTGAATTATATCGGCCTCTAGCATTTCTGCAATGATACAATCAATTTCACTCTTTTGGGCATAGGGATATTTGTAAGGCCTGATGTTTGGAGGAACACTTCCTGGAATCAAGTGAATATCATGATCATAATCATGAATAGGTGGGAGGCCTTTAGGACTCTCAAATACCTCGGAATGATTGTCTAAGACTTTTTGGAGATATGGAGAAATAGATGATTTCGATGTTTGAATGTCTAGTGAGTATAATTGTGAAATTATACCCTGTTGTTCTTTCTTCAAAATCTTTGTCATGCCATTAGAGATTATTATCTTCCTTGGTTTCCCTATGATACCCCTTAATTCAATTTCCTTTCCTTCCCCAAAAGGATCAAGAAAAGTTATGGAAAATTAAAAGTTATCATCCCCAAAGTTTGTAACTGTTGAATGCCTAGTACAACATCAACACCACCCATTGGAATGGAAAGCATTGGACTATTCAATACATATTCCCCCATGGTTAGCTTGATATTATGGCATTTTCTAGAGAAATTTATAGTTCCTCCATTTGCAACCAACACTTGACACTCTGGTGTTGGATATAGAAAGCAATTCAATTCCTTGGATATCTTACAATGAATAAAATTATGGGTACTAACTAAACCAATCAATTCTATTACCTTTTTCTTTTTTATATATCCTTCTATCTTGAAAGTTTGAGGAGTGGTAATTCCCGCCAATGTATTGCAAGATATGGTCAAATTCATTTCTTCATTTTCTAGTGTTGGTTCTTGTTGTATATCCTCTTCTTTTGATGTTTCTTGTTCATTTTCTTCCTCCTCTTCACGATCTATATACAATAATTTCTTCTCAACACACTTATAACCTTTAGTGTATTTTCTATCACAACTGTAAAAAATACCTTTTGTTATTCTTTCCTCCAATTATTGTGGTTTCAACCTTGTAGGTTGTGGAAGGTTAGGAGCAGCAACACTACCATATTTATAGTTGTGAGTGGTAGACTTCCTTGTTGCCAAAATTTTGCTTTCAAATTTTCTTGCTATCTTGAATACCTTCTTCAATGAAGCAGGTTTCCAAAGTAGAACCTCATGTTGAATTTTATCCTTTAAATTCCTTATGAAGACATAAATCCTATGCTCCTATGGAATATCATTTACCTAGATATTCAATCTTTAAAAGTCCTTAATGTGCTCCGTCATTGAACCCTTTTTTTTTAGATTTATCAATTGGCTAAAGAAGGTATTTCTCTTTGTATCCTCATAATGTGCTACCAATTATTACGCAAAATTTGTCCAAGTGACAATTGATTTATGAGAAAAAAAACATCGATACCACACAAAATGATTTTTTTCTAAATAGAAAGATGCAATGTGTACCTTTTGCGTGTGAGACACGTCATGTAAATCAAATAATTTCTCCATCTGTAGTATCCATGTTACTGAATCCTTACCATCAAAATTCCTCATATTGATCTTTGGAATGTGTTTATTATTCAAACCACTCTTGGAGTCTCTTAAATCATAATTCGTATCCCTTTTTTCCTCATCATGATTTTCATGGAGTACCTTGTCACCACTAGGAATAATTTCTTGTAGCAACTTTGTCAAACCTTCCTTCAAACCTTCCAGGTCCCTTTCCATATCTATTTTTAAACCACCCTTCAAACCTTTCATCTTGAAATTCATCATTGCTTCCATGTCGGATTTTAAACTATTATTCAAACCATCCATCTTAGGTTCCATTTCATTTTTGGTTACTCTTTGGAGAGTGAAATTTGTTGTGTTTAGTCTCGTAATTTTGATATATCATATTGCATTTCTTGCTCTTCTTCATGTGTTATAGTACATATTTTTGGTTTCTTACTAGGTGTGTCCATTTTTTGGTTTTGAGACATTTTAGGTTCAAACAATGATATCTATGCTTCATTATGCCCTTTGAATCACTTCAAACTGATTTTTCAAACAATACTTATGCAAATTAAAAAACAAAATACACACTTTTTTCTTGCTTTTTAGGGGCTCAATATTGAAATTGTTGTATCTTTTTAATTTTAGATATCCAAGGTATAAAATTTTATCTTGTCGTATCCCTCTGATTCTTTTTTCTAATGCCACAATTTTGACCAAGACTGGATTCTTCAAGAAAACACGCCTAGTATCCCACAATGACCTGATTATAGACTGGTTCAGTAGATAAAACATGTATGGAGTTCCACGTGTCACTGTTTCAACCTTCAGCCCTTAAAATTATACACGGAAAACGACATTATTTTTTGTTTCAGTCGCTTTTTATGAAATTCAAATCTGATGCTCAGAGAGAAAATTATGACGATTTTTCGTAGGTCTCCTATTTGAGATTGAATTCTAGAGCCTGCAAAAACCTTAACTTCGTCAGACCATATCTCAGAAAATATAGCGAACCAAGATCCAAATTTTTTACACGAAGTTCAACAAGATTTCTTCTCCAAGTGATCAAAATTTAAAATTCTTAACCCTTTTAGAAATAAAGCTATATCGAAAATACCAAGATGACATGTTTGAAGTAGTGAAACCCTTCCAAAGCTTTGATACCAAATGTTATGCAACCAACTCACAAAATAAAATAAAATATAAATCAACGACTTGAGACATAGCCTCTTCGAGGGGGAAACCTCCTTTACATTACATAAATGAACAATTCTTAGATGATACACATGAAAATACCTCCTTGGTATATATAGGAGTCTAAGGAGTCACAATATAATCAATGCCTACATAACAATAATATTGTAAGGGCACAACAATAACAATATGGGGGCTACATGGGTTCAACAATAACAATAGGGGGATACACTAACCATAACAATAAGGGGACTACACTAGTATTATAGGGACCTAACAAGTCATATGTGGAACATGAAAAATCACTTACTCGTATATGGACAAAATGCCTTTAGGAGAACTCCAAAATTCATTTAGAATTTCAAGAGTTGCATAGTCATAATTGAAGTCCAAGATTCATGAGGGAAAACCAAGAGTCATGGGAATATGAAATTTCATCCCCCTTGTTATAAAAGCAACCTCATAACTCAAGAAAAAGGATTTTTGAGGCTTAAAGATTTAGAGAACTAGTTTTGGCTTCTCTACTTGGCATAGGAGAGAAAATTATTCTTTGGAGAAGCAAGAAGTGGCTTAATTTTCCACTACTGGAACTTGTGCCTCATCATTGTAATTGTGTACTTGGATCTTTTAACTAATTCAAATTCAATGAGCCAACACATTTTTCATGCATGTATCACAATTTTTTTAGGACTATTCTTGGGATGTTTAAGATATATGTTGTGTTCATATGTACTGGAAAAATTACATTATTTCGGTGGCTTTGGTACTCATCTAGTTGAATGTGTGTTGTATTCTCTTTAAACAATCGTTATATGAGCTATTCTGCTAACGATTATTTTTATGCTCTCGTGTATCTCTTTTAGGTTAGTACTATCACTTCCTTCTAGAGACTCACACTCTTCTCCCACTTGTGAAATTCTACTTTTACACATTGTAATCGGTGTTTCATAATGTCAAATTAATTTATTTTTCAAGGTTTATGTATATAATCTCTTATGTTATCTGTTGAAACCAAGGCAACCTTTTTTTTTCTGAATAAGTCTACTCCTATATTGATACAAAATATTTTTACAGAGAGGCCTCGGCCTCGAGAGGTCTAGCCCAGAAAGGTGGCTTACTCACATTAAATTTTTGAAAATTGACCCAAGAAGATTAGCTGATGACTGACTAGAACCTGGACCATGACTGGTACATTGAGACAGAAAACAACATTGTCAAAAACTGTAGACTGACCAGAATACCAAAACAACTTGTCTGAGCTTTTACATATGATCATGGGAGTGTTGCCCAGGTCAGAATTGTAATCTAAGTCAAAAAGCAGCAAAACCCTTAGCTTTAAACAAACATGGAAACTACAACCAGAGAACGAAAACCTTATTATGCATCTTGATCGGTGGAAGGCGCTTCTTCCACGATACGATAGCCAAAACTGGAGGAATAATCATCATCTGAGGGATGGCCCTTTTCGCTTGGAGAACCGCCTTCAATCGGAACACTCGGACTCTCCCGAGTTGACATAACCTGGGAGGCCGAACTACCTGGAGCCTTGTTCTGCTGGCTATGAACCTGAGAGGTTCCTGGCGACTCTTTCTCCCTCGTCTCCGTAGTCGCTTCTGGAGTTGTCGACACCAAACCAACCATGCCTTCACTCAGCTGAATTGTAATAGAAGTAATGAAAGAGTGATTACTGAGAGTACAGGGAATTTGGAAACGGGCCGTATGAGCATGAATATTGTGAGAGCTCGACTAGAATGCATATTTCCCCTAGCCACGTCCACGACCTCTCCTGGTGGTTGGATGGTAATCAGAGCTGAATCCTGATGAGCAAGAGGAGGAGTCTGTGGAAGAGGAAGAGGGTTGGCGAATGGGTCGCCCCCGGGAGCCTCCCCTTCTACAGCCCATTCTTTGGCGCAAAATAGGCATGCTGAACAGAGCCGAGGGAACAGAACGAGCCGCAAATCTTTGCAAGCCGGGAGAGACGGGAATGGGGAGAGCAACCTCGCTCAAAGAAGCACTGATAATGGAGGACAGGCATCAAATAAAGTTGCGGGAAGGTCTTTGGAAAGCCAGAGGATCCCGCTGAGAATCAACCCCACAATTTAGAGCATAGTGATACCCTGGACTAACCTGAGAGCAAAGCACTGCGATAACAAGGATACCAAACATTCGCCGAGGAGGAACAATGAAGAACTGGAAAAGCGCCATGCCCTAAGAGCAGAAATGCCAATTTGGGGTTTCAGGCTGCATTAACGCAACTTTAAATGAGCTTACCAAGAGAATGAAGGCTGGTAGTGAGTGAGACCAATGGCGTTGGGTGTGAACCACACGCCAGCCCATCCAGCCACCTTCGTACCCTTATATGTACTACACACCCGCAACTGGGAGGGATAGATCTTGTTGCGCTAGAAGAGTGCAGTCTTGTTTGAGTTGCTCATCATTAGAACTGCCCAGAGGACCAGAGAAGAAAGGGAATTTCTTATCAGATCCTTGATTTGCCAATCTATCCACTACCTTGTTGGCTGATCGTCGAACATGCTGGAAGGTGATGTTGCAGGGCGCCTTGAGCCATTCTTCAATTTTCTCCAATCTACTTAGAAGCCGCCAGCTTGAAGCGATCTTTCCTGTAGATGTACCTGATTAGATCCGAATAGCTGCCTTTATTAAGATTTGTGAGTTCCCTTCTACCACTAGAGGGAAAAGATTTTCAGTTTCTGCTATGCAGATACCCTTCCATAAGCCTTCAAGTTCGGCAGAATTGTTGGTGTCTCTTCCAATCGAACCATGATATATATGCAGAGCTGAGTCGTCATCATTTCTGAGAATACCACCATAACCAGCCAGCCCCGGATTGCCCTTGGCTGCCCCGTCGAAGTTCAGCTTAAAACAATGGGAGACAGGAGGAGACCAGAATTGGGACAAATCATAATGAATGGAGGGATTTAGATTGATGTGAGCTGAGAAAAAGAGATTCAGATTCTAATTTTCTAGAATGAGGTGTTCCTGGGGTGAGGCTGGCAGGTCCGAAGATTGCCATTGTTTCAGGGCGAGGGTTTCTTGAAGGTTCTGTTTGAGAAGAAGCCAGAGGGAGTCCAGGGGCGAATGGAGATTTTTGAAGATCCTGTTATTTCTCTCCTTCCAGATGATCCAATAGACGAAGCCCGGTAAAAGGTTCCAGAGGGCGTTGAGTACAAGACTTTGGAAGGGATGATGAGGCCAATTCCTGATTGTATTTATAATGTCTCCCTCACGTCTGCCTGTTCTCCTATTGCACTGTGCTATTCTCTCCCAGAGATCTGCTACTAGTGGACAAGTATCCAAAAGATGCAAAATGGTCTCTGTGTGGAGGTTGCAATTGGGACATCTGGAAGGCCCAATAAAACCTCTCTTTTGAAGATTGTCCCAAGTGAGGATTCGTTGTTTGCTTAAAAGCCAAAGGAAAGTAGAGACTTTGGGCCAGATGCCTGGTTGCCAGACCTTATCCCATAGCTGATCCTTAATTATCTACGCTAGATGATAGAGAAGTTGGTATGCTTCCTTGGTGGTGACTGTCTCTTTGGGAGTATATCCCCATTGAATTTTGTCCCTCTGATCAGTGAACTTGATTTTCCTTAGTTTGAGCTCTTAATCGATCTCTTCATAAGTTTCCTCCTGCCAGTTGGCTTGCCAGGTATCTGCTGATCTCCATTGTTGAAATCCTTGAGGGGATCGTTGCTGCCAAAATTGATGAACATGGGTTTGATCATTGTGCTACATAGTTGCCTGCCATTTGGGTTTGTGGAAGAGAGCAGCGAGTTTGGGGAGCTGCTGCCAGGAGTCTTCCCAAAATCTTGTTGTGGTACCCGAATGAATTTCCCAAAAAATGTGCGCTTGAATAAAGGCACTGTGATGCCTGGCTGCATTCCAAATTAACGATCCAGGGGTGGTAGTACTTATGCGAATGAGCTCCTCCGAGGAACTTCCGGGAGCATATTTGGCTTGCCAGATGCGGGCCCAAGGAGAATGCGGTTTGGAGACCCATTTCCACCAAATTCGGGCACCCATGGTGTTGTTGTTGTGGAGGGGATCCCTTAGACCGATCCCACCAGCTGACTTCTGAAGACAGACCTTAGTCCATTTGACCAGTGCCCATTTTTTGTTAAGGCCTGAGGAACCCCATAAGAAATTTCTCTGAAGATTGCGGATTCTCTTAAGAACCCATTTGGGAGCTTCCAATATGGAGAATAAATACAATGGCATGGCTTGGAGAATGGATTTGATTAGGATAAGCCTGCTGGTGATATTAAGCGAGCAGAAGGTCCAGGAAGAGAGCCTGGTTTCTAAATTGTCAAGGAGGGATCTCCAAGAGGCATGTTTGATGGCTGAGTCTATCAGGGGAGCTCCGAGATATTTCAAAGGAAGCACTGCTATCGGAAACCCTAAGATCCTAGCTATATTTCTCTGAGTGAGGATGGGGGTGTGGAAGAAGAAGAGCTGGGATTTGGAGGCATTGATGGTGGTGCCTGAAGCTTCTGAGAAGAGATTGAGCAGTGAAAGGAAAGCAGATGCCTCTTGAACTGAAGGGTGGCCAAAAAGCATATTGTCATCAACAAACTATTGATGAGAGATGGGAGGTTGACCATGAAGTGAAATGCCCTTTAAAGAGTGAGAAGAGATGGTAGAATGTAGGAGGCGACTGAGACCTTCGGCCATGAGAACGAAAAGGAATGGAGATAGGGGGTGACTTTGATGGATACCCCGGGAAGGATGAAAAGGCGAGGAGGGAGAGCCATTCAGAAGGATGGAGAAACTGGGGGAGGTAATAAGGTTCATGATCCAAAGTGTCCAGGTAGCACTGAAGCCAAAAGCTAAGAGCATTTGATTAGTATAGGTCCAGCTAAGTTTATCGAAGGCTTTAGATAGATCTAGCTTGAGAATCATACCTGGCTTTTTAAGAACCTTGAGAGAATGGATCACTTCATGTGAAAGAATGATGCCATCTAGAATTTGGTGTCCTTCTACATAGCCAGTCTGCTCAGGAGAGATGAGGAGAGGGAGAAGAGGTTTGAGCCTGTTCGCCAAGACTTTTGAGATGAGTTTGTAGATGACATTACAGAGAGCAGTGGGCCTATATTTGTCCAGAGTACTAGATTCTTCTACCTTTGGCACAAGTGCTATGAAGGTCGTGTTGAGGGAGGGGAGGATCCAGTGCATCAATCTCGCTTCTTCCACTACTTCCCAAACCTCTGTTTTGATGTGCTCCCAGAAGGTGTGGAAAAAATTGGCTGTGAATCTGTCAGGTCCAGGCGCTTTACCATCCTTAAGCTAGGCAAACGCATCCTCCACTTCCTGCATAGAGATTGGCTGGAGTAACATGTTGTTTTGGTCCTCCGTAATGATCTTTGGAATATGCTGCGTGATGGAACGTATTGCTTGAGTTCTGCAACCTGGAGGTTCTTGTAGAATCTCCTTAAAGTAATCTTTGAATTCTTGTTCCATTTCTTCATGTGCCTCCAGATGCTCTTCTTGCCCATTATTGATGAAGGCAATGTGATTGTGCATTCTCCTTTGAATTGTGGTCCTGTGAAAGAATTTGGTATTTTTCTCTCCATCCTTGAGCCATCTAACCCTGGATTTTTGACGTCACGATGTCTCTTCTTGTTGCCGTCGTGCTTCGATCTTTGTTAGGAGGGACTTCTCCTATTGCACATAATCTTCAGTTCTTCCTTTTGAGATAATGCGTTGTTGCAGTATGTTCATTTGCTTCTCCAGCACTTTCTAATGATCGAAAATATTCCCAAACTGAGAGCGGTTCCAGGATTTGAGCGCTTGTTTGAGATGTTTTAACTTTTGCTGAAACTGGAACATCTTGGCTCCTTCTGGGGGATTGAAAGATTTCCATGCATCGATCACAACATCTTTGAAGTTAGGATGTGAGAACCAAAATGATTCAAAGCGAAAGGGTCTATTACACCTGGCACCCAGACGTGACCATTGTAACATTATATGCCAATGATCAGAGCCCACTTGAGGCATGATGGAGGCATGAAAGTCCCCCCCCAGATGAATGGCATTGTCCGACATGAGGAATCGATCAAACCTGGAGGCTATCTGCTGTGATCCCCTTCTTTTATTGGTCCATGTATATGTGCCATTGGAAGTTTGTAAGTCCATTAACTGATTTCTACGTATGAAGTCCTTGAATCCGATGCTATCTCCATCCAATCTCGAATGTCCACCAGAATTTTCCTCCAAAGCATTGATGGTATTAAAGTCACCACCACAAATCCAAAGGGGAAAGCTCCTGTCAGAGTTGAGCGCTGAAATGGTATCAAGCAGATCCAATTTTTTTTGTGATTCTTGTGGAAAATACACATTAGACAGATGTCCATGGATATTGGTCCCAATTAGGTGGAAGTTTGCCTGAATAAAGAAGTATGAGGCATGGAAATCTTGAAGGTATAGCACTTGAGGATTCCATATGATTGCAAGCCCTCCGGAAGCTCCAGAAGCATACACCGGCCATGCTTTATTCAGTATTTTTTCCAGAACAGTACTATTGCATTTCGTTTCTTGTAGGTAGATTAAAGAAGGATTTTCTTGTTGGATCATATTTTTTATCATTCGGTGTTTTGCAGGGCCATTCAACCCTCTCACATTCCATGAGACTAACTTCATGGGGAACAATGGGGAAGAGTTTTATAAAACTTGGTCAGCTTGGGGAATCTTCCAGAATCCACCAACATTTCTCTAATAATGATGGTCCTCTGCAGATCTATTTTGCGTCTGCATTTCTTCGTCTCTTTCAGTATTTTTTTTCCATCCCAAGGATTTCCTACCTGAATACCAAGGTATTTGTTGTGTTGTGATTTGGCTAAAACCACTTCAAGTCTTTCGATTTCCCGAGGGGGTATAGTGTTGAATTCTTTCTGTCTACATGCTGCTTCCAGCTTGAGAATATCCAGACCTTCCAGATCTATACTTACTGGTTCCTCTTCCATAAGTATCAGCGTATTTTGTTCTTCCTCCTTTGACTGTTGATGAATACTTAAAGCTAGAGCTGCATCTATATCCATGTTGGAAGATTGTAGGGTTGTATCTTTATCTTTGTTTTCAGCGGGGGTGGATATGGGGATGCTGATGGGATCAGGAGCCAGGAGCGGATCTGAAGATTTGGGTAGAGGAGGGGGAGAAGAAGAAGCTGGATCTGAGGGGAGGGTTGAGGGGTTATCCTCCATGTCATTTTGTGAAGTCAGGATTTCAAAACTATTCCGAGTTATAGGCTTCTTGAGATTATCCAGTTCGACTGGGGATTTCTTGGCATGCTTCCTTCTACTTGAAACTTTTGTGAAACCCTCAACATCTTTGCTTGTCTCAGTGACAGGGGTTTTAGACTGCAGATTCAATGGGCAATCCTTAAAAAGATGGCCATGTTCATGGCATTTCCTACAATGAAAGGGAACATGCTCATAGTCTTATGTTTGGACCCATTCAAAATCATCATGAAATAAGCTTACCGAGTCTGTGAGAGCTTTGGCTAGATGCATGTGTACACAGATCTTGGCATATGAGGTATATCTTCGGCATTTTGTTTCCTCGGCGACCTTGATGAAGACCCCCAGGCTATTACCTATGTCCTTTAGGGTTTCCTTGTTCCAGTATTCCAGGGGAAGAGAGTACAATCAGATCCAAACTGGAGCCCAGTTGAAGTCTTCTTTGTCTGGATTGAACCTCTCAATCCATTCACGAAGGTACAGGCCTGCAGAGTTGAAGAAGTATGGACCACCCTCGAAGATGCGGGTTTTGTCCTCCAGACAATTGAAAGTGGTGGTGAAGAAGCCTTTAGGTCTAAGCTACAGGGTTACTTGACCTTTAGGCTTCCACTTGGAGGCAATTTATCCGTGCAAGGCCTTTTCAGTTGGCTATAATCCAAGAAACTTGCCTATAAGTGAATGATCCCTCATATATTGGATTTGGCTATTGATACGATGACTGGGGAGATCTATTTTGATTCTTTCTACAGATCTAGGATGCATGTTGCGGAGAACACTTTGGGCCTCGACGTCGAGCCATTCTGGTCAGGGTATTTGTCTTTGGCGATCGATGGGCCAGCAGCAAAGACCCTATCACTGTTGATGGCAGGATCAACGTCATGCTCTACCTGCGGGGAAGAACCGAGACTGTCCTGACTTCCTGCACCTGCCAACTTGTCAAGAGAGGGATCAGTGGACGGAGAGGGGATCATACCCGCCCCTCCAGAGGGCGGATTCATGAAGGCGACGTCAGTAGAGACACCAAGTCTGGATAGCAGTGAGCACCTTGGGGAGGGACAACAGGGTAACGCAGGAACCCTAGCAACACTGCTCGCCCCTGAACGTCATCCTCCTTCGTTCACCTCCGACTCATTCAATTTCTCTGAAACCAAGGCAACCTTACAATTATGGTGGTTGAGCCAATACTCTGTATGGGGCTCCTAATCCAAATGGTGTGAGGTATAATTGGGAATTCACATCGAGGAGACCCCCTGTATGTTGGCGGTATCCAAAACTGTTTACACTACCATACTGATATTCTTGGGGAATTATTATCACTTCAAATGCACATTAGTATCGAGATAAATATCAATGCAAGCTTGTAGAAAGCCTCAACCACATTGCATAATGAATTGTCTAATGGCTCTTAATACTATTTTGAATTATTTTTAAGCGCAATCCTTGAAAAATGTTGCATATGTAGGGTGTTTCATTGTAGTCATTGAGGCTAAACTCTTTTGAACATATTTGACATGTGTCCAACACAAATTTATTACATTTCTCCAATGCTTATCAAAGCATTATTTTAATGGTTCAAAACACTCTCATCGTTGCTTTTGTAGTGTTATTCTACATCATGCTCACCTTTATTCAACAGACTTCTTGCATTGTGATGACCATTGAATACCCCCCTCTATGTTTCATGTATACCCATGGTTGTCTTTGATGTTCAAAAGTGTGTGTTTCTTTCCCTCTGAGCTATCCCTGTGGTCATATTTCCTTTGTCATGGTATTCCTATCATTTTAATTTATCCATGTAATACTTTTCAAAAGCTTCACAATGTATTGATCAGTCCACTTTAAGAATACATGATATTTATATTTATTGCAATGTAAACACTTCACCACATTATAATTCTCTAGTTTAGCGATGTACTATGGCATAGGTGTGGATCTTAATAAATAAAGGGTTGAAATTATTTGCTCAAAATTGTGTTAGCGCCAACGCCCAGGTCGCACTCATCCTAGTATCCTGTATGATCTTATTATATTGCACCGGAAAAGTCTTTAATGTTGTCAATGTGTGTTTTAACTACACTTGGCATATTACCTTAGTGACCCTTGGTATCCACTTGAATATATATTAAAAGAACTCTTTTATTTAGTGGTAATGTTGGTTTGTGGTCCCCAATGCATTATTTTCAATGGGATGACATTAATATCAATTATTGAAAGGTACTCTTTTATATTTTGTATTTTTACATAAATGTTGCACAAATGGGAGATAGGACCTTTTAATTTCTCCCAAATGAGAATTTTAAGTGTGTGCTTTTCACTGGACCTACATAGCACAATATAGTAATAAGTTAGTTAAGTGAGTATATAAAATAATAATGTTTTATAATTCAAAAGAAACCAAATCTTAGGACACATAACAAAGAATTATAAAGTGCACGTAAGTTTCAATCAACATGAAAATGTTCCCAATTCCCCCTTCTAAATTGCGATATACCATACACTTAGTGGAATTTTGAGGGTCTATTCTTACATGCATAAAAAAAACTTCTCTTTGGAAAATTTTGTTGTTGAAAACATCATTAAAATTTGATGGGGTATGAGCTAGGTAATTCTAGTGAAAATGGTTTAGCCCATCGTTCTTAGTTAGGATAGTCTAGGGTTTTAGGATGTATGAGAAAGACAGTGGTCTCCAAAACCATAATGTGTTTGAAGGCATGTGAAAATGGCGAAGAAAAGTGAGCATGCTAAACACGTCTTTTGAAAAATGAGCATCGATAGGGTCAGACGAAATCAGGGTTGTTGAGGGAGTTGACCAATTAGAAAAAAATGATCAAATGCTTAAGGTGTTAGATAAGTAGAGGGGGACCTGAAATTTTGGATATGCCCAAAAATTTTGGGTGTTGTTGTAGCGGCTACAACATAACCTTTTTTTTTTGTGACCCAAAGGAACCCAACAACCCGCTTGACACATAACTATGAGTAAACCTTTGGGGGGCTACGTTCTGTCCTCCTCCCTATAGATCGGGTCACAATAGGGGGGTTTGAACCTGGGTCTTTCGATTGTCAATGATTTCACATATCTTGGATTACCAATTGAGCTTGCCCCGAGGACACAACAAAGCCTTGTTGTTCTCCTTAAGCTTTTGATTTTTCTTATATCAATAACACATTCAAATAATCATAGCTTCATATTGTGCCTTGATCAATTGATTTTCATCATTTATATGGTTATTCAGTATCTCAAGTTCAAGGATCTCTTGCTTTAGTGTTTTAATGTATTTTTTTCCTTTGTAGAAGGAACACTTTTTTCTAAATTAGGTTTATCAAAGACTAGGCTATCATCATGTAATTCTGGCTCAAGATGATAATTTACCTTTTCCTTCTATGCTTCTTTTTCCAATGTTTCAAAGTAATCATAAGCTTGTTATTGAACAAAATATAACTCTGGAGTCTTTCTTGTAGGATATTCTAGCACCTTTGTATCCATGTTATCAATCTGTATGGTCTCTCGTGGATCATGGTTGACTTGTTTAGTCATACTCCTTGGTAGTATTTTGCTATTAGTTTGTTGCACAGGCTCCACTTTCTTCTTCCTTTTAGTACTTTTTCCCTGAGGCTTTCCTTGATTTTTCTTTGGAGTCTCCACCTGTTCAAGTTTAATAGTTTTTTTCTTATAATGCTCTCTAATTCATCCTTCTTTTCTGCTTGATTTTCTTTTTTCCTTCTCAGTCTACCCTTGGAGGGTTTTTCTTGTTTTTACAATTCTCTAAGTGTGTTGTATTATCCTGTGTATCTTCGATGTCATGAACTTGTTTTTCTACTTCATTTCTCACAATATGATTCTCATTATCTTTTTCTTCAGGCTCGATGTCAGGGTTTGTAGAAACGCTCCTTTGGATCCTCTTTGTTTTCTTAACCTCTCCCTCATCCTCACTTCCTACAAAATGGTTCCTTACAAGAAAATATTTCCAATTATCACCATTGACTTTCAATTACGCTTATACAAGAATCTTGATTAGACGGTGATGATATAGAGCCCGGTCTATGTTTCTAGAGTCTCGCTGGATATTAAACTCCATTTTCTTCAGGCTCCACATGAGATAATAGGGTAAATTCATTTATTTTCATCTAATGAAATGCATTAATAATCTAGCATGATAAAAGAGGAGGACTCCATACCTCCCTTCACTAGTGAGGAATTTTTGCAATAAAAACAAGTTTCTCCTTTTTTACTTCAGTGTAGATATAGGAATAGCTTTCTTAAATGTCGAAATTTCCATACTTATGTTATTAAGAAACGATTTCCATTTCTCATCTTTCAATATATGATTCTTGAACCAACTTTCTCCACTCCTATAAAGTTTTGTTGCTTCAACAATGAAAGACTTTTTGAATTTCAATTTATTATCCCCAATTTCGGTTTCAACTCCATCAAAAGCTCGGGAAAAATATTTGGTTACTTCCACCTCATACCCATCAAAATTCTCAAAGAATTTCATCCCTTACCTTTTACAATTGCTCTCTGACTTGAGGTTAAGCATTTAAGAACTTTTTACCGACAGGTTCATGAAAAATGATGGCACCCATAACTGTAGAAGTTTTGCTTCCAAATTTTCCCTTTTGGTTGTGTATCAATGGGAAAATGGATGGCGATATTGATGAATTTCGATGGCAGTGAGGGTTAAATGGAATTAATGGCTTAAGGTGGTAGCATTAGAGTAGGATTCTCCTTTTAAACTCATGATTACCCACGATTTATTTGGATCTAATCCATTGATATTGTCATGGGTATTGGCATTTAAATTCTTTGTATGTGATAAGGATATTTTTAGATATGATGGAATGAAATGATAGGGAGTGTGAAATTATAGGGAATGGGTTATGATTAATGTCACCATTGAAATAAATGCAGGCCATTTACTTTAATCTAAGAGTCCATCAAAATGTCATAATAAGTCCATCAACTCAAAAGATCTACAGTATTTTCTTTAATGAAACTCATTAACTATTCATATAGTTACCTTTTGTTGCATACCTCACTTTTATGCTTTTGATTTTTCTTTCTTGTAGGTCCAAAGTGCATCTTAGAAGAATCAAATATGAAATGTTGAACTAGATGCAGAGTGTTGACAGTCTTCAAAATTTTTCTTCAATTCTTCAGATGTGGATCGTTGCTCAAGGCCTGATGTTGCTAGATGTTGGTAACAACTACTGATATTAGTAAATGCTGATGATTTCTCTTTACAAGATAAACAAATTCATCAAATTGAGCATTTTAAATTGAAAATTTTATTTTTCAAAGAAAAAAGGGAAGAAAATCAATGGGAAAGGAAAATGTAAGTTGCCAAAGAACTTTTGGTTCTCAACTAAGATTTTTTGCATAGTGTATGCCAACAGTGTTGGTTTTCATAATTGTGTATTTATTATTTTTTTACTTGTGTGTGTGTGTATAATTTATTTATTTTTTAAATATTTTGGAGAAAATAAATCAAATTTATTTAAGTAGTAGAGGAGAAGGATCTCCTTTTCCTACCAATTTTAAATCATAATTTTCTTGTAGATTTTGAAAAAAATGTTATCTCGTAAGGGGCTTATTATATAGCTTTAATTTGTGCACATTGACAAGGAAAGTAATCTCTTATTCATCAATAGTTCTAATTCTAATTTATCCATTGTCGAAAACAATTTTTATCTCACAGTGACCAAGTCAATGTGTTTTAAATTTCCCTTGAAAATATTTACACTTGGAATCAAAGAGAAGAACCTAATCACCTATCTTGAAATTTTGACTTTGATGAATTTATCATGCCACCTTGTCCTATGTTGTTGGATTATTCTTTTTCTTTGTATGGCATCTAGTCGGCTCTCATCCAATTCATTTAATTGTGTAATCCTTTGTTTCTGGGCTTCAGATAGATCTCGCCCCAACTTTATTGTTGTCTTAAAGGTTTCCACTTGGAATTCAAACAAGAGAAAAAATTTCTTCCCATAGACAAGCTCATAAGCAGTATGTCCAGTAGTATTTCCCCATGTGGTCTAGTATTCCCAAAGTGCTTCTGGAAGCCTATATGTGCAGTCTCTTCTATGTAGATGTATAGTCTTGGTCAGTATAGCTTCAAGTACTTTGTTGGTGGATTCCACTTGTCCATTACTTGTGGTTTATGTGGAGAAGATTTGTGATGCCTGACCTTGTACTTCTCCATAATATTTTGCACCAATTTAGATGTAAATTGTGTTCCCTGATCTATTACAATTTCTCTTGGAACACCAACAAAAGTGAAAATATGCTCAAGTGGAAATGTAACAACAACAATTTCAGTAGAAAAAGTAAGTGGCTTAAATTCTACCCATTTTCTAACATAATTAGTACAAAAAAGTTTATAGCTCTTTTGCTTGGAAGGAGTATTTACAAGTCCAACAAAATCTAGAGCCCATTTTTCAAAAGGCTCTACTAGTACTCATGGTTGCAGATGCATCTCAGCTAATTGAATAGGTGTCCACATTATTTTACAGCTACCACATATTTTGATGTATTCCTTGGCATTATTGAAAAGAGAAGGCCAATAATATCCCAAAATAAGTACTTTACATACAATTCATATGTTGGCAAAGTGTCCTCCACATGGTTCATCATGACATGCTTTCAGTATCTCAGGTACTTCATCTTCTCAAACACATCTTCAAATGATCAAATCAGGTCCTATTTGGTATAATTCTCCCTCTATTCAATAATAGGGTGCATTGGCTTTGATGGCTCTTTTTCTTTCTCTAGATGATAATTGTGGAGGAAATTTCCTTGTAGCCATAAAGTTATCAATATCTACAAACCAAGGAGTTTTAGTAGATACTGCAAAAAGATATTCGTCAGGAAAATTGTCTACTAAAAGAGTATTACTATTATCATTTTGCATTCTCAAAAGGAAATCAACAACTTTTTTTTCTGTTCTTGGCCTATCTAAAATGGCAATATTGAATTCTTGCAATAATAAAATCCATCTATTGATTCTGACATTGCTAATTGGTTTGTTCATAAGATACCTAATAGCAAAATGATCTATATGAATGAAAGTCTCATAACCAGTGATATAATGTCTAAACTTATTAATGGCATGAACAATAGCTAAAACTCATTTTCTATAACCATGTAATTCAACTCTATAGGAGTCAAATTTTTATTTGTATAATAAATAGCATAAGGTGTTAAGTCCTTTTGTCCCAATACAACTCCTAGGGTTGTATCTGAAGCATCAATAGAAATATGGAATGGGAGGGACCAATTTGGCCCTCTTAGAATTGGTGCTTCAGAAATTTCCGGTTTTAACATCTCAAAAGCTTTTTGAAAGTCAAAATTCCAATAAAATTCACAATCCTCTGTGAGTAATTTGAAAAGTGGTGAAGCTATTTTTGTAAAGTTTTCTATAAACCTTCGATGTAGTAACTTGTGAATTTGAGAAAAAACCTAACATCTCTTTGACATGTTGGTACTGAAATTTTGTAAATGACCTCAACTTTTGATGAATCCACTTTGATTCCAGCACCTGAAATATGATGACCCAAAACAATTCCTTCGTTAAACATCATAAAGGAATTTTCATTACTCAATGAAATATTAGCTTATTTACATCTAAATAGGACTTTTTCTAATTTTTCCATAGCTTCTTGAAAAGTGCTCCCACAGACAATAAATTCATCCATATAAACTTATACACAATCATGGTTCAAGTCAAAAATGATACCTAATACTAGCCTTTAAAATGTAGCAAGTGTATTATATAAACCAAAAGGGAGTAACCTGTAAGCATATGTACCCCATGGACATGTAAAAGTTTTTTTATCTTGATCTTCAGGTGCAAGTTGAATTTCATTGTATCCACTGAAACCATCAAGAAATGAGAAATATTTCTTCCCTGCTAGAGTATCTAATACTTGATCAATAAAAGGTAGTGGGAAATGATATTTTAGAGTTACTTTGTTTAATTCTTGATAATCTATGCATAATCTCCACTTTCTATTTTTATTAGGCATGATAACCAAGGGTGAAACCCATTGGCTATCTAAAAATGGGTAAATGAAATTCACATTAAACAAATTTTGTAACTCTTCTTTAACAATCTCTCTCAAATTATGATTCATCCTTCTCTAAGGATGTCTCATTGGTTTGGCATTCTCTTGTATATAAATGTGATGCATACATGTATTTGGATTGATTCCTTTCATGTCTGTATATTCCCATGAAAATGCAGAGGAATGTTTTTGTAGCATCTTTATTAGTTTTTTCTTTTGAAATTCCTCCAAATTATTATTAATATTTAATGTTTTACCAAATAATTTCCAAACTTTTTCGTATAGTTCAATGATATTTTGGATTTTCGAGATACAAAATATTCAATTCAACAATCTTCTTGAAAACTTCGATCTAACATATGTACACATTAATTTTGCTCACAATATGAAGAAAAATCATGATTATTCATTAAATTTATTATATGATCTTCCTCATCATTTTGTGAAATAGTTAACATTGGTTGAATGTCTTCAAAATATTCATCCTCATATTCACTCCAAACTTCATTTTCTATCTCAACTATTTCTCTTGCAGGTGGATATAATGTGAAATTTTTAGTAGTATTTCCATCAGAAATGAACATATCACCAATCCTAAACTTATGAATGCATTAGTTGTAGCTAACCATGGTCTACCAAGAATTAATGGATGTCCTCCTAGATTTGTTTTGGGAGTTAATATCATAAATTCAACAAGATACTCCTAAGAATCTAGTGATACTAACACATTTTCTAATACACCTTTAGGTTTAATCACAGATCTATCTACTAATTGTAACAATGTAGGGGTGTATTGAAGATTGTTTAACCTCAATTTATCCATAGAATTATTGGTCATGATTTTTATAGTTGCACCTATGTTAATCAAAATGTTTGGAATTTCAATACCATTGATATGGATTTTTATAATGGGACTACTTGGGTCTAGATATTTTTCAATTATTGGTTTTCCCATCATAATATCTACACTTTTTCCCTCTAATTGTATTATTTTTATGTCTTTTATTTTTCTTCTAGGTTTCTTGACACAAATCCTTAATTGTCTTTGCAAAGATAGTTATTTCCTTTATAGCTTGAAGCAATGGAATCTTGATGAAAATATTTTTCAATTCATCTAGCATATTATAATTTGGTAAGATTATTTTCTTCTCTATTCTTTTATCAATTTAAAGTCTCTCGGTAGAGGGAGGATTTTGTAAGGAAACATATGGTTGTTCAGCGATAGGAGTTGTAGAAGTTGATTTTATTTTTTTGTCATCTGATTGTATAGGAATATCTTCCTTTGGAGGATCATTTTCTTGTTCAAGAGATGTCTCCTTTTGAGGATTTTTCTCCTATTTATAGTCTTGGATGACAAATGGGGGTGTTTTCTTTTGCAAAACTCAACCATATATAAGTTGGGAATCATTTAAATCTAATGGATATATCATATAAGATTGAAATTTTTGGTTCTCAACATTGTAAATAGGTTGTTGAGATGCTTTATTATTGGGATTGAGGAGTGTTTCCGCAGGTAATTGATTTGATTTTCTAGGAAATGAATTGGATGGTAATGGAAGTGGTTGATGTAAAGTCAATTGAGGTTGAAATTATGATTGGATAGGTTGTGTAGATTGGGGTGGATAATAATAATGAGGTTGATATTGAGGGTATTTTTGCTGGAAAGATTGAGGATATTGGGGATTTCTACCGCAAGAACCTTGCCATCCTTGTGATGAAGGTGGGTTTTGTGGTTGAGGTGACCAAGTTTTCCATGGTAGGAGTGTATTCCAATTATTTTTTGGTTGTGCATAAGATTGATATTATGCATTGGGATCTTGTGTCCTACTTGCTTGTCAAGGTTTCCAAATTCTTCTAGGAGCAAAATAACAAATTGTTTTTGTTTGACTTGTCCAAGCTTCCTCTTCGTAAAAAAAATTAATCCATGTATAGAAGGGAAATCCTTTGTAGCATGATTCTATGCACATATAACACATATTTCATAAATGTCAAAAGGACATTCTTGTAATGCATGTCTCTTCCTACATCTAGGATAGAAAATAGACAAAGCACCTTTTTCAGCTTTTTGCTTGTTTTACACCCTTATCATATCTAATTGTGTATTAAGATTTTCTAGAATATCAGTTTTAAAATTATTAAGAAAATTACCAAGTTTTTCTCTACTTATCGTTCCTAATGCATACTTACTTACTCTTGACATAATTGGATCTCTTGGAGTCCTACCTTATTTTGACTTTCCTCTTGAAATATGTTTGCATAATTAACAAATCTCTTGAAATGAAAATTGAGGCACATATTCTTTACCCGTCAGGTTGAGAAGATCAATCCATTCATCTTTCATAGCTTTTAGTGAGAGAGTTTTTAGTGTGTCTAGTCCTAAATCATGCAATTTAACTCTTTTAACATTGTAAGTAAATCTATCCACTAAGTATTCAAGGATTTCATCTTCTTTCTGAGTCATTTTGAACATTTCTTCTCTAAGGTCACTATGTATGTACTAATCTTTATATTTTTCTAAAAATATTATTTTCATATCATCCCATGTCCTTATCAAATTTGTTCCTAGACCCATGAACCATTTAAGAGACCAACCTTTTAGTGTATCAAGAAACGATTTTTGTTTTTGAGTATCAAGTAAATAACCATAGGATCTACATAATACCTCAAACTAAAAAAGAAATGTTTTTGGATCCTCGGTTCCTAACCCATGGAAGAATGGAGTAATATTTTTCATAGTGGCACTAATATCAGTATCTTGAATAGGGAATCCAAAAGGATTCTCTTCTTCATGAAAACCTCCATCGTCTCCTCTTCCACCTCAACCCCCTCTACCACCTCCTTGTGGTATTCTACCTCTATCTCCACCAAATCTTGGTATTTCCTCTCCATTATGTACTTCTACTTCTCAACCTACCATTGTAGGTTCTTCAAAGCTTACATAGGGTTCCTCAACAGGGTTTTCTTCAACTAATTCCTCTTCTTTTGGTTCCTCTACCAATGGTTGTTTAGGAAAATATTATTCCTCTACTTCTTCCTCTTCACTAGGTATCTCTAACTCTTGTCCAATGAGTTGAAGGAATATGACTCCTTCAGTTGGGGATGTAGGTTCTTCTACCACAACTTCTGTAGATGAATTTGGTGATTCTCTAGGTGGAATTTCTCATCTTTGTACCTCAGGGATTCTTGATCTACCTGCGAATGATGGAATGCATGTATCAGAAGGTGGTGTGGCACTAAATAGTCTAGTGGGGGTAGTTGGTGATGTTGGTATTAAACTATGTCCTCTACTAACAAATCTACCCTTAGAATCTCGTTCCTTATACATGCATCCTAAATGATTTTGATATGGATTTTTAATTATGCATCTAAAGAATGAATGCAACTATAGTGACATCCAATTTGTGACAACTCTGATTAGGAAGAACCCTACAATTGTGATGTGTAGGTTCTTACCTCTCATCTTACCACTCCTCCCAAATAGAGTTGTAAAAATAAAAATGCATCCTAAATTGAAAATAAACACCTATGTATACTTCCCCGGTAATGACGCCAAAAATCTTGGGTAATTTAATTTTTGGATAAATTACTTGCATTAAATTATCAATCTAGGTTTCATGCTTTTGCGAGGTATACTTGCACTATTTATAATAGGCTATCAATTTTCAATTGTAAAGAAAACTATTCTATGGAAATCATTTCAAGGTGAAAATATAGCCTATTTATGAAAAGATATAAGTGAGAACACACAAGTTCTTTCTCAAACACGAAATCAAATAAATCATCGAATTCAAGACTTGAAAAATAAAAGGATTCAAATAAGCAAATATATTCTAAGTCTATACTATGAAATATTGGAAATTATATTCTATTGAACAAGAAAGGTAACTTATTCTATTGAGCTTTTGAAAATAAATCTAGTCTATTGAACTTTGAAAATAAATCTAATCTATTATGTTTTTGAAAACAAATCTATTATATGAATTCAAAGATAATTCTAATCTATTGTATTTGAAAGAAATCTATAATATGAATCAAAAACCAAATTTAATCTATGAGCTTTGAAAGTAGATATCTTCTAAGAAGAAAAAGTAATGAAATTTTACTCTAAAGTAAAATTCCAATGACAAACATTAAAATGAAAAAATCCTAAGAGATTACTGATGTGTGAGTACTAAATATCAATTTATAGTAAATGTTTTTGGTTGTTTTTTATTGTTTTCTCAAGTGCTTGACCTGTGGGAAAGCAAAGACAAATAAGTAGAAGATGAAACAAAATTATATCTAAGAAAATAGAGCATCTAATTCTAATTAAGACAGAGCATTAATCTAAGTGCAAGAAACAAAGCATAAATAAATCAAATGAAAAACATCTATACTGTTTAAAATCGCACATATTCAGGGTGCCCTCTTGAGGAGTATGAGGTACTAAAAACTCATATCACAAAATTGAAGTAACTAGCAAAAATTATATCCATTCCATAACAGAGCTTTGTATTATTTGCAGAACATAATCAAAGTCTTCTCCAACAACAATAGGTTTCAAAAATAATAACAATATCTGAATTATGTCTTGCTTATAAATGAAGAGTTTTTATAAGGTTTCAAAAAAATAAAAATAAAATGAGAATTTGATGCCTAGGAACTAGAATCGAGATTGACATCTCAGTTTTTGAATTGAACCAGGAGTCTTTATTCTCATGATTCACTATTGAAGGAGTGAATCATGAGAAGATGCTTCTTGACACATCATCATCTTCAATTTTTTCTTCAGATCTCGCTCACCTGATGATAACCTTCACTCAGTTTATTTTAGAGCTAGTTACTTGATATTCTATGTATTATAGGTGTACCATAACTATGTTGACCATAGGTTTGACCATTGAGATACACCCAGCCTGTGAATTTCCACCTATAGCCAATAGGTGGATCTTTGTCTTCAAGATATTTGGAAACTTCCTGTATGCTTTGGCTGATTTTTTATACATGCAAACTTATAGAACCTTGGATACAATTGTGGAATATTAGATTAGCTACAGAAAATGCACAAATTGGTAGCTATTGTCTAATTAAAACAATTTCACAAAGAAAGACATATAGCCTTGAGATGATTGTGGACATTTACCTTATTGATGTAATCACATGGCTCAAATGAATCTTAACCCATTGAGAAGATAAAATGAAATGGGAATAGGGAACAAAACAAGTGAAAAAGGAAAGATAAACTATAAAAAAAGGACAAATATGGAGGCTCAACAATGCCTCCACCAGGTATGCCACGAGGACAGTAAATTTGGAAATTTTTTAGTGGAAAAAGTTCAACAATGGGTGACATGTGGCACCCCTCACGAGCTGGCACATGGTCTGATGATGTCATAATGATGTCACATGCATTCGACCATGGACCCCTAGGGTTAGGGTCACATGGCATGTTCATATCGTAAATCAGATGGGGCTGATAAAAAATCTCATGGTCACATGAATAAGGTCACATGGTTGGTGTCACATGGTGCCTCAATCAGGCTGAGGATTACTCATCTTGAATGTTGGTGTATCAATTAGGTCAAAGCTTGATCATCACTGAGATTGGTGCTTCAATTAGGTTGTAGCCTATAGCAAGTAGTTTCTTGAACATTTTTCGAGGTTGGTGCTTTAATTAGGTTGTAGCCTACCAAAAGTATTTTCTTACATTTTTGGTTGTGGGTGCCTCCAACAAGTTAGTGCATGCAAATCTATGTGATGAATTGAAGAAGAAGAAGATGAATTTGTGGTTTTCTCCTGTTAGCACTCCTTAGTTTCCCAAGGTTAAGAAAGGAAACCAAAGAGGTAACCTCAGACCAACTTTGGACTTGACATCTAGCCCTGCCAAATCAGAGGGATCTCTCTAAATGAACCTCACAGCCAATGGAAGTGACCGAAGAATATGAGGGTTTTAGGCTAGTTATCAGCTCAGTAGGGTTTTGATTTAGGTTTTGTTGGATATCAAACAAGAGGTTTAGGAACCAGGCCAAATAGAAAAAAATCAGTTGCAGTGATTTAAATGAGGCAAGTTAGATGTAATCAAGGACACAAATGGATTTTTCATAGTAGTATGGTGATGAGGAAATATGATAGAAGGAACTAAGTGAGCATACATGCATGAATTCACTTGTTTGGAAGATAAAAACACTTAAATGATAATCTCAAACAAAATAGAGCATTTCTGGCACTGAATTCTGTTTAAAACTTAAGATATTAACATGAAAAGAAATATGGATAGATGCTAGAATCATATAATAATCAAATGCATAAGAATAATTGAAGAAAAAAATATCACTGGCCACAACACATGATCCCAGAAAAATAGCTGCAACAAGATATAAATTCTGCCAAAGAATCAAGTACACTAGTTCGAAAATGTCATAGCTTCAAGTATCCAACCTTTTTCACTCTAAATTTCATGAAATATATACAATTATATCATCCTTGGACTAAGGAGTCGAGCTCAACCATCTCCCTAAAGATAGAAACATTTGCATTAAATTTGGCACTCCCTGTCAGGAATATGGACCAAATTTCTGAAAATAGGGGTCAAAGATTAACTTGTATATCTTGAATCATGACATATATTACAAAAATGAAGGAGGTTTTTGTATATTAGCATGTTATTGAGAGAAACCTCTCTCAAGTTTTGCAGATTCATCTTCATATCCTCGGAATATGTTCCACCAAATCATGACTAAAATAGGAAATCATTAAATGTTTAAATCTATAAAACTAGGCTCTAAAGATCCAGTCAAATATTCCAATCCATGACACCTGTGAAGAAACTAAAAGAGGTTTTTATATTTGGCTCATTCTTGACAAAACATCATTTGATTTCTCAAAATTTCTTTCCGGCTGTTAGAAAAGCACACCAAAAAAAATGACTAAAACGATAAAACAAATTCAAAATTTGATTTTTTGAACATAAGCCTCAAATATCGCTGCATATATCCCAAATCATAAAACCTGTGCATAAACTGAAGGATTTTTTTTTCTTTGGTATGTGATTGACAAAAACTTCTTTCACTTTTGTAAAATTCCATTTCTTCAAAATCTAATTTTGAAGTAAAATTGTCCCTATGTGCAGCAAATGACCTCAAAAGACCCATGATATTTTCTGATGATATTTTTGATGATGACCATGACCTTAGGCTTGTGATGAGAGTAGCATATACATTATACATTTAGACATTGACTCAAGACCCTTTTCCAACCAAGAGAGGTGTCAAATTTAATTTGAAAATATTATAATTTGAGCTAAGGCTATAACCAATAGTGAAAAGAGTAATTTTGATCACTGTGACTATAAGACTCTAACATTGGCTCCAATGGATATGACATCTCCCTAGGAGGTGTCAAGAACATCATAGACTAGGTAGCCTTATTCATTGGGAAATGGAGCCACTGCAGTTACAATCTTCAAACTGACTCAAATTAAACTGAAAACTGAACTGTACCATCAACTGCAAACTCTACTGGAAATTAACACTAAAAAACATGCTCAGAATGTTGAGCTTATTCATCAAACCTTACCTACTCTAACTAATCCATAAGCGATCTAATCAAGTGAAGTCGAAGATCTAGTGTAACCAATCAAGTGCATGACTACTTGACTGATGCTTGTATTCATCTCCACCAGACATAAAGAAAGATTTAGAAGATGACAACTCAAAATGATACCTAAGTCCAAAAACTGTGTTGGTGAATAAAACAAACTCCACTTTTTCTAATGCTTGCAAAATACTGCCAATGGGGTCTTGAAAATCATGAAACATTACCTCTTGTTGATCAGCAAAAAGAAGGGAGATGCTTCCAAATATAATGGTTGATTGTTCTTCTTCATTTGGTTGATCCTTCTTAAATGGAAATGCAGCAATGTGATCTTCCATACCATCTAGATCAGAGACAAGATTTGCATGTTCTTGCATATCTTCAATTGAGGTAGTCAAATTAACATCAACACAAATATCTACAAGTGTATTTTTGTGTATATCAGAAAAATAAGTGTCTAGACTTTGAAAAAATTCTATATCTTGATCATTTGAAGGTTGTTGAACATGTTCATCAAACTCAAGACAACAAACTTATTGTACAATGTTTTTGACCTCAACAGATAAATCATGACTCTATAGAGTTTCTATATAAGAAAACTCAAAATTTTGATCTACACATATTTCTTCCTGAATTAAAAACTCAAAAGAGGAAAGGAATGAAGGGCAGCTAGAAAGAAAAGCTTTATATATATCTAGATCGCTTGAAGATGGTCAAGACTACTGCAAATTATTATCAACTTCATATGATGTAAGATCATTATCATCTTTTGAAGCATTTTTCTCAAGTTTGTTGCCATCCAAGGTAGAATCCATGATCTTCTCATGGTGGTGAAAAGGGTTTTCAATCAAAGCATCCAAAAGGTCATCATCCATAAACTCTTCATCGCCATAAGCACTTTCCAGCTCTTGAATAAAATTATCAAAGTGATCACAGTAATCCTCAATTGAAAGCAAAGAAGGATAGGCTTCTCTATACTTCTCAGAAAATACTAAGTGAAAATATTTGAGAGAATAAATACAAGCAGGAGGAAAGCTTTCATACCAAAACCATGCTCTTTCTTCTAATGTGATCATGAACATCTTCATTAAACAATCTTCATGTTAAATTAATCCTCATCTTATGCACATGCATATAAAATCTTATTAAATGAAGTGTAGCATCATCACCTTTTCCATCTTTGAATTTGGCAAGTATGTTTGCCAATCCACTGAGGCATACGGTTTGGAAATCCTGGAACATGATCTTGATGCATAGGGGCATACCTTCTGGATTGAGAACTCATCTCGATTTCTAGATCCTGCTGCCAGTAGAGTCTTTGAATCAAGTTGGAGTCGCAAGGTGAATGTTTCAGCCTTCATATGTGTCCGATCGTTGTCCACCATTAGCAAATTAGATCTAAACTTTGATGATATTTCCCGGGGAATATGAAACTATTCGCTCCCCGACAATGGCGCCAAGATGTTATCACTCCTTAGTTTCCCAAGGCTTAGAAAGGAAACCAAAGAGGTAACCTCATACCAACTTTGGACTTAACAGTTTGCCTTGAAAAATCAAAGAGGGCTCTCTCTAAATCAACCTCACATCCAATGGAAGTGACTGGAGAATGAGGGTTTTAGGCTAGTTATCAGCTCAGTAGGGTTTTGATATAGGTTTTGTTGGATATGAAGCAATAGGTTTAGGAACTAGGCCAAATAGATCAAAAGATCAGTTGCAGTAATTCAAATGAGGCAAGATAGATGTAATCAAGGACATAAATGGATCTGTTGTAGTAGTATGGTGACGAGGAAATCTGATAGAAGGAACTAAGTGAGAATACATGCATGAATTCACTTGTTTGGAAGATAAGAACACTTAAATGATAATCTCAAACAAAACAGAGCATTTTTGGCACTGAATTCTCTTTAAAACTTAAGAAATTAACATGAGCAGAAATATGGGTAGCTGCTAGAAACATCTAACAATCAAATTCATAATAATAACTGAAGAAAACAGTGTCACTGACCATAGCATATGAATCCCAGAAAAATAGCTGCAACAGTATATTAATTCTGCCAAAAAATCAAGTACGCAAGTTCCAAAATGTCAGAGCTTCAAGTATCCAACCTTTTGGACTTTGAAATTCATGAAATACATACAATTATCTCATCCCTATAGCAAGGGAGTCGAGCTCAACCATCTCCCTAAGGATAGAAACAGCTGCATTAAATTTGGCACTCCCTACTAGGAATAAGGACCAAATTTATGAAAATAGGGGTCAACAATATCTCTTGAATCATGACATTTATTACAAAACTGAAGGAGGTTTTTGTATATTAGCTTTTTTTTTAGATAAACCTCTCTCATTATTCTCATATTCATCTCCATTGCCTCAGAATATGTACCGCAAAAGCATGACTAAAACAGGAAATCATTAAATGTTTAAATCTGTAAAACTAGGCTCTAAAGATCCAGTAAAATATTCCAATCCAGGACACCTATGAAGAAACTGAAAAAGGTTTTTTATTTGGCTCTTTCTTGACAAAAACCTCCTTGGGTTTCTCAAAATTCAGCTGTTAGAAAATAGTACCAAAAAACAATGACTAAAACAGTAAAACAAATTCAAAATTTGATTTTTTGAACATAAGCCTCAAATATCGCTGCATATCTCCAAAATCATAACACCTGTGCATAAACTGAAGGAGTTTTGTGTTCTTTGGTTTTTGATTGACAAAAACCTCTTTCACTTTTGTAAAATTCATGTCCATTAATTCAGAAGCTGATTTTGAAGTAAAATGGTCACTGTGTGCAGCAAATGACCTCAAAAGACCCATGAGATTTTCTGATGTTACTTTTGATGTTGACCATGACCGTAGACTTGTGATGAGAGTAGCATATACATTATACATTTATACATTGACTCAATACCCTTTTCCAACCAAGAGAGATGTCAAGTTTAATTTGAAAATATTATAATTTGAGCTAAGACTATAACAAATAGTGAAAAGAGTAATTTTGATCACTGTGGCTATAAGACTCTAACATCTCCCATATGGATTTCCACGTGAAAGCTTGTTCCCTCTTGTGTTGATGTGATGATGGCTTCTTGATGCATTTTTTTATTTATTGTTATTCTACAAATGATTATGATGCATTGTCACTTAACTACTCATTGAATAAAAATTTTGAAATGATAAATTTGTTAGCACACTTATTCACACGCCCCCCACCCGACTCTTAGTGTGATATTTGGTCCAACACACACACACAGATGCATGCATGTATGTATGTATAGAGAGATTATTGTAAATAGTAAGAAATTGTTTGTAATATTTTTTGATAAAAACAAAATCATAACAAATTGAATTAAATCAACTTATTAATTTCTACTTTTTATTACTTTTTAAATTGAGTTAAAATTATATTTTTTTATTCCCTTAATTGGGTGACGAGTGACGATAACAAGGTGCTTCCACCTCATGCAATCACATGTGTGACATGCTTGAGTATTATAGGTAATAAACATGTGGGAGGATTGGGTCATTAACATTGAAAGGTGGGAGTGGTTCAGACTTAGGTTTTCTTGTTTGATGTTAATAAAACTTATACAAGTGATCGGGGGAAGGCAATGGCCATCATTCCCCCACCATCATTTAAGCACCACAATATGCTTAGAAACCTTTTTGTCTGGCTCTATAACATCAAGTGTCTATCTTTTGGGGGACCATGAAGCCCTTATGGTTTCCATCCTCAAAAGTGTTGTTTCCCATTCATTGGTTCTCAGTTCTCTATCTTAGTAGTGATCTCACTTTGTCTCACCTCACATTGTGCAAGGGAGAGTACAGTCCCTCTATGTTCATTATTTTCATCCTATTGTGACTACACAAGTTAGTTTTTTGGAAAGAAGAATCTAGGCGTCATTGATCTCCAATGGTTTGGTATCTTGTCTAGCCATCAATTACCAAGAAAGGGACTTGAATTTTTTGACTTATTCATAATAGAGGAGATCAAGGGGGTTCACTAGCTCGTTTATGATCTAAATCCTTTCCAATGGCATATATATAGAAAATTCTAGAGATTTTCCGCAACGAGCTAAGGCGGTTTAAGGCAGTGAGTCTTGTAGTTAGAGTGTTTACCATGGACTTGAAGGTACTATTAGACATTTAAAATTGGTTTCCTAACCCTGGGCACACCTAGGGAAGATAAAACCAACTTTATCCTCAACATAGACCTTTATTAGGAGGTTAAACTGTTATGAGAGAAAGTTAATGGATATAAATGAGGCTAAAGAGGATATACTAATCATGGTTGATAATATTTATCTATAAAATACCATGGATATTCCATTAGACAATTCATCAAAATAGATCTAATAAAATTATATTTGAAATTTGAAATTCTACACTATTACAGTTTTCTTAGATTTCTAGATATGTAGATTTTACTATTATTAGTGCATGCATGCAAATGAAAATTATGCAGAAAATAAAGAATAGAAAAATAAAGTATCACACACACATTTGACACAAGATATGCTTCGGGAAACCCTTCCAAGAGAAAAACCCAACTAGAAGGCGAGGTCGCTCCGCTCTCTTTCTCTGAATGGGAATATGGTTGTAAGTAAAAAGAAGTATGGCTTGTGGCCCATGGGATTATATAATGCACAAATCCTATTTGTGTGCTTTGCCTCCTATCCCTCTTGGCTATTTTTTCTCAGCTATGGATCAAATGCACTCTAAATAATGGAACCCATTTTACTCCTAGGGACCCGGTTATAACACAACTTGATAGTCTTCTAGTGGTTAGGTTTGACTACCTCAACTCTTAACCAGAGTTACAATATAGAAAATTCTAGAGTCTTCTACAAAATAATCACATGGATAACACCTTTTCCATGAATAACAGGGGTTGGTGTGGCATCCTCTCAAACTATGATGGTGAAAACAGGAAGGTCAACTTTTGAGTGGCCTAACTTTCGTATATGGGCTTTGATTGACGCGATTTTTGCATCGATGGAAAGGTATCTATGTGTAGAATAGAATGAAAACGTGACACGCTAAAATGTCAATTTTTTACCCCAAAAAAATGTTTTTGGATGCCTCAAAATGCTTCCGAAAGGTTTCAGACCCTGTTTTGTCAAATTGGTTCTCGCCGGTAAAAATGGTCCCATGAGTTGATTCCTCCATTTTTTCCACTCTAAAATCATCGAGATGGATGAAAACAATATAATGATCCAATCCAGATCATACCTCCCCATTTTGGGAGGCTTTTGGTCCCCGAGAGCTTCTACTAAATGATGTGAGGAAATTTTTCCTCCACCTTCTCTCTGGTGTACCATTAGCTTTGCTTGGAGGTTGTCCTTTCAACCCAATCTACCAAAGGTTGTGTTGCTTTTTTCTGGTATATTTGGACCTCTTATGCAAAACTATATCTTCTTTCAACTCTATCTAAGAATATGGTTCCAAATCCTCCATAGAAGGTAGGACTTGTTCCTCTTCCTAATCTAGCATGGAAGGCTCATAAAGTTTCAAATTTTCTACATTCACCACGAGTAAATGTGCATATATGGTGGTAAACTAAGCTGATAGGAATTATCGCTCACATTTTCTAGTATCTCAAAGGGACCATACCTTAGATCTTTTATTTTCATACCATGCCCGTATAGCCTCTCTATGTTCAACTGTAGCCATACTTTGTCTCCCACCTTGAATGATTTCTCTATTCTATGTTGATCATGCCTGACCTTATATTTCTCCTGCAACTTCTGCTATGTATCTTGTACCTGTAGATGGATCTACCTATTCTTCTCTATAAATTTCTCAAGCCTCAAAGCATCTATTATAAGATCTTCCCTCACTCATCCTTGTTGCCCATATGCAATATCCAAAAGTGAAGGTAGAAAATATCCAAAACAGGTTTCAAATGGGAACTTTCCTGTAGAAGTGTGGATTTATATATTATAATAATGTTGTATGTATAATATATTTTCATCCCAGGTCTTCAAATGATTTTGGTTGTATCCCCTCAGAAGTTGCACCAAACTACTGTTGACTACTTTTGTATGTCTATTTTTTTGTCGATGGAATGTTGTAGATCTCTTCAACTTCATGTTCATATTCTCCGACAATGTAGTCCTAAATACACTGAGAAATATTGTATCCTTGTCAGAAATGATGCTCCTTGGTATCCCAAAGTGCACCCAGACCTACCCAAAGAACAATTTTGCTACTTCTTTCCCACTTATGGTCTTTTTATAGGGCAACAAAACACACATCTTGTTGAACATGTCAACTACCATGAACAAGCAGTCTTGTCCCTCCCTTTTGCTAGTAAACCTCCGACAAAGTCCATGGAAATGTTTTCCCAAGAATGAGTGAGTATAGGTAAAGGATGATATAAACCTTGTTTCCCATTGCTAGGCTTTCTGGTACAACAAAGCATGCATCCTCTTATGAACCTAGTACTTTCTCTTGAATCTTGGGCCAATACATGTAACCTTGCAAGTTGGCCATGGTCTTCCCTACACCAAAGTTCCATACAACCTTGGGTGTGTGAGCCTCTCTAATCATCTACAATCGCTCACCTTTAGGAACACATAAATTATCAATCCTATAGAGTAATCCATTCTGTAGATGGTAGTTAATGGAGTTGTCACCATTGTGCACATGACTTTGACTCTGCAACTTTTGAAACACCCCCTTTAAGTCCTCATCCTTTGAATATGCCTCTTTGTATGCATCAGGGGTAATTGGCTCCATGTGCATAAGAGTCCCCAAAGTTATGATTTTTGATGTGGGTGGACTTGAGATCATATCGACTAAATTTCTTGTTTCCGTTCTTATACTTGATCACGACATGAAACTGTTGTAGAAACCCCATGCACTTGCAATGTATGGTTTGTTGTAGATTACTGTAGGCATGAAGTACTATAGTGTTTGGTGATCCGTATGAATTATTGTCTCATTTCCCATCAAATAGTGCTTCCACTTCTTTATAACTTGCACCAGGGCATAGAGATCCTTCTCGTAGGTAGGATAGTTAAGAACTTCCCCATGAAGTACTTCAGAATGTTAGCATACAAGCCTTACTCCTTGCATCAAGACTGCTACCTTAGCATGCCCACTCACATTTGTCTCCACTTCAAAGGGTTGTTGCAAGTTTGGTAATTATTGAACTGGTGCTTGAAAAAATTTCTTCTTTAGCTCCTCAAAATCCCTTTGTTAACCCTTTCCCCATTGGAAACTCTTTCCACTTGCAGTTATGGCATCGAGTGGTGTTTTTATCATTGAAATTGAGGCTATGAACTTCCTCAGGTACTATGTTTCCCTAATGAAACATTTAACCTCAGAAACATTAATATGCACTAGCCATTTCATGATGGCCTCCATCTTGGTAGGATATATGTTCAACTCTCATCCACCGATCACATACCCTAAATACACCAAAGGCTACTTTGCAAACTCACACTTCTTGATATTTGCTAGTAGTTGGTGCTTCTTTAATGTCTACAACATCTGCATCAAATGTGAGATGTTCTCCTCCCAGGTAGCACTATATACCAGTATATCATCCAAATAGACAATATAAAAATTGAATCTATAAAAGGGAACAATACATCATTCATTAAGCTCATAAATGTAATTGGTGTATTACATAGGCAAAATGGCATGAATAACCACCCATACAAATCTTGCATGGTTTTGAAGGCGATCTTCCATGTATCTTCTTCTTTGACTCGAACCTAGTGATATCCAGACTTTAATTCCATCTTGGTGAAGTAATTTTCTCCTGTAATTGATCCAATAGATCATATATACTGGGTTCTTAAGCATGATTTTTTTCAACGCCCTATAATCTATAAACATATGCCAAGTCTCGTCATTCTTTGGTACAACGATGATGGGTGACCCACATGATAATGTACTTGGTTGAATGACACCTTGTTTTAGTAGTTGTTGCAACTATTTAATTCACCTCCCTTTCTTCTATAACATACTACCTATACAACCCAATGTTTGGTAATAGGGAGTCCGACAATAGTTGGATCTTGTGCTCCACTTCCTTCTTAGGTCGTAACCCTTTAAGCTCCTAGAACACCTACCTATATGCCTATAGTAACTCTTCCAGTTGTTGTTCATGTTTCTTAGTAAACCTCTAAGAATTCTTTTCCTCTTACTGAATTTTCTACAAGCTTATTTTCTCTTAAAAACAAAAAATACACTTCTTACTGAAACTGATCAATTTCTTGGCTTGTTTAGCACTTACCAAAAAAAAAATTGACTTACCTTTTTGTCCATTGATGGTGAATGATTTTCCATCCTTGATGAGACGATATTAGTGGGCTCTCTAAATGAATATTATACCTCACATGTACAAGGACTCCCAAACACGACTCCACATACATCAAGGGGAACCACATCTAGTTCTACTTCATCAATAAAATCATCACTGATGGAAATTCTAATCTTGCATTTTTTGTTACCTTCGGCTTTGCATCCTTATTTACCCATCCTAGTGGATATGGGTTTGGATGATCATGAACTTCCAACCCTAACTTATTGACCAGCTTTGATGCAATGATATTCACCTGCGATCCTAAGTCAAATAGAGCATCAATCTTTGTCTTTTTGACCTATATATTTATATGGAAGAGTTTGGTCATTTATTTCTCTTCCTGTTGTTGAAGGATACTTAGATTAACCTCCTTCTGCATTCACGAATAGATGATCTTCTCATCCACATCTAATCTAATTTCAACTTGTTTGCTTGATTCAGTGACCATGAGATTCTTCTTCTTATTATCTTTAATTTTGTTCTTTGGGTGTATCTTTAGATGCAACTTCCAACACTTCTCCTTTGTACGGTCATCAATGTTGTAGGGGTTGTAGTTGTTTTTGGAATATTTGCACTGGTGTATGTTGTGGCTACCAATTTTTTTTATCTTTTCCTCATTTTCTCTTCTTCTATCCCTCCTTAGAAGTGTCATGTTGCTCCTTCTACTTCAATCCACTTGATTTTTCTCTCTTCAGGCCTATGTTCTCCAGGTACTTTTTCTGTACATAAACCTCATTCATTGATTCATGCTTTAAGAACATCACTTTATCCTACAGATGGCCATGTAGACCCCCCAAATACTTTAGGATTACATCTAGGTTCTTTCAAGAGACAAAACATTATGGCCATCTTTCTTCACTCTCCGGTGTACTCTTGCATGCTTTTCCCCATTTTTTTCTAAAATAGTGCCACAGGATCCATTGGCCCTATACGTACCCAATATGGTATAAATGTGACTTAATGAGGGTTTTGAAGTCCCCCCACTTTGTCACTAGAGGATCTCACTCTAACATCAGGGTCTTTGTGTGGCTCTCCCACCAAGTCATGGCATGAACCTCTAATTTTCGCTGCACAAATGAGATCCTCTATCCTTTCTTAGTTTGTTCGATGCTGAAATACACTTCCAATTGTTGCAACCAGTGATTCAACTTCAAAGCGTCAATCTCGTCGTGGTAGGACTTGATATCAACCTTTGCTTCAATTTTAAACAGGTTTTATGATTGATTCATGACACTTGAACTAGGTTGATCTTTTTTGGGTTCTTTCTTTGGTTGGTTATTTGTTTCTTTCCGATCTCCTGACCCCCCTTATAATTTTTCCTCTGCATTTGAACTCCCATATTCTCCAAATATCCCAATATTATTGCTTAGGGCCTCCATGAGGAGGTTTACATTGTGATTTATTTTTGTTACTTATTGTTCCAGCCATGAAAACCTCTCCTCACAAGATCATGAGTGTCATTCATATATTCGTCAGCCATGATTAAGGTTTTATGATTTTTGGCCCTGCTAATCTAGATCCCCTACAAATATCCACAATATACCCAAATAAACTTTCTCTGATACCAATATGATCTATAAATTGTCATGGATATTCCACTGGAAAAATCATCACCATAGATATAATAAAATTATATTTAAAATATAAAATTATACATTATTACAATTTTCTTAGATTTTTGTATCTGTAGATTTTATTGTTATTAGTGCATGCATGCAAATGAAAACTATGCAAAAAATAGAGAACGACAAAGTAAAATCTCACAAGCACATTTGGCACAAGGCATGCTCTAGGAAACCGACGAAAAAAATGTGAATTAATCGTAGCTCCTTTTCCTATTGGTCTGGATGGAACGCATGCTTGGATCGAAAGGATTTGTCCTATATTTGGTATTGAGGCCTAGAGTCTGGAGGAAAGAGAGGAACGGATATGGGAGAGTTTAAAAGATTATCTTGATTTGGTATGCCGAAAATCTATCTTTTTCATGGGAGATAATCTAATAGAAATATCTATAGCCAGATTCTTAATCAGATGTGTTTTGGGGGGAAAACTCAGCTAGAAGGTGAGGTCACTCTACTCTCTTTCTTTGAATGGAAATATGGTTGCAAGTACAAAGAAGTATGGCATGTGGCCCATTGGCTACTGTATTGCACAAATCCTTTATGTGTGCTCTACCTCCTATCCCTCTTGGCTATTTTTTCTCAACTATGGAATAGATGCACTCGAAAGAATGGAACCTCTTTTCCTCCTATTGGCTTGGTTATAACACAACCTGATAGCCTACTAGTGGTTAGGTTTGACTACCTCAACTCTTAACTAGAGTTACAATATAGACTCTTCTAGAGTATTCTACATCATAATCACTTGGATAACCCATTTTCCATGAATAATGGGGGCTAATATGGCATCCTCTTGAACTATGGCTGTGAAAATAGGAAGGTCAACTTCTAAGTGGCATGACTTTCGCATACAAACTCTGATTGACATGATTCTTGCGTTGTTGGAAAATTCTTCGTATGTGAAATAGCATAAAAAGGTTCCATTCTAAACTAAAAATTTTACCCCCAAAAAGTGTCATTTGATGCCTCAAAACACTCCTGGAAGATTTCAGACCCTGTTTTTCCAAACTGGGTCCCAGCAACAAAAACAGTCCCATGAGCTAATTCCTCCACTTTTTCCACTTTGAAATCATCAAGATGGATGAAAAACAATATAATGGTCCAACCCAGATCAAATATGCTCTTGAAAATTAAGGATATGAGGATTTAAAGTGCCACTACAACATCTACTCCAAATTGGGATATAAAGTGTCTATTGATGCAATAATTGATGTTATTAATTTAAGTTATAATTATAATTATTACCAGCATAAATCCATCTTAACCTTGAATCTTCCAAGCATCAATAGGGATTAAATCTCTCAATATGAAAACCTATTTTTGAGTGCAAAACTTGAGGAAATGTTTGCACCTTGAGAGACTTGAATTCATCGGTGTTTGGTAGATCCAAAGTGAAGATGGATTTATGCTTGTTATGCCCTAAAGTTTGGCATGCCTTTAACCAAATGAACACCATGGGAGACATCCCGTCGCAATATTTGTGATGTTTATATCATTGGGTTTATGACATTTTGGGGTTTCAATCCATGACCTAAGCACGAGTGAGTGCATTCCAGGACAGGCTCAACTAGATAAGTTGAACAATGGAATAAAGGAAAGTCACCTGTACTAGGCAAAAGAATCAGTTGGTCAAGACAACTTGGGAATGGGTGAAAATAAATGGGGTTTCTTATTGGGAAAAACCAACATGCAGTGTGGAGCACACAATGTGTCTGTTAGCGACGGAACACACGTCGGGAACCACAAATTTGTCATCCCAAACGAGTGGCATGACCATGTGATACCTTTCTCAATTGTACGACCATGCAGAAGAGTATAACGTTGGCCAAATACCAAGTGACAAGATTGTGTAAGGAAATAAGGCATCGACCTGAAGGTGAGTGACACTTGTGCAATGGAGAGTTGCATTAGCGGAATTATGGTGGAACAAATCAAAGGGTGATCTAACTCATGAAACAATGCAAGGGAAATCAAACAGGTACAAAGGTGAATCAATGTGACATTTCACCCACCCCCCATTACAACATATTAATAACAGAGAGGCAATTGTATGAGATCAAGTATAGAGGTTGAAAGACATAGCAAGCCAGAAAATGGAAAAAGCGAGATGGGAATGAGATGAAGGTTTGAGTGAGTTTACAGTAGGGAATACCACCAAACATACCAAAGATAGGGCATGAAATTTGGTGAAACAAAGATGCGGGTGAGCTGCATACCGATCTAGCAAGTGAGCTGAATTTTGGTGATATTTATAGGGTACTATATTTTGGTGATTTTTTTATGACTTAAGAAAGGAACAAAGCCCTTGGGCTAGTGTTTTCTATTTTAATTTCACTACAATAATAGATATTAAGGTTGGAGAAACGTTCCATTCTATCTTGTGTAATTGTGGATGATTGTGAATTAATGTGTATACTACATTTACATTTTAAAGTATTATATGAATATTGTGACAATATGGTTACTTTTTCTACGTTGATAAAGTTATGAAATTTTGTTAAGTAACTTATATATATATATATATATATATATATATATAGATACTAATTACAAGCCCATCTTTTGAGGCATAATCTCGCTTGAATAACATTGTGCTATACTAATTGCTTGTGAAACATGCCAATGTTGCATGCTCGAGGGATCGCAATGTGCCAAAAGCACTTTGTAACCATGCATAGCCCCTAGGATTGTGACAATGTTGGTTATTGATAATATTTTTCATATTATTAAAATTTCACATCTCTATATATAGAAATATTCTTATTTTTAATTTTATTAAAACCATGATAATACATATAATTACATATATGTGAGCTTAACATTTTTCTTGGACATGCTTTATAATTTTATAATTTAATTTTCATATATATGTATATATATATAAAACTTAGAAAAGGGTTTAGTTTAAATATTAATTTTTATATCTTTATTAATTAATTTTAAAAATCAAGTTCTTAAATATAATGGTTATGAATATGAATCATTAATTTAATTTGTATGGTAAAATGGATCTTAATTTATAGCTACTATTTATGTTTTGTAAATATTTCACATCTCGATATATATTTTTTGTAAATTAATTTATGTATTACTAACAAAGCCATCAACTCCCTACTGCCATGACTTGCCACACTAGAAACTATGCCAATGACATTAGAGGAGATATTTAGTCCAAAATATGTTATTAAAAACTAAATGAGAGCCATCATGATGAATAAGACTAGCTATGCTAGTAGAAACATGTATGACATACCTTAAAATCGAGATTAACTTAATCGGATCATGAGTAGCTGGATCAGTCGAAGGAGCAGGATTTATGACAAGAGAAAGAACAATCTCTATGCATGCAAGCCTATCATCCATCTCCTTATGTTCCATTTGTATCTCATCAAGTTGAATCATGATCTCCTTTTTTGCTTCATTTCTCTCTAGTAGCACTTTGAAAAGAAGTGAATTTAAGTGCCAATAAAGGTCAATAGTAAATAGATATAGATTTTTCCAACCCCTAGCATGCCCAAGATTTGGCACCTAGTCTTCCAAGGAAGCTAAAAAATCAACTTCAAATTTTTCTTCTCACTTAGTCATCACCTCCTCTTCAACAAATTGAATTTCCTCTTGAATTGCTGGAGGATTTTGTTAATGGTAGAGAAAACCAGAAGCACGGGCTTGAGAGCGAGCATGGATGCCACTAATATCATCCATGGAGCTAGATCCATGGTGAAAATAGGTTCTTTGTATTAGCATGGGGGCAAATGACAACATTCTCAAAGATAGGGGGAAACACAACTTCGCCAAGACATATGAAGGTTTGTTAAAGGGCTCGGGCCAAGAATGTAGGGTGAAAACTCAAGAGACTAGGCTTGGGTGAATCTATAGAGAACCAAAAATAAGGGAAACAAGGCTTGCATAAGAAGGTTATCAAAGGGGAGAGGGTGAAAATGAAAAGGGTAAGGCCAATACGTAGGAGAGAGACCAAGAAAAAAGACCAAGTAGATAACTTCTCTAACATAGAATTGAATAAGATAAGCTCGATACCTTTAAACATGCATTGTAGATCATTATTAAAAATTGAAAATGGAAACACTAGAGTAGGTACCTACCCAAGCAACCTTAAATGAGCTAACAAACTTCCCTGAATAGGGTGAAACTAGTAATAGTCCTTTTCACCAGCCAAATTGGAATGAAATCCTTGAAACTAAAGTGGTAGGGTAGGCCAGGGGCCAGGAAGGCTTAGTCCTCCCCCCCAAAAAAACAAGATTTGTTGCTCCAAATTCAGATGGAAAACCCACTTAGTTAAGAAAAATTCCAAATAAATCGCAATGAAACTTAACTCTAAGTAACAATAACCTAAAAATAGTTATGAAATTGTGATAGATGAACTAGCACAAGGAGAAATATCCCCCATCTCATTGTTATCCATAATCTTTTAGGTGAAATTAATGTGCAACATAGATCTTAAAATTAAATGATGGTATCAAGAGAGTAAACGACATGTCCCATGAAAATTTTAATGGGTGAAGGTGGTGGCCACGCTTCCCACCTTGATGGCTTGAGGTAACAGAGAGGTGAAAACTCCCCCCACCATCTTTAACACTTCAGTCACATCATCTAGGGATTTTCTAGGGATTTCACATCTCTATTTGTATAAATATTCTTATTTCTAATTATATGTTTTTAACTAAATTCATTAAGTTTTTATAATACAAATTATTGTTTCAAATAAAAAAAGTTTTTCTATGTTTAATTATATGTTCTAAAATATGATTGTTACAATATGAATCATTAATATTTAAATTTATTTTAATATGATATGCATATTTTAATTGTTTTTCAAAAAAATCATTTGTGATTTTATTACTAAAAACAAAATTATGAGGCATTGTCTAATTATTCTATGTTTTAAAAAATTGGTTGGAATCTGGCGAAACAATTTTTGGTCCAATCATGATTCTTTTTTGTTTAAAATGTGTTTTCAACTGCATATATGGATTCAGTACCCTAAAAAATCACCAGGGCACTCGAATTGTGGAGAATTCACAACTCAAACTTGTGATTCCAAGAAATCCCTATTGGATTCTAGGCAAATTTGAGTAGAAAATATGGCCGGAAAGCACCAAAACGTATAACATATAGACTAAGGGAAATCATAATATAACAAATTCATTGAATTTATTATTATATTTATTAGTTGTGCAACACATGATGTTGTCATTGATGACAACAAGATCTCATTGATGTGAAATGGGATGTACAAGACAGTAGCAATATCATTCATGGTGCCTAAGAGAGCAACAAGACTCTCTATGAAGTGATATTACAAATAAATCTCTTACAACTTCTCTTCAAGTGAAGTTGAAGGTGCTTGAAGTTATTTAAGTTTTTGAAGTAGTTATAATGTTCAAAACATCCTACAAACAACATGGTTGTGTAGGTCTTGTCGATACCTTTCCAATGGTATATTATGTTATGAGAAACTTTTCCCAAGTGAGAAGTTATGGTCATTTGAAGATCAACACTAATTGGAGACCCAAAACTATAGGGAAACACCCGTAACATTATAATTTTAAATAGTGTGCAACTTCTAGAGGATCCATGGTCAATAATGTACAAAATAAAATGATGTTTAACGAGGTTAATATTCACCCAACTCACCTAGATCTAGGTTAGTATTCACACCAACATGTGCACTTGTTAACTAGTATGGTCTCATCATATCAACCAATCATTTTAGGAAATGTGGCCTGGTCATGCATAGGCCCAATGAACTTTAGTGCTCGTTCGCTTGAAAGGTCACATGGGAGGCCCAAAGTTTCATAGAGCAAAGCTTAAAACCCTGGACATGAATTCGGTCGTATGAACCTAAATCTAAGCCCCAAAGGGTGTTGACCCAAGGATCAAGGTGTCCATTACAGTTAAGAATGACAAATAAGAAGATGGTTCCATGGCGCGGTTCGATCGAGCCAGGCCCGAAGGGTCACAATGCAAGGTTTAAGGTGACGGGTATATGGTTAAGAAAATAATAAGACTGTAGTGAGCCTTGGACATGGATTTGTCACACGTCGGCTCACGTGAACATGGGACTGCATCATCAGTATATATCACAGTTACCAAGTTCGTCCGTATCGTCGAAAAAAATACGTTGATTCGCCAGTTCGGTTCGGTTCGGTACGGCGATTAATTCGGTGAATTCTAATTCGATACGTGCAACATTTTTGTCAAATCCCCTGCTCTAGTTAGCTGTCTCTTGCTTCGTCCCTTAACTTGAACGTGTTTCGCTCCCGAACGTGAATACTTAATGTGTTTCGTTATTTTGAACAATGGCCAGTGCGTCGTTACGCTTAACAATGTCCATATGCAAGGTATACAGTAAATAGATCTGGAAGTTTGATATATACACATCCACATGGTTGAGTAAATAAATATGAATTTTTTAAATTAAGGGATTTTTAAACATTGTTTATGGGGTTGTAAGTATGTAAATTTAAAAGTATTGTTTTACTTTTTTTAACTTATTTTGTTAAAAAATAAAATTTACATTTATTTCATTAAATTAAAAATTTATTTTTCAATAGCTGAATTAGTGGAAATAGGTCATTGAACTTATCTTTTAATTGTTGAATAGGAATCGGCAAGGTAAATTTTTAATTCCAGCTTTGCTTTGTGGATCCATTGGAAAAATACAAATTCGGATCTGCACAAAGTTGGTCAAAATAATACAGGGAAGGGCAAAACAAGTTTAGAACTAGGCAACCTTATTGGAAAATTGAAATAAGGTAGAGAAAGGCAAAGCTAATGCTAAGATCAATTACCTTTTATAAATTTTCTTATAAGAATATATATATATATATTCTATAAAAATCATCTTTTTTTTTCCAATAAGAAATATGAACTTGCTTAATTCATTATGTGATATATATATATATATATATATATATATATATATATATATATATATATATATATTCTATAAAAATCATCTTTTTTTTTTCCAATAAGAAATATGAACTTGCTTAATTCATTATGTGATTACAAAAGCTTGAATACAGAAAATACCAACTTTTTCTATCTTAACTAATTGATAATTCTTATTGCAAAAAAATAATATATATATATATATATATATATATATATTTTTATAGAAAAAATAAAGAAATAGTAATTTCTATATTAGAAAATTTTATAAAATAACATATTACAATTAAGGAAAAGGTAATTCTTACCTTACAAGAAATTATAAAATAAAAAATTGGTCGCAAATCAATAACTCTTATATAAAACATAAAAAAACAGTAACTTCTATTTTGGAAAAAAATCAACTTATACAACTTTTATATTTTTATTAAAATTTTGAATATAATGATTATTTATTTGAACTTATAAAATAAATAAATAAATATATATATATATATATATATATATATATATATATATATAAGTATCTTATATATATATATATATTTGTATCTTACATATATAATTATTTGTAAGATGTATAGTGTCGAATTTTTTCCGTATTGAATTTTATAGGGTCGAATTTTTTCCGTATCGTATCTGAAGCCGAATTCAAATTTGGTAACTATGGTATATATTCAAGCTCTCCAACTAGTTTAAGAAAGGAACTATCTTGAATATCTTTCTCTTAATATCTATTTGTTTCATGGTTGATTTCGTTGGGGAAAGTTATGTTTTTCGATTGGTAACAGAGGTCGATTGAAGTCCATTGAAGAACTTACATATGTGGCCCAAAGGTCATAACAATATAGTGAATCTGAGACCAAGAGTAAGCTGAGACATTGGTGACATGGTTGGTTTGTCTAAGACAGTGGTAGACGTGGTTTTTTGGAGACAGTGATAGATGTAGACGTGGTTTGTCTGAGACAATGGTAGACACACACGTGGTTTTTTTAAGATAGTGGTAGAAGTAGACGTTTTTTGTTTGAGACACTGGTGGACATAGACATGGTTTTTCTAAGAAATTAGTAGATGTAGATGTGGGTTTTTTTTTTCGACAATGGTAGATGTGGGTTTTTTTTTAAAGACAATGGTAGAAGTGGTTTGTTCATTTGAGGCAGTGAAATGGAGGATCTGAAGACGTAACTGTAAAGTCAGAGATATGGTCTTTTTGGAAAGCAATGGTGAGGCTAGAGACATGGTTCGTGTGTCAAGCTTTATAGTGGATAAGAATCATAGTCTGAAGGATACAGCTATAGTGGAGAATCGTAGCCTGAAGGTCGTGGCTACCAAGTTGAGAGTCAACACAAAACAATACAGTGAGGAGCCAAGCTGAGACTGTGAAGTATTGAGCACTATTGTATGGATCGTTGACAAATTGTTTTTGCAGGGTCGAATCCCCATAGGAATTCTATTGGAGGCCTATGATGAGTCCAACTAAAGATCCACAAGTGGAGGCTTAGTGTGCTAGTGGAAATAGCTTGACTGTCGATACATTGTGTTAGAGATTCAAGTCCCCAAGAAGATCCTTTTGAAAGCTTATGTCGAGTTCGAGTTAGTGCAACTATGGAACGAAACAATCATCAAGAAAGTTTGTAAACTAGTGGTCGAGATCGATCTGACAAAATATTGTAGTTGGTTGATTAGAGGATCAATCCTTGTCCGCATATGTTCTTATTTTATATGGAGCTCACTTTTGTTAATGTTTAATTTGAAGACTCTATAATATATATGTTCCCAGTCATTCTCCTCTACGAATCATTTCATTTCCATTTACAATGTTTATATAGTTGGAAATGGTATTTTATTTTGGATTCACATGGAAGTCAAGGTTTCAATATTTTAGGAATTTTTGTGTGCAATTATATTATTGAGCAGATTTGATGGAGAGTTTGATTAAAGAATGATAAGAATTTAAATAAATATGTTTGTAAAGAAGAGGTGGATCTAGTTTAAAAATAAGATGAAATAAATGTCCATAAGTTAAAGGAGGTTGGAGCTTCATTCACGTTGGAGCTTAAAGCGGGTTGGAGCCTCAGTTAGGTTGGAGCCTCAATCATGTTGGAGCCTAGAGCAGGTTGGAGCCTCAATTAGGTTGGAGCCTCAATCAAGTTGGATCTTAGAGCAGGTTGGATCCTCATCATTACTGAGGTTAGAGCCTCAATTAGGTTGTATCCTACATTAAGAAGATGCTTGCATCTTTCAAGGTTGTTGCCTCAATTAGTTTATAGCCTACTATAAGTGGAAATTTGCATATATTGGGGGTAGTTGCCTCCAATAGGTTGTAGCCTGCAAATGTATGTAATGAATTGAAGATAAAGAAGAAGAAGATGTGTGGTTTTCTCTTGTATTTGTTTCTACATAAAATATTGTGTCTCTTTGATGTAATAGACTCTTGATTTATTGTTGATATGATGCATTATTATTGATTGATTGCTACATTTCTAATTGATGAAAATTGTAAATTGGTAAAATAGTTGACACGTTGATTCACACTCCCACCCCCTCGCCAAATGTGCTCTTGGGTCTAACAAGTGGTATCAAAGCAGGTGCCTTCGGGAACAATTAACTACTAAAGGTATATCAAGGAATCTATGGCCAATAAAGGAAAGAGAAAGAAGATATCTTAGAAAAACAAGGGTTGCAATCCTCAAGAAAATGCCTTCTCCATTCACATGGATAATAAAGAATCACGTATTATATTTTGTTTCAATTGTGGTAAAGAAGGTCACTTTAATTCTTTATGTCCTTACCTTTCTATGGATGATGAAGATGACATTCCAATGAATGAAGAAGTAACATAAAAATTTGAACCAAAAGAAAATTATGAAGGTGAAATCAAGAATACCTTCAAGGAACTAGAATGTTCAAAAAGAAAGGTTGCTAAATTAGAAGAGCAACTCCTAGAATTTCAAAGAAAGCAAGATCACGATATTTTCACTTTGAAGGCTTAACTAAACAAAACAAGAGAATTGGATGAAGTATGGAAAAGTAAGATGAAAGAAAAGAGAGTCCATTATGAAACCCTAAGAAAGGAGAATTGCAATAACATTTTTCTTGTATTTCTCATTTTTCGTGTACCAGGGTCTATCAAAAGTATGCAACATGCATAATCTTTGGATGCGAAATTAAATTTTGCATCCAACAAGTGCTTCCACTCGAAATTTGAGTAAAACTATGGGGAGATTAGTTGAAAATATGAGTTGAAAAGGTAGTTTTTTATTTTTTCCCTCCAAAATTTGATGAGATAATCCAATCTTATTTTATTATTTCCACTATTTTACAATATTCCTTAGGAGGCCCATTTTAGGGTTGTTATGAAGGTGGGATAGAGGGAGTGAGGTATAGATAGAGGAAGAGAGGAGGGAGGAGATTGAATGGGGGCATGGAAAGAGAGGAGGAGGAAGATATAGAAGGGATATCAATAGATGTAGTTAGAGACATAAAGGGAGGGAGAGAGAGGAGGAGTAACAGAGATAGAGTGATGGGTAACAAGAAAGAGAAAGGTGTGTGTGTGTGTGTGTGAGAGAGAGAGAGAGAGAAAGAGAGAGATTGGTAGGGGGAGAGTGAAGGAGGGTCACAGAGAGGAGAGATAGGGGGAGGAATGAGAGAAGGAGAGAAATAGAGATACAAAGATGGACAGAAGGGAAAGTGATGAATATGGCGAGAGAGAGAGAGAGAGAGAGAGAGAGAGAGAGAGAGAGAGAGAGTTTTAGGGGGGTTGTTTTGAAGTAGGAGATGAGGGAGTGAGGTAGAGATAGAAAAAGAGAGAAAGAGTGAGAAATAATGGGGGATGAGAGGGATAAAGAGAGAGAAGGGGGGGAGAGGAGGAGACAGAGAGAGAGAGAGAGAGAGAGATGGGGGGAAGAGAAATTGAAAGTAAGGGTGACATGAAGAGAGAGATAGTGTTGGAGGAGGTTGTTGTGAAGGACCACCTAAGGGAGGGAGAGGGATGGAAGGAGTGAGATAGAGATAGAGAAAGAGGGGGGAGAGAGAAGATGTTTTATGAAGTTTTTTAATCTGAATGGAGGGAAGTATGGAGGGGGGTGGGGATATAGAGAGAGAGGTAAGAGAGAAATAAAAAGAGGGAGGAGAGAGAGGATGGGAGGGGGGTGAGGGAGGATGTGACGGGGGGAAAGAGGAAAGGATAAGTGACCAAATATTTCACATTATCTCAAAAACATGTATGTTAACTTAATAAAAATATGTTCACACTCATGCCAATGAGTAGGAAAAGAGGAGGGTGTGTATGGATGGTGAGGATGAACAATACTCACAAGAACATGTGTGCATTGTTAAAGACGTGTGCACATTATTTCTAGTCAATTTTCCTCACATGATTTTCACTCACTTCAAACAACATTCTTGCAAATACACATATAGAAATGGTGACATTAAACACTTGGTATGCATTTTAGTGTAATTGGAAAGAAGATTTTCGTCTTCTTATGTTATTGGGAAGAAATGTTTTATCTTTTTTTTGTAACTAGGACACAATTTTTTTTCTTGGAAGAGAATTTGTCTTCTTGTGTAATTATAAGACAATTTTGTCTTCTAGCGTGATTGGAAGGGAATTTTTGTCTTATTGTAACATTGAAAGACATTTTTTGTCTGTTTTTGTAAGATTGGGAGACAATCATTGTTTTCTTGTGTAATTGGAACACAAATGTTGTCTTCTTGTAATTATAATCCATTTAAACATGATAAACCTTCATAGTCAAAACATAAAGTGGTCGAGGGAATATTAATCAATGGAAAAGTTCATTAAAGAAAAAGAAAAGGCCAAGATAGATATGGAAAAGTGTAGGCTTTCGAAAAGGATAATCCAATTTCTAGCACAACAATTGAACCTCCAATGAATATTCCAATAAAACAAATGTTTTTGGATGACTATATGATGATGGATTTGATTACAGTTGATTATACTCTAGATGAAATTAAGGAGGAAACTGGTACACAATCTCTTGATGAAGAAGTTCCTATAATGCCATATCCTATTCCATAAGGTGACATTTAAGAAGCTACCCTTGAGCACCAATCTCTTTCTAGAATTGTAACTCCATAATGGAGAGGTTAAGAGTGCCAAATTATGGGTCCATCACCTCTATCTATATTGGGCATTATGCAATAAACAAGTCCCAAACACCTTAACATGGATGAAATTGGCATATCATCACTTTGATTACTATTAGAATAATTCTAAGCATTAAGATGGTTCAAAATTTAGAAGCAAGAAATCATATAGTTAGAAACCTTTTGGACTCTTTAAAAAAAGTGTAATACAACTTGATCTCAAGACCCTAATGTGACATGCCATGTCTTGTCCAAATCAATTGTTAGTAAGGTCACAAGGAAGCATCATTTGCTAAAATAGACATCCCACTCCTTAAATGCAACATCAAAACCATTTAAAACTGTTCTATTAGACAAGAAAACCTAGATATAAGTTTCCAAATAGATATGTGGGCCTTCATTTGTAGGCTACCTCATTTTGATATAAAGTTGACTGGAGTAATTAAGGGACTAGGGAAAATTTTCTTGCATGAGAACATTAGACCTTCTTCAAACTAGAAATATGCACTAAAACTGAGAAGGGGTTCTAAGAATCATGAAATCCACATTAAACGCTTTCTTGACATGACACAGGAAAAATTGTACAAGATATTCAGTAATGCACATGGTGAACATAACTTGAGCTAAATACCATTCGATAAATGTAAGCATTGTTATGTTAGAATAAAAATTATTCATAACACATCGTGTTGTTGATACCCCATTGAATACTCTTATTATTATAATGCACACACATGCACATGCATTCTAAATTGCATAACACCCTTTTGTAAGAATGCTCAACTATAATTCCATCAACATCACCTAGAGACTATTCATGTCATCATAAGTACAAGGGCAGATGGTTGTACATTTTATCAATAAACTTTTTATACAAATGTGTTTCTTGTCCCTAGAGCTTATAATTAGGTATGTGGGTCAATAAACAATGTCATTAGTTTTTATTTGGTAATGTTCAAGTCTCAAACTTGCTCTTTATTTGAACTAATTCTATAATACTCAAACATTTTAGCCCTATAATCAAAAATATTAGTTAACAAGCTTTGTACATTTGCAGTGGATATTACAATTGTATGTAAATTTGTGGTTAGATAAAATCACAAGGGCTCTTTGGAATTTTAAAGGTTATGTATGAGAATCCTAAGGAAACTTAGAATTGCATCACTATTAGTCTTTTTTTGGCGGTTGTGTTAGCTAGTTATGCCCCATTAAGGTCTGGAGGCACTCATGACATGCCTTCCTTCCCTCTGGCATAGGCACCCCACCTACCACCCATGCTACAGGCTAGGGATTTAGCCAAGTTGGCGACCGTCTACTCTCTTTTAGAGAGCGTCTTCTTGTCGTCCGAAACACCTATAACGACCCCCATAAGATCTCTCTCTTAAGTTCAGGCTTTAGTTCCTCAATCCAAGAAGGTAGTTTCGACGATCCAACCTGTCCAACCAACATTCGTTTGGTTTAGGTTTTTAGTGGGCTCCATATCAATCAAGTTCTCTAAAATTCAATAAGGTAAAATACAATTTCAAAATAAAGTAAGGTATAGGTGATAAGAAAAATATTTTTCTTTCCCTCAAAAATAATTTTTTTTTTAATCAAATCATAAATGCCTGAAAATTATATTTGAATATTTGACCAACAATTTTCTCATGAAGGTAAAAATTAGGGCAACGATCATATTAAATTTTATCCCAACAAGAACGCACACACATTCCTAGCAGCACATGTTTTTTTCTTAAAAATATATGCATGCACTTAGAAACATGCACACATTCATCTGACTTTCCCTCTTGGTGCTGACTTAACCTCCAAGGGGACAATAACGGGGTTGTGTGAGCATGTTCACGATAGACTCGTTTCCACTTTTTAGGCCATAAATATCTTGGGAACGCCCCCACTTTTCAAAGATTTGATTTTTTTTCCTCTAAATTTAGAACTAATGTCATTGTAATTCCCTAGTATTTCATTTGTATGTCACTTATTTAATCCAAAGAAAATAATGTTTGGATACTAATCATTATGTAATTTACATATAAATTTGTGATTATATCGATCTCTATGTTAAGAGGTATTGAAGCTCAACATTGTATTTAAACAAACAACATAAAAACACTATTGAAAAATTGATTTAATGGGAAGGTGGGATCACATCCTCGGCATTTATAACCGTATAATTGATATGGAATAAAAAAATGTGCATTAACCACTTATAAGCAAAGAAAACTAAAAATTAGGAAAACAAAATATGATTGCAAGGTTAAACCACCTCTGTTCCATTCAAATGACATGCGAGTTAAGTTACTTAACCATGAGCATTCAAAATTATTATAGAAATGGTTATATTTTATGTGATTTGGTATTTATCCTTTTCACTTATTATATCTCCTTTTAAAAGTCAAAATCGAATAAATAAACAAATGGTAAAAGATGTATCATGAAAATGCATAATAATGTGTAATTTAATTCAAAGAATTGTTTCATTTTAATATTACTTTAATTATAAAGTAGAAATAGGTTAAATAAATATGATGAAATTTTGATAATATCACTAACTTCTATATATATCTTTAATTAATCAACCATTAAAATAATAATTTAATATCAAAATTTCTTATTTCTTATTTTCATGTTTTGAGTCTTTTTTAAGGTAAGTAAGAGATTTATATTTCATGTTTCAAAGATAGACATTAAAACAACTAGAGGTCTAACATAGCACGATTTACCATTTGGGATATTATATCACAAATAGAGTCATAGTTTTGGTAACATTTACACATAGTTTGACATTGTTCAACAAAATAACTGCAAAATTAAATTGGATAGTAGAGCCACCTAGGCTATAATCTAATTGGAAAACAAAAAGTGACAAAAGTAACTAAGAGCACTAAATCGAGAAAAACTCATCATTTATACTTGAAGGGACCAGTGACTTCCACAACTATTGGCTCCTTACTAATAGTGAGAGAACAACCTAGGTCTCGGGAAATACCCATGCGTTCTTCAATTTGACCAAGCCACTCATCCAAGTTTCTCATTGTTAGCTAGAACTCATCTAATAGTAGTAGAATTTCCTCTTGTCTTCATCCCTTTCTAGTGAAACCTATCCAAGCAAGAGCTTCAAGCTAAAATAAATATCAATTATGTACATATGCTTATTGTAACTTCCTCATGTGTGCTCTTTGTCAGGCACCAATCTTTGACAATAGCTTCAAGTTTGCGAAACATTCTCTTTCTCTAACTATTTCCTTCCTAAATTGTGTAATTTCTTCTTATATGTCTTGAAGAATATTGTGCCTGTAACATTGAGTATATCTCTCAGCCCTCAGTTGAGTGCTAGAGATTCCTTGTTCCTTGAAGTAATTTTCCCCCTACTACGGGCTCCATACCATGACATAGTGAGTAGGGGCCAACTGATAAATTTGAAACCTAGGACAGAGGAATATGACTAAATGGAAAGAAGATAAGATTGACAACCCATAGTTGGCCATAAGTATGGAACTCCAAGTAAGAGACCAAGAGATATCTGGATCCATAAGGATTATAATCATCATAATGGATGGGACAGAGGGAAAAAATAATTAGAGCATGACTATCAAGACCAAAACTTGCAAAAATTGAACCAAAACTTAGGAGTAGCTAACAAGGGGGAGGCCAAGAAAAATTAGTAGGTTTTGGAGGACAAGTTGAAGAAAGAGGCAGACAACTAAGAAAAAATCCAAAAATGTAAGGATTTAAATAAGGAACTGAGAAGGGAACTTGCAAGAGAGAAAAATGGAATGATTAGAAGGATTCAATGATTATCAATAATGTGCCACCCAAACTTTCTCAGTATTTCATTAAAACCTCTCCCTTGTGTTGCAATCCTTCATCTTGTAGAATGAATGGTGATTTCAACTCGTAATGACAATTATGCATGGGGTAACTAGCTAGGGCTAGACATTCCAATGACTCCCAAACTCCATGTTCACACATCATTAACATGATTAAACTACATTTAATCATGTGCCTTAACTCGATGCCTAAAACAATGTGACCTTGCATTAGGAATGCATTAAAATATTTGATAAACCATGCAAGGCAGTTATTATGATGGCCTTAGGGGTGGTATATGGCCCTATCCTTATCTAGATATATGTAGTGGGAGGGTGGCCATGTTCCCCCCACATGTCGTAACACAGACACCCCATATGGGGAAGAAATATATTTTAGTGCTAATTTAAAACAATCTTGTTTGAGATGAGAATCGGGGAGGGCGTATCATGTATTTCTGATGAGAAATACTTGAGATTTACAATCATCATTGACTAGAATATTTGCAACTCTGTTTCCATAATGATGGACCTGAGATGGGATGACCATTGGGATCAAACAGAGGACAATCACTACCTATCTAGTCAATATTATGGATTCCAACTACTAGAGACTTTACAGGAGGTAGTAACATTGACTTTTTTAGCAATCATATTGATTACTGGCTGAGAGTCCCCTTTGAAGAAAAAAAATGTGAAGTCTTGAGGATGGGTTATCTAAAGACCCATTTCTATTTCTTTGAGCTATGTAGCAGTTGAGGTCCATAGGTCCAAAGAAGATGAAAATAATATTTTCTTTATGATCCCAACGGACACCACCAAATCCAGGTTTGATTTGATTTTGTTTTGATTCCATATTGAAGTTAAATTTGAGGAAGTGCCAAGGAGGAGGATTCCAAGTCATTGAACTTACATGATAATGGGAAAAGGAGAGGGAAAAGAGGACACATATCCTAGACTCAAATTCCATTCTTTAAGAATTGCAGCTCCATCATTGATTCCCTGCCAATCTTGCACTGACCATTGTTGCAATGAAATTGATTCATGGATATTGTCTTTAATTATATTCCAAAGAAGATCATGATGGAGGGAATTTATTTTGGAATACTTTATGATTTATTTCTTTACAAAGAGCCCAAATAAGGAATCCAAGGAGAAAATTCTCGATTTTATTGAGGATGGGATTATGAAAGAGCTAGTTTCTCTAAAGCTCAAGGGTGAGGGGAATGTTGGTGTGGAATCATTCCATGTGGAACATGCAAGCTTCTAGGATGTTCTAGATGCAAATTATATAGGATCATCCATTGAAAATATTTTCAAGGTCTTCCTCAACAATTTTACAGAAATGGAAGAGGGTGGTGCTTACAAAACCTATTTAAAGGAGGTTGGCCTATGTTAAAGTTTTCTTTTACACCATAATCCACAAGAAAAAAAATATTGTCAGTCATACATTTTTTCTCTAGATGGCCTTCCATATTACTACTTGTATAGTCTCTTGGAACCCTACTAAAAGGTACTATACTTCCTTGACTGTAAATATTACGTTTGCTCTATGTCCCTATATAAGCTTCTTTTATTGATACGAAATAGGTATAAGATGTGATTGAGTGTCTTTTCAAAAGTATAACCATTCTTCTTCCTTGGGATAAGGCTTCCACTCCTCTTGAGGAATCCACCATCGCCAATGATTAAAGTGTGAGTATCTTCCCAAAAATATACTACATTTTGCTTGTTATTCACTATCATATTGTTCCTTAGCTCCCTAAGGCTCTGTAATTTTTTTAATTTTGGAAGATACTACCAAGCATCTCCTCCCCAAAAAAACTTGTATCATCTCAAATTTGCAAAAGACAATTCTATTAGATGAGATTCATTCCTCTTTTTCTCCATATTCCATACAGAAGTACCATTTCCATTGAAGGAGATTCAAATTAGTTGGTGCAAGGGCTCATTGTTACTGTATTTGTGGTTCCATATTAATTTCCATAAATTAGAACTCCCCTAAATCCACCTCCAAATTTTTCCCCTAGGAAAATACTTAAAGTAGTGGGATCTCTTAGTCCTAACCCTCCTCTTCGTTTAGGAAACAACATTTTTTCCACACAACTAGGGCTTTTTTCTCTCTTGTTTGCACTCTCCCCCTAGGAAATTTCTTTAAAAATCACGGATGGAATTAAATATAGAACTTGGGGCCATCATTACATAGAGAAGATAGAAAAGGAATGGATTTTGGCACCAATTTTAAAAGGACTAGCAAGGCAAGTAGGTTAAGAGAGTGGAAGGTCCAATTAGCAAGTTTGTTGTTGAACTTGCTTAGCGGTTTAGACCATAGCTTGTTTCCCATAGAGATATCAACTAAAGGGGCTCCCAAATATTTAAAATGGAGTTTGACTTTTGTAAATCCTAACAAATGTGAAACATGTTTATGCATAACAAGAGGTCTATTAAAGAATAATATGTGATATTTTGAACAATTTATATCTAGAAATAAGGCCTCTTAGAGTTCATATAAGTCTTGATGAAGGGATTTAGCTTCTTGAACAATTGGGACTCCCATGCACATTGTTTCATCAAAAAATTGTTGGTGAGATCTTCCTCAAATAGTATGATATCTTTCACTTTATGATGAAACATTGTAGCTTCAAGAATGCAACCTAGGCCTTCCACAACTAAAATGAAAAGAAACAAGGAGATGGGATATCCTTGGAAAATATCTCATGTTGAGGAGAACGACCTAGATGGGGACATGTTCATAAGGATATAGAAGAATTCCAAGGAAATAAGATCCTTGATCCAAGTTATCCATTCTTTAGCAAATCCAAAAGAAGTTAGTACCTATTTATCTTGTTAAAGGCTTTGGAAAAATCAAGTTTGAAAACATAGCATGTTTTTTCATACTTGTTAGAGAGTCTATGACTTTGTGCACCACCATAACCCCATCAAGGTTCAAACAGCCTTCAACATGGAATATTTTGTCTAGAGAAAATAGATGAGCAAGTAAAGGCTTGAGATGATTCACCATGACTTTTGTAATGAATTTGTAAACCATGTTACAAAATACAATTGGTTTGTAGCCATTGGGATCATCAACTTTGTCTTTTTTGGGTGTTAAGTTTAGAAAGGTGGTATCAAAGGCAAGTGGGTAGCATAGAGAAGTTCTAGATTCTTCTACTAGCTCTCATATATCATGGCCTATTGATGACTAGCAAGCCTAGAAGAAGACTGAAGTGAAGCCATTTAGATTGAATACATTATCTTTTGGCATATATTTTACTATTTCTTCCACTTCATCCATGGAGATGCTTCTTAGAAGAGGTTAATTTTGGTCTTGAGAGACTAGGTGAGCTATGTTCTAAACTTTGTGATGGATTTCTTCCTCCCTGTGTTGTTGCAGTTTAGATAATAAATCCTCATTGTAGTGAATCAATTCAACTTTTATATCTCTATGGTATTGAATTTTGATGCTTGCCAATTTTTTTAATGAAGTGATATTATTATGATGCATGTATTGGAGCATTGGTTTATGGGAAAATGTTGTGTTTCTTTCTCCCTTTTTAAGCCATTTGATTCTAGTGTTTTTTTTTCTAGAGAGTCTCCATTTATTTCCTTCTTCCTTCTTGTTGAATCAATAGATATGCTTCTTCCTAGATAAACTCCTCTTAGTGCCCATATTGGATAGCCTCCTGCTAGATTGCATTCAATTTGGTTTCCATAAAGTCTTTAACTTGGTAAATACTAATTGATTTCTCTTTATTCCATTTTCTTGTTTGGGTTTTAATGTGTTTTATATTTTGTTGAATTTTGTACATAACAAATCATTCCACATCATCCACCCCATGCCACCATTCATTGTGTTTGTTTAGGGATCGTAGGTGTGATAGCTAACAACTTTAAAATTTGCATGGGCGGTTCCTAGGTCTTTCCTTAATGTACAGATATAAATTTATAGGCTAATGATCCAATCCACTACAAAGTAAGATGGGGGTTTCCATAAATGTTTCTTTCTCCAAAATATTTTATGAAATCAAGAATCTATCCATCTTTGGCGCAATCAGTTGAGAACCGCCCCTTTTGTTGTTCCAGTTTAAGGTACCATTTATGGTATCTAGATATATTACTTGGTTAGATGGCATCATCTCTTTAAACAATATATGCTCCACTTCCAATTTCATAAATCCCTATTTCTTTCTGGATAGATATTTTATGAGATTGAAATCTTCCCCAATATCCACAAATGATTGTCTACTAGGGACTAAAGCTGACTAATAAAGTTTAGTAAAATATTCTTATCTCTTGTTAATATGACTCTATATACATTGGAAAAAAATTAAACTTAAATTGAGCCAATGAGATGAAACTTTAATGGTCAAGATTCTATAAGTCACAAACATGTACAAGATAATGAAATATTGAAAGTTCAAGAAGGTTTCTAATCCTCCTGCTTGGCAGAGAAAATCTTTGGAAATAGAGCGATAGTCCCTTCCACATTTATATGTTGTTTATGTTATTGATTCACTATAATTTTTAGTTTCTGGTATCATCTTGAATGTTGGTTGGTCCAACCTCAACCTATTTTTTAGGCGATTGTACTTTCCCTTCTAGTTCAAGCAACAATGTTATATGGGATGATTTTTCATTTAGGAGGTGGAGGGTTGGACAAGAAAACCTCCAAGATCAACTTTATTATACCTTAGTTGACTCATAATTCACCTAGATATTCTAATATATGTTGTTTTCTCTGTCTACCCCTTTTTTTCCTCTTTATGGGTTTTATAAGTGTCTTCAAGTAGTGAGTTTGCAATCTATAATACGTATTTGAACTAATCGGATCTAAAGCATCTTTCTATGCTTAGAAATGGGGTTTAAGATAGGATTTGCTTAATATTTTTACTTGATGGTATGGTATAGAATTAGGGACTTTACCTTTCTAGGATTTTTCTATTCTTGGGAGATCTAGGGAATCAAGATCCATATCTTCTGCATCCCCATTTTCATGCTCGTCTTCTTGTTCGACCGTAAGAATTACCTGGATGATTAGTTATATGGATTTTAAGGGATTCTTTATGAGGCATTCACACCAACCAATAGTATTTTATGATGCTTCAGATTGTGCAAGTTCATATATGAGTTATGAATAGAGGTTGGTGAAGGGGAGTTTTGAGGGATTGAAGGGTTGATGATAGAAAGAGGCTCAAAATTATTACTAGTTTTTCGGTTCTTGCTAAGGTATAGAGTTCGATGGGCATGTTGAATCATTCTTCAAGGAGGGGTTTGATAAATCTAGTAGAGTCCTTACTCTCTTGTTGAGATTGGGTGATAGTTGGGGTTGGGAGAGGACAATTTCTGAAGAGATATCTATATTTGTGACATCTTCTGCATTTGAATACAATATTATCACAATCAAAGGTATTCTTCCAAATTGTATGATGATAATAGATGTATATTTATTCAGGAAAGGTTTCTGTAATATTCATATAAACACATATTCATGCATATGAGATATACCTGACTTGCTTTGTAGCTTTGTATATATTGATAAAATCACCTAATTTGTTTCCAATACATTTAAGGGTTTCTTCCTCCCAAAAATCCCTTGGAAAAGAGTACATATGAATCCATATTGGAGCTACTTTAAAATCCTCCTTGTCTAGAATAAATTAGTCCAAATAAAATATCAAATACAACTCGTTGAGTTGAAGAAGTAGGGGGGATTTTCAAAGATTCACATATTGTCCTCCAAATTAGTATAAATGATAGTGAATAAATCCTTAGCTCCTATTTTGAACTTTATTTGGCCTTTGGGTTTCCATTTCTTTCATATCCACTAGCTGAGGGCTTTTTCTTAGGGCTAAGTCCCCTAAAGTTTTTCAATTAGTGCATGATCCCTCATATATTTTATGTATTCACTATTTTTTTAGATTTAACCTTAAATTTTGGATATACAACTAATTTTGGTAAGCATCTTCCAGGAAAGCATCATTGTGGGTGCAAGGATTGATTTGATGCATTGTCGATGGCCTACATCTCCCAATTGGATTGTGGCATGTGTTCGAGTTACTTCAAGGCCATGATTGGGGACATGATGCTTCAAATTGTTGTCTTTGGATACTAATATAATTTAGGAGAGAGTGCCACTCCCCTCTACATCGGCCGCCATGTGTGGCACCAGATAGAAACCCCTATAGAAGTCGATGCTTAGGGTTTTCCGCTGCTATCATGCTCTCAAAATAAATGACTGAAATGTCAAAAAATTGGTTGGTAATGTTATCCTAGGCATCAAGGTTAAATTTACCACCTTGACTAATAACATGATGGAAATCTAGTGATTTGTTTCTTTATCATAACTTTAATAAAAGAAGAAGATAGGTAAGCCCGACATTTGAAAGTGAACTTTTTTACAAAAATTGACTTAACTATAAAGTAAATAAACCTTGTAATTAGAAATTGAATTAAGGGTTAAAGAAATGTGGAGGAAGTAAAAAGGACATAAGGTAAATGAAAATTAAGTGTTTGCACATTTTAAATCTAACCAATTCCCTCATGGAGAAAGCATTGCTTAGTCCCATGCAGACTTCGTTTAACAACTGTCAGTATGACTCATACTTGCTTTGACAACTGTCAGTATGACATACAAGGAAGATGAAGAAGTATCATCATCAATCACAAACCATGTGTATGGCTATTATATCGCAAGTTATATTCTATTGGTAATAATAAGAAAATCACTTCAAGTATAAAGCTTTTGTTGTTAACAAGTGTCATCCATGCACTATATCAAATCATTTATGATGTATTCAATCTTGTAAATTGGATTCTACAACAATAACAAATTACTTCAATGTTTGATCTAATTGTCATGATATTATGTTATATGGCATTGATTTTGTAGGCATTTGTTTCTCTTTGTAGTATTTTCCCTCTACAAAGTTTATCCCTATATTGATTCCATGTAATGTATTTCACTCTTGAAAATTCTGCTTTTTTTTCAAAGAAAAAAAGTCCTTATTTTTATTCATATGAATAAAAAAGGTACACAGTAATGCAGATAATCTAGATCTTTAGTTGTTAACAAAAATTTGCTAGAGAGAGAAGCACAGATAAAAAAACTTATAATTGGATGAAGTGATCACTAATATACAACTATAAAAAATGACCTGAAATTAATAAATTTTATAAAACTAAAAAATTGATATACTGGAACATAAATTGATATTGGACTATATAAATACATTAAATGCATCAAAATAGTTATGAAAATTTTGGAAATTTTGAGAGGAAAAACTATGAAGTCTACTATGTGGAGAAAATAATATTTGCTTTGATTTGTTCAAAAAAATCTCCTTCTTGAAATGCAAACACTTCTAGAAGAATTGTGCCCAATTTCTTTTTGCATCCCTCCCTTGGAACTTACAAGAGACATATCACCACTAGAAATGATAACGACACTTTAGATATCTCATCTTCCTAACCATAAGTATATACAATTTCGCTAATGTTGTTACGGTGATGCCCAAGTGTTATTCATAAAGATTAAATTAAAAGTCCATAAGATAGTTTTCACCCAACATCCTTTACTTTTCTTTGAGACTTTAGATATTTAAATTTCATGTATACTCGTTGCACATAGAAAATAAAAAACTTGAAAATCCACTAGTTCATTTACTTCATTATGTCCATTCCATATATTTTGTAAACATCTCCTTTCTTTAATTTTATACGGTGTCAACATGTGGAAATCCATGGATATTTTTGGATCCTCATGTTTTTAACCATACCAAGAAATTTGTATTCATAAAAAAATTGTGGCTAGAACATGTAGTTGGACTACATTAAGATGAAAGATGCTATGAGAATTTCCTCAATGGTTCTAAAAACATGGGACAAAAGTTTTCCTCCCAACAAAAGGATTGGTGGGGAGCAGGTGAGGTGAGATCCAAAACTAAACATACTAAAAATTAACCATACTACTTCTTGAGTGTAGAATATATTCATACAAATTACTTGCATAGGACAATATAAAAAGAAAATATTTTTAAAATTTAAGTAAAACCGCCCCCCCCACTAGAAACACAAAGGGAAAAAGAGAGTTGGGCACCAAAATCAGTTGATTTTTTTTTCTTGGATATTTTCTGCTTCGAGATAATGGAGGGGATGAAGGTTAGGTTTTTTTTAAACATCTAAGTAGAAAGGAGGAGAATAATAAATATCGATCTCCTCCTCTTCCAGCAAACTAGCTTCTACTTCTTTTACAATATTGGCATCTTATCATTTTCCTTAGATTAGATCTCTTTCACAGTTGATGAATTGATATTCTCTGGTTGTACTTGTTATGTAGTTGGATAATAAGAATGGGAGATGCATGAGAATGGACTTCTTCCACCTCATCTTCATCCCTCGAAGATTGCAAAACTAAAAATATATTACTAGAGAGAGAACTCTATATAGGCCTTCTAGTAGGATGGGACCTTTTGGATTTCTTTTACTTCCTTGAAACTTTCTTGAATACTTCTTCTTCATCATGATAACTTTTCACAAGGTTCTCATACTTAGGCAAAGGTTACATTTAAAAGGAACTTGCTCATAGTTTAGGGCCTAAAAATACTTTTATCCCTTTAAATCAATCTGAATCACCTCACGAAGCCTTTTTGTAAAATCCATTTCAAAAAAAAATTGGCAAAAGAGAATATATTCTACTTCGGCTTTGAAAAAGTAACATAATGGCCTAACTTATCTCCAATAGATTTCAAAAAACCATCACCCCAGCGAATATGGGGAAGATGAGGCAACCTAATCCAAACATGAACAACAAAAATTTCCATGTTGGGATTAAAATCTAGAGTTTAGTGGGTAAGAGGCATTCTATTAGAATCAATGAAATAAGGACCAGATCTAATGATCAAATTCTTGTCTCTTAGCTTTCAAAAATAAATACATAAAACCATTTCCATAATACATAGTACCAACAGGATCATGGCCTACCAAATTAATAGAGATCTAATCTAAAAGAGAGTTGTAATTGGGCTAAAGGATAGTGAACTTACCAATCAATAGTTTTTATTTAAGGGTAGAAAAAGTTTCCTTTACTAAAGGAGAAAACCCAAAGTTGAGAGAAGGAATTGCATCTTCCTTTTTTGCAGATCTGTTGGGTTCATAAATGTTAGAAATTAAATAACAACAGTGGAACACATAAAATATTGCAGAAACACAAACACAAAAAAGCGTAAAACATGAGAGACACATATATGTGGTTCACCCAATTTGGGCTATGTCCACATAGAAACAACCAGTGCTTCCTTTTATATTATCTAATGAATTGAAGGGATACAACCTACAACACATCCATTGTAACTTCCTCTTCAATCGCTCTCACACAATCTTCTATCTTTTTCTCTCACACAATAATACATAGTCACAACACAATTGCCTCACATAAACCAAGGGTTGCCTTCTAGGGAAAAACAAAACCCTAAACTAGCACAACTTTTATCGTCATATCCTTTTCCTAATGAAAATCCCATATTGACTATGAAATTAAAATATTTTACAAAGAAATTTTTCTCAAAATTTTACTTTCAGGGTAATAGAAATAGTGGGGGGGAGCCCCCCCAACCCCCCTGCCAAGGACTAGGACCCAAATGTGACTAAAAAATACCTCTAAATTAGGAAGATAATCAGGCTCCACACCCAACAATCCCCCAATTTTGGACTAATTATAGAAACTCCACCACAACTTCACTTGTTGGACAATGCTTCCACCTAGACCTGGTTATTTCTCATATTTACCATCATACTAGAAGGCTAATTGAAACTGACCAAAAACTTAGTTTGTCCCTGGTTACAACCATTGTTAACATATTTACATGATTTTGGCTAGTGTGTGTCTTTTCCAAATTCAATTTTACATCTTCTAAAACTAACCATATGAAATGGTACCTAAATTGTATATGTTTAGTCTTAGAATAACATTTTAAGTTCTTCGCAAGATGAATGGCACTTTGGTTGTCACTGTATAATATTCCAATCTCCTTCCTCTTGCCCAATTCATCCATTAATATTTGTAACTAAATCATTTATTTACTAGCCTCTGTAGCGGTAACATACTTTGATTCCATTGTTGAAAATGAAACAATACTTTGCATTTTAGAAACCCAACTTACTATTGTTCCACCTATAGTAAACACATACCCTTTGGTTCTCCTCATGTTATCTCTATCACCTACCATATCTGAATCTACATATCCTTATAGAACGGTGTTTGAACCTCCAAAATATAATGCTTCAATAGTGGTACCTCTCAAATACCTGAGAAACCACTTCATTTGCATCCAATGATCTTTGCCTAGATTGTTCATATACCGGCTCACAACTCCCATTGCATGTGCAATATCAGAATTTGTGCACACCATTGCATACATTAAGCTTCCAATTGCTAATAAGTATGGAACTTTAGACATATATTCTATCTCTTTCTGATTCTTGTGACAAATCTCCCTAGTTTTAAATGGCTAACAAAAGGTGTACTAACTGGTTTTTCATTCTACATATTAAATATTTCCAACGCATTTTCTATGTACTCACCCTGAGACAATGTAAATTTGTGATTTTTCGTGTCTCTAGGTATTCTCATTCCAAGGTTTTTCTTTGAAACACCCAAATCCTTCATTGTAAATGAATTAGCCAATTTTCCTTTAAGCACATTTATTTCCTACATGTTAGACTCTGTGACAAGAACGGCATCTGCATAAAATAGCAAAATAATATAGCTACCGTCATTTTGTTTCTTAAGATAAACATAGTGGTCAGAATGACATCTAGTATAACCTTGTTAAGACATAAACTTGTCAAATTTTAGATACCACTACCTTGGAGCTTGTTTTAAGCCATATAGGCTCTTCTTTAACTTGCACACTAATTTCTCCTTCCCTTTGACCTCATACCCTTGTGGTTGTTTCATATAGATCTCTTCCTCCAAATCCCCATGGAGAAAGGTTTACATCTAACTATTCAAAATGAAAATCTTCTGCTACCACTAGACTTTAAATAGTTCTGTTTGAAGTCATTTTAACAATAGGAGAAGATATTTCATCAAAGTATATACCTTTCTTTTTCTCAAATCCCTTCACAATAAGTATAGCCTTATACATCCTTCTTCCTCATCTTCTTACATCAACCTATAAACCCATTTATTCTGCAATGTTATTTTACATGTAGGCAACTTGACTAAGTCCCAAGTCTGGTTATGTACCAAGGAGTCCATCTCTTCTTTCATGGGTTTCTCCCACTTATTTATGGTTTCTACATGCATTGCTTCTTTATATCCTTTTGTTTCACTCAAATCAGTCAACAATACATAATATAATGGAGGAGAGCATTGTTCAGAGCATCTACTTAACCTGGTAGATATTCTAACAACACTTGCAAGAGTTTGAGGTGGTTGTTGTTGTTGTTTTTGATGTCACCATTGATTTTGTTGTTCTTGTTGCTGATGATTTTTTGGAACCTTTGACTTTTCTTTTTTTGTAATGTCATCAAGCACTGCATATTTTGTGTTTTCCTTTTCCTATTTCTTTCTCTACAAGTGATCTTTGTACAACACCCTTTCATTGAATACAACATCTCTACTCCTAATGATTTTATGGTTTTCATAATCATATAAGTGATAACCAAAAGCATTAACACCATATCCAATAAAGGTAAACTTCTTTAATTTTTCCTCAAGCTTTGTTATTTTTTCTTTATTAATGTGGAAAAATTATTCATAGCCAAAGGTCTTTAGAAATGATTAGTTTACCTTCTTACTTGTCCATGCCTCCTATGGAATACCAACATCCAAGGAACTTGAAGGCCCTTTGTTTATTAGATAAATAATAGTATCTATAACATCTGCCCAAAATTGTAAGGGCGACCCTACATGCAATATCACATGCCTTGCATGCTCCATGATGGTCTTGTCCATCCTTTCTGACACACAATTTTTTGTGGTGTTCCTGGAACTGTCTTCTCTCTATGTATTCCATGGTATGAACAATAATTATCAAACTCCTTGATACATTATTCACCTCCATTATCGGATCCGAGACACTTAAACTTCTTTCCTATCTCACTCTCAACCAAATATTTCCATTTCTTAAATGTATCAAGGACATCAAAATTATTTTGAATAAAATAAACTCAGGTTTTCCTAGTTGCATCATCAATACAAGTAACATAATAACAAGAGCCACTGAGATAGGATGTCTAAATCGGTCCCCATACGTATGCACAAGCTCTAAACTCTTCTATTCTTTTCCAACTTTGAGAAATCTGACTCTCTTCTGTTTTGCATAAACATAATTCTCACATAAATCCAAGTAAACATGATTCAAACCTGGCAATAGATTTTTGAGTGAATAATTTGCATCACCTTCTCACTAATGTTCCTAATCCTATGATACCATAGTGTCATATCTTCTCCTGTGGAGGTTAAATCATTCTCAGAATCAGAATGTCATTGCATAAATACAATGTACCAACCTCCTCTCATTTTTTATTACCAAGGCTCCTTTAGTAACCTTCCAGGTTTTATCTATAAATGTACTTGCACAACCTTCACTTCCCATCTGCTCTATTGAAAGTATATTTTTCTTTAGATATAGAACATGCCTTACCTCCTTTAACATCCATTGATTTCCATTCTACTGTTTTATAAGTACCTTACTCATTCTAATAATTTTACAGGGTTTATCATCACCCAGATGAACCTATCCAAAATATCCTTGAACGTATTCATGGAAATGTTTCTTATGCGTTGTGCCATGGAATCAAGCCCTTGAATCTACCACCCAAGCATCAATAATATTTTTTGAGGAAAGAATCAAAGCATCTTGCAACACATCACCTATTACATTTGCTTCCTGATTTTTCTATAATTTTCCATCTCCTTCTTTTCCCTTCCAGGATTTACAGTCTTTCTTTAAGTGTCCTTTCTTCCCACATTTCCAGCACACTATCCCCGATTTGGATTTGGATCTACCTTTCCTTGACTTATTGTGATATCTCAGGCTCTCTCCTCTCTCTAGTTTTATTCCCCTAGTCTTTGCAGTTAAAGCATACCTGATGTCTCACCTGAGATTTTCCATCGTATTTCCTCACTAAGGATAGCACCAACGATCGCAATAAACTTTAAAGCACTAGAACTAGAGACAAAATTATTGATAGCCATGACTAAGTCATTCCAACTTTCTGAAAATGAGCACAAAAACATCATATCCCTGAATTCATTGTCAAAATTTACCCCTACAGAAATTAACTGACTGGTAATTATGTTAAATTCATTTAAATGATTAACAAAAAATCCACCTTTTGATATCCTCATATTACATAAACGCTTCATAAGAAATACCTTGTTTGAGGCTAGGGGTTTTTCATATAATTTTTCCAATGCCTTCATTATACCTTCTATTGTCATTTCCTTTGAGATGTTGAAGGTCATCAACGCTACTAGGCATAGTTGTATTGTTCCTAATAACTTTTTGTCAAGAATCTCACATTCTTCATCTGTCATACTCGTCAGATTTTTTTCTTTCCACTCAACAATAGGTAAAGTTATTTTTGATACAAATAATCCTCCATTTGCATCTTCCATAATCGGTAATTTTTTCCATTTAATTTCTCAACCCTAAACCTAACATCTTCCACCATTGCTCCTACTCAAATCAGGAACCCTTCTTTCCTACAATTTTATCATCTAAATATACCTTCGACTCTAATATCAATTGTTAGAAATTAAATAACAAAGAAATGAAACACATAAAATATTGCAGAAACACAAACACAAAAAAGCATAAAACAAGAGAGACACAAATATACATGGTTCACCCAATTTGGGCTACATCCATGGAGAAACAACCAGTCCTTCCTTTTATATTATCCAACAAACTGAAGGGATACAACCTACAACACATCCACTGTAACTTCCTCTTCACTCTCACATAGTCTCCTTTGTACTTTTCTCTCAATGATGTTGGGTTGTGTTATATTCTTTCCACGACTAGCCGATAGATCAGTCATGAGACATCTCATGATTCTCATGCTGACTAAAAAATAAAAGTAGTTACAACCTATTGTTGTGCAAATATCCATTAGTTATGATTGCAACTGGTTGATGGTCTTGGATGCTTCAAAAATAAACATGTATTGTAACATTGTTATGTGAATAGTACCCACATTTCAAGCTTCGGCGCAACAACATCGAGTGGAATCTCGGTTTGGGATTTACGTGACATGCTAACGCATTGTTTATTGGTGTGATGGTGGATTCATATGCGTGGTGTTAACAACAACCTGGTAACAGATCTGTTGTGTAACAACAACCTTTGTAACATAATCTAATGTGTAGCAGAAACCTGTAACAGTTGTCTGCTATAGCTTTGTTCTCGCGAGTCATCGACCTAAAAGAAGGATCAAAAATACTTCTTAATATTTATCCCAGTTAGGCACAAAAAGGAATAAAGATCGTATTGATCTAGTAAAATACAACAAAGTGTCTGATGAAGTATAATAGGTTAAAAAGGTAAGAAAACAAGGATTTGGTCAGATAAAGTATGGGCCTGGGGGATAGAAAGGTCAAAACTGGGGAAAGAATGTGTAAAAATCTAGGTAAAAAACCACACCCAACATCTCCCCCCGACTGAAGCAACTGCATGTCCCCATGTAGAATCTCAGTTCCTTCTACTGTACCCCCAATGCAAATCTGTGAAATTATAGGCACTAGCAGTATCATCACCTAGAACTCTGAATCCTTGAATGGCCATTAACTGACGTGGCCAAGATTCCTCTTCGTAGTCACATAAATGGTAATCGGGCTGATACTCATCCAATGGAAACCATATCAAAGGAAATTTGAACCTGAGGCCAATCCAGAATGCCCCCAGTGTCTGTACAATCCAAGCATATTCCGACACCCATGTAACAACAACCATGAAGTTCCTGTACTCAAAGGGGTCCCCTTCCTATAACTCCACGCTGCAGGCCTCGGTGCACTTGAGACATCTGGCTAGCGCTTGGCTCCTCATATTTGTAAACAAGTTGAGGAAAATCCTCATGATTCTTTTTCTGTAGATGACTGATTGTTCTTTGATTTCCAGAGTGCTCAGGACTAGTCTAAACTCTCGCCGGAGTTCGTAAGCCATTCTTGGTTCAGCCCTGACCGACAATGCTATTTTTTCCTCGTTGGTTTCTTCTATTTTCTTGGCCATGTGCCACTCAATCTGATTCCTCATGAATGAAAGGAAGACCCACAACTGCAAGTCCCCCATGTAGGAGAGGACTCTCACCACCATCTTCGTGCTCACATATTCACACATGATATTGTGCAAGAACAGCTTGCACAGCAAGCTCTGGTCGTCAAAGTCATAGGAGCAAAAAGTTTCCAAAAATTTACGGGTTGAAGAACCCAAATAAGACCTATTCTCATAAACTGCCTTTAATTGAAATAGGTAGTAACGTTCCCATAGGAACACGGGGTATGATGGGGACAGCCGCCTGCAGGCCAGCAGGTTTAGAGTAAGGTCACGGAGTTTGGTCTTATCAAACGTCAAGTCTGAGACCTGTCGATGTAGGTCATACAAATGTTCATCCTTCTTCTTTATAACTTCCTTGTACTCCATGCCTCCTCTTCTCTTACCCATTCTTCTTTTAGCCATTTTTCTCTCAGGGAATCCATCATTCTTTTATGCATTTCAAGTGAAATCACTTCCTCCCATAGAGAGAGTGTTAGCTTCTTCCAATTTTGCAGCTCTGGAAACAACAACAATCTCTCAGAATTCCATCCTTCATCAAGACCCAACGTTTTTCCGCATGCACTATCAATTGAGGGTGTAGCAGCCTACTGAGGGAAAAACTATTCCACCTTGACTGCTAGTTTTTGTGTAACAACAGCTTCGTTAATGGATTTTGTCACAGTTTCTTTATCTTCCTGGTTAGCTTCCATTTTCACTGTTGGTTCTTGTGTAGCAACAGTGTTATCCACAGACTTTTGTACATCATTTTTCTCCGGATCGACTTTGGTCTTCACTGTTGGTTCTTGTGTAGCAATAGTGTTGACCATAGGCTCATGGATATTATCTGTCTCTTCCTTATCTTGGTTGAATTCCTCCTCCACTGCTGGTTTTGATGAAACAATAGTGTCATCCAAGGGCTCCTATGTATCCATTACCCAATCACTTCCTGTGGATTGTGTTGTCTCGGTTGTTGGTTCTTGTGTAACAGCAACGTCCTCGACAGGTTCTTGTGTAACAGCTTCCCAGATTTCAGTTTGAGTCTCCCTCGAGGTGGTGTCTGCTTGATCCGGATTTACACAAGAATGCAACAAATTACATATATAAGCATACATATATAGATGCAACAGACATAATACTTCATTTGATTACTGTAAAATACTGAAATATGCTTACAAACAAGAAATGGAAATAAACTAGCTAAGGCGATGGTAGCCTATCTCTGAGAAGAGATGTGGCAACTACATGCCTCTGAACTATGTTACAATGAGGCTCAAAGGCCTATTTATTGTTTAGAAACAATGGAGAACCCTAAACATCCAAAAACCTAACCCTAGAAGATGAAATGCCAAACTGTGGGCCCCGTTTGGGTAAATTGGTACATCAACTTCCCGAGATCATAACTTTGGCATATGATCTCTGTTTGATGCGCACAATATCTTGTTAGAAAGATCTATCCAAGAACTACAACTTTGGGAAGAGAAACATTAGTCCATGGAACCATTTTGCTCCCAGTTTTCCCAAAAAACGTCGTTTAGGGCCTCAAAACGGCTCCAGAAGTTCAGGACCCAAAAAACTACTAAAAATAGTAAACTGTGCTACAATTAAGGAAATTGAAAATCTGAAAGAAACGATGGTGGGGGTCCAAATGGACTTGGCGAGTGGCCACAAATATCCACCTGGATCATTCCTCCCCCCTTAGGAAGCAATGGTCCCCATTGCGTTGAGTTCCTCCATGAGATGAGGAAACTTCTGCTGAACTTGGTCCCTAGTGAGCCACTTGCCCTAGTGAAGGAGTTGGCCTGCTTTGACAATTTGATACAGTTGGATATTCTGCTAGAGAATGTGCTTGATCTGTGTGTCCATGATCCGATCAGTTGCAGCTTGTTCCATGCAATATGGATTTAACTTTGTGGGTGTGAGCTGTTATGCAATGTCGGATGTGTCTAGTAATGGTGGAAAGTATGGTCGAAGGCGGTCCACATTGAACACTAGGTGCAGGCCAAGGAATGGGGGAATGCTGAGCTCAAATGCATTGTCTCCCAAAACCTTGGTAATGGTGTAAGGACCATATCGGAGTGTTCTGAGTTTCCGATAGGCTCCGGTAAGGCATTCCTTTTGCAAATGCAACCAGACTTTGTCGCCCACCTGGAACTTGTGTGGCACCCGATGTTGATCATGTTGTTGCTTGTACTTGGCATTTGATTTCTCTAGAATTTCATGGACCTGCTGGAAAATATGTTGGATGTGCTCAATGAAGCTTTTTTCCTTGTCTATTTCAGACTATACATGAGACGAATCTGCATGAGTAGCTGCAACTGGCATGGCCACATTAATGGTCAAGCTGAGACAGTGGTGACTATAATGTCGAGACGTGGTTTGGTTGGCAAGTTGAGATAGTAGAAACATTGTTTATTTGGCAAGCCGAGATGGTGGTAACTGTAAAGTCAGAGATATGGTCTTTTTGGAAAGCAATGGTGAGGCTAGAGACATGGTTCGTGTGTCAAGCTTTATAGTGGATAAGAATCATAGTCTGAAGGATACAGCTATAGTGGAGAATCGTAGCTTGAAGGTCGTGGCTACCAAGTTGAGAGTCAACACAAAACAATACAGTGAGGAGCCAAGCTGAGACTGTGAAGTATTGAGCACTATTGTATGGATCGTTGACAAATTGTTTTTGCAGGGTCGAATCCCCATAGGAATTCTATTGGAGGCCTATGATGAGTCCAACTAAAGATCCACAAGTGGAGGCTTAGTGTGCTAGTGGAAATAGCTTGACTGTCGATACATTGTGTTAGAGATTCAAGTCCCCAAGAAGATCCTTTTGAAAGCTTATGTCGAGTTCGAGTTAGTGCAACTATGGAACGAAACAATCATCAAGAAAGTTTGTAAACTAGTGGTCGAGATCGATCTGACAAAATATTGTAGTTGGTTGATTAGAGGATCAATCCTTGTCCGCATATGTTCTTATTTTATATGGAGCTCACTTTTGTTAATGTTTAATTTGAAGACTCTATAATATATATGTTCCCAGTCATTCTCCTCTACGAATCATTTCATTTCCATTTACAATGTTTATATAGTTGGAAATGGTATTTTATTTTGGATTCACATGGAAGTCAAGGTTTCAATATTTTAGGAATTTTTGTGTGCAATTATATTATTGAGCAGATTTGATGGAGAGTTTGATTAAAGAATGATAAGAATTTAAATAAATATGTTTGTAAAGAAGAGGTGGATCTAGTTTAAAAATAAGATGAAATAAATGTCCATAAGTTAAAGGAGGTTGGAGCTTCATTCACGTTGGAGCTTAAAGCGGGTTGGAGCCTCAGTTAGGTTGGAGCCTCAATCATGTTGGAGCCTAGAGCAGGTTGGAGCCTCAATTAGGTTGGAGCCTCAATCAAGTTGGATCTTAGAGCAGGTTGGATCCTCATCATTACTGAGGTTAGAGCCTCAATTAGGTTGTATCCTACATTAAGAAGATGCTTGCATCTTTCAAGGTTGTTGCCTCAATTAGTTTATAGCCTACTATAAGTGGAAATTTGCATATATTGGGGGTAGTTGCCTCCAATAGGTTGTAGCCTGCAAATGTATGTAATGAATTGAAGATAAAGAAGAAGAAGATGTGTGGTTTTCTCTTGTATTTGTTTCTACATAAAATATTGTGTCTCTTTGATGTAATAGACTCTTGATTTATTGTTGATATGATGCATTATTATTGATTGATTGCTACATTTCTAATTGATGAAAATTGTAAATTGGTAAAATAGTTGACACGTTGATTCACACTCCCACCCCCTCGCCAAATGTGCTCTTGGGTCTAACAAGTGGTATCAAAGCAGGTGCCTTCGGGAACAATTAACTACTAAAGGTATATCAAGGAATCTATGGCCAATAAAGGAAAGAGAAAGAAGATATCTTAGAAAAACAAGGGTTGCAATCCTCAAGAAAATGCCTTCTCCATTCACATGGATAATAAAGAATCACGTATTATATTTTGTTTCAATTGTGGTAAAGAAGGTCACTTTAATTCTTTATGTCCTTACCTTTCTATGGATGATGAAGATGACATTCCAATGAATGAAGAAGTAACATAAAAATTTGAACCAAAAGAAAATTATGAAGGTGAAATCAAGAATACCTTCAAGGAACTAGAATGTTCAAAAAGAAAGGTTGCTAAATTAGAAGAGCAACTCCTAGAATTTCAAAGAAAGCAAGATCACGATATTTTCACTTTGAAGGCTTAACTAAACAAAACAAGAGAATTGGATGAAGTATGGAAAAGTAAGATGAAAGAAAAGAGAGTCCATTATGAAACCCTAAGAAAGGAGAATTGCAATAACATTTTTCTTGTATTTCTCATTTTTCGTGTACCAGGGTCTATCAAAAGTATGCAACATGCATAATCTTTGGATGCGAAATTAAATTTTGCATCCAACAAGTGCTTCCACTCGAAATTTGAGTAAAACTATGGGGAGATTAGTTGAAAATATGAGTTGAAAAGGTAGTTTTTTAATTTTTTCCCTCCAAAATTTGATGAGATAATCCAATCTTATTTTATTATTTCCACTATTTTACAATATTCCTTAGGAGGCCCATTTTAGGGTTGTTATGAAGGTGGGATAGAGGGAGTGAGGTATAGATAGAGGAAGAGAGGAGGGAGGAGATTGAATGGGGGCATGGAAAGAGAGGAGGAGGAAGATATAGAAGGGATATCAATAGATGTAGTTAGAGACATAAAGGGAGGGAGAGAGAGGAGGAGTAACAGAGATAGAGTGATGGGTAACAAGAAAGAGAAAGGTGTGTGTGTGTGTGTGTGAGAGAGAGAGAGAGAGAAAGAGAGAGATTGGTAGGGGAGAGTGAAGGAGGGTCACAGAGAGGAGAGATAGGGGGAGGAATGAGAGAAGGAGAGAAATAGAGATACAAAGATGGACAGAAGGGAAAGTGATGAATATGGCGAGAGAGAGAGAGAGAGAGAGAGAGAGAGAGAGAGAGAGAGAGAGTTTTAGGGGGGTTGTTTTGAAGTAGGAGATGAGGGAGTGAGGTAGAGATAGAAAAAGAGAGAAAGAGTGAGAAATAATGGGGGATGAGAGGGATAAAGAGAGAGAAGGGGGGGAAGAGGAGACAAAGAGAGAGAGAGAGAGAGAGATGGGGGGAAGAGAAATTGAAAGTAAGGGTGACATGAAGAGAGAGATAGTGTTGGAGGAGGTTGTTGTGAAGGACCACCTAAGGGAGGGAGAGGGATGGAAGGAGTGAGATAGAGATAGAGAAAGAGGGGGGAGAGAGAAGATGTTTTATGAAGTTTTTTAATCTGAATGGAGGGAAGTATGGAGGGGGGTGGGGATATAGAGAGAGAGGTAAGAGAGAAATAAAAAGAGGGAGGAGAGAGAGGATGGGAGGGGGGTGAGGGAGGATGTGACGGGGGGAAAGAGGAAAGGATAAGTGACCAAATATTTCACATTATCTCAAAAACATGTATGTTAACTTAATAAAAATATGTTCACACTCATGCCAATGAGTAGGAAAAGAGGAAGGGTGTGTATGGATGGTGAGGATGAACATTACTCACAAGAACATGTGTGCATTGTTAAAGACGTGTGCACATTATTTCTAGTCAATTTTCCTCACATGATTTTCACTCACTTCAAACAACATTCTTGCAAATACACATATAGAAATGGTGACATTAAACACTTGGTATGCATTTTAGTGTAATTGGAAAGAAGATTTTCGTCTTCTTATGTTATTGGGAAGAAATGTTTTATCTTTTTTTTTGTAACTAGGACACAATTTTTTTTCTTGGAAGAGAATTTGTCTTCTTGTGTAATTATAAGACAATTTTGTCTTCTAGCGTGATTGGAAGGGAATTTTTGTCTTATTGTAACATTGAAAGACATTTTTTGTCTATTTTTGTAAGATTGGGAGACAATCATTGTTTTCTTGTGTAATTGGAACACAAATGTTGTCTTCTTGTAATTATAATCCATTTAAACATGATAAACCTTCATACTCAAAACATAAAGTGGTTGAGGGAATATTAATCAATGGAAAAGTTCATTAAAGAAAAAGAAAAGGCCAAGATAGATATGGAAAAGTGTAGGCTTTCGAAAAGGATAATCCAATTTCTAGCACAACAATTGAACCTCCAATGAATATTCCAATAAAACAAATGTTTTTGGATGACTATATGATGATGGATTTGATTACAGTTGATTATACTCTAGATGAAATTAAGGAGGAAACTGGTACACAATCTCTTGATGAAGAAGTTCCTATAATGCAACATCATATTCCATAAGGTGACATTTAAGAAGCTACCCTTGAGCACCAATCTCTTTCTAGAATTGTAACTCCATAATGGAGAGGTTAAGAGTGCTAAATTATGGGTCCATCACCTCTATCTATATTGGGCATTATGCAATAAACAAGTCCCAAACACCTTAACATGGATGAAATTGGCATATCATCACTTTGATTACTATTAGAATAATTCTAAGCATTAAGATGGTTCAAAATTTAGAAGCAAGAAATCATATAGTTAGAAACCTTTTGGACTCTTTAAAAAAAGTGTAATACAACTTGATCTCAAGACCCTAATGTGACATGCCATGTCTTGTCCAAATCAATTGTTAGTAAGGTCACAAGGAAGCATCATTTGCTAAAATAGACATCCCACTCCTTAAATGCAACATCAAAACCATTTAAAACTGTTCTATTAGACAAGAAAACCTAGATATAAGTTTCCAAATAGATATGTGGGCCTTCATTTGTAGGCTACCTCATTTTGATATAAAGTTGACTGGAGTAATTAAGGGACTAGGGAAAATTTTCTTGCATGAGAACATTAGACCTTCTTCAAACTAGAAATATGCACTAAAACTGAGAAGGGGTTCTAAGAATCATGAAATCCACATTAAACGCTTTCTTGACATGACACAGGAAAAATTGTACAAGATATTCAGTAATGCACATGGTGAACATAACTTGAGCTAAATACCATTCGATAAATGTAAGCATTGTTATGTTAGAATAAAAATTATTCATAACACATCGTGTTGTTGATACCCCATTGAATACTCTTATTATTATAATGCACACACATGCACATGCATTCTAAATTGCATAACACCCTTTTGTAAGAATGCTCAACTATAATTCCATCAACATCACCTAGAGACTATTCATGTCATCATAAGTACAAGGGCAGATGGTTGTACATTTTATCAATAAACTTTTTATACAAATGTGTTTCTTGTCCCTAGAGCTTATAATTAGGTATGTGGGTCAATAAACAATGTCATTAGTTTTTATTTGGTAATGTTCAAGTCTCAAACTTGCTCTTTATTTGAACTAATTCTATAATACTCAAACATTTTAGCCCTATAATCAAAAATATTAGTTAACAAGCTTTGTACATTTGCAGTGGATATTACAATTGTATGTAAATTTGTGGTTAGATAAAATCACAAGGGCTCTTTGGAATTTTAAAGGTTATGTATGAGAATCCTAAGGAAACTTAGAATTGCATCACTATTAGTCTTTTTTTGGCGGTTGTGTTAGCTAGTTATGCCCCATTAAGGTCTGGAGGCACTCATGACATGCCTTCCTTCCCTCTGGCATAGGCACCCCACCTACCACCCATGCTACAGGCTAGGGATTTAGCCAAGCTGGCGACCGTCTACTCTCATTTAGAGAGCGTCTTCTTGTCGTTCGAAACACCTATAACGACCCCCATAAGATCTCTCTCTTAAGTTCAGGCTTTAGTTCCTCAATCCAAGAAGGTAGTTTCGACGATCCAACCTGTCCAACCAACATTCGTTTGGTTTAGGTTTTTAGTGGGCTCCATATCAATCAAGTTCTCTAAAATTCAATAAGGTAAAATACAATTTCAAAATAAAGTAAGGTATAGGTGATAAGAAAAATATTTTTCTTTCCCTCTAAAATATTTTTTTTTAAGCAAATCATAAATGCCTTGAAAATTATATTTGAATATTTGGCCAACAATTTTCTCATGAAGGTAAAAATTAGGGCAACGATCATGTTAAATTTTATCCCAACAAGAACGCACACACATTCCTAGCAGCACATGTTTTTTTCTTAAAAATATATGCATGCACTTAGAAACATGCACACATTCATCTGACTTTCCCTCTTGGTGCTGACTTAACCTCCAAGGGGACAATAACGGGGTTGTGTGAGCATGTTCACGATAGACTCGTTTCCACTTTTTAGGCCATAAATATCTTGGGAACGCCCCCACTTTTCAAAGATTTGATTTTTTTTCCTCTAAATTTAGAACTAATGTCATTGTAATTCCCTAGTATTTCATTTGTATGTCACTTATTTAATCCAAAGAAAATAATGTTTGGATACTAATCATTATGTAATTTACATATAAATTTGTGATTATATCGATCTCTATGTTAAGAGGTATTGAAGCTCAACATTGTATTTAAACAAACAACATAAAAACACTATTGAAAAATTGATTTAATGGGAAGGTGGGATCACATCCTCGGCATTTATAACCGTATAATTGATATGGAATAAAAAAATGTGCATTAACCACTTATAAGCAAAGAAAACTAAAAATTAGGAAAACAAAATATGATTGCAAGGTTAAACCACCTCTGTTCCATTCAAATGACATGCGAGTTAAGTTACTTAACCATGAGCATTCAAAATTATTATAGAAATGGTTATATTTTATGTGATTTGGTATTTATCCTTTTCACTTATTATATCTCCTTTTAAAAGTCAAAATCGAATAAATAAACAAATGGTAAAAGATGTATCATGAAAATGCATAATAATGTGTAATTTAATTCAAAGAATTGTTTCATTTTAATATTACTTTAATTATAAAGTAGAAATAGGTTAAATAAATATGATGAAATTTTGATAATATCACTAACTTCTATATATATCTTTAATTAATCAACCATTAAAATAATAATTTAATATCAAAATTTCTTATTTCTTATTTTCATGTTTTGAGTCTTTTTTAAGGTAAGTAAGAGATTTATATTTCATGTTTCAAAGATAGACATTAAAACAACTAGAGGTCTAACATAGCACGATTTACCATTTGGGATATTATATCACAAATAGAGTCATAGTTTTGGTAACATTTACACATAGTTTGACATTGTTCAACAAAATAACTGCAAAATTAAATTGGATAGTAGAGCCACCTAGGCTATAATCTAATTGGAAAACAAAAAGTGACAAAAGTAACTAAGAGCACTAAATCGAGAAAAACTCATCATTTATACTTGAAGGGACCAGTGACTTCCACAACTATTGGCTCCTTACTAATAGTGAGAGAACAACCTAGGTCTCGGGAAATACCCATGCGTTCTTCAATTTGACCAAGCCACTCATCCAAGTTTCTCATTGTTAGCTAGAACTCATCTAATAGTAGTAGAATTTCCTCTTGTCTTCATCCCTTTCTAGTGAAACCTATCCAAGCAAGAGCTTCAAGCTAAAATAAATATCAATTATGTACATATGCTTATTGTAACTTCCTCATGTGTGCTCTTTGTCAGGCACCAATCTTTGACAATAGCTTCAAGTTTGCGAAACATTCTCTTTCTCTAACTATTTCCTTCCTAAATTGTGTAATTTCTTCTTATATGTCTTGAAGAATATTGTGCCTGTAACATTGAGTATATCTCTCAGCCCTCAGTTGAGTGCTAGAGATTCCTTGTTCCTTGAAGTAATTTTCCCCCTACTACGGGCTCCATACCATGACATAGTGAGTAGGGGCCAACTGATAAATTTGAAACCTAGGACAGAGGAATATGACTAAATGGAAAGAAGATAAGATTGACAACCCATAGTTGGCCATAAGTATGGAACTCCAAGTAAGAGACCAAGAGATATCTGGATCCATAAGGATTATAATCATCATAATGGATGGGACAGAGGGAAAAAATAATTAGAGCATGACTATCAAGACCAAAACTTGCAAAAATTGAACCAAAACTTAGGAGTAGCTAACAAGGGGGAGGCCAAGAAAAATTAGTAGGTCTTGGAGGACAAGTTGAAGAAAGAGGCAGACAACTAAGAAAAAATCCAAAAATGTAAGGATTTAAATAAGGAACTGAGAAGGGAACTTGCAAGAGAGAAAAATGGAATGATTAGAAGGATTCAATGATTATCAATAATGTGCCACCCAAACTTTCTCAGTATTTCATTAAAACCTCTCCCTTGTGTTGCAATCCTTCATCTTGTAGAATGAATGGTGATTTCAACTCGTAATGACAATTATGCATGGGGTAACTAGCTAGGGCTAGACATTCCAATGACTCCCAAACTCCATGTTCACACATCATTAACATGATTAAACTACATTTAATCATGTGCCTTAACTCGATGCCTAAAACAATGTGACCTTGCATTAGGAATGCATTAAAATATTTGATAAACCATGCAAGGCAGTTATTATGATGGCCTTAGGGGTGGTATATGGCCCTATCCTTATCTAGATATATGTAGTGGGAGGGTGGCCATGTTCCCCCCACATGTCGTAACACAGACACCCCATATGGGGAAGAAATATATTTTAGTGCTAATTTAAAACAATCTTGTTTGAGATGAGAATCGGGGAGGGCGTATCATGTATTTCTGATGAGAAATACTTGAGATTTACAATCATCATTGACTAGAATATTTGCAACTCTGTTTCCATAATGATGGACCTGAGATGGGATGACCATTGGGATCAAACAGAGGACAATCACTACCTATCTAGTCAATATTATGGATTCCAACTACTAGAGACTTTACAGGAGGTAGTAACATTGACTTTTTTAGCAATCATATTGATTACTGGCTGAGAGTCCCCTTTGAAGAAAAAAAATGTGAAGTCTTGAGGATGGGTTATCTAAAGACCCATTTCTATTTCTTTGAGCTATGTAGCAGTTGAGGTCCATAGGTCCAAAGAAGATGAAAATAATATTTTCTTTATGATCCCAACGGACACCACCAAATCCAGGTTTGATTTGATTTTGTTTTGATTCCATATTGAAGTTAAATTTGAGGAAGTGCCAAGGAGGAGGATTCCAAGTCATTGAACTTACATGATAATGGGAAAAGGAGAGGGAAAAGAGGACACATATCCTAGACTCAAATTCCATTCTTTAAGAATTGCAGCTCCATCATTGATTCCCTGCCAATCTTGCACTGACCATTGTTGCAATGAAATTGATTCATGGATATTGTCTTTAATTATATTCCAAAGAAGATCATGATGGAGGGAATTTATTTTGGAATACTTTATGATTTATTTCTTTACAAAGAGCCCAAATAAGGAATCCAAGGAGAAAATTCTCGATTTTATTGAGGATGGGATTATGAAAGAGCTAGTTTCTCTAAAGCTCAAGGGTGAGGGGAATGTTGGTGTGGAATCATTCCATGTGGAACATGCAAGCTTCTAGGATGTTCTAGATGCAAATTATATAGGATCATCCATTGAAAATATTTTCAAGGTCTTCCTCAACAATTTTACAGAAATGGAAGAGGGTGGTGCTTACAAAACCTATTTAAAGGAGGTTGGCCTATGTTAAAGTTTTCTTTTACACCATAATCCACAAGAAAAAAAATATTGTCAGTCATACATTTTTTCTCTAGATGGCCTTCCATATTACTACTTGTATAGTCTCTTGGAACCCTACTAAAAGGTACTATACTTCCTTGACTGTAAATATTACGTTTGCTCTATGTCCCTATATAAGCTTCTTTTATTGATACGAAATAGGTATAAGATGTGATTGAGTGTCTTTTCAAAAGTATAACCATTCTTCTTCCTTGGGATAAGGCTTCCACTCCTCTTGAGGAATCCACCATCGCCAATGATTAAAGTGTGAGTATCTTCCCAAAAATATACTACATTTTGCTTGTTATTCACTATCATATTGTTCCTTAGCTCCCTAAGGCTCTGTAATTTTTTTAATTTTGGAAGATACTACCAAGCATCTCCTCCCCAAAAAAACTTGTATCATCTCAAATTTGCAAAAGACAATTCTATTAGATGAGATTCATTCCTCTTTTTCTCCATATTCCATACAGAAGTACCATTTCCATTGAAGGAGATTCAAATTAGTTGGTGCAAGGGCTCATTGTTACTGTATTTGTGGTTCCATATTAATTTCCATAAATTAGAACTCCCCTAAATCCACCTCCAAATTTTTCCCCTAGGAAAATACTTAAAGTAGTGGGATCTCTTAGTCCTAACCCTCCTCTTCGTTTAGGAAACAACATTTTTTCCACACAACTAGGGCTTTTTTCTCTCTTGTTTGCACTCTCCCCCTAGGAAATTTCTTTAAAAATCACGGATGGAATTAAATATAGAACTTGGGGCCATCATTACATAGAGAAGATAGAAAAGGAATGGATTTTGGCACCAATTTTAAAAGGACTAGCAAGGCAAGTAGGTTAAGAGAGTGGAAGGTCCAATTAGCAAGTTTGTTGTTGAACTTGCTTAGCGGTTTAGACCATAGCTTGTTTCCCATAGAGATATCAACTAAAGGGGCTCCCAAATATTTAAAATGGAGTTTGACTTTTGTAAATCCTAACAAATGTGAAACATGTTTATGCATAACAAGAGGTCTATTAAAGAATAATATGTGATATTTTGAACAATTTATATCTAGAAATAAGGCCTCTTAGAGTTCATATAAGTCTTGATGAAGGGATTTAGCTTCTTGAACAATTGGGACTCCCATGCACATTGTTTCATCAAAAAATTGTTGGTGAGATCTTCCTCAAATAGTATGATATCTTTCACTTTATGATGAAACATTGTAGCTTCAAGAATGCAACCTAGGCCTTCCACAACTAAAATGAAAAGAAACAAGGAGATGGGATATCCTTGGAAAATATCTCATGTTGAGGAGAACGACCTAGATGGGGACATGTTCATAAGGATATAGAAGAATTCCAAGGAAATAAGATCCTTGATCCAAGTTATCCATTCTTTAGCAAATCCAAAAGAAGTTAGTACCTATTTATCTTGTTAAAGGCTTTGGAAAAATCAAGTTTGAAAACATAGCATGTTTTTTCATACTTGTTAGAGAGTCTATGACTTTGTGCACCACCATAACCCCATCAAGGTTCAAACAGCCTTCAACATGGAATATTTTGTCTAGAGAAAATAGATGAGCAAGTAAAGGCTTGAGATGATTCACCATGACTTTTGTAATGAATTTGTAAACCATGTTACAAAATACAATTGGTTTGTAGCCATTGGGATCATCAACTTTGTCTTTTTTGGGTGTTAAGTTTAGAAAGGTGGTATCAAAGGCAAGTGGGTAGCATAGAGAAGTTCTAGATTCTTCTACTAGCTCTCATATATCATGGCCTATTGATGACTAGCAAGCCTAGAAGAAGACTGAAGTGAAGCCATTTAGATTGAATACATTATCTTTTGGCATATATTTTACTATTTCTTCCACTTCATCCATGGAGATGCTTCTTAGAAGAGGTTAATTTTGGTCTTGAGAGACTAGGTGAGCTATGTTCTAAACTTTGTGATGGATTTCTTCCTCCCTGTGTTGTTGCAGTTTAGATAATAAATCCTCATTGTAGTGAATCAATTCAACTTTTATATCTCTATGGTATTGAATTTTGATGCTTGCCAATTTTTTTAATGAAGTGATATTATTATGATGCATGTATTGGAGCATTGGTTTATGGGAAAATGTTGTGTTTCTTTCTCCCTTTTTAAGCCATTTGATTCTAGTGTTTTTTTTTCTAGAGAGTCTCCATTTATTTCCTTCTTCCTTCTTGTTGAATCAATAGATATGCTTCTTCCTAGATAAACTCCTCTTAGTGCCCATATTGGATAGCCTCCTGCTAGATTGCATTCAATTTGGTTTCCATAAAGTCTTTAACTTGGTAAATACTAATTGATTTCTCTTTATTCCATTTTCTTGTTTGGGTTTTAATGTGTTTTATATTTTGTTGAATTTTGTACATAACAAATCATTCCACATCATCCACCCCATGCCACCATTCATTGTGTTTGTTTAGGGATCGTAGGTGTGATAGCTAACAACTTTAAAATTTGCATGGGCGGTTCCTAGGTCTTTCCTTAATGTACAGATATAAATTTATAGGCTAATGATCCAATCCACTACAAAGTAAGATGGGGGTTTCCATAAATGTTTCTTTCTCCAAAATATTTTATGAAATCAAGAATCTATCCATCTTTGGCGCAATCAGTTGAGAACCGCCCCTTTTGTTGTTCCAGTTTAAGGTACCATTTATGGTATCTAGATATATTACTTGGTTAGATGGCATCATCTCTTTAAACAATATATGCTCCACTTCCAATTTCATAAATCCCTATTTCTTTCTGGATAGATATTTTATGAGATTGAAATCTTCCCCAATATCCACAAATGATTGTCTACTAGGGACTAAAGCTGACTAATAAAGTTTAGTAAAATATTCTTATCTCTTGTTAATATGACTCTATATACATTGGAAAAAAATTAAACTTAAATTGAGCCAATGAGATGAAACTTTAATGGTCAAGATTCTATAAGTCACAAACATGTACAAGATAATGAAATATTGAAAGTTCAAGAAGGTTTCTAATCCTCCTGCTTGGCAGAGAAAATCTTTGGAAATAGAGCGATAGTCCCTTCCACATTTATATGTTGTTTATGTTATTGATTCACTATAATTTTTAGTTTCTGGTATCATCTTGAATGTTGGTTGGTCCAACCTCAACCTATTTTTTAGGCGATTGTACTTTCCCTTCTAGTTCAAGCAACAATGTTATATGGGATGATTTTTCATTTAGGAGGTGGAGGGTTGGACAAGAAAACCTCCAAGATCAACTTTATTATACCTTAGTTGACTCATAATTCACCTAGATATTCTAATATATGTTGTTTTCTCTGTCTACCCCTTTTTTTCCTCTTTATGGGTTTTATAAGTGTCTTCAAGTAGTGAGTTTGCAATCTATAATACGTATTTGAACTAATCGGATCTAAAGCATCTTTCTATGCTTAGAAATGGGGTTTAAGATAGGATTTGCTTAATATTTTTACTTGATGGTATGGTATAGAATTAGGGACTTTACCTTTCTAGGATTTTTCTATTCTTGGGAGATCTAGGGAATCAAGATCCATATCTTCTGCATCCCCATTTTCATGCTCGTCTTCTTGTTCGACCGTAAGAATTACCTGGATGATTAGTTATATGGATTTTAAGGGATTCTTTATGAGGCATTCACACCAACCAATAGTATTTTATGATGCTTCAGATTGTGCAAGTTCATATATGAGTTATGAATAGAGGTTGGTGAAGGGGAGTTTTGAGGGATTGAAGGGTTGATGATAGAAAGAGGCTCAAAATTATTACTAGTTTTTCGGTTCTTGCTAAGGTATAGAGTTCGATGGGCATGTTGAATCATTCTTCAAGGAGGGGTTTGATAAATCTAGTAGAGTCCTTACTCTCTTGTTGAGATTGGGTGATAGTTGGGGTTGGGAGAGGACAATTTCTGAAGAGATATCTATATTTGTGACATCTTCTGCATTTGAATACAATATTATCACAATCAAAGGTATTCTTCCAAATTGTATGATGATAATAGATGTATATTTATTCAGGAAAGGTTTCTGTAATATTCATATAAACACATATTCATGCATATGAGATATACCTGACTTGCTTTGTAGCTTTGTATATATTGATAAAATCACCTAATTTGTTTCCAATACATTTAAGGGTTTCTTCCTCCCAAAAATCCCTTGGAAAAGAGTACATATGAATCCATATTGGAGCTACTTTAAAATCCTCCTTGTCTAGAATAAATTAGTCCAAATAAAATATCAAATACAACTCGTTGAGTTGAAGAAGTAGGGGGGATTTTCAAAGATTCACATATTGTCCTCCAAATTAGTATAAATGATAGTGAATAAATCCTTAGCTCCTATTTTGAACTTTATTTGGCCTTTGGGTTTCCATTTCTTTCATATCCACTAGCTGAGGGCTTTTTCTTAGGGCTAAGTCCCCTAAAGTTTTTCAATTAGTGCATGATCCCTCATATATTTTATGTATTCACTATTTTTTTAGATTTAACCTTAAATTTTGGATATACAACTAATTTTGGTAAGCATCTTCCAGGAAAGCATCATTGTGGGTGCAAGGATTGATTTGATGCATTGTCGATGGCCTACATCTCCCAATTGGATTGTGGCATGTGTTCGAGTTACTTCAAGGCCATGATTGGGGACATGATGCTTCAAATTGTTGTCTTTGGATACTAATATAATTTAGGAGAGAGTGCCACTCCCCTCTACATCGGCCGCCATGTGTGGCACCAGATAGAAACCCCTATAGAAGTCGATGCTTAGGGTTTTCCGCTGCTATCATGCTCTCAAAATAAATGACTGAAATGTCAAAAAATTGGTTGGTAATGTTATCCTAGGCATCAAGGTTAAATTTACCACCTTGACTAATAACATGATGGAAATCTAGTGATTTGTTTCTTTATCATAACTTTAATAAAAGAAGAAGATAGGTAAGCCCGACATTTGAAAGTGAACTTTTTTACAAAAATTGACTTAACTATAAAGTAAATAAACCTTGTAATTAGAAATTGAATTAAGGGTTAAAGAAATGTGGAGGAAGTAAAAAGGACATAAGGTAAATGAAAATTAAGTGTTTGCACATTTTAAATCTAACCAATTCCCTCATGGAGAAAGCATTGCTTAGTCCCATGCAGACTTCGTTTAACAACTGTCAGTATGACTCATACTTGCTTTGACAACTGTCAGTATGACATACAAGGAAGATGAAGAAGTATCATCATCAATCACAAACCATGTGTATGGCTATTATATCGCAAGTTATATTCTATTGGTAATAATAAGAAAATCACTTCAAGTATAAAGCTTTTGTTGTTAACAAGTGTCATCCATGCACTATATCAAATCATTTATGATGTATTCAATCTTGTAAATTGGATTCTACAACAATAACAAATTACTTCAATGTTTGATCTAATTGTCATGATATTATGTTATATGGCATTGATTTTGTAGGCATTTGTTTCTCTTTGTAGTATTTTCCCTCTACAAAGTTTATCCCTATATTGATTCCATGTAATGTATTTCACTCTTGAAAATTCTGCTTTTTTTTCAAAGAAAAAAAGTCCTTATTTTTATTCATATGAATAAAAAAGGTACACAGTAATGCAGATAATCTAGATCTTTAGTTGTTAACAAAAATTTGCTAGAGAGAGAAGCACAGATAAAAAAACTTATAATTGGATGAAGTGATCACTAATATACAACTATAAAAAATGACCTGAAATTAATAAATTTTATAAAACTAAAAAATTGATATACTGGAACATAAATTGATATTGGACTATATAAATACATTAAATGCATCAAAATAGTTATGAAAATTTTGGAAATTTTGAGAGGAAAAACTATGAAGTCTACTATGTGGAGAAAATAATATTTGCTTTGATTTGTTCAAAAAAATCTCCTTCTTGAAATGCAAACACTTCTAGAAGAATTGTGCCCAATTTCTTTTTGCATCCCTCCCTTGGAACTTACAAGAGACATATCACCACTAGAAATGATAACGACACTTTAGATATCTCATCTTCCTAACCATAAGTATATACAATTTTGCTAATGTTGTTACGGTGATGCCCAAGTGTTATTCATAAAGATTAAATTAAAAGTCCATAAGATAGTTTTCACCCAACATCCTTTACTTTTCTTTGAGACTTTAGATATTTAAATTTCATGTATACTCGTTGCACATAGAAAATAAAAAACTTGAAAATCCACTAGTTCATTTACTTCATTATGTCCATTCCATATATTTTGTAAACATCTCCTTTCTTTAATTTTATACGGTGTCAACATGTGGAAATCCATGGATATTTTTGGATCCTCATGTTTTTAACCATACCAAGAAATTTGTATTCATAAAAAAATTGTGGCTAGAACATGTAGTTGGACTACATTAAGATGAAAGATGCTATGAGAATTTCCTCAATGGTTCTAAAAACATGGGACAAAAGTTTTCCTCCCAACAAAAGGATTGGTGGGGAGCAGGTGAGGTGAGATCCAAAACTAAACATACTAAAAATTAACCATACTACTTCTTGAGTGTAGAATATATTCATACAAATTACTTGCATAGGACAATATAAAAAGAAAATATTTTTAAAATTTAAGTAAAACCGCCCCCCCCACTAGAAACACAAAGGGAAAAAGAGAGTTGGGCACCAAAATCAGTTGATTTTTTTTTCTTGGATATTTTCTGCTTCGAGATAATGGAGGGGATGAAGGTTAGGTTTTTTTTAAACATCTAAGTAGAAAGGAGGAGAATAATAAATATCGATCTCCTCCTCTTCCAGCAAACTAGCTTCTACTTCTTTTACAATATTGGCATCTTATCATTTTCCTTAGATTAGATCTCTTTCACAGTTGATGAATTGATATTCTCTGGTTGTACTTGTTATGTAGTTGGATAATAAGAATGGGAGATGCATGAGAATGGACTTCTTCCACCTCATCTTCATCCCTCGAAGATTGCAAAACTAAAAATATATTACTAGAGAGAGAACTCTATATAGGCCTTCTAGTAGGATGGGACCTTTTGGATTTCTTTTACTTCCTTGAAACTTTCTTGAATACTTCTTCTTCATCATGATAACTTTTCACAAGGTTCTCATACTTAGGCAAAGGTTACATTTAAAAGGAACTTGCTCATAGTTTAGGGCCTAAAAATACTTTTATCCCTTTAAATCAATCTGAATCACCTCACGAAGCCTTTTTGTAAAATCCATTTCAAAAAAAAATTGGCAAAAGAGAATATATTCTACTTCGGCTTTGAAAAAGTAACATAATGGCCTAACTTATCTCCAATAGATTTCAAAAAACCATCACCCCAGCGAATATGGGGAAGATGAGGCAACCTAATCCAAACATGAACAACAAAAATTTCCATGTTGGGATTAAAATCTAGAGTTTAGTGGGTAAGAGGCATTCTATTAGAATCAATGAAATAAGGACCAGATCTAATGATCAAATTCTTGTCTCTTAGCTTTCAAAAATAAATACATAAAACCATTTCCATAATACATAGTACCAACAGGATCATGGCCTACCAAATTAATAGAGATCTAATCTAAAAGAGAGTTGTAATTGGGCTAAAGGATAGTGAACTTACCAATCAATAGTTTTTATTTAAGGGTAGAAAAAGTTTCCTTTACTAAAGGAGAAAACCCAAAGTTGAGAGAAGGAATTGCATCTTCCTTTTTTGCAGATCTGTTGGGTTCATAAATGTTAGAAATTAAATAACAACAGTGGAACACATAAAATATTGCAGAAACACAAACACAAAAAAGCGTAAAACATGAGAGACACATATATGTGGTTCACCCAATTTGGGCTATGTCCACATAGAAACAACCAGTGCTTCCTTTTATATTATCTAATGAATTGAAGGGATACAACCTACAACACATCCATTGTAACTTCCTCTTCAATCGCTCTCACACAATCTTCTATCTTTTTCTCTCACACAATAATACATAGTCACAACACAATTGCCTCACATAAACCAAGGGTTGCCTTCTAGGGAAAAACAAAACCCTAAACTAGCACAACTTTTATCGTCATATCCTTTTCCTAATGAAAATCCCATATTGACTATGAAATTAAAATATTTTACAAAGAAATTTTTCTCAAAATTTTACTTTCAGGGTAATAGAAATAGTGGGGGGGAGCCCCCCCAACCCCCCTGCCAAGGACTAGGACCCAAATGTGACTAAAAAATACCTCTAAATTAGGAAGATAATCAGGCTCCACACCCAACAATCCCCCAATTTTGGACTAATTATAGAAACTCCACCACAACTTCACTTGTTGGACAATGCTTCCACCTAGACCTGGTTATTTCTCATATTTACCATCATACTAGAAGGCTAATTGAAACTGACCAAAAACTTAGTTTGTCCCTGGTTACAACCATTGTTAACATATTTACATGATTTTGGCTAGTGTGTGTCTTTTCCAAATTCAATTTTACATCTTCTAAAACTAACCATATGAAATGGTACCTAAATTGTATATGTTTAGTCTTAGAATAACATTTTAAGTTCTTCGCAAGATGAATGGCACTTTGGTTGTCACTGTATAATATTCCAATCTCCTTCCTCTTGCCCAATTCATCCATTAATATTTGTAACTAAATCATTTATTTACTAGCCTCTGTAGCGGTAACATACTTTGATTCCATTGTTGAAAATGAAACAATACTTTGCATTTTAGAAACCCAACTTACTATTGTTCCACCTATAGTAAACACATACCCTTTGGTTCTCCTCATGTTATCTCTATCACCTACCATATCTGAATCTACATATCCTTATAGAACGGTGTTTGAACCTCCAAAATATAATGCTTCAATAGTGGTACCTCTCAAATACCTGAGAAACCACTTCATTTGCATCCAATGATCTTTGCCTAGATTGTTCATATACCGGCTCACAACTCCCATTGCATGTGCAATATCAGAATTTGTGCACACCATTGCATACATTAAGCTTCCAATTGCTAATAAGTATGGAACTTTAGACATATATTCTATCTCTTTCTGATTCTTGTGACAAATCTCCCTAGTTTTAAATGGCTAACAAAAGGTGTACTAACTGGTTTTTCATTCTACATATTAAATATTTCCAACGCATTTTCTATGTACTCACCCTGAGACAATGTAAATTTGTGATTTTTCGTGTCTCTAGGTATTCTCATTCCAAGGTTTTTCTTTGAAACACCCAAATCCTTCATTGTAAATGAATTAGCCAATTTTCCTTTAAGCACATTTATTTCCTACATGTTAGACTCTGTGACAAGAACGGCATCTGCATAAAATAGCAAAATAATATAGCTACCGTCATTTTGTTTCTTAAGATAAACATAGTGGTCAGAATGACATCTAGTATAACCTTGTTAAGACATAAACTTGTCAAATTTTAGATACCACTACCTTGGAGCTTGTTTTAAGCCATATAGGCTCTTCTTTAACTTGCACACTAATTTCTCCTTCCCTTTGACCTCATACCCTTGTGGTTGTTTCATATAGATCTCTTCCTCCAAATCCCCATGGAGAAAGGTTTACATCTAACTATTCAAAATGAAAATCTTCTGCTACCACTAGACTTTAAATAGTTCTGTTTGAAGTCATTTTAACAATAGGAGAAGATATTTCATCAAAGTATATACCTTTCTTTTTCTCAAATCCCTTCACAATAAGTATAGCCTTATACATCCTTCTTCCTCATCTTCTTACATCAACCTATAAACCCATTTATTCTGCAATGTTATTTTACATGTAGGCAACTTGACTAAGTCCCAAGTCTGGTTATGTACCAAGGAGTCCATCTCTTCTTTCATGGGTTTCTCCCACTTATTTATGGTTTCTACATGCATTGCTTCTTTATATCCTTTTGTTTCACTCAAATCAGTCAACAATACATAATATAATGGAGGAGAGCATTGTTCAGAGCATCTACTTAACCTGGTAGATATTCTAACAACACTTGCAAGAGTTTGAGGTGGTTTTTGTTGTTGTTTCTGATGTCACCATTGATTCTGTTGTTCTTGTTGCTGATGATTTTTTGGAACCTTTGACTTTTCTTTTTTTGTAATGTCATCAAGCACTGCATATTTTTTGTTTTCCTTTTCCTATTTCTTTCTCTACAAGTGATCTTTGTACAACACCCTTTCATTGAATACAACATCTCTACTCCTAATGATTTTATGGTTTTCATAATCATATAAGTGATAACCAAAAGCATTAACACCATATCCAATAAAGGTAAACTTCTTTAATTTTTCCTCAAGCTTTGTTATGTTTTCTTTATTAATGTGGAAAAATGATTCATAGCCAAAGGTCTTTAGAAATGATTAGTTTACCTTCTTACTTGTCCATGCCTCCAATGGAATACCAACATCCAAGGAACTTGAAGGCCCTTTGTTTATTAGATAAATAATAGTATCTATAGCATCTGCCCAAAATTGTAAGGGCGACCCTACATGCAATATCACATGCCTTGCATGCTCCATGATGGTCTTGTCCATCCTTTCTGACACACAATTTTTTTGTGGTGTTCCTGGAACTGTCTTCTCTCTATGTATTCCATGGTATGAACAATAATTATCAAACTCCTTGTTGCATTATTCACCTCCATTATCGGATCCGAGACACTTAAACTTCTTTCCTATCTCACTCTCAACCAAATATTTCCATTTCTTAAATGTATCAAGGACATCAAAATTATTTTGAATAAAATAAACTCAGGTTTTCCTAGTTGCATCATAAATACAAGTAACATAATAACAAGAGCCACTGAGATAGGATGTCTAAATCGGTCCCCATACGTATGCACAAGCTCTAATTTTTCACTCTTCTATTCTTTTCCAACTTTGAGAAATCTGACTCTCTTCTGTTTTGCATAAACCTAATTCTCACATAAATCCAAGTAAACATGATTCAAACCTGGCAATAGATTTTTGAGTGAATAATTTGCATCACCTTCTCACTAATGTTCCTAATCCTATGATACCATAGTGTCGTATCTTCTCCTGTGGAGGTTAAATCATTCTCAGAATCAGAATGTCATTGCATAAATACAATGTACCAACCTCCTCTCATTTTTTTATTACCAAGGCTCCTTTAGTAACCTTCCAGGTTTTATCTATAAATGTACTTGCACAACCTTCACTTCCCATCTGCTCTATTGAAAGTATATTTTTCTTTAGATATAGAACATGCCTTACCTCCTTTAACATCCATTGATTTCCATTCTACTGTTTTATAAGTACCTTACTCATTCTAATAATTTTACAGGGTTTATCATCACCCAGATGAACCTATCCAAAATATCCTTGAACGTATTCATGGAAATGTTTCTTATGCGTTGTGCCATGGAATCAAGCCCTTGAATCTACCACCCAAGCATCAATAATATTTTTTGAGGAAAGAATCAAAGCATCTTGCAACACATCACCTATTACATTTGCTTCCTGATTTTTCTATAATTTTCCATCTCCTTCTTTTCCCTTCCAGGATTTACAGTCTTTCTTTAAGTGTCCTTTCTTCCCACATTTCCAGCACACTATCCCCGATTTGGATTTGGATCTACCTTTCCTTGACTTATTGTGATATCTCAGGCTCTCTCCTCTCTCTAGTTTTATTCCCCTAGTCTTTGCAGTTAAAGCATACCTGATGTCTCACCTGAGATTTTCCATCGTATTTCCTCACTAAGGATAGCACCAACGATCGCAATAAACTTTAAAGCACTAGAACTAGAGACAAAATTATTGATAGCCATGACTAAGTCATTCCAACTTTCTGAAAATGAGCACAAAAACATCATATCCCTGAATTCATTGTCAAAATTTACCCCTACAGAAATTAACTGACTGGTAATTATGTTAAATTCATTTAAATGATTAACAAAAAATCCACCTTTTGATATCCTCATATTACATAAACGCTTTATAAGAAATACCTTGTTTGAGGCTAGGGGTTTTTCATATAATTTTTCCAATGCCTTCATTATACCTTCTATTGTCATTTCCTTTGAGATGTTGAAGGTCATCAACGCTACTAGGCATAGTTGTATTGTTCCTAATAACTTTTTGTCAAGAATCTCACATTCTTCATCTGTCATACTCGTCAGATTTTTTTCTTTCCACTCAACAATAGGTAAAGTTATTTTTGATACAAATAATCCTCCATTTGCATCTTCCATAACCGGTAATTTTTTCCATTTAATTTCTCAACCCTAAACCTAACATCTTCCACCATTGCTCCTACTCAAATCAGGAACCCTTCTTTCCTACAATTTTATCATCTAAATATACCTTCGACTCTAATATCAATTGTTAGAAATTAAATAACAAAGAAATGAAACACATAAAATATTGCAGAAACACAAACACTAAAAAGCCTAAAACAAGAGAGACACAAATATACATGGTTCACCCAATTTGGGCTACATCCATGGAGAAACAACCAGTGCTTCCTTTTATATTATCCAACAAACTGAAGGGATACAACCTACAACACATCCACTGTAACTTCCTCTTCACTCTCACATAGTCTCCTTTGTACTTTTCTCTCAATGATGTTGGGTTGTGTTATATTCTTTCCACGACTAGCCGACCTAGTTAACCGGGGGGTTATATGGGGGACAAAGCCCCCCCTTCGTTGTGCCGACTGTGCAGTGGGGGTGGCAGGCCCTCCTATTTTGTGCATGATTTTCGCACATGGTTTTGGACGTGATGGTTTTCGGTCCATGGTATTGGATGCTTTGGCATGTATAAATATGTATTGTAACATTCAAAGGAACATAACGAAAAATCAAGCTGGTAGTCCCGATTTTGGGATCTAAGGGGAAATCTCTGTGTATATGTGTTTTATGTGTTATGCTCTCGCATTGTTTATTTCTTGTGTTTTAGAATTCATATGCAGGTAATTTCTGTGCGGGGTTAAAAAATACATTTGGTATCAGAGCTGTTTTGGCTTCAAGGGGACACCTTTGTTGCTGAGGGGTTTCACTCGGGCCTGTGGTAGACCTTGTTCAGTGGGAGATATACGGGATTGATTCTGGTGGTGAAAGAAGATGGCGAGCAATGGAAAGATAGAGATCAAGAAATTTAATGGTCGTAGTTTTGATTTATGGAAACTCAAGATGGAGGATCTGTTGGTGGATAAAGATCAATTGATCGCGGTAGATTCAGGTACTAAACCAACGGGAGTGTCTGATGAAGAATGGAAGAAGTTGGATCAGAAGTCAAAGAGAACAATACGATTGTGTGTCTCAGATTCAGTATTTTTGAATGTATCAGGGGAATATATGGAGAAGGCTTTGTGGGACAAGTTAGGGACTTTGTACCAATCTGAGTCTCTAGTGAATAAATTGTTCCTACGGAAAAAGTTGTATAACTTGAGGATGAAAGATGGAGACTCGGTGACAGATCATCTAAACACATTTAATACTGTGGTAAGTCAGTTATTATCTGTTGATATTAAAATTTCATATGAAGAAAGCGCATCAATTTGTTGTGTTCTCTACCAGATTCTTGGGATAGTCTAGTTATTGCAACAGGTAGCAATGCAACTGCCTTGCAGTTTGATGAAATAGTCTCATCCTTGTTGACGGAGATGAGACAGAAAAATATGGAGAGCTAGAATGGTGATGCCTTGTCTGTACGAGGACGGTCGCAGAATAGAAACAAAAATAAGTCATCGAGTGGGAGATCTAAAGCTAGAGGGAGATCTAAATCTCCAGGAAAACCTGTAAAGGTGGTTTGCTGGAAATGCGGAAAGGAAGGGCACTAAAAAAGTGATTGTAAATCTAAAGCTCCTGAAAAAGGAAAGGGATCTGATGATTCTCCTTCTGCAGAGGCGAAAACCACCTCAAATGAAGGTGGGGATGTGTACTTTGCTTCTTCAAGTACACATGTAGATCATGAGGCATGGTTGATTGACTCAGGTGCATCCTTTCACTTCACTCCCCATAGAGAGTGGTTATGTGAGTATGATAAATACAATGATGGTGATGTCTTCTTAGGGGATGATAGGAAGGCTAGAATCGTTGGTCATAGAAAATTAAAGTTGAAGTTGCAAGGTGGAAGGGTTAGAACACTTCCGGGTGTTCTGCATATTCCTGCATTGACCAGAAATCTGATTTCTGTGAGCAAGCTGGATGATGCAAGTGTAAAAACAGTGTTCGAGAAGGATACCTGCAAGATGGTTTGGGGAGCATTGGTATTGATGCGTGGAGTTCGGATTGGAACTCTGTACAAGCTGCAAGGTAGCACTGTTGTTGATGGGTGCAATAGTCCTATGGTTCTTGAAAGTGGAGCAGAAAATCTAGTGGTCTTTGGAGAGAAGACCATGTTGTGGCATCAAAGGCTTGGACATATTGGAGAGAAGGGCCTTCGAATACTTCATGGTAAAGGCATGGAAGAAAGTATGAGTAATAGCTCTCTCGATTTTGATTTCTGTGAAAATTGTGTATATGGGAAGCACAATCGAGTGAGTTTCCCCTTTGGTGGTAAGAGGGCGAAATAGATATTAGAGCTTGTGCACAGTGATGTGTTTGGACCTATGAAGGTTCCATCGCTGGGTAATTCTGTGTACTATGTATCATTTATAGATGACTTGGCAAGGAATACATGGATATATTTCCTTAAGAAGAAATCTGAAGTCTTTGATAGGTTTAAAGAATTTAAGGCTCTGGTGGAAAACCAAACAGAGAAGAAAATAAAGGTACTGAGGACATATAACAGTGGAGAGTTTTGCAATAAGGAATTTGAAGAATTCTGTAAGAAGTGTGGTATAACACAGCAGAATACTACTCCATATACACCTGAGAAAAATGGAGTTGCAGAAAGAATGAACAATATGTTGATGGAAAGGGCAAGAAGCATGCTCAGTGGTACTGGGTTAGGACAGGAATTCTGGGTAGAGGCAGTGGAGACAACATGTTACCTGGTCAACAGATCACCTTCATCAGTGTTGGAGGATAAGACTCCACAAGAGGTATGGATTGGTAAGAAACCCTCTCTTTCACATATGAGGGTATTTGGATGTGATGCATATGTACATGTTCCAAAGGAGAAAAGAACCAAGTTGGATAGTAAATCTGAAAAGTGCATCTTTATTGGGTATAAGAATGTTTTAAAGGGTTATAAGCTTTGGAACCCAGTAACAAGGAAGGTTGTGTACAACTGAGATGTGGTGTTCAGAGAGGTGAACGAAGTTATTAAACATGAAGTCCAACCAAAGGAACCTGAGAAGATAGAGTTTGAGCTTAAGGAGGAAGAATCATACTCTATAGTAGAAGAGGAATCAGAAGACTAAGAGCCACAAAATCCGGGTGTGAGAAGATCAGTTCAAGAAAGAAGGTAGCCAGAAAGGTATAGTTCATCTTCTTTCTATTCAAATTTTGCTTTATCTGTTACTAATGATGATCCTAGAACTATGAAGGAAGCAATAGATTTAGAGGATGGAAAAATCTGGAAAGCGGCCATGGTTGATGAAATGGAATCTTTGCACAAAAATGAGGCTTGGGATCTAGTGGAGTTGCCGGCTAGAAGGAAACCCATTGGCAGCAAATGGGTGTTCAAGAAGAAGACAAATGCAGAAGGAAAGGTGGAGAAATACAAAGCTCGGTTGGTAACAAAAGGTTATTCCCAAGTGCTAGGAATTGATTTTGGTGATATTTTTTCTCTTGTTGCCAAGGTAGCTTCTATTAGATTACTTTTATCTGTTGTTGTTGCCTTTGATTTTGAAGTAGAACATATGGATGTGAAGACAACATTTCTTCACGGGGTTCTAGAAGAGGAGATCTACATGGAGCAACCTGAAGGTTTTGCGATGAAGGGTAAGAAAGAACTAGTATTCAAGTTAAAGAAGTCTCTGTATGGGTTAAAATAGTCACCAAGGATGTGGTATCAAAAATTTGATACAATATACAGGGACATGGCTTCACCAGAAGCAAAGCAGATCATTTTGTGTATTTTAAATTAATTGGTGATTGTGTTATTTATCTAGTCTTGTATGTGGATGATATGTTGCTGGTTGGAAATGACAAAGAAATTATCCAATATTTGAAGACCCAATTGGCCTCCAAATTCGACATGAAAGATCTTGGTGCTGCAAACTATATTTTGGGCATGGAAATTAAAATAGATCGGGCAAAGAGGAAGCTCTGGTTAAACCAGAGGAAGTATGTCGAGATAATACTATAGAGGTTTAATATGCAGGATAGTAAACACATGAAGGTTCCTATTCCTGTAGGTGTAAAGTTATCTACCAAACAGTGTCCCAAGACACAAGAAGAGGAAGAGGACATGTCCCGTGTTCCATATGCAAGTGCAGTCGGTAGCCTGATGTATGCAATGGTCTATACTAGACTAGACATTGCACATGTAGTGGGATTATTGAGCAGGTTTATGTCAAAACCAGGAAGGAGCACTGGACAACAGTGAAGCGGGTCTTCAGGTATTTGCGTGGCACTAGTGATTATGGTTTGTGCTACCAAGGAAGACCAGGATTGGACAAAGTGTTGGATATTCGTGGCATTGTTGATGCAAAATGGGCTAGAGATTTGGATCAGAGAAGATATACAAGTGGGTATGTGTTTAACCTATTTGGAGGTGCAGTCAGTTGGATGAGTAAGAAACAATTTGTAGTGGCACTATCAACTACAGAGGCAAAATACATGGCAACCACTCATGCAAGCAAGGAAGCAGTTTTGTTGCAGAGATTGTGTTCAAGTATGGGGTTAGTACAGGGAGCTATAAGGATAGATTGTGACAGCCAAAGTGCAATTTTCTTGGCAAAGAACCCTGCTTACCATTCAAAGACAAAGCAAATTGATGTTCAGTATCACTTTGTGAGGGATATGATAGAAGACAAAAAGGTGTTGCTGGTAAAGGTGGACACTTTGAAGAATACTGCAAATGCATTAACAAAATCTGTGAGCTCTGAGAATTTCTTTTGGTCTAGAGAAACAATGGACATTTCAGGGCTGGATAATGTTGGGTTGTGTTATATTCTTTCCACGACTAATCGACCTAGTTAACCGGGGAGTTAGAGGGGGGGCAGAGCCCCCCCTTCGTTGCACCGACTACATATTGGGGGGTGACAGGGGGTTTGAGGGGGGCGGTTAGCCCCCCTCTACGAGGTCTAGTGTAGCACCCTGGGGAAGTTTTTTTTGGACCCTATATTAGGTTTGGCGGACCTACCTATGGTTTTGTGCATAGTTTTCGCACATGGTTTTGGACGCAATGGTTTTCAGTCCATGGTAGTGGATGCTTTGGCATGTATAAATATGTATTGTAACATTGAAAGGAACATAATGAAAAATCAAGCTAGTAGTCTCGGTTTTGGGATCCACATGAAAATCTTTGTGTATATGTGTTTTTTGTGTTATGCTCTCGCATTGTTTATTTTCTGTATTTTAGAATTTGTATCCAGGTAATTTCTGTACGGGGTTAAAACATACAAATGAATAATACACAGCTACAATACAATTCCCTAATATAAAGTGAGGGTTTCTTTATGGGGAAAAAACCCTAAATTAACATAATTTCAACGTTGAGATCTTTCACCTACTGAATGGCCTAGACTGACTACAAAATTATAATATTTTACAAGGCATTTTTTCTCAAAATATCTCTTTCGCGGAGGCAAAAATAGTGGGGGGGAAGTGCCCTACATCGCCTCATCAGCGATTGGGATCCAAACATGGCTTAAACAAGCCCTTTGAATTAGGAAGCTAATCATACTCCACACCCAATAATAAAAAAATCCTCATTGTACCACTAGGTGGAGTGACATGAGATTCCATGGAAGGTGTAGTGTTGTTTTAATCAATCTTAATTGACTGAGATTGCAACATTCATTGTCAACCCAGGGTAGGTCTTATTGTTTCAATGGAGCTCGCACTGTCTATGTCGATACACTCCAACCAAGCATAAGAAAATGTAGAAAACTATAAAAGATGCAGCTGATCTAAATTGTTGAATCAAATCATGCATGTAGACATAAAAACACGCTATAGAATTAAATCACAACTCACAACTATCAAAGTAAATGCGCGCCACATAGGAACTAATATCTACTCCAGCTGGTTACTACCATTCTGTTCATTAACTCAGTGTAACAACATAATATAAATAGAAACAACAGCGAATGTAATCCACAATTTGTACACTACAGCAAGAAACCATAAGTGAATTAACTAAACTAGAATGTATGCTACCTATATCACTACAATCCATGCCAAAGAAGAGGGCCCTTCCTCCTCAACAGGGCACAAGAAGAACACAAAAGTGATTAACGAATCAGTTTAAGAACAGTAACAACATCACCGTGTTGATTGATATTAAAAATAAATTCATAATTACAGAAGCATAATAACATTACTTCTCTATATGTCGTATCCTTTTACATGAAAAATAAATTATTTTGTTGTTATTACAACCCGGAATTAGAAATAGATCAGTCATGAGAATCTCATGATTCTCATGCTGATAAAAAATAAAAGTAGTTACAACCTATTGTTAAATACAAATATCCATTAGTTATGATTGCAACTGCTTGAGTCTTGCTGCTTCAAAAATAAACAATCCCTACTGCCAACAGTTGTTATGTGGAATAGTACCCACATTTCCCAGCTTCGGCGCAACAACATCGAGTGAATGGCGGTTTGGGATGACGTGACATTAATAACGACAACACTATTGGTGTGATGGTGGATCAACGCGTGGTGTAACAACAACCTGTAACAACATCTAATGTGTAACAACAACCTGTAACATAATCTAATGTGTAGCAGAAACCTGTAACAGTTGTCTGCTTCATAGCTTTGTTCTCGCGAGTCATCACCTAAAAGGAAGGACTTCCCAAAATACTTCTTCAATATTCTCCCAGTTAGGCACAAAAAGGAATAAAGCCTCGTATTATCTAGTAAAATACAACAAAGTAACATGACAGTATAATAGGTTAAAAAGGTAAGAAAACAAGGAATTTGGTCATATAAAGTCATGGGCCTGGGGGATAGAAAGGTCAAAACTGGGGAAAGAATGTGCAAAAAATAGGTAAAAAACCACACCCAACATCTCCCCCCGATTGAAGCAACTGCATGTCCCCATGTAGAATCTCAGTTCCTTCTACTGTACCCCCAATGTAAATCTGTGAAATTATAGGCACTAGCAGTATCATCACCTAGAACTCTGAATCCTTGAATGGACATTAATTGACGTGGCCAAGATTCCTCTTCATAGTCACATAAATGGTAATCGGGTTGATACTCATCCAATGGAAACCATATCAAAGGAAATTTGAACCTGAGGCCAATCCAGAATGCCCCCAGTGTCTGTAAAATCCAAGCATATTCCGACACCCATGTAACAACAACCATGAAGTTCCTGTACTCAAAGGGGTCCCCTTCCTATAATTCCACGCTGCAGACCTCGGTGCACTTGAGACATCTGGCTAGCGCTTGGCTCCTCATATTTGTAAACAAGTTGAGGAAAATCCTCATGATTCTTTTTCTGTAGATGACTGATTGTTCTTTGGTTTCCAGAGTGCTCAGGACTAGTCTAAACTCTCGCCGGAGTTCGTAAGCCATTCTTGGTTCAGCCCTGACCGACAATGTTATTTTTTCCTCGTTGGTTTCTTCTATTTTCTTGGCCAGGTGCCACTCAATCTGATTCCTCATGAATGAAAGGAAGGCCCACAACTGCAAGTCCCCCATGTAGGAGAGGACTCTCACCACCATCTTCGTGCTCACATATTCACACATGATATTGTGCAAGAACAGCTTGCACAGCAAGCTCTGGTCGTCAAAGTCATAGGAGCAAAAAGTTTCCAAAAATTTACGGGTTGAAGAACCCAAATAGGACCTATTCTCATAAACTGCCTTTAATTGAAATAGGTAGTAACGTTCCCATAGGAACACGGGGTATGACGGGGACAGCCGCCTGCATGCCAGCAGGTTTAGAGTAAGGTCATGGAGTTTGGTCTTATCAAACGTCAAGTCTGAGACCTGTCGATGTAGGTCATACAAATGTTCATCCTTCTTCTTTATAACTTCCTTGTGACTCCATGCCTCCTCTTCTCTTACCCATTCTTCTTTTAGCCATTTTTCTCTCAGGGAATCCATCATTCTTTTATGCATTTCAAGTGAAATCACTCCCTCCTATAGAGAGAGTGTTAGCTTCTTCCAATTTTGCAGCTCTGGAAACAACAACAATCTCTCAGAATTCCATCCTTCATCAAGACCCAACGTTTTTCCGCATGCACTATCAATTGAGGGTGTAGCAGCCTACTGAGGGAAAAACTATTCCACCTCGACTGCTAGTTTTTGTGTAACAACAGCTTCGTTAATGGATTTTGTCACAGTTTCTTTATCTTCCTGGTCAGCTTCCATTTTCACTGTTGGTTCTTGTGTAGCAACAGTGTTATCCACAGACTTTTGTACATCATTTTTCTCCGGATCGACTTTGGTCTTCACTGTTGGTTCTTGTGTAGCAGTAGTGTTGACCATAGGCTCATGGATATTATCTGTCTCTTCCTTCTCTTGGTTGACTTCCTCCTCCACTGCTGGTTCTGATGAAACAATAGTGTCATCCAAGGGCTCCTATGTATCCATTACCCAATCACTTCCTGTGGATTGTGTTGTCTCGGTTGTTGGTTCTTGTGTAACAGCAACGTCCTCGACAGGTTCTTGTGTAACAGCTTCCCAGATTTCAGTTTGAGTCTCCCTCGAGGTGGTGTCTGCTTGATCTGGATTTAAACAAGAATGCAACAAATTACATATATAAGCATACATATATAGATGCAACAGACATAATACTTCATTTGATTACTGTAAAATACTGAAATATGCTTACAAACAAGAAATGGAAATAAACTAGCTAAGGCGATGGTAGCCTATCTCTGAGAAGAGATGTGGCAACTACATGCCTCTGAACTATGTTACAATGAGGCTCAAAGGCCTATTTATTGTTTAGAAACAATGGAGAACCCTAAACATCCAAAAACCTAACCCTAGAAGATGAAATGCCAAACTGTGGGCCCCGTTTGGGTAAATTGGTACATCAACTTCCCGAGATCATAACTTTGGCATATGATCTCTGTTTGATGCGCACAATATCTTGTTAGAAAGATCTATCCAAGAACTACAACTTTGGGAAGAGAAACATTAGTCCATGGAACCATTTTGCTCCCAGTTTTCCCAAAAAACGTCGTTTAGGGCCTCAAAACGGCTCCAGAAGTTCAGGACCCAAAAAACTACTAAAAATAGTAAACTGTGCTACAATTAAGGAAATTGAAAATCTGAAAGAAACGATGGTGGGGGTCCAAATGGACTTGGCGAGTGGCCACAAATATCCACCTGGATCATTCCTCCCCCCTTAGGAAGCAATGGTCCCCATTGCGTTGAGTTCCTCCATGAGATGAGGAAACTTCTGCTGAACTTGGTCCCTAGTGAGCCACTTGCCCTAGTGAAGGAGTTGGCCTGCTTTGACAATTTGATACAGTTGGATATTCTGCTAGAGAATGTGCTTGATCTGTGTGTCCATGATCCGATCAGTTGCAGCTTGTTCCATGCAATATGGATTTAACTTTGTGGGTGTGAGCTGTTATGCAATGTCGGATGTGTCTAGTAATGGTGGAAAGTATGGTCGAAGGCGGTCCACATTGAACACTAGGTGCAGGCCAAGGAATGGGGGAATGCTGAGCTCAAATGCATTGTCTCCCAAAACCTTGGTAATGGTGTAAGGACCATATCGGAGTGTTCTGAGTTTCCGATAGGCTCCGGTAAGGCATTCCTTTTGCAAATGCAACCAGACTTTGTCGCCCACCTGGAACTTGTGTGGCACCCGATGTTGATCATGTTGTTGCTTGTACTTGGCATTTGATTTCTCTAGAATTTCATGGACCTGCTGGAAAATATGTTGGATGTGCTCAATGAAGCTTTTTTCCTTGTCTATTTCAGACTATACATGAGACGAATCTGCATGAGTAGCTGCAACTGGCATGGCCACATTAATGGGACATAGTGGCTGGAATCCCAAGCCCACCTGAAAATGGTTGTGGCCAGGCGAGCTGTGGAGAGGCCGGTTTTAGCTACGTTGAACATAGGGGAGGCTCTCGTCCCATGTGCGTCTTTGAGTTGTACATGCACAGAATGTGTATGATCATCATGTTCACAACCTTTGTCTAGCCATCAGTTTGAGGATGGAAGGCTGTGGACTTAGTGAGTTTGGTGTCCAGCATCGACCAGAGACTAGACCAAAATGTACTGAGGAACCTGCTATCCCGATCTGAGATGATAGACTGTGGGATTCCAAAGTGTACCCACACTCGTTCAAAGAAGAGTTTAGCAGTGGCTTCTGCTGTGATATTCTTCTTGCAGGCCGCCATAATGGCCATCTTCAAGAACCTGTTGACAACCACAAAAACACAGTCGTTTCCATGCTTAGTAGAAGGAAGGTCTGACATGTAATCCATGGAGATGGATTACCAAGGTCGACTAGGGGTAGGCAGTGGGTTATATAGGCCTTGCTTCTTGATGGTCGGTTTGGCAATGGCACATGCAGTGCATGGTCTGATGTACTTCCCAACATACTGTCGAAGATTCGGCCAATAGAAATACTTCAGCAGCATTGCCACCATTTTCTCGACCCCGAAATGCCTAGTAGCCCAACTGTAGTGTGCTTCCCAAATCATCTTGTTGCGCTAGCTTGAAGGAACACAAAGGTGACCTAGGAGGCATAACAGGGCATCCTGGAGGTGAAAATCTAGAACATGCTGACCCTCCAAGAGTGTCTAGTATGTGTGGCCGAATTCTAGGTCACTTTTGTAGAGAAGTGGCCAACCGGAAGTCTCGTGCCCACAAGAGTAGAGAATGGTGGTTAACGCCATGATCGGTGGTCGACTAAGGTGATCTGCAACATTATTGGTGCTTCTCTTCTTGTATTTGATATTCAAATGGAAATGTTGCAGGTATGTGGACCACTTCTGATGGCGATAATTCTGCAATTTCTCTTGGGTCTGTATGAACTGCAGGGGTCGGTGGTCTGTGTGGATGACCGTTTCCTTCCCCAAAATGTAATGCTTCCATTGTCGGCAGGCCTACACAATGGAATACATCTCTTTGTCATAAGTGGCATACTTTCAGACTATGTTTGAAAGTGTCTCACTGTGATATGCCACTGGATGCCTGTGTTGAGTAAGGATTTCCCCAATAGCATAGTCAGAGGCATCTGTCTCAACCTCAAATGGTTGTTACAAGTCTAATAATGCAAGAACTGGTGTTGAGCAGAGGCAATCTTTCAACTTTGTGAATGCCTTCTGTTGAGATTCAAACCAAAATAATTTTGCTTTCGCTCCTCCCTTGGTGACTTGACTCAAGGGCCAAGTGATATGAGAAAATGCCAACATGAACCTGTGGTAGAAGTTTGCAAGACCTAGAAAGCTGTAGAGCTCTGTTAGAGTGGTTGGAGATGGCCAATCCCGAATGACTTGGATTTTGGCTGGATCCACATGCACTCCCCGTTCATCAATAATGTATCCCAGATACTGAACCTGTGCCATGCCAAAAGTGCATTTCTCCAAATTGGCACATAACTTGTGTTGTCGTAGTGTTTGGAGAACCTGTTGGATGTGGTGGAGGTGCTCTTCCCAACTCTAGCTAAAGATCAGGATGTCATCCAAGTATACCACTACAAATGAGTTGGTGAATGGTTGCAATATGTCATCCATTAGCCTCATGAAGGTTGTAGGAGAATTCGTCAATCCAAAAGGCATAACCAACCATTCGAAAAGGCCGTCCTTGGCTCTGAAGGTAGTCTTCCACACATCGGAGGGTTCAATTGGTACCTGGTGATATCCTGACTTCAAATCGATCTTGTTGAAATATTTTTCCCCCTTCAGTTGATCCACGAGATCATCAATCCTTGGGATCGGGTACCTATTACGGACAGTGATCTTGTTCAGCGTCCGATAGTCAATACAGAGTCTCCATGTCCCATCCTTCTTCTATACCAACATGATCAAACTCCCACAAGGCGATGAACTTGGATGGATGTGACCTTTCTGCAACAGCTCCTGAATCTGCCTCTTGATTCCATCATTCTCCAACATAGAGCACCGATAGATTTGTCCATTAGGCAACGATGCACTTGGGGTCAGATTGATGGAGTGCTTGACCTGACAGTGCAGAGGAACCCCTGCGGGGGAGGTGAAGATGTCCTCATACTCCTCCACAACCTTGTCCATCTGTAGTTGTCGTGCGAAGGGGCCCTATCTGGAGGTCGTGGCCACCGTCTTCTTCTTTCCTTGAGGGCATATCATCAGGAAAACAAATTTCCCGGTTTTGGAAATGAGCTTACTGCATTGTTTTGCAGTAACCAAAGAGATGGAAGTGGGCAGTGCTACCTCCGATATCCTATACAACTTATTTCCCAAAGTAGAAATAACAGCATGGGACTTTGATTCATACACAGCATGTCGCTTCCACAAGTATGGTTGTCCTAATAATACATCACAAACATCAAGGGGAGCAATGTCACACAATACCTCATCTGTGAAGGGCTTGATGTTGTATGGAAGGTGACACTGTTGGCTTACGCGAAGATCTCGTCCTTGGTGAAGCCACTCAATGGTGTACGGTTGTGGATGTGTTGCGGTCGGTAAGCCCAACCACTTCACAACCTCTGCCAAAATGAGGTTCTTTTGGATCCCGCTATCGATAATGAACTGTAGCGGGGAGCCCTTTACCCACATCTGGGAGTGGAAGAGACGCTCCTCCTCCTCTAGATCTTTGGGTTCCTCCTTTTGGATCTTCGTGGTGGCAACAATGGCATTGGGCTCCGCATCGATAATTTGCTTCCCTTTGTCATTCCCCTTGTCAAGTTCTGACTCAGAGTCAGAACATGCATCTAATTTTGAAACCCTTAGCATGACCACTAGTGACTGCTTGGACCGACACTCACTTGTGTTGTGATTGGAGCTCTTATGGAACTCACACCACTTTTCCATGTCCTTTTTCGGCTTCACAGCACTGTTCTTTTCTTGCATCTTTGGCCGGTTCTCTTGGGCCGCCCCACCTTGGATTTGTCCTTTGTTTTGCAGTTTGGGCACACCTTTCCCTACTTCGAATTTGTAGATCCAAAGTCTCGCTTCTTCTGTTTAAAATTTTGCTCGATCTTGATGGCATATTGGTATGTCGTGCCGAGCGAGGAGATGTTCAGGAATTCCACTTCTTTCTAGATGTACTTGTGCAGGCAACCACAGTATTTGAGTACCAAATGCTGCTCTGAATCCTTGATACCCAACTTTGTGTGAAGGGTATGAAAAATATTGGTAAACTCCAGCACATCTTGGTCCCTTCCTTGCCGCAGCGTGGTCCATTTTATGTATTGATCCTCATAGCTTCCGACAGGGTAGTACTGCTCCTTGATGGCAGTCCAAAATGAATCCCAAGTGGGTGTGGGTGAAAATAGTGAGGTTGTACTTTCATCCTTCTGCTCGCAGTAGGTTTCCCACCAGTCCTTGACGTGGGAGGTGGCTTTGAGAAGAGCGAAAGTAATCTTTTCCCATCTGGAAAAATTATGAACAAAAAAATACCCTTCTAGCGTATTTAACCATTTATCTATGGCACCTGCATCTATCCATCCCTCAAATATGGGAATGTCAAAGTTAACTTGTACCTTAAAGGTTGTGGCGCTTACAAAGTAGCTGCTGGAAGTAGATGTGTCGCCCCTAGGTAGCCGCTGAAGGATCTGGGCAAATTTGTCCATCATCACGTTCCTTTGTCACTCAAGGGCCTCTTCGAGCAAGATTTTGATAGGATCTCCTACCCCCTTGTCTTTCTTTTCATCCACCATGGGAGGCCGTCGGTCTTTGTGAGGCTGGTCTTGCAAAGGTTCGACCAGTTCAAGCCCTAACTCCTTATATCCTGACCTCGTTGGGGACATGCAAGGAAAGACACAGAAAGAGCAGACCTCTTTGATACCATTAATCTAGATTTAAACAGGAACGCAACAAATTACAGATATAACCATACTTATAGAGATGCAATAAACATAATACTTCATTTCATTACTGCAAAATATTTAAATATGCTTCCAAACAAAAATGGATATAAACTAGCTAGGGCGATGGTAGCTTATCTCTGAGAAGAGATGTGGTGGCTACATGCCTCTGAACTGCGTTACAATGAGGCTCAAAGGCCTATTTATTGTTTAGAAACAATGGAGAACCCTAAAATCCCAAAAACCTAACTCTAGAATATGAAACACCAAACTATGGACCCCGTTTGGGTAAATTGGTACATCAACTTCCCAGGGTTGTAACTTTGGCATACGATCTCCATTTGACGTGCACAGTATCTCGTTAGAAAGATCTATCTAATAACTACAACTTTGAGAAGAGAAACATGGTCCATGGACCCATGTTGCTCCCAGTTTTCCCAAAAAACATTGTTTAGGGCCTCAAAACGATTTCGGAAGTTCAGGACCCGAAAAAATGCTAAAAATAGTAAATTGTGCTACAATTAAGGAAACTAAAAAGCTTACAGAAACAATGGTGGGGGTCCAAGTGGACTTGGTGAGTGGCTACCAATATCCACCTAGATCAGTGCTGCACAGACTTTGAATCCTGCTGCCACCAGCTTCTCAGCACAAGCTACACATAGAGTGCCCGAGATTTCTCCGATTTTGGCCCTATCCACGGCCTCTGCCAAAGTCTCTAGCCCTAGAGCTGTTGGCTCTGCCTTTCCTTCTGTTGGCTGTTCCATCAATTCTCTAATTTCTTTCTAAAGAATTTCAATTTTTGACAGCAAGGATTGGGTTTCGCTCTTACCAGGTGAAGAAGGTTCTTCTGGCTCAACTTGCTCCTCGTCCTTCTGCTCTGTTGCTTCTTTGTTCTTTCTTGACATGGATGGGGACTTTGGGTGTCTGCTAACCCTTATCCTCTACTTCGGCCTCCTGTTGCCAATTGGTTTATCAACCGGCCTCTTGCTAACCCTTACTGTCGAGGGCTAGGGTTGCTCCTTTGTCACCTCTGGAGCTTCCTCAAATGTCTCGGTTTGCCTTCTGCGGGTGGTCCTGGTCCTCTTTCGCATGAATTCTTCCCAATTCTTTCCCTGTCGGCTCAAAACATCCAGCACAATGAGTTTGATAAGGCCATGGTTGGTAACATACATTTCTGGATGTGCAGTTATTTTCACAGCCGCGTCCATGTGCCTAATGTTGCCTAGAAAGAAACAAGGAAGGTTGATTAGCTGCCAATGTCAGAGGTGGTTCAACAATGGAAAATGATAATTAAACACAATTGTTTCCCTTCCTTTGCAAGTAATGTACTTGATGAGATAGAGGGAAACATTCACCCATGGCTGGGGGAGTGATAGTTTATCGATTCGCCTGCCTTTCTTTACTAGCGACTCTTCTTCTTAGACGAAATCCCCTTTCAGTGAGGGGTCATTGACCTTCCTATTAAACCATCTCTTCCCTTGCATTGGCAATCCTGTTACTCTAGCAATCACCTCTTCTGTGACATCCAGCTTCAACACTCTGACCTCTGTCTAGTTTCTCTCTAGATTCTTTGCAAATTCCATGGCAACACCGCCATCTGATCCTTCCAACCTCCAGAATAATTCTAACTAGCCTACATCCTTGAAAATCTAGCATGCTTCTGGGCAATCTTCCAAGGCTTCTGTGGACCCTAGCTCATGTTGTATTGCTGCTCCTCCCATTTCTTATGTAATTCAGTGTTGTTCCACCTACTTATCCTTCCCTTTAAGTGCTCTGGGGTAGTTGACACACAATCTAGTTGTTTCAGCCTGCACTGCTATTTTCTCTTCTCCGAGCACTCTGAATGGGGGTTCAGCGCTTCCAGCAAGGGTAAATGGTAGGGTGGAAGGGTGGTGCAGGTGAAGATTTCAAATTGGGATTTGGCACACATGGTTCGTACTGCACAGTGAATTTTTCCTTAATGGTGAGTCATGGGGAGGTCTCGTCAATGGTACACTTACCCTTTTGGTATGATCAGCATTAAGTAACAATAACTACCAAGTCATCGTGCCTTAATTGCTGGATTTTTCTAATGATCACAAGTCATGCGACGGTCATGTCACCATATGATTCGTTCCCCCCCCCCCAAGCTTAATTATGACAACCGTCCTCGGCTGTTAATAGTCATGTTAAGTTTCCATAATTACAAAATAAAACAAATTCAATATTACCTTTTTGATGACATACCTGGGTGACATGGGGCAAAGTAATGGGTGGTGCGACACACGAACCAGGCTCAGGCAATGAGACGCGTGAACTTAATTCTAATGACGAGGATCATGGTGACATTCTACTACTTATTACAATAAAATATCTCATTTATTCCTGAAAGGTCATCGATTATTACAGGTGTAACAGCCAAGACGACTGATATATATTATTTTAATTTCTACAAAAAGATAAAGAAGAAAAGATCATGTAACAACATTTATTGTAAGATATGCTTTGAAATAATAAATGATGTTACAAAGTGTGTAACAGTCGCCACCAAGTGGTTTTCAACTGCTACAAAAGTGTCTGTCTGCGCCTAGGAAAGGTTTTCACAGCCAGATTATTATTATTATTATTTTATTTATTTTTTTAGTTTGAAGGTGTAACAGCCGCCAACCGAAGTTGATTTTCAGTTGTTACACTTATTGGAAAAAATAAAATTTTTGCAACACAAGGGGCTTTCCCCTATTCTCGTAATCTGTAGATCTGAATTTGTGACAATGTTGACAAATGAATCCCTTGAGGTAGGTTTGTGATATAACCGAAGACGGTGCCCATTTGCAAGTAATGGTGTCCTCGCACTGTCAATGGTCACCAAATTTACAGTCCCATTGTCAAAGGCCGCATCTACCTCATAAGGACCTAGCCATCTAGTGCAGAGCTTACCCTTGAAGTCTTTAAACCTTGAGTCATATAAGAAAGCCCAATCTCCTTTCTGGAACTTCTTCTTCTTTATAAATCTGTCATGCCACTTAGCTCTTTGCTGTTGGATAATCTCTGTTTGCTGGATAGCAGCCAACCGTTTCTCCTCCAATTCATTGAGCTGGTTCAATCTATGCCTTTTTGTTGTAGCCAAATCCAAATTGACCTGCAATTCTGTCCTTAGTGTCTTGATTTCAAATTCAATGGGGAATAAAGGGTTCTTACCATACACAAGTTCATATGGTGAGAATCCAGTGGTATTCCTCCATGTAGTCCTGTATGCCCATAACACTTCTAGAAGTTTTTCAGCCCAATTTCTTCGATGACTGGCCACAGTCTTAGTAAGGATCCCCTCAATGACTTTGTTAGTGCTTTCTACTTGGCCATTTTCTTGTGGATGATAAGGTGTTGTGATTCTGTGATGGATTTTATATTTCTCGACCAACTCCTGGATCTTATGAGATGTGAACTGGGGCCCTCTGTCTGTGACTATCTCCCTGGGTATGCCAAACTGAACAAAGATGTCTTCAAACAAAAAGTTTGAGATAGCTTGCTCTGTGGCTCTAGTTAGTGCCTTCACCTCAACCCATTTTGTGACATAGTCAGTGCAGACCAAGATGTAGGATCTCTGTCTAGATGAAGGATTAATTTGTCCTACAAAATCTAGAGCCCACTTCTCAAAAGGTTCTAGGATGATTTGGGGCTGTAACAACATCTCATCTGATTGCAGTGGTTGGCCCATCCTTTGACAACTATCACATCCCTTCACAAACTTCTTGGCATCCTGAAATATTGTCGACCAGTAATACCCTGTTGAAAGGACTTTATATCTTGTCTGTTTGTCTGCGAAGTGTCCTCCACAAGGTTCCTCATGAAAGGCTTTAAGGATATAAAAGACCTCATCTTCTCTAACACAACGTCTGATCTGGAAATCTGGTCCAGTGTGGTAGAGGTTCCCCTCTATCCAAGTATATGTAGCACTTTGTTGTATGATTTTTCTTTTCTCCTTGGAGGACAAATATTGTGGAAACTTCCCTGCAGCAAGATAATTGGCTATATTTGCATACCAAGGTGAGTAAGTAGAAATAGCAAAAAGATATTCTTTAGGGAAATAATCTTTAGTGGGAATCCAACTGTCATCAATAGTTAGCCTAGAAAGAAAGTCAACTACTATGTTGTCTTTTTCAGGCTTATCTACAATAGTGATATCAAATTATTGTAACAGCAATAACCAGCGTGTAATCCTACCATTTGTAATTGGCTTATTCATTAAAAAATGAATGGAAAAATGGTCAGTATGTACAAATACTTAATACCCGATGATGTAATCTCAGAATTTATTGATGGCATGCACGACTACTAAGAACTCCTTCTCGGTCACTGTGTAGTTGAGCTCAGCCGAGGTTAGATTTTTGCTTATGTAGTAACTAGCATAAGGTTTCTTAACCTCCAATTGGCCCAAAACAACACCTATAGCAATATCAGATGCATCCGTAGCTATGTGAAACGGCATTTCCCAATTAGGTCCTCGCAAGACCGGAGCTATTGATACAAAACATTTCAGTGTTAAGAAGGCCTGCTCACACCTCCCTCTTTTTGCATTTTAGGGGTTGGAATTTTTAGAATTACCTCTATTTTTGAAGGGTCTACCTTGATTTCGTCAGTATAAATGTAGTGTCTAAGCACGATCCCTTTAGTCATCATCATGTGACATTTCTCAGTGCTCAAGGCAACATTAGTTTGTACACGTCGTTCTAATAATTTTTCCAAATTGACTAATGTTGTTTCAAAAGCATCTCCATAAGGTGTGAAATCATCCATGAAGATTTCTAGGCAGTCATTCAATAAGTCAGAGAAAATTCCCAGTATTTCCCTTTGAAAGGTTGCTGCCGCATTACAGAGCCCAAAAGGAAGTACTATGTATGCGTAGGTTCCCCAAGGACAAGTAAAGGTCGTTTTATCCTGGTCTTCTGGGGCAATTTGTATCTGATTGTAGCCACTAAATCTGTCCAAAAATGAAAATAATTTTTTTCAGAGAGAGTATCGAGGACCTGATCTATAAATGGTAAGGGAAAATGGTCCTTCTGAGTGGCCTTATTGAGTTCTCTGTAATCAACACAGACTCTCCACTTGCCATTCTTTTTAGGAATGATGACAAGCGGTGACACCCACTGACTGTCAGATATTGGATAAATAAAATTAGCACTCAAGAGTTTTTGTAGTTCTTCTTTCACCACCTCCTTTAGTGTAGGGTTCATGTGGCGCTATGGTTGTTTGACTAGTTTACAACCATCCTTCAAATAAATACGGTGAGTGCATAGGTTAGGGTGGATCCCTTTCATATCCGTATAATCCCATGCAAAAGCATTTTTATACTTCTGTAACAGTTGTAACAGCCATTGGTTTTGTTCAACAGTCAGGTTGGGATTATCATTCAAAAACTTTCCAGATTCAATCTCAATTGGACTGCTAGAAATATTTGGAGTGGTCCTCATTTGTTCAAAATCTATATCTTCCACCTCTTCTTCCTCATTTTCATTTTTAACAGAAGCAACAGAAAGTGAATTACTAATAAAACCGTTAATGACATCATCTTCTGTCTCATTTTTAAAATACTGGGCTTTCCCCAGAGTGAGGAGTGGCAAGGAAAGATCTGACTCGGGCTCAAACTCATCCCACCAAGGGTTGTACACATCCATATTTGGTTTTGGGGGATACAAATTAAGGTTCTGTGTTTCCTGGCCATCTGAGGTCACCATGGATCCCATCCTGCAGCCTATAAATGTGTCTGCAGTGGATAGCCAAGGTCTCCCTAAGATCAAAGGATGCCCCCCCAAATTGGATTTGGGCTGTAAAATAAGAAAAGCAGCCGGATATCTCCAGGAATCTATCTTAATCACTATATCCTCCAGCATCCCCTCGGGTTTAACACGGGACATGTCTGCTAATTCAAGTACAGTAGGAGTATGTCTAAGTCCCTATAGCCTGAGAGCGATAAAGAAATCCTTCATCATTACATTAAAGTCAACCCCAAGATCGATGAATGTGTTGGCTATGGGCTGATCATTAATGTAGACAGTGACAGTAGGATTTCCTGGATCATTGTACTTAGTAAGGAGAGGCTGAGCAGATATTAATTCGGATAACTTTCCCATCACATGTATGGTGGCAAGGTCTTTAGGCTTCCTTCCAGGTTTCTTGATGCACAAATCTCTCACTGTCTTGGCATAGATGGGTACTTCTTTAAGGGCTTGCAGCAAAGGAATTCGTACATACAAATTTTGCAACTCCCTAAGAAAATCAGATTCAGGCTACAAAGTCATCCTAGGTTCAGCCAAACTCTAAGGATACGGGGCGTCCTACGTTACAACAATCGAGTTTATTGTTACAGGTGTATCAGCCTTCCCTGAATTGGTTGTTATAGCCGTAACAGTTCTTCACGGGTCGGCTGTTACAGATGTGACAACTTCCTCTATATCAGTTTTTGTAGGCGTAGTAGCCACCTCAGAGCCTCCGACATCTCCTCTAGATGGTTCACAATCCTCCTTTGTAATGATAGGGGAGTGACTATGGTTAATTACCATGCCCGATCGAAATTGTATTTCATTAAGCCCCATGGGGGTAATAAGGTAGGTATTGAAGGTCATCAAAGCCTCTATGCCCTGAGTTGCTTTGTGGTTTGGGTTTGGGTTAGGTTGCACAGGTAATTGGCATCGCACAGGTGGTGGAGGGGCAGGAGCTTGGAAAGGAGGTAACTGCAACTATTGTTGCATGGGTGGTCGAGGCAGAGTTGAATTCTGGGCATTTCCTCTCCAATTATGGTTCCAAGGGTATGGTTGGGGTTGAGGATATTGAACAGGAGGAGATGGAGATCATTGGTTCCAGAGTAAAGGAAATTATGCTAAAGTAGGGGCAAAATATTCCCATGGATATTTTTGGTTATTATATGCATTGTTCCACGTATTGAAAGAGGAAAAGTCTTGAGACATACCTGGAGGTCGCGGTTTCCATGGCCTCCTCAATGCGATGAAGTAAGAGGACTGCACCTCTTCTCTTGACTCTCTGAGTACTGCCTTTAGTCTAGGAAGCTCCGAACATTATTATGTCAAATGCTCCAGCTTGCAAATATTACATAGGTTGATGTTGTTTAATTCGCATTCCCTGAAATGATGTTTCTTTCGGCAAGTCATATAGAACATGACCAGGGGTGTGTCAGCTTCTCCTTGTGTCTTCTTGATCTGTGCTATTTTTTTTTGGGCCAAGAGAGTACTGAGGATATCGGTCTTGAAATTTTCAAACAAATTCTCGATCTCTCCTCTAGTTACTCCTCTGCATGTAGATTTGCATATGCGAACATAGGCAACCCGAATTGTACTCCTTCCTTTGGACAATCCTCGAGAGCATCTTAGGCAGAGATTTACGATTTCAGCGAATGGTTCTTGTGATATATCCCCTTTTCCCAATAGATTCAAGGTGTCAAGGTAGTCATCCCTCATTCCTCTGATGAATATAGTCTTCAAAATTTCTTGGTCTAAATCGCTGTGTTTAGACCTCTGTAGATTATAGTGGAACCATTCCACATAATCTTCCAGGCTTTCATCCTCCTTCTATGTCATTCTAAATATCTCTTCCCTTAAGTCCCTAGTCCTGCAATAGTCCTGGTACTTTGACAAGAACATCTCCTTCATATCATTCCACGTTGAAATAGAAGCAGAGCCCAATCCCATGAACCATCTCAAGGCTGCCCCTTTTAAGGTAGCAGGAAATAGCTTTAATTTCTGAGCATCTGCTGTATAATCATAACTTCTACATAAGACATCAAACTCAAATAGAAATGTATTTGGATCTTCCACAGTCATCCCCTGAAAGGATGGTAAGGATGATAGAGGAATATTTTTCATAGGAGCTTCACCTTCGATATTCCTGATTGGGAACTCAAAGGTGGTGATAGTGGCGTCTGTTTTAGCATTGTTATCATTGTTGTCCCCCATGACTAATTATTCTAACCCTTGTTGTAGCATATGTCCTTTGTGTTGTGTTTTTGATGGCCCTATAGATGTGGTTAGTGCCTCAGATACCCCTAGGGATGGTTGTTTCACCACACTACCTGTATCTAGATATTGATAAACCAATAGGTGCTTTTCTGTCTTAGGTGTCTGATGTTCCCCCTCAGTTTCCCCTTGCCCCTTGGCCCTCAAATTTTGGCTATTATCTTTCCCTTCTTGCTCATGAATCGAATCCTTGGTCTTGGGGGTATGAGTGCTAGCTTTAGAATGATACGGTCTCAAGATGGAGGAATTAGAGGTTTCTGCTTTCGCTATAGGAGTAACAGCTTTCTGCGGCCCTATTTTCCTTGCATTCCTTTGAGAGCTGGACTGTTCCTTTTCCGCCTTAGAGATTAGTTCCTGGATAAATGTATTCCTTCCTAAATCTTCACCCTTCCTTTTCTTTTTACGACCCGTTGTTCCTATGACTTATTAGAGTGGGGGTGATTTCAGTGTCTCTGTAATTCCTACAAGTGATCACATGGACCCTATGTGTATTAAATCACACTCTAAGTGTCTCAGCTTTTGAAAATGGTGAGCTCACCCAGGTATGTTAGAGTGATGTGCAGGTTCTTACCTCTCGTCTTACCGCTCAGCGACTGAAGAGCTGAAGACACACTAGCAAAACATCAAAATGTCCTAAGTGTCCTAGTAATCACAATGGTGAGCTCGCCCAGGTATGTTAGAGCGATGCGCAGGTTCTTAACTCTCGTCTTACCGCCCAATGACTGAAGAGCTGAAGACACACTAACAAAACATCAAAATGTCCTAAGTGTCCTAGTAATCACAATGGTGAGCCCGCCTAGGTATGTTAGAGTGATGTGCAGGTTCTTACCTCTCATCTTACTGCCCAGCAACTGTGGACTAGGAACACTCTATATCAAACAAACAACTTGGTTGACCATATCGTCAACTGCCATCCTTGGCAACGGCGCCAAAATGTAGTGTTGTTTTAATCAATCTTAATTGATTGAGACTGCAACATTCATTGTCAACCCAGGGTAGGTCTTGTTGTTTCAATGGAGTTCACACTGTCTATGCCGATACACTCCAACCAAGCATAAGAAAATGCAAAAAACTATAAAAGATGTCGCTAATCTAAATTTCTGAATCAAATCATGCGTGTAGACATAAAAACACTCTACAGAGTTAAATCACAACTCGCAGTTATCAAAGTAAAGGCGCACCACACAGGATTTAATATCTACTCCAGCTGGTTACTACCATTATGTTGATTAACTCAGTGTAACAACATAATATAAATAGAAATAGCAGCGAATGTAATCCACGATTTGTACATCACAGCGAGAAACCATAAATCAATTAACTAAACTAGAATATACACTACCTATATCACTGCAATCCCTGCCAAAGAGGAGGGCCCTTCCTCCTCAGCAGGGCACAGGAAAAACACAAAAGTGATTAACGAATCAGTTGAAGAACAGTAACAACATTACCATGCTGATTGATATTAAAAATAAATTCAGAATTACAGAAGCAGAGTAACTGTCATTATTTCATTTCTTTAGGCTTGTTGTCATAAATGGATTTTATTTAGCATTGTAGATGATAATATATTCAAACTATTCCAACAAATACTTCCAATAAAGTTTTTAATAACCATTAATTTTTTAAATTTTATTGTAATTATAAACACACACAGAGACAATTTTTATTAAACTCTTTTAAATGTAACCTTTATAGTCTCTACCTAAAAGTTGCAAGGATTATTAATAAATAATTTTCCCTTTAGTATCAATTTGGTATATGAATTAAATTTAATTTAAAGTTTTAATCTCAAATTAATCCAAGTTGTATAAGTAATGAAATCAAAAGAAATAATGGAAATGGAACACATATATAGAGAAATCTAGAAGATAGTGCAATAATATAGTGAAAACCCAACTTCTATTGATAAATAAAATAATAGAGTTTTGTAAAACACAAACTAGCTAGAAAGGTTGTAGCTACCTCTGAAGGGAGAGAGAAGGGGGCTACACACATTCACAAAATACAATGCAATAGGTTGAAATAAAGACCTTTTAACATAAATAAAGAACCATAGGGGTCCAAAAACCTAACCCTAGAAAATGAAGCACCAAAGGTTTATGGACCTATAGGTGGTTAGTTGATACATCAACTTCCCTGTTGAGTCTCAAAATTATCATCCATATTTCCATCATTTCATAAGTATTTAGCCCTCATTTCATAACTATCTAGCCTAAAACCCTACATTAAGTGACCATCTTCATGATTATATGGGTTAGGATGATCCTTGTTTTCCAAAGTTATTTATTTTATGTATTTAAAGTGAATTATGATTAAAAATTAGGAAATTAACATGGTTTCATATATCTCTATATGTGCTACGAGTTTTGTAACATGTGTAGGCTTATTTGGAGGTTCTAGAAGGGTCTTACTTGGCCTCCCAAGATCAAATTCGAATTTCAACTCAAGAGGTGGACCATATTCCAAGAAGAAGGATCTTGAAGATATCAATGTGTCATAGGATTTGTATCTAGCATTTAGGGATAAGTTGAGACAAGTATGGATCTAGTAGATATTTAAGAGATCTACATTTATTGAGTAGATATCCCTAATTCATGTATAAATAGGAGGAGCATCCTTCAAAGGAAGCTAATAGTTGTCATTTTATTCATTAGCATTAGATTTATGATTGTTCATTTAGCATGAATAATATCATTTTCTCCAAATCATGAGTTATGAGTGTCGTTTGATTCTTAAGATGTGATAGTTGTTCTTGTGTGCTCATTGAGGAATGGAAGGATCCCCATCAACCACAATCTACATACAACTGTAACATAGTTTGATTTATGTTATTTCATTTCATGCAAGTGTGCTTTACTTTCTATAAGTATGATTTGCTTTCTACAAGTTTGATTTACTTTCTTACATTTGATTTGATTTTCATTAAACTGCTTGCTTACTAGCTATCTTAGTTTGCTTGTTTGACAACTAAATCATTAGTTGTTATTTATTTCTTTCTGTATTAATTTACTGCTTTCTAGATTATCATAGTTTGCTTCTTATAGTTGTTCATATATTAGTTTGCTTTTGAATAGTTTAGAAAGGCCATGGCGTTAATTCATTCATTCCAGCTTTAGAATTTAATTTAGTTTTCTTGCATGAGATTTATTTTGCAGTTTTCTTTAGTTATATTTGTAATATGTATTTCCTTTCTCTCTTTCCATCCTAAACAAACTTTCTACAACAGTTTCATCTAAGGTCCCATATATTTTGGTTTTCTTCTAAGTTTACGAAACCCTCGGGTTGACATATTAAAATGACAAGGGATTTAGCATACCATTAAATCGCCCTACATTTTTGGCGTCGTTGTCAGGGAAGCATACTTAGATGTAACTAGTTAGGAAGATTGTTTAGAAAGCATTTTCATTAGGGTTATTTTCATTTAGATAGAAATTATAAAATATAAAACATTCATAAAACAAAACCCCCATTCACTAAAAAAAAACAAACATAAAAAAAACTATCCATATCATGAATTCCTAGTTTTGCAGGTAGAAGAAATGGATGGAGATGGTAAAGATGAGGACGATCCTTTTGGATTTCCCATTCAAGAAACTAATATCAATGTTCATATGAAGAACATATCTCCATATTTACTTCCTATCTTCAAAGGTATGAGATCAGAAGACCCAGAAACTTTTCTATTTGAATTTGAAATAATTTGTAGATCTTATGGCTACTTCTTACACATTCAAAAGTTGAATTTGTTTCTGGTTACATTGAAGGATAGAGCTCTTAAATGGTTCATGAATTTAGGAACAAATTCTATAAGGACATGGGATGATATGAAAAGAGTATTTTTGGAAAAATACAAAGATTATTGTATAAACGATTACCTTAGAAATCAAGTCTTTAAGATGAACCAAAAAGAGCATGAAAGCTTAGAAGATTTAGTGGAGATATTTACATATCATGTCAAAAGAGCTAAAATGCATAATTTAGGATCAGACACATTAAAAACTCTCCTACTAAATGCTATAAGGGATGAATGGATTGATCTTCTTAACCTGGTGGGAAAAGGAGATGTTTCACAATTGTCATTTCAAGAGATTTGTGAATTGTGTAAGAACATATCAAGAGGAAAAGCAAAGTATGCAAGATCCCCTCAGGATCCTGTTATGGAAAGAGTAGGTAAGTCGACATCAGTATTGGTAAGTCAAATTGAACTTAACAATTTGCTAGACATTTTTGGTAATTTAAAAGAACAAATTGATATGCTAAGAATGGAAAACAAGCAAATAGTTGAGAATGTTGCTTCATTTATGTTTTGCCCTAAATGAAAAAAGAAACATGATTTGCATGAATGTCCACTTGATAACATTAAAATGTATGAAATTTGTGCAAGATCACATACTACTAAAGATTGTCCATCATTACCAGGGTTAAAGGCAGTTTACCAAGGAGCAAATCAAACATTGGAACAATCTTGTTATGGGGCTCCAAAAAGATCATGGCAACCTCATCAACCTGGTATGATGCAAGATCTTACTTTTCAATTTCAAGGTTATGCACAACAATCTAAAAGTAATTGACAAACACCCTTGCCTTGGAAACCTTGGCCATCTCAATCCCAACCTCAAAACCAATCTTGGAAACAAAGTTGGCAAGGGCCTCACAGAAGAAATCCATTATATCCTCAATCTTTTCCTCACTATCATCAATGCCAAGCTCAATGATATTCTTACTATTTCACGCTCAATTGACCTCAATTCAACCATTACCATCCGCACAAGTACCCCAAAGATCCATTCCCACTCCACTACCTGCACAACCATTTGGAATCCCCAACAATAAAACACCTCAATCCACTCATAATGTTGAGGTACTGCAAAATAAAGAACCAATTTCCATTGAAAAACAACAATCAGAAGAGGAAAAATACTCAAGTAACTTCCAAGAATCATGGATGCATGTTAAAGAACATAAGTTGTTGAAACATGAGTGTCATGCAGGTCTATCACCTGATTCTATGAATGAAGATCACATCTCTAAAGACTTGCATGACATGATATCAGAAAACCAAGGAAGACAAGATTACATTGAATCTTGGTTTAAGACAATTATTGGATCTCAGGATTCCATTTTTCAGTATCTTCTGACATTATTCAAATCAAGGCAGTTGGTCTCTCATATACCGGTACATATCAAAGAGTATATTTTAAACATGAATATGAGTTTACTGATGATTTTTTTATGCAAATGGATGCATTGGAAATTCTCTTATACTTAAGAGAATGTTTTATTTCTTTTTCAATAGAATAGGACTAACAAATAAAAACAAGTTTTTGCGATTTTTAGGATAAATTTGCAATTTTGTGGTGCAGTAAGAGCCACCCATTTACTAACCCTTGGCAGGGAAATTGCAATAAAACAAACGGTTGTGAACAAAGGGCACAAGCGAAGATTGAAGAGCGATAATTTCAGGTGTGAGATCGATTCTTTTCATTTTATTTTCTGCATCCAAATTTTAAAAAAGGAATCGATTAAGGAAATCTTGAGTATGCTCTCCTCCTGCGCTTTGTGTGACCTGGAGGATCAGAAAAAAGAATTTTCATGTTAGTATATTTTTTGTTAAAAAAAATAAAATAAAAAAATTGATTCTTCTCTTTCATTATTTGTTTCTTTTAAAATATATATATATATATATTCTAAAAGTGAATGAAACACATGTAAATTAAAAAAAGAAAAGAGATTCGCTTATTTAAACAAATTTGAAATAAAAAATTTAAAACACAAAACCAAAACAACATTAAAAAATAAAGAAATAATAAAAATAAATAAAAACACAAAAACGAAAATGAGAGTAAAGCAAATTTAAACAAATAAAAAAAAAAATCATGGAAGCCAACGAAACGAATTGCTTCAAATGTTATGTGTGATTTTGAAAAAAAATGAAAGATAGCTATGCATTATCTTGATTTTGAAAAAAAAGAACGAATTTCACCCTGCAGTTTCCTAAGTAGAGGCCAAATACACAGAGGTTAAAAATGTCATTTTTAAAACATGGCCAAATGAAAACGAATCTAAAAATCCTAAAACATGGGTTTTTTCATAACGGGGTGAATTATGGTTAATGCGAGAGATTTCCTCAAAATTCGTATCGTTTGAGAGATTTTTAGGGTTCTCTGGAGCCTTATTTGCGAGGTTGCGTGAAAAAAAACGGTTTTCAATTAAATGCAGCCAGCAGCCAAGGCCAAGGCCACAACCATCCAACGGCCTAGCCACAAAGCCATGGCCAACCACCCAACAACGTTGCCAAGCTGCAGAGAAAACAAATCAATCAATAAATTTTTTTAAAAAATTGATAAAAATAAAAATTTTAATAATTAAATAACAAAAAAAACATTAATTAAAAAAATATTCTTACTACAGAAATTTTCAGAAATGATATTTTCTCCATGCTTACAACCTCCTATATATATATATATATATATATATATATATATATATCCTAAACATTTCCCAAGATTTTATACAATAAAAATTGGTTTAAAAAGTCCACTTTCTAGGCAAAAAGGACGAGTTCAAAAGATATGAAAAATAATTTGCCAAATATTTTTGAATCCCATTTTCCTAAAAATCTAGGAAATGATAGATTCAAAAGATATGAAAAATGATTTGGAAAATATTTTGGAATCATATTTTCCTAAAAATCTTGGATTTAGATTGGCCACTTGTCAAGTTGTTGTTTCAATTTTCATTTTTAGAATAATTAAAATTTCCAAAATTCCATTAAAATTCATAAATGTGACTTGTGATCTATTGTTAATTCATTCAAATTGCATAATGGAGGTCATGATTTCAAATCTTGTGGGGATTGGAATTTGTTACTTACCTTAAAATTTTGACCCAACATTAATTAAACAACAATTTTGCCACCACATGGCAGCACAACATTGGCTAATATTGAACATTCATCACCATATCATCAGTCAACATGTCACATCATCCATTTGCCATGTCACCCACTGCCACATCACTATTACACAGTCACCCTCTTTCTACCAGCTCATTTTCCAACACTAAAAATGGATCAAGAAGAAGAACGATGAGGGTGATTCATCTACAGGATTATTGTTTTGAAAAATGCCTTGAAGAGAATCTTGTAGATGAAAGATTGAATCCTCTAGACATGCGTTTTCGTTTCATAAAGTATTTTTATATGATCACGTTTCTTTGAGTCTTCAAGGTATAGAAGCCAACAACATCACAAACTGGAAAATTTTATGTCATGACTCAGCCGAAGAAGATTGACAGGATTTTTAGATGCAAGAAGGGTGCAATCCTGCAGCTGAGAAACCTCATGACAATCTTCACTGTTTCACCCAAATTTCAAATCAGCCTAACTTTCTCATACGACATCGGATTTTGACGATTCAAGCATCGTTGGAAATATCTTGACGAGATATACATAATGAGAAAGCTATCATCAGAGTTTGAAATAGAAAAAGAATGAATAAATTGCTGACAAGACACAACAGGTAACCTGAGGCACTAGTTTCGATACAAGTAAAAATTCATTTGGTTTTCTTTCGTGAATTTGTTTTATTAGTACCGATTCTTAGTTTTTTGTGTAAATGTCATTAATAGAGAGATTGATCACCTCTCTCTTTTGATAATCTTACATTCCATTGCAGAAGAAGTACTAGTTTTTTTTGTAGGTTCCACGAGGAAGAATAGATGACCATAACCGAACAGTGTCTCTCTCAAAGACCACATTTATTTCACAAAAACATGATCAAAGCAACATCAAAGCATGAGCATATGATCTCAGATCAGATCCAACACTTGAGAGCGTTCAGATATCAGTCTTACCATTGCATTCCTACTTATTCAGTCAATAAAATTTTCATTCCATTTTCCTTTTCATGTTTTCAAATCAAACCTTGATCCACTATTCATTTTTCTTTCGCAATCATTTTCTTGCCTTGCTTTCACTAACTTGTAACCCACCAATAAAACCATTTAGCTCCTCTACAAGGCTGATTCATTCCATTTCGTTTTCATTTTTCCAAATAAACCTTGATCAACTGCAAAATTTCTCATCCATAATCCTTCAAAATTATTGTTTCATGCTCGAGTTAGATGATGGAGGATTCCTTAAGGCCTCCCTTCTAACAAGTCTTGGCCTATGAACATCAGCACATTATCTAGGTTCAAGGTTGGAGTCCTTAGTAGTACCTTGAGGCTTGTATGCCTTAATGACAGGCTCTCTCACCAGCAATCATGGGAATACACCAATGTCCCTTGATCGTTGGATCTTGCAAGTGGCTCGACATCAACTCATCTATCCGCCCTTCGCAAGATGTACTTAGGTACCTTGGAACTCATTGACATTAATGGTGAGTTTGTCTCGCATTGGTTAACGACATTCATCAATGGTCGGTAATCTAATGACTTCTCTTCATGCTCGATATCAACACATTTATTCGCATGACTAGAATTATACTATTGGTTTTGTAATGATTGAAGACTACATCATTTCAGAAGTTTGCAGCAGATCAATTTGTCATAACAACAATAAAGATTCAAACCTTGTCATCAACAAAGAGAACACAGAAGCAGATCCAAATTCCTTTGTTTACATACTCCATGATCCGACAACATTAGTAGCACACTCTTCAGCATCCACAACTCATGTACATTGAGGGTAAGTGAAGGTATGTGGTTTTCTAATTTTTAGTCATGCAATTCCTTAAAATGCTAAAATTGTAATTTTGGAAAATTCCTCATTTACACTCCCTTTCTCATATTGTCATAAACTGAAAAACACCTTTAGTTGGGGGGAAGGGACATCAATTCATATTCACATTTCATACACCATCACACATTTTCATTTCATTCCAACTCACATATTCTTTCCAATCAACTATTGTTGCAGTATGATTCCAAAAGATTATATGCTTTGCAAATTATCAATTCATTGATAGTTATTATAGGACTTGAAAAGAAAATTCTCAATGTTTTCATGAACTTTGATGCAACAAAAATAAAAAGCATTGTTACACAAGAACCAATGCTCAAAATTTCGGTTGTCACACAAGAACCAACCATCAAAAATATATGTTGCAATCAAATCTATTACACTTTGCAAAAAGAAAAAAAAATAATCAAGCAAAGTTTGGAAAGAATCTGTACAAGTCAAAGCTCATAAAGAAGCAAATCAGTTCAAAAAAAAAATTCAACTCATGGACAAGTGAATCAATGGAATAGTTGCATGAGGACATGCAACAACTTCAATTGGGGGTATGTTGAGTCTCAAAATTATCATCCATATTTCCATCATTTCATAACTATTTAGCCCTCATTCCATAACTATCTAGCCTAAAACCCTACATCAAGTGACCATATTCATGATTATATGGGTTAGGATCCTTGTTTTCCAAAGTTATTTATTTTATGTATTTAAAGTGAATTTATGATTAAAAAATAGGAAATTAACATGGTTTCATATATCTATATATGTGTTATGAGTTTTTTAACATGTGTAGGCTTATTTGGAGGTTCTAGAAGGGTCTTACTTGGCCTCCCAAGATCAAATTCGAATTTCAACTCAAGAGGTGGACCATACTCCAAGGAGAAGGATCTTGAAGATATTGATGTGTCATAGGGTTTGTATCTAGCATTTAGGGATAAGTTTAGACAAGTATGGATCTAGTAGATATTTAAGGGGTTTACAGATATTGAGTAGATATCCCTAATTCATATATTAATAGGAGAAGCATCCTTCAAAGTAAGCTAATAGTTGTCATTTTATTCATTAACATCAGATTTATGATTGTTCATTCAGCATGAATAATATCATTTTCTCCAAATCATGAGTTATGAGTGTTTTTTTATTCTTAAGATGTGATAGTTGTTCTTGTGTGATCATTGAGGAATGGAAGGATCCCCATCAACCACAATCTGCATACAACTGTAACACAGTTTGATTTACGATATTTCCTTTCACGCAAGTGTGCTTTACTTTCTATAAGTGTGATTCGCTTTCTGCAAGTTTGATTTACTTTCTTGCATTTGATTTGATTGTCATTAAACTGCTTGCTTACTAGCTATCTTAGTTTTCTTGCTTGACAACTAAATCATTAGTTGTTATTTACTGCTTTCTGTATTAATTTACTGCTTTCTAGATTATCATAGTTTTCTTCTTATATTTGTTCATAGATTAGTTTGCTTTTGAATAGTTTAGAAAGGCCATGGCATTAATTCATTCATACCAGCTTTAGAATTTAATTTACTTTTCTTGCATGAGATTTCTTTTGTAGTTTTCTTTAGTTATATTTGTAATATGTATTTCCATTCTCTCTTTCCATCCTAAACAAACTTTCTACAACAGTTTCATCTGAGGTCCCATATATTTTGGCTTGCTTCGAAGTTTAAGAAACCCCCGAGTTGACATATTAAAATTACAAGGGATTTAGCATAACATTAAATCACCCTACATTTGGTATATGAATTAAATTTAATTTAAATTTTTTATCTCAAATTAATCCAAGTTGTGCAAGGAATGAAATCAAAAGAAAGAAAGGAAATGGAACACATATATAGAGAAATCTAGAAGATAGTGAAATAATATAGTGAAAACCCAACTTCTATTGATAAATAAAATAATAGAGCTTTGTAAAACACAAACTGGTGAGAAAGGTTGTAGCTACCTCTGAAGGGAGAGAGAAGGGGGCTACACACATTCACAAAATACATTGCAAGAGGTCGAAAAAATGACCTTTTAACATAAATAAAGAACCATAGGGGTCCAAAAACCTAACCCTAGAAAATGAAGCACCAAAGGTTTATGGACCTATAGGTGGTTAGTTGATACATCAACTTCCCGATGGTGGAAATGTTGCATACAATGTCTACTTCGAGTGCACAGTAGCTCATTGGAAAGAAATATCCAAGGATTATAACTTATGGATGGGGCCAAGGAATGCTATGATAACCCCTAGCCCCCCAAATCACCAAAAAAGATCAACCAGGTCCTCAAAACATCCCCAAAAGTTTGAGACCCGAAAAACCATTAAAAAAATTCTATGAAAATAAAGAATCATTGAGTCAATAAAAGAAATGAAAGAGATGGGTAGTCACCAATATCCACCTTATATCAAAATTATTTTTCTTAGATATAAGATCATACTCCATATAGTGATACATGAATAAAAATACAATTGGTGTAAATTGTATACTTTTGTGAAAATATGAAAATTATCTATAATAAATTGATTCCAATACATGCTAATATGTGTTTTGTCTATATAGTTTTGACAAAAGATTATTTATATTCATTAAATTGTAATAACTATATATTAATTTAAAGTTTGATAAATTTGTTTCAGTGAATAAATATTTTGATTTTTTTTTAAATGCTTTAGAATCAATTCCCCAAATTAAATACCTTTATTGTAAGTTTCATTTTGTTAACCAAATAAACATTAATAATCATCAACATATCTAAATTAAATATTATTATTTATTTATTATATTAATTTACATAACCAAAATAAATCACAATAACCCAACTTTTATTTCATAAATTTATATTAATAAGTAAATTTCCTTTTATCCTTTTCGTACCCAAAAAAATAAAATTCCACAACTTCTGGCTATGAGTAGGAGGCATCAATAAACTAACTTTTATTTCATAAATTTATATGAATAAGTAAATTTCCTTATATTCCTTTCCTCCCAAAAATTTTCCATAACTTCTAAAATACCAACCATAAGAAGAAGTATGAACATATTTAACTTTATATTATGTATCACTTGATGATTACAATGTTTATTTTTAATTCGAAGTGTTGTGGACATGCATAAAGAGCACATGCTTTCATTTTCTCCTTAACAACATGTAGAGGCCATCGACATATGTTTTATAAAATTATTTACATCCTCATTCTTACTAGTTCTTACGCATTGATCATTATTATTGGACATAGATCAATAACTGCTTAATATACTTTTTAATAAAATTATTTATATCCTCATTCTTACCTAGTTCTTACTCATTGATCATTATTATTGGATAGAGATCAAGAACTACTTAATCTACTTTTTAATGGTGTATATATGGTAATTGATTTGCTTTGCGATTATTTTTAGTTTATCATTGACAAAAAAAAAAATATATATATATTTTTTTATTTTATTAAATTAAATTTTTAATTTTTAAATTCATTTTTTTTATATTATGATTAGGTTATTAATTAAAAATATTATTTTATTTTTCACAAGAATACCACTATAAAGGGGTGGCATCATGTATATGTGATGCAAGTATTATTTAATGCACATGTGTTCAACTCGTTACATTATTCACTAATTTTAACATTGGTTATTTTAGCCAAGAATCACATTTACGTGAAATTGCATGAATATTGTAACTTGGTTTTTAATTAGAGATATTATAAAGCTTGATGATTTGTATGGATGATTGTCTATTTTCCCATCAAATAGTGTTTCTACGTCTTCACACTATGAGCCATATCATATCAATTTTTGTCATAAGTAGGATAATTTCTTACCACACTAATGAAGGTATCAAAATGGTGTCAAACTAATTTCCTCTTTGTATTAGCATTGTTTCCATCGCATAATCACTTTCATCACTTTCAATCTCAAATGATTACTATAAACTTGGCAATTATAGAACTGTGGCTATACTGATATTTTCTTTTAGGGTCTCAAAGGCATTTTGTTGTTTATCTCTCCATTGAAAGACATGCTTAATATTTGTCAAGCATGTAAAGGAGATGGAATAAACGAAAACTTGGCAATCAAATTCCTCCAATACTGAACAACACCCCCGCCCCTTGAAACCCCTAACTTATGTTACATTATTAGACTTAAGGCACTTCATAATGGCTTTCAATTTAGAAAGATCAATTTTCAATTCACTACTCCTTACTATATAGCCCAAAGAAACCAAAGACATTTTCCCAAATTCACATTTTGACATCTTCAAGCACAATTTCACATTTTTCAAAACATCTAATACTTTCTTAACATGCTTTACATGATATTTCCAACTTTTACTTAAAATCAATATATCATCTAAGTAAGCTATTACAAAATCATCTATGCATGACGTAAATACATCATTTATAACTTGCATTAAAGTAGTGAGAGCATTGTAAATCCCAAAGGGTAGAACCATCCATTCAAATAAACCTTGTTTAAAATTAGTTTTTGAAATATCATCGTCAAAAATCCATACTTGATGATAACTACCTCTTAAGTCTAACTTATTGAAATAAGTTTCATTTTTCGTTTAATCCAAGAAATCATCGATAATTTTTCTCAATGCTCAAAAATCCACACACATTCTTTATGTACATTATTTCTTCAATACCAACTCCAATGATCTACATGCATAAGTACTAGGTTGGATGACTCCTTTTTCAAGGAACTCCAAAACTTACTTTCTTATTTCTTCATTCTCAAGCATAGCTAACCTATACATGTTGACGTTAGGAAGAGGTGCATTTTGTTGTAACTAGATCACATGTTGTGTCTCTCTCCATGAAGGTTATACTTGCGGTTTATGAAACACTTCATCATAGTTAGAAATCATTTTAACTAATTCATATTTATTTTTGTGACCACAACCTTTGATATCTTTGGATTTATGATCATCCTTAACTTTTACAATAATGAGTACATAATTATTTTGTGCATTTATAAGCCTTAATTGATTGCATCTAATTATACCTCATCTATGAACTTAATTGATTGCATTCGAGCTTACGATGTTTAGATACTTGCAATTTAGCATCTTCACCTACCCATTCTAATGGATATGGTTTTGGATGAGATTTAGTTTCATTTCCTAATCTATTAATAATTTCTTCATAAATGAGATTGGCTTCTGAACCACTATTAAAGGGTATATCAATCTTTGTACTCTTTGGGTGATTATAATATGGAATAACCCACTTTTTTATTTTCATCATGCATAATTTCATGTTATAAAGAATGAGTATTAGTGTTAGAACTAGTAGAATGCTATGGACATGATTTTTCTTTCATCACTTGAATCTAAATCAAGACCTTGTGGATTGTAGTAGTGGTATTCATATTACCCTTCTTATTTTTGAAACCTCTTTGGCCTTGGATATGGATGGAGTTTCGAAAACATGGCCTCAATATGTTATTCATTTTTGCAACGTGAACATGAAGGCTTCTCATATTCATTCTTCACTATAATTGTTCATTTCATTTTACCCTTTGCCTTTGCGCTTACATTCAAATCATTTCTTTGAGAATTTTTTCTTGACACTCGTTTCCCTAGACTCAATATGGGTGGCTTAAACACAAACTTCATTAATATTTGTTTAATTAAACATCAAAATAAGGTCTCTCGAATAGCTATGCAACCTACCAATATCCTTCAAAAGAGTTTCTTGCACATAAAGATGAATTTCCAATATCAATGCCCTTTTTCTAAAGTCTTGAGTATAATCCCGCACATTTTGTCCTCTATTTTGCCTCAAATTCTATCAGTCAATTGTTCCTTTTTGCATATACCCTAAAGCATTAAATTGTTTCTTTAATGCAAATATGAACTCATATAAAAAATATATCATTCTACATTTCATAAGAAGGTATTCTTATATCTTATTATCCCACCTGATCAATGTTGTGCCTCTTAATAACAGCGTAGTTAGTTGTACTTTTACTTCTCTATCCACAATGATTTGAACCTCACGATGTAATTTAATTTTCTTGATCAAATTTATCTGCATTAATCTCTTTGACATACATTGGAAAATAAAAAATCACATCTATTTTTAACCAATACATAGGGAAATTAAAATCGGCTCATCTTTATTTTGTTGTCTTTTTTGTGGAATTGAAGAGGAACTTGAACTCAAAGGAGAGGTTGGAGATGTGTTTATTATTTTCACGACTACTTGCATGCATTGTGGATTGTGTTGGGTGAAGCCCAGGGGGAGGGGAGGTCACAAGGGGGTGGAAGCCCCCATTTGCAGGGGTTTTGGGGTAGTCCCCCCAATTTTCTTTTTCTTGGGGCAATTTTTGGCATATGTTTTGTTTTCAGGTGCATGGTGGATTAACTCATGGTTTTATAGTTATGATAAAGGAACTGTGGTTGTATTCTAATCCAAGTTAAATGGATTGGGGGTTTATGGATATTGCATGATACATATTGTTTGTAATAATGTGAAGAAGAATATATTGAAAAATATTTCTCATTTTGCAAGTTTGGATTTCCAGGGTAAAATCTTTGTGTTAATGTGTATGTTTTCCATTGCATATTTTTGTTTTATCAAGAATATATTTGCAACAAATAATTGTACATGTTTAAAAACTATACTTGGGATTACAACATCTTTTTTTATTCTGAAATGCCTCAAAACAAAAAACTGGACACACCTAGTAAGCAACCAGAAAGCTCTACTATGACGCTTGAAGAAGACGAAGAAATGCAACACGATATATCAAAATTACAAGACCAACTGCAACAAATTTCGCTCTCGCAAAGAGTAACAAAAAATGAATTAGAAGCTAATATGGATGGTATAGAAGAAAAAATGAAAGACAACATGGAATATTTGAAGAATGGTTTAACAACAGACATGGAAGATTTGAAGGAAGGTTTAACAAAGTTGTTACAAGAAATGATTCCTAGTGGTGACAAGGTACTCCATGAAAATCAAGATGAGGACAAAAGAAATATGAAATATGATTTTAAAGACTCTAAATTTGGGTTTAAGACCCACAACATTACAAATATAGGTATGAGGAAGTTTTATGGCAAGGACCTGATAACATGAATACGATAGATGGAGCAATTCTTTGATCTACATAATGTAATGCACATAAAAAAGGTATGCATTGCATCTTTATATTTAGAACAAAATTAGTTTGTGTGGTATAGATGGCTTTTTTCTCGTAAATCAATTGTCACTTGGACAATTTTTACAGAAGAATTGGTATCACATTTTGGGATACAAAGAGAAAGACCTTATTTAGCCAATTGATATATCTCAAATAAAAGGGTTTAATGGTTGAGCACATTGAGGACTTCCAAAGATTGAATATCAAGGTAAATGATATTCCAGAGGAGCATAGGATTGATGTCTTCATAGGGAATTTAAAGGATAACATCCAACATGAGGTTTTCCTTTGGGAACCTGATTCATTGGAGAAGGAATTCAAGGTGGCAAGAAAAGTTGAAAGAAAAATTATGGCAACAAGGAAGTCTACCACTCACAACTATAAAGATGGAAGTAATGTTGCTCCTAGCCTCCCACAAGCTACAAGGTTGACACCACAACAACTGGAGGAAAAAGAGAAAAAATGATTTGTTATAGTTGTGATAGAAAATACACTAAGGGTCATAAGTGTGTTAACAATAAATTATTTTACATAGATTGCGAAGAGGAGGAAGAAAATGAACTAGAAGCATCAAAAGAATATCATACACACTAAGAAGAAACCCCAAAGAAAGAAGAAATGAATCTGATCATATATTGTAATGAATTGGTAGGAATTATCACTCCTCAAACTCTCAAGATAGAATAATTTATAAATAATGAAAAGGTAATAGTGTTGATTGATTCTAGTAGTAACCACAATTTTATCCATTATAATATAGCCAAGGAATTGAATTACCTTCTATATCCAACGCCATAGTTTCAAGTGATGGTTGCAAATGGAGGAAATATAAATTGGTCAAGGAAGTGTCATAATATCAATCTAATCATGGGGGAATATGTATTGAATAGTCCAATGCTTTCCATTCCAATGGGTGGTGATGATGTTGTATTGGGAGTCCAATGGTTACAATCTTTGGGGACAACAGATTTTAATTTTCAAGAACTTTTCTTGAAATTTTCATGGGAAGGAAAGGAAATTGAATTAAGGGGCATTACAGGGAAATTGTGGAATATAATCATCTCTAATGGCATAACAAAGGTTTTGAAGAAATAACAATGTGGCATAATTTCACAATTATGCTCACTAGATGTTCAAACATCGAAATAATTTGTTTCTCCAACTCTCCAAAGAATATTGGATAATCATTCCAAAGTATTTGAGACTCACAAAGGCCTCCCACCTATTCATGATAATGATCATGTTATTCACTTGATTCCAGGAAGAATTCCTCCAAACATCAGACCTTAAATATATCCCTATGCCCAAAAGAGTGAAATTGAACATATGGTTTCAGAAATGCTAAAGGAAGGTAGAATTCAACCTGGCCAAAGTTCTTTATCTGCTCTAGTAGTATTAGTACACATGAAGGATGGATCATGGTGTATGTGTCTAGATTATAGGGAGACCAACAAGCTCACTATTAAAGATAAATTTCCCATTCATGTCATTGATGAATTGTTGGATGATTACATGGAGAAATTTACTTCACCAAGTTGGATCTTCATTCAATATATCATCAAATCAGAATGAAGACTAATGATATTTTCAAAAACAACATTCAGAACTCGCGAAAGTCATTATGAATTTTTGGCCATGCCTTTTGGCCTTACTAATGCACCTTCCACATTTCAAGGTTTGATGAATTCCATTTTCAAAACCTTCCATAGAAAATTTGTGTTAGTATTTTTTGATGATATACTAATCTACAACAAGTCTTGGAAGGATCATGTTCAACATGTTCACAGTGTGCTCAAACTATTGGAGGAGAAAGAATTGTATTCAAAAATGTCCAATTTTTTCTTTAGGATATAGGAGGTGGAATATTTGGGTCATATTTTATCTCATGAGGGTGTTAAGGTAGATCCTATATATATATATATATATATATATATATATATATATATATATATATATATATATATATATATATCAAGGAATGGAAAATTCTCACAACCCTAAAACATCTTCAAGGATTTCTCAGGTTGATAGGGTATTATCACAAGTTTGTTAATAATTATGGGAAAATAGCAGCATCTCTAACAACATTACTAAAGAAAGATGCATTTTTTGGACTCCAGAAGAAACTAAGTCCTTTGAACATCTTAAAGAGGTAATGTGCCAAGCTCCAGTTTTAGCTACTACAAACTTCACAAAAAACTTTATGGTGGAATGTGATGCCTAGAGAAATGGATTTGGTATTGTTTTAAGGCAAGAAGGAAGACCCATTTATTTTTAAAGTTGTCCAAACAAGGGAAAATATTTACACGAACCTATTTATGAGAAGGAAATGTTGGCAATACTACATGCCCTGAAGCAATGGCACCCTTACCTAATGGGGATACACTTCAAGGTAAAAAATAATCATGATAGTCTTAAATACTTTTTGGAACAAAGATTATCTTCAAAAGAGAAGAAAAAATGGGTCACTAAGATGTTGGGTTATGATTTTGAAATCATCTACAAAAAAGTGAAGAAAAATGTTGTTGCGGATGCACTCTTAAGAAGGGATGAGGATGTAGAAGCATTGTTCTATGCCAATTCAATGATCCAACTTGACTGGATAATTGAAGCAAGTGAGGAATGGAAGAATGACGAAGAGGTCCGGACACTCATTCAAAAGTTGTAACAAGATCCCAATACATCAGATGCATTTATCTGGAAAAGTGATTCATTATAGTACAAAGATCGCTTCTATATGTAAGAATTCCCAACTCAAACAAAGTATTCTTTTGGAATTTCACACCTCTCCTTTAGGAGGGCACTCAAGATTTTTAAAACATACCACAGGGTCAAGAAGGAATTTTTTTGTGATGGCCTTAAATCTGATATTCAAAAGTTTGTGGCAGAATGTTTGGTTTTCCAACCAAATAAAGTTGAAACAATTAAGACCCCCGGTCTGTTACAACATTTAGCCATTCCAAGTCAACGTTGGGAGGAGGTCTCAATGGATTTTATCACAAATTTACCCAAGTCTAAAGGAAAGAGTGTCATCATGGTGGTACTTGATAGACTTACCAAGTATGCACACATTTGTGCATTATCCCATCCTTTTAAAGCCAATACAGTAGCTACTGCGTTTATGGAAACAATTAGAAAGCTACATGGAAACCCAAATATTATTGTAAGTGACAGAGATCCCATTTTCACTGGAAATTATTGGACATAATTATTCTCTTTTCTTGGTACTCAATTATCCCATAGCTCATCTTATCATCCTCAATCTGGCGGGAAAACTGAGATAGTGAACAAATGTTTGGAATGATATCTTCATTGCTTTGTATCTAATAAACAAACACAATTAGTCAAGTGGTTACCTCTAGCTAAATGGTGGTATAAAAATTCCTTCCATACTGCAGCAAAAATGACCCCTTTTATGGCACTTTATGGATATCATCCACCAACCATCATATCATCTTTAAGAGAAAATTATAAGGTTCAAACTATGGAAGATCACATCAAGCATCAACAACAAGTTCTCCAACTCTTAAAGGATAACCTCACTCTAGCGCAGAATCGAATGAAACAACATGCAAATCAGCATTGCAATGAAAGAAATTTGATGTAGGTGACTGGGTATTTTTACGTCTATAACCATACAAACAAATTTCCCTCAAGCAAGATAACAAGGATAATAAATTATCACCCAAGTACTATGGTCCTTACAAGGTGTTACAAAACATTGGTACTATGGCATAAAAATTGGAGCTTCCTGCGTCTTCTCGAGTACACCAAGTTTTCCATGTTTCATTCCTAAAGAAGGTTATCAATGACAAGCTACTAGTTCAAACAATATTTCCAGAACTTGATGAGGAAGGAAAAATCATTTTGGAGCTTAAAGCAGTCACAGAAACAAGAACCTGATAGCTATGGAATCGACCAATTTCAGAGTGTCTCATTAAGTGGAAGAACTTACCCGCTGAAGATTCCACATGGGAGGATGAGAATTTTATACAGAAGCATCCAAAACTACTCAAGCATTGAGGACAATAATTTTTTGAAGGAGAGAGGCATGTTAGGTCCTTATAATACTAGTGTAGCCCCCTTATTATTATTGTTAGTGTAGCCCCCATATTGTTATTGTTTTGCCCCATAGAAGCCCATTATTATTATTGTTGTGCCCTTACATTATTATTGTTATGTAGGCTCTGATTATCATGTGACCCCTTAGACTCCTATATATACAAATGAGGCCTTGTCGTTTGTATCATCCAAGAATTGTTCATTTATGTTATGTAAAGGAGGTTTCCCCCTCGAAGAGGCTATTTCTCAAGTCGTTGATCTATATTTTCTTCTATTTTGTGAGTTGGTTGCATAACAACTATAAATATAAAAGTGTTGAGAAAGGGAAGAGATATGATGATGCTACTACAAAATCAAAAACCTCCTCATATTAATGAGAGGATGTGTATTTGGTTCTTCGAGTACATATTTAAATCATGAGGCATGTCTAGGGATTCTTCAAGTACAAATTTAAATCATGAGGCATGTCTTGGTATTCTTCAATTACACATGTAAATCATGAGGCATGTCTAGCTGACTTAGGTGCATTCTTTCATATGACTCCTCACAAGGAATGGTTTTGCAAGTATGAAAGACATGAAGGTGTTGATGTTGATATTTTCTTACGAGATGAATCAATAGTCAGAATCATAGGAGGAGGAAAATTCAAGAAGAAGCTTATACGTGGAAGGATTATAAGATTACATGGTCTTCTACATATCTTAGGATTGGAAAGAAATTTTATTTCTATAAGCAAGTTTAGCGATGTTGGTGTAAAAGCAGTGTTTGAAATGGATACCTACAAGATGGCTCAATGAGAAATGTTATTGTTGAGGAGAGTTCAAATTGGAACTCTATATAATTTATTGGGAATAAATATTAGTGATGGGTGCAAGGATTTTGGTGTTCCTAAGAGTGCAACAAAAGAATTTAAAAAAATCCCATAGCCTCTGGAGAAAACACTATGGTGTGGCATCGGAGACTTGGACACATCATAAAGAAGCACCTTTAAGTAGTAAATTGTAATGATATGGTAGAATGCATATCTGATTGTAATCTAGATTTTTGTTTTTGTGAAGATTGCTTATATGGGAAGTAGAATTGGGTAAGAATATCCTATATCACTACAAGGGTAGAGGGAATATTTATCAAATAAATGGATGTAAATACATTTTCTCTACCAGTGTGCAGGTTGAAAATTTCCATAAATGGGTTAAAGCAGACACCGACAATGTGGTATCAAAAATTTGGTACTTATTTATTGGGACTTCACTTCACAAGGATCAAAGTATATCAATGTTTATATTTCAAATTAACTGGTGATCATCTTATTCATTTGGTCTTGTATGTGGATGATATGTTGTTGATTGGAAATGATAGGGAAATCATCCAGGAAGTGAAAACTCAATTGACTTATAAATTTGACATGAAGGATCTTAGTGTTGCAAGTTTTAGTTTGGACATGGAAATTAGAAGATATCATGAAAACAAGAAACTGGTTAAATTAGAGGAAGTATGTTGTGATAATATTTCAAGTTTTAATATGCAGGAATGTAAACCAATAAAGGTTCCTATTCCTATATATGTAAATTTAACTTCATAGTGTCCCAAGACATAGGAAGAGGAAGATGACATGTCTCATGTTCCATATTCCAATGTAGTTAGATGTTTCATGTGTGCAATGGTATGTATTAGACCATAAACTGGATATGTCATGGGAGTATTGAGCACGTACATGTCAAAATGAGGGACGAGCATTGAATAGTAGTAAAAAGAAATTTTAGGTATTTTCATGGCACTACTAGGTATGGATTATGCTACCAAGGAAGACCAATATGTGATAGAATGTTGGACATACATGACTTTGTTGATGCAATATGGGTTAGAGATTTCAATTGCAAAAGATATATAAGTGCGTATGTGTTTAACTTATTTTGGGGAGAAATCAGTTGGATTAGAAAGACACGGTATGTTGTGGCACTCTCAACTATAGAAATTGAATACATGACAACCACTCATGCAAGAAAGCAAGCAAAGTGGCCACAAAGATTATGTTCAAGTGTTGGTTTGGTACAATGAGTTGTAAAAAACATGGGTTTTACATATTTTTTTGGTGGTTTTAAACAAACAATTTTTTCCTTTATTGGTTTTGTAGTGCATGGTGTTTTAGCCCATGGTTTTGTAGTTTCAATTAAGGAATTGCAGTTGTATTCTAATTCAAGGTAAATGGATTGGTGGTTAAAACCTAGAAGATGAAGGTTTTTTGGAAGTATTTCCACCACTTCCTTTTCATTTACTATGATTTGAGCCTTGTTTTCTCTTCTTTCAGTCCTTATATAATTCTTCCACCATGGATTTTAGTTTCAAAAAGGTTTTACAAAATTTGGCTTCAAATTTTAAAAGATTTTCTTCTCATGGAGAATCCATTGCTCATCTTTAGAATGCAAATCTCAAACTAATCTCGAGATTGTACTCTTTAAGTTCACATTTTTCCTACATGGTATTAGACCTTATTGGAATTCAACACCAACATTTTTGTAAATCCAAATCAACATATCCCATATTAATTGCTCTGATACCAAAATTGATTCAAAATTAGTGTAAAGGCTTTATGTTTTTAAAAATCCCCACTAATTCAAAATCCTATAGCAAGCAAAATCATTTTTTTAAGTCTAAAAATGTAAAACAATAATTGATATAATAAAAACAAAACTAAGTAAAATAATAACATATTTCACCCTCATGGTCTATGTCTTTGAGTCTACTTCAATTGATGAATCAATCCATTCAGAAGGATGCAAAGTATATCTTAGCATCTATTTACATCAATAATGGTATTAAATCTGAAAACACCAATATCTAATGTCCTTCAGTAAACTGTAAGACAATATCCCAAGTTCTCAATCTTCAATAACTTCTTCAAGGGACTTGTTTCTACTAATCTTCTTTCGTGACTAAAATTATGCCCATTAAATAGCTATTCATCATTATTTAAGTAACCAAGGTTTTTTGGTGTGTAACCATCCAAATTGAAATGTGTTTTTGTTGGCCCTGGGATTGTTCTAGTATTCATTTATCACATTGACACCACAAATGTAGATCTATTGGATAGAATTCTTGATATTCAGTAGGCAACTCTATCATTGTAACACAAGCATCATGATACCCAAGGTACAACTCCATGTGATGGCATTTTTTTTAGTGTTAAACTCGAACTATCTTCATCTTTAGAGCCTTAAACTAATCATATAAAGGAAACTATGGATTTTTAGAATTAGTTCAATAAAAGCCCGAATGTGTTGACTCCTTGAGTTGTAGAGATTGCACATGCATATGAAATGGAATGGATGGTCTTGCACCATGTTCTTGACACTAATCAGTGTTGAAAACTCATATAACTAGCCTGCATATTCCAGATATACATTTAGAAGCTCATAATGTTCCATGCCCTCAACACATCATATCACAAGAGAATTGATCACAGACACATTGCTTGGTTGGTGTGGATGCTTGCAAAAAAAATTAAGCATCGATCTTGGTGTTTTCTAATTGAATTGGGAGGAAATCCTCTTGTATTAGATCCAAATTGAGAACAAAACTAATGTAAATGGAATTACTATTATATACATGTATAGATCAGATAATATTTATGTCGCACCTCCTAAAAAGGAAAGAGGTGTACAGAATGTGGTGGTTTTGGTGATGTAGGTAGGGATATTGATGGAAAAAAACACTACTAGCACATATGCATTAACAATTGATGGTGAACGTCAATAGGGATCACCATTTTCCAACAATACAAAAATATCTTATCCATCAATTGTCTAAGCATCTATGATCTCGTAATTAATAGTCTATTATCGGGCAATGAAGATTAACAGAAGACACGACTACTAGATGTATCTTCACCATCCAATATTACATCCTCTATCTTATTTTTAGAATAAAAATGCTTATCAACATAAAAATAAAAGGAATCTTAAACATCTAATAATTTAAGATCAATATAGTTAAAATATATAGATTTAATGGAAGTAACAAATCAAGTGTTGAGTTAAAACATATTGAATAATTTTTCTATTAATAATAATCAAATATATGATTTTGATTTAATATAAAATAACTCATTTTAGGGTCATGTGAACACTTATCCATGTTGTCATTATATTAAAGTCCCATATACTAAGTAACCATGAGACATAATATAAAACTAATCCATTTTATTTGGTAATCTAATTCACCTCAGTCCGAGGAATTGATAACAATCCATAGAGAACTCTAAAAATTATAAATTAATCCCATACTATGGAAAAGATACACAACCCCTAACTTCACTGGAGGCATATATGGAGAGATTTAACTTTATCTAGTTAAATCCTTTTACCGACTATGTAACTAAAAGCAAATGAGGATTGCTCAAAACAAAATATCTATGTCATACAAGAACAGAAAATAATTAGTGAGACCCTCAACCATATAGAATACTAATAAATACCAAGATATAGATAAGCTTTTACTAGTTAAAATCTTTGATATATTAGAAAATATCTCAACTTGTTAATAAGAATAATAATAATTTAGTTTTAAGCTTACAGTGAAGGTAAATGTTAAATTGGTGTTTGTGACCCCTTTGTATATGGGAGAAGGGACATCCTTCTATCGAGAAATTTACATATTAAAGTTTACAAAGGCATATATACTCTACTCCATACTTCCATGGAAAAATCTCTATTGATACTTTACAAATAATAACATTATAATGATTTATATAAGCATGTAATCAAACAAGTACATTAATATCATATCATTATCAAAATATAAGAGAAGGAAGAAAAAATTTAACTTGAAACTAAGGAGATTTTATTCTTTCTCCAAAAATAAGTTTCCTTATTACTATCTTTCAAGTGACTCGTATAAAAACAAGGGAAAGCTACTATGGAGTGAATCCCTACATTAGCAAGAAAAAAAGTAAAGGCTAGTGAAAGTGTTCATAAGCCACGTTAAAAATATGTAGGGGTGACATTCCCTGGCTAATATTCCTTCATTGTAAATAATTGTAAGTATTTAAAGGATGAGAGAAATGGACACAAATTCCAGTTGCCTGGGGAGGGAGATTGCTTGAGGAATTGGTGATTTTAAATATATCTGATCTGGATTTAAACAGGAATGCAATAAATTACAGAGATAACCATAAACACAGAGATACGATAACCATAAAGACAGATATGCAGCGGAAATAATACTTCATTTCATTACTGTAAAATACTGAAATATGCTTACAAATAGAAATAGAAATAACCCAGCTAAGGCAATGGTAGCTTATCTTTGAGAAGAGATGTGTCGGCTACATGCCTCTGAACTGTTCCGAACTGTGTTACAATGAGGCTCGAAGGCCTATTTATTATTGAGAAACAATGGAAAACCCTTCACATCCCGAAACCTAACCCTAGAAGATGAAACACCAAATTGTGGGCCCCGTTTTGGGGTGAGTTGGACAGCCAACTTCCCGGGGTCGCGAATTGGTCGTATTATCTCTGTTTGATGCGCATGATAGCCCGTTGGAAAGATCTCTCCGAGGACTACGACGGTAAAGATGATTTTTATCAAAAAAATCGTTGGCGGTGGATTTCCAAAAAAACGTCGTTTAGGGCCTCAAAACGGCTCCGGAAGTTTACGACCCGAAAAACTGCTAAAAATAGTAAATTGCGCTATAATTAAGGAAAGTGAAAAACTGAAAGAGATAGTTGTGGGGGTCCAAATGGGATAGGTGGGTGGCCACCAACATCCACCTGGATCAATATCAACCATGGGTTGGCTAGGAAGATTAAATGAGTTGATTATGAAATAAATTAACTGAAAAAGAAAAGGACAGGCCCATGTGTCTTTTAGCTCTAACAAAAGGAAACAAAGGAAAAAAATTAAAGAATGGGTTGTGTCTTCCAAGGAGGTTGACTGTGTGGAGCCTTGGGAAAATATAGACAATTGGTCTGTTGGGTACGCATGAAAAATAATTCGACGAGAGAGGAGGAGGATTAATTCATGTCTATGAAGTGGAGAGGTAGAGAACTTATTCTCATGCATATGTTGTAAAATGGAAATAATGGTGAACACTGCAGGAAAATTCCTCCAAGGCTCGAGGGTGAACTAGCGGAGAAATGATTAGAATCATAGTGATCGAGCTCTGAGGAAAGTGAACCAACTAAGGAACCCTAAAAGAGGCTTGTTGGGTGAAAAAATGATAGCATAAGGTGGCTTGGCTTAAGGCTGAAGAACCCACTAGAAGCTTTTGGATTGATTAACCTACTGGAATTGGAAGAGACACGTGGGTATTTATGAGGGTTGATGAACCACTAGGAGTGGCCTTGGGGTTGAAGCTCTATTTCTTGACTCACTAATGAAGTACATGGAGTTGTGATCTATTTACCCAACATTAGCTTATCCATTGATGAACCTTCCCTTGATGTGGAATCTCTTCTCGTGAAATTGAGATGAGACTCTTTGTGTTGTGGTATCCTGGCATGGATGTTAATCATGTTTGAAAATTCTGGAAAGACTGAGTGGAATCTTGTGTAGTTGGTGGATGAAGGTGGAGTGACCTTGTGACATTTTGCTTTAGTTGTCAATATTAGTTAATTTTTCTCTCAAAGGCACTCCACATCAAGCACTAGAATCTGGATCAGGAGTGACAGCTATAAGTAAAAGTGGCTATAGCTTGTCTAATTTTGGGTGGAGAGTTGATGTCCCACTCTCAGTCAGCAAATTGTTGTGCTACATAAGATAAGTATTTATCTATGCTCCTTTTTTAAAATTTCATGTAGATATGTTTTGCATTGGTTGAATGTTGTATTCATGATATGAAATTGGAGCTTCATTTATAAAAGAGGTATGCCAATTCTCTGTGCAATTATTTTTAATGAAAGAATTGTTTTCCTGTTATTCAATATGGACTAGGCTATAACCTTAATAATTGATTAAATTTATGGGTGAAATCTATTCATTAAAATGATTTATGTGTTTACTATGAGATTGAAATTTAGTCCAGTTGCACATAAGCAACCTTCCTATATGAATAAATATATGGTTATATGCATTTGGTTGAAATTTCTCAGGAGGGATAGCCCTGGATGGGCCAACTTACACTCTTGTATGTTTATAGACCATGCACTAGAGACCTAGGCAAAGGCCCTTTTTCGTGCATTACAGTTTCCAAGCACAGGGTCAGAATCCTTAAAACCAAAGTGCTCGACTTACAAAGGAAATGGATTAACGCTTTTTTTTCGTATGACCAAGTGCAATGTTCAAGCATTAGACAAGGATAAATCTAAGTCATCGTTGGGTAAGTGCCTTGTAACCATACACATGTCCCAAAGGTTTGGTACCTTGGATATTTTGATGTAATAATGGGAAAGTTTGTCTGGTATTAAAATGCCAGTACAATGTGGCAAGGTGGGCCACTATATGGGTGTGCAGGTCAACTAGGCAGAAAGCCCAATTTCTGTATAACGCAAAAACTATGAATTGTAGGGGTTCAAAGACTTATGTGGGACCTAGGCCACGTGCAAGATGTGACAATGGATGACACCGCCCCAACATCTAATGTCACCCCGAACCCCAGACCCCGAATATTTTTTATGGAGGGCATAGTAGAATACCCGATATTTATATCTCAAGGTTACTTAGCGTGTGGGTCTTGTTTAGTGGGGAATAGTGGCGTGTAGCATGATGATTTTACGTGTAAGTCAAGGGGGTGGTTGAGCTTTAATGCAAGGGGTATTTTTCCACATAGCTCGAAAGGTTTTCCCCAATAATTTCAACAGGGAGTAGCATGGAAACCCATTGGAATTTTATTCTTATGGTGACATGGCCATGGAGGCCTGCACCTGCATACTTTGCATAAATCATATATGCATTATAGGTTGTTTTGTGTGGACCATATAAATGGGTTTATACCTAACCTAGTATAAGCAAGTTGGAAGCTACCACTTGGTCATGATGTGGTGCATGACCAAGATAGCCACATGGGCATCATGTGGGAACCACATAGGTGCCACCTGATAGGTCAAAATGATGTGGCACTATCTCATAGGTTAGTTTGCAAATGGCCATATATTTTGATCGAGGATTTGGATTGAAGCCAATTTTATATGATTGGAAGGGCCTCGATGAGATGAACATAATGATTTCATTCATTTCTGGTTTTGAGAAAGTTGAAAAAAGGTCAAAAAATTTAGACCCCATTTCCATAATGGGGCATTGGTGGTTGGATCAGCATAGTAACTACCTTTTTCTACCCTTAATAGGGACTAGGGATAGTAGGGGGTATGTTATAGTGTGGTGTCATAGCTTATAGGTTCAACACTTGGGTTGGATGGGCTCTATCGCAGGATTAACAAAGTGAAGGTTCAACATTGTACCTTTAGAGAATAAGAAAGGCCTTAAACCATTGTGATAAGCATTAGAAACGTGATTGTTGTGTGTATTGATCATATGTGTTGTTGGGTGTGGCTTCATTGCGATATACATATGTATTTAGTATGGTACTAATGATTGATATGATTGTATTAATACTAATGTGTTAACTAGGGTGTAATGGTGTAGTTAGCTTTACATCTGCAAGTTTCCAACATCAAGCGAAGGTGATAATGTTTATTATGCATTTAAAACTTGTTAAAATATAGCAATTATGTGTTTGCATGATAGCACATGAAGGTCAAATACTACATGAACAACAAAGGATGGTACAATATAGAACTAAAGGACCAAGGAACGAATATCAAAATGGTGCAGTATAGCTTTAATCAATCACAACATGGAATATGAAGAAGTAAGGATAGATGAAGAGGAAAGATTAGTTAGATAGAAAGGGGAGGTAGACTCTCCTAATTGGATGGGAACTTAAGGAGCTTAGGATCTTAAATAAGGAGTTGTAAGGCTGACAATGAAAGGCTTGTCAGAACACAAGAGAAACATGCATAAATCAATGCAGTGATATTGTAAATCCTATCATACTTACAAAGGAAGAGGCAACATGAGTTGGGGACTATCCATAAAAACAAGTAGAGATCTTTGGGACAAGAAGAAAGAACTAATGGGGCAAATGAGAGTAGGTCTAGAAAGAAGCACGGGTTTTCAAGTAAAAAAATTATCAAAGGAGGCTCTCTGCGAAGTACTCCTTAAAAGGATTTAAGCACCCATTACTAGTAGTATGAAAATACTCAAAGAATATTGTATCATTATCACTATCATCATCATCACCACCATGGGAAGAGAAGGGAGAAATAATATGTATCAAAGGAATTTAAGAAGGCCAAGCCCCATACATTTGATGGTTAAATGAAGAAATCAAAAGATGTTGAGGTATGGATCCTTAGGATGAACAAGTTCTTCTGAATTCATAGCTACTTAGAGAACATGAAAGTGAAGGTAGCTACTTTTAACGTAGAAGGTAACTCTGACATCTGGTGGGAAGACCTGAAAAACAAAACGCTTAAAAGAAGAAGAGTTTTCCTAGAAGGAATTTGAGGAATATTTCATGAACAAGTATCTATCTAAGAGATACTTCGATAGCAAGAGTAAGGAGTTCTATGAGCTCAGAGGGACAAATGGCATATGAGGACTATACCACCAAATTCTTATAGATACTAAGGTATGTTTCCTACCTTAAAAGTAAAAGCAAGGTATGCCAATGGATTGCCATAATACTTCAAGGATATAATTGAGTTTGATGAGACCAAGACATTAGAGGATGCACATTGAAAATTGAAGCATTGCTATGAGAAGTCTAGGCATAGGCCTAAGTATAAATCAGACTAGAAATTCAAGGGAAATTCCAAGTTTAAAGGAAAGAAGGAAAAAGAAACCAAGGGAGTGAGTGTGACTCATGTTAATCAAGAATATCAATAAAGGACCAACACTGCCAATAGAGGTCACTCTACTAAAGGAGAAGAAAAGATTTGTGATAAGGGCCCATATAAGTGTTGGAATTGTGGAGGAAATCACTTGAGGAAGGATTGTCCACAAAACAAGCACACTAGCTCGAGACTTTACAATGCATAGGAAGAAGAGACAGTAAAAGACATGGTACAAAATATACCCATAATTTATACAGCAATGGATAATTATCAAGTTGATCACCATGAAGCGATTATAGAAATGGAAGGCATGCTCTATGACCAAAACATTTCAGTTTTGGTAGACTCTGGTTCAAATTACAGTTACATTAGTCTCGTCATTTTTTATAAATATGCATTGAAAAAGGAAGTGCATCCTAAGCCTTAGCTAGTTCAGTTGGCCATGGAGACGAGAAGGAGAGTGGAGCACATAATAAGGTCATGCTTGATTGAGCTAAATGGTATGTTGATTGTCACTGATTTCAATGTATTGCCACTCAGAGCATATGACACGTTGTTGGGTATAGACTGGTTGTATACGCATCACAAAAAGGTTGATTGTTTTAAGAAGACCAGCAAATGTCGTGATGAAGCTGGAGAGCATAGAATATTGTGGGGAAAACTAAAACCTACTTTTATGAGATCAATTTCGACTATGAAAGCAAATAGAAGTCGCATAAAGGGATGTCTTTTATTTGTTGAGCAAATATCTAGCATTGTTGAAGCTAATTGAAACATTGGGAATGGCAACAATGATATTTTGAGGAAATAACCTGTTTAAAAAAAAAAAAATTCAAACGCCTTTCCTAAGGAGATCCCCGGGATACCTCCTCATAGAGAGGTTGATTTCTCTATTGAATTAATTCTAGGAGCAACTCTAGCATCAAAGGCTCCATATAGATTGATCACTCCAAAATTAGTTAAACTGAAGCTACAACTCAGGGCAATGTTGGAAAAGGGCTACATAAGGCAAAGTGTGTCTCCATGGGGAGCACCAGTTCTATTCATGAAGAAGAAGGATAGCACACTTAGGCTGCATTGACCATAGATAGTTGAGCAAGGTGACTATCAAGAATAAGTATCCCTTGCCATAGATTGATGATTTATTTGATTAGCTAAGGGGAGTAGCAGTTTTATCTAATATTGATTTGAGATCAGGCTATCATCAGGTGCACATTAAGGATGAGGATATTCATGTACATCATTGTAAATAGTAAATGAAATTTAGTGTTTTATCTTTCATATATCTTGTCTATCATGTGTGTGTTTAACATGATATCAGAGCAGGTGAATTTTGGTCTTGTCCAAATTTGAGCCACTAGTTTTGTGGCCTAGCCTAAGCACCCTCACTACTTAGAAGCAAGACCTGCTTCTCTAACAATCTGAAACTCATCTCCAGGATAGACCTGGGCACTTTCCATACTCCAAAAGGTCAAATATTCCCCTGTAACTCCTTCACCATGGATTCACTAACCAGGTTGCAGATTTTCCTACCTGCCTTTTGTCGCTCCTAAGTTTTCCCTAATTCACTAGTCTAGTGTGCCTATTTATTTTCTTGTTGTGCACCTCTGATCAATTTTCTTGTTGTGTGTCGTGTTGGTAGGCTAAATTTTCCTATTTTTTAACCTCTATCCTACCCTAGACACATGAACTAAACCTCTATTTTAACCTAAGAACCTATTCATTCTTGTACCTTTCTCTGAAATCATGCACATTCATGTGCCCTCTTTGTATTTTCATATTTAAAGGCTTGTCATGGACTTAATTACTTATTTATGGATTTTATACCTTTAATTATTCTTGCAACTAATATTTGTCTTTCCTAAAGTATTTTATAAACAAACGTATTAAGCATTGTGATAGAATGGTCGAGTGCAGGTAGGATTCCTGCACCAATTGGGGGATTCCTGCTCCCCCGTGATAGCTCATTGGTAGGATTCCTACACTAGTTGGCGGATTCCTGCACTCCCGTAACAACTGACTAACCGATGTGTATCTTTAGTAAAGGATCAGTTGACCTCGATTTGGGCTCGGAGCGGGAGAGAAATCAACGGATTGAAGATCAAGACCTCAACCAGATATCTTAGATTTGTATTTTGTAAACAACCAAAAGGCTTAGTTAAGTTACTGTTATGATTTTGTTATAGTCGTAGGCCTAAAAGCTTGTATATAATGCAAAAATCTGATAGGAATTAAAGAGCAATGCTATGGTAAAGTTTTGCTAAGATATTGTAATTATTTTGGAGTATCACCTCTCTGGGATGGATCACAGATCCGAGATGTATCTTTTCTTCTAAAAATAATATAAAGGAATGTGCCAGTACGCTATTTCATTTTCCATTTGCGTTGTGATGAATCTTTGACCGAATGCGCTTCTCGATTTCTTAACAGGGAAACGAGCTGGTTGGCCAGGGCCTGGCCAACCCCGCTCGTTCTCCCTTTCTTTAAAGGTGTGTTAATTTAATTTAAAGTGCAAAGAATTTGTTATTTACTTTGATTTCTCGCACAAGCTACATATTTGATTTCGTTTACAGTTATTTTGTATGGATCCACGGTGTGTAGGATTAGAATTATTTGATTTCAATTTCCATAAGCTTTCCTTTTAATGTTTGATTTCATTTTTGCAAGATCGGTACAAGCACACTGCCTGTGCTAGTGCATTTATGGTTCCGCAAGTTGATTTCATTGGTTTAGTTTCACAAGTCTTTTACTCCTTTCCTTTCGCAAGAGTTCTTTATTCCTTCCTGCAAGATTGATGTTTGTTTCTAAAGTAAGGGCATTATTAATATCTGAGGTTTCACTTAATATTTAATTGTGTTGTGATGAATATGGAATAAACGCTATAGTAACTTACAGGTTTGTGCTTTCACTAAACACTTTCGAAGAAAGGATTGAATTTCATGATTAATTATTAAATGAACCTTCTGAGTTAAAACATTAAAAGGAAGATCTAAATTACATGCACAATTATCTTAGGGAAATCTTGTTCACACAACCAGATGATTTTGGTAATTATATAGAAGAGCTTTCTACTTTTAAGAAAGATTTACTTTAACTTTTGAAAATCATTTCCTGTTTAGAATATAATTTTGGTTGAAGCATATTTCTACTTGTGAGAATTTACCTTCAAATGTTTTCTTTGCACTCTATTTCACTTAAAACACTTTTTATTTTTTGAAAGTAATCTAGAAACCAAGTGCAGAAATATTGATTATCTGGTGCAGGAACCTCAGATCTGATACAGGATCAGAGTGTTCTATCCTGGAGAATTATAGCTCCTGCACGAAGGTCAGAACTTTAGTACAAGTACAAAACATCCTTCTGGTATCTAAACATCATTCCAGTGTAGGCACAACATTTTGGTACAGGAACGTTGTTGTAGTACATGAATAACATTTTAGTGCAGGAAAGAATATCTTTAAAGAAGATAGATACACTAAATAACTTATTTATCACACTGTGTCACTAAAGCTAAATATAAAAGGTCATTTCATTAGTTAAGATTGTTCACAATGAATTAAGAATCCATTTTAGTTTTTGTAAAAGTACTTTTCATTTATTCCAGCACCAGACTTTCTTTGAGTATCAAATCTCGCTTGATCATCATTTTTCTTTTGATTCTGTAAATTTGTGATTTAAGAAGTAGGAATAAAATTAGAGGAGGTTCATATCATTTCTTGGAATTTCCTATGCTACACCTCGAAGTGTACGAAACCCCAATTTTACAAATTAAGTGTTTAAAGGAGTTTTCTTAACTGCAATTCCTACACCCAACATGTCCCATGCTTAGCTAACAATTATGCCAAGTCTTGGATACTGTTGCGATTAATTTGAATATATTGAAGCATGATCGGGTTGCATGTATTGCTCATCCATTTTGACATATGACAGCTCTATGTGGATATGTTGAAGATGCAGCAGTAACGTTGGGCACCCTTGCTCGAGGTATGTTGTGTCACCTAAGATTCTTGTAGCAATTGGTTCCGTGAATAGAAAATCAATAAAGGTCACACGACTATAATGTCTCAAGGAGTTGTGGTTTTCTTCAGTCTCAGACCCCAATAGGTTGGTTCATGGCTCGATGCTTCACTCATGAGGGATAATATGTTATGCTTCATTGATGAGATTGCAAGGGAGGAGAAGGAATAGGTATTTTCCATCTAAATTGATTGTTTCGACGCTAAAGAGTTAGGAAATCTAAGGGAATTCACCCAAAATTATATACATCAATTCACTATTTTAAGGTTCGGTTCAGTTAGCTTTCAATGTTCTTATAATAAATTTATTGTGATTGGATTTTTGCGGTTGCCTGTTCGCCAGAGTATTCTTTCGAATAGTATTAATAGAGAATAAATTATTACTTTTTCAATGTATTTGTGTCCTCGTTTGTGGGCCTAAAAGAGGATTGTGATCTTGTTCGACGGCAAGACCCCTCTTGTCAATGCATGTTATTGCATATGCGAAGTCGTGTACAACAATTCCTCATTTTCATATGTGGTAGAGGTGTCGATAGTAAAGTTTGAACCTGCACTTCTATTTTGGAGGGTTATTTATACTTGGTTGTCTAGATGCAATCTCAATTCCAAATCATATTAATATGAATTCTAGATGCAACATGTGCCCATACTACTCCAAACCATATTTTATGAAGTATTGTCACCCATCCAACCTCTTCTCATGGGCATGTTTATGCAGTCTTAGAGAGTTATTGTAACCAAGATTGTAACAAAGAATACTACCAGTGAGGCCACCAGTATTTGAAATCTTCCTATGTTTTTGTTCATGTGGGAAGCTTGCTCCACTGAGAATGTCACCATCCAAGCATATATGGTCTAGAGAATTATTGTGGTTTCCTAGATAGGGAAAATTATTATTATTATCTTCACCTCTACTATACTTATTGTGCAGAGCCTCCATTGACTGGAATAGGAAGACTCCATTGAACGTGAAAATTGTTTCCTTGGCATATCAGTTACATTGTTGTGATTTTCTCATGTATTGCATGAATTCGGTGGCTTGAAGCCTACTTCAAAAAAAAGATTGGGTGCCATATTATTTTGGCACGTTTTATGATTTTGGAGTGTTCATAGTTTATTGATGAATGGGCGGCTAAAGTCATTGAATTTAGAACAATTTGAAGGCTTTTAGTATGTCCAGACCATCAATTGTTGAATTTGGTCTTATAGATTCTAGCCTAAGATATTAATTGTAAGGTGCATTTCTAGTTGACTCCCTTTATTTGTTGAGCCATTACTTTTGCTAAGAAAATGGCTCGAATTGGTGAAGTATTAGAACTTATAAAAGTTGTGATACACTCTACTCTTCATGATACATCAAAAATCAACAAATCCAATATTGCTGATATTCAATATGTCTAGAAGATGCACATGAAAATATCGATATTTTGCAACTTGAATTACTACTACATCTAGATGAGTTACAGTAGCATAGTCATCATTCTAGACTTATTTCTTTTTCAAAACAATGCTCTATTTGAGGTTGAGATAGACTCCCATCAGTTTCCAGACACTAATGAAATTAGTAAAGTTGAATTCGATTCACATCAAGCCCTCATTGCAGAAGCAGATTTGCTTGAAGAGGTAAAGGTTGAGTCTGCACTTTCCAAGCCCATCATTTTACCTTTGGAATAAGTTATTAATAATATGAATAGAATTTTTCTTGGATATGAAAAGGATGTGTCCTTTCATTTTCCAAATTACTCAAAGCCCATCCAATTTCAGAGTGTTGGATTTATTCAGAACGATTCATCTTCACCTATTCCTACTACTCCTCCACATTCACCAAAAATTGTCAAATTCCATTGTGACAAAGTTAGCCATGTGAAAGATCATTGTTTTTATCTTCATTTGTGTGAGAATTATGGTCAGTACACCCCTCATTCAAACAAATACCTCAAAACAAGCCTCCTACAAGAACAAAGATTCACCTTGGATGGATCGCTTCTTGAAAATGGGCTTCAACACCCAAGAAGATATTTTGATCATACCACATAATTTGTTCTAGAGTATTGAAAAGTCTTACAGTTGGGATCTCTTCATCTTCTCACCTTGTATCTTATAGGTGGGGAATTGATGGTCATCTACAAGATTCATAGATACATCAAGCAAGCCTGACCCACAACCTGAACCTATTTCCTGAGCCTATAACCATACCCAGATTCAGAGTTGTATCCATAGACATAGAAGCCCATGTGCATGCCTTTGGTTGGTGGCCTTCCTTAAACCACCATAGGTTGAGACCTCCCTTTTCAGGTTCATGTTCTCCCTTTTTCTACAGGTTGATACCTACCTTATCCAAGTTGATGGTCTCCCCCTTCAAAGCATTAGGGACCCTTCCTCTATCAAAATATTAACAATTTCTTGCCAGATTTGGAAGAGTTCTAGTAATTTCACTTAGTGTTCTAGTGTTGGTGTTCATCCTTAAACCATCATCTGTTGAGACCTCGAGTTCTCCCATCTTCTACTATCATCTCAGAGAGCACATTCATGCTATTTTCTTCATGCATTAATGTATTTTTTTATTATAGCTCTCTTCTTGGATTCGTATATACCCCTTTGAATTAAGGGGGGGAATGTTGGACACCTAATCTGCTGAGGGTTTTGGGTGTGGAATATGAAGAGTCATTGGAGTCCAAAAGACCTTGGTATATGAATCCAATGGTCATGGAAAATGCATAAATGTACATCATTATGAATATTAAATGCAATTCAACATTTTATCTTTCATATCTCTTATTTATCATGTGTATGTTTAATAGTGGCAGTGCCCTTAGGGCTTACTAATGCCCCTGCAAATTTCATGTGCTTGATGAATAGTGTTTTGTGCCCTTACCTAGATAGATTTGTGGTGGTTTTCTTGATGATATTTTGGTATATTCAAAGACCAAGGAGGAACATGAAGACAATTTTCCACGGTACTGCAATTTATAGAAGAACATAAGATTTATGCAAATCTCAGTAAATGTGATTTCTTCTAGTCACAGATCCATTCCTTGGGACACATTGTCTCAAAAGAGGGAGTAACAGTTGATTCGGAGAAGATTAAGGCCATAATGAAGTGGCAAACACCTAAGAATGTGGTTGAAGTTAGGTCCTTGATGGGATTGGTAGGCTATTACAGGATGTTCATCAAGAACTTTTCCAAGGTTGGCCACCTAATTACTACATTGCAAAATAAAGGGAAGAAGTTCAAATGGATAGATGATTGTGTTTCAAGCTTCAATCAGTTTAAGAAATTGTCAAATAATGCATCGATGCTAAAAATAGTAGACCATGAGAAGGATTTTGTGGTTTTCACAAATTCATGCAAAGAGTGGCTTGGTGGAGTATTGATGCAAGAATTCCAAGTGATCTATTATGAATCTTGAATGTTAGATGAACATGAGAAAACTTTTGTAACTCATGACTTGGAATTAGCCTCCATTATCCATGTGTTGAAGATGTGAAGGAATTTCCTTCTTGGCAGAATATTTACTCTAATGGCTAATCATGGAGGGCTAAAGCATTTGTTTGATGGGACTAAATCAAATGCAAGTCAAGCTAGATGGCTGGCCAAACTCAACGAGTTTGATCTTGGGATCAAATACATTAAAGGCAAAGAGAAAATAGTAGTGGATGCACTCAGCAGGAGAGTGCAAATGAATTATAAAGCATCCATAAGTTCCTTTGGAACTGATCTTGAAGAAAGGAACAAAGGTGTTGGGCAACAAGATGAAAAATATTAGCAATAAAAGGAGAAATTGCAGCAATAGTGTGAGGATGATCGGGACAAGGAATATTTCCTCTCGGAAAATGGGTTGATTAAATTCAAGAATAGAATCTATGTGTCAAATAAGGGAAGTCTAAAGAAGATGATAATGAAGGAGTTTTATAAAAAAACATAATCTAATCACCTAGGTTACCAAAATACTCATACAACCATTAAGAAAATTTACTTTTGACCCAACTTGAAAATAGAGGTGGTTGATTTCATATCCAAATGCATAGAATGCCAAGTAAAATATGAGTTCAAGAACCTAGCTAGCTTATTCCAACCTATTTCCATTCCAGAACAGAAGTGGGAAGTGATTTCTATGGACTCTATTACATGGATGCTAAAGACTTCTAAACAATATGATGTAATCATGGTAGTGGTTGACAATTTGAGAAAGGTGGCTCAATTTGTAGTTGTTAAGTCTACAAATTCAACTAGTGATGTGTCTCAAATATTCATAAATGAAATTGTGAGACTGCATTGATTTCCCAAGAAAATCATCTTGGATAGAGATGCAAAATTTACTTCAAAGTTTTTGAGAGAAACATTTGTAGGCTTGGGAATAGAGTTGGCCTTTAGTATAGATTACCATCCTTAGACTAGTGGACAAAACGAGAGGACAAACAGAATTCTTGAAGACATGTTAAGAATGTATGTAATGCATCAAATAAGGAAGTGGGAAGATTTTCTTCCACTTGTATAATTTGCATATAGCAATGGGTATTAGGAATCATTGAAAATGGCCCAATTTGAAACACTTTATTGGAGGGTTTGTAATACTTTTATTAGTTCTAATGATCTAGTGAATAGGGTCCTTACTAGGCCTCATTTGTTGAAGGACATTGAACAAGAAATGAAAACCAGTAGAGGGAATTTAAAGGTGGCATAGGATAGGACAAAGGAGATATGTGAACCAACATAGGGTTGACAAGGAGTTCCAAGTTTGGGACCGTGTTTTCTTACAAGTTAGATCCAAGAAGAGCTTCTCAAAACCTAGGTCATGTGTCAGATTGAAACCGTGGTTTTTTGGGCCATTTGAGGTGCTCGAAAGGATAGGCCCAATGGCCTATAGGCTATCCTTTCCTCCATCAATAATATTTCATGATCTTTTTCATGTTTCATTGCTTAAATGATATGTGCAAAATGTTATACATGTAATTGATTCGTCTATGTTACCAGTATAACTCGAGGGAAAGTTGCAATTGAAACCTCTATGCATCCTATAACAAAGGAATTTCAAGCTCTGGAATCAAGCAATAGAGTAAGTAAAATTGTAGTGGAGGCACTTTGGGTCCAAGGAAGTTGTAACACCCTCCTCCCACATCGACCCAAGCAACGGTCCAGTCAGGGTAAACATGCGATGAGAGGCCACTATGATATGATTCAACCTCCTAAGTCATGTTAAGGAAGTGGAACCAACCGAAACACATTATCCAGACATTCAACATCAGCCTTAGGATCCTCAATATCCAATCCAACACTTCAGGCAGCTTTCCCCTGGGTCCCACTGAACTTTTGGACAACTTTCCCTTTGGATTCTCTCATGCTATGGGCATTCCAGCATCCAGGGACCTCTAGATGCTCTCAAAAGCTTACAAGCTAGTGTCCAGGGACTCTTTTTGTCAGTTATGTGCCAGCGTGCCCATGAATTAAGCCATATTTTAGGCCCAAAGCCCAGGTCACTGGCCAAAATTGCATGATAACTCCAGAACAGTAAGATAACATGAAAACAATAGTACTAATGCAATTACTTGAATAAGACCTTGACTAGACCCATACTAGTCATGACAGGAATTTCATCAAACATATCATGAATATGTAACCTACAGGAGTAAATAACATATCTAAGCATAGGGGTCTCATACTTAGCTAAGAATCGCTAAGAGACATTGATGCCTCAACATATTAACTGCCATTTCATCCATTAGGTTATAGATACATTGATCATTCATTTGCAATTAAAAACATGATGAGATCCATACATAGCTACTCCTATCATAAAACACATATATAACTAGCATAATAGCAATAGAAATACCAATGAAGTCACAACCATATAATCCAGTATAATACTCATATAAATACAAGGGTAAATAACCTCTTATTGATGATGAAAAATCCAAACTCGGGATGGGACTTCCATGTTCCACCCGACCGTAGAATGGCTGAGCCAAATCTCTCTTCATCCATTCACCCCCGTGCCATATTCCAGTCATGAATGTGGGATCTCATAGAACACATCAATCCAAAACCATCTGGTTCTTCCAAAGGCCATCCACCTCAACCCACTAAACAGTGGTTCCACCTCACGTTCGGACATCACAAAACCATCATCAGATTGGTCTCTATCCAATCCTTCAAGGGCTTCCAAAGCGTTTCTTCCAACCAAGGCTTCGAGGACTAGTAACTCAACTCACAGCTATCATCAAGCTTCCAAAGTGTTTGTCCAACCAAGGCTTCCAGGACTAGTAACTCAACCCAAGTTGTTACAGGGCTTCCAAAGCATTTGTCCAACCAGGGCTTCTAGGAATTAATAACTCAACCCCAAGCTAATGAAACATGAGAACCAACCAAAACAAAACAAGGAAATAAACCCACAATCTCCATGGCTATCCAAGAAATAGAAAGGCTAGGCAATCCCCTGTTAATCCAGGCAATCCTCCATGTTAGTGACATATCATGCAATAATCCACATGCATATGCCATGCATGCCAAAATAGTGAGGAAAACATACATGGAAATCAGTACCTACAATAAAATCCCATTGTAGATGTTGATCCCAATGTCCTCTTGCACTTTACTGCTCTTCCTTTTCCTTGTTTCCCAAAAAATCCAAGTATGCCAAACCCTCCAAGAGTGCTCTAAGAAAACTCTAAGTATCCAAGAGTATGAGAGAAAGAGAGAGAATAATGAGAGAGCTCCAAAACTGAACTGAAAAAATGTTACCAATTGATCCGCAGAAGCCTTTTATGAATAGGCCTCTATTTTCTTCACTTTCCAGTATTTTCCTTCATTTTCCTCCTCACATGCAACCTGTGACCTTTCACCTCCATTTTCTCCTAATTTCCATTATTTTCATAAATAAATGTGCCAAAATTCCATTTTTCCTTTGCAAAGCCTTATCCATTTCCTTTACTAATTTCCTTTAGCCATTAATCAATCATAAGTGATCCCCATCACTAGGATTTTTCCCAACATTAAGCTTGGAATAAGTGTCCCATCAACCGTCGTTATTATTTTTCCTTTATTAACTTTCATTACATGGAATTTTCACCAAGGCTATTACAGAACCCTCCCCCTTGGGGGAACACCATCCTCGGTGTTCAAAAACATCTATAACCACAAACTGTTGTAAGAAAAACATACTGCAAATGGAGCTTTATAACTTAGCTCGATGCAGTATTTATAATGATCATCCTGCTAAGAAGAAAACCAATATGAAAACATAACATCATAACATCATAATGACATGACACCCATACCCCTTATTGGAGCTTTACAACATAGCTCATGGCGGTGTTTACATCCATATACATATGTAAATATAAGATAAATTGCCAAACATATACCACAACACCAAACCAAAACACCATGTCAAAATTTATTTTCCTCAACTGGAAAACAAGGAAGGATACATAGCCTGCATTTGATCTGCCATCTCCCATGTAGCTTCATTGGGCCCAAAGTGATTCCATTGAACTTTAACTTGCTTGATTGCTTGGTTCTAGAGCATGAGCACCTTTTTCTGCAATATACATTGAGGCTCCAGCTGGAATTCTCCATTTGGTTCCACCTGCAATACAGACCAGTCAATCACATGATCAACATCTTTAACATACTTCTTAGAAATGAAACATGGAAAACATCCCCACTTTCACTGCCAAAGGCAGTGCAAGTCGATAGGCTATTGGCCTAATCCTCTCAACAATAATAAAGGGTTCACAAAACCATGGTGCCAGCTTGGCACATGATCCAATCTGTAAGGAGCTCTTCTTTAGTTTGATACACAAGTACACCTGTTCCCCAACCTGGAACTCCTTGAAAAACGTGTTCTTATCTGCATAGCTCTTCTGCCTATCTTGTGTTTCCTTTAAATTCTTCTTTATAACCTGCATCTCTTGTTCCATGTCTGCCAACATGTCTGATCCAATCAACACCCTGTTAACTGGATCATTCCAACTAACAGGAGTATTGCAACTCCCTCCATACAATGCCTCGAAAGGACTCGTCCTCAATGACTCCTAATAACCATTGTTGTAAGCGAACTCTACCAGTGGAAGATACTCTTCCCACTTTAATTATTGATGCATCATATACATCCTCAACATGTCCTCCAATATCTTATTGACCCTCTCCGTTTTTATATCTTTCTATGGATGATAAGTTGTATTGAAGGCCAACTCTGTGCCCAAACCTGCAAATAACTGTTTCCAAAACTTGGAAGTGAACTTCGCATCCCTGTCTAACATAAAATTCTTTAGAACACCATGCAATCTGACCACATCTCTGATGACTACCTATGCTACATCGCTAGCTGAAAATGTAGACTTCAATGGAATGAAATGTGCAACCTTTGTCAATGGAATGAAATGTGCAACCTTTGTCAATGGAATGAAATGTGCTACCTTTGTCAACCTATCCACAACAACCATGATGGAATCATGTTGTCTCACTATTCTTGGAAAACCTATGATGAAGTCCATGGAAATGACCTCCCATTTCCACTCTGGAATTGCAATCGGCTGTAGCAGACCACCTGGATGTTTACACTTTGCCTTCACATGCTGATAATCAAAACACCTAGCCACAAACTCTGCTACATCCCTCTTCAGGTTCAGTTAATAATAAAATATTTTCACTACAGTCAATGTCTTTTGATACCCTGGGTGACACAAATATGGTTTCGCATGCAACTCCCTCAAGATCACCTTCTTCATCTCACTACTATCCAGCACATATATGCTATCTCAAAAGCTAACCAATCCATTTGCTGTAAGACAATAATCGACATCTTGTGCAGATGCACCTGTACATGTACTTGTACCTATACCTGTACAGTCACATGTACATGTACATGCAGTCTGTTGCAACTTGTGCATAATCTCCATATATATGACATCTTGTTGACCTACCCGTAAGATCCTATCTTGTAATTTTTTCCCATAAGAGCTCATAGCTACTAAGTGATTTACCTGTATCTGCCTACTAAGAGCATCTACCACTCTATTCTCTTTACCTTTGATGTACCTGATCTCGAAATCAAGCTCACTGATCGTAGCCAACCATCGAGCCTGCCTACCATTTAGATTCAGTTGGTCAAATAGATACTGCAAACCATTGTTATCGCTCATTAATGTAAACCTCTTGCCTAAAAGGTAGTGTCTCCACATCTTCAACGCATGTATAATCATTTCCAATTCAAGATCATGCGTCTAATAGTTCTTCTCATGATCATTCAGTTTCCGTGACTCATAGCACACTACCTATCCTTCTTGCATAAGGATTCCACCAAGTCCCTTCTTACAAGCATCTATTAATACCACAAACTCTTTGTTCGGATCTGCAAACTTTAACACTTGTACATGTGTCAACAATTGCTTAAGCTGCTCAAAATTAGCCTCACACTCCTCTTTCCATTCAAACTTATTACCTTTTCTTTGCAATGATGTAATAGGATAAGCAATCTATGAGAAGTTCCTGATGAACCTCTTGTAATAGTCTTCAAACCCAATGAAATATCTCACCTCATCTACATTCCTAGGAGCTACCCATTCCATGATGGCCCTTATCTTTCTTGGATCTACTGCAATGCCCTCCTTGGAGACAACATGCCCCAAGTAATGTACCTTAGTCTCAAAGAAAATGTACTTGTTGAGCTTAGCATACAACTGATACTATATCAACAACCTCAACGTTGTTGCTAAATGCTCGGCATGCTCTTCCTCATTTTTAGAATATACCAATATGTCATCAATGAACACAATAACAAACTTATCCAAGTACATGTTGAAGAAAGTGTAACTAGGTTTGGTCTTCATAAATATGAAATGTACTTTTGATTCTTTTATTTTGTAAAAGAAAGAAAAATTATTATTATTATTATTGAGCTTGGGTTTCTTTCCCAAGAAATTTGTTTTAGAGGCCAAGAACTAATTGAAAGTGCTTCTAGGGTTTTCCTAGGTCAAGAAGTCAAATAGGGACATTGTCATAACATGAAGACCCCATAGGGCATCTTGTAAATTGTAAAGATAATTATTTTTGTATTTTACTAAGCCTTCCAAGAACAAGTCGGCCTGCCAGCCTATCAAGTTAGCCTGCTAGCTGGAATTCATACCCCTGGAAGACCTATATATAGGAGAAAATTTGATCTCACTTGAACACATTCATTCCTCTCTCTCTCATGCGAAGGAAGAAGTAGAAAAGGGCATCGAAAAGGGTAGAAGAAGCAGAAGAAGTGTTTTGGGTTCCTCTCTCTCTTTCTCTCCACACGTGCGAAGATGAGGGTTGAAATTCCACAATTTTCGCTCTAAGGGTTTCTGTTTTCAGGATAGGGTTTCATTGTGGAGGTTCGATCTGGTTAAAAAGAGCTGAAGGAAGGGCCAACAAAGTCCCCTTCTAGATCCAGAAGACATATTAGTTCAAGCGAGGTAGATGGAGGCAAAAAAAGAAGCAGTTCTAGTCCACACATGTGAAGTAGAAACTGTTGCCGGGGGGGCAAAGTCGCAGATTTGTAGTTAGGGCTGAAAAGTTGTGGCTATAGGTCGAATTCGTGTTGTCATAAGAGATTATGCTGGGTTTTGAAAGTAGTGAAGCAAGCACATTCTTGATAAGTTGATCTTGGTCTTGGAAGGGCTTCAATGTTGGTCAAGGGTCTTGGTATTCGACAATAAAGCATCTATATGAAGATATTGAAGGGTTTTGTTCTCAAGAGGAGAGGTTTTGCCCTAGCTTGGAGCCTACATCTTGTGTACTTGTATCTTGTTGATCTTCCTGTTTTGGTAGTTGTTTGATGATTGAAGATCACATTATAGTAATAAGAAGAAGAAGATAATCCTAATAAGTAAAAAGACATCACAAGAAGCTATCATAGTTAGATGAATCATTAATGTCATCTTGCCTTAGATTCTTCAACATGGTATCAGAGCTATGGTTCACACAAGGCATGAAGAAGGTCAACTCTATTATGAATAAGATTGAAGAGAAGTGTTCATCAATGGCAAATATCATCAAGAAAAGTTTCAAGGCAGTATGAAATAGTCTCTTCTCTTCCAAAGATCTCAAATATTCAAAGAATGAAGGATTGTTCTCAGCTCTCACCGAACATTTCAAGATGAAAATATATGGGTGATAGATAATGGAGCTTCAAGACACATGATTGGATATCACAAGCAACTCAAAACCCTATCCAAAGGGAAGTCCTCATATGCTATGGAGCTTGGTGACAACAAGAGTTATCCGGTAAAAGGCATTGGATCTACATCAATTGAGCTGGAAGGAGGAGGTAACATTCATCTCAACAACATTCTATATGTTCCAGGTTCGTGAAAAAATCTTATTTATGTTTCATCATTAGAATAAAAATGAGATATATTTTCCTTTATAGATGGTAAAGTAGTGGTTTTGGCTAAAGATTCTAGCATTGAAAAAGCTAGAACCATTGGAATTCAAGAAGGAAGACTCTACAAACTCTCATCTCCTCTAAATCAAGCACTTGTCCACATTGAGATAAGTTTGTGTGAACATTGGCATAGAATATTGGGCCATCTTCATTACAATATCTTGCCAGCCCTAAACTCCATTGTAAATGGGATACCAAATATCAAAGAAGACCATGAAGGAGTCTGCAAAGGTTGTGCTCTGGGAAAGAATGCAAAGAAACCATTTGCAAATAGTACATCTAGAGCTCAAGAGATTCTAGATATCATCCACTCTGTCGTATGTAGTCCCACATCTAAATCACTTGGAGGTCATCTATATTATGTTACTTTCATTGATGATCATTCAAGGAAAACTTGGATTTATTTACTTAAATCCAACGATGAAGTATGCATAAAATTTCAATAATTCAAGGTAGAGGTAGAAAATCTTACAGAAAGAAAGATAAAGATTATAAGGTCAGACAATGGAGGTGAGTATACTTCCAAATAACTCATTGCTTTATGTAATGATTCTGGGATCAAGAGGGAGCTTATAGTTCCATACAATCTTGAGCAAAATGGAGTAGTTGAACGAAAGAATAGAGCTATAGAAGAAAGTGTCAAGGTTATGCTCCATGATCAAGATCTACCAAAATTCCTATGTGGAGAAGCAACGAAGACTACATTATACATTCAAAATAGAAGTCCTCACAGGTCACTTAGCAATATAACTTCAGAAGAAGTCTTCACTGGGAAGAAACCAAATATTGATCATCTCCAAGTATTTGGATGTCCTGTATATATTCACATTCCCAAGGACAAAAGAAAGAAGCTAGATCCAGCAAGCAAGAAACGAATATTTGTTGGATATAGAAACTCTTCCAAGGCTTGCAGGATCTACATAAAAGAAGGACATCAAATAGAAGTAAGAAGAGATGTACTTTTTTATGAAAGTGTTGCCTTCAAGAAATCTAAAGATCTCCCATTTGATTCTGACTAGGAGGATCTTCCTATGTTTGAGGAAGAAGTTAATAAGGAAGAATAAGTCTCTCATCATGAGGAAGAAGGTCCCAGTGAACCAATCTCTCTCCCTAAAAGAAGAAAGAGACCTAACTGGTTAACTTCTACACTTCAAGAAGCAGAAGGTCACACCGCAAGAGGAAGATTTAGTGAGATCAAGAAACCGAAAAGATAATCGGGATATGTATCTTAAATGTCGAAGCTCATTGAAGGTGAACCTTCCAATTTTGAAGAAGCAACCAAACACCAAGAATGGAAGAATGCAATGAATGAGGAATACCAATCTATCATGAATAATGGAGTCTAGGAAATTATCCCAAGACCGGAAAACAAATTAGTGGTAACCTCTAAGTGGTTGTATAAGATCAAGCATGTGAGAGATGTAAGTATAGATAAATTCAAGGCTAGATTCGTGGATTGATGCTTCTCTCGGGAAGAAGGCATTGAATATGAAGAGATATTTTCTCCCACAACAAGGTATACCATGATCTGATCTCTGATATCTCTAGTAGCATCAATGGGATGGAAGGTACATCAAATGGATGTCAAAACAACATTCTTGAATGGTACCATAGATGAAGAAGTCTACATAGAGAAACCATTGGGATTTGAAGTAAAGGATAGAGAAACTCATGTTTGCATATTGAAGAAGGCACTTTATGGCCTCAAGTAAGCTCCTGGGGCATGGTATGCTAGAATGGATGCATACTTGCAAAGGTTGGGTTTCAGGAAAAGTATGGTAGATCCCAATCTCCACATAAAAGTAGATAATGATGAACCTGTAATCATTCTTCTATATGTAGATGATCTTCTATTAACTGGTAATGAAGAAATAATTCAAGAGTGTAGGAAAATGATGGTAGCTTAATTCGATATGAAGGATCTCAAATTTATGCATTATTATCTAGGACTAGAAGTCTAGCAGAAACCAAATGAAATCTTCCATAGATAAGGAAAGAATGTGATTGATCTATTGAAAGGTTTGATATGATGGAATGCAAAACCATGACAACTCTGATGATCACAAACTTGAAAATGTTAAGGAAATCTAAATCTAGTCCAGTGGATCCTACTAAAAATAGACAACTGATTCGCTTCCTGATGTATCTGGTGAATACTCGACCAAACATATGTTTTGCAGTAAATTTTCTTAGTCAATTTCAGATGGAGCCTAGACATGATCATTAGATAGCTACCAAGAATTTACTGAGATATTTGCAGGGAACCATCCACTACTGCCTGAAGTATGAAAGGAAAATGTATTCATCGAGAAGTATTTATTGATTCTGATTTGGGAGGAAGCAAGAAGGATGGAAGAAGCACTACAGGAGGATATTTCAGTTTGGGATCCTCCATGGTCTCTTAGATGAGAAGAAAGCAAGAGATATTGGCTTTGAGTAGTGTTGAGGCCGAGTACATTGTATCCTATGAAGTGAGCAAGGAAGCGGTCTTGTAAAGGAAGATGTTATCCAATCTATTTGCAGGACCGTTGGATCCTACCATAATATTTTGTGATAATACTAGCTATAGACTGTCTGAGGACCCAATATTTCATGGAAATATGAAGCACATAAACAACAAGTACCACTGCATTTGAAATTTGGTACAAGATGGTGTGTTGAAGATGGAGTATATCCCCACTGATGATCAAATTGTTGATATTTTCATAAAAACTTTTCCCAAGATAAGAATAGTCCTAGAAGGTCATACTCGATGAACACCCGGGTGGGTATGTAACTTGAGAGACAATGATGAAGGTGTCTATAATCATTAGTCTCGCCAACATTATTCTCTGATATATTGCAAGATATAGTTTTTAGTCAAGGCCTTGCTAAATGCCAATGTTGGTTAAAATGATGTGTTGTAGCGGCTACAACCACCCTCCAAAATTTTGGCTCGCATGCAAATTTCGGAGCCTACCTTGGATTCTGCGATCGATCATCCTTGGTCACTTATTGGTAAGCTGATGATTTGAAGCTCCCCTCCTTGATCCTAAGAGTTTTCTGTATTCTCATCTTTATGTAGCATGTGTCATTTACGGGCATAGGGGTTTTTGTTTTCCATGCAAAGGGAAGGTTGTCTTGCTTTAAGGGAATTGTGTGCGTATGAGTGGTTGTCATCACATAGACATGTTTCACACTCACCTCACGCACTCTTGTCACAAATGTTGTTGCATCAAGAAAAGTATGTATTATGCATTCTGGATGGTCTATGTTGTGTCACTAAGTGTCTATGTGTGATCATAGTCAAGTCCTGTCATGTTTACCTATGTTTCATTGATCTCACACTTAGCCATTTCCCCGAGCTACATACACTCATCCAGCTTCCCTGAATAGTGTGTTGTGCTTCTGCAACCATCAAGCTTCCTCCCTTGCCTGCTAAAACCCCATAGTACGTGGAGACACCAACCTCCCTTTCCTATTGAAACCCTGTAGCCCACAGACACCCCAGCCAACACTGTTCTCCAAAAATGCACAAAGTAGTCCAGCTACACTGCACTCAGAAACTACACAGAGGTGTCCTCCTAGAACCCCTATCTCGTAGTAGTGCTTAGAGCCTCAAAACTGCACAGTGTTGTCCAAGTTGTCTTGTTGGTCTTGCATGTAATAACTGCATAGATAGGCCTCCCCGGGCCTCATTCTGACAGCAGTCATTGTCTAGTGAAATTGCGAAGATCTACCTCTCAGTGACTACAGGAAAAGGTGACATGTTGAAGTCGCTTCCAAGGAGTTAAGGAGAAGGACCAAGGAACCGAGTAATGGAAAATATCAAGACCACATGCAAACTCCACAGGATGCATGATCATCTTGAGGGTAAGTATGGTAAGTAAAGAACATCTTCCGAAGTACACCTCTTAGTTGAGTTTGCAGGATTTCTTTTCATTGTCATATCATCTTCTCCTCAGTAACATGCATGTGTGCAAACACAAAAAGTCATCTCATGTGTTTCTTCTACATGTATTGCTTATTTTTCACTTGTTTGACCAATTATTATCTTTTGCATGTTGATTGTTATGTCATGCTTGCAACCTCGTTCTGGTGATGTTGAAGGTTGTGTTTGAGTTGTCTTCACCATGTACACATCTATCACACTCACACACAATGTTGTATTCACTGTCGCGTAAGCATCATTGCAGTCATTCAACGATCTATCACAAGTGTCGCACTTGTCACTCACAGTGTCAGTTAGTCACACTGAGTATGTTGTCTTGATGGTTTAAGGCATCTTATCATCAATTCATGTTGAGTGTGTGTTTGTAAGGTTGCATATGCACAGGTTCACTCACTCAATAGTCAGACCCTTGTTGAGGTGCATTATGCAGTTTCAGCACTCAGTGAACATGTACTGTTGCCCAAAATTCTGTGGAGCTTGAGGTTGTCTCCCACGCAGCCTGCACTCTACAATCCTAGAATCGACCGAACTGATTATCACCTAGAATAGCCCAAAAGTTTCTCAGCAATCCATCTCAATATGTGCTGCCCGCAAACGAATCAACCAACCCTACAGTTGTTCAACTGGAGAGTTTGACCAGGCAGTGACCTCGGGACTTCACTCCCCAAAAAAGTGCGCAAAAGATGCAGAACTTTCCCACTCCGCTGACTGAAGAAATTGCGCATACATTCCAAACAGACACCCATTGTCTGTCCCTATCTCCCTTAAAAAATTCCACTATTTTTCCAGCCAAACAATAAGTCTGCTTCTCACCCGGAAAAATGTGCAGTGTTCATGAGCAGTCACCCCAACTTCCTAGCATCCCGCTCAGCTCAGAAACTGTGATGGGAAGTTTAGCAGGTCAGCCTCCCAGCAATTGTGCAGTTTTTGCAAGCAACACTCCCATAGCCCGTCACCAACTCCCTAAAAAAATGTGCATTTTTTCCCGGCAAGCCTCCTGCACCCCGTTGCTAGCTCCCCAAAGGAATTGTGCAGTTTTTGCCACCAATATCCTCTGTTGTCTGCACTGATTCCCTCAAAAAATTGCGCAAATTTGCCCTCCAACAGAGCTAGATCCTGCAGATAGTCATTGCTGATCTGGATTGTCCATCTCAGTCTCCCAGTGACTTCTGCGCAATTTTCACCAGCAGTGCCCAGAGCCCGCATCCCAGCTTGAAATCTGCCTTGCGTAGTTTCATAGCCTTGTCCTCTCTCCCGGTCACCTGCATCCAAAATCAAACAACAATGCATCATCGTAGACTAGAAGATTTATGGATTTGATGTCGTCTCGTCATGAGTGATTGTAGATACAAGTACATGGATGAGACGTGATGCGATGACGAACGGGATGAAGAAGGAGAGCACATGCGAGGATATTTTTTCGAGAATGGACAATGCATGCAAGGATATTTTTTCTCGAACGAACGATGCATGCGAGGAGATTTTTTCGTGAATGGTTAATGCATTCGAGGATATTTTTTCGTGAACGGATGATGCATGCGAGAATATTTTTTCGCTAATGGACAAACATGTGAAGCATGCCAAACTACGAGAAAAGGAAGAACATGCATGTGCAAACATCAAGAAAACACCAAGACCATCGAAGACTTCACACACCTTGCCATGCAAAGATGAAGCTATGATACACCAAGAGCACATCCATCACTCAACAACACTACAACTCGACATGGACACCACCAGCAATGTCGTGTTTTGTCGTTTCATGAGTCATCTCGGCCACATGACTAACGTGGGCCATACTGTTGTAATCAATGTAATGTAACGTGGAAGTCCAAGACACCCACATGTAAAGTTGAAGAGTCATGTAAGTCAAAAAGTCATGATCGAAGTTGAACAGTCACAAGGGTCAGTTTCACCCTTGGCTATAAATACCCCTCATTTGTACATGCAAAATACTTTTCACCTTGGCTCCTCCCACATAGCCCTAAGAGTCTGTAATATTTTCTTCAAGGAGCAAGCAGTGGCTCCAACGCTCCACTTACGGGGTTAGTGATGTATGGTGTACCGATGTGTCTTGGAACTTTCGCTTAATTCAAAAGCCTGATAATAGGCCAGCACGTTTTCACACATGTATTATAATTGTTTGAAAGACTAATCTTGGAACACTTGTAATGCATGTTGCTTTAAACTGTGTTAAAACAATTGAAATGTTTCGGTTGCTCTAATACATATGTTTATGTCAAAGATGTGTTGTATAACTTGTTAATGTTGTCTTGCTCGCTTGGGCTACCTCACCGGGCATCAGACAAAACCTTTGCCATAAACTTGTTATAACGACCATCGCACTCGCGCGGACTATTCCTCTGGGTGTTGTACGTGTTATCTCTCTTGTGTTTTGTGATTGTCGCATCAATGTGGACTGCTCCGCTAGAAGCTGTGCATGTCTTGTGTGTTGTGTGTCTCTGACAGAGTTAGGACTCTTCCCTTTCGACTGGAGACTCACTTCCACCCTCTCCCTTGGCGGTGAAAGAACCTTGACACAAGTAACACTAGCACTCACCAGGCACGTGAACCTCGCTATTTGAAGATAAAGTAGACCACTCTCATGTGCTAACAAGTAAGAGCTAAGGCAAACATTTAAGATAATGGCAACTGGGTCATCATACTAGATGGGACTCCTACACCAAATGGTGTCAGGTCTATTTGGGACTTCATACCAGGGAGATCCCCTGAATGTTGGCAGGTTCAGCACCGTCAAAATTTCTGGCGCTAGAAGGAGGGCCAAATGACAAGCTGAGTCCTCACAATCTGTTTTGAATCTTTTCACATCTATCATGGATTTTGTTATAGTTCACCCTCTTGTTACACAACATTTTGTCACTGTCCCTGTACTCCCCGTCCACGATCCTGGAGGACCTTTTTACACAGAATTTTGTCACTGCCCCTGTACTCCCCGTTCCTTGATCCTAGAGGACCTCTACAGTGAACCCCACATGCTTTTCCTTCATGAAGAATCTCCCATTATGTCCCTCTTCATGAGCGGATCATTTCCCTTTTGCACCATTTCCCCTAAAACTTTTGTTTTGCCCAGTTTACAAGACCGATGCTAATGGCCCTTGTCTTCCCCGCACCAATGTGCAGAGATTAGCACTATTCCCCACGCCGTCCGGTGCGACTGAGATGTGTTCTAGTCATTTCGGTCCTGTTATGGAAAGTTTTTTAAATTAGAGTCGAAGCTTCCAGCTCTAGAAGCTCCATAACGGAAGTCTAGTAAATGGTTTGGTCAGATGGGGTCAAGGATGACAGTTTGGGCTCCTTTCCCCTATAATTATGGAACTACCCCAAGGGATATGTCCTTCTCCCATGAGAAGAGGATCCATCTCCCATCAATATTTCCTATATAAACCTCCCGTCTTCCCAAGCAAAAACTAGTTGCAGTCATAGTTACAGTTTTGGTTGAGTGTGAATATACTATTTTGGAGTAGACAAGCAAGCTATTACTAGTTGTAGCTATCTAGTTGTGTGAGGGAGAAGTGTGATTTGGTTTGGAATGAAGCCTAAAGGGAAGAGCCTTAAAACTGTTGTTGATTGAGGCCACCATGGAATGCTAGCAGAAGTGCATGGGAACCTGGTCTTGTCAGAGGAAGACCGCAACGTCAAGACGAATGGTTGTAATCTCTCTTTGATATTAATATATGCAACTATCAATTGATTTCCTACATGTTTTGTAATATTACATATCCATGTCTTAATGTTTCTTGATTTGTTAAGTAGGTTGAATTGCAATTTGTCTATTATTATGTTTGTGTGTTGTTGTTGTTCACTTGTTTCAGGAACTTGAAGAAGGAAGCGAGAGATTTCTAGAGCGAGCAAGCGAGGACATCATCAAGCAGGATAAGCAACCAAGAGGTAGGCCCTCTTGATTGATTCTAACCTAAGGAAATCTTCCATAGAATGTATCTGTTGTGGATAGACCCATTATCGGGCTAGAGGAATTCTTTCATGTCCACACTTATAATTTTACTTCACCACAAATTGGCGACTCCGCTGGGGAACCCATCTTTTTGTTTGTTTCAGATTTCATGATTTCATGAGAACTTTTCTAGTTTCACATTTTCCCTTTGGTTCTGTTTCTTTTCTCCTACTCACTGGCCTAAGTCTAAAATTCATAGTAGCAGATCTGGTCCCTATTTTGAATTTTTTATTTTATTTTTCCTTGGTTACCTTGGTCAGCGCGTTTAATCCACTGACAGTCGTGCCGACCAATGCAAATTGTTGAGGAACAGTCGCGTCGGCCAATGCGAATTGTTGAGGAACAGTCGCGCCGACTAGCCTCTGGCGCTTGTTGTCAATTAGGCAGTCGTGTCGATGCCTATAAGTGAATATTAGGGCTTGACCCCAATCTTGGCCAGTGTGTTCTGCTCTTGTGCTTTTGATCCCGTGAGCTTTTTTTACTGTTTTCTCCCTGATCATCTTTCTTGTTGATGCCTGTAAGTGAGGTTTTGCTTGCTTGTTGTCTTGTCATCTTTCTATTTGATTGATTGAGTCATTGAGTGGCTAGCGACACTAGGGCATCTAGTTAGTCGCCCATTTAGTAGCTTGTGGACTCATTAAGTCCGATTGTAGGTGTGTTTACTCCTTGCATTTGATTTTTGGTCCTTTTACGACTTTGACCTCTTTTTGCACAAGTTTGAAAAAGTTTCGTTTACTAGCTTGAACATCTCTTTCCGGCATAGATTACATTGTTGGCCTTGTGTTTGGTAAAGTCGGTGTTTCATTGATCTGAATGAACTTCTCTTTTCATGTTTTCATCTTCTTGAAGAGCTCATTGTCTCGAAAACTTTTTCATTGAAAGTTTGTATGTGAAGTTTGTTTCGTTGTTTCATGAGAAAGTATGAAATTCTAGCCTGTTGCATCATCGTGTTACGAAATTTGCATCTTTTTAAAGACTAGAATTGCATCAGCATTTGAAAAAGGAAGAGAATTTTTTCATTTTGAAAGGACTAATAGAGAAGTGCTTGTCAGGAAATTAGGAATTCGAATGCATTTTTCATTAGTTTATTTGTTGAAAAACGTAGTGAAAGATCATTCCATCTTTAGTTGCCTGATTTTTTGCATTTGATTGAGTAGTTTCTACCCTCCCTAGTGTAGGCATTTCATCGAATTGAAAGGGACTTGTCCCATTTAGTTTCATTTTAGGTTTTTTGAGCAGCATCGCTAAGACCTAAAAACTGAAACTTAACTCAAGATCAACTCTAAAATGAATTCAATTAACCTAAGGCGCATTTGACATTAACGATCATATCTAGAAGGTCTACGCTAGAGACATGTTTTGGCGTCTTTAAACCTAGAAATTGTCGTTAGCTTTGGCATTAGACATCGCTAGTATGGATTTGTGCTCCCCATACCGTCGAGCATATAACGGGAGACCCCACTAGGCTACAATCTTTTTATCCTTAGGAAGTCGAGTAGACCGCCTTGCAAACGTGATACACCGAACACAACATTCGGGGATACTTCCTACTCGTACTTCTTGGTTCACGAGGAGGTATTCTGCAGTTCACGGTTGCCTAGTAATCGTATTTACCTAGATCATCCAAAGTAGTCATTTGATATTTTTGACTCATTAAATTTAAAGATCATTCGAGCACTTGTCTTTTCGAGCTCGTTTCCAATCGAAAGTGATAGAGTCATCTTTGTTTCTTTCTCGACTCTTAAACATGAAAGAACATCAGTCTTTTATGCGTCTTAATAATTGATTGCCCACGATCCAAAACATCCTTTTAGTCTTTTTGAACAAATCATGAGTTCCCTTAAAAGGAAATTTTAAAGCCTTGAATTTATTTGTTCTGTCGACTAAGACAAGGTCATCGTGGCTGAACCATCTGGTTCACCCAATTCCTCTTCCTCTCCACTGTCTGAAATATTGTCTAAGGAGCTGTTTCCTGAGTTATTAGAGTCACTTGAGGACCAAAATGTTGAACTCGTAATTGTTTTAAGTGTTCAACCATTGTCATCTCATCCTCCGCCTACTTTTGATTTAGGGTCATCTACTGATCTTGGCCCAGAATCTCCGGACAATCCTGTTCAAACTCCAAAGAACTCGTCGACCACTGACGGTCACCTTGGACTAGTTATCTATCCTCTGAAGCCTCTATTTGATGTTTTTGAGATATCACCGCAGCATCTGTTATCACCCTAAAATTTTTGTTTCTAATCTTTGGAAAGTTTGCCTTGTTTCTAGTCATATTCTTATAGGTTTTGAGTCATCTCATCTCAATAAGTGTCATTCTCTTTTCCAAAAAAAAAAGTTTCACAACCTCATTCCATGTCCTAGAAGCCTCACCATGTGTTTTGACATCAGTTTGATTCCAAAGGATTGATGTTAGTCTTGGTCTAATCTTTCCATGGTTGCTTTGGTGTCTAAGATCTAGAAAATAGTCTTGTTGGTATGGTCAAATAGGGTCAACACTCCATTCTTGCCCATCACTGGCCCCACATCACGCCTAAAATTCCATGTGTCAAACTTGTGTCAAGGTTTTCATGCACTACAAGCTGCCTAGGAGTTTTTGTAGCACAAAACCTAGAATTTTCACTGGTCGCGCTACGAAATCGCGGATTCTGAACTAGGAGTTTTCGTAACACGCTACGAAACCCCTGAAAAAGCCTGTTTCAGCATTAAAAAAACTATGTTTTCTGCTTTTACTAGTCAACTTCCAGAAGGTTTCCTGAGCAGCTGAGAACTAAATTTTGAAAACTGAAAGAGATTTTTCTTCCTAACACTCTAAACTACAAAAACCTCTTTCAGTTTCTTCAAATTCGTTCTAAGGTGGGAGGAATTTATGGTTAAACTTGCGCTACCAAACTGCTGAAAGTCAAGCTTTGCCTTCTAGTTTTAGCAGTCTTTTTCAAGATCAGTTTCTGGTTACAGGAAAACGTATTTTGGAATTATGAGGGAATTTTATCTTCATAAACTCTCCATCTACAATAACCTATCTCACTTTCTTCTTAAGTGTTTTCAGTTGGGAGATACTAAGCTTTCATTGAGACCCTAATTTCAGAAAACGGATTTTTCCTGTTTTACACATTTTTTTCAAGGACACAATCTGGACAGCTGGAGAAGTGTTTTAAAAAGCCAAGAGAGGTTTTTGTTCTAGACATCATGGGCTACAAAAACCTCCTTCAGTTTCGAAAAATGTGTCATGGATGAGAATATAAAGGCTCTGTCCCACGTGCCATTTTCAAGGATCCTAAACCTAAAAACAGGGAAACATGTTCCCTAATTTCTAGGGTTTGTCATCAGCAGTCAGGTGATAACGTGGGAGGCTTCTTCAAATTCGACTTCATGAGATTACAGTTGTCAAAGAATTCATTTAATGTTTAGTTGAGGTGGTTTAGTCATAATGAGGAGTTACACTCCTAGTTGTATTAGGTCTCTAGGACCGCTAGTTAGTTGTCATTTGCATTTAATAGTTAGTTTTGAGTATCAATAGGTGTCATAGTAGGATGAATTCGAATTCCCCTCATGTTGGAGGAGGAATCTAATTCATGTAATGAACTGTATATGGAGAAGATGTACTGCACAAAGGGTTGGGATTTTTTGTAAAGAACTCTCATATGGTGCTTTTGTAGAAGACTCTGTTTTAAGTAATACAGTATTTGGCTTTGCTTCTCAGGATTCAAAAGGAATTCAATGTTCAAAATGTCTTATGGTTCTCCTCTTCTCATTACTTACAGTGGTATAAATGTATGATTACTTAGAATTCATTGGTTATGCTCTAACTTCCTTCATACATTTATAGGCTGTTTTTTCCTTTATGCTGCTGGTGTACTCTCTATATGTTGAATTCTAGATGCCCTGACTTCCATGTAAAGCTAATTTTATTGTCATACTGAAGCATTTCTTGACTCCATAAGCCAAATGGATGTTTACTGATCATTTTCAACCATTCATATTTATTCACTTGTTTCATAGAGTTAGCCATCTAATCTTTATCAAAATCTTTAACCTAGTGAGAGAGTCCTCTCAGGTTGAGGAGGCTAAGCCTCATCCAAAAGTTGGTTTGAAATAGTTACTCAAGGTCTACCTAATCAGCAGCCTTTCAGGGGTCGATTTTAAGATAACAGCATCCTTACATTCTGTACGACTACCGGGGGTTCCTTTGGAACTATCCCCCAGTACACGTTCGGTCATTCCTCGTCGTTTATTTTCAAACATGGAACCCGAAGGCGATGCTCTAGTCACATATTTGGATGAGTCCAAAGTTTCTACTCCTACACTATTGAGGGAGAAGAATTGCAATTGCAGTTCCCTCCTAAGGGTTTCCCTTATTCGGAAGGTACTCCCGCTAGTTTTCCACCCGGCTATGTGTCTTTGGGTCACTCAGTTTCAGGCACACCTAGTGCCTCATCACTCTACCATAATCTTGTATGGACGTTAGGCATCAGGCCTACGTCAGGTCCGTTTGTCACGAACGTGAATTCTCAACAGGTTGTTACTTCAGTCTCAGTGCAACCCACCGTTCTGAATACTCTTGTATCATTGATCCCAGTTCACGTCAATCACAACCGACAGTTTCAAAGATTGTCTCTGTCAATTCTTTTGTCCCATTAGTCAGTGGCCAAATTGTGCCACCACCTGGGGGCAGGACTTGAATGTCTCTATGGTGTCAAGTTCCACTAATGTGAGCGGCTCACAAGCTCACATGTTTGGTATAAACCAGCCCTCTTCTGGTATTATTTATAACCCTATCGATCCTACTGGATCAAGCAATGTCCAGTACCAACAGGTTCAGAATCCCATTGGTCTGTCTGGATCGAGCAATGTCTAGTATCAGCAATCCTATGGGGCTCAGGTTCAATACCAAAATCCTTATGTTCCATATGGTTCTCAAGGATTGGTTAATCAACCTTACACCCTCCAATGTAGGCAGTACATCTAGCCTGGCTACAGCAAGATTCAGTTTGGTAATTTCTTGAGCATTATTCAAGTACACTTGCAATAGCAAGGACAACCTTTACAACAACCAGGGCAGCCTTTTTTGCCGCAAGGGCAACCTTTGTTGCAGCAAGGGCTCTCCACGCAACAGCAAGGGAAAATTATCCCGTAGCAAGGTCTCCTGCAACAACTACAAGGCCAATCCTTCCAGCAGTTGCAACAAACCGCGCAGCAGCAGATGCAATATGCTCTACACACCTCTCAACCCATGTCCTCGCAGGGCCAACCTTTGCAACCCCAGGGACAAATTTTGTAACCGCAAGGTTAGCCCTTGCAACAACAAAACCAACCAGGGCAGCAGCAACCCTTGTATACATATCAACAAAGTGAACCCTTGCAGGGGCAGGTTCAAGGTCAAGTCCTGCAGCATCAGGCCCAGAATCCTCTTGTCCTAGGTCAATAGGTTCAGAATCCTGCCAGCCAAGGGCACTAGGTACAAAACCCCTACGTCCAAGGGAAACAAGTGTATTAACCTTATGCCTAAGGACTGTAGGTCTAGAACCCTCTTGTTCAGGGACAACAGGCTCAACAGCCATATGTTCAAGGACACTAGGTCCCGTACCCATATGTCCAAGGTCAACAGGCCCAACAACCTTTTAACCCATACATTGCCTATCAACAACCTGTGTCTAGATAGTTTCAAGGTATTCAAGGTTAGAATCCTCCCTATGGTCAAGGTAATCTGCAATGGGGGCAGCCTCAAATGCCATATGGCCAAAATCCTTACCAGCGAGTATGGGCTCCTCCCTATGGGCCCGCTTATCAACCTCCCATGCCTTTTAACACTCAATTACCTTTCTTGGCTACACTTGAGTTGCCAGATGTATCACGCCTTATGAATGATCCAATCCTTCATTCACATTATTGGCCTCCGGTGTCGTCCAAGATACCAAGTGATTGCCCAAAGTTCGATGGAAAAGCTAAAGAATATCCTCAGGCCCATGTGATGACATATCACCTCTGGTGCTCATCAAACTCGTACGTGAACGATTCCATTCATCTTCGTCTTTTCCAACGAACCCTCACGGGTGCTACAGCGAAATGGTACATTGATCTACCTCAAAGTACTTTCCATGACTTCAATTCGTTAGCCATGGCTTTCATCATGCATTTTCAGCTGTCAGTTCGCTATGAAACTGGAACCTATTTGCTCACATCGCTTAAGCAATACACTGTGACGCAAATCTCTGATCATATCCATGAACGGAGACGTAGACGTCGCCTAATCAAATTTGAGATAGTTGATCAATTTCTCACTGAATGGGGCCTTCCCAAATCATCTTCACAATGGGAACCTAAGTATCCCTATCTCATTTGTGAGGAGGATTACTATACTAAGGATTTTCCTCGACGATCTGAAGTTAGTCGACTGCTCAAAGGGACCCCTGCTATCCTTAAAGAGCCATTTTCGTCTTAGAAGACTCAAATGGTAAACCAACCCTGGTCTGCTTCCTCTGGATCTCAAGTGTTCATGATGAGCACGCCCATTAATAAGGCCACCCAATCGAAAGATTATCAAACTCCAGCTTCGGCAACTGGGAAAGAAAAAGAAGTTGCATCTTCTTCTTCTACTTCGAGTTCTGGCCCTTTCCAAATCGAGCGCCCTAACCCTGATTCCACTACACGACCACCCTCTCGTGGTGTGCTGCAGAAATCCTCATATAATCCCAATGCTTGAGCTACTCAACACTACAATATTGTTGAGGATTTGGCTTAGGCGCCATCAGCCATGTCGACTCTCGAGGTACTCCAAAGCTGCCCATCGCAGTGGAAATCTTTACTGTCAGCTATCGGGGGCATCGATCCCACCGATTCTAATTTGATATGTTTCGATCTAGAGAACCATGTTCCATGGCTCCCTCATCAGATTTCCTTTCTTATTCAGGTAATCATTAATGAGAAGACCATCCACCGCACTGTCATCGATGAAGGTGCCTCCACCTGCATCATGTCAACTGCATGTTGGAAACCTATTGGTTCCCCTGCACTGAACCAATCTCCAAACACTTTGGAAGATTTCGATGTGCGTGATTCGCGACCCTTCGGTGTCTTACCTAACCTTACCATCACCCTGGAAGGCAAGACAGTGTAAGTCGAAGTAGCAATTGTTGATGCCAATCTCAATTATAATCTTATACTCGTCCAAAGTTGGACTCATGCCATGCATCCTGTGGCCTCCTCTTTGTTTCGCGTGATCTATTTTCCCCATCAAGGGAAAATTGTCACCGTCGATTAGCTGCCTTTTTTTGCCTCTTCCTCCTTGGATGGAAATGTTCCATACGTCAAGCACTTTGGTGCTCCCTATGAGAGTGTGGGGGTGGGTCTCTTCAAAGATTCTGTCTTAATGGGAATTTTTCCACTCACACCTCGTCATGTTGCCTCTGTCAACATGATCTTGATCAAATCTGATCCCTGGGTCATACCTACACCAGATCTTGTTGATACTTGGGGTGAGGTTATGCCGGTTAGTCCCGCTGAAGTCAATTACGTGGAAATTAAACAAATTCTTTCGGTAGAAATCACATGAGAGAATTTTTTGGCCGATGCGTTTCGAACCAGCAAGTGTGGTTCATCATCAGACCAGATGAAGAGGCATACCATGGCAAAAGCTTAAATAGAGAGCAAGGTAGAGACATAATTTCAAGTAACGACTATATTTGAACAATAATGTTTAAATTAATATTTGAACAATAATGTTTTAATAAATTAATGAAATAATATCATCATTTAAATGTTTTTTCAACAAACTAGCCATTTAATATAGCCATTACATATTAATATTTTAATAAATTAATAAACTAATATCATTATTTAAATATCATTTTTCAAGAACTAGTAATATTTGGTTTTAAGAAATTAATTTAAATATTATTTTTCAAAAACTAGTCATTTAATATAGTCGTTACCTATTAATATTTTTAATAAATTAATGAAATAATATCATTATTTAAATATTTTTTTCAAAAACTAGCTGTTTAATATAGTTTTTACTTAATAATATTGTTCAAATATAATCGTTACTTGAAATTATGTCTCTACATTGCTCTTTATTTAAGATTTTGCCATGGTCTGCCTCTTCATCTGGTCCTGATGCTTAACCACACTTGCTGGTTCGAAACGCGTCGGCCAAAAAATTCTCTCATGTGATTTCTACCGAAAGACTTTGTTTAATTCATTATGGATCACAGAAGCCTGAATACAGAAATTACGTGGAAATTGTTTTGGCTTCGAACTCCACATCTTTGATTCTCATATGTCGAAGACCTCTCTCGATATGTACTCTCAATCCCGCTGGCTTGGCACTTTGGAATCATTTGATCCCTTAGCCGAGACCTTCCTCGCTGATGAAGGTATCATGGAAATCATGTCTCTCGAGGAACTGCCATGGATCGATACTCATCATCGCTCCTCGTTCCTGCCTTGCCCAGTGGTCATGTCTACCATTTTCAGAGAGTCCTTTTCCCCGTTGTGTATTGATGTGTCAGTCTATCCTGACATAATCAAGATCTTTCAATTGAGGGCACCTTTATCCCTTCATGGATTCAGGATTTTTCACCCTCCCCGAGTTTTCACCGATTGTCCTTTGACTCGTAACCCTCCCTCGCCTAGGGGGCATGGGGGCAAAGCCTTATATGAGTTCTACTCCATTATTTGGCTGAGTCGATGCTTACTCGTCATGACAACGGTAAAACTTCGATGTTCATCTATGTTGATTAATTACCCGAGTCCCAGCATGGACTCCTCTCTCAAAAAGTACTATGCTTAGGTCATCTTTCATGGTTACTTATGTACATTAGTGTGTGATTCATTTTTGTACAGCGTGGTTTTGTGTGATAGTCTTCAAACAACTTTCCTGTTTACTATGCTTTTCTTGCTTTGCAGATGTCTGCAACTCCTCACGTTGGTTTCGCCGATGGTGCTTGTCGTAGTACCCGAAACCTATCATCCGCGGCATGGGTTATCTATGACCCTAACGGTGAGTTGATTGACCTTCAAGGTATCTGCCTGGGTCGTACAACCAACAACATTGTTGAATACAGTGCGGTCATCGAACTGTTGTCAGAAGCCATTGCTCTGGGCATCAGGGAATTGGTTGTCAACCTGGATTCACAACTTGTCGTCCTTCAACTCAACGGGCAATATTCCATCAGGAACCCTCAAATATTATGAATGTATCTCTGTATTCGTCTATTGGAAAGACATTTTGATTATATTACATATCATCATATTCCTAGACGCATGAATACATTGACAGATGCATTAGCTAATTACGTGTTGGATAGACATTTACGAAACATGTAAAAGATAAGACAAAGCATTCTCACAAACCATTTGTACGTGTGTGAGAATGCTTGATACATCATGACCCCAAAAAATAATAAGTGTGTCTATAATAACATCAGCGACTCGCAGGCCTCGTACATCCGTGGCACGCAGGCCTCAAAAAATATGTAAATGCTAAACCTAGGAACTACTCAGCATGGTGGTCATGGTAGCATGAAACAGCTCATGCAACATGACTCGGTAGTCGGCGGATCCGATCTGAGACTCCCATTGTGTGCCTCTGGTACCGTCGAGGCATGTCTCCTATCCGAGCATACTCCGGGATACCGTGAGTCAACCCCTCAAGGTTCCTAGCGATCTCCTCCTCATTGTCACTCCCTTCCTGATAAGGGGCGATAACATCAATAAGACGAGGGATGTGCCTAGCTATCGGGGACATCCTGGCTGGTCACTCTGGTCCAACATCTGCATAAACAAGAGAAATGCTATAAGCATGCATATACCAAAAACATTAAAAAAAATCTCAAAATTAAAAAGTTGATTTTTTTACCTTCGTCATCGAAGTCCTCTCCATCTGGTAAGGGCATATCTAGGTCTCCACAGAAATCAGTGCAGCTGTATGGCTAGTCCTCCACGATGATCTTCTGTCGTCATAGCCATGATAAGAGTGCAGGTCAGTATGACATATGCTGACCCCCAATGATCCTGGGCATCAAATGACTCCAGCAGGCCATCCACGAATTGCGTGGTGCAGGAGGATTGACCTCAAACAACTGATACTGGAATAGTGGCACTCCTTCCAGGAAAAAGGTCACAAGTACTGATCCAAAGCCAAATTGCTTCACATTCCCTACCTTGGCCTTGGACAACTAGTGCTTGATGTTCATCTTCATGGCCTCTGCCGAGTTGAAGATCGTAGGAGCTATGCAGTCAATAGCATAAAGTAAGTTCGACTTGTTAGTCTCATGTTCTGCCTAGGACCCCGCCACTATGTTGATAGTCAACAAAAGCACCCTCAGTGTCAAATCCCGCACACTGGAAATCTCTATCTTCCCACTCTTGGATTTCAGGGGCTCAGGGCAGTGTTTGGCAAGCATGGAAGATATGCTTGCCCCGATTGGACGTGACCATACAAGTTCATTGGCTCGCCTCTGCAAGATAGTCCAGTGATGAAGTAGATATCTGAAGTTGTCAACACCAGCTCCTGGTCCCCAATGACAAAAATATCGCAATTGATGTCCCAAAGGCTTATCAAGTATCAAAGCAACTCAGGCTGCGCCCGCATCCCTGGTGTAAGGAAAAATTTGAGGAGACTGCAAGCCCTCAAAGCCTCCAGGTAATTTGGATCATTCAATGCCTGGGTGTCAACATCTTCATGTTCTCTTTCCTTCCAATCCACCATTTTCAGCGATTTATCTCTTGCAAAAGCCAATAATTTAAGTCAATAATCATCATTGGAATATAAAATTCAAGTTGATTTTTTGCCTATCCACGGCGCCGGCGCGCCTGTTTTAAAAACATTTGTGCTGATCTGTGTGGATGGTCGTGCAAATCACCCTCAACCGATGTGATCCCATGCCCGGAAATTGCGCCAACCGATGGCGAAAACATTTCTCAAAAACCTCCCTAAAAATCCAAAAAATGGCTAAAAATGGAAATGAATAGCATGGAAATGGAGTTCAGGGCTTTGGTTATTACCTGGAATTGACAGCTCGTCGATTGACCTCCCGGATCTCCCGCAATCTGCTCCGGAACAACTAGGGAAAAAGTGGGTAAAAAGTCTTCACTGCAAAGGTAAAGCGGTAAATGGTAAAAATATATTTACTTTTCCCTTTTTTATTCATTTTTTCATGAAAGTATCAGGTTTTGTAAATATTTTTGACCTATTTTTCCTCAAGGACTCGATAATACGATTTGCCTTACTTGTGCAGCAACAGGTGATGGATGTTCGACGATGACGATGAGTCACATTTCAGCTCTTTTCTCGACTCGTTAAACTCATATGAAAAGATTGCAGAGTATTTTTTTCCCTTTTTGACTCGTTAAAGAGAATAAAAATGGGGGATCTACTTTCAGCTCTTTTCTAACCCTTTAAAAGTGAAAAGATGGTTAAGCCCGTGTCATTTCGAACTTGTTACTAGATGTGAAACGCCATGCCCCCAGTATAAGTTTACCCCTTTTTCGGGCTAGGAGGCACTATTTACGAAAAAGGTACTCCTTGACTGAAATGGTCAAGCGATTCTCTCAAGTATTGTTTTCTACTTTTTCGGGCTCGAGAGACACAAATGTACGAAAAGGGACCATGTGGAGTTTTCTTTTACATGTCCTTTTCAAATTCTCTAAATATGAAAAAGATACCGAGTTACACCTTTGTCGGACTCGTTAAACTATTAAACGACATCGGATTCGTCACCATGATGAACATGAGCTTCTCCTTCCAAGGGCTCGTTAAAATTACTAGGTTAGATTCGTCTAAAGGATTAACTTACAATGCAAGCGTATGCTATCCCCTTCAAGCTTGCAATTTAAAAATAATTGGGGTACTCGCCAGAAATGGTGGGGGAAAATTTGGAAATTTATCAGTCGTGTCGGTAGCTCACTCTTGAACATGACACTCTTTGCTTCGTGTCGAGTTGGGACATCCTCCTTTGCATCGTTGATCTTCCTGGGTTTGGGCCGTTCATTTTTTGTCTTCCATTTTATCTCTGCCACGTCATCATGACCACCGATCCCATGGATCCAAAAGCTGCCAAACTTCCAGTTGTGTGGCCGATATGTTCAAGAGTTGTCCTTCTGTAGTTACACTTACCTCTGATTCTCTGTGTCATCCAAAATAATTTTGCATGCTCTCATCTTGCGCCAATGATGTGGGATTCATTATGGCCCTCCTTCGACACGGTCGCTTTCTGTCGACTTCAACTCATTATCCGGGAAGTTGACCGAGAGACTCCCTTCCAATACCTTAGAGCTTGCATGCCCTAATGGAAAGTTCTTCGTGCTCGACGACAAGTTCACATCATTGGCTTTCGATCAAGAGATTTCATGGGTGTTCGACTTCAGTTCCTGTATTCATATTCCATTAATTGTGTTGATAGTACCTTGAGGACCATTGTCATTATTTGTGGTTTCTCTCATGCTTGTTAACAATTTACATCATTGACTGGTAATCAAGCGACTTTCTAGCATGTTTGGCATCAACACATCTATTCGCATGCTAGGATTTGTACTTTGATCGGGTTGTGTTGGAGCGCAAGATGTTGGACTCAGATCACACAAGTCCAGGTTGCGAAGTGGTGTGACATGGTTATGATAATATGCATGTCCCTTTCAGATGGCTGGCTACGACCAGACCATGAGTTATCATATGTGATCCTTCTCATTATTGGATGGATGCAACCATACCTTGGTTTCATTATGATCCTCTTTGACGGATGGCTGCACCCATACCTAGATCCATATACATGATCATTCTCTGGATGGCTACGTCCATACCACGATTCATGTATCATTTAACAGAGATCTCAGTTTATGTATATGTATATGTATATGTACTTGCTTGCAGGTTTTCCGACGACAAACCGGTTCCCTGCACTGATTTATAAAGCATTTCATCCCTCACTCCAGCTCGACCTTCATGCTTTAAGGGGCATCTGTTACACATCATTTTTGTCATTGTCCCTATACTCCTCATTCCTTGATCCTAGAGGACCTCTACATTGAACCCCGCATGCTTTTCCTTCATGAAGAAACTCCCATTATGTCCCTCTTCATGAGCATATCATTTCCCTTTTGCACCATTTCCCCTAAAACTTTTGTTTTTCTCAGTTTACAAGAACGATGCTAATGGCCTTTGTCTTCCCCACGTCGATGTGTAGAGATTAGCACTATTCCCCATGCCGACCGGTGCGACTGAGCTGTGTTCTAGTCACGCCGGTCCGGTTATGGAAATTTTTTTAAATTAGAGTCGAAGCTTCCAACTCTAGAAGCTCCGTAATGGAAGTCTGGTACATGGTTTCGTTGGATGGGGTCAAGGATGACAGTTTGGGCTCCTTTCCCCTGTAATGATGGAACTACCCCAAGGGATAAGTCCTTCTCCCATGAGAAGAGGATCCATCTCCCATCCATATTTCCTATATAAATCTCCCTTCTTCCCAAGCACAAACTAGTTGCAGTCATAGTTACAATTTTGGTTGTGTGAATATACTATTTTGGAGTAGACAAGAAAGTTATTACTAGTTGTAGCTATCTAGTTGTGTGAGGGAGAAGTGTGATTTCGTTTGGAGTGAAGCCTAAAGGGAAGAGCCTTAAAACTACTGTTGATTGAGGCCATCATGGAATGCTAGCAAAAGTGTGTGGGAATCTGGTCTTGTCAGAGGAAGACTGCGATGTCAAGATGAATGGTTGTAATCTCTCTTTGATATTAATATATGCAACTATCAATTGATTTCCTACATCTTTTATAATATTACATATCCATGACTTAATGCTTCTTGACTTGTTAAGTAGGTTGAATTGCAATTTGTCTATTATTATGTTTGTGTGTTGTTGTTGTTCACTTGTTTCAGGAACTTGAAAAAGGAAGTGAGAGATTGCTAGAGCAGGCAAGTGAGGACATCATCAAGCAGGATAAGTGACCAACAGGTAGTCCCTCTTGATTGATTCTAACCTAAGGAAATCTTCCATAGAATGTATCTGTTGTGGCTAGACCCATTATCGGGCTAAAAGAATTCATTCGTGTCCACACTTATAATTTTACTTCACCACAAACCTCTACAATGAACCCTACATGCTTTCCCGTCATGAAGAAACTCCCAATATGTCCCTTTTCATGAGCAGAAACTTTCCCCTTTGCATCATTTCCCAAGAATCTTCCTTTCACCCCAGTTTACAAGATCAGAGCTACTGACTAGTTTCCTCCTCGTGTCGATCTGCAGAGATTAAAACTAGCACTAGCATTGTACGGAGAGATTGAGCCCTTTTCCAATCACACCAATCCTCTTTTGGCAAGTTTTTTAAATATGGAGTGGAAGCTTCCATCTCTAGAAGCTTCGTAACGGAAATCTGGTAGATGGTTAGGCTGGATGGAGCCAAAGAAGTCAGTTTGGGCTCCTTTCCCCTATTAGGATGGAACAAAATCAGGAGATAAGACCTTCTCCCATGATGAGAGGAACCATCCATCCAAGCTATATAAACCTCTCTTTTCCCAAGCTAAACTAGCTTTGGAGTGAGTTTGAATGATTGGCAAGACATCTATAGCTTGCATATTTCTAGTGTATGTTTGAGGGAGAATTGGGTGTTTTGGTTTGGTTTGAGACAAAAGGGACGATGCCTTGAAAATTCCATTGTTGGGGCCATCCATGAGATGCTAGCAAAAGTGTGGGAACCTGGATACGTCAGAGGAGACCAACAACTTCAAGGCATTGGTTGTAATCTATTTCTGATTTGTATGAATACAACTATTGGTTGTTTTCCTACATGAAGTGTTATCTCACATCTTTATAGCTTAATGTTCCTTGACCTGTTAAGTAGGTTGAATACAATATTGTATGCTATCACGTTTGTTGTTGTTGTTTGTTTGCTTGTTTCAAGTATTCGAAGGAAGGAAACGAAAGATAGCTAGAGTAAGGAAACAAGATCATCACCAAGCAGAATAGCGTTCTAAGAGGTAGGCCCTCTTAATTGATTCTAGCTTAAGGAGAATTTTCATAGATTGTTTGTTTGTGGCTAGACCCACTCTCTCGGGCTAGAGGAATTGTTTGTGTCCACACTGAGAATTTACCTGCACCACAAATTGGCGACCATACTGGGGAGCCAATCCTTCTGTTTGATTGATTGTCATTTTATGGTTTTGTGTGAACTTTTCTAGTATCACCATTTCCCTTTAGTGTTCTCTACTTTGCCTGGTTTACTGCTCTGAGCCTGAAATTTACAATGGCAAGTCTGGTTTAGACTTTGAATTTTTTTATTTTTTTTTCTTGAATCCTCGGTCAGCACGTTTATTTTTCTGACAGTCGCGCCGATCAACGCGAGTTTCTCAAAAACAGTCGCGTCAACCCCCTTATGGTGCTTGTTGTTAGTTAGGAAGTTGTGCTAATTCCTATAGGTGAAGATTAGGGTTTCCCCTAGATCATAACCAGTGCGCCTTTCCCTTCTTATTTCTGCCTCTTAGCCTGTTTTTAATGTGTTCTCCCTGACTTGAAAGCTCTTTTAGCTTGGTTTATATGCTTGTTTGATTTGCATTTTCTTCACTTGGTTTCTTGAGTTCTTGGATGGTGTATAACCCTAGGGAATCTAGGTCATCATCCATTCACCTGTTTGTGTGCTCAGCAAGTCAAGTCGATAGTCAAGTTACTCCTTGCATTTCGTTTGTTAGTCCTTTTGTTGCTTTGATTTCCATTTAACAAGTTTGAAAAGTTTCGTTTGTTGATTGAGCGTCTCTTTTCAGGCATAGATCACATTGCTCATCTTGTTTTTGGTTGAGTCTTTGCATCATTAGTTTGAAAGGAATTCTCTTTTGTGCTTTGCATTTTCTTGTGATTGATTGTATTGGAAATGTTTCATTGAAGTGTGAAGTGTTTGTGAAGCATTCATTTTCTCATTTCATTGAAAAATACATAATTCTAGTTTGTTGAATCAATATGTTACATTAGTTAGCATCATTGAAGACTAGAGTTGCATCATCATTTGCATTGGAAAATAAATGAATTCTCTTTACTAGTGAAAGGACTACTTGAAGTGCATTTGATAGGAAAGATAGGAATTGGAAAGAGTTTTTCATCATTTTGTTTTCAAAAAGAGAAATAGTGAAAAGCTCATTTTTCTTTCAATTTATTGTTTGTTGCATTGAGTGTGGTTTCTACTCTCACTAGTGTAAACAATTCATCAAATGGAAAGGGTCTTGTCTCATTTAGCTGCATATAGGAGTTTTCGAGTCACATCTATAAGGCCTGAAAATCGAGACATAATTTCAAGATTAACTCTAAAATGTATTCAAATAACCTAAGGCACATTTGAAACCTAACAGTCGCATTTAGAAGGTCTAGGCTAGAGACGTGTTCCGACGTCTTTAAACCTAGCAGTTGTCGTTCGCTTTGACACTAGACAACGCTAGTATAAACTTGTGCTTCCTGTACCATCGTGTATATAAAGGGAGACCCCACTAGTTTGCAATCCTTTATCCATAGGAAGTCGAGTCTTCTGCCTTGTAAATGTGATTCACCGAACATAGCATTCAGGGAGATTGCCTACCCGTACTTCTCAGTTCGCTGGGAGGTATTATGCAGCTCACGGTTACCTGGTAATCCTTTTTGCCTAGATCATATTGAGTAGTCATTTTGATCTTTTTGACTCCCTAAACATAAAATATCATTCGAGCACTTGTCCTTTCGAGCTTGTTTCAAACCAAAAGTGATAGAGCCACCTTTGCTTCTTTCTCGACTCTTAAAACATGAAAGAACACCAGTTTGTTTTTGCGTCTTAAAAAATTGTTGCCCACGATCATATAATATCCCTATTAGTCATTTTCTAGACCACATCGTAAGTATACCTTTAAATGCAATTTAAAGCCTTGGAATCAATCTCTCTTTTGGTTATTTGAGGCACAATCATCGTGGCTAAACCAACTGTTCGCCTAGTTCCTCTTCCTCTCCTCTGTCTGAAAGATTGTCTGAGGAGCCTTTTCCTGAATTGCCACAGTCACTTGAGGACCAAGGTATTGAGCTTGGAATTGTTCTAAGTATTCAACCTTTATCAACTCGTCCTCCCCCTCCTTCAGATACTAGGTCACTTTCTGACATTGGCCTGGAATCTCTGGATAATCCTATCCAGACTCTCGAGAGTCCGTTGACTTCTAAAGGTCAGCTTGGACTGGTTATTTATCCTCTGAATCCTTTGTTTGATCCTGTTGTGATATCACCGCAACGTCTGTACAGTCCGTATGATCAGCTGGGTATTCCTTTGGAATTATCCCCTCGAACATCTTCGGTCGTCCGTCGTCACCTATTTTCACCCATGGAATCAAAAGGCGAAATCCCAATCTCCTCTCCAGGTCACTCGAAGGTTTCCACTCCACGCACAGTCGAGGAGCAGGAATATCCTTTCCCTCCTAAAGGTTTCCCTTACACGGGAAGCATTTCGACCAGTGTTCATCCTGAGTTACCGCGTAATTACATGAAGTTAGCTTAGTTGATTTCGAGCAAGCCTACTGCCTCATCACTATATCACAACCCTATTTTGGCATCTAGCACTATGCCTACCTCAGGTTCATTCATTCAGAACCCGAACTCACAACCGATGGTGAATTCTACAGTTACTTCAGTCCTGGTGCAACCCACCATTCCAAATCCTCTTGTTTTGTCGGTCCAAGTAACCTGTCCGGTTCAACCGACGGTCTCAAGTCATGTCTCTGTCAGTTCTTCGATCCCTCCAATAAGTGGACAGGCTGTGCCACCGCCTGGGGGGCAAAGTTTGAATGTTTCTATGATGTCTGGTACAACCAATGTGAGTGGCTCACAAGCTCACATGGTTGGAATGAACCAGCCCTCTTCGGGTGCCATTTTAAACCCTATTGGTCCTGCTGGATCGAGTAATGTCTAGTACCAACAGCCGAACCTTGTTGGTCCATCTGGGTCAAGTAACATCTAGTACTAGTAGCCTAATATGGCTCAAGTTTAGTACCAACCTCCTTATGTTCCATATGGTTCACAAGCGATGGTTAATCCGCCCTACATCCCTCAGCCTGGACCTTATGTCCAGCTTGTTTCATCTGTCGCGCCTGGTGGGTATAGCCAGATACAATTTGGGAACTTTCAAGGTGTCATTCCAAGAACTGTTCAAGCACCTTTGCGACATCAAGGATAACTTTTGCAACAGCAAGGGCAATCTTCGTTGCAACAAGGGCCATCCATGCAGCAGCAAGACCAGATGACGTCGCAGCACGGACAACTGCAACAACTGCAGGGGCAACCCTCACAACCATTGCAGCAAACCATGCAGCCACAAGTGCAGTATGCACCACAATTCTCCCAGCCTATGCCTTCATAAGGTCAACCTATGCAGCCGCAAGTGCAGTATGCACCACAATTCTCCCAGCCTATGCCTTCATAAGGTCAACCTATGCAGTCGCAAGGACAGCCTTTACAACTGAAAGGTCAGCCCTTGCAGCAGCAAGGTCAACCCAGGCAGCAACAACCCTTATACTCATATCAACAAGGTCAACCTTTCCAAGGGCAAGGTCAAGGTCAAGTCCTACAGTAGCAGGTGAAAAATCCTTATGTCCAAGGGCAATAGGTTCAGCCTCATTTGTTCCAAGGATAGCAGGTCTAAAATCCTTATGTCCAAGGGCAGCAAGTGAAGAATCCTTACGTCCAAGGGCAGCAGGTCCAAAACCCTTTTTTCCAGGGTAGCAAATCCAAAACCCTTATGCTCAGGGACATCAAGTGCAAAATCCATATGTCCAAGACTAGCAGGCTCAACAACCTTTTAACCTGTATGTTGTTTATCAACAGCATATGGTCGGATAGTTTCAAGGCTTTCAAGGTCAAAATCTTTCCTTATGGGTAAGGTAACTTACAGTGGGGGCAAAATCAAATTCCATATGGAAAAAATCCTCCACTATGGGGACAAAATCCTTACCAACAGGGATGGGCCCCCTTATCGACCTCAAATGCCTTTCAATACCCAATTGTCGTTTTTGGCTACACTGGAATTGTCAGATGTGTCTAGACTCACGAATGACCCAATTCTTCATTTGCCATACTGGCCTCCAGTTCCATCCAATATTCCAAGCAATTGTCTGAAGTTTTAAGGAAAAGCAAAAGAGGATCCACAAGCCCACGTGATGACATATCACCTCTGGTGCTCCTTGAATTCTTACGTTGATGATTCCATTTATCTTCAGATTTTCAAATGAACTCTTACGGGTGCTGCAGCCAAATGTATATTGAGCTACCTCGAAATACCTATCATGACTTTAACACTCTTGTCATGGCCTTTCTCACACATTTCCAGCCACCGGTTCACTATGAAACTCGCACTCATCTGCTAACGTCGCTCACATAAGACACTACAACCCACATCTCCAATCACATCCATGAATGGAGACGTAGACTCCATCTGATTAATTTTTATATTATTGATCAGTTGTTGACCAAGTGGTTCACCAAATCATCCGTCAACAAAATTGCTTAGGACATTGCTATGGGTGGATGCGTCACTGAACAAGCCAGTATGTAAACCTCATTTATTCACAATCTGGTACGTTATATGATGTGTTCCTTGATGCACCCAGACCATCATCTGATCTGATGACATCTAAGTCTCCGGCTACGCCTCCTATTGATGGAGTAATTGGTTCTGTGACTCAGACCCCTGCAAAATCTTCTTCCAAAGAGAAGTCAGTCTCTAACATTGCTCCCAATGATTCCTATCGCATCTCACCAAGCTCTGGTAAAACCTCATAGGTTCACGCTGTTGAGTCTACCGCAGCGGACAAATCCTCTAAAGGTAACAAGAAAGGCAAAGGCAAGGGTAAAATCGATGCCTCGAAAAAGGGTCCTCCTAAGTCATCTGCTGGTGATGCTTCCCAACAGAAGCCCAAATATCAATGCCTCATCTGTGAGGAGGATCATTATACTAAGGATTGTCCTAGATGATTCGAAGTTAGTCGTTTGCTCAAGGGGACCCCAGCTGTCCTGAAAGAGCCCTTTCCGTCCCAGCAGACCCAAATGGTAGACCACCCTCATTCATCTGCTTCCATAGGTTCACAAGTGTTCATGATGAGTACACCAATTAATGTGGCCACTAGGTGAAAATATTATCAAACTCCTACCCCGACAGCAGAGAAAGAGAAATAAGGTACCCCTTCTTCTGCCTCATCCAATTCTAGTCCTCTCCATATAGAGCGAGATAATCCTAATTCTACCATTTGACCACCTTCTTGAGGTGTGCTATAAAAGTCCTCATACAATCCTAACGCTCGAGCCGCTCAACATTATAACATTGTTGAAGATTTGCCTCAAGCACCATCATCTATGTCTACTCTCGAGGTCCTTCAAAGTTGTCCTTCTCAGCGAAAATCGTTACTGTCGGCTATTGGGGGTATTGATCCAGCTGACTCTAATCTCATTTTTTTTGACCTAGAAAACCACGTTCCGCGGTTACCTCATCAGATTTCCTTTCTCATTTAGGTGATCATAAATGAGAAAACAATTCATAGCACCGTCATCGATGAAGGTGCTTTTACCTGCATCATGTATGTTGCTTGCTGGAAGGAAATTGGTTCTCCTACTTTGAACCGGTCCCCTAACACATTGGAAGCTTTTGACAGATGCGATTTGCGACCATTCAGTGTCCTTCCCAACCTTGTCGTTACTTTGGAGGGAAAGATGGTACACGTCGAAGTAGAGATCATTGACACTAATCTTAACTACAATCTTCTACTTGGACAGAGTTGGACCCATGCCATGCATGTTGTAGCCTCCTCCCTTTTCTGTGTGATTCATTTTCCCCATCAAGGGAAGATAGTCACAGTCGACCAACTGTCCTTCTTTGCCTCTTCCTCCTCAAATGGAAATGTTTCGTATGTCAAGCACATTGGTGCTCCTTATGAGAGTGTAGGGGCAGGACACTTTAAAGATCCTGCCTTGATGGGCATTTTTCCGCTCCCACCTCCTCATGTTGCCTCTGTCAACATGATTTCAATCAAGTTTGATCCTTGGGTCATTCCTTCACGAGATCTTGTTGATACGTGGGGCGAGGTTATGCCGTTAAGTCCCGCCGAAATTAATTACGTGGAAATTGTTTCAGCTTCCCCTTCGGTGTCCTATTATCATCCTATTTCGAGAACATTTCTCGATGCCTATTCTCAATACCCGTGGCTTGGTTCTTCAGAATCTCCTGATCCCTTAGCCGAGACTTTTATTTCTGACGAGAGTATCATGGAAGTAATGTCTCTGGAGGAATTACCTTGGAATGATACTCACCATCATTCCTCGTTCTTGCCTAGCTCGGCAGACATGTATACTTGTCTCAAGAATTTCACTTCTCAGTCCCTGACCCTACCCCCTTAGACACCGATTATGACTCATGAAGTTTGGTTGGAAGGGAACATGGGTAACATTACCCAAACAATGCCCATTGATATTTCTATCTAGCCTGGTGTCGTTGAAAATGCCCATATCGGGGTAACTTGTTCTCCAGAAGAGATCAAGCTCTATACTCGTTTGTTCCAAGAGTTTCGGGATGTTTTTGCGTGGTCATATGAAGAAATGCTCGGCATTGAACCAAGTATATTCATGCACGAGATTCCAACTTATCCTCATGCGAAGCCCATTCGCCAACAGCTTCATCCAGTGCACCCTAGAAAAGTGGCCGCCATCAATGGTGAAGTTGAAAAACTTCTAAAAGCTGGATTTATTTATCGAATCCCTCTTACAGATTAGGTGTCGAATATTGTACCAGTTGTTAGCGCTTGAGATTTCACCCTAGGCTGAGGAAGGTAAACCTTCAAGGCAACATCAAACCATTTCACCTCGTAGCTAGCCCTACGGGGTATGAGAAGGCTCTCTCTGGTCTATCTCGGTAAAATCTTCAATGGCGAGATGACCCACAAAAGTAACACTAATATTAGGCTAGTAAACTGATTAGGAAGGTTGATTTGGGGGTTTTTAATGACGGGGTTTTTCTGGGCTGCATGGGCAAAATCACAGCTTCAAACAGAGAAATATAATGAACAACACAGGTTGACGACTGAGGCAAGGTAGGCAAGGAATTTAGCATCAAATCTAGATTTTTAAATGGGATGGCAAGACTGGTGAGGAGCTAAGGAGGGCAAATAATACTTTGAATCCTCCTTAAACAGAAGAAAACATTGAATATGAGCAAATTTATAGGAGGAGCATACAATACTATGAATTCCTACCTAAACACTTCATTTGCTCAATTAGATATGATCATGAGGTGAATGAAACATAACAGTTTACATATGAGACAAAGGGAAAACTTATGCTAAATTAACATACCACATGAATCTCAGAAGTTAGAGCTGTGAAATTTTCATTAAAAATCCCTGCAGAAAACTGTACATTGAAAGCTCTGTTCCAGCACTCAGCACTCAGAAACTCTCCCCTCTCTCTCCCCTTTTTTTTACAATATATTAAATATAACTCAGAAAAAACCAATCGATGAAAGATGGGGGGCGGTTTCACTTGAAATCTTAAAAATAGGAAAAAGTCTGCTTAAGGAACAGCGTTACAATTTGTTTGTTGATAACCAATGAATAGGCAAAACCTGTAGCTGAATCTTCTGATCGGCAACTGAAGACCCAAAATAGACCAACCAATTCGTTTTCTATGCTGGGATAGTTATATGTATTTCAATTTGGCTTTTGACTTTACGTTGCATTTGAATGAGAACTAAAACAACAGTAGCGTAATATCTTCTCCAAAAACTTTTCCCTACAGGTCAATAAAAATAATGAGCTGTTCAACCATAATTGCCAGAATAAAGAGAATCACCATTTTTTCTAAAACAGAACGTCGTTTCCCTTGAATTCCTCTGATGGCCGACACATGGAGCGCAAATCCAGTTGAAACATTAATTAAAATCTGGGGAAATAGGAGTCGAATCCTATTCTGTTGCGTTTGATGTCTTTGTGGCGTGAAAGATCTTTTTGATTCCTATCAACGCTCAATTTGTTGAGAGTGAGTGTCCCGGTTTTATCACTGCAAAGAATTTTCAGGGCAGCCATTTCCTCTATAGCAGTCATTCACTTCGCAATAGGAATTCCACTAATCAAAAGCACCAAGAGGTTGTTAATTCCATCTCTGTACTGTCGATGTTGAATAGGGTACATGACAACGATTTCTATGGCAATTCCAATTGCAATCGAACATATACAGTAGTTACCAATTGCAGTAAGAACCTTTTGGAAATGACCCACTTGGTTTGTGCTATCCACCAAATGAGCTGCCTTTCCGAAGAAGGTGTGAACTTCAGTAGCAATAACCACGGCTTCAATTTCTCCTTGTTTACAAGTAGAATCTGAGTAAACTTCATCTCCGGGATTCTTAGTCACTGGGAGAGACTCTCCGGTTAGAGCTGACTGATCGATCTTTAAAGGATCTCCTTCAAGCAGGCGAGCATCCGCAGGAACGATATCTCCCAATTTAATACTGACTACATCACCAGGAACAAGAAGACTAGCGTCCATTTAGGAAAATATTATACATCGACAGCCCCGGTTTTGTAAAAGTATTTTCTCCAAGCTGCGTTAGCAAATTTAAAGCCTCATCAAGATAGCCACCTTTACAAAGGGCACACAGAATATATAGATAACCACTTTGGCCAATGTTTAGCTTCTTTTCCTCCATCTCAACAGCTCCATAGCAAACTGTGGGTCTGGAGCTTTCGAGCAGTACTCAAGTAAGGACATCAAATCACCAATTGCCAGACAATCCTCCAGAGACCCAAGATATTTCAGGAGATTGACTGCCATTTTCTTATCTCCCGAGTGCAGTGCATAAAGAATTTGCACTTTTAAAGACTGCTTTAATAGAACTGCTCCATCACCACCCATTTGACTACCTGTTCTCCATTGCCGAGAAGTGAAGGCATCAGTAATCAAGCCTTGAGAAGCACTAGGTGAACTTGATGACTGAAATTGTATTGCAGGACAACCCAGCCCCTGAAGGAGATGGCATCACAAAGATCTGTAAATTCTAGCTTATTTATCTTGAAATCATGACTGTAGAGCTGCTTTGAAATCCTCAGCTGCCAAACGTAACTTCCCTTTCAGTGCCAAAGGAGAACTTACACATAGTAAAAATAACTTGATGAATTTGAGAGTAACACAAAACAGACCCGAATTCAACTGTCATAGCCATGTGCCGCATGCTTCTTGGAAAGATCTATCATTCCACGGATTTTGATATGAGCCTGTATGTCTGGAAATCATAGGCTTTTTGCTATTTATGATCAATTGTTGGGTGTAATTTAATGGCTCAAACATTCATAGCTAACGAAAGTGACTCTGGACAACCAATGCCAGAAACCATATTGTGCACTACGTTCAGAGGAATCACTGAAGCTTCGCACTATAATCTGAAAAAAATGGCACGGGACCATTTTGCTACCAAAATAGGGATTTCCTCCTCAAGTAAACATTCCAACATTGCCATGATATATTGATATTTTTCTTTTGATATCAAATCTGTATGATGCAAAACTATTATATCTGCCCGTCTCAATGCAATCAAATGTTCCCTCAATGGCCTACGTGGTATCAACCTTCTATTGCCCCAAAGGGTTATACAATTTACCATTATAATCTCCATGTCCCTGAACAAGCTCCAATGGTAATAAAGAGACTAGCAGTCATCATGTTGTGCTATTCAGCCAGCTTATTCATTGTTGGGCAATTCCAGTGAATGGACTGTCACCAGGCAGTTTATGTCTGTACAACCTTGTCCCACACATGAAAACAGAGAGTGCTATTGCCATTGCCATGGTTGGGATACAAAACCCCAAACCCCATTCAACATTTTCTAGACTGTACATGAGGACAGATATAGACACAACCAAGCCACTGGACATTCCAAAGTACCACCAATTGAAGAATGAACTCTTGTGCTTCCTCTGGGTCTCGGTTATCAAACTGGTCTGCCCAAATGCTTGCAGACAAGGTTTGTGCTTTTGCAGAGATAGGAGCTGAGGAAGCTGCTCCCTTTTGAAGAGCTGAAGAATAAATTACATAATCTAGAACAACATTTTAATGATTTCTTCTTCAAAACCCTGTTTTGAAGAAGAATCAATCTCTGACATGAGACGGAGTCTAACATCGGCTCCATTTGGGATGGCAGCTGCAGCTTCCTGGAGGTGCCAAGAACCGCAGAACTTTGGGAGAGCAGACAGTGCCTCCATCCATTGGGCAATGGAGTCATCATCAACACAACTGAAACTGAACTCAAACTGATTTGATCTCAAGACTGAAATGACTGAAAAACAACTTAACAATCTTCAAGCCAACTAAAACAAGATGCTGCCCTTATGGCTGCTTATTTATTTACAAAACCTACTCTAATCTGCTGTACAAATAATAGATCAGGTAATGCTAAAATGCCATATTAACCATTCAAGTAAACCTGGAAATGAAGCCGTTTGAGAATGCTGCCACGAAGTCACAGATGCAGTTGCTGGCAGCCCTTCATGTGAGTACTGAGCTTGGTCACGGAAAAGACAGCCTGATCTGTCAATCAAACTGAAAAATGTGTCCATGTATACCGTAATAGGATCACGGACACCGGACTCTGTTGGCTGCCCCAACTCTGCAACACATGCTTCCAGCTGCACATTGTCAATGTATACCTCTATAGGCAAGTCTGTTATTGCTTGTTGTGAAGGAAGAAGGATTTCCAAGAACTTTTTAGGGTCTTGGAAATCATAAGACTGAATCTGCTCATCTAACCATTGAATCTCCTTCTCGATTCTTTCAACAAGTAACTCACAGACGCTAGGATGATAATTCGGAGATTTCAAACATTGAAGGAAAAAACTTAAAACTTCTTCATTAATTTCAACATCCACTAAGCATTCTCTAAATTTGTTTAGAGCTTCACACAGTGCAGGGTTTGCCACATACCCTACCATTGCATGAACAAATCAATAGGCACTGGAATGTCTGGATCGAATTGGAGTCGCCGGGTGAATGGTTCAGCCTGCATAAGTGTCTGACTGCTGTCCACCATCAGCATCAGATCTGCACCTTGATCGCATGTACTGGGGTAAAATGCAACCGAAGTGTTGTTTTCACAAGCTCACGGAGATTGACTGAAGCAGCGTTTATCTACTAACGCTGATGTAAAACAAGAGCGTTTTCGAAGGCTCCTGGCATAACTTCAGGCTCCGTCTAAGACTTATGAAACAAACACATCAATGAACAAAGGATTAGATGTTCTCCCCAGTATGGTCGCCAATATGTTAGCGCTTGGAATTCACCTAGGCTGAGATAGACAAACTCTCAAGGCTACATCAAACCATTTCACCTCGTAGCTAGCCCTACGAGGTATGAGAAGGCTCTCTCGGGTCAGATTCGGTAGATCTTTCAATAGGATAAGCTGACCAATTAAGGATAAAGATCTTAGGCTAGTAAATTGATAAGGGAGGTTGATTTAAAGATTTTTGGGGCTTTTGGTGGCAATTTGGAGGGAGTGCAATTCAGGGTGCGGGGATTGGGCTCAGTTTTTGCAGGGGGATCTTTGGGGCAAGGTAGGAGTGAGTGCTGATGCCTTAATCTGAGATGGAGGATCAGGAATGATAGAGGAGGAGCTAAAGAGGGCAAACAACAACTTTGAATCCTCTTTAGACAGTGGAAAACATAGATATTGAACAAAATTAAAAGCTGAGCATGGCATGCATGAATTCAAACTTTATCACTTCATCTGTTCAATTAGCAGCAAAGAAAGAGATGGAACACATAAACACACTTACAATAACATGTAGAGAACACACCATCAACACAACAATCCACAAGAATCCACAATGATGTCTGCAAAACCCTGGCCTTCCTTTTCCTTAAATTGCAGTAATAGATGTACAATATGCAATAATACTTCTCCCACAAGAGTCCAACCATGAAAATGAGCAAGAGAAGGCATAATATAGACCATCTAACTCCTTTCCCCACCTCTAGGGGTCGAGCTCAGCTTCCTAGGTGCAGTTTGAACTGATTCTAAACTAAGCACTAGATAATAGGTAGTCAAACAACTTGCCTCTATTACTTAGCTAACTCATCCATGCATTAATTATTCACTTTTTACATCAAGGAAGCTTCTAGAAGGGTAAAGAGAGATAAAATCTATCAATGTGCCATGAAAATTATACATTCGTCCATCATCTACAAGTAAAAATCATCAACCAAGGTGAAAACAGTGTTTTCTGGCCTGAAAAGTCAAAACTGCCAAATTCAGCTCGAGTGGTCGCGCCCCTTTGCAGCAACTTTTGAGTGGGTTCCACTGGTCCAAATCAGGTGCAAGATGGCTCATTGGAAAGCGTGGTCTGTCTACTTTCCATCCCAAGTGAAATTTCTGGATTTGGAGTTGATTTGACCCCTCAAAAGTCAATTCTCCCAAGGTCACTTTCTGCAACTCAAAAAGTGGGCAGAAAGTCATTATTTTGATGTATTTTGAGCTTTTGGAGGCTCAAATCTCAAAATCAGGCTTCTCCCAAGTATAGGTAATTTTAGTCTTTGCATACCCTTTCCAAAAATGTCAACTTTTTGCAATTCCGAGCAATCCTCACGAGTGGTCGCGCGGGGGGTGAGACCACTCCACAGGCAAAAACCTGTAAATTTCCAAAAAATTTCCAAAATGCTCCAAAACTCTCAAATTTTTTTGATTTTGTTGCTGGATGAAGGCTAATGAGTACCATGGTGAGTGAGGGATGCCTCAGCCAAGATACGGAGTGGGTTTGTCCTTTTCTTCTTCTTCTGGGCCTCTGACAGCTTCCTTTGGAGAATTTTCATTTTAGCCTTGCAAACATGCAATCTTGCCCAATAGTGTGTTTTCATGTTGCGTAGCAGCTCTTTGTCACGATTTGCCTTCTCCAACAATCTCTCCAAGTGTGCATTCACACGGATAAGCATGGACTCCTGGTCAGCAGGCAATGGGTCACCGGGCCTCCTACGGTTCAAAGTTCGATCATTGCGGATCCTCCATAGCTCATCAAGTTCTTTTTCTTCTTCTAATTGTTTGGTGCGCTGTTCTAGATAAGTGATGGTCCATTGAGCCATTTGGAGCTTTTTCTGCAACACGAGGTTCTCCTCCTCTCTCTGCCTGATAATCTCATAAAAATCTGAAGAAGGAGAGCGGGCATCACGACCAATGAAATCATCATGTGTATCACCAGCTCTCTCATCCTCAATCATGGGCTGCTTGCCCTCCCGTACTACCTCTGCTAATGAAGAATGCAAGGCCCCTTCCACCTGGTGTGGAGATAACACTCGCTGATCTGAAGAAGATGCCGAGACCCCTTCCACCTGCTGTGAAGAAAATACTCGTCGAGCTGCTGCAAATAAGGTCCTAGGACCTCTCTGATAGGTGACCCGAGGTGAAGAAGCCACATGTCTCGGAACAATAATCTCGGGCTGGTGTGATGGACCTCCCACCTCATGAATGACCTCTGGCTCTGGCTGTGGCTGTGGCTGTGTGAAGAACTCACGGGAGATAAAATCTGCCCAAGAAATGCCCTGCTGGCTCAGCTGATGGGAAACAATCAGCTGGATGAGACCATGATGACACAAGCTCCTGAGCTGCTGAGCTGGGGACTGCCTCTGAAACACGGACACCATCCTCTGAATATCCTGGAAGAAGTATACCGGGATGTTCATCATCCTCACTCGGGTAAAGTGCATCAACAGGCGAATGTGACAAGCAAAGACTCGTGAAAACCTTCCCTCACATGTGAAGTAATGCATGATAAGCCGCATGATCGGAGCATACTCCTCTCGGAGGAATCTGAAAGGAAAGTTCCCTGACAAGTTGTGTATGTATGTTGGCCTGACATATGGCTCAAAGTAAACAAAATCCAGCCACTTGCGCTTTGGCCACACCTCACCCACATTGGGTATCCCGGTAGCCAGTGAAATAGCCTCTGGAGAAAACACAAAATTCACCCCTGCAAGGGTGACCTGCCCGTCATGAAGGTGTAAAACAAATAACCGGGCCAGCTCCCTATGATGTTGAATCTGTGCAAGCCTCTCGCAAAACTGATAGCATGACATGTACTGAAAGCCAGTCACTGCCAATGGGCAAGCCTGCAACTCTGCCAAGGATGTGGGCTCTTCTCTCTTGTGGTGACCACCCTTGCCACCCTTACGAGGCCTCCGCTGTGTCTCAACCTCCGTGGATGAAGATCGGTCATCACCTTGCTCATTAGTTTCAGTGGTTGACATGATGTTATTGAGCAAGGTGGAACAAATAAGCCAAGATGATTGCTGCCCTGCCTGCAAAAATGCTGAGAAGTATGTTGTTTTCAAGGGGAAAAATCATGAGGGAAATGTTAGGGGAGGGAATTTACATAAGGAAAGGGAAAATATATATAAACAACAGGGAACTTTGAAGGAAATAATCACATAATGTCAAATATGTCATTCTATCTCTCATCATTTGCAAATAAATACTTTATTAGGGAAAATAGGTGTTATGATCACCAAGGGAAAGGACAATATAAATTTTCATCATGGAAGGAATGAGGGTATGATCATCAGGGTATGAGGTAGCATCAACCACAAGCAATTAACAGGCTGCTCCCTTTTTATTTTGTCTTTGAATGCCTTTCATGAGCATACTTTGTTTTTTCAACATTTAAAATGGCCATTGATGCTTAATGGGAAACAGGGATCTTTACTTATTTGATCATAGGGGAGGGGAAGGGTTTTTATGACAGTTTGAAAGGGAAAAGGGATATTTTGTATCAAGGGTATTAGGGAGATGGAGGGAGAAAGGAAATTAGGATTTTGGGACTGGGGAACACATTAACAATCTCTGCCACCTATACTTTAAAACAGCAGTTCCTTTAACAATGCTGGCAGCTTCATGAATGCTTTTTGTCATAGGTGAAATAAGGTTTCATTTACATGCTTTGACAAAGGGAAAGGGATTTCAATTGCATAGGAACTTTTAGGAAGAGATAGAGCAATTGAATTAGGGTTTTGGTGAAGGGAAGGGTAGAAAAACAGAGTTTTGGGATTAGGGAGATGTATCATGCCCTTGTGCAAACCCTAGCACAGCAAACTGTTCATTTTGACCACTAGTACATTGATAAACTTTGTCATGGACACTCCCACAGCTATCTAACCTCTGATATTTATACAGCAACATATCCTTTTTTGCTCATGTCTTTTACTAGGCTATGCATAATTACATTACTCTGTTTTTTTATGATATTCATGTGCATGCCTCTTGCCATCATATTTTTTCTTTTCAAAATGTTTCTTTTCATTTTTTGCTGTGTTTTTTACATATATATTTGCTGTATGACATAGTACTAGGGTTTGGGTAAGTTTGTATGGGAGAAATTAGGATTTGAATAGGGTTTTAGGGAGGGATTGGGTTTTTTTTAGGAAAGTGAACTGGGGTTTAGCATTACTTGCAAATGAGATTGAATAAATTAACACTCTGACATTTATGCATAATGATGTGAAACCATGGAGGGAAATGAAGGAATAAAAAACCTTGAAGAACAAACAATAACCCTAGCATAATGCTTGCAAAACAAACAATCACTTAACCTATCTTTTCATTATTTTCTCATGATAAAAATGACCATAATCATCCATTGAATCCATGGCACAATCATTAACAATGCAAGGGAGGCCTACCTCAGAGAATTCACGAGCAATCACAAAAATTTTTGAAGTTTTGATGCGTTCTGGAGCAAGCTGGCCGAGTGGTCGCGCACCAGTCTCGAGTGGTCGCGCCCCCCTCGAGTGGTCGCGCCCGACCAAATTAACACAGGGAAATGTTGCTGGAGTGGTCGCGCACCCTCAAAAAGCCTGAAAACTGCTAAAACTTACCAAATTCGCCCTCTTGCCTCTCTCCTTGTGTTTTCTTGCCTTCAAATGCACAATGAGTCTCTTTTGAGAGGGAATTGGCCTTTATATGCTCACATTTGAAAAAATTAACTTGAAAAACCCACTTTATAATGTTTTCACTTTTGCATTCTTTTTAACACTGTTTTTGAGTTGATTTTGTCCTAAAATTAGCTTTTTGAGGCGTTTGACTCCGTTCTTTTTGCAGGTTGACCATCTGATGGACTGTGGCGAATGAACCAGGGTTGTTGCCGGCACTTTTGAAAACTTTTGAAAATTTCTTTATTTTTACAAATTTCTCATGACCTTGAACTTAAAAACAGGGTTTTTAAATCCAAGGCATTAAATGACCTGTAGCTGATGAAAATAACAATGAAACATATGTACATACCTCCTTCTGGCTTGCTGGGCACTCACTGAACTTGAACTCATGACCTTGCAGTGATTTTGACTCAAAACCCTAGACCTAAGACCTGGGACCTCAAGACAAAAATAAAAACAAACATGACTCAATTTCATTGTGGTATGACCTGATCCAGCAAAGCCAAGAAGGGAACAAAGACCAGCCCTCCATTCAGTTTTATGGCATGCCTAGCGGGATGCAAAACTGACACTAATGAGACTCCTACCTATGCATATGCAAAGAGCTATTGATCACTGATGGAGGGCTCAAGACCGACACTAACACCAGTGACAAAGAAACAAGGCACTATTCGTGTTTGCGTTGATTACTGTGATCTCAATCATGCATGTCCTAAGGATAATTACCCCACACCCTTCATTGAACAGATCATTGATGAATGTGTTGGGTGTGAATTATTTTCCTTTATGGACGGTTTTTTTGGTTACAACCAGATAAACATTGCATCGGTTGATCAAGATAAGACAACCTTTATCTATCCATGGGGGACCTTCGCATATAAAAAGCTCCCTTTTGGCCTTAAGAATGTTGGGGCCACATTTCAGAGAGAGATATCTTATGCATTCCACGACATTCAAAACATCGTTCAACCTTACTTGGATGATCTCCCCGCTCATTCTCGTAAATGCCATGATCACCCTGATCATCTCCGGAAGTTATTTTTATTTTTCAACTTGAGCCAACTCAGCTATTTGAGTGTGCTCAGTCCCAAGAATTTTTAACTTCCTTATTAATGATTGCACCTCAGATTTTGTGTTCTACAACAAGACCTTGATGGATTCCCTATCATTTGGATCTACTCCAAGTTTAATGATTAATTTCTTGTATTGTTCATTTTGTATATATAGTGCTATAGAATTTTTCTTTTCCAGTTTTAGTTGATTAGAAACTTTCTCCAAAAGATTTTTTTTTCTTTGCTCACTGTCAAAGAACTTTTGCTCAAGTCACTATAGATCATTTCCCCTGCTTTTTTTATGCAAATTTATCTTGTTATGCAAGGGAATATCAACCACATTAATAGATCAATCCAATTTTCTAAAATCTGGTCCTGGAGGAATAGATTGAGTAGTTGGATTTGCAATAGAAAACTTCAATTGATTTCTCTCTAAGTCCATAGTAGATAGTAGTCTTGTTTGATAGCTTGAGCTTGTTTGAGTTGTTAGCTATATTTCCATACTAATTGTCATTTTATAACTCCTTTCTTAATTTGTTGGTAATTCTTCTACAAAGTTTCAAATGAAGAAGGAGTCTCTTCAGTTGTGAATGTTGCAAAACCAGTGGAGATAGAAGAGGAAGTAGTGTGCCTTGGATTTCCCAACTGCATTTGAAAACCAAGCTCATTTAAAGGTCATTTTGTTAATTTGATTTGTAAGTCTTCTTCATCCTCTGTTTGAATTTTAGTCATCTTTTCTGACTAGGAATCCTCCATCTCAACATATATCTATTCAAGAGAAGTCCTCTTCAAACTCTTCTCTTTTACCATAGGGGTTTCAACATCCATTCTTTGTTGCACCCTCCCACATGGCAAAGTTTCTTGATTTTCCATTTTCTCAATTTCTAGTTTGATTTCATGAATATAAGGTGTAGCACTAATTTCCACCATTTTATTATAAATTATCTCGTGAGGGTCACCAAACTCCTTCATCATCACTTCCACCTGTGTAAGGGCTTGTCTGTTGTTTACAATAAATAGCCCTATAGTCATATCTAGCTTGAAAATATACCCTTTTCATGCAGGAACAAAATGTACTTGGTCAACATTGAGACTCTATCTTATAAATTCAAGAGAAAATATTATCATATGCAAAAATATTGGCCTTGAAATGAAAGTTGGGCGTGCATTTTTGTGAAGCGGACCAAAATTGTCTTGTTTCTCTAAAATGCACGCTGAGGATTAATTTCTTGGCCAATTTGATTGATTCAAATTGTAGATTGTTTGCTTATGATTTTACACACTTTTACATTGTTATATCGTTACTTTCATCTTAAATATTTATACTTCAGATTTCATACAACATTCTAAGTTTTGCTTCGACGTGCGTTATGTGAAAGTTGTGTATAAGTGGGAAACATAGTTATGTAGCATATTTGTGAGACATGATGCAAGGTTATATCCTAAAGTTAGGAATTTTCCAATCATGTCCCATTTCAAATTTCATTCCAAGAGTTTAATTGGTTTGGACTAGGAGTGCATATTTGTTCCGGCTGTGATCATTGGCATATATGATCAATTGTTATTCCAACAAAATTGGTTTTCAATGTATAACATTTCCTTTATGAAAATGACTACGATATGTTGCATAGAAAGGTTTTATATTTAGGTTGGAATGATCATTATCACACACTCAATCAAGTACAGGTCCTGGTGTGCATTTATTTGAGGCACACAAACCTTGACTTTAACCCTACAAAATCGATCTAATTTGGCATATTATTGCACAACAGAAATTTATATGTGCAAAATTAATGTTAACTATGAGACCAAAAAAAAGTACTTTCCAAGTTGAATCATTCAATTTGGCCTTGAAATGAAGGTTGGGTGTGCATTTTTGTGAACCACACCAAAATTTCCTTGCTTCACTAAAATGTGCACCGAGACTTCATTTACTGGCCAATCTAATTGATCCAAATTGTAGATTTTTTATTTTATTTGATCCAGGTAGGTTTTGTTATTTCAAAGATAATATGCAAAATATATGCAAGGAAAAATGATGACTAGTTCTAATGTATCTCAAACTTAATCATTATAATCACACTCTCAACAATTCAAAATTTTGGTTGTTACATTCTCAAACCTTGTTTACACTCTCAAGAAATAAACACACAACACAGAATAAAATAACTTTGTCACACTATCACTCTTGTTTAAAAAAAAACACTATTAGAAACCATTCTCTCAATGAATGTTGAAACACACATTCAAATGAAATGAACACGCCATCAAACTGTAACAGGAATTAAATAATTATCACACTAACAAAGGGACCGCTCTAAGGCCTATGTTGTTACACAATATAGAATTTAGAATTTTGCAATAATTAAAGCATGAACAAGACTAATAATAATAATAATAGCAATCACGCTTGAATTATAACTAAGAGGAAATAAATCAAACAGCTACATTACCTTCATAACTAGTGATCCCTGCTAAGAAGGAGGACTCTTCCTTCTTAGCACGAGCTGGTACACTACAGAACACACAAGTTGGTCAACAAAAAGGTATGGCACCACGAATTATTGAGATTTAATGAAACAAACAGGATTACAATGTTGGTGCTCTCCCCTTATCATTGTCTAACTATTTCTATATGTCTACCTCGCGTGGGCAGAAAACACACCTCTTTATAATTTCATATTACAATGATAAGATCATCATGAGAATCTCTCAATTATCATGTGATCTAATTTGAAAATACATATTAACAACTCGGTAAAATTTTCCAAGTCTAGGACAGAGTTGTAACAATATTTCCAAATTACAATAATATCAATAAACTCAATCCTAATTATTTCAACAAAATTTCACAACAACAAAAAAAAATATGGGCTCCAATAGGCCCCCAACAAAAAAATGTGGCTCATCCATGAGCCACTCAATCCTCCTTCTATCCCCATGGATTTGGTAACCTTTTTCCATATTGAGGTTGTCTTCAAGCCTTTGGTACAACTTCTATAGGGGCGATCAGGGAGCCTGGATGCTTTGGAGCTCTTAAAACAACCTAGGAGGGGATTGCCATGTCCCCCCCTCTCTCCAACGATATGCTCGGAAAAAGAATTATTGCCACCAGAGTTGCGCCAAAGGCCAAGTTATATGTCTATCCCTGATGCTTGTCCCCTTCTTGTTACTACACTTGCTCCTACCTCTAGCAAGCAACGGCCATATTTCGATCCTCTAGCCTTCTCCACGATTTACTAGTGTTTATTAGAATTGTTGCATGTTTTACATAATGGGAATGACATCTTAGTTGTAACTTAATAGAATTTTTAATATGGTATATATGTGCACTTTGATATGATGTAATATGACCATGGCTTTGTTTCATATGTTGTAATATTAGAAATATAACAACAATATCAAATATCGCATGAAATAAATAATAACTTTTCATTAACACGAGCCTTCGAGAAGATCTAGTTGAACCTAAGATTGATCAAGATTATGTTGGGTTTGGTTTAGACATTTGAGATGATGATGATGAGGTAGATGGAGAGGACACCAAGCCAGATGATGGCAATGATGACATTGATAATGATCATGATAGACATAGTGACGATGATGAGAAATTTGTTCGTAGTAGCTAGTGACATACATCATTTAGACTTCAGCATGGATCATTGTTGATAAATCGTTATGATGCCTCTTTTCACTTTTATTATCATATGTATTATTTTCACCTGCAGTACCATATTGAGTTGTATCATTTTGACTTATATCATTTGAACATGTATTATTTGGGCCTACATTATGTGTAGTTGGTCACAGACCAACAATTTTGTTTATTAATAATATAAAAATATTGGTTATAGTTTAAAAAAATTATCTTGTTATTTTATTCCAATGTTGTGGTGTGGTATGTAACTATAAGAAACCTGAAAGAGCTCTACTCTGGAAATCTCTATGATGTGAATCTAGGCTTGCATTATGTGTAGCTAGTCACGACCAACAATTTTGTTTATTAATAATATAAAAATATTGGTTATAGTTTAAAAAAATGTTGTTAGTTTGTATGGATGTCCATTTCCCTAAAAATTCTTTATAAATGGTATGCTATAAAATATTTCAAATGCAATATGACTTACTCTATAATCATATAAGTTATTTAAGAGGCATGATATACTTAACTAATTTAATTGAAATAAAAAATATTAAATTAATAAATGGAAGTTATAAAGGAAGCATCATGAGTTGTTAAAATGGAAGTAGAATGTGGCTCTAAAATGGAAGTAAAATTCGATATTAAATTGGAAGCCATACTTGGAGCTATTATTAGCTCTAAATAGGAAGCTAAATTGGCTGCTTAACATGAATACAAATTGGAGGCTAATTAAGAAGAAAATCCCAACAATAAAAGGAACCTTGGACCTAAGAAGAAGCAAACACATGCGCTAAAAAAGAAGCAAACCATGAGGCTAACCAGGAAGCAATTCTGGAAGAAAAAAGGAAGCAACAATGGAAGCCAAACTAGAAGCAGCCCAGAAGCAATCTTGGAAGCAAAATTTGGCATTACCTAAGAAGCAAAAAAAGAAGCAATTTAGATAGAAAACAAAGAAGTAATAGTGGAAGCAATACTAGCAAGAAAACTTGGTGTTACCTGAGAAGCAAAAGCAAAAGCAATTCAGGTAGAAAACAAAGAAGTAATATTGGAAGAAATATTAGAAGCCAAACTTGGCGTTCCCTAAGAAGCAAACAAATAATTCATTCAGGTAACAAACCAAGAAGTAATAATGAAAGCAACCATAGAAGCAAAAAAGGGCACTATAATGGAAGCCATATTAGAAGCTAAAGAAGATTCCATAATGGAAGCAAAGCTAGATGCAACAAATGATGCCATATTGGAAGTAAAACTTGACGCAATAAACGATGTTCTAATGGAAGTATAACTTGGCGTTAATTAGGAAGCCAAAAAAGAAGTTATTTTCAATGCCATACCAAAAAGAAAATAGGAAGCACAATTGGGAGAAAAAATAGTACAAATGGATGCAACAATAGAAGCAAGAATGGAAGAAATTATTCTTGGTGTTATTCCCATCGTTATTCCTAAAGATATTCCTAGCGCTATTTTTGGCACCCAAGTGAAGATGCGTGAATATGTTGTGTTGCGTCGTGTTTTGCAACGCTAGTTAAAGCCATTTCGTAGGCTCAAAAACATGAAGTTTTAGAGCTATTTCCAATGCTAATGGCATGTTTTGTTGTAGTGGGGGGCCTATAGCGGAGCACATGGAGGGTTTCTCCAAGGTTTTTCCAGGTTGATCTATTATCACCATGTGTAGTGATAAGGTGGAAAATTCTGATATTTGTTTTAGTCCCACGCTAGCTAACGAGGTTGTCTAGCTAGTGGACTACTCAAATGAATATTTATCCAAGAATCAAATACCTATTCTGCAATCACATGTTTTCTCTCCATCTCTAATCTTGAATCTTCATAATTGTAGTACTCCAATGTCAGGAAAATCACCATAACTATTATAGGTATGTCTAACACTACTTCTTCTAACATATCCTTGCATCGCATAGATGGATTGGGATCCATAATAGCTGAGATCCCATCTCGATGAATGACCTCTCACGTGAGCATTATGGTGAGTGTTAATGCTTGTTTCAATTTTTTTTATTAACCCTCATAATCCTCGCTCCTCGTAGGGTGGTTCAAATTCATAGTTTAATGTACCAAACTTACATCATTTTGTGCAAGGTGGAAATTTCATCGATTTGGGACTAGGGTTGGAGGAACTAAGAGGCCCTCTTATAGTTTCCAATTCTCTACATAAGGGCTAAAAAAGGAAAATTCCTATTGGATCCTAAGGGAATAACATCTCCCTAAAAGTTGATAATGATCTACAATTTGATCAAGTTGGGGATTTGCTTCACAAAACATTGGTGGATAATTTTTTTTGGCGTAAAGTTAATATGAGCCACTTATTATCTTGGATTAAAAAAATGGTATTCAATCCTAGGATATGGTCCCATTAACCATTCGTTGTTGAGGGGGTGGTATCGTTTTGTTTTTAAGGGTGAGGAAGACACACACAGGATTCTAGTATATAGATGGTTTTTTAATCACAATATGTTGGGGCTTAAACCCTGACACCCCCTTCTCAACATACAAACTGCTAATGATGTCAATATTTGAATTTGGGTCAAGTTTCCTAATCTTCCTTTAGAGTTATGGAATTAGGTTTGTTTTAAAGCCACTGTAAATTCCATTGGAAAATATATTCAGGGCGATATGGGGTTCCTAGAAAATAACTTTTGAACCATGTCTTAGATATTGGTTGATAATGATGCCTAGTAGGGTTGTTGAATCTTTACAATTGTTTTTGGTGATGTGTCTTATTCTTAGATGCTAGATATAAATTTACATTGATTAGATATAAGTTGTCATAGATGGAAAAGGCAAAGATGGGTGTAATCAGATTGGTCAAATAGCAGAGACTTTGGAGCCATTTTCAGTACAAAAGATCATCTCAATAGCTCTTGGACATCACTCATATGGATAGATCTCATAAAGAGTTTTACAATGGTATATGGAAGTCTGCAAATGGCCTCCTGGATTGAAATATATGGTCAATCAAAGTTAGCAAGACCAAAATCCCAAGTTGTAGAGTTAAACTTGGTGTTTTGCCAAATTGGTGTTTGGCCTAATTTGGAAAAGTTTAGCAAGTGTTAAAACGTGGGAAATTGTGATGGTGGATTGCACGCCACGTGTCCCCTCTAACCCATCAGAGAAATTGCATGGGCCCATGCCTGCCAAGGGTTAATGATAGGGGGTCCATGATGGACTGTATTACCCAAACCACCGATAGGAAGATCAATGGTCCTTGTTAAAAGCGCCCCAACCCCACTTTACCACAAAACCACATAGGCGGGGTCCACAAAAAACCATCGGTGTTAAATGATAAACAAAGCAATAGGACAAAGCAATAAGCATGTGGAGGAGCCCACAAGACACGTCACCCTATAAGAGTTTCCCTTGGAATTATCCAAGGTGTGCAAGGTAAAACATCTGAGGAAATAGTCTCGTGGTGAGGTGGTGAGGTGATATGGAGCATCGACCGAGTTACGGGATAATCAAATCTTAAGAGGGATCGTGCTAGAAGGACCCCATGGGACACATCACCCCAGAGGTACTTCCTTGAAAGAATAAAATGAAGTGCAAAGCAAAAGGTATAGGGTAATAGAGTCAGGGAAAACGAAAAATTCCTATCAAAAGCAATAGAACTTCCCATCCTGGCCCAAATAAAATAAAAAAGAAAATTATTGAAAAACTAAGGCTTGGGACCCTCCTTCTTTTATACGATGATATGGAATTTGGCCACATGGACAAATCAGAAGAGGACACTTAGCACACTTTCATTGGACAAAAAAGGTAACATGGAGACACAATGGTATGATGGCATCAACATGATGTGGCACCAATAAGGACATGACACATGGCATGCAGATTTGGAATTTTTAGGTACCAAAGTGGGCGAAAAACAGGTAAAATGTTGCACCATTAAACTAGTCACATGTGGCAGTGGAGTATAGATGGCATCACCTTAGCGAACACATCATCCTGAAAGAATGACCCTAGAAGATATATAGGGCACATAGGTTGAAATACTCGAGGAGATAATGTCGTGACACATTAGCATTGAGTTGACGAGTACTTGTGGCATTGAAGTGGCAAAGACGTAACCCCGACAAGTTTTTGATTGGTTTGCAGGTCTATCATGATGGGCCACAAGGCATGTCACCAAATACCTTGAAATTATAGGAAACCTAACATTTTGGAAATGAATTAAATGTTTTACCTCCAGGATGACAAGGCACCATGACACGATAGCATATAAGTCAGTAATGACATGCAATCTTGGCGATTTGGTTATTGGTTGAGAAGCGGTCCCACTGAGACACATAAGGCTAGAGGATTGACCCCGAAGGACAATAAATGTGCTCCATTGTTTTTCTCTAGGGAAATAAATTCCGAGGGATAAAGTTTTACACCATGACTCGGTTTTGTGTGTGCAAGGTGACCAAGGGTGAATAAGGATTGATGAGGATGGTCAAGCACCTTGAGGCTTAACATTTTGGGCCTTCAAGTTATGTTGAACAATGTTTTGTGAAGGTTTTGGGTGTATGTGAATAAGCCCTCGAGGCTAAATCTTATCTAGAGTCTTGATTTTATCAAAGGGGTTAAGACCTTTTTGGCCTAAAACAAAGCGATATGGGCATATGGTATGAACAAATTGGCAGTGTTGGTGATGTGAGCTATATTTGGTGGCATATTTGGAAGCCATGCCAAAAATAACAATATGCATGAATAAGTTGGTAGCTTGATGAACGGCATGAAAAATTCAACAATATATTTGGAAATTTGACCAAATTTGGCAGTTTTCCAAATTTAAAAAGTCACTACTAAACCCTGATATTTTCCAAAATTGCAAATTTTGGCAGTTTATCTTAGTTTTTCTCAGAGAGACCGAAGATCGAGTTGAATACTAATTGAACACATCTAAAATATTTTACATAAGTGGGAAATAAGTAAAAATAATAATTTATGCATGAAAAAGAATTAAAGATAACTAAAATGTTTAGATATAAAAATATCATCTCTAATTCTATAAGCAAAATTGACCTAGCAAGAAGACAATTTTTAAGAGGTTGATGTTGTTGGTTTGTGATGGTGAATTTATCAGACATCAGAGTATGTTGAAGGTGATTTTGTGGTGATTTGGGTATGTGATTGAGGATATATTTATTGGTTTTATTAAGAGAGTGGCCTTCAGTTGAGTTTGAAAATGAAATCAAAGATGAATCAAGGAGGTCAAGCAAGTGGCAGTTTGTAGATTAGGGGTTGTATCTCCTTTTGGTAGTGGTTGGTAAAAAATAAGGGGTTGTAGCTCCTTTCAATAGCAGCTGATAAATTAGGGATTATAGCTCCTTTTAATAGTAATTCATAAATTAAGGAGTGGTAGCTTCCTTCTGGTTGGAGCTAGAGAACTTTGTAACAATAAGTTGAAGCTTGGCTTTGTGAAAGTAATTAAAGACAAAGTTTGAAGAATTTGTATGCTTAATTTGTGCTTCTTGTGATGCTCATATGAATGCTTTCTGAAGCATTTATTGGTGTCCTAGTATTCTTTACTTATGAAAGAAAGTTTTAAAATTTTGACAATATTGATTCACCCTTCCTATTTTCTTAGTTTCTAACATCAGACTCTAGATTATTTTGGCGTGTCTTTCGACTATTATATATGTCATATGTTGGGTCACTTAATGGTGGATTGTTCCCTTCCTTTCACCCCTCGTAAGAGGGTGGTGACATCTCTTGATAAAGAAGTCATAAGTAAAGTAAAGAAGGTGGAAAATTTTGATGGTCTGGATCCATCAACAACCTGTAACCCCTTGTGAGTGTTTCAAATAGAAACATGATACATGTGACTCATCCCCAAGACTTTAATGAAGAAAAATTGACTGAGAGGGGGCTTTAAATTCGTGAAGTTCCCTATAGCAAGTTCCAACATAGTCTCTACATAAGAGACATTTTTATGTCACTTGCCTTTGGCTCGATAGGTTTGGAGTAGGACAAAGATTTATAGAAGGATATATTTTAAGACTTGGATATTGTGAAGACACATTAAGACATCCTGGAAAATATTTGGGATGCTTTTTCTCGGCCTGTCAAAAATTTGGGCAAGGATTTCATTCCCCCTTCCTATGCTCATACATTTTCTAATGTTGGTTTAGAATCTCTCACTGCCCATTCCATCCTTCCTCCTAATGTAAGGCAAAATAATTCCTCATTAAAGGAATATTCAGACTCCTTCATCGATTGGGGGGTTGGTAATGGTTTACCTTTCCTGCAAGTGCCATCTACTACAATTCCTTATCCATGCGACTTGTTAGCACTTGAAATTTCACCTCAGGCTGAGAAAGGCAAACTCCAAGGCAACATCAAACCACTTAGCCTCGTAGCTAGCCCTACGGAGCAGGAGAGGGCTCTCTCCGGTATATCTCGGCAAAGATCTTCAAAGGGCAGAGATAACCAATAAAGAACACTGATTTTAGGCTAGTAAACTGATAAAAGGTTTGATTTGAGATTTTTAGGATTTTGGTGGAAAATCGGGGAAAGGCAATTTTGGGTGCGGGGATTGGACACAGTTTTCGCAGGGGGCTCTTTGGGGCAAGATAGGAGACTGTATTGATGCCTTTGAAAGAGTTGGATGGATGAGAATGACTGGTGAGGAGCTAAGGAGAGCAAGCAATCACCTTGAATTCCCCTTAAACAGATGAAAACATTGATATTAAGCAAACTTAAAAGCAGAGCATGGTAATCATGAATTCTACTTTAACACTTCATTTGCCTAATTTGCAGAAGGAAAAGTAAGAAGATGATTCACATAACAAAATTACAAGTACAAAGAGAAACACACCATCAATACATGTAACCACAGGAATCCCAAAAAAGGACTGCAAAACCCTGGTCTTTCTTCCTTTGCCAAAATTGCAGAGATACAATGAGTAATACAATAGAAAGCTTTCTCCCTCAAAGGTCCAACCATGAAAATGACCAAGAAAGTACATAATATAGGCAATCTAACATCTTTCCTTGCCTCTAGGGGTCGAGCTCACTATCCTAGGAGCTGTTTCAACCAATTCCAAACTGAGCACTAAAATCTAGGCAGTCAAAACAACTTGCCTCTATAAGCTAGGAAACCAATTCATTCATTAAATTTTTGCCTATTTCAAGAATGAATCTTCTAGAAGAGATAAATAAGTGTCAAAGTATCATAAAATTACATCATTTACATCAAGGAGGATCAAAATCCATTCCAAAAAGTCAAACCTAGTCAAAACTGCGTTTTGCTGAGCTGTAGGTGCATTTCTGTGAAAATAGCCTGATGCGCAGCGCCCTGAATCTCAACACGTATGACGCCTTTGGGCCTGCTTTTGAGGCACTTCCCGGAGTCCAAATGAGGAGAAAGTGGGCTTGTTGGAAAGGTCTGGATGTCTACTTTCCAACCCAAGTGGAATTTCTGAATTTTGTGACCATTTTCCCCTCCAAAATTGCAATCTCCCAAGACTGCTTCCTGTGTGTCAAAAAGGTGGCAAAAAGTCATTTTTTGCTTGTTTTTTGACCTTATGGAAGCTCAAAACTTGATGGAATCTCTTGGAAATTGTTGAGCAAGTGTATTTTTGCATGACAAATCCAAAAATGCTGAGTTTTCATGAAATGGAGTTGCCCATCTTTAGGGTAGCGCGCGACGCGCTACGCGTTGGGGAGGAAAACCTGTTTTTTGCCCAAAAAAAATCACAAATGACCAAAAATGCTCAATTTTTTTTTGAAATTTGTGTTGGAGGTAAGTCATTTAGCACCATGCTCCTTCAAGGAAGCCTCAGCCAAGATGTGGAGGGGATCGGGCCTTTTTCTTCGTTTTAGTGCCTTGGCTAACCGTCCTTTGAGCACCTTCATTTTTGCTTTACATACATGCATCCGAGCCCAATAATGATTCTTCATGTTCCGGAGCATGTCCTTATCTTTGTTAGCCTTGGCCAACAACCTCTCCAAATGAGCATTGACCCGGAGAAGCATAGCCTCTCGCTCAATGGGTACCAAATCACCGGGTCTCTTGCGAGCCAAGTTGTGGTCTTCATGGATCCTCCGCAATTCATCGAGAGTGAGCTCATCCTCTAATTGCTTGTTGCGCTGCTCTAAATATGTGATTGCCCAATTTGCCATCTCCAATTTTTGCTGCAACAAGTCATTTTCAGCCTCCCGTTGCTGAATGATCTTCTTAAGCTCCGAGCTAGGAGAATGGGTGTCAAGATCAATGATGTCAATATCTGGATCACCTGACAATCCCTCCTCAATCATGGGCTGCTTGCCCCTCTCTGATACCTGTACTGCTGTTGGAAACGAGGCCCCTTCCACCTAGTGTGGAGATGACACTCGCGGTGCTGATGAAGAAGGCGAGACCCCTTCCACCTGATGTGGAGAAAATACTCGCCGAGCTGATGCAAATAAGGCCTTGTGGGCTCTCTGATATGTGATCAATGAAGGGGAGCTGACATGTCTGGGCTCAGGGATGTCATACTGCTGTGAAGGTCCTCCCTCCTCATGAACAACCTCAGGGGGTGGTGGTGGCGCTGTGAAGAAATCTCGAGAGATGAAATCCTCCCATGGAATACCTTGCTAGGCCAACTGATGCATGACCACAATCTTGATCAAAGCATAATGGTAGATGCTCCTGTGTTGCTGTGCTGGGCTCTTTCTCTACACCAAGGGCACCATCCTCTCAATATTCTGGCACATGAAGAAAGGAATGTTCATCATCCGTACCCGTGTGAAATGCATCAACAAGCGGATATGATACGAATACAAACGTGAAAATCTGCCCTCACAGGTGAAATAGCGAATGATGAGCCTCATCAAGGGCGCATACTCATCCCTCAAGAATCTGAAAGGAAACACACCAGTTAGGTGCCTCATATATACAGGTTTAATGTAGGGCTCATACTGGAATCTGTCCAACAGCTGGCGCTTGTTCCACTCTTCTCCAACATTGGGTATCCCTGTTGCTTGAGCAACAACCTCAGGTGACAATGTAAAATCCACCCCTGCAAGATTCACATGCCCGTTGTGCAAATGCAAAACAAACAAGCGGACCAATTCCCTGTGGTGTTGAATTTGGGAAATTCTCTCGCAATATCCATAGCATGATTGATGACGGAAACATGTGACTGCAAGTGGACAAGCTTGCAAATAGGCCAAAGAGGTGAGCTCCTCTCTCACATGCTGACCACCCTTACCACCCCTGTGAGGCCTCCTTGGCACCTCAACCTCCGGTGTTGACTCACGGTCATCACTTTGCTCATAATCTGTTTCGGTTTCTGACATGGTTTCAAGAGCAAAATGGCTGAAATGTACTGCTGCTTCTGCACAAATGACCTGCTGTTTTGACTGTTTGAATGCTGCTCCAAGGGGACAAAAAACACAAGGGAGATGTTAGGGAGGGGGACTTTTGAGGGGATTTAGGGAATATATATAAAAAAGGGAATTTAGGGAAGGAATTACGACACATACATCATCACATAATCATAATTTGTAGGGGTTTGATATGAGGTAGGATTTAGGGAGATTTTATTGAATTTTAGGGATAGGGGTAGGGTTTTAGGGCTTTTGATATTTATTTATTTTTGTTAGGGAGATTAGGTGAAAATGACAAGGGAGGGGATAATGGGAATGTGGGGAAATGAGGGAGTGAAAAGGATGACCTTGGGCAGCAAATGTAAAACCCTAGCTCACATGCATTCGATTTTTTTTTTTAAAACATAATACATATGAATTTTCCATTTCAACCTGATGGCATTTGACACATTTTCACGCTCATGTTATCTTTGCAAAGCAAGAACTTCAATGATTTGAGGCCTACCTGAAGAAATTGAGGAGGAAGAAGTCGATTTGTGGCTCACTGGCAAATTTCTGAAGGTGGAAACCCAACGCGTAGTGCGCGGGCTCTGGAGCGTAGCGCGCACCCAACGCGTAGCGCCCGACCAATTTTTGCACTACAGAGACTGCCCTGACGCGTAGCGCGCGCCCAACGCGTAGCGCGCAGGCCCTGATGCGTAGCGCACAGGTGCAGTCACCAAATTCGCCCAGTTTCACGCTAAATCACCTTTCACACTTGCTCTTGGAGTCTTGGAGGCAAAAGAATTACAAAATGAGGAGAGAGGGGCTTTTATAAGCTTGATTTAAATTTATTTCCCCTCAAACCCACTTTATAATGTTTATGCAATGACACTTTTTAAAACTAATTGCTGCTGACTTGTGGTTTCCTTTTGTCATGAAATTGGTTGAAATGATGTTTTTTCTTGAAATTTTTTGCAGGAATAGCTTCTGAGGAGTCTTGGCAAAGGAGACCAAGGCCGCATGCCGACTTCTGAAGAATTTGAATTTTTTACAAATTTTTACAAAAATGAGAAAATGACCTTGCCTTCAAAAACAGGGTTTTTGAACTCAAGGTAGAAATTAGCTATACAATATGAAATCCTTTGAAATGATGCTTTGATGAACATCCCTCTGGCCTGCTGGGCATTTATTGACCTCAAAAGACATGACCTCAAAAGACAAAATTGGACTAAACCCTAGACCTAGGACCTTGATTTCAAGACAAGACCAATGACCCTGTAAGGAATTTATTGACTGAAACAAACTTGATCCAGCAATGCCAAGAGGGGAATAAATGACACAAGCTCCTCCATCAGGGTTATGGCATGCCTAATGGAATGCAATAAGATGATACTGATGAGACACCTACTTATGCAAATGCAAAGAGCTTTGATCGCTGATGGAGGGCTACTAGACCGACTCTAACATTGGCTCCAATGGGGATGGTAGCTCCTTGGAGGTGCCAAGAACCGCAGATCTCTGTAAGAGCTAGACAGTGCCTTCATCCATTGGGCGATGGAGTCATTATTTGACAAACAATACAAGACTTTGACTCATTTATTGACTGAAACTTGATTCAAACCGACTCAATTATGAAACCTACATGACTAAAAACTGACTCATAAATGACTCATGACTGACTTAACTAAAACAAGAACTTACAAAGCTTATTGAAAGGCAGCAGTCCATCAAGATTTGAAATCATGATGACAACCACCTGTGTTTCTTACAAGACAATATACCATCAAACTATATCAAAATGCCAATGCAACCAATCAAGAAGATGGCTTCTTGATTGATTCTCCTGATTAGATCTTCTGGTCAACAATGAATACTGGCAACTAGGCATCCAAAAATATAGTCGACCATATTCTCCTTCATCACTGAATACTGCAATAATCACCTTCACTGTTGACTGCAACAGGTCTGCCATTGGATCTTGAAAAACATGAAGATTTGCCACTACCACCTCCTGCTGAAAGATCAAGGTGTCCTTTGTTTCAAATTCTGATCTGCTTTCATCATGTGCTTCAGTAAAAGTATGCTCATGGGCTTCAAAAAACTCTGAACAGGTAGATGAGCAGATCTCCTCTTGTAAAAACATTTCAGCACATGAAACATATGAAGAATCTGAAAGGTAATCCTGTATGCTATGATCTTCTGTAGTCTGACAATATGGTAGGTCATCTTCATATGATATGACAGCCAGATTATCATCTTTGTGAAGGAAAACATTATCTGTTTGCTGATCTACAAGACAATCATCTTCTTCAACAGAGGAAGAAGTTTCCCCAACACTTTCCTGACTATGTGTGCATTGCAAATCTGCTATAGCTTGGGTTGTAACAAGACCTTTCAAAAGCTGATCTATCTCCTCTTCAGACAAAGGAGACAATACCGTTTGTTCTCTTCTGCTTAAACAGTAATTATCTTCATATGATAGGGCACTCAAACTATCATTTATTACTGAGTTATTGAAAGGGGATTCATCACTTACTTGCACAAAGATCTCGCCTTGCTGTTCATGAACATCTGAATTCAAAACTCTGTCTATGATCTCAACAATAGAGCTCTCTTTGATGAGCTTCAGCACAAGATATTCCTGGTCATCATAATCTAAATGTTGTTCTGAAGTAGCTGTCCTAACATTATCACATTCTGCAATCTGGTCTTCTTCTGTGGGCAGATCTGAAACAAGCTCTTCTCTTTCATCATTTTCAGCCATATGGCCATCTTCAACCTGCTGATCTTGATTCTGCTGCAAAATTTCCTGATCATCTTGATGGGTATCCACTAGGTTCTCTTCATGTTGCTGAAATGGATTCTCATACAGAGCCTCCATGATCTCACCATCCATAAAATTATCATCTTCATAATATTTCTCAAGGCTTTCAATAAAACTATAAGCATGCTTGCAACAGTCTTGAACTAAATTTAATGATGGATAAGAGTCCATATATCTTTCAATGAACATAGCATGAAAATCCTTTAAATAGTAAATACAAGCAGGCGGCAAACTTTCATACCAAGATTGGGCTTCACCTTCTAGAGTGGCCAGGAATATCTTCATCAAGCAATCTTCAGGAAAATCCACCTTCAACTTGCGAATATGCATATGAAATCTAACTAGATGTAAAGCAGCATCCTTCTTACCATCATCATTAAATGTAGGCAAATTCCTTGACCAATCTACCTTCGGAATTTTATTTGGAAAACCAGGGATGTGATCTCGGCTCAGGGGAGCGTATCTTCTTGCAATCTGATCCATCTTGAAAATCTCAAAGCTACTAATCTTCCTGCAGTGAAGTCACCATGAAGCATTGATCTCTGGAGTTTTCAGTGAAGGAGTCGCTAGTGAATGATTTCAGCCTTGTCAGTGTCTGATCGTTGTCCACCATCAACAATCAGATCTGAACTTGATAGATGTACTGGAGTAATTAACAAGTTAGATGTCACGTTTACAAGCTAGACCGGAGATTGACTGAAGCAGCATTTATCTACTTTCGCTAATGCAAAGCAAAAGCATTTCGAAGGCTACCTGGCATAACTTCAGGCTCCGTCTGTAGCTTATAAAACAAATGACATCAACAAGCAAACCATTTTTTCTTCCCCAGTATGGTCGCCAGTATGTTAGCGCTTGAAATTTCACCTCAGGCTGAGAAAGGCAAACTCCAAGGCAACATCAAACCACTTAGCCTCGTAGCTAGCCCTACGGGGCAGGAGAGGGCTCTCTCCGGTATATCTCGGCAAAGATCTTCAAAGGGCGGAGATAACCAATAAAGAAAACGGATTTTAGGCTAGTAAACTGATAAAAGGTTTGATTTGAGATTTTTAGGATTTTGGTGGAAAATCGGGGAAAGGCAATTTTGGGTGCGGGGATTGGACACAGTTTTCGCAGGGGGCTCTTTGGGGCAAGATAGGAGACTGTATTGATGCCTTTGAAAGAGTTGGATGGATGAGAATGGCTGGTGAGGAGCTAAGGAGAGCAAGCAATCACCTTGAATTCCCCTTAAACAGACGAAAACATTGATATTAAGCAAACTTAAAAGCAAAGCATGGTAATCATGAATTCTACTTTAACACTTCATTTGCCTAATTTGCAGAAGGAAAAGTAAGAAGATGATTCACATAAAAAACTTACAAGTACAAAGAGAAACACACCATCAATACATGTAACCACAGGAATCCCAAAAAAGGACTGCAAAACCCTGGTCTTTCTTCCTTTGCCAAAATTGCAGAGATACAATGAGTAATACAATAGAAAGCTTTCTCCCTCAAGAGTCCAACCATGAAAATGACCAAGAAAGTACATAATATAGGCAATCTAACATCTTTCCTTGCCTCTAGGGGTCGATCTCACTATCCTAGGAGCTGTTTCAACCAATTCCAAACTGAGCACTAAAATCTAGGCAGTCAAAACAACTTGCCTCTATAAGCTAGGAAAACAATTCATTCATTAATTTTTTGACTATTTCATGAATGAATCTTCTAGAAGAGATAAATAAGTGTCAAAGTATCATAAAATTACATCATTTACATCAAGGAGGATCAAAATCCATTCCAAAAAGTCAAACCTAGTCAAAACTGCGTTTTGCTGAGCTGTAGGTGCATTTATGTGAAAATAACCTCATGCACAGCGCCCTGAATCTCAACGCGTAGCGCGCCTTTGGGCCTGATTTTTAGGCACTTCCTGGAGTCCAAATGAGGCAAAAGTGGGCTTGTTGGAAAGGTCTGGATGTCTACTTTCCAACCCAAGTGGAATTTCTGAATTTGGTGACCATTTGCCCCTTCAAAATTGAAATCTCCCAAGACTGCTTCCTGTGTGTCAAAAAGGTGGCAGAAAGTCATTTTTTGCTTGTTTTTTGACCTTCTGGAAGCTCAAAACTTGATGGAATCTCTTGGAAATTTCTGAGCAAGTGTATTTTTGCATGAAAATTCCAAAAATGTTGAGTTTTCATGAAATGGAGTTGCCCATCTTTAGGGTAGCGCGCGGTGCGCTACGCGTTGGGGAGGAAAACCTGTTTTTTGCCCAAAAAAATCACAAATGACCAAAAATGTTCAATTTTCTTTTGAAATTTGTGCTAGAGGTAAGTCATTTAGCACCATGCTCCTTCAAGGAAGCCTCAGCCAAGATGTGGAGGGGATCGGGCCTTTTTCTTTGTTTTAGTGCCTTGGCCAACCGTCCTTTAAGCAGCTTCATTTTTGCTTTACATACGTGCATCCAAGCCCAATAATGATTCTTCATGTTCCGGAGCATGTCCTTATCTTTGTTAGCCTTGGCCAACAACCTCTCCAAATGAGCATTGACCCGAAGAAGCATAGCCTCTCGCTCAATGAGTACCAAATCACCAAGTCTCTTGCGAGCCAAGTTGCGGTCTTCATGGATCCCCCACAACTCATCGAGAGTGTGCTCATCCTCTAATTGCTTGTTGCGCTGCTCTAAATATGTGATTGTCCAATTTGCCATCTCCAATTTTTGCTGCAACAAGTCATTTTCAGCCTCCCGTTGCTGAATGATCTTCTTAAGCTCCGAGCTAGGAGAATGGGTGTCAAGATCAATGATGTCAATATCTGGATCACCTGACAATCCCTCCTCAATCATGGGCTGCTTGCCCCTCTCTGATACCTGTGCTGCTGTTGGAAACGAGGCCCCTTCCACCTGGTGTGGAGATGACACTCGCGGTGCTGATGAAGAAGGCGAGACCCCTTCCACCTGATGTGGAGAAAATACTCGCCGAGTTGATGCAAATAAGGCCCTGTGGCCTCTCTGATATGTGATCAATGAAGGGGAGCTGACATGTCTGGGCTCAGGGATGTCATACTGCTGTGAAGGTCCTCCCTCCTCATGAACAACCTTAGGGGGTGGTGGTGGCGCTGTGAAGAAATCTCGAGAGATGAAATCCTCCCATGGAATACCTTGCTGAGCCAACTGATGCATGACCACAATCTTGATCAAAGCATATTGGTAGATGCTCCTGTGTTGCTGTGTTGGGCTCTTTCTCTGCACCAAGGGCACCATCCTCTCAATATTCCGGCACATGAAGAAAGGAATGTTCATCATCCGTACCCATGTGAAATGCATCAACAAGCGGATATGATACGAATACAAACGTGAAAATCTGCCCTCACAGGTGAAATAGCGAATGATGAGCCTCATCAAGGGCGCATACTCATCCCTCAAGAATCTGAAAGGAAACACACCAGTTAGGTGCCTCATATATACAGGTTTAATGTAGGGCTCATACTGGAATCTGTCCAACAGCTGGCGCTTGTTCCACTCTTCTCCAACATTGGGTATCCCTGTTGCTTGAGCAACAACCTCAGGTGACAATGTAAAATCCACCCCTGCGAGATTCACATGCCTGTTGTGCAAATGCAAAACAAACAAGCGGACCAATTCCCTGTGGTGTTGAATTTGGGAAATTCTCTCGCAATATCCATAGCATGATTGATGACGGAAACATGTGACTGCAAGTGGACAAGCTTGCAAATAGGCCAAAGAGGTGGGCTCCTCTCTCACATGTTGACCACCCTTACCACCCCTGTGAGGCCTCCTTGGCACCTCAACCTCCGGTGTTGACTCACGGTCATCACTTTGCTCATAATCTGTTTCGGTTTCTGACATGGTTTCAAGAGCAAAATGGCTGAAATGTACTGCTGCTTCTGCACAAATGACCTGCTGTTTTGACTGTTTGAATGCTGCTCCAAGGGGACAAAAAACACAAGGGAGATGTTAGGGAGGGGGACTTTTGAGGGTATTTAGGGAAAATATATAAAAAAGGGAATTTAGGGAAGGAATTACGACACATACATCATCACATAATCATAATTTGTAGGGGTTTGATAGGAGGTAGGATTTAGGGAGATTTTATTGAATTTTAGGGATAGGGGTAGGGTTTTAGGGCTTTTGATATTTTTTTTTTGTTAGGGAGATTAGGTGAAAATGACAAGGGAGGGGATAATGGGAATGTGGGGAAATGAGGGAGTGAAAAAGGATGACCTTGGGCAGCAAATGTAAAACCCTAGCTCACATGCATTCGATTTTTTTTTTAAAACATAATACATATGAATTTTCCATTTCAACTTGATGGCATTTGACACATTTTCACGCTCATGTTATCTTTACAAAGCAAGAACTTCAATGATTTGAGGCCTACCTGAAGAAATTGAGGAGGAAGAAGTCGATTTGTGGCTCACTGGCAAATTTCTGAAGGTGGAAACCCAACGCGTAGCGCGCGGGCTCTGGAGCGTAGCGCGCACCCAACGCGTAGCGCCCGACCAATTTTTGCACTGCAGAGACTGCCCTGACGCGTAGCGCGTGCCCAACGCATAGCGCGCAGGCCCTGATGCGTAGCGCGCAGGTGCAGTCACCAAATTCGCCCAGTTTCACACTAAATCGCCTTTCACACTTGCTCTTGGAGTCTTGGAGGCAAAAGAATTACAAAATGAGGAGAGAGGGGCTTTTATAAGCTTGATTTAAATTTATTTCCCCTCAAACCCACTTTATAATGTTTATGCAATGACACTTTTTAAAACTAATTGCTGTTGACTTGTGGTTTCCTTTTGTCATGAAATTGGTTGAAATGATGCTTTTTCTTGAAAATTTTTGCAGGAATAGCTTCTGAGGAGTCTTGGCAAAGGAGACCAAGGCCGCATGCCGACTTCTGAAGAATTTGAATTTTTTACAAATTTTTACAAAAATGAGAAAATGACCTTGCCTTCAAAAACAGGGTTTTTGAACTCAAGGTAGAAATTAGCTATACTATATGAAATCCTTTGAAATGATGCTTTGATGAACATCCCTCTGGCCTGCTGGGCATTTATTGACCTCAAAAGACATGAACTCAAAAGACAAAATTGGACTAAACCCTAGACCTAGGACCTTGATTTCAAGACAAGACCAAAGACCCTGTAAGGAATTTATTGACTGAAACAAACTTGATCCAGCAATGCCAAGAGGGGAATAAATGACACAAGCTCCTCCATCAGGGTTATGGCATGCCTAATGGAATGCAATAAGATGATACTGATGAGACACCTACTTATGCAAATGCAAAGAGCTTTGATCGCTGATGGAGGGCTACTAGACCGACTCTAACACGACTCATGTATTTTTAATGGGAGAGATCCATATCTTCTCCAGCCTCACTCTGTATCTTAGATGTTGGGATATTTGGGGTATGAATTACCCTGATATAAGGGGCTTGTTAAGGTTGTCTAGAAATTTTCCTTTCACTTAGCTAAAGAGATGGATTTGAGTGAAATAAACCAACGATGACAAAAAATTATATGTAGGGTTCTTAGAGCAAGGAAAACCTCATTAGGTGTTCCTCGATGGAGATTTTTTCTATGAATGTTAGAGAGATAGGAGAGAGGCCTAAAATTTAATCCCTCAAGGGAATGATCAAATCTAATATTCTAGACATTAATTTTCTACAAAAAAACCATGGGGTGTGTTATATCTATTATCAATGTTCTAAGAAAGCACATAAAGGGTTGGAAATTTATGGACCTGAACTCATTTGGTCATCAAGGGGTTTAGTTTTAGGAATTCAAGATACACTCATTTTTGTGTTGACACTTTAGATTTCCTTATGAGTTGGTTCTTGTGATATCCCCTAACTTGGAGTTTATGTTGTAAATTTGTATATATGGTTAAGTGTGGTTGTGCTTTAAATTTAAAGACTCATTTGAAAATAGTTTATCAGTATGATAAAACTGATAAAGGTTAAATGTAAATTTATATTTATGATAGAGTTAATAAAATAAAATATTTGGAAACTAATGTTGAAGTTACACCTAGTTGAATGAGTTATGGATGCAAGTTAATTATTGATATTGATTACCACTCATTAATTCCTAGGCACCTAATCTAAATGATTATATTATTAATGATCATGGAAATAATTGATCATTAACTTCCCTAAAATATAGGAGGTTGTATTTGGGAGTGGGGAAGTGAAGCTCATAAATGAGCGAGTAACTACTTGCCACCTTTTTGGCTGAGGTGGAAGTAGTTACCGACTACCAATCGTTTGGTAAGGGGGTAGTCCATTTTTTTTCATCTTGCTGGGAAGAGAATCACGCAAAGCTAATCTGGTGAGAGGCAAGAAAAGGACAAAAGTGAGACAAAAGAAAGAGCTTGCTTACTTAGTGCTCGAGGGGACATTCTTGAGAATAGTGTCAAAGGTTGGGTGGAGCTGGTTAACTTCTTTAACAGTTACCAGACTTATGATTTTCAAGTCGGTACCCTGAAATTTTATTATGTGAATGTTTTTATGATGTAGAACAGTATGAAGTTGGTATTTGTGGATATGTTTAAATTAAACATGTACATAGGTATACTTATTGAATGCAAAGAAACTAAGTAGTTAGATTAAAGACAATTTACTTTCTTGTAGTGCATCTACAATAAATGCATGTATAGTAATCTTCACGTATAGAAAGAACAAATGACATTAGACAAAACATATATTACTGTGATTAATACTTTATTTGTGTATGTATGCAATCCAAACATGTAGAATTTAGTTGATCTAGTTAATTATACAAGGTAAAAATTAAGGAATAGTAAGTTTTACTTTATCCGTGTAGAGTAAATAAACACTATAGAATTAGTTGTATTTAATAGTGTTAGATTTTAGTTACGAGAAAAGAAAAAACAAAACAAAACAAAATAGGATATATATATATATATATATATATATATAAAGGGTTGCATAAATACCTGTAACAAATAGGAGAAATGGCTAAATCTACAAGGTTTTCATTTGTAAACCTAGAACATTATTCTTAGAAAGAGTAAATACAAAAAATTGTTTCCTAAGAAAAAGGTAAAAAGGACCTAAATTATTAGAATTCAACAGAGAAACGTGAATGGTCATAAACATTGTATAAAAGATAAGAAAGTATAATTACGTGAAGAAAATTGTTATAGTTTAAAAGTGATATATATATATAAACAAAAGTAAAATCTCTTTAATAGCAGAATGGGTCAAAGATCGACCTCAATAAGTTACAATTGCTAATGGCCTTGGGTTGAAAACACCCTTAATTACAATATATATCCAAGCATAGAAGTCAGGTAGTTTATAATAGTCCATAAAGGAAGTGTAAGCAACAACATTAGTTTAAAAACTAAAAAAAATAAAAACATAATAATAATAATAGAAGGCCTAGGAAAATTTATCCTGAACTTGGGAGTCATGTTCAAGTAGACAAGAATCCAAATGGTACAAGAACATCCAACTTGGTAAAAACAGATGAATGTCTTGTAAGTTGCAAAGAAATCCCCGTACAAAGCATCGAAGTAAAAAGTTTCAAAATTCATCGTGACAATATTATTGCCCGTGAGTGAACAAGAAAACATATATATTAATCATACCTCAAAGTGTAAGTAAGCTAAACTCATTCACAAAAAAAAAAAAAAAAGTATTCAAAGAACTATTTACCTAGTGAAAATTCCATATTGGTGCATTTCTAGAGTCTCTGTACTGAAAATGATTAAGGGTTTAAAACCCTGTAAAAATTCCAAAAACAATGTATATATATATAAGGAGTTGTCTATAATGCGACTTTTTGGAGATTCCGGTGACGGAATCCGGCGGAAGAAATTGAGGTTAAATCTTGATTTCTTGCAGTTAAAATGGTTTTTTAACTGCATATTTGGATTCAGCACCCTCGAAAACCCCTGGGACGCTTTCATTGTGCAGAAACTAGCTATCAAACTTGCGATTCCAATAAATTCCTGCCGGATTTCGACTGGAAAAACCCGCCAGAAAAGCTTTCAAAAAGTCGCGTTATAGACAACTGCTATATATAAGTGTTCTTAAAGGGGATAAAAACCCTAACTAAGTTTAATAAAAACCTCATAATAACCCATATTATACGGAGAGGTTATTAATTGTTCGTTTCGTAATATACAAGTAGTTGGGATTATAATCCTGAATTCATAGTAATTACATATAGAAGAAGAAAAATAAAGATATACCCTGAGAGTTAGGGTTTATATTTTAAAAACCCTGGTCATAGTAATGACATGGAAAGGATAAAAGAACACATTTAAGAAAATAATCTAGAAAAGCGAACAATTGTGTGGATAAGATTACCTGTAAGAATAATCTAGATCATTCTTTTAAAAGAGCTGATAAATCCAAAAACAAAAATACTCTAAAAGTTTTTAAAACTCTAGGTTCAAACACGAAATCAACCAAAGGGAATTTATTCTAAAAATACATTCAATGGAAACCGAAGGATTAAACCCTAGAAAAACTTTTTTTTGAAGAATGTCTGTAATAACAAAATTTGTGAGAAAGACTTTAGCAAATATTAGGTTCTAATATACTATAAATGTTAATACCTTGTGAAAGAGTGAAAAGAGCTCTGAAATATCTGCACATAACAAATTATGCCCTTGAGTTCTGAAAACAATTGAATGAACAAATGGATAAGTCAATGGTTTGAGTAGTCCTTTGAAATGGCATTAAAACCCTAAATCAATACACACCTTCAATCTTCTAGGGTTAAGTCACAACTCTTGACATTATCGAATGGATGGGTTGGCATGTCAACTTTGTGGAGTGACATTTGTTTATAGAATTGTGTGCCATGTCTATGAAAAAATTTAGAACCACAACATTAACAAATATACCACATGGAGGACATAAATCAAAGTTGGGGAATATATAATAATTAATCCTTGAGGACTAAAACAAATGTATGTCGTTGGTGTAGTAAGAGTATCATAATGTATAACATATGTGGTGGTAATTTAATCGTTACATGATGTTAATTACTATTAAACCGAATTTCGATATATATATATATATAGATCGAGAGTGATTCAAAGCATGATAGTATGTAATGGCTATAAATACCACAACATTTCCTATCTTAGGTTTGAATCCCATATAAAAACTAAGGGTATGTGGAAACAAATCACACAAACATTTTTTATAAACTATAATGAAAATGAAAAGAGATTACTAGTGGATTACTACCAATTTATATAGTTTAAAGAGTTTCATAATTACCAAGAGGTGTGACCAAAATCTTTATTACAGAAGGAAAAGGAACAACTTGGTGAAACAAATGATATGGTCATTGTAAATGCACTAGAATACCTTTCTATAACTAGAGAAGAATAAATTTAATTAGAATCAAGATGTAATACTAGGAAGGAAGACCCTATGCTCATGAAACATGTATAGAGAAAAATAAGCATTTACAAATTTAGTCATTATGAAAGATTATACAATAGTGTTTTATGTCATATGACAATTACAAAAATAGAGAGGTATGATAGGTGGTAACTATGCTTACCTTTAAAAAAAATTTAAAAAATAAAAGTAGTGGTTTAATGAGGTTCACTACAAGTGATATCAAATTTGTAGGTTACAAATTAGGCCTCTTATGGGTCCTAAACTGAAATAATTATTTTTTGTGTGACAATTAGATAATCAAATAATTGTTAGGAAAAGATTGAAATATGGTTGAAGATAACAATCGACAAACTTTTGTAGGGTCGCCTAGGGAAGTTGAAGAGCCTAATGTTGAACTTGGAATCATGGGAAGAGGAACTGATAATACGAACAATCATGAATCTGAAATCCTACAAGAAGTGCGTAGCTTCAAGGCAAATTTAGACAATATAAAAACTAATCAAGAAAAACTATCTAAAGGTAAGGATGAATTAGATGAGATTAATGGCTACTTACTCATAAGACTAGAGGGATTGATGTGTTCTATGAGATCCCACATTCATGCTTCGAATATGGCACGGGGGTGAATGGCTAAAGATAGATTTGGCTCAGCCATTCTACGGTCGGGTGGGACATGGATGTCCCATCCCGAGTTTGGATTTTGCATCATCAATGTGAGGTTATTTCTCCTTGTAATTCTATGAGTATTATATTGGTTATATGTGGTTTATATAGTTGTGATTTCATGGGTATTTCTGTTGTTATTATGTTGGTTATGTATATGTTTTATGACAGTAGCTATGTATGGATCTTGTCATGTTTTTACTTGTAAATTAATGAAAAATGTATCTATGACCTAGTGGAAGAAATGGTATTTGATGTGTTGAGGCATTAATGTTTCTTAGCGACCCTCAGCTAGGTATGAGACCCCTATACTCAAATATGTTATTTACACATGTAGTTACATATTTGTGATACCTTCCATGGCTAGTAGGGGTCCAGTCAAGGTCTCATTCAAGTGATTGCATTTATATTGTCATTTCCTTGTTATTTTATTGTTTTGCAGATGCCATTCAATTTTGGGCAGTGACCTGGGCTCTGGGCCTGAAAAAGTGGCTCAAATCCCGCGAACTTTGGCACAACACTGTGCAAAATAGTCCCTGGACGATGGCTTGCAAGCCTATGAGAGCGTCAAGAGGTCCCTGGACGTTGGCATGCACATAGCATGAGCGCGTCTAGAGTTAAAGTGGTCCAAAAACTCAGTGGGACCTACGGGATGGTTGGCAGAAAGGTTGGATTGGTTCCCGAGGGTCCTAATGCTAATTTTGAATGTCTGTATGGTGTGTTTATGTTGGTTCCACTTCCTTAACGTGACTTAGGAGGTCGAATCATATCATAGTGGCTTCTCGTCGCATGTTTACCCAGGCTGATCAATTGCTTGGGTAGATGTGGGAGGAGGGTGTTACAATGCCTTAGGCCATGGCATTAGTGTAGTTTTAATGAAAGAAGGAAGGCCCTTTGCCTTTGAAAGTGGCCAAATTGAAGGAAATAACTTGATCGAACGCATTTACGAGAAAGAAATGTCGGCCATACTACATGTAGTTAAAAATGACACCCTTACTTAATAGGAAGACAATTCAAAGTAAAAAAATAGACGTGATAGTTTGAGTTACTTCTTGGAGAAACGACTATCTTCAAAAGAGCAACAAAAATGGGTTATGAAGAGGCTAGGTTATGATTTTGAAATTATTTACAGAAAATGGAACATAAAATAATGGTAGATGCACTTTCAAGAAAAGAAGAAGAAACTGAGGGTTTATATGTTTTATTTCTATTATGAAATTTGACTGGATGGAAGAAGCAAGGATAGAATGGAAGAAATATAAAAAGGTACGCAATACATTTTACCAACTTCAAGGGGACCCAAGTGCATTAAATAAATTTGCATGGAAAGATTATTAGCTATGGTATCAATATCACCTATACTTATGTAAGAATTTCCATCTCAAACAAATTTCCCTTTTGGAATCACACACTGCTCTTGTAGGAGGACATTCAAGGTTCTTGAAAACTTGCCATAGGATCAAGAATGGTTTTTTCTAGGAAGGTCTTATAAATTATGTTCAAGATTTTATGGCAGAATGAGTAGAATTCCAATATAATAAGGGAGAGACAATCAAAATCACGTGTCTCCCACAACCATTAACTATAAAAAAAATCAATGTTGAGAAGAAGTTTAATGGATTTTTACACCAAAGGTGTTCCTTTTGGAATTGTTCACTTGCAGACTATCGTTTAGCCTTTTTCCTATTGGATTACATCTACCTTGATGTACGCCAACGACATTTGTCCACGTGTAAGCTGAAACTTGTTGGAATCCTTGTTCTACTCGAGTCTCCACAAGTCTATGAATATCATGGCACACAAAGGTATACAACTATCATGGTGTTGTAGTTGCTATAAAAACCTCCAAAATTTTGGCTTACACTCAATTTTAGAACCTTCCTTGGTCTTTCACATTGTTGTCACAAACACTGAACTCATTTCATGTACTTTCTTGAAGTGATTTTCTCCCTTTGCAAGTTGGGTAAATTGTTGTATTTTTGCATGCTTGGTTGTTGCACAATGTGTAGAAGCATGTTCTAATGGTTTTAAGGATCTATATTTGTGTATATAATTTGTTCTAACAATGTAAACGTTTGTCACACTCATTCTCAAAGTTTTAAGCATTGTCGCACAAGTGTTGTCACAGTCATTGCAAAGTGTACCTTTAGTGTCACACTTATCGCATTTAGGGAAATATGTTGTTAACATGATTTGGATGATCTATGTTGTTGTGTCGTAACAGTTTTTCAAGTGTTTGATCACATTCAAGTCATATCACTATTCAAAACAGTCTCTTCGGTCCCACACTTAGCCAAATTTCGAAAAAATCTCAGCAACCTAGACTCATCCAGTGCTCTATAGTTGTGCATTTCATAACCTCAGTGCTCAAGCCTAGAGCTACACATTTCACAACCTCAGTGCTCAAGCCTAGAACTACGCATTTCAAAACTTCAGTGCTTAAGCTCAGAACTGTGCATTTCACAACTTCAGTGCTCAAGGCCTACCTTGCCTCCCAGAATTGCGCAATCCATCCTTCCAACCCGGCCTTAATTATGCATTACGAAATCACAAGCCACAAGATCATTCCCTGAGATTATGAAATGCGTAGTTGCGCAATAGCCCAGCCTCCCTTTTCTCCTAGAAATGTGCAGTGTGTTCACTCAATGTCCATCCCTTTAGTCTGCCTCACTGGCTCTTGGAACTGCATAGTTTCTCCCTCAGTCCGGCCTAGACTATGCACTACGCAGTCTTAAGGCTCAAGCCTCAGCCCTGAGCTCTTGAACTGTGTAATTGCACAATCACATGGGCTCATATGTCCTCCATAACTACGCAATAAGTTTATCCTGTGCTTGTCCCCTCAGCTTGTCATCCTCAGCTCCCAGATTCCGCAATTTTCTTCCTTATCCCATCTCAAATTGCACATTGCATAGTCTTAAGGCTCAAACTGCACCCCTAGCTGCTTGAACTACGCAGTCACTGAGCCCTTTGTCTTGACCTATCACCTGGTTCCAACTCAGTCAATGGATCATAATGCACCATCTTAGACTAGGGGGTTTTTGGACTGATGTCATCTAGTCATGAGTGAATTGCAGATACATGTACCTTACCATGTTATGGCAATATGATGAAGAAAGAGACAAGGGAGGGAAACATGTTGAAAGACACTCTTGTAGCTGAACATGCGAGTGGATCAATCACAAGAAAGCAAAGGGACATCAATTTGCGATCGCAACTCAAGACTTAATATCATTGAAGATTTCTTATCACCAAGTCATATAGAGGTGAAAGGAAGAGCATTCTCAAGTAGACACTCAACACACAACATCAATAGTGGCTTGACACTACCACATCATTGAGCAGTCCATGTCAACATTGTCATGTCATAAGTTGTCATATGTCACATCGTCATTGTGGATCATGTAAATGGTATTCAAAATGTATTGTAAAGTGGAATCCCAAAGGGCACACATGGAATATAAAGAATCATGCAAGTTGAAAATTCATGGGAAGTCAAACACTCATGACGGTAGTCAAAGAGTCATAAGGAGGGTGAAGCACCACCCCTGGTTTATATATACTCCCTCATTGTATGAGAAAAGGACTTTTCACCTTGGTTCCTCCTGCAAGGCATAGAGAGATAAGATAGTTCTTTTGAGGAGCAAGGAGTGGCTCCAATGCTCCACTATTGGAGCTAGTGCTGTTCATTGTATACATGTTTCTTGGAACTTTTACTTAATATCAGAAGCCCTGTGGGCCAACACCCTATTCATGTATGGATTATGGATATTTGTGAGACTATTATGTGAATGTTTATAATCCATGTTTTCTTTCATCTGTGCTAAAGTATTTGAACCATTTTGGTTATTTTGGTACTTATCATATTGAGAATGTGTTGTAATTTCTATTATCAATGTCGCATCCTCGTGGACTATTTCGTTGGATATTAGACACACCTTCCTCATTATATTGGTTCCAATGATTGTTGCATCCCTGTGGACTATTCCACTTGATGTTTTACGAACATTTCTTGTTCATATGTGTCTCTACTAGGATGGTACTACTACCTCTCTCTTGGAGGCCCACTTTTCCTCCCCTCCGTAGTGAAATAAATTTGAAACACATACGATCGAACACTCAGTAGGAACATCCCCTTGCTTTTTGAAGGCACCACGCGTTTCGCTCTCTTGCTGACATTTAGATCCAAGGAAAATCTATAAGAATACATGGCAAACAAACCGATATTCTAGATGGGGCTCCTACTCCAAACAATGTGAGGTATAATTGGGACTTCACATCAGGGAGACCCATTGGTTGACAAATTTCCAATACCGTCACCAAACAATGCTAGAAGGAGAGCCAGATGATACGCTGAGCCCATTGAATCGGGTTTGAATCTCTTATCTAACATGGCACATACTCAAATCTTACTCCTGGGTTGTTTTTCTAATTTTTCCCTTTATCAATTTTCAATCCTTGATGAGCCTCTTTATCACTTGTCCCAATTAAAGTTTAATGGTGAGGATGGAACATCCATAACTGAGCACATTTATGATTTTCTTAAATTTTGTGAATCTTACAAAATCAATGATGAAGAGTTTGCTTGTGTGATTTTCTTCCTCACCCTTGAAGGTCGTGTTAATCGATGGTGCCATACCTTTCCACCTGCTTCCATCCATTCCCTTCATCATTTCCTCAGGGAGCTTCATCAAGCCTTTGATAGGTATAATTACCGAGATGTTTGTAAAAGAATCAATCTCTTAAGAATGAATCCTAATGAATCAGTTGAGGAGTTTTTTGATCAATTCCTTCACCTTTGTTGTGAAATTTCTAAAGAAGACATGAATCAGGATTTCTTGAAACAAGATTTTGAGCACTTGGTTCTTATCTCTTTACACAGTGAACTTGAACCCCCTGATTTTCCTACTTCCCCAACTCTTGTGAATCATGAGACACCTCTAATTTCAGAGGAGGAATTTACTGCTCCTTTTGTTCTTTGTCCTCCTCCTTTTTCCATTTTCGATGAAGGTGCCTTTATTCGATGGTAATAAAGTTGAAAAGTCTGCAAATCAAATTCCTAATCCCTCTTCTCATTCTTTTTCCATTTCTCATGACTTAGATTCAATGGAGGAAATCCCAGAATGGCTCGTGAATCCCATGGGGAAGACTAACTTCCCCATTCCGCAACATGATGTTATCATTCATAACTCTAGCCTCCAATCTGATCTAGATTTTTGTGATCCTCTATCATCTACATTCCATGACTCTTTGTATTGGGATCCGCCCGATCAATCTGCTCCACCAGCTAGTCTTTCAGACTCTCATGATTTTCGTGTTGTTGGTTCAAATTGCGATCGGATACAAGGCAATCACATTACACATGTAGAGGAGCAACAAGGTGAAGATGCTTTTAATCTTTCTTCTCTTTTTCAAAATACTACATGTCAAAACAATGTGCTTCCATTCTTGGATGATTCTCAATCTGCTAATATCGGTAGTGAATCAAATGTAATCAATTATTTCGATCAATCTGTAGCGTCAAGAAACAATCATTCCAATGACGATGACTTTGTTAACCATGTGATTTTCGCCGAAGAATTCTTCAAAAAAAAGACGATGACTTTATTAATGTACGTGATCATGATTTACTAGATGCATCAACTGATCTTTTGATTTCTCATGAAGATTTTACTTTAGATCCATAATCTCATTCGGTTACAGAAGATGTGCTTATCAAAACTTCCTCTTCATCTCACTATCCCTTATGCTCTATCGCTTGCGATGCGTCTACTTGCGACATAGATACTCCATGCTCTTTAAGTTCTTCATCCAATGAGTTGTTTTCTCAATTGACACAAGAGAATGAGATTACTCATGATGCAGATGAAAACAATCGAATCATTGAGTACTCTTTCCACTCCTCATCATCTCTTCTCTTGCATGAAGACAACTCTTCAAATCAACTTGCTCATGAAATTTCCCTGATTCATTCATCCTCAAATTTGAAATCAGAAGAACCTTTCAACTTGAGTAATCTGGTTGTTGAAGTTGAAAAATCCAATGAAATCAGTGACATAGATGGATGCCATCAAGTGAGCAGTGGATTTATTGAAACTAGTGGTAGAAACTATCCTCAAACCATGCATGATCTAGTTTAATCTTCAAAATGTGATTTCACAATCCTAGAAAGTTTTGGGACCTGCTAGGGAGTCGAGGCATTTCAACTTCCATTCACGGTTATGTTAGGATATCGCAACTCTTGTAAGCCCCCCGAAGTAAGTCAGATATGGTTTTTCCCGCACAATCCTTCTCTTTACATGGTTTCACTCAATGAAGAATTCTTTTTGAAAAATGTTTAGCATTTCGGGCATGATATTTCAAATTTTCAAGATTTTACTTCTCATTGGATTCATGAACCTTTTTCAGTTTATTCATCTTCATGCAAATATATCACATCAAAATCGGGTTTGGAACGTGTATCTCTCATAGAATCATGGAATTTCGAAGTTTACCATTTCAAAGACTATCTTTGGTCGAAGGAATCATGCCTATCAAATGCATCTCTTAATAGTCAGCTCCCGATTTTTCTCACAAATGTTATATTGCAAATCTTCCCCTTCATCGCACTTAAAGTCCTCTTGAGTAATAATGAATGCATGAGTTATCGCATGAATCAAGTTCTTCTCTGTTCACCATGTCCTCACTGGTCTCATGTATTTATTGTGTTGGCATCCCTTTTAAATTCTTTTCATGAATATGATGCTCGCATAGTTTGTCACCAGTTACAGGAAAACAGTTTGTCACATTTGGGTTGTGAGGAACTTGGTTCAATTGTTCATAGCATTCGCAAAACTATTCAAATTGATTTATCTTCGTTTATTACAAACTGAGATTCTGATGCTTTAATCAACTCATCTAATCATTATTATATCTTTGATGGTTGTCATTCATGGTATCATTTTTCCACCAGTATATCCAATGGAAGTTGTTTTACATCCTTCGATCTTCATCATTCAACATCTCACTATTTAGATTTTTGTCGAGCGGTTGAGGCACTTCAGTGTCCATTGATGGTTATGTCAGGTATTCTCTGCCTCGACAAGACTGCTGAAGATGATCAAATCTATTTTCCCTCACAATATTCTCGTTATAATCTCGTGCCTCTAATTGAAAAACCATGTTTTCAAATATTTTGGGTTTTCAAGAGGATCATCATGAATTTTATGATCCAACCGTTGAATGGTTGGAGCAATCTTACTCGACAAGCTCCATTTCAATAAACATGTTTTAGCCTTTTCTCGTGCTTGCTAAGCAGGATGACATAGAAGAAGGTGCATTCGAAAAAATTCTTCGAGGTTTCTCTGATTATGCTTTCCATTGGAGAGCTAAGAATGTGAATTGGATGAAAGTAGTGGTTGTGATACATCTTTCTGCTCACAAGAAATGCCTTCAATTTTTTGTGCAAATTATTCAAGCTCTCATCTTTTCTCTTGCACACTGCTTTGTATCTGTTTTAATCGATCATATCTTTGTGATTGTAGGTCGGGAACGATTACAGTGGCTACATTAGAAATTCCATTATACGTGACCTCGACCTTCTAGTTGTTAGGTTAGGAGTAGGATTAGTTGCATCTTAGTTTTCCTTCTCTTGCACCCATCATGTCTTGTTCTCTTTAGTCTCTCTTGTCTTTTCTTACTTTTCTCTTGCATTATGCTTTGGTTTAGTTTCTTTTGCTTGGCTTCTGGTTTTGTTTCCTTGTTGTGTGTTGTCTTTCCTTTCGTTTTGTTTCTTTTATTTTTCTTTCTTGTTGATTGTCTCCTTTTGTTTTCATCATGTGAATAAGTGTTGTGCCTGGACCTGTTTTGGCTTCTTAGTATGTGTGTGGCTGAAGTCTAAAGAGTCTTGTGACACTTCAACATTTGGCTAACCTCCAGTCCATCTTCCTTGTGTCGGTTACATCTTTTGGTCGATGAAGTTCCGACGGAAAATACGATCCGTCCGTAAGGAGAGTTTTGGTCCAACCATGAACCTGTGTCTACTCAGGAAACCTTATGCCTACAGTTGGTTTTGTGTTTCGGTGTTTTCATGCTTATCCAATCAGTAGAAGAGGAGAAGGGGAAAAATCTAAATGAGAAAACCTAAATCAGAGGTCTCTATATGCTTTGAAGGAACAACCTCTTATGCTCTAAATAAGTCAGGATCCCTCATCCACCCAAAAATGAATAAGTGTCGATGCACAATGATATTTAAAATAAATAAATAAAGGTGAAAAAGAGAAAGGCTTTCTGTGCAGAGAGGTGAAGCAAGCAACTCCATCAGGGTATTGTCCAGGCTCACTAGCAGCGGAGCAATGTTTGTGTTCCTGCATGACTTCGATGGGGTACTGTACAGGCCTGCTGGCAACGGAGAAACACCAGAGATGAAAAATTATACACTAAAAATATTAAGCTTGTGACATACACTACCCTTCCCAACTCGAAACATTATGATATCGCTGAATCTTATGTTGTGTTCAACTGAGAAGGCATAAAGGGGACCATGTATATTCATGGGGTAAGTGGGGAGACCAAAGTAATCTACACGATGAATCAATACTTCCTAAAGAACCAAGGCTCTACACAGAAGGAATTAACTGAGGCAGAGAAGCTGGGATTCCACTAGTGCGTTGCCAAGTGTTGTAGCTGCTACAACACCCTCAAAAATTTTGGCTCACTCAATTTCAGATCCTTCCTTGGTCTTGCACATTGTTGTCGCAAACACGAAAACTCATTTCATGTACTTTCTTGAAGTGTTTTGTTCCCCTTTGCAAGTTGGGTAAACTGTCATATTTTCACATGATTCGTTATCGCACAATGTGGAGAACACCGTTTCGATGGTTTCAAGGGTCTATCTTTGTGTATATGACTTGTTCTAACTATGTAAACATCTTGTAGAAATGTCTTTCAGATTAATCACATTATTAGGATTTGATCGACGTTTCGAACCAACTAATGTGGTTCATCCTCAAGACAAGGTGAAGAAATCATACAATCTTCATGTATAAATAGCAAGGATGCATCATTGCCCCAAGGTAAGCTCATGAAACTAGCTATTGAAAAGTAACAGTTGGAGATTAGTTAAACAGGTAAATAGAAATCATAAAAAGTTAGAAAGGAATTATTTAAAATTCTAAATTTTATTTAATATTCTAAATTTAGTTATAAGTTGGTTGACATGAGCACGAATAATAGTAATTATTAGGGGGGTATGAATAAATTCTTGATAAAATAGTTCTTAGGAGATTATATATAATATTATATCAAAATACAGTTTTAAGGGTTAAGTATTAATAAAAATAATTGTTATATAACTAATAATCTAGTTTTAGGGTTAATGTTATAAATTACATTTAGGAGACAATTAATATAATGTAGAGAATAATCCAAAAAATAATTAGAGGGTTAATAATGAGATAGGATTTTATAATTAATATTAAAACTAAACACGTAATGCCAGTCTTGGTGGTTCTTGTACTCGGTGACCAACCTGACTTGAACGACTTGGCTTCTTCCACCACTCTGGTTTGCTCAGCTTCAATCTATCATCTTTCATTTGTCCACTCCTATTCCATCGATAACACCACTTCAAGCATGTCAATATCAAGTTCAACATCATGGTACTATTCTAGTAGAGAGATATATCACACTCATTCCCAAAGTTTTAAGCATTGTCGCACAAGTGTTGCCACGGTCGTCGCAAAGTGTATCTTTAGTGTCACACTTATCGCATTGAGGGAAATATGTTGTTAACATGATCAAGATGATCTATGTTGTTGTGTCACCAAAGTGTTTCAAGTGTGTGATCACAATCAAGTCATATCGTTGTTCACAACAGTCTCTTCAGTCCCACACTTAGCCAAATTTCAAAAAATTCCTGGCAACCTAGCCTCATCCAATCCTTTAGAATTGTGCATTTCACAACATCAGTGCTCAAGCCTATAACTATGCATTTCACAGCCTCAATGCTCAATCCCAGAACTGCGTATTTCGCAACTTCAGTGCTTAAGCACGACCTTGCCTCTTAGAGTTGCGCAATTCATCCTCCCAGCCTGGCCTTAACTGCGCAATCACAAGCCACAAGCTCATTCCCTGAGCTTTTGAACTATGCATGTGTAATAGCCCAACCTCCCTTGTCTCCCAGAACTACGTAGTGCATTCACTTAGTGTCCATCCCCTCAGCCTGCCTCACTGGCTCCCAGAACTGCACAGTTTTCTCCCTTAGTCTAGCTTGGACTACGCACTATGCAGTCTCAAGGCTCAAGCCTCAACCCTAAGCTCTTGAATTGCGCAATTTTGCAATCACTTGGGCTCATATGTACTCCAGAACTACGCAATAGGCCGATCTAGTGCCTGTCCCCTCATTCTGTCATCCTTAGCTCCCATATTATGCAATTTTCTTCCTAAACACAGCCTGAACTGCGCATTGCGCAATCTCAAGGATCAAGATGCACCCTTGTTCCTTGAACTGCACAGTCATCGAACCCTCTCTGCTGACCTGTCACCTGGTTCTGACTTAGTTAATGGATCAGACTGCACTGTCTTAGACTAGGGGGTTTTTAGACTGACGACGTCTCATCATGAGTGAATTGAAGATACAATTACTTACCATGCTATGGAGAAATGATGAATACATATATGAAGGAGGGAAACATGTTGAAGGAAACTCTTGTAGTTGAACATGCAAGTGGATCAATCATAAGAAAGAAAAGGGGCATCAGTTTGCGATCACAACTCAAGACTTAAGATCTTTGAAGACTCCTTATCACCAAGTCATATGGAGGTGAAAAGAAGAGAATTCTCAAGCAGACACTTTGCACGCTACAACAACAGTGGCTTGACACTGCCACATCGTCATTATGGATATGTAAAGGGTATTCAAAATGTATTGTAAAGTGGAAGTCCAAAGGACACACATGGAATATAAATAGTCATGTAAGTTGAAAAGTCATAGGAAGTCAAATAGTAATGCGGGTAGTCAAGGAGCAAAGGATTTTTCACCTTGGCTCCTCCTGCAAGGCATTAGAGAGATAAGATAGTTCTTTTGATGAGCAAGGAGTGGCTCCAACACTCCACTATTGGAGCTAGTGGTGTTCATTGAATACATGTGCCTTGGAACTTTTAATTAATATCACAAGCCCTATGGGCTAGCACGTTCTTCATGCATGGATTATGAATATTTGTAATATTATTCTACGAGTGTTTATAATTCATGTTTGCTTTCATCTGTCCCAAAGTAGTTGAACTATTTCAGTTATTTTGGTACTTATCATATTGAGAATGTGTTGTAATTGCTATTATTGTTGTTGCATCCTCGTGGACTATTCCGTTGGATATTAAACACATCTTACTCATTATATTGGTTTCAATGACTGTCCAATCTCAGTGGACTATTCCACTTGATGTTGTACGAACCTTTCTTGTTCATGTGTGTCTCTACTAGAGTGGTACTACTACCTCTCTCTTAGAGGCTCAATTTTCCTCCCCTCCACGGTGAAAGAAATTTGACACACATACAATCGAACACTCACCAGGCACACCCCCCTTACTTTTCGAAGGCACCACATGTTCTGCTCTCTTGATGACAGTTAGAGCCAAGGAAAATATATAAGAATACATGAGAACCAAGCGGATATTCCGGATGGGGCTCCTACTCAAACCGCTGTGGGGTATAATTGGGACTTCACATTGGGGAGACCCATTGGTTGATGAATTTCCAGCACCATCAACACATGGTGCACGTTAAACTGATAAGTTCATCATATCACTATTACACTACGAATATCATGGCCACGTGGAATGGAATTGCGAGACATCATTGATGGCTCCATCACCGATGAACTCATCAATCACCTTTAGCTCAAGAAGCTTGCAATTATATTGCAGATGTGGTGCATGAAGTTGTAAGGAATATTTAAACTGTTGCAGAGGAGAAAGCTTGTTTTAAAAAATGCACGTCTTACATTAAAAATGTGTGATAGGGAACTTGAAGACAAAAGAAGAGAGCTTGCAGAGTTGCAATTTGAGAGGCAAAGTAAGAAGCAACAGATAGAGGAACTAGAGGCTATTGTTAGATTAAAATAGGTTGAGGCAGATATGTTCCAACTCAAGGCTAATGAAGCTAAGCGAGAGGCAGATAGGCTACATTGCATTGCTCTCACAAAATCAGAAAAAGCAGACGAATATGCTAGTAGATCCCTGAAATTATGACTAAATGAGGCTATGGTAGAGAGAAGATATCTATTTGAAAAAAATAGACTTCAGGAAGTTCATTCACAATGACAGTGAGACCCCTCCCAAAATCTCATGTTGTGCAAAATTCAAGATTTGTGTGTAAGAAATATTTTTGATTTGCCCGAAGTTATTTTTAGGTCCTTAAAAATTGATCATGCAACATCAAAGTCTATTTGCTCATTTTTCTACGATATTATGTCAAATGCAATTAATTTAATATTGATGGACATTTTTATTCTCTTTTGGATAGATGGCAGAAGGCCAGGAGCATCCTTGAAGGTAGTTTTTTTGCCCTGTGATATCTATCATGTAGTTGTAAAATGGAAGGATTGGTATTTACTTACATGCATTGATGTAATATTTTTCCTCGACTAATATAATAAATGAACTTTGTTTTCATGCAAAACACGATTTGTTGAACTTTGTTTTCATTCAAAACATGATTTTTTTGCAAAAATTGTGCCTACCATACAGTCAAGGAGCGGAATTGAAGAAATAGATACTCGAGAGTGAGTGTTATGAATCAAAAGTAACATAACATATATTGTAAAATATATTCACAATGCTTATCATTTCATTTGAGTTATTTAAGCTTATTACTTGAAAACCCTTTGTTTCCATCAGGAGGAAACATTTAGGCTAATGACACTACAATGAGAATTAAGTGTGGCTTTTGCTCATGTTATGGTTGTTGGTTTTGCAATTGAACATATGTCTGATCTTATGATATTTGTAGAGCAATTTGGTGCAACTCTTTGAAAGTCAAGACTAGGCTCTTCTTGTTTTTTATTTCACTGAATTATTATTCACAATCGGAATTGCTACAATGCAATAGTCCATTAAAGCATGCTATATTTTACATTCGCTCAATTTTTGAAACGAAGCATTCCACATATGCAGTCCAATGGTTTGTCTGTTTTTCAACTTTTGGGTTTAAACTTTATGGTAAAATTGGTATGAAAATGACTGCATATTAAGAAGTAATCATGTTCTTAGGTAGAATGGTAAATAGTCAAGAAACCTTAAAGGTAGAAATGAATAAAAATTGTTTATCCTTGATTTTCATTTTTCAATTGCATATGCAAATCAAAAGACGACACATAACAAAAATTGAGCAGTAAAGAAGAGATAAAATTGTTGAAAAATGAACCCTTAGTTCAATTTCAATCTCTATTTAAATAACTCATCGGTGCTTCCTTAAATTGCCATCGATGGTTGTATTCCATAAGAGTTTTGGGAATCACATCACCACATTGTCCATGATTTGTTTTTAATTCTTTTCTTTATTTATTTGGAGAGTGGGGCAGGGTGATTTTTTTATTTTATTTTATAAATTACTCTTTATTTGATTTTGTTATTTTATTATTATTATCGTGTCTAAGTTTTATAATATTTATTTATTTTTAAATTTATTTATTATATCAAAAGATGTAATTCTTTTCCTCACAAGATTCTTAAAAGGCTAAAAAGCAGGAAGAATGGGGATAAAAGTCCAAAAATAAAAATTTGAATGCTTTTTCCAACTGCTTCATTGGAGCAGGAATATATTCTAACAAATTGCTTGCACAAGGAAATGCAAAAACAAACAATTTCTATAATTTCTAAAAGATTGTTGATCATTGGGCCCACAAGGTGCAAGAGAGATCTCAAGACTGGAATGCTTTCTTCTATATAGAATTGAATTACATTGAAAATAATTTGCTCGTCTAAAGTTTGAAAATAATTTAGCTTTTCAAGATGATCTTCCCAATTTTTTTATTCCTTTAGTGTATCTTTGCACCTTTAAGGGCAATTGCTAGTATTATAAGTTTACTCAAATACTAAGGAAATAATGTCATTATGGTAGTAGTATATCAACTGACAAAGTATTCCCATTTTTAATCTCTTTTTTATCCTTTTAAAGTAAGCACAATGACAACGGCGTTCATGGAAGAATCCAAAAGCTATACGGAATCTCAAAGATTATTGTAAGTGATGAAAATCCATTTTTCATTGGAAATTTTTGGAAAAAATTATTTTCTTACTTGGGTACCCAATTGGATCATATCTCATCTTATCATTCTCAATCCGATAGGAAATTGAGGTCATGCATAAGTGTTTATAAGGGTATCTTTGTTGCTTTGCATCTCATAAACAAACACAATGGGTTAAGTGGTTTCCCTTGACATAACGGTGGCACACCACATCCTTCCATACTTCATGAAAAATGTTCCCATTTATGGAAATTTAAGGATATAATATCCCATCCATCAAATCGCCCTTGAAAGGGATTATAAAGGTTCTAATAGTGGAAGAGCACATAGGGCGCCAACAAGAGGTTCTCAAACTATTGAAGGATACTTTGGTTATAACATAAAACATGATGAAACAACAAGCATACCAATATCACAACGAAAGGGAATTTGAAGTGGGGGGATGGTATTTTGAGGCTACAACCATATAAAAAAATGTCCCTCAAGCAACAAAGAAGGAAGACAAATTAGCTCCCAGGTGTTGTGTCCGCTATGAGGTGTTGTAGAGTATTGGGAGTATGGCTTACAAAATGGAGTTGCCTCCATATTCACATGTACATCTAACCTTCCATGTTTCTTGCTTAAAAAAGGTAATCGATGACAACATCCTAGTCTAAACTATTTTACTAGAGATTGATGAAGAAAGAATATCATACTAGAGCCATAAATAATCCTTGAAACAAGGATTAAGCAACAATGAAATTGAGCAATTACTAAGTACCTCTTTAAATGAACTACCTATCGATGAAAGAGGCAGTATGGGAATATGATTTATTCACGTAGAAATATCCATAATTAGTTAAGTGTTGGGGACAATACTTGTTTGAAGGGGAGGGGCATGTTAAGCACATAAAACCCCTTATTAAGTCCTACATATTAAGCTATTATATTTTTATTGTTATATTATTATATAGGCTACAACCTTTTATTGTACCCTTTCATTATAATTGTACCCTTTGTCTCCTATATATACCAAGAAGACCTAGTTTTATGATCATGCCATCTTATCTTTTGTATTGTATTCATTGTAAAAGGAGGTTTCCCCTTGAAGTGGATTGTATTCATTGACTTTTTATCATTTTTCGGGTGCTTAGATCATTACAATATACTTCATTGACACAGTGCCACTAATACCTTAGATAATTAAACCGTAGAACCTCAACGAAGGTTCCACCAGAGCTAGGGCAAGGGAGGTATCTTTGTATTAGATGTCAAGTACAAACCTTGTTTTGGAGGAAAGTTGAGTAGCATGTGTAGGATCATCTAAGATGCATATCATTCTTAGAGGCTACCCACAACTCTTTTCTTCATCATAAGTAGCTACATCAGCTACAACAATGAATTCTTAGTGAGTTCCTTTCATACTTCTCTCTGTCTTTTTAAGCATTAGAGTTTCTAGCGCATTGGAGTACTCTCCACTAAATTAACCATATATTATTAGTTTACTTTCCTTTCCAATTTATTGGTTAAACCCTAACATGAACCTAAGTTACGTACAACCATAGGTTAACACAATCAAGGTAAAAAACCCTAATTAACTTATCATCTCTCCCTCTCTTTTCGATTGTTTCTTTCCTCACCCTAGGGTTTCTTTGTTTTGCTCCAAAATAGAGTGTCTATTCCACTTTTCTCTTTTCCTGCTTTAGTAAAAGACATGTCGATTCCATTTTACGCCCCATTTTATGCCATCACTAATCCATTTGTTCACTACATAATTAGAGACTCATCTCCATCATTTAAAAATATTAATAATCAAATTTACAAATTTATCAAAATTCAAGCATTTTTTTTTTAAATTATTTTAATGTACACGAACTAAAATTCCTAAAAAAAGACTCTAAGATGTTAATAAAGGCAACATCCCGAATATTAAAATTCTAAAAAAATAAATAGATTTACCAATTAAATAGACCGCCAAAAATGATTATGCTCTCATATATAAATACTCTAGGAGAAAAAACATTCATAACTTTATGTGGACCACAAATGATGATTATATTTACTCTAAAAATAAATAAATTAAAAATACATTAAAATCACATAAAATATATTTATTTTAATTTTAATTTATTAAACATTAAAATTAATTATAAATTTATGAAAAATAAATTTAAGTAAAATCAATATAATATAGTCAAATTCCACATAATATCACCAATTTTATGATTTTTTTATAAATATATGTTTACTTTATATGTTTTTTAATAAATAGTTAAATATATGCTCATTATAGTTAAAATTATTAATTAACACTTTGTATTTATAAAGGTTGTGTACTTTATTTATGTATTTGGTAAAACTCAAATAACATAAAACAAAAATTAATAAAACAATTTGTATGATAATTTGCACTTAAAAATCAGAACATGTACGTTAAAGTCAACATTGAAAATAATGAAAATAATAAGATAGGAATGATGTCGTGGAACAAAGGCACAAAGAATGGCCTTCAGTGTTTGTTAAGATTAAAGATTATGATGCCTACCTTTTAAAATCAAGAAAGGGATAAGCTATATATGTTATTTTTAGTTGAGAATTATTGGGAAGTGGTCCCATCAATCATCGCATTGTAAGTGAAAGTCAATGTTGGCAACTAACCCAATTTAAATGAAAAAGATAGCGGAGAATCTCTACCAATTTAAAATTAATCATTTAAACGGAAAAAAAAGGCGTTGTCTATTGAGACGATAGTTTCAGTTCGGTGAATTTTTGGTGGGAATTTTATCCAGATGGTGAATTTACGGTCAGAATTTTATCTAAATGATAATTTTTTTATTGGAATTAGCAAAATTTATTCAATAAATTCAATTGAAGTAATTTTTATTTTTTAGGCACACACAATTTTTGAGATAAGATAAGATAATTGTATTTATGTTTAATTAATGATCATAAAGTAGGTCAAAAACACTGTTGAGTACAATGATGTTTATAAAATGCGGGAGAACCGAGCGGTTTCCTATTAAAAATACAATGCATGAATATAAAAGGTACAATGCAGTGACATAAATGATACATAGAGGCCAATATCTCTTGAGAGCCAAAATTCTTATCGCTGAGTTAAGGACTAATTAAAAATACAATGCATGAATATAAAATGTACAATGCAGGAACATAAATGATACATAGAGGCCAATTTTTTTGAGAGCCAAAATTCTTATTGCTCAGTTAAGGACTATTTCTCATGTGCTGGAAAAGGTCAAATGAAGTGTGGGAGGAAAGAGTATGCATTTTTTGTTCTTCCGAAAAAGTGGAAACAGGGAAACATTTCATTTTAGAATGTGAGGCCTTTAAAGACAACAGGGAAAGTTATGCACATATGCTCACAACGAGCTCTTGGGACAATCTATTTAGTGAGGGGTTTGTCGAAAAGCTGAGAGAATTTATAGAAAAAGTGCCGAATACATCAAGCAGATGAAGAAGAATCTGTCCCATAGGCTATCTTTAGCCTCGTGGACGTTAAAATAATTTTTCTTCTTCTATAATGTATGGAATGCCCACATGAAGAAGATAGACCCATCTCTCCTACAGACTAAAAAGTACTGAAAAATTGTCCCTGGATTTATTTTTTTTGCTAATTGCTTAGTTTTCTAAGAATCATGCCAAAATTTCTATTTACACTTGGCAAAATTTAAAAAACACAACATTCATAACACAACATTCATATAGAAAATAGCAAAAAAAAACATAAAAAACACAACTCATTTGTAGAGGAAATAATAATAATAATTCTCCTTCTACCTCCCTATACTATATAATTTGGTGGGTTTCCTCTGACTTCCTTTGGATAATCGAGTGTGATCGATTGGTCCAATTCGCAGTGCAAATGTGAATTATCGTTCGTTTGTGTTTTAAGATTGAGATGGGAGATTGGGATCGGGATTGAATGGTGTGTTGTTGTTACCCCGCTGATGATGGACAAATATGTTTTGTGACGGGTTGGATCTGGGAATTCGGTAAGAAGAAGCACAGCTTCCCGCTCTAGTTGGTGCATTGAGAGTTATTAAGTGTTGAGGTGGAGTGAAGAGAACAATAGCAAGCAGATTGATTGATTGGTTTTGGGAGGGAATAGCAAGCAGATTGATTGATTGATTTTGGGAGAGAAGCGGGCAGTGAGTGATGGGGGAGGTTAAGAACAGCCTGGATGTTGCTGGTAGCGCTGCAGTTATGGTTCGAGTCCATGGGCCTGTAAGTTATTTTCCATTTAATCTTCCCTTTGGTAACTGTAAATTAATGGGATATAGAATCCCTCCATTCCCGAAAATGAGACCCAACCCCTGCTGTCCTGGTCGAACTCAATTGGGCGACCTCTAGAACGAACAAAGGGAAATCTTTTACATTCATTTTTTTTTAAGTTTTGATAAAAAAGGGATTACAATTAACCTCTGTTGACACCAGCAAGTTTCGTTTCGTCTCATTTCATGAGACCGACGAAGACGCTGTGTATATCTTAAAACAATGGGAAAATAAAATGTGTAATTAATAATTATGTATGTTTTGTGGTTGCAACCATCCAGGATCCAAAGGGGCGTAAAATGCGAAGACATGCCTTCTATCACTCAGAGTAAGTCTGTCATCCCATTGCCAAGACCTACCATGATCTGTGTTGTTTGGCCTTATACTTACTTATCTTCTTCCATGTTTGTTTGTTGTTGAATTACAGTATTTGGGCTACATGCTGGTCCTAACGACTTTTTCCTTCTATTTTCCACTTTATTTTTTGAAGAATCTTCCATAACCCCGGTGAAGCGATTGAGAACTAAGTGGTTTGAGATTTTTAACTGGCTATTTTCTCTGTAAAAGCAATTGGTCTATTCCATTGAAGAAGATAGACGGACCTATCAATTCACATTTCTACAGGATTCTTTGACTTGGTTTGGTCCCATGCGTGTAGAATAACTTAGCTACAAAGCATAAGAATAATGAAATTTCACAATTCTGCTGTTTCCTCAGTTTGTCGTCATTGAATGCTAGGTTAGCTGTATTGGAAATGTATGTTTTCATGTTTGTTAGGGTATTTATCTCAAGAAGTTAATGATACCAACAGTGTTTGTTAGGGTATTGATCTCAAGAAGTTAATGATATCAACAGTGGAAATAGTGCCCGTGAGTCGGATAATATTAGATAATTGCTTAAACATAAGGAAACATTCAGTTCATTTACAGCAATTTGCTTAGCTTTTGATATAAATATGTTCTATTTTCAGATCAGGTGATACAACTCTGTCTGCTTCAGGGTTGTTATTGCCAAGCTTCTTCAATACTTTCAAGAATGTAAAGTATTCAAATAAGCAAGACGAGCTGATAGTTGTCACTTGTGCATCAATAATTGAGCCTTTCCTATCTTCAAAGGAACATAGTTCCAGTACACAGGTTTCAGCAAGCTCATTTGTTTGCAATAGTAATGTACATGTTACGTATGTTTTGTTTTACTCCAATTGACTCAAAGAGGTCCACATGATAAATGGACCGTTTTTTTTTCAAATGTAGATTTGATTCATATCTATATTCTTTGTTTAGGGAACTCCAACACTGATATTTGGTGCAAAAATTGATGTTATGACAGAGGTTAGTGTCTTCTTGTCTCCATTAATACAAGTATATGATTTTGTCCTTACTACAATTTGCAGTTGCAGTATTTTAAGATCTTTTAAAAATAAATAAATTTCGTGATAGCCTGCAATCTCACTTGTTACCCAATTATTCAGGTTGTGAGGGAGTCAAATGATGCCAATGCAAAGTTTCCTAGTCAGGATCATTCTTGGTTACCGGCCCATCTTCTAGCTCTTGTATGTTCAAGGATCTCCCTTTTGTGGCTCTGGTAGTATGTTATATGTATGCATTTTTGTGTACGCGTGTATGTAATAATGTATGTATTCAGGTATTATCCAAGAAGAGGAAACATTCTTACATGTCCCTGTAAGTCCAGTTTAAGTCAGTATCCTTCAAGTTCTATAATCAATGTGTTAAAAATTACTTAAATTTGCAACGCATAATTTTTACACTAGTGTTTGACGATACATTAAAAAGTGGCAAACTTGAAAGCAAGGACTGAGTTCAACATGGTACTAGTCAGCCCTGACTTTAGTGAGCCTGTATCTTTACTTTATTGGTGAGGGTTGAGTCTGACTATCAGGATGATAGATTGAGCGAGATTAGATTAGGCAGTAGATGTATAATTCTAATTGTTGTTTTATATGTTTGTTCATATAGGTAGCAGGTGTTCAACTTTTGTGGAACCTTTTGTTGGCTTCTACACAATCCGAGTTTTTTTTGTCATTTGATGAGATATTTTGAGCAGGTGGATGTTCCAGAAGCTGCAGTCGCTTTAAAATCATTGCTGGAAGCTCATGGAGGCACATCTGAACAAAGTTCTTGGGAGGTGGGTTGGGCCTTAGCACCTGCAGATAGTGACACTCAATTGCATGGAAATATTTCTCAGAGTCAAGTTGAAAGGAGGCATATATTAAAGGTATTGCTTTCTTAGGATTGTTACTTGAACGAATGAAGCTTTACATGTTATTATTTTCCTGGAAATCTTGATTCAATTGAAGCTACTGTTATGTGCTTTCAGGAAGGGAAAGAAACCGAGGACTTAATAAATGGTCAACCTATAACTTTTAATGGTTCAAGTCAATCAAGCTCAGCTTCTGTGGCTATTGCCACAACAAGGATTGCAGTTCTTAATTTGCCATGCTCAACAAATATGAAGGTATGCTTGTTCCAAGAAAATGATATTTAATGTCATGGAGAAGTGAAAAGTTGAGAAAGAATAACAAAAGATCACAACACATCTCCATATAAAGATATGTCTTCTCGTTTGAGAAAGTGCAAGGGTTTGGCAGCAACTTACTTAGGTTTTCTTTAATGGTTCTGTCTGGTACCATACTGGACTTGGTGGTATTATTTCAGATGTGGTTGTCTGACTAAAACTCAGTCACAATTCCTATAAAGGAAAAAATTTAACTCAATGGAACTCTTTGTTGAACAAGTTAATTGTACTTGGTGGCACAAATGAGGTTGCTTCTACATTTCGCATTTATTACTAGGTGTCAGGGATACTATTGCTGCCCATGAAGATTATTTTCCAAGGAAAAAAGTTGTATTTTTATTAATACAACAAAAATACATAGTCAGAATCAGACGCCCATGGCATTTATAAGTGCTGTCGAGCCTTTTACATGAGATTCATATAATCCAAAAATGATTAAAAGTAGTACATTAGCCATTTATCCAGTGATCTGTGAAAGTCCGTCATTCTAAGTTACCAGGAGTCGGATACAGATACGGATCTGCTAGATTTTGAAAATCCAAGATCCAGATACGGCAAGGATAGGTCAAGTACAAAACATATAATAATATTTTTAAATTAGAAAAAATGCTTTTAGAGTGCAAAAATCAAATCCATTTAGAACTGAAATCATTTAGATAGATTATAAATATGAAGACTGAAACACTGAAATGATGCATCCTCTCTCATACTAAAGGATAATATCATAAATGATAATAGTAAGTACAAAAATGAGTGTCATCCATGATTACACTCGTGGAATAATGCAAGCAGGGACCACTTCATTGTATTAACCACCAAGTGAAACCTAAAATCTAAAAATTGCATTGCAATTAGGTTGAAATCCATGGCAGGGTCGGATTTCCTTGCGGGATCCGTTTCCCTTTTGCAGGATTCATTTCCAAAACACAGGATCCGTTTCCCTTTTGCGGGATTCATTTCCACAACACGGGATTCGTTTCCCTTTTGCGGGATTCGTTTCCACAACACAGGATCTGTTTCCACCATGCAGGATCCGTTTCCATCAAATCGCAATCTGCCACATGGCTGTTTCCTGCACGGATCCAAGCAGATCCAGATTGGATCCGCAGATCCTGGACCCCCTTGTGCCAGATCCCGTAACTTAGCCGTCATTATACAAAATCTGAGGTTAAACACTAAAAATACTGAAGTTTAGATCCACAGTTCATGATTATATTCTACAGTGTGTCCATTCTGAATGACTGTAATAATCCATGTTCCTCGGTCCAGTCTGTTACCTCTCAATCTGCCACACTAGGTAAACAAGGTCAATACTGATGACAAATTGAAGGACAACTTGGAAGGGGCACCATTGTCACCTAGGCTCCCACCTCTCCACTCTTCTTAGATGAACACAAGTCACTTGAAGGATGGCTTCTCTATAGATGAGACCCACTATGATGCACAACAACCAAAAGGTGCCAACTCCCGGCTTTGCTAAAAGGGTCAGATAAGTGCTTAAAAAAACAAAAATAATTTAAAGTAGCACATTAACCATTCATCCAGTGATCTGTGGTTAAACACTAAAAGTAAGTTTAGATCCATGGTTCATGATTATGTTCTACAGTTTGTCCATTCTGAATTACAGTAATAATCCATGTTCCTTGGTCCAGTCTGTTACCTCTCAATCTGCCACGCTAGGTAAACAAGGTCAGTACTTAGGACAAATCAAAGGGAAACTTGTAAGGGGTACCATTGTGACCTAGGCTCCCACTTCTACTCTTCTTAGATGAACAAAAGTCACTTGAAGGGTGGCTTCCCTATAGATGAGGCTCATTATGACACACAACAACCAAAAGGTGCAACCCCCAGCTTTGCTAAAAGGGGCAGATAAGTGCTAACATCCTAATCACCAGGCCTGTTTTCTGTTTTTAACATTAAATCCTTGAAATACATGCTTATGGGGAGGTTCCCTTTTAACATTGAAGGCCCCAAACTCCAAAACTCTTTCCAGATTATATTTCAAATGGTAAACTAAGAATTCATTCATGAGACATTAGATGACATGAGATTTTTCTGGTGTATTATTGTAGTCATCTATTTCATCCACAAAGATTGTTAATTAAAGAGGGCTGCCATTTATGGACCTTGAATCACAAAAATTATATAACATTCATTCCAAGGTAACAGTGATAACTGTTGAGAATTATAGCTCGGTTAGGAACTTCCACATATGTTCAGTGTGAACATGCGAGAAGTAGTTCATGATATTTTCGAAAAGTAATTTTATTTTTGGAAAAAATAATTCTATCTTGTAATTCACTTCAGCAAAAAATTGAAAATCTTGTTTTTAGCAGTTGAGTTTAAAATTATACTTAGACTAGGAGTAATCTTAAAAATACGTTCTCTGCTAAAATTTAAAACTATAAAGTCAGGGCAAGGTAGAGGCTTTTTCACACACACTTGAGTCGTTGAGCAACAGAGAGAGAGCAAACAGCCAGGGAATAGGCTTTCCTAGGCAGCATGTAGTTCAAGACAACATTCATTTCTGTAGAATCATGCAGATAGATATGTACAGGTCCGTATAAGTCCATACAGTTGCACAAACAGACAATATAGGCTGTCTTACAGTTCTTAGAGTGATTTTGTGCTGTTGCTGGGGTTTTCAGCAGGCTGTACAAGCTCAGGTCAGGGCATTTTTGGTATGCGTGCATGATGTTTTTCTTGGGCAGTGTGTGGAGGTTTGCTTGTAAGTTTTTTCAATTTTGAAAGAATGAAAGCTAATTTGAAGAAGTAATTACCTATGTGTGAGAAATTAATTATTTATGCTTCCGTTTAATTTTTAGCTATGTCTGATTGAATGCTCTGATCTGCAATTTAATTTCAGTGTTAATTAAATTCAACAATCTACTTGTTTGTTTGAGATCGTAAGGACATTAAAGTCACCCAGGGCTTCAAATTCTAACATGCTTCAGAGCTTGATCTTTGATTGAGATTCTCAAGGATTTGCAGTAGTAATCTCTATTGCAGGGAAGGACCAACAGTAAGAGAATTTCAAAGTTATATTTTTTTTCTTTTCGATTTGAAAGATTGTGGAATAGATCTTAGAGATGGTAGCAACAGACCTCTGGCTTGAGGACATATTGGATGGTGTTTCAAACTTTATAGCATGGAAAGTGACAGTTACACTCATTACCAAAAGAGAATGAACTCTAGGATATTTTCAAGGGCACTGTGACTCTGCCTACAGACCTATGAGACTTGACAACTCACAACAAAAAGGAAGTGAAGGCCAAGTGTATGATCATGGATGCCATAAAGGACCATTTGATCCCTCATGTATCCAAGAAGAATATGATGGAGATGTTTAATGCCTTGGTTAGTCTTTTCCAGAGTATAATTATAAATAGGAATATGATATTGGATTCATAGAGATGACCAGATCAGATGCAGTCACTGATTACCTCATGAGATCACATAGATTTGTGATCACCTTGCAACAGTTGGGGAGAAGGTTTTAGATGCAGTGCTAGTGAACATGGCAGTGGCACTGAATGGTTTCTCAGCTTTGTGGGAATCATTTGTCAAAGATATTTGTGCTCGGGAAAACCTTCTTGACTTCGAGAGGCTTTGGGATGATTGTGTCTAGGAGGAGACTTGGATGGAGTCGAAGGATGGCAAGGAGGATGGTGATGAAAACCTAGCTCTATTTGGCTAAGTTACCAGGAGACGGATACGGATACGGATCCATTGGATTTTTGAAAAGCCAAGATCCGGATACGGCGAGGATACAGCAAGTACAAAAATATATAATAATATTTTTTGAAATTTTAAAAAATACATTTGATGTTTAAAATCAAAACCATTCATGAATCACAACATTAGAACTAAATTTATTAGACAATTTATGAATCTGAATACTGAAATGATGCATCTTGCCTCATACAAAGATGATAGTAGTAAAAACAAAATGAATATTTCAATTTTCATCAATGATCACTTTATTAATATGGTAATATAGAGTAGGTGTGTCTACAAATCATGAAATGGGTCTACATCATCATCATCTACATATTGCAACTCTACATCATGAATAGACGATCGTGCGCAAGGAATGTTAGAAGTTGTTGCAGAAGTAGGAAGTGGTTGTTTAGCATCCTCAAGTAGATTAAGGTGAGTCATGACATTCAATGTCATGTTCAAGTCAGATATCTCAGGTTCCACATCCCACATCCTATTTGGACCTTTTTTATACTCTGAAGTAGAATGTGATAGGAGGCGAAGGTTGGAATGGACATATACAAGATCCTCAGCCTTCGCTGCTCCCAATCTATTTCTCTTTACCGAATGGATGAAGCCATATGTACTCCAGTTCCTCTCAGCTGATGAGGAACTGGCAACCTGTGATAACAACCTCGTGGCTAGGGTTGAGAGATAAGTGCTATCTCCACCATGGAAGCCCCACCAAGTAATAGGATCCATATGCCCTTGATCATCCATGGCTATTGGATCTGAAAAGATCCCAGTGGATTGTACAAATGCTCCGAATTCCTCACATACATCATTTGCAATTCCAACTTCCCTATAGATTTTCCTCAAAGCTGTCTTATAGCCCTGTACCACTTCAAAATTTCTGTTTGGTGCTGCTCTACCAGGTCAAGACAATATTTTGGAATGGTAATATTTGGGGTGTAGAGCATACGCCAAAAGTTGTAATGGCGTGGTCATTTTGTTCCACCTTTTTGTAACTATGTCTTTCACTTCATTGTAAAATGCTTCAAAGGGGTCATGCTCACTTGCCTTGATAATTTCCCGTATTTTCTCCAACATACTATCTATGTTTTCATAGAATTCCCCCAAGCAAGGCATATCTGTGTCAAATGCCCTAATCATGGTTAGAATTGGTTCTGTGAACTGCAAAAGGTATTGGACCTTGTCCCACCATGCATCATCAAGAATGATATACTTTATTCTTTGTCCTCTATCAGAAGTTGAAGTCCTCCATGATTCCCAAAGAGGGTCAATGACCATTACCTGCAATGCTTGTCTGACCTCCAAAAGCCTCTTTATGACTAAAATGTGGTAAGCAAAACAAGTTTCGGCAACCTACATAAACATATTGAAAAGTAAAATCTTAAATTAGACACAATAATTTGAACATTAAAATTGAGAACTCATAATGCATAACATTGATTAAAATTGGAGTACCTTTAGTAGCTCCAACTTTGCAAAGCTCCGATATATGGCTTGGGACATTGAGTGATTAGTGATAAACATTTGGATCTCCTTTGATGCTACATATAGTTCATTGATCTACTCAATTTACCAATCTTGGCTAGCATAAGGTTCAATGAATGCACTGCACATGGAGTCCAAAATATGTGATTGTATTGACCCTCCACAATCAGGCCCGCTGCTCTACAAACCTTTGCATTGTCTGTGATAACTTGGACAACATTTTGTGACCCCACACTTTCTATTGCATCAATAAGAATTGTCGAGATGCATCTTTTTCCACTCCACTGCAATCAATGGCCTTCAAAAACATTGCTCCTTGGGGACAAATTGCAATAACATTAATTAAAGGGCGATTTCTTTGATCTCTCCATCCATCAGAAACAATGGACACCTCTGTTTCTGCCCATGTATCACGGATTGATTGTAATTGTCTATCCACAAATTTTCTTTCTGATGTTAACAAAGTGGTGCGTACCTTTTCATACGCGGGGCTCTTGTATCGTTTTGGTGCTTTATTAACTGCTTTAATCATTTGTTGCCAATAAGGAGAGCGCACCAAATTGAATGCTAGTCCATTTGCATAGATGCAATGAGCAACATGCTCATCTGCAACTTCTCTACCCTGGTTATTGAATGCTGCTTCAAGAGGTCCTAGAGTAGGCCTTTTATTACTTGTGAGAGCTGGTGTAGATGGCAATGAAGACTTGGTTGTAGAGGCTTGCATAGGGAGTTTTCCCTTGCTGAATTTCCTATCAGCAGCATCTTGCAAAGATGCATAAAACTTAACTTTTGCAGGACTCAAACCTGTCCCAGGTTGGCCATTTGGACCATTGCATACTAACACACCTGTGTTAGTTTGCCCAATGAGATGGGCCTTCACCCTAGTGTATGAGCCATTTCGAATGCTATTGCATTCACTACATCTCCATTTGTATGAAACACCACCAGAGTTGTTGCCAATAATTTCCTCATATTGCCATAAAGGAGATCTTGGATCTTTATTGACATTTATTCCTTCACTAGATTCATGCTCTAATGGTTCCATGTTTATCACACTTGCGTTGATAACCAAATAAAATTAATAAAATTGTCATTCTCAAAACAAAATTCTAAATTGTTATTCCTAATATATTATTATATATAATATATATGCATGTGTAGGGCGAAATAAAATTACAAAAAAAATATAAAATTCTAAATTATTATTTTATAATAAATAATTTAAAATTTAAATAAATAAATAATTATATATATACATAATTTAAAAACTAATAAATTAATAAATATTAATAAAAAACAATATTGAATAATTGATATAATTATTAAAATAAAATTATAAACATAAAATTATTAAAATATTTTTTTAATTTTTATTTTCAACTTACAAGTTACGACTTTTAATTTTATTTATAACTTACAGGTTATATTAATATAACCTATGGCCCACGGGCCTAGGACTTTTAATTTTTATTTATAAAAAAAATATTTTAATTTTTAGCCATATAATCTGTAACATATAAAAAAAATATTATAATTTTTACAGGTTATGTTAATATAACTTACGGCCCACGGGCCGACGACTTTTAATTTTTGTTTATAAAAAAAATATTTTAATTCTTAACCATATAATGTGTAATGCATAAAAAAAATATTATAATTTTTAACCATATAAATCTTACCGCCTGCAACTCTGCGGGCCGACCCGCGACGCCCACACCTGTTGCTTTGCCCGACCCACGAGGCGCGCGGAGAACTGGAGCACACGACACCAATGCTTGCTCCTCTGCCCGACCCACGACGCCCACGGAGAACTGGAGGATGGCTCCCCTGCTCCCTCGATTCTGTTCGACCCACGACGCTGCACAGAGAACACCGCACAGCTCGACCCACAACGCTGCACAGAGAAGCCGCACAAATGCCTGCTCTCACACGCCGCACAGATGCCTGCTCTCCCACGACGCTGCCAACGAGACTCACCCACGCCAAAATCGATTTCACTGTCGCCCTTTTATAGAATTCCTTGCAGCTAAACTAGGAGTGAAACTAGAAGTTAAACGATAATAAAATTTCAATTAACTGAGTTGGATCAACTGTTAACTGAGGATCCAAACCCACTTGAACTGCGACATACATTTTGTTAACTAATCGTACGGATCCCACCGTATCCGTATCGGTACCAGTTTCGGATTTGGGGATCCGGGGTTTCACCGCTTGACCCCCGCGGATCCGGTAACGTAGCTATTTGGTCAGTAAATAAGAGTAGAGGTAAAATACTGAACAAGGGAAGAAGTAGGACTTGAGTAAAATCCAGTGCTTTGTTTGTCATAAGCATGGTCATTGTGCATCACAGTGTTTAGAGAATAACTGCTGAGGGGAGCAACAACAGAAGCAAGTAGCGACCTTTGTAGAAACTCAGATGAACAAGTTTGTTGCTAGCTTTGAGAAGGGTTTTTCATTGGTATCTTGGTTCTTACCTTTCTATTAGCACGATTTCAAGAATGCGCGGTATGTGGACAATGGGGTATCTCGACATATGACATGAGCTTGACAATTATTTTCCCGTCTAAAGAAGTGGGACTTAGGAGTACAAGTTGAGCTTGGTGATGATGCCAAGTACCTAGTAGCAATGGTTGGTATTATTCCCTTCTAGCTTGACTCAATAATTCTTTAGATTTTGATGATGTCTTGTTTTTTCCAGGTCTTAGGAAGAATTTGCTCGGTTTTATTCTGTAGGACAAGGGCTTTGAACTGCAGTTTAAGAACCATCAAGTCTACATCAAGTTGATGGATTCTAGTCCAAATACAACTCAAGTAATAGGGGTTAGAAAAGGTAATTTGTACAAGTTGCATGGCGAAGTTGTTCAAGCCTTGATGCATAACAGGGGCAACTTGTGGTGTAAGAGGATGGGGCACTTGCATCACAGGGTTTTTCTTATTTCGATTAAAGTTCATCATCGAGAAGCAAGGTGTATGTAGAGGGTGCGCAGTTGGCAGGGATGCCATGGTTGCTTCTACAAGCAACAAGAATAGGTCTAAGGAAATTCTAGACCTAGTGGCAAAGGATGAGGAGTAGGAAACTCTGAATGTTGAGTGGAGGTGATTTGTGATTTACAGGGCAGTACAATAGCCTTAAGGTGAAGAGGGGGAGATAGGAATCCCTTCTACTTCTGTCAAGAGACCTCGATGGTTCACTAAGGCATTAAGGAGCATGGAGGAGTATGACGTGAGAGATCTTGGAGATGGTGAATTGGTAGGTAGTGTAGCAGACAAGAAGATCATCTCAAGGTGTTGCTCTAGATTGGGATCAATGCTGGTATGTTGGTTTAGCAAGAAGCAGACTTCCATGTTGTTGAAAATAGTACCGAGAAAGATTCCTTGATTTGTCCCTTAATCAAAAGGACCTTAACGAGTTCTCCTTTAGCATGCTCGAATTCCTATAAGTTAGGAGCTAATTCCTATAAGTTAGGACAAATTCCTAAGATTTAGGATAAGTCCCTACAATTTAGGACGATTTTCTATAATTTAGGATGAGTTCCCAAAAGTTAGGATGAGTTATGAGGTAGTTCACTTATGTGTTGAAGTGGAAGTATGAGTTATTTGTCTTCTAGTGCGAGTAAATTGAGGAAAAGGACGAGTGGTTGAGTCTCAAGTTCTTGACATGAGATAGAACGGGTTGCATGAGTAGTTAACTTAGTTAACTCAATCAATCACAAAAGCACTTTCCTAAAATTAGAACTTGCTAACTTTAGTCATTCGAATTGCTTAAAAGGAGGATGAAGGTACAAATTTGATCATTGTCTTGTGAGTAGGAGTTGGTGAGACAGGACAATAGAGCTCACAGGTTTGTGAGAAGGTTGCACAAGTTTATGTGTGGAACTTGTCAGAGAAAGGACGTACAAGAGGAGCTTGTGTGAGTGTTGAAAAAGGAAGAATTGCCTTGGGAATGCGCTAGGAAATAGGGGCTTATTTCCTAGGATTTGCGCAAGGTTTTTGGGCTCATTCAGGCAAGGCAAGAAGGCAAGCAAATCAGGGGTCTTGTAGATTGTTTCAACTTAGTACAAGCAGAGGGAATCAAGTTGTATCCTCTATTCCAACAAGTTGTATTTGTGAGAGATCTTTTGCTCCAATTTCTTCAATAAAATTTTAAAGCAAGCAAAGGGTTTTTCTAGTTGTGTTACCTGGAAAATTTTGTGCCTTGATTATTGTGTTTATTTCCATTTCTATTCCCCTGCAAAATTTAGTAGAGAAATTCTGTGTCTATATAAAAAAAAAGTAGTTTTCAGATTGTTCATATTAGCAGTGGCTGAATTTCGTGGATTTTCTACATGGTATCAGAGCTCTTGGAACAAATTTATGATCATCACAATTGCATCTCGCATAAGGTGAAGGAGGTTTGAGGCAACCACAATCCCTTAAGTGTTGATTTGAAGTAAAGGAGGCCGAGTTGGGGTATCCTCTTTTTGGCACCCGAGATTGGACAAATACTAGCCGAGTGTAAGGACAAAAACTTGACGAGTTTCTGTGCTAGTGTGGGGGCTATTTCTCTGTGTTAAATAGGTCGTAGAACTTGTGCTCTTTAGGAAGGTGACTGAGCTCTTGTAACTCTGTCTTAGGAGGGATGTAAGGCTAAAAGGGGAACTGGAACAGGGTTGGTATAGTCACTAGGAGGCAACATAGAAGGGGGATCTATTGGGAGAAGAAGGGAAAAGGTTAACAACAGTGTTGGGCTGAGTTTGGAGGACTGTAGCAGCTACTATAGGTAGCCCAACCAAGGTCGAAGTTGTAGGTCTAAGGTGCAACATAGATCTAGTAGTATTGAGACAAAAGTTGACATCTTAAGTTGGTAATTCTCCTTCCAAGTTTTGTGTTGATGCTAAGGTGGCAATTGTCCAGGTTTGGGATAGTTTTGGGGGCAACTTAAGTATAAGTGGAGGACTGTTAGTAGGTTCCTAATTGTGGCCAAAGATTAGGTCTTGTGAAGGATCACAAGAGTGCTAGCAGTGGCAGATATATTGAAGCCCAAAAATTTGTAGACTTTAAAGGACTAAAGGAGCGGTGAAGTGGGTAGCCTCCAGGCCCTAAGTACAACCTCTTGTGAAGGACTACAAGACTGTTAGCGGGCAAGTGTTGGAGAGTTCTCTAAGTAGGCAGGATGGCCACAGTACGGTTGAGAGATTAGGATAGAGTCTAGACTTGATGGCGCCTCAAACTTTAGTGTTTGGAAAGTCCATATGTTATTCTTGTTGGGCGAATATGGGCTGAAGAATTTTGTCGAAAAAGGTGTTGCAAAGCCTACAAACCCAAACGAGTTATTGCATTTCCAAAGGCATATGGCCAAAGCCAAGAGGATGATCTTAGATGGACTCTAGGATCATATAGTACCGCATTTGATGGTAAGGATACCACATAGGAAATGGGAGATGTCGTTGTGAAGCTATACCAGGATCCATTTGAGAATCGTAAAATGATTCTCAAGGAGAAGCTAAGGGTCACCAAGATGCAAAAGGGTGAGGACATAACTTCCTATCTCACCCGAGTTCAGAACGTTCGTGATGAGCTAGCAGTTGTAGGAGAGAAACGAGATGACAATTGGTACGAGTTGCTATAAACAGGTTTACTAAGGAGTGGGTTGCTTTCGTTCAAGGGATAACTCGACGAGATAAATTACCAGATTGGGAACGCCTTTTCACTCAAGAGGAGCTCTGACTCAGTCTTGTTGAGAGTAGCTGTGGCAAGGGGTCGAAGGTTGAGAAGGAAGAGGGGAATTTTGCTCTTGCAGGTAAGGCTAAGGGCAAGAAGGGCAAAGGAGAGGCCGAGTCCAGTGAGAAGTTTAAGTAGAAGGATCTAAATAAGATCAAGTTCTTCCATTGCCATGAGTTTGGGCACTGTGCTTCTAAGTGTCCTAATCAGAAGAAGGAGGAGTCTAGTGAGAATCATGTTGTTGCATCAGCAGAGGTAGATGCCTTTTCTGCCCAGTTCGAGAAAGATTTCTCATTGATTGCTTGCATGGAAAGTTCATTAGATAGCAGTATATGGTAAATTGATTCAGGAGCATCCTTCCACATGACCGGGAACAAGAAGAGTTTTAGCCACCTGAAGGAGAAGGACATGCAGTTTCAGATTGAGCTAGGAGATGATGGCATGTATGCAGCTAGAGGAGTTGGTATTGTCAGCTTTCAGAGGGAGTTAGGTAATCTTCTTCATCTCAGAGATGTTCTCTAGGTTTCGGGATTGAGGCAAGGAGTTAAGGGATGTTGCTTTCCTTGCAGCAAACTTGTTGCAACAGTTGAACTTGTCTTGGGTCACAATTTGGTGACTAGAATTGGATTAGATTTGTGTGCAGCCTGTTGGTGCCATGTAGATGACATTCTGTGGTGGTGAAGTGTCATCTTAGGAGAAGAATCGACAGTGACGAGATTGGGTGTCATTGAGTTGGTTGGAGGGCAGCGAGTTGGCTACCCAAAGTAGCCCTAGAATAGTAGACAAGAAGGACTTTGTTGGTGTGAGATTGGGTGAAGTTTTGGTGCCAAAGTGCAGCGCTTTGATGGACGAAAGTTGCTGCTAGCCTGGCAGATTGGAGCTCGGGAATTAGGCCTAACTAGAGAGCAGTTGATGAGCTCATGTTCATTGTAGCAGACGTGACTTGCAACAATGATAGGAGGTAACCCTCTTGGAGTCTCAAAGTGTAGATGCCTTGATGGACTAAGGCACTACTAGTGAGCAGTATGGGAGCGAAGGATTGGCAGCTCAAGATACGACATAGAATTTGTGCAACAAAGTTTGTCATTGTAGCTTGTAACCATAGACTGTTGTATTTATCATATTTGGATTAATATAACGAAGATTGGTGATTGTACATTATTGTATAATTTTGTTTAAAGCTATGTATATTGTGCATATGTGTTTTAATGTTTTATATTTCTGCTGTGCAAAGTAGTTTATGGTTGAGATTCTTGGTTTGGTAGCATCAGTGATTTTAAGATTTCTATCCTAGACCCAAGATTGCGGAAATTCAACAACAACCACAAAGGTACACATGGTGCATGGCACTCATGACTGAAGTGATAGACTTGTAGAGCATGGTGGGAAATAATAGGTCTTTAGATTAGGTTCCGCAAAAGAAAGGAGGGAAGTCTTCAAGTTCAGAGGGAGTAGCAACAACAGTGGAGAACGTGGTAGTATTGGCGACAAATCTAGGTGGACGAGGTTCTTCCATAAACACCTTCCTCGCTAAGAGGGAGCGTTGAAAATAGTAGCGAGAAAGGTTCCTTGATTTGTGCCTTAATCAAAGGGACCTCAACGAGTTCTTCCTCAACATGCTCAAATTCCTATAAGTTAGGAATCAATTCCTATGAGTTAGGCACTAATTCCTATAAGGTAGGATGAATTCCTAAGATTTAGGATAAGTCCCTACAAATTGGGATGAGTTCCTATAATTTAGCATGAGTTCCTAAAAGTGAGGACGAATTACGAGGCAATTAACTAATGTGTTGAAGTGGAAGGCCGAGTTATTTGCCTTCTAGTGCGAGTAAATTGAGGAAAAGGATGACTGGTTGAGTCTCAAGTTCTTGGCTTGAGATAGAACGAGTTGCATGAGTGGTTAACTCAATTAACTCAATCGATTAGAAAAGCACTTTCCTAAAATTAGGACTTGCTAAATTTAGCCATTCAAATTGCTTAAAAGGAGGATGAAGGCACAAATTTGATCATTGTCTTGTAAGCACGAGTTGGTGAGACAAGACAGTAGAGTTCGCGAGTTTGTGAGAAGGTTGCACAGGTTTATGTTTGGAGCTTGTGAGAGAAATGACGTACAAGAGGAACTTGTGGGAGTATTGAAGAAGGAAGAATTTCCTTGGGAATGCACTAGGAAGTAGGGGCTTATTTCCTAGGATTTGTGCCAAGCTTTGTTGAAATGTGTAACTAGGTTTGGTCTTCATAATGTCTATTATAATCATGATTTTATATATTTGATATTAAAGAGAAAAGAACTTTATTATTGTCATTCTTGATGCATGGGTTTCATGCTGAAGATAAATTTATTTGTAGGTCAAGCATCCATTGAGTACTCCTAGGTTTGTCATAGAATTATGAAGTCAAAAGAGTGATTGTCATACATGTAAGATCCCTTTGGACATATTGTATCTTGTAAAGAATTTCTTTGTAAAGTCAAGAGCGTCATAAAGACCCTCCAAGACCTTGTCAAACAAGTTGACTTACAAGAAGGATCAAGTCGGCCTCATGGACAACAATTCGACCTTCAGAGAAGCCTATATATAAGAGACATCAACCTCACTTGAAGATCACTCAACACACAAGAAATTCGATCAAGGAAGAGAAAGAGACCTAAAAGAGCGAAGAAGAGGAGGACTAAAGGAACAAAGTCTTTGAGTATTGTTTTTGGGCTATCTTCTCCTCACACGTGCGAAGATTAGGGCAACTTTACTACAAGTCAAAGTTGCAGAAGAAACTGCTGGGGAAGGCGAAGTTTGTTAAAATTGGCAACTAGGGCCAAACTCCACATGGGTCATCTTATTTATGACAACTGATATTTTTCTTGGATTCCTCTCTCCAAGAGGTGTAGGATTGATCTAAAGATCATCCGATTCTGACATGTACAAATGAAGTTATGAATTTATTTTGATTATGGTCAAATTGTCAAGGTCGGCCAACAAACTTATGTAGGCTCAGAAGCCCAACAGTCACGTCTATTCATCCTCAACATTGCATATAAATAGAAGGTGACTTAGCCTCATTTGGACACACTCATCTTCACATTTCTCTCTCTCTCCTCATTGATTGGGTACGGATTTCTGGGCCTCTCTCTCTCCACATGTCCGAAATTTTAGGAGGCCGAAATTTCAGGAGACCAAATTTTTGGACAGTTTGACCAAGCGTTGACCTCCTTTGACTGCGTTTTTTTGAGGGCTATCTCTGTTTGGGCAGGCCGCATTTATGGGCACAAAAATCGAGGCTAAATGTTGACTGTTGACTACGTTGACTGCAGCTAGGGCTGACTGCAGGTGGGTTGTTTGACCAGACTTTGACTGGGCTGAATTTGACTGTTTTGAGGGTTGTTTTATCTTGCTGTTTGGAGGCTGAAGTTGATTGAAGTTGATCGATTTGTTGAGGGTCAAATCTGCCCTGTTGACCAACGTTGACTTTGCTGGTTAGGGCTCTATTGCTAATGTTATAAATTATCAGATTTGTAAATTGTCTTATCTCTCTCTGCTGAACTATTGAAGACTAAAAGAAGATTTGATCAAGGGTTTCCGCACATTGGGGTTTGTCCCTGACTGTTGCCACATCTTGTGTCCTCTTGTCTTGGTTTGTCTTCTACTGTTTATGTTTATGTTCTATCTACATTTTACTATCATGTTGATGTGATTGCTAATCTGAATATTGATATTGGGCTAATAAAGAAATTGAAGTAAAATTGCTCTAAAGCATAGAACATACCATTGTTGCCTAAAATTAACAAAGTTGCTAGGTCGAAGTCACTGGAAGTTGCTAGAGCGAAGTCGCTGGAAAGTTGCTAGGTCGAAATTGATGGAAGCTGCTATGTCAAAGTAGTTGGAAAAGTTCATCAAGAAGGAGAAGTTTGACTTGGTCTTTAGAGGTGTCTTTGACAAGGGTCTTAGGTCTTGGAATTCGTCATTTGAAGATTCTATAAGAAGAGAAGAATTCTTGTGGGGTTTCCTCTCAAGAGGGGAGGTTTTGGCCCTGACTAACAACCTACATTTTGTGTCCTTTTGTGCTATTGATCTTCATGTTTTGGTAGCCGTTTGATGAGAATAACAATATAATAATAAGTAAAGAAGAAACTAATAAGAAAGAAAAGTAAAAGAACATCACAGGTAGTTATCAAAGTGAGAGAAATCAACCTAATCTAGCCACCCATAGATTTCTCAACATGGTATCAAAGACAAGGTGACAACAAGGAAAGGTAGCTTGAAGATCATCCAATTGAAGAAGGACACACAAGTGCTGAGCACAAGATCACCAAGGAGGATGACATCATCACAAGGACAAAAAGACCTCAAGGACCTGACCTCCACTCAAAGAAAGAAGGACTACACTTTTGAAGCATTTTGAAGTCTCCATATTCTACATTTCTACATCCAAAGAAAGCGAGAAGAAGCATTGCCATAATCATCAAAGAAATCAATGTGATCTCCCTCTCATTGAAGAAAAGATCACATTTCAAGCTTACTTGAAGGAAGACATCTTCATCAAGAAGGCATCTTCTATTATCAACATCATCGAGAAGGCATCAAGTTGAAGATATCATCATCAAGGAACATCTTCACTTGACAAGTAAGTATTTTTATACTTATGTCTAAATATACTATCGACATGACTTCATTTTGCAAGGAAAGCAATAAACTAGTTGGGTCATCAAATTTCCTTGCATGGAAGAAGAGAATAGATTTGATCCTCATAGAGAATGAAGTTATCAAATGTGTTAAGGGTTCAATCTCCAAACCATCTCAAGAGCAATCTCAAGCACTATCAAAATTCGTGAAAGGAGAGATAAAGGCTCAAAGAATACTCAGAGAATCAATCAAGGATTCACTCATCCCTTATGTAGCAAATATGGAGAAATTGAAAGAAATATATGAAAAGTTGGTAGAGTTGGTTTCCATAAGCACTGCAGGAGAAGTTATATCATTGAGAACCAAACTATACAAGATGAATGTATCAAGGGAAGAAGGGGTAGCCTCATGCTTTATGAGGGTATCTCAAATAAGAGATCAACTACAGGAGCTAGGGGAAATAATGTCCGATAAAGGAATGACCGCCATTGTGCACTGCTCAATGCACTACTTGATGAATGGGGCAATTTTGTATCAAGTATCTATGGAAAGAAAGAAGTCGCTCCATTCAATGAACTTTGGTCATTATGTAAGATTGAAGAAACTAGGTTGAAGGCAAAGAGCGATGTTGGATCAAATGAACAAGTTCAAGCATATGCTGCCATCGCCAGGAGAAAAGGAAAGTTTGGAAAGTTTGATCCTCGGAAAAAGAGGAAGATCGATATCTCAATAATACAATGGTATGAGTGTAATGATTATGGGCACTTTAAATGGAATTGTCCCAAACTCAAGAAGGACAACAAGAAGAGAAAGGAAAGAAATAAAGTCCATATCACTGAAGAAGTAGAAGAGCCTGAAAAGAGGACAAAGGAGGAAGTGAAAGATCTCTAGTATGATTGAGATAATCTCCTTCACTTAGTTCTCTTCAATTATAGAAGAGAATAGAAAGCATCACAAGTGTGATATGATGCATTATAGCAAGAGAGATATGACATCATCATAGAGGCATGGAAGGATAGCTGAAGTAGAAAGTCTACATGGTTGTAGCAATCATCCTGATAGAAAGGAAGTAGCTCATGGCATCTCCATTGAAAGCATACAAGGACAACCAAAATAGTAGTATATATGTTTGGAGGAAAGTCATCTAGCAAGATAGAAGGTAAAGAAATCATCATACATCATCATCATTAGGAAGGAGCGTTTGCAGAATGAGGATCATTAAGATCCTCCAGTGGAATCTTTGTTAGAAGATTCACCTCTACTTAAGAAGAAGCAAGTGTCTTGTAGATAGTCTACGTTCCACATTATGTGGGATCTACAGGTTAAAAGGATGACGGTACGATGACAAAGATGTGCAGCATGACAAGTTGGTTGAAGTACTTTCATCTTCAAGCAAGGAAAGTTAGTTGCTTGAAGGAGGTCTTGTAAAGTTTAGGTATGTTCTATGCTAGAGCAATTTATTTCAATTTTCACAGTTAGCTCAATATCTTTTTCATATTAGCAATCACATCAGCATTAAAGTAAACTGCAGATGGAACATAAATATAAATCGCAGAAGACAAGCCAAGACAAGAGGACACAAGATGTGGCATTAGCCAGGGACAAACCCCAATGTGGGGAAACCATTGATTAATTCTTCTTATATGTTCTTCAATAGTTCAGTAGAGAGAGATAGTACATTTACAACTGAAGTCAACACTTTGACTTATCTAGATGAGAGCATAGATCATCTCTAAGAAGATGATATATGAGATTAGTTGAAGACATGCTGCTTCAACTGATTCTCCAAGGTGACTCCTTCACCTATCATCGTGCTGCATCTCGTCATCATGCTGCACCCATCATCACAATGCTGGACCTTATGACTGCTGCACCTAATGCTGTATTGTTGTCCCATGTGTCATGATTGAACCATGTTGTCCATGTTAGCTGTCCCATTGCTTGTTTGTTGTCCCTTGCATGCTTGCTGTACCATTGCATGCTTGGTGTACTTGCTGCTAAGTACCATACAACTGTCCCAATGTTAGTTTGCTATCCCTTGCATGCTGTTGTACCATTGTGCCACTGCTGCATAATGTCATCGCTGTCTCGTTGTGCTTTGCCATACCATAACAACACTATGAATTTGCTGCACTAAATATTAGTTGCCCCATGTTGTCCCATTGCTGCACCATATTTCACCAAGTTGCCTTTGCTGTCCCATTGCTTATCATTGCAGCACCATACATCTTGCTGTCCATACTGCTGCACCATACATCTTGCTGTCCATACTGCTGCACCATATATCTTGCTGTCATATACTATGCTGTCTATAATGTTACAACATTCATCATAAGACTTGGATCTATCATTCATGACTGTGATTCAATCCAAACAACAGATAGAGCATCCTTATTTAGAATTAAGGATAGCTAAAGGTGTGGCTTCTTTATCTCAGCGTTTACGTGTGAGAGCATTCCTTCCATGGCAGCAATGGTATTCCTTTCATGACTACGTATAGGATAAGGGCTCTTCCTTTCATGACAGTAAGGGCATTCCATGTGTAGAGCACTTCTTCTAGGACAGTGTTTAGGTGCCATCTCCATTAGGCAGCGTAGCAACTAGGTTTAGGGCATCTCTTCTCCTTAGACCTGCGGCTAGGGTTTCTGCCTTCATTTCCATGGCTGCGTATTATTACTTCTTCATAGGGCAGTGTTAGGGCTTGTTGTTAGGCCTCCTTCACCGTGCTAGATCTCCCTTCCCTCCTGCGTCTAGGGCTTCTTCATTAAGGCAACGTAGAGCCTAGGGCACTCCCTCTAGATTAGAGCAACGTTATCCCTTAGGATCTTTCCTCCTACTAAAACCCAAAGACAAGTAGAGAGGAAGAGATCCCAAGTGTGTTGAAATGACTTGAAGGCCACCTCTATTTATGCTAAAACGTTGAGCACAAGTGGGGTTTATTTGGTTGCTGGCCGACCTTGACGAATTGTCCCATAACACAAATAAATTCATATCTCCATGAATACATATCGGAATCGGATGATCTTTAGATCAATCCTACACCTCTCGATGAGAGGGATCCAAGAAAAATATCAGCCGCCATTAATAATATGACCCACATGGAGTTTGGCCTAGTTGCCAATTTTAACACTCCCTCTCAACTAGGGAGAACTCCATCCGCTGATCCATATGTTCGATTGTACTATCTCTGCCATCAGTGCCTTGCACTGCTTTGTTGAACCATGAAGAAGAAGAATTGATCGAGAATGTCTCATACCATTCTCTACTGACTCGAAGTCAGTTCCATATGAAGAGAGTGTGTCATATCACTCTTACTGACCCGAAGTTAGTTTTATTGATCCTAGATCAATATCACAAGAGTGTATCAAACCACTCATATTGGTCCCAGATCAATGGAGGTCAATGGAGGTCATCCTAGCATAGGAAGTACAGTAGATACAACGATGCGTCCATTGATAGTACTACTATGGTCCCTAACCCCATTTCCTTGCTCATTGATCAGATGAGAGGTACTTCCCATGAGTCCCAGACTGCATGGGTAGGATGCCTCGACAAGAGAACTAATCATCCTGTCCCACATGAGAACTAATGATCCTGGCTCACAGGAGAACGAATCATCCTGGCTCATAGGAGAACGAATCATCCTGTCCCAAAGTCGCCTCGGGGTATCATAGGGGAAGGCTGAGCTATTCACTCTGTACATAGCGCACCATTAGGGAGGGTGAGTCGCCCTATGGTCGTGTGTTGCTCCAGTAAGTACCCCAAGCCCCCCAGAGCTCCCAGAGCTCAATGCATGCAACATGCAAGACCCTTATACGAAGGTCTCTCAATGACTCCAAGTCGTTCAGGAAAGTCACAAATTTGACTTTTCCCCGGGGCTTTGACAAAATGTCTGCGACCTGTACATCAATCTCAATGTGATGGAGCCTCCTTGCTCATCGACTTACCATATCCCAGATAAGGTAGTATCTGATGTCTATCTGTTGGAGCAATCATCGAATATGGGATTCCTCAACAATCGAATCCCCCCCTGGTTGTCACAGAGAATCACAATGGTATTCATCATGTGTACAAACAACTCATTGAAGAGCTTCCACAACTAGGCAGCTTCACACGAGATCATACTCGTAGCTATGTATTCGGTCTCGGCAGTGCTTATAGCAACCGACTTCTGCTTCATGCTCATCCATGATATCGAAGTAGAATCCAAAGAGAACCAACATTGAGAAGCGCTCTAGTGATCCTCCACGCTACCTGCCCAGTCAACATTCGAATAATCATGCAGCTTCATATTTCCGGCAGTGTATCTCAATCCATGAGAGATTGTGCCCCGAAGATATCTCAAAAGATTCTTGGCACCAATCCAGTGAGGCTCAACCTAATATGAGCTCACTGTGCTAACTACAAAACACATATCCAGACGAAAGTTCACCAAGAACATCAATGCAAATGAGTTTATGAAACTCAAAGGCATTTCCCAAATCTGGTCCGTCATCACCACCATATAACTTTGAAAGTTAAGATCCTTGAGGTAGTCGCTGGCTTGCAGTTTACCATTCCACATCCGGAATCCAACTCCCTCTTACTTCTGCAAGTGAGAGGGTTTGCCCCTGTCAGAAATAGGTCATCCTCAGAAGGTGCAGGTATGAGAGGTCTATTATCCACAACCTTTAAACAATGATTTGGATTGGCTTCACTCTTAGTGAATCTCAGCTTCATCTGACAGCTATCAACCCTCTCATATCAAACATGGGGTGGTTAGCTTCAAGCCATAGAGGGCTTTCTTCCACCTATATACATGAGATTCTCGATCATGAATCTCAAACTCCTCGGGTTGTTCCAAACCTGTGGACTTGCTACATGAGGGGAATGGTCCCCTTGTAAGATTTTCCTTCGGTACATCTCAGACATGTACCTTCATGCTCTTCTTGAATTCAGGCATCTGAGTCACCATCTAACTCACATCGGGTAGGGCCCCATAAGTAGGCATTCGATGCTATAGATGAGATGTGTCAATTGATATGGTCCCCAATGGACCATCCTGCAACTTGATACAAATTTCCAACTTTGAACTCAAAGGCATCGTAGAAAATTTTATTTTTAAACACGTACCTTTCCATCGATGAATGCCACCCTGTAACCTTTGACTTCCATTGTTGAAATGGACACCATGTTCTTCTTGTGATCAGGTACATAGAAGAGATTCTGTAAGTGAATCGAGTTACCTTCATTCAGTTGAGGGGTAACATTCCCTACACCCTTTCCGGGATAGGTGGCATCGGTTCCAAATATAATCCCACGACTGTTTCCATCTCTACCAAATTAAAGAGAGCACCCTTCTATTTGATGGAGTGCCTTGAAGCACTACAATCGATAAGACAAATTCCCAAAGAATCTTAAGGAGAGGGCCAAAACAAGATAATGCTTCTTTATCTTATCAGAAACAACATTTGATTCTTCATACCTGGGGTTCCTTGCTTTCTCTGAAGAGTCGGCTCTTTCCTTGATGACCTGCATTACCTGTCATTCCTCTGATCATTGAAAATGTCCCTGGAATGATTGTTATCATCATCAAGTGATGTGTCCCTACCTCGGACACTCCTTCGCATAATTGCTGAACTTATTACAACCAAGGCATTTGCCTTTCCTTCCACCCTTAGATCGAGATTTCCCATAGAAGTGATCTTCAGGTAGGCCATCAGAAACTTCCGCTGTGCCTTTCTGATAAATTTATCTGCTTTGACTTCACCCTTGGTGAATTAGAAGAGGGATGAGGAATCCATTGATCCTTTTGTCCTTTCCCAACCATCTTTGGTGATTGCTCTTTCACTCTTGCTTGGGCATTGTCTTCACCTCAACTCCAATAACATGTTAAGTTTAGGTATGTTCTATGCTAGAGCAATTTATTTCAATTTTCACAGTTAGCTTAATATTTTTTCCAGATTAGCAATCACATCAACATTAAAGTAAATTGCAGATAGAACATAAATATAAATCGCAGAAGACAAGCCAAGACAAGAGGACACAAGATGTGGTGCTAGCCAGGGACAAATGCCAATGTGGGGAAACCCTTGATCAATTCTTCTTATATGTTCTTCAATAGTTTAGCAGAGAGAGATAGTACATTTACAACTGAGGTCAACACTTTGACTTATCTAGATGAGAGCATAGATCATCTCTAAGAAGATGATACATGAGATCAGTTGAAGACATGTTGCTTCAATTGATTCTCCAAGGTGACTCCTCCACCTATCATCGTGCTGCATGTCGTCATCATGTTGCACCCATCATCACAATGCTGGACCTTATGACTGCTGCACCTAATGCTGTACTGCTGTCCCATGTGTCATGATTGAACCATGTTGTCCATGGTAGCTGTCCCATTGCTTGTTTGTTGTCCCTTGCATGCTTACTGTACCATTGCATGCTTGGTGTATTTGCTGCTAAGTACCATACAACTGTCCCAATGTTAGTTTGCTGTCCCTTGCATGCTACTGTACCATTGTGCCACTGCTGCACAATGTCATGGCTGTCTCGTTGTGCTTTGCCATACCATAACAACACCATGAATTTGCTGCACTAAATACTAGTTGTCCCATGTTGTACCATTGTCCCATTGCTGTCCCATTGTGCACTATATGCCATTGACCATTGTTGTCCCATTGCTGTACCATATTTCACCAAGTTGCCTTTGTTGTCCCATTGCTCACCATTGCTGCACCATACATCTTGCTGTCCATACTGCTGCACCATACATCTTGCTGTCCATACTGCTGCACCCTACATTTTGTTGTCCATACTGCTACACCATTGTTGCACCACACATCTTGCTGTCATATACTATGTTGTCTATAATGTTACAACATTGATCATAAGACTTGGATCTATCATTCATGACTGTGATTCAATCCAAACAACAGATAGAGCATCCTTATTTAGAATTAAGGATAGCTGAAGGTGTGGCTTTTTTATCTCAGCGTTTACGTGTGAGAGCATTCCTTCCATGGCAACAATGGTATTCCTTTCATGACTCCGTATAGGATAAGGGCTTTTCCTTTCATGACAACAAGGGCATTCCATGTGTAGAGCACTTCTTCTAGGACAACGTTTAGGTGCCATCTCCATTAGGCAGCGTAGCAACTAGGTTTAGGGCATCTCTTCTCCTTAGACCTGCGGCTAGGGTTTCTGCCTTCATTTCCATGGCTGCGTATTATTACTTCTTCATAGGGCAGTGTTAGGGCTTCTCCATAGGGCAACGTTAGGGCTTGCTGTTAGGCCTCCTTCACCGTGCTAGATCTCCCTTTCCTCCTGCGTCTAGGGCTTCTTCATTAGGGCAGCGTAGAGCCTAGGGCACTCCCTCTAGATTAGGGCAGCGTTATCCCTTAGGATCTCTCCTCCTACTAAAACCCAAAGACAAGTAGAGAGGAAGAGATCCCAAGTGTGTTGAAATGACTTGAAGGCCACCTCTATTTATACTAAAACGTTGAGCACAAGTGGGGTTTATTTGGTCGCTGGCTGACCTTGACGAATTGCCCCATAACACAAATAAATTCATATCTCCATGAATACTTATCGGAATCGGATGATCTTAGATCAATCCTACACATCTCGATGAGAGGGATCCAAGGAAAATATCAACTGCCATTAATAAGATGACCCACATGGAGTTTGGCCCTAGTTGCCAGTTTTAACAGGTCTAGATGGCCACATGAAGGAAGAGGTATGTATAGATAAGATAAATAGATAAATTCATGTCATCATATGGTTGTAGATAGAATGGGTAGAATTCTCTATCTCTTGAGCATGATAAAAGAGAAGAAACTCTTCCTTTAGAAAAATACATGAAGGCATGTAGACAATATGCCTTGAACTCTTCTAAATCTTAATGTGATATGACCTCATGGAGAATATGAGGTGGTTTTTTCATAGTTCCTATGATGGAGAAACTATATATAGAAGATCTTGTGGAAGCAATATGTGAAGAGAAGGTGAAAGAAGAGTTCGTGAAAGATGTATCTATAGTCACATAAGATAAGATAAGTGATCAACATCTGAGAACAAGAAGGATTAGCTATGACATCTCCATAAAGAAGGTATGAAGACCTTGATAGGTATGTTGAAAAAGGAAAACCTTGGTAATATGTGTCTTGGAGATGGATTCATACATGTGCAAGATGTTGATGTTGCAAGAAGCTGATGTCATGACGAAAGACCATCATAAAAAGGTAACTTTGACTTGATGTTCATTTTGATTTTTGAAAACATCTGGTTGGGTTGTTACAGGACTACCGAAAGAAGGTTGTAGAAGTCACCTACAACTAATACTCATGTGATTGGATGGAAGATCTTGAAAGAAACATGACTTGGAAGAGGTAGCTGTATGAAGAAAAGCTAGATGTGGACTAGAAGATCACTTTCTGATGAAGAGAAGGATGACATGGCTATTGGTTCAACACTATGGTTCGTTGAAGGGAAAGTGATGGAGAAGATGGCCAATCACAATGGCCTACGATAAAGTGATGATGAAGAAGGCTCCATTATGAAGAAGATGAAGTTCATGACATGATGCAGAAAGAGGAGCCCTACAAGCAGTTGATAGTACCATGATCTCCACCAAAGAGCAGATAGTTGTTGTTGGAAACAAGTCCCTAGTTGAGAGGGAGCTTGGGCAAGTCCCTTGTTAAAAGGCAGCTTGGGAATATTCCTTTTATAGGAGTGCGTAGATCCTCCCTAGTTGAGAGGGAGAGATAGACACATCATAGATTGGTTCCAATACTCTTTGAGGATGTGGTAGGGCATCAAATAGGCAATAGTAGTCGAAGAGGAAATTCCTTGAGGATGTGTTATTCCAAGACAGGAAGGGTCCTAAAAGGACATACCTTGTGAACATCCGGATGGGGTATGTGCCTTGAGAGACAATGATGAAAGGTGTTTATTAGTCATTGTTTCGCCAACATTGTGCTCTGATCTTGTGGAGAGATAGAGCTATTGGTCAAGGCCTTGCTATGTGACAATGCTGGTTGATATGTTTAAGATGCACAATTATAAGCTGAGAACATAACTTATGAGATGATCTTCTTATGAGAATTCCTCAGTATGAGAATGTCCAAGTACCATGTATGGATTATGAATACCTCCCTAGTTAAGAGGGAGTGTTGAAATGTGTAACTAGGTTCGGTCTTCATAATGTCTATTGTAATCATGATTTTATATATTTGATATTAAAGAGAAAATAAATTTATTATTGTCATTCTTGATGCATGGGTTTCATGCTCAAGATAAATTTATTCGTAGGTCAAGCACCCATTGCGTGCTCCTCGGTTTGTCAGAGAATTATGAAGTCAAAAGAGTCATTGTCATACATGTAAGACCCTTTTGGGCATGTTGTATCTTGTAAAGAATTTTTTTGTAAAGTCAAAAGTGTCATAAAGACCCTCCAAGACCTTGTCAAACAAGTCGGCCTACAAGAAGGATCAAGTCGGCCTCATGGACAACAATTCAACCTCCTAAGAAGCCTATATACAAGAGACATCGACCTCATTTAAGGAGAAATCAATGAAGCAACAAGAAGTTCGATCAAGCAAGACAACAATTCGACCTTCAAAAAATCCCATATATAAGAGACATCAACCTCACTTGAAGATTACTCATCAAATTCTTCTGTAACTTCAGCTCTATATGGTCATATAGATAGATATGTATTGGTTTGTATAGTGTTATGGATGACCACAAAGGCTCTCTTGCAGGTCTTACAACATTTTTCTTTGGTTTCCGGGTTTTACAACAAGTTGTACAATCTCAACTCAAGGCATTTTTGGTATCCTTGCTTATTGTTTTTTTGGGTAGCATGTGGATGTTTCCTTGTAAGATTTTCGAATGAATGAAAGTTGATTTGTAGGAGTAATTACCTATCTGTGAGAGAAATTAATTTTTATGCTTTTGTTTAATTTTTTGCTGGTGTGATTAATGCTATGGTTTGAAATTTAATTTCAACGTTAATTAAATTCAACACTATGCTTGTTTGATTAAGATCATAATGACATTAGTCACCTAGGCTTGAAATTCTAACACTATGTGAGAAGGTTCAAAGGTTGCTGCAAATAAGTAATGTTGCTAGAGATATAGAATGCTTTCAACAATTTTAAAGAGATACACCTTTTAGAGATATTCTGTGCTAGATTGTTAAATTTCCATACAACTTTGTGACTACTTAGTGAATAACTGAAAACAAGGCAACCAATACTGAAACCAAATTTACTTTCAACAAAATAGAAAGTTCTTTAATTGATAAGCAATGGAATATAATCACAGAGATAAAAAAACAACACACAAATTAACTCACTTATTTTTTCTGAGGAACGCAACTGGGAAAACCTGCTCTTTGTTGTAGTATTTTATTGATAGAGCTCGAACAATTGAATCTCTTACAAGGCAATCTATCACAATGAGAACAAACTTGTTCTCTTGCTAAACTAGCTTGGACTCACCTTGCAAAACTCGTGATCCCCGCGTCTAAACTTTTGTGCACCAACAACTCTATTTCCTAGTGCCTTAGGGCCCATTCTTGTGCCCATAAGATCTCCTATTTTGTAGTGCACCAAGCTCCGATTTTTGTGCTTTCCTGCTGCTCCTATTTCCTAGCACAAGGCTCCTTTAAACACATGCACCCTTGCTCCTCAAGACTGCACACACCACAAGTAAAGAGATCTCACAAAACTTGTGAACTCAACAATAGATTCGATCCATGCTAAATTAGGCGAGTTACAAATTAAGAACTTGAGTTGTGATTGACTAGTTAACTGAGTCGAATTGGTTCTCTCTCCAATCATCACTAGAGTTATAACTTGTCCTTCCTTTAATCAAGGACTGAAGTTCCCAACTCATCCTTTCTAAACTCGAACTACCATCTAATCCCGTAATTAACTGAAGAAGGGACCACGTAACTGATCCTCCAACACTACACATGAGCTTGTGAAGTTATTCCCGCAAACTGGAAATAAGTTCACCATCTCCATGAACTTGCTCCATGGTCAAAGAAAGACAACTCGTAGTCTTTTTGGCTAAGGCATGAGCCAGAGAAGACCTTCCACGCTACAATTTTTAACACTCCCTCTTATCAAGGAAGGGATTCTGTACAACTCCCAACTTATCTTTGAAATAGATGAAACTGCCTCTTGCCAATGCCTTGGTTAAGATATCTGTTGTCTGCTCCTTGGTTGGAATGTATAGTAGCTTCGTTATCCCTTTTGGCACACAATCCCTAAGGTGATGATACCTGATCTCGATATGCTTGGAGTGATCATGAAACATCTATTTCTTAGAGAGCTTAATGCAACTTTGATTATCACAATGTATCACGGTAGGCTCCATTCCTTGTTTGAAAAGTCCCATAGACAACTTCCTCATCCAAATAGCTTCGCACGTTGCCAAACTGGTAGCCATGTACTCGACCTTTGCTAAGCTGAGTGACATTAATATCTGCTTCTTGCTGTACTAGGAAACAACTGTTGACCCAATTCTAAGGACACTACCGAAAGTAGTCTTCTAATTTGTGGAGCTCACTACCCAATCTGCATCTGTGAAGCCCTCAAGCCTCACCTCATTAACCTATCTATACCATAATCCATAATCTGCTGTGCCTCTGAGATACCTCAAAACATACTTCATAGCAACCTAATGAACTCTGGTCGGTTCCATCATGAACTGACTCGGTTGGTTTACTACAAAACAAATATCACGCTGTGTGTTGACCAAATACACAAACGACATGATGTGTTGCCTGTATACTGTAGCATCTACTCGCTCTGCTCTACTAACATCCACTTTCCTCCAATTTGTGACTAGAGGTGTGGCTATGGGCATGCAATCCTGCATGTTGAATCTCTGGAGAATCTCTGTAGTGTACCTCTCTTGTCCCACGAAAATCTCACAGTCACCCTGCCAAATCTCCAATCCAAGGAAATAGTGCATAAACCCCATGTCCTTCATCTCAAACTCCCTTGCAAGGTCTTCCTTGCAATCTTGAATCATACCGTCTGCTTCAGTCAATATAAGTCAACATAGAGCACTAGAATGAGCGGAAGCCCTCCAACCATGATGTAGTACAGGTTGGCATCCGCCTCACTCTTAGTGAAGCCCAATCCTCAAAGGTAGCTGTCAATGTGAGTGTACCATGCTCTCGGAGCTTGCTTGGGCCCATAAAGAGCTCTCTTCAACCTACACACATGCATATCTCTGCTAAATTGCTCAATTCCCTCTAGCTACTCCATATAAATCTCCTCCTCAACAACTCTGTTGAGGAATGTTGTCTTCATGTCCATCTATTGGATCTTCCACCCCATCTGTGTTGCAAGTGCTAGAATAGTTCTGATGGATGAATATCGTGCTATTGTGGCAAACGTCTCCTTATAGTCTATGCCCTCTATTTGTGAGAATCCCTTGGCCACAAACCCGGCCTTATACTTCTCCACACTCATATTTGCTCCATGCTTCACCTTGTACACCCAGCGTGAGCCTCCTATTGATTTGTCCTCTGGTCTTGGCACATTCTCCCAGACATCATTCTGCATGATGGAGGAATATTCCTCCACCAAACATGCTGAGAGGTTGTCTCCTCATAACAAGAAGGCTTTGTTCGACCAACTCTATTGTCAATGCCATATATCTTTGGTATCTCTGTGGCTACTTGATTTACCAGAACACAGAGCTAGGAGCCTCAACTTGCTCTTGGGCCTCCTGAATCAACCTATCTTCTCTTCCCCACGTCTTCCCACTTAGCTCTCTTCCTCCCTATGCCAAGAGTCTCTAACTGAGTAGCTGCCTATTCTCGTCTTGGTGTCTCCGCCTCATCATCCTGCTGTGCATCTTGTAGTGCAGCCCTCTTGCCACCTGGCTGAGACTCCCTTGGGAGTGAGTAGCTCCTCCTCAGGTACTCCAACCTGCTCTCGCTCTAAGGAATCGCTCAGAGCTCTGTGCTCCTGAAACCCCACGTCTCGCCTAACAATTGTCTTCTTGAGTCCTAGTAGGTACTTCCTGTATGCCTAAGTTGTATAACTATAACCCATAAATTCTCCCTTTTCTGATGTGGGCTCCAACTTCTTCCTAATATCTTTGGACATATGGCAATAAACTATTGTGCCAAAGATGCAGAAGTGTGAAACATCAGGCTTCTTGCCTGTAAAAGCTTGCTTGGGTGTAACTCATCCAAGCACCCTGTGTGGACTTCCGTTCTACTAAAACGCTGTAGTGTTGCATGTCTCTGCCCACAAGAACATAGGCAGTCCCTGATCATGCAACATGGCCTTGGCTGCTCCAACTATATTGTTGTTCTTCCTCTTAGCCACCCCATTCCCTTGAGGGTTATGGGGTTGCCATAAGCTCTCTCCTAATTCTCCCCATGGAACACAAGTCTTGAAGGCATCGAAGACATATTCTTTGCCATTGTCACTCCTCATTGTTTTGATCTTCTTTACGGTCTAGTTTTCTACCAAAGCCGTAAACTTCATGAACTTAGTCAATACCTCATCTTTCTTCTTCATAAAAAATATCCAAGTTTTCCGAGAATAATCATCAATGAAAGTAACTTAATACCCGTGTCTCATAAGAGATAGAGAAGAGAAGGGCCCACATATATCTGAATGCACCAACTCCAAAATCCCCTTGGCTCTGCTGCCTAAGCCTTGATAAGTTGACTTGGCATAATTTCCAAGTATGCAACCTTTGCACACATCATGCTGATCAAAGCTAAATGGTAGTAGTTTTGTGGCTATTTGCCAAAGAATCTTCAACGCTCCAAGAGGCAAGTGCCCCATGCACCTATGCTAAAGTTCTCCCATATCTTCACTCTGCTCACCTCCCGTCTTGCTGCTCAAGGCTGCGCATGTCTCAACCTGCAACATATAGAGATTCTCCATCCTGGCACCTATCTGCTTCACTGATCTAGAAGCTAAATGCTTGAGGTACGTCTTATCTCTGTTGTGTGAAAATTCCTAGATCTAACAATCTCAGGAATCCTACTGCAACCAATAGAATCTACTTCACCTAGATTGTAAATTATATTACAAGCTTATTTCAGATTTCTTCATGAAACATTGAAGTAAATTACTGAAGCACCTACACTAATTAAATATGATTTTGAGACAGAGAAACTAAGCAAGGAAAATATAAACACATAGGACAAAGTTATTTTTGGACAATAGTCCCTAGAAAAACCCAATGTGGGAAAACCGATGCAACAACTTTGAGGTTTTATTATTATTAAGTAGTAGCAAAATCTAAATACATCACTGAATACCTCACAGGGTTATTCAGTTAGAGAGAGAAATACTGGCAGAAGCTTTGTGAGTTTTACATCACACAATCACTGCAAAAGCCTGGCTGATCCAGCTCCAAAATGACTGCCCCTCGACTTTTTTGGCTGCCTCTGCGCAGTGTCTGCGTCAAGCTCTCTGGGTGCTGCGTCACTTCTCTGGTTGGTCGATCTGTTGCCTAGGAGATTTGATTTCTGCTTCCTGGTCTCACACCCCGGTTCACGACTTCTGAGAATCAAAGTCCTCTGCAGATTTTAGACTCTCTCTCTCCCTATGCGTTGCTTCTGCATGGCCCTTTTGGCCCTGCGTCAACCTCTGCGTTAAGGCTTCTCGATCACTCTTTGCCTCTCCCCGCTGATGTATCTCCGACTGGGGATCTCCCTCTTTGGAAGCTGCTATCCCTGCCCCTCAACTGCAAGAGATCCCCTCAATCGATATTTCCTCCTGAGAACTTCTCACTTCAAAAGATCGATTTCCTCAATCTCTCTGTGTGTTTTCCAAATGACCCTCAAGCCCTTTCTTATATCTTCTTGTTGGACAACCAACGACCTAGATTAAATTTTAATCAAAGGCTTAGATCATTTCGGCTTGATCCGTGTCTTTTTCTAGAAGTTTCACCCCTTATTAGATTAATACCCATTAATATTTTAATTTTCCTAAGTTTAGACTTAGGAAACCCATTAAAAATATTAATTATTTTAATAAAATCACTTTTGGGTGGAATTTCCCAAAACGCTTTCTAAGTTCTTTGGAATACATGTGCCCAAGCCTCCCTGCAAAATTTGAGGCTTAGAGCACATCCGATGCTACCCCAAATCAACACTCCCTCTTAGCGAGGAATGTGCTCTAGCAATACATTGCTACTGCATATTGCTCTGACTATGAAGTATCATCCTCTGCGCTGCTTATGTTTGACATGTTGTCCACCACTATTGCGTTGCTGCTGCTATTTTACTGCTGCCTTTGACATTGCCACTGCGAACGCTACATTTGTACTGCAACTCCCTCTCAAATGCTGCATTTGTTATGTTGCTAGCACTGCCACTACTAACACTACATCTGTACTGCAACTCAGTTGCTGAGAGAAGCAACTGAAAACACCCAAAATTACTGAACTAATTGTGTTCAGTATGATACCACGTGAATGCTGGAACTGACTGCTGCTAGTCTCTGCGCCGACCCTCTGAATCTACTACGCTGCTGCTGACCTTTGCTCTGTGCCATCTGCACTGCTGCTAACCCTGCTCTGCGTTGCTCAGACTCTGGCGCTCTTAGCCATTGCAATTGTCTCCCCGAGACTCCTCGGCACCATTCGACACTAGTCCATCCTGCTACTCCTGATCTGGGCTCCCGTAACAAGGTATTGATCCAAGAGGTGGACTCCTCAAGGATCCTGCCCATCTGTAGCTCTATCGAACTATAGTTCTATATCAACCTGCCTCCCTCCTGGAGGTATCTTGGCTGTCATGGCGAACTCCTCCTCCTGTTTGATCTTTGCGGCCGCAACCTTGGGATCGCGCTTCTCATCCTTATCCTTTTTCTTCAAAGGACACTGGGATGCATAGTGGCCCATCTCGCCACATCTGAAACATTTCACCTTGGAGATGTCCTTCTTTTGTCTATGTTGCCCCCACTGTCCCTTCGATGCAAGGGTTGTGTTATCCTCCTCCTCTACTTTGGGCTTCGACCCACTGCTACTGCTACTTCTGTCAAGTTTGACCTTGAGCAGGGCTCTCCTCAACTCTTTTTGTTTCAAAGCTGCCCACATCTCGTCCCAATTTGGCAATGCTACTCTGCCTAGGATACTCTGGTCAAAGATTTGCCATTCATTTGAGATGGAATTTAGAGCCAGGCTCACTAACTCCAAATCCCAAGGTGTGTGCCTCGCAGCGTACAACTCATCACAGGTCTCCTTCGGTTTTGTGAGGAATGGATCCACACGTTCTCTATTCTGCATCTGAGCAGACCTCAACTTCTGTTCTATGTACATCTTCCACTGCTCGGAAGATCCTTGATACAATGTGTCCAAGGCATCCCACATCTCCTTAGTAGTCCCTTTGCTAGCAACGTGACACACCACATGATCCTTGACTCCATCTAGGATCATCCTTTTGGCCTTTGCCATCTCAATTCTATACTTCTTCAGAGGATCTGCATCTGCAGGGACAAATACCACATTATCAACATACATCTTGAGGGCATTCTCATCTAGAATGAAAAACATTCTAGCCTTCCCAGATGACATAGTCGGATGCTCCGTCCAACTTGTCCTGATCCCTCAAGCCATTGGTTTCCATCTCGTCTGAAAACTATCAAACAACTCCCTCTTTCTCCCTACTGCGTAGCTTCTAGGTTGGCTTACGTACTCCCTGATGGAGCTGGTAAGTTTGCTGCTTCTCTGCTACCCAACAAATGAGAAATACTGATTTCCTCAATAAGAAACCATTGAGGAAGTATTCCCTCACTATGCGATCTGCTTCCTTCTTCCGACGACTTTTCTACCCAACACTCAGCTTGCAGAAAACTGCGTCCCTCTAGCTCCGCGCTGAGGCTCTGCGTGGCTCCCTCTGCCTTGGCAAATTCTCGATCCGACAGTCTTACCTCTCTGTTGACTCACTCAAAGAGAGACAACCTCGAAAATATAGCCCTCCTGGCTAGAACTGCGCAATCCCTCAAGGGATTCGAATTGCTGCTTGCTGCAGCAAGTTGGCCCTTGCATCAGTGCTAGATCTGCTCCTCCCTAATTCACATCAACAACTCCGATACACGGTTAAAATTCCTAGATCTAACGATCTCAGGAATCCTACTGCAACCAGCTGAATCTACTTCACCTAGATTGTAAATTATATTACAATCTTATTTCAGATTTCTTCATGAAACATTGAAGTAATTTTTTTTTTCTATGTAAAGACTATGCTATTGTATTAAGAAAGAAAGAAAATATTTACAGAGAGGTACTAGCCTCTGAGGATGAATAAAGTCACCCTCCGTCTGAAAAGCGTAACAGGTGCGCAAGGCTACCTGAATTACAAAGATAGGAGCAATAGAAATAAGCATGGACAAAACAGCAGTGTGTAGTCCTCTGACTTACAAGAGAGATTACTCCAAAAAGAACAACAGCAACATAATTGTAGAACCAAAGAACCTTTGCATGCCTCTCGCACCTTGCTGCTGATATCATTGTGGCATTTGAGGGTAGGATGACAGGTGATTCTAGAGAGCTGGAAACACTGCGAAATCTGGGCATTCCTCTACCCCAAAAGCAAAACTGGGCATCTCGGAAAGAAAAGAGACCCCTTCAAAACTTCGAGACTTGACCATTGTGCAGCAACAAAAACAGTATTTTAGCCTTCGAAGGCTCACCTTAGGCTTTGTTGTCAAATTCTGGTGTAGTTGCATCTTCGTTCACTGACTGGCGGGAACCCGGTGGGAGTGCGGGCGGCTGAAGCGGACCCAGAACACGAACGTGCTCCTCAGGAATGACAACGCCTGGAGGAGGATTAACGGCATTTCCAATTTCCGCCCTCGCTTGGGTCATGCCAGTCTGAGCCAGCTCCACAGCATCTTCCTCCAGGCTATCGGAATCCTCATCATCTTCCTCTGTCGCAATTACGGTGATCAGCATAGACACTCTAGATCGATTTCTCCGGCATCTGAAAGTAAAACGGGATGTATGCACTTGACTATCTAGCTGGTCCGACTCCTCTGAAGGAGAAGACGGAGGCGCTACCATAGCCAATGGCTGAATTTCCCTTGCTTGAACCTCCTCCCTTCGACTAATACCCCAGACACCTCCTCTTCGCGGGACTCCACGCTGTCTCGGCGCCATGAGCCGGGAAACTTGAGAGCTATTGACAGTGGGAGGCCGAGTCTCCAAACGCAGAGCTTGAACTCCCTGAACCACCCTATTAGAAACCGGAACCAGAGTAGGAGTTCTCACTGCTATTTTCTCCGGCATAGATCGATAGAGCACACACTGAGCAGAGGTGTGGCCTCTGCCACTGCTCACACTTCCAGAGATCGCCTCCTCTCCACTTTGCTCAGAGCACAGCATAATAATACAACAAGCATACCCAATCTGGAGCAGATACGCCTTTATGTAATTCCTTTTGCAGAATTCTCTGGACGCCTCCATAACGAAACCCAACAAAATTGCGTACACAGCCGTTAATTCTCCTCGCGCGAACCCATCTCCCCTCTGCACTATCATCTCCTCGGCCTTTAATGGCATTAATGCCTGACAGAGCCACCTGGTGTGGCCGTCCTGGCAGGCTACATTATCATGCCAGCTGCCCATTGTTGGTGATCAAATTGCCACCCGCATCCGGGTAAACATTGAAGTAAATTACTGAAGCAACCTACACCAATTAAAAATGATTCTGAAACATAGAAACTGAGCACGAAAAATATAAACACATAGGAAAATTATTTTTGGACAATAGTCCCTGGAAAAACCCAATGCGGGAAAACCGGTACAACAGCTTTGAGGGTTTATTTATTATTAAGCAGTAGCAAAATCTGAATACATCATTGAATACCTCACAGGGTTATTCAGTTAGAGAAAGATATACTGGCAGAAGCTTTGTGAGTTTTACCTCACACAATCATTGAAAAAGCCTAGCTGATCCAGCCCCAAACTGACTGCCCCCTGACTTTTCCGGCTACCTCTGCGCAGTCTCTGTGTCAGCCCAATGTCAAGCTCTCTGGGTGCTGCATCACTTCTCTGACTGGTCGATCTGCTACCTAGAAGATTCGATTTTTGCCTCCCGGTCTCACACCCCGACTCCTGGCTTCTGAAAATCGAATTCCTCTGCAGATTTCAAACTCCTCTTTCTCCCTTTGCGCCGCTTGTGCGTGGCGCTTCTGGCCCTGCGTCAAGGCTTCTGGATCACTCTCTACCTCTCTCCACTGATGTATCTTCGACTAAGAATCTCTCTCTTCGGAAGCTGCTATCCCTACCCCTCAACTGCAAGGGATCTCCTCAATCGATTTTTCCTCCCGAGAACTTCTCACTTCAGAAATCGATTTACTCAACCTCTCTGTGTGTTTTCCAAATGACTCTCAAACCCCTTCTTATATCTTCTTGTTGGACAACCAATGACCTAGATTAAATCTTAATCAAAGGCTTAGATCGTTTCAGCTTGATCCGTCTCTTTTTCTAGAAGTTTCACCCTTGTTTAGATTAATACCCATTAATATTTTAATTTTCCTAAGTTTAGACTTAGGAACCCCACTAAAAATATTAATTATTTTAATAAAATCACTTTTGGGTAGAATTTCCCAAAACGCTTTCTGGGTTCTTTTGGAATACATGTGCCGAAGCCTCCCTGCAAAATTTGAGGCTTAGAGCACATCCGATGCTACCCCAAATCAACATGTTGAAGATGACATCATAGCCCTTGTCCTTAAGGGTTACCACTAAGACAAGGTTCTTCTTTAGGCCTAGAACATAGAGGACATCTCTGAGATGGAGAGAGCTCCTATACTTTCAAAGTTGATCGTACCAACCCCCTTATTTGTGTACTTGCCATTATCTCCTAGCTCAATATGAAACTGCATGCCCTTCTCCTCCAGCTAGCTGAAATACTCCTTACTCCAGGGCGTGTGGAACGATGCACCAAAATCAATATACCACATGCTACTGCCTATTGAGCTTGCCATGTGAGCTATCAATGAGAAGTCTTTCTCAAATTGAGAAGCAAGTTTGTCTACCTCGGCTGATGCAACAACATGATCCTTACTGGATCCCTTCTTCCGATTATGACACTTTGTAGCATAGTGCCCTAACTCATGGCAATGGAAGCACTTGATCTTGCTTAGATCCTTCTTCTTCTTCTCGTCTTTCTGACTGGACTTGTTCTTGTCTTTTCCCTTCTTGCTCTTAGCTTTGTTGCCTTTGTCTGCCAGGCCAAAGTTTTCCTCATCCTCTGTGTTCACTGATATATCGTCTCTCGCCCTTCTTTGGATCTCTTGTCGCATGCAGTCACTCCATATTCTTTCCCAACCGGGGAAAAATTCTTTGCCACTGACTGCATCGTAGAAACTATACCAGGAGTTATGGAGTCCTAGAAGTGCAAGACTCACAAGGTCTTTTTCTGCTACTGTCTTGCCCACACCACTTAGCTCATCCTGAACCTGAGTGAACTTTGATATGTGATGATGGGCCCTCTGTTGCTCATTTAGATACTTCTTAACTTCTGCTTGAGAGCTAGCTTCCTGACATCACTAGAACCTTGATACAGATCTAAGATGGCTCTAAACATCTCATATGTTGTCTTCTTACCATGTAGATAAGGGACAATATGGTGCTTTACCTCCTCTAGAATGATCCTCCTTGCCTTGGTATCATTCTTGTTACACTGGGCCAATTATTGAACATTCGTAGGTGGCACTATAGCTTGTTTTATAAACCTGAGCACCCCATTATCTTCCAATACTACTAATATCCGTCCATTCCATGAGCAGAAGTTAGAGGCTTCCTCTAAACAATGATCCGCCCTTAGTCCTTGTACTGACATCTTGCTTATCCAAGGCAATGTTCTTCACAATCTAGCGCTAGCATTCCTAACTCCACACTAACTGATCAACTTGGTGTTGGTCTTTATGCTAATCTATGCTCTGATACCATGTTAAATTTCCATAGAACTCTACAACTACTTAGCTAATCACTGAAAACAAGGCAACTGATATTGAAACCAAATTACTTTCTCCAAGAGACAAAGTTCTTTAACTGATAAGCAACGAAATATACTCACAGAGATAAAAACACAACACAAAATTAACACACTTATGTTTTCTCAGGAACCCAACTGGGAAAACCTGCTCTATGTTGTATTTTTTTATTGATAGAGCTTGAGCAATTAAGGCAATTTGTCACACTGAGAACAAACTTGTTCTCTTGTTGAACTAGCTTGGACTCACCCTGCAAAACTCATGATCTTTGCTCCTAAACCTTTGCGCACCAATAACCTTATTTCCTAGCGTGCTAGGGCCTATTTTTGTGTGCACAAAATCTCTTATTTTGTAGCGCATGAAGCTCCTATTTCCTAGTGCATGGCGCTTACAAACACGTGCACCCTTGCTCCTCAAGACTATGCACACCACAAGCGAAGAGATCTCACAAAACTTGTGAACTCAACAATGAATAAATTTTGTGCCTTCGTCCTTCTTTTATAGATTCAATCCATGCTAAATTAGGCGAGTTACAAATTTAGAACTTGAGTTGTGATTGACTAGTTAACTGAGTCGAATTGGTTCTCTCTCCAATCATCACTAGAGTTATAACTTGTCCTTCCTTCAATCAAAGATTGAAATTCTCAACTCGTCCTTTCTAAACTCGAACTGCAATCTAATCTTGTGGTTAACTGAAGAAGGGACCACGTCATTGATCCTCCAGCACTACACATGATCTTGTGAATTATTCCCACAAACTGGAAATAAGTTCACCATCTCCATGAACTCGCTCCATGGTCAAAGAAAGACAACTCATGGTATTTCTAGCTAAGGCATGAGCTAGAGAAGACCTTCCATGCTACAATTTTCAACATTTGAATTTCTAGGTACAAAGAGGAGTGACCAGCCTAAAATTTTGATTCCAAAATCGACATGCCAAAATCATTAGTAAAAAGTGCTAAGTAGATTTAAAATTTTGTACACAACTTTCATCCAACATTTATCGAACGTCCCTATATATTTCTAGAAATGCACATATATACTATATTTATCAACAATTGTGGTCTCTAGTGAACAAATCCAACGCAAATTCAAAAGAAAATGAAGACAACTATGCATGTGTGTAAAAAAATCACTTGCACATTTCTTCAAACAACTTATTCACAACCTCATCCAGTGAATTATTGCTATCAAAATTGTTTATAGAAAACTAAATGTGCTTTTCCAAGGATTCAATCCTTAACCAAGATAACTATAGGCCAACATACATTCAAAATTACTAAAGTTTGTTGTAAAATTCTGAGGTATTTTCATAGAGAAATTTAAGCAAACAATTTGCTTGCAATTGTTTCTTCAATGGTTTTAAACTTTTATGTCAACCCTCTTGCAAGAGTTTCAATAGTCATGTCATGGGCAATCTTATGCTAAATTTCTTCTTCTGTATCCATCATACAGGGTTTGTGTTTTAAGGTATTTGACATCAACTAGTAGCAACATGATAGGGAAAGAGCTGAACCCGAACTTTCAAAAGGCTTTCATCAAACATACTGAGTTTTTTTAACTGTATAATGTAGTGGAAAATAAAATTGAAGACGCAAGCACATAAAATATTCAACACTAGAAATTTACCCAAGAAACCCCAAATAGGGAAAACCTGCAATTGATGTGTGTTCTTTTTATTTCTTCTCAACAAATTGCTTTCTTAGGAAATTATAATGAATAGGGAAAAACTTCCCTTCACTCTCGACAACCCTTGAAATTTTCATTGCGCCCCAATTGGATTGCGCACGACCCACTCGGCCTCTCCTTCTTGCCCACGCTCCTCTTTCATCATTCACACTGTACGAAATTCGTACTGATCTATACTGTCTTTTGCATGGGCTTCCTGAGCTGAAACTCAGCCTAGGTGTATAGATCATTTAACTTGAAAATCTGAGGGTTGTATGGCTTCTTTCCTTCTGCCCTCCTGTGCTGGTAGTGATGCCCTAATGCTGAGTAAGTTGGTTGCAAATTGCAAATTGCAATTGCCCACCAACTGCCTTATCTCCCCTTTATAACTCTACCTGGGCCTCACAAAGCACTCACAAGGCTGTGAATACTTTAAAATATTAGGCTGGCACAAATTATAAATTGTCTTTAGGAATTTTTTTTTTTTTTTTTGTAAGTCAATACATAGGAAACAATAAAAATCTGCAAGTAGTGAATTGTGGGTCCCTCTGCTAAGTTTAGTGCACCTCTAAAGTTGGTTGAACTCTTCCTACGCTAACTCCATTCAACAAGGACTAGTATCTAAGGTGAACCTTAGGTTTGCTACTCCTTGGAAACAAGTTAGGAAGGGAAAAAGTGGCTGAGAAAAGTGAGCACCGCCGTCTTATCTCTTGGACAAATGGGTAGCGCACCCAACCCCCTAATGTTGTACTAGGGTTGTGGGGTGTAACTAGACATGATCTTCAAGATTTATTATGAAGATGGAGTTATCGAATTTCCTCTTTTATCCATTATCTCGAATCTCAATTTCGACACCGCCAGTGTCTTTTATTCATCGAGAGCTTTCCAACAATATAAATTTCATCTCATCTTGAGCTTCAAGCACAAAGCTCTGCCCATTTGAAGATTTACTGTCATAAGGGCCACATTTGTCTTTGTACAAGCCACATGGCTTCGTTGGCTATTCATCGCGCCTGCACTAGTCCATGTTCTTGACCCACTTTTCATATAGAAACCCTATGATATTGGAATTTTCCATAGAATATGCCTTTTCCAAATCCTCAGGGGTTTCAATATTCGATATGCCTTTGTTATGAGTCTCCAATATTGCCGATATGGTGATATCCTGGTGCGAAATATTGGGACATCGGTAAAAAATTCTATAACTGCGAAACTCCACTAATTCTTGATATGTTAATGGGTCAGTGGCCAGGTCAACATGCCACCTCATATCTTTGACATCCAATTGTAGCCTGACATGTAGTGAAGTTAATGTGCTTGATATGTGGCACTACTGACGTGTATGTTGGGATATTAGGATATCATAGATTTTCCAAAGCACAACTTTTACAAAGTCTTGATATGCTGATATGATAGATCAACATGCCACATCATCTTGCACTGTCCAATCACCACCCAACACATGGCAAATGATGACATGTCCCTTGCCACATGGCATTGTCGACGTGTGCCACGTTCATCATTATTGACATCATGTTTAGGATCTCTTGATACTTTGATACTCTAGTGTTGCCGGTTGACATGCCTAGTTAACAGGATGTTTGCCATCAAGTGTCATTTCGTCTACCGGAGCTGCGCCATACTAGAGAACTCCCAAAGGCAGTTCTTTTTCATTCTTCCAAGGTGTGGTATCCCAATAAGCCCTCCTTTGGCTTGGCTCTTGGTCCTAGCTCCTATTAGCTCATGTGACCAAGGGCTAAGGCCAAGACTCCAGACTTCAAATTTTTCATAAAATCCGGAATTCGTTGCACAGTTATGATATTCCAAGCTCTTTAACTATCTCCAAGGTAATTCAACACCCTGCCTTTATTAGGGCCACTCCATGTTGATTTCCTAATGCTATATTAGACAAGCACAATTTTCTGCCACTGATAATTACTTCCAATGATATACATTCTTACTTTAGCGTACTTTAGAACATCATTAAGCAATTACACTCAGAAAATTGAACAATAAACATAATACAACAGTAAAGGTCATAATAGACAAGCCGTGCACAATAAACACCACAATTTTTCACTTGGGAAACCCAAACTCGGGAGAAAACCCAACAATCTTTTCTAGGAGAAATTGTCCAATTCAACAAAAGATACTGATTTTCTAGTCAAACTTGGTCAAACCAACCAAAAAATCCAATGTAGGTCAACCCTGGTCAAAGTGGCCTAACCTCTTGCAATTCTGGTCAAACAGGTCGAATTTTGGCCTCCTGCTGCTACCCAGAAGTTCGGTCAAACTTCCCACAAACTCAGTCAAACTACCTAGTCAAACTGCTATCAAAGCTGCCCAAAACGATGCTTCAAAAAACTTCAGTCAACTGCCTCAGAATTCGGTCAAACAGTGCCTCACAAATTCGGTCAAACAACCTCAAAATTTTGGTCAAATAGAGCCTCAAAAATTCGGTCAACAACCTCTGAAATGTTGAATTTCCTTGAAATTCTGCTTGCAGCTTGAACAACTTGAATGAACAATGTGAAAGTAATTTTCTTTTCACCAAGACGCAAAATTTCTCAACAATAAAAGACACAATTACACAAGAGACAATAATTTTCTAGGGAACCCAGCTGGGAAAACCCTCTGCTCTGCTGTAGAATTTTATTATTAGAAATTTGAGCAATTGATCTCTTTACAAGGCAACACTATTTCACTAGAGAACAGGCTTGTTCTCACTGCTAACACATGAAATCTTCCTGTAGAGAACCCGACCCAACTCCTCAATCCTTGTGTAGTCTCTGCCCCTATTTTCTAGCACTGGAAATCTCCTATTTCCTAACGCAATAGTGGCCCCTATTCTTTAGGAATTCCTCCTAATTCCTAGCACAAACTTGCACAAAGAATGTCTTCCTGTCATAGGATATGGATCCTCCAAGGTACATGTTGTCGCCTAGATTATACAGTCACCCACGACAACCGCTCAAGGCGGGGGCTGTCACTCTGATTCTCGTCCACTCCATTCTAGCTGTCTCCCAACAACAGACTATGGGGGGAAGTCCCTATGAGATGAAGTGAAGGAAGACAAGTTGGGGACCAACTTGCCTGGGAGACACAGAGGAGTGGCCTAGACACTTGGTTAAATTATTGTAAGATTTATTGATTAGATTAGATTAGATTTTCAAGTAATGCGACCAATGCTTTAATGGAGTCACAATTCTCGCTTATTATAAATTGAAACCAAGTGGCCGGATGGACACTCGCTTCTTAAATGCTTGACTAACCTATATGAAATGCAAGACCTAAAATCTACGTCAAGTGCAAGGATCTTGGTTAGTTTTAGATTATATGCCTAGTCTAAATGTAACCTTCCCTTAACTATTTTGAAGCTGGGCTCCAAGGTAGGTTGTGGAAGGAGGCCAACAAGAAGCAGGCTAGGGCCTGATTAAAGATACCTTTTGTTAGGCATCTATCGCCAGGTGCCTCCGACGCTGTAGAGATTGCGGCTTTGACGACTGCGAGGTCACCGTGTTAACAACTGAGGAGTTGTTGAGGCCCCTCAAGCTAGATGAGAAGGGTTTCCCTATGTCTCTATCAACCTAGCTTATGCTAGGAGGTAAATTATTAATGCAAGCTAGATCTAGGATGCTTAATGCAAGATGGTGAGTGAAATTTATCTTGAGTTAAGATTGTTTAAGTTACTTAAGTACTTAGTGAGAATTAGCTTATTACAAGAGTACTTGACAATGATGAGAAGACAATCTTGAACGAGATAAAGTGATTTAGAAACACAAGTGCAAACTTCAATAAATTCCCACTAGATGCTTCACCAATCGGATCAACTTATCCACAAAGATATGAGATGCCGATCACAGTAATGCCAATACTCAAAACCAGTTTAGATCACCAATGAGAAAAAAATTAGATGTTGGAGTGCTTTTAATGCAAAATTAAGAAATTTTTGTAAAACTTAGAGCAAACAACGCAAGTGTTAGATCCCAATAGTCAAATCAGCAGTGTCACTTCAGAAAATTCAGCATTCATTAATGTTATGACAGCAGTAAGGAAATGCTAAATCAATAATGCTTATGCTTGCCCAATATCACAAAAGTATGCCCAATTATCAGATAAACTTAGTTAACTAAAAATCAGATGTACTAGGGCCTTTAAGGTATGTTTTCAGCAAAATTTTCAGATCTGATATATTTATAACAACAGTAAATAAATGACACATCAACAACCCAACAATGCTCAAGAAAATGCCTAAAATATCCAAAGAATAGTAAATTTTTGCCGAAAATTGAAAATTGAAAATTTTTAGCCCTCTTTAAGTGTTTGATTCAGAGAATTGCAGATCTGATTCAGTTATTTATGCAGTAAATTCTAGCCAACAGAAAATCAGATCCAAGCCAAATCTAGGATGCCCACATGGCCAAAATTCAAGAATTTTTAGATTTTGCAAATTAGAGTGATTTTGACCAATTTAAATGTGTTTTAGGACTTGTATGTTGTTGTTATAAAATAGAAATCACAACAGTGAGAAGCTAGGGTTTAGAGATCAAACCTTTAGGTCCTAGGCCTTGAAGTTCACTTGCCCAACTTATGCAAAATTTTGTTCAAGGACTTGATTCCTGAAAACACAAGCTTTGGACCAATTTCTCTGCAAAACACACCAAGAATTAGTCTAAAAAATTTCAGAGGGTAACCAAGGGAAATTTAGGGCCAAGAGAGGGCAAGGAAGAGGCCAAAAATGAAGGGAAAGGCCTAAATAGGCTTGCGGCTAGGGTAAAGAGGCCTAATAGGCCTCACGACAAGTCCAAAAGGGGCTGTCGTTGGGCTAAGGAGGGGCCTAAAGGCCCACTAGGGGCTGCGGCCTAGGGTTTTGAGGCCCTAAGGCTTGCGACACCCTTGGGAAGGCCTCAAAAGAGGCAACCGTAAGCCCTTTTAGGGCTGCGACTTAGGGGAGGAGGGAGCTGAAGGGAAGAGGAGGGGCCGAGGGAGGACAAAGGCTGAGAGGAGAGGACAATGGAGGAGGACGAAGGTTGGGGAGGTCGCGGGGAGCTGGACAGAGGGCCACAGAGGGGATGGAGGGTCGAGAAAGAGAGGAGGGAGGCAAAGGCCTCAAAGCCTCATGACAAGGCCAAAATATGGCCCTAAACCAAGACGCTAGGGAAAAAAACGCTGATGCAGGGCTAGAGGAGGCCAAATCCAGTCCCGGAAGGCTTGAAAGAACAAAACCCTTGTCTCGAAATTGTTCTTCTTCCTTGGATCTGAATTTTGTCGCCAAATTTTCAGTGAATGTCCCTGCAAAATTGTCTAGAGACTATATCTTACCCTCAAGGGCCTAGATCTAGCCCTTTTTTTGTTTGATCCCTTGATCTAACTTGCAAAAAATAAAAATACAACACCCAAACCCCAAATATATACAAAAATCTAAAATCCCCAAACCGCAATTAGCAAAATAATTTACAAATTATACAAGGGTTTCAAAAAGATTTTGAGAGATAAACTTTGTAATATTTTTCCTTTGATGAATGGCCAAAATTGCTTGAGAAAATTCATGCACGCTATAGCCTTAGTGAAGATTTAATCCATTATATAAAAACTTAGGATCCAAGCAAAATGATCCTTGCCCACAGTTCGTGAACTTGGAGACCAAGGACTGAAGTACCTGCAATCACTATGTGTTATCTCAAAACAAACATTCATGTAAAACAAAACATAGGAAGCCCGTAGTTAGTACATACCACAGATTAATGAACAAGTACACCTTGAGTTGCACCCCAAAGTCTTTTATTATAGTAGAAAAAATAGTTCTCAGCAGGACAATAGTTTACACATGCTTCAACAATAGTTTTCTAGCTAGAGATCAAGATGCTAGAGACTCAAATGACTCTCTAATTTATAGATAAATCCTCCAAATGGAAAAATAACGGTTATTTTCTTTGATCCCTGTCAAAATAATCTTGGCCGTTGATAAACACTTCAAGATCTTTTAATTTTGGCCTCTAATTTTTTTTATTTTTGAGGAATTTTCAGATTTATCATTTAATTCCATTTTAATTAGCTAACTAAAAATTAATTATTTTGAGTTAATTTCCTGAAAAATTTGACTTTGACTTAACCTCAAAGGTCAAAGGGTCCAAATTTTCTTGAAATATACAATATTCCTTTGGTGGAGGACCTTTAAAAATTGATTCTTTTAAGACCCACGTTTTTTTCCATCTGGAGAATTTATTTTCATAAGACAATTTAATTCGACTCTAATTAATTAATTTTCTGGCTCAAGATTTAATTTTATTTTGCCAAAAAAATTAATTAATTTACACATTAGGGGACTTGATATTTTTCCGACCTTCTAATACATAAGATTTTACATTTACAAGACTCAAAGAGGGAATACAAATTTGGCTTAGACCCTCAAGACACGTAACCCATCTGCGACATAATATGATCTAACAAACCAAGTGATTTGTAATAAAAGTATTGAGACAACTAGCTTAAATTATTCCCAAACCACTTTTACATCAGACTCGACTAAAAACACTAGGACTCACCTAATATTTTGACAATAAATTTCACCCTAGCTTTGGAGTTTAAGTTGGGGGGAAAAACTCTTCTAATTAGCCGTGTTTAGAAACACAGGTAATCAGGGAGGTTAAAAACATTCTAGAATGGAATTCGTCATCAAAATTATAGGCTTACTTAGGTTGTTACAGACTCAAGGTTTTACTAAGATCATTTACATTACATAACTTGTAGAATGGGATAACCATGACACATGGATTGCTGATATGTGATCCGATTGTGTTGAAAAAATTGGTACTTCCGCTTCCTTGGAACTTTGACAATTTGAGTGCAACAATACGCTCTATCCACAACAAGCTCTCATACACACAACCTCGTGCAAACAAGAATGATCAAAGATGTGGCTTCATCCTCTTTTTATGTGATTCGATCATGCTATATTTGGGAAGTTCGAATTTAGAACATGAGTGAAGTTTGACTTGTTAACTAAGTCAAATTGCTACACCAGTTAACTAGTCCTTGCTTCAATCAAGACTTGAAGCTCATCAAAGTCGTTCCCTTCTAAATATGAACTCACACTTGGACAACCACATAACTGAGCTTCCATATTCCATATGAACAAACTAACTCGTCCTTCTCATGAACTCGTACTTGGCAGAAGGAAAATAAATCAAAGTCTTTCTTGACTAAGGCACAAGTCAAAAAGGACCTTCTCTTGCTACTATTTTCAACATGAAATTCGGTGAAACTGGCCTCAGGAAATATGGTCAAACAACCTCAATATTTCGGTCAAATAGAGCCTCATAAATTCAGTCAATAGCCTCTGCAATTCGGTCAAGAGAACAGGGCAACGTTGGTCAATAGAGTCAAAAGAGCTTGGTCAAACTTCAAATTTTCTTCTCTTTCGCACACTTGAACAAGAAATCAGATGATTTTGTGTGATTTGAATTGATGCCAAGGAAGGAGGTCGAATGGTCTATATATAGTGGTCAAAGTAGGTGGGTTTGACCAAGGGTCACACCCATTTGTATGGTGGGGCTGACATTTCTTTTTGGAGCCTACATGAACTAAAAAATAATCATTTTTTTCTTTAATTTGGTTGCCCTGAATGCCGATCGCAACCACCAAAAATCAACACTCCCTCTTTGCTAGGGAGGTATTCGATTTTGACTTTCTCAGATGTCTTTTTTGCTGAACAATTTCTCCATCGAAAGAAAAAGATCGAATGAGCTTTCTATGTTAATGTATTCACCCGCTTCATGTTGTAACGTAGAACCATGTGCAAAGCATCCTGCATCAACATCATGCAAATGATCTAGTTATCTACTAGTCAAATACCTATGTTGCCAGGAAACGTGGGTGCGGGGACGGGGACGGGGACGACATTTTTGGAAACAGGGTGCGTGGGTTCGTCGGGTAATATAATAATATTAAATTTTAATAATTATATTTTATAAATTATAAATTTATAATTAATAATATATATGAAATTTGAATTTGTATATTTTTTCAACTTTAAACAAGAAAACTTTAATGATAACCATTTAAACATGCACATCATTGAACATTCAACATTGACATTGAAATTTCAAAATTTATCACCAAAAAACTGTTCTTTTGAATCTTTTCCGTGTAACCATGACACTGTGACAGCTATGTGAGAGAGCTCAAGGCTACTACTAAAACTGAAAATTCAAAATACATACTAGGATAAATGCTAGACTCAGCTATTTTGGTGAAACTTGGGACAGATTTTGTCACACACAGGCTTTAAAATAACTATGCAGCTTAGGTTCATTTGCAAGGATGTCTATCAATGAATCAGGCTGTGGTTGTACAGACCCTTCCTCCTACACAGCCAAGGAGTGTTAGCATTTCTACCTCCTGCTCTAATTTCAAGACAACGTCTCTCCTTATTGAAATTGCTCATTCTGGCTGGAGCTTGAGCTTGTAACTTTGCTTTGAATGTTTAGTCTCTCCCATATAAAAACACAATTTTTTCATAGGAGATTCTTCTCAACCTGATAGTGGTCTAGAATTTTCTTGATGTCTAATCATCCACCTGCCCCATGCATGGTGTGCTCTGTGGTAAAGCAATCCCAAAAACAGTGGTAGCCTTACCCTTCCACAAAACACGCTTATCAATCTTTGTTTCCCAATAAAATGCACAGCAGCCATCTGATGGCTTGAGGGATAGTTTGTCTTTGAGTGCGAAGCTCTGCCTGAGTATTAATTATCTAAACATAAGACATCTTCGCAGTTTTTAGAGATTACTTGGTGTACAAGTTTGTAAAGATCATATATGATTTAGGCATATTTTCCTAGTTTTAATCTTGACATGATGTTATCAGAATGCTATGAGAAATTGGCAGATTTTGATACTTAATTTAGCCATTGCCCAAAATAGCCCTTCGCCATTTAACAACATCAGCTGATTACAGCTTATGGCTGGTCTCAATCCTACTTTCTATTTGACCGAAAATGTTTGAACCTGTATGTGTGCATTTACAATTTATAATTTGATGGTTATTTGGCTCGGGAATGAATGTTTCATTCCAAATTGATTTACAAGAATTCTTAAAAAACAAGACTTGTAAAAAACTTAAAAAACCGGGTGCAGGTACCCATGCAACACAGGTTTTGATGGTAAGGACCGTGGAAGAATGTTTCATTCCAAATTGATTTACAAGAATTGATTTAGGGTTTTTTAGGTTTTGTTATAAGTTATTTTTTAAATTTCAATAAAAAAATTATTTGAAAACTAAATTTTTAATATAGTTTTTTTATGAAGAACCTAACCCGAAGAACCCGAAGAACCCGAAGAACCCAAGAACCCAAGCACCCGAAGAACCCAAGAACCCATTAAAGGAAAAGAACCCAATTTTTTTTTTTGAAGAACCCAATTCTTCATGGAAGAACCCGGTTCTTCTGGGTTCGTCTGGGAAGAACCCGTACCCGAATCCGGTACTTGGGTGCGGGAACCCGGGACGGGTTCGAGAACCCCACCCCCGTGTGCGGGTATCCATGCAACACAGTCAAATACCCTTTGTAAATGTATCTAGGCACCCACTAGCCAAAACCTTTGGCGATATGGTCAGAACTTTCTAATCGTAGTCAACAAGACTAGTCTTGGTTCATCAGCTCAACAAGTCGTCACTTGGAGCAAGGTCAATACCTTTGACCAAAAGAATGGTGAAACCCTGGGCCAATTACCATTCCTACATGCCAATTGAATGGTAAAACACGTGCTCGATGCTAAAGGCACTCACTCTACCCACTAGCCAAGTACCTCTTATTAGAAATACTGAGGGGGGGTGAATCAATATTTCGTGCTGAATCAAGTCTTACCCAATTTATACTTTGATTTGCAATGTTAACTGAATCATCATTTAACTAGCAACACATTATGACATTAGATCTAAGCATAAACAATAAACCATGGGCAATATATAATCATAAAGGCATGTGAACCATCAGAGTGCAACACATCAACAAATCAACATACACATCATCACATAGGAACACCGGATGTTAGGTGGAAAACCCAACTGGGAAAAACCACCGTTGTTGTTGTCTCTGTCTTCTTCTTATTATTATAAATAAAACCTTCTATTACATCTTGCATTGGTGTGAACTTCTACCAGTGTGTAGGCTCTTACCTGTTGGAGGTTATCATCTCCTATTGTTTCTCCAACTACTACTGGAAGGAAGCCACCACTCCTTGATAAAGTTCTCTAGCCACCACCGGAAGGAAGCTACTACTCCTTGTACAAGTTCTTCGACCATCACTGAAAGGAAGCTACCATTCCCTCACTGAAGGCTGCAACCCTCAGACTTCTTGTGGATGTTGTTTTAGAATCTTTCACAGTGGATCCACCTGCAACAAATTCAAATCCTGTAGGCTATTGAATTTTGTAGCGATGGCCAGTCTTCATAATGTTCAATTTGTACATGTAACGATAAAATGTAAATCATATTTGTGATGAAAGAAAAATCAGAAGTGGTAGTGGCTAGTTACATCTTGGTCAAATTTGGTCAATAGGTCAAACAGGGTTCCAAGCGATAGGACAAGGTGAGGATTTTCACATGCATTACGTCTAAAGTGGTCTACTCAATGAAAGAACCAAAACTCATGTTTCAAATTTCCCAAATTCTCAAGGGCCTTATAAATCATCCATTTGGGCATTATGATGTGGCAGGATGGGTTTCTGGGTAGCATAATAGGGGAAAATATTGACATAATTTTTGTTATATGTTAAAATTGGTCTACAAATTGAGAGGAACAAAACCCATGTCTTGATTTCTCCAAATTCCCAAGCACGTTAGAGATTCAACGCAGGTCGTGATGACATGGTAGACAATGATGATGTGGCAATGCAGGGCATAATTTGGTCAAACAAAGCAAGATCGACATGAAATTGGGTCGAGTTACAACGAACCCAATTGGTAGAATTTGCAAATTATCAAGATGTTGAAGAACTAGAAAAAGGTGACCAAGTTGATTTATTAAAAGGAAAAAGTCAATTTCAAGCTAGCTATTGGTGAAGTGAACTAGTTGTTGGGTCGTCTAACTAGCCATTAGAGACTTTATGGACCAAGAATGTAGCTATTACAATGTAAATTATTTTCTCCAAGGACTAATTATAATTCCTCCAAAGACAAACTAATGGGACATTGAACTATTGTTTTTTTACTATTCTTCATGGTTGACCATGTCCGACCATTAGCAAAGGAAAACATGGACCAAATTGGGAAATTTAGTCAAGTTGACATTTTGTGGGGCGATGAAATATGACTAGTAAAATAATTTTTTGAGGAGTTCAAACTAGCCATTATCTAGTCGTTCCAAATTATTCTATAGAAGGCTAGCCTTCCCTTGCATATTTGTTGTTGTTGTGATATGAGATTGGTGCCATGATTCTAATAAAAGTGCTCATTTTGCAAACCTTTGTCCACATACTTTATGTTCATTGTGCAGAGTGGGTTTAGTTTGTATTTTTTTTCTTGATCTCGTTGTTATCATGATTTTAATCTAATAATCTTAATAATAAGTAAAGCTACACATCAGTGAACAAGTTGCACCATTGAGGGGCTATTCAATCACGTGGAGAGGGCGAACTAGGGGAAACCCCACTTGGCTTTATTGTTTTGCAGCTGGATCACTCCAAGCGATTGGACCATTCGTAAGGGGAGCTTCAAATTGTGCAGGGGTTCATATTCATCGCACACTCAATCTGAAGATCGGAGACACCGAGCCAAAGCGGCCATTCCTAGTTAGGTTTGAATATCTTTGAGGTTATTGAGTCAATATTGAGGGAAATTTCTCATAGAGACCAAACCCACTCCTTTGATTTATCGGCAAGATCAACTTAAGAAGGTGCATATTTTACATTCTAACAAGGGTGAGGTAAGTGGGGCACAAGGTATTATTCCAACAACCACTCTGACCAAAGAGAAATGAAGGTGGAAAAATGTGGGAAAGAGATTTTTATGTCTATAAAACAACATTTTCTAATGATTAGAAGGGATGTAGCGCAGCTTGGTAGCGTGTTTGTTTTGGGTACAAAATGTCACAGGTTCAAATCCTGTCATCCCTACCTTTCCCTTCTTTTCTATGGAAAGAAAGGAAGGAAAGATCATTTGATATTGATAAGACGGGAACATCAAATAATTGAATTGTATCAGATGCGATTCTTTTAAAAGAAATCCAAAACCTTTTAATTTTTGCATTTGTTTAGGATTTTATTACTTGCTGATATCAATTACTTTATCTTACTAGCAACTTAAAAAGTCTTGGAGAAATTTAATTTTATAGATAGATTTAAGTCTGAGGGGAGATACGTGTTTTATATGATATATTTTACACTCATATCTGCTGACTTTTTGCAATTCAGAGTGTATTTTGCTTGCTGTACTCATGTAAATCTGCTACAAAATCAGAGATTTCCAGCACTCTACAAGTACACATTCCTTAAGAAATCTCTCTAGTGACTCTACTATCACGTCCCTTCTCAAAAACATTAGTCACAAGGTGCTACTACACATTTTTGGCACAATTTTGACTTAGGAGGAGAACCCCACACTTAGACTTGGGAACTATGGGGCAATTTCGATTTTATTTAGCAACTAGTGGAATGTGGGGGCCACCCACATGAGGAATTTGAACTTGGCCATTCGATGTGCTTGGAGGGAAGTCGAATGGGTGGATGGAGGAGCCCACATGAGGCTAAGGAGGCCCAAGGTAATAAAAGGAGGATCAACTCTCATTCTCGACCATCTTCTACATTTGCAAACAAACACTCACTTGTACGCTTTGCTGCTTAGCAAGTCTACTGACTGTTTAACCATGAATCTCTCACGTGGGAGATTCAACCTATACTTCGGGGGACCATCCGTGCCCGCCCTAGGGAGGTTGTTACACAAGAGTTTTCAGGGAGTCAGGGACAACAACACACTTCAACCATCAGCGCAGAGAGGGAACTGCGTATTCCTGGGCAGCCAAGAAACACGCAGGAGGAGTTGGAAGCCAGCAAGGGGATTCATTGCTTGTTGGGAGATCCAGGAACTGAGGAGGCAACATAGTAAAGGCATTTTCGCTGGAGTTTGTAGCCAGCTAGACCAATGCATCAGTCAGTCGAATTTCTGGACAGAGGCACTGCACAGAGGCCATCCAACAACAATTCATGGGGACTTGGGGAGCAGTTTATTTGGGCCAAGAGCCATTCGGGGTGCTTGGAGTTGGATAGCATAGGTAAAACTAACATTTTGGAGGAGTTTGCAGTAGGATTTGCAGGTTGTTTCTTGCAAGTCGAAATTGGCAGTGGAAGCTGGGGAGAGGCTCCAAGAGGGCCAAAAATCCAAAGTCAAAACCAGCTAAATTCCCTTCTGGGTTTTGTCCAAGGAGTCCGGAGTTAAAAGCGCACAATTTTCTAGGTAGTTTTTGAGCACCTTCCAGCTAGTCGAAGTTTAGTAGGGCAATAGTTTGAACTTTGCTATAGCAACGTAGTGCAGAATGGTGCAGCAGCTGGGCAACCTTTAGCTCAACTATTTTCTCACCTGGGGTTGGTCTTGCTTGTTCATTGGGACAAGCCCAGATACACCATTCCATTTCATATTGTATCTAGCTTGCAAATTTTTAATAATATGGCTTAGTAGTTCCTTATTGGCAGCGTTTTCATGGATGTTTGATGTGTGTTTAATTTTTATATGCTGCTGCACAGTTTATTTGCTTAATATCAATTACATTCCTATTTAGGAACATTACATCTACTAACCTTAATTTTATCTATTTTACTGTTTAGAGTGAATTTATTTCATTTTCTAAATGTACTTTAAAGTTTATTATTAAATTTGGAAATTTTGGGTGATTTTCCAAGAGGGTTTTAATTAAATTTTTGAAAAAGCAATTTCTAGCTAGATGTTATGTCTAGGGGTGGGAAGGCTTGAGGACTTGATTTGCGGCTTATGAGGCCTCTCCTCAACCTATGATAGCTGAAAAAGATAATTTCCAGCTAGATGTTATGTCTAGGGTTGGGAAGGCTTGACGACTTGATTTGAGGCTTATGAGGCCTCTTCTCAACCTATCATCATTGAAAAACACAACTTGAGTTGTATTTTTTAGTGATGATGGGCTGAGGAGAGGCCTCATAAGCCTCAAATCAAGTCCTCAATCCTTCGCACCTCTAGCCATTGTAAAGTCCTCTTCTAATTAATTGCCCAAGGGAGGACGAAGTAGCCTATCCAACCCTGTAGGCTATAGTCAATTATAAGGGGGTGGACCCACTATTCAATATTATTAGGGTAACATTGGGTAAATTAGGGTAATTGGAGGAAATCTTGTTAAAGAAGCCAAAATTGGGGCTAAGTGGAGGAAAACTTGTTAGCCCTTCAAATTCAAATTAGGAGAAGAACCCCAAAGGAAATCTATAAATAAGAGAGGAAAATTATTCTTCTCATCATGGTTTATGGATATTTATGTTTGTGAGTTGAGGCTCTGAGGATTTTAAGATAACTTTTATTCTGATTGGTTTTTCTGGTGAAAGATTCCACCCTAGCCAATCCCTCTCTCTATTCTGTTTGGCATAATTTCATGAGATATCTTTCATCTAGTTTTGGCAAGCTAGAGAAGATTTCGATAAATGATTTGGTTTAGGGAGCAAATCTTTGGCAATGAGGCAGTTTGAGGCACTTGTTAGAGCAACGAATTAGTACCAGACCTCCGTATGAGACAATGAAACCTCAAAAATATCAAGATGACCAAGTCTGAGTCTGTGGTCTCTTACCTCACCAGATTTACCCAAGTGAGGGACGAGTTAGCTGGAGTTGCGGAGACAATCGTAGACACAAACTTGGTCAGTTTTGCGTTGTTGGGTTTTCCCAAGTCATGGGAATATAATGTTGATGCTATTAGTGGCAAAGAAAACCTATTAGGATGGGAGAGGCCGTGGAGTGATTGCATGGAAGAGGAGACCTGGAAGCAGGCCAAATCTGGGTCCCATGCGAAGACTGAGGGAGAGGAAAACCTTGCTCTAGGGGCAACGCCAAGGGAAAGAAAAACGCAGGAGCAGTCAAGTCCAATTCAAGAGGCAAGAAGAAGAAAATCTCAACAAAATAAAGTGTTTATCTTGTCATCAATTTGGGCACTATTTCACCAAGTGTCTGAACAAGAAGGGGTCCAAGAAGGACCATGTGGCAGCATCAACCGAAGACGAGGAGTTCACTTCTTAGTTTAAGGTGGAGTTCTCGCTCATATCTTGCATGGAAAGCTCAATGCCCAGTAGCGTATGGTATATTGACAGTGGAGCATCCTGTCATATAACCGGGAACAAAGGATATTTCAACAAGTTGACAGAGAAGGACATATAGTTTCACATAGAGATGGGAGATGATGGCAAGCACCTAGCCAAGGGCATTGGCGCTGTTAAGTTTGAGAGGGATTCTGGGAATCCTCTCTACCTTAGAGATGTCATCTACATCCCAGGGTTGAAGAAAAACCTTGTTTCAGTCTCAACCTTGGAGAACAAGGGTTATGAGGTTATCTTCAGTAGAGGAAAGGCCTTTATCAAGCCTTTCAACTCCGAAGCAGCTAAGTAGATTGGAGTTAGGGTGAAGAACCTCTATAGGCTACAGTTTGAGACAACCACGACCTTGACCAACAAAGGAGTTAGTGAGCGGAGTTGTGACCTAGGGGAGCTATGGCATAGGCATATGGGTCACTTACACCATGTAGCATTGCAAATCTTGAGAGAGATTGCCACAAGGATGCCACAATGCAACATTAACATGGCATGTGCAAGGGTTGTACACTTGGCAAGAAGGCCAAGACATCCTTTCCTAGCAGAGACAATAGTGCTAAGAGTATCTTAGAGTTGGTACATTCAGATTTCTGTGGACCATTTTCCTCTCCATCCCTTATGGGATACAAATATTATGTCACCTTCATTGATGACCACTTGAGAAAGACTTGGATCTTCTTCATGAAGAAGAAAGATGAAGTCTTCTCGAAGTTCGTGGAGTTCAAAGCCTTGGTGGAGAACTAGATTGGTAGAAATATCAAGGTGTTGAGATCAGACAATGGTGGGGAGTATATCTCCAATGCCTTCAAGGATTTGTGTGTCAAGGAAGGCATAAAGAGAGAGCTCACCGCACCTCATATCGCTTAACAGATTGGGATGGCTGAGTGCAAGAACCAGAGCATTGTTGGAGTGGCTAGGGCCATGTTGCATGACTAGGGGCTGCCAATGTTTCTTTGGGTAGAGGCATCCAATAATGCAGTGTTTTTGCAGAATAGGAGTCCAAACAGGGTGCTGGGTAGAGTCACACCAGAGGAGGCTTTCACAAGCAAGAAGCTTGATGTGTCTCACTTCTGGATCTTTGGAAACCTTGTTTTCTGCCATGTGTCTTCTGATAACCGGAAGAAGCTGGAGCCCACAGCAAAGAGGGGCATTTTTGTGGGCCACAATGAGACATATAAAGCGTACAGGGTGTATATTCCAACACTCAAGAAGACAATGATCAAGCATGATGTGAGATTTGAGGAGGAAAGGGATCTTAGGAAGTCCTTGGAGCATGAGCAGGGTGCAACATTGGAAGAGGAGGCTCAACCAGCTCCTCAGACTTCATCCCATCTAGTTGTTGGGTAGGCCGACAAACATGTAGATGAGGAGAAAACGTAGGAACAAGAGGAGAGAGTAGAGCTAGAGGGACCCTCTCAACTAGTGACTACTAGCGTAGGGAGAGGACGAGCCAGGTGGGCAGATCAATTGATTAAGGTTGCTTAGGATAGAGCTGGGGCCCCTGGTTCCATATTCAGACAAAGTAAATTGCCACAAAAATATATAGGGTACACGACACTTATGACTAAGATTAACGACTCAGAGCCTTCTTGTTGTAAGGAAGCATCTTCTCAGTAGGCATGGCGAGATGCCATGGTGGAGGAGTATTTCACTATCATGCAGAATGGCGTCTGGGAGATTGTGCTAAGAGCACTTCGAAAATCAATTGTTGGTTCACGTTGGGTGTACAAGATTAAGCACACAGTTGATGGGAATGTGGAGAAGTGCAAGGCTATATTTGTGCCCAAAGGGTTCTCTTAGGTCGAAAAGAATGACTATGATGAGACATTCGCACCCGTGGCTCGATATTCGTCCATTAGGACCATTTTGGCGATTATAGCGTAGATGGGGTGGAAGGTCCACCAAATGGATGTGAAGGTTGCCTTCCTTAACGAAGTTGTTGAGGAAGAGATATATGTTGAGCAACCAAAAGGGTTTGAGACTTTCAACAAAGACACACATGTTTGCAGGCTGAAGAGAGCTATTTATGGGCTCAAGTAGGCACCAAGGGCATGGTATGCTCGGACAGACAATTACACTCTAGGATTGGGCTTCACCAAGAGTGAAGATAACCCTAACCTATATTATATTGTGGTTGGGGGGTATCCTCTCATTCTTGTGTTCTATTTTGACAATTTGATACTGACAAGGGACGAGAAGCTCATGAGTGACTGTAAGAGAGATCTTGTAGAGGAGTTTGAGTTGAAGGACATAGGGCTGATGCACTATTTCCTTGGGTTGGAGGTATGGCAAGGTGATGAGGAGATCTTCTTGGGATAGGGCAGGTACAAGCAGGAGATTCTCAAGAGGTTCCACATACAAGATTGTAGGCCCATTGTTGATTTTTCAAGTGCAATAGATACAAGCACAATATTTCTGAACTATTGGTAATTACTTCGAATGATATAGATCTTTTTTTAACAATTCCAGTTTATCATTAAGCAATTACACTTCAGAAATTCAACCATAAACCATAAAGACAGTAGAGATCACAATGCACAAAAAGAGAACACAAGATTTACCCTGGGAAAACCCACTTGGGGGAAAACCCAACAACCTTTTCCTTAGAGAAATTCTTCAGTTCAATAAGAGATACATCTAATGCAACTAGTCAACTATGACATCAACAAGATCAACAAGCTATGGTCAAACCTGGTCTCCAAGCCTTAAGTCAAGTCAAACCAAGTCAAACTTTTGCTCTTCAAGATTTTAGCCTTCACAGATATGCCCAAAATTTCGGCCTACCTAGAAAATTGCCTAGAAATTCAGCTTGCCTAAAAGAGTCACACATATGAAATCTTTAGAGAGAGAAAGATGCGAGCTAGAGAGAGATCTTCCCCCTTCTTCCTCCGATTGTCCTTCGTTTGGATGCCCAAAACTTGCCTTCTTGTGTGATGATTGAATGACGCTCTTGTGGAAGAGGTCGAATGCCTTTATATAGTGATCTGCCTGTCCTAAATGGGTGTGTCTCCTCACTGGGCTGACTTCATTTGAGGGAGGGTTGACTTGACTACCTTGGAGCCAAAAATTCAAAATTCAAAATTCAAAAACTTCTCTTTTAAATCCGACATAAAGAACATGTCTTATACAAATTCTTTCAAGGGCTAAATAATCAAAAGTCATGAGGAATGTCTTACAAATTCTTTTACATTACAATAACAACAAATATATTTATGAAGACCGACCATAGCTACAAAAATTCAGCACTCCCTCTTAGCTAGGGAGGTATTCATAATGACTAGATAGATGTTCTTCATTGTGAACAAATTCTCTAAGAAAAAGTTATAACAAATCATCACCATAATTGGGTCACGATTGTAACACATGGTAATCCTATAGCATCACCCATTTACCATAATCGGGTCAAATAACTTTGACACATGGTAACTCAACAACATCATTATGGTAGCATCATTCAGGTCAGTACCTCAAACCTTGTTGAGAAATGAAGGGCAACTAGATTAGGGTGATTTCTCTTACTTTGATCACTGCTTGTGATGTATTTTAAGCTTATTCTTTCACTTGATTATTATTATGTTGTTATCATCAAACAACTACCAAATTATGAAGATCAAATAGACAAGAGGACACAAAATGTAGGCTGCCAGTTAGGGCCAAAACCTCTCCTCATGAGAGGAAAACCAACAAGAATTCTTCTCTTTTTATCGAATGTTCAAATGACGAATTCCAAGACCTAGGACCCTTGTCAAAGATCCTTCTAAGACCAAGTCAAACTTCTCCTTCTTGATGAACTCTTCCAACTACTTTGACCTAGCAACTTCCAACAATTTCAACCCAACAACTTCTTGCAACTTCGACCCAACAACTTCTAACAACTTCTACCTTCCAACAATTTTGACCTAGCAACAACTTTGACTTCCCAACAACTTTGACTTCCCTAGCAACTTCTTTTGCAACTTCGAATTCCCCAACAATTTCTTCTGTAACTTCGACTTTCCCAATAACTTCTGCAATTTTGGTCTAATAGCTACTTTAGAAACCCTAGCATGAGAGAGAGAGAGAGGTCCAAAACTTTGATCTTGCTTCTCTTCTTATTTTCCTTGAACTTCGTCCTTTTTCCTTGTCTTCCAACTTCTTTCTTGAGTAGATCGAACTTTTTTCTTGCTTGAATGAATGTCTCTCAAATGAAGTCGAGGTTCTCTTATATATAAGCTTCTTAAGAGATCGAATTGCTTCCCATGAAGCTAACTTGATCCTTTTTATAGGTCGACTTGTTTGACAAGGTCTTGGAGGGTCTTTATGACACTTTTAACTTTACAAAAAAATCCTTTACAAGATACAACATGCCCAAAGGGGTCTTACATGTATGACAATGACTCTTTTGACTTCATAATTCTATGACAAACCTAGGAGCACTCAATGTGTGCTTGACTTACAAATAAATTTTTCTTGAGCATGAAACCCATGATCACAATAGCAATTATGAAGACTGAACCTAGTTACACATTTCAACAGACCTATGGTATCTCCTCACCATAATACGAGTCAGTGCTTTAGACACATGGTACATCATTTGGCATCAACTAGTCGCCATAATTCGGGTCAATGCTTGACACATGGAATCTAGACTAGTCTTGGTCCACCATAATTCAGGTCAACATCTGGTGAATCACCAAAGGCCACACTCTAACAGAATAATTTGGGGCCCATTTCTAAATGAACCTGATGCTCCAGGAGCATTCTTCCTAATTCGGATCATACATGACACAAGAAGAATGTTAGTCCTCCAGACCATTCTCCCTAATTTTGGTCATAGTAGTTGACATAGAGACAATCTCCCTAGTGCGAGTCACAACACTTGACACACAGAGAATGTTAGTCCAGGATGCTATTTCATCACTCCCTCTCAATGGGAGAGGCATTCTCCACAAGTCCAAGCTTGTCTCTGAAATATACAAACTTTGCGTGGGATAGAGGCTTCATCAAAATATCTGCAATCTGCTCATCGGTGGAAACATATTGGAGCTTCACTGCTCCCTTTTACACCATGTTATGGATGAAGTGGTACTTGATCTTGATGTGCTTCAACTTGTCATGGAACATTACATTCTCTGTCAGCTTCACACAACTTTGATTAGCACAATATATCACGATCGGTTCAAGCACATGATCAAACAATCCTGCGAGTAACTTCTGAAACGATATTTCTTCATAGCTCGCCAAGCTAGCTGGAATATAATTTTCCTTGACAGTACTGAGTGCAACAAATGTCTGCTTCTTGCTCATCCACGGAATCATAGTAGAGCCCAAAGTGAAGCAACGTCTATACGTACTCTTTTTGTCTTCAACACTCCTTGCCTAATCTGCATCTATATAACCTTGCAACTGAATATCACCGTTTGATACATATCTCAAACCAAAGTCAACCGTACCACGCACACGTATCTCAGTATGTGCTTTGCTGCAATCCAATGATTGTGCCTAGGTTTCACCTGGAATGGGCTCAACGTGTTCACTGCAAAGCAAATGTCTGACCTGGTATTAACTAGGTACATCAATGAGCCAATCAACTTTTGGTATATTGATGGATCTATCAAATCAGTTTGTCTCTTAGCTTTCTCAGATTTGTAACCATGGGAGTTAACATCGACTTGCAATCCATCATACCAAACTTCTGCAGGATCTTGATAATATATTTTCCTTGACCAAGAAAGATTTCGTCGAGATTTTTCCATACTTCTTGCATCAATCCAAGATCCTTCATATCAAATTTGGAAGCTAGCTCCCACTTACACCAAATAATTAGATGCTCCATACTTGTCAGAAATAGGTCATCAACATGCAACAATAGGATAACAGGTTCATTCTTCTTGACCTTGAAGTACAAGTTTGGATCAAAATCACTTTTGGATAAACCAAGTCTTGTCAGATAACTGTTAATTTGAGTATACCAGGCTCTTGGTGCTTGCTTAATTCCATACAAGGATTTCTTCAACCTGCATATGTGAGACTCTCTATCATGGACCTCAAAATCTTGAGGTTTTTCTAAGTACACTTATTCAATTACGCCATTAAGAAAAGTAGTCTTTACATCCATTTGATGTAAAGTTCCAACCCATAGAAGGAGCAATAGAAATAATGGATGTAATAGTAGCGTACTTGGTGGCCAGAGCAAAAGTCTCATCATAGTCTTCTCCCTCTTTCTGGGAGAAACCTCTAGCCACAAATATCACCTTGTATTTGTCAATGCTGCCATCCACTGCATGCTTGATCTTATATACCCATTTGGAGGACACCACTGATTTTCCTTCAGGTCTAGCAATGATTTTCCATACATCATTCTTCATAATCTATTGGTATTCTTCCAACATTGCATCCTTCCAAACTTGCTATTTAGTGGCTTCTTCATAGGTGGAAGGTTCAACATCAATAAGATTAGTCATCAACGTTGCATAACCAAAATACCTCTTTGGCCTCTTTCTTTCCTTGAAGGTGCCATGTGGTGCTGCATGTCCTTCGACTTCTTGCAAAGTGGATCTTAACCAAGCTGGTCTTTTCTTGATTTCAAGAACAATCGGGTCCACTAGTTCGCTTGGCCCTTCTGGCTCTTCTTGATGATCAATGGGATGTTTAGAAGGACTTGATGGACCAGATCCTTCTTCCTTAGGAGCTTCATGTTCCTCGTCTTCATCAATGTCCACTTCTTTAGACTTCCAATAAGCCACATTCTCATCAAAGGTCACATCCCTGCTCACTTCAACTTGTTTTTGTCCTGGAATATATATTTTATATGCCTTTGATGATTCACTATAACCAACAAATATTCCTTTCTTACCTGAAGTCTCTAACTTCTCTTATTTTTAGGAACATGAATATAAACATGACAACCAATTTTTTTTAAATGACCAACCTGGTGTTTTTGTTCGGTGAATGCTTCTTTAGGAGTCTTGTCTTCCAATATTCGATGAGGACTTCTATTTTGAATGTAGACAACGGTCATCAATGCTTCACTCCATAGAAACATAGGTAGATCTTGGTCATGCATCATTGCCTTGACGAATTTTTTAATGGATCTATTCTTTCTTTCAATAAGTCCATTTTGTTGTGGATTATAGGCGACTATCATCTCCCTCTTAATCCCAGCTTCTTTGCAAAAGTCAATTAGCTCCTTTGAGGTATATTCTCCTCCATTATTAGATTTCAAGATTTTGATCTTCTTTCCCTTCAAATTTTTGACTTCAACTTTGAATTCTTGGAACTTGTCAAAGACTTCATCTTTTGTCTTCATGAAGTAGATCCACATTTTGTGGGAGAAATCATCAATGAATGTTACATAATACAAAGAGCCTCTAAGAGACTTCACTGGCATACGACCACATACATTAGAATGGATTAAGTCCAAAACTTCCTAAAAGGCTTCTTAACATTCTTTCCAAGCGCACATCCTTTACATACTCCTTCATGCTCTTCCTGCAAATCTGGAACACCTGAAACCATTTGCTTTAAGGTTGGCAAAGCTTTATAGTGAAGGTGAGCATATCTTCTATGCCAAAGCTCACATGGATTAATATCATTATGTATAAATGCCCAAGTAGGTTGTTTCAAAAGTCTATACAATCTTCCTTCACAAATTCCAATTACTTTAGCAAAATCAATACTAGAGCCTTTGGGCCAAACAAGAACTTTGCCATCAACAAAAGCTACTCTATCTCCTTTATCTTCCAAGCATGAAATAGAAACTAAATTCTTCTTCAAACCTAGCACATATAATATTTCTTTAAGATGAACGTTATCCAGAGATTTGTCTTCTAGATCCATCACATAAAACATTTGAATTGCGAACGTGTTTTGAACTGACTAATCTGGTTCATCATCAAGACGATTAGATGAAGAGAATCTAATCCAATAGGGGGAATCATCTACTGTCCTGATGATGAACCACATTAACTGGTTCGATGCATGTCAACAATTCAAATGTTTTATATGATGGATTCAGAGAACAAATCTTTGAATAACTCTACTCACAAAAGCCTCCATTCAGATATGAACGTTATCACTTGATTCTAGCTTAGTGGATGTCTTTCCAATGCCTTTTACTGCATAACTGTGGTTGTCCCCAAGTTCGACCTTTTGTGCTAATCTTCTTTCCATCAGACTTGTGAGGTTGTTATGATCTCCTGTCATGTGCCTTGAGGCACCACTATCAACTAGCAACAAATCTTCACTATCTACAACAAAACTAGTAAGAGTAGAGAAATAGAAAAATTCATTGTTACCTAGATCTTCATTCTTGGGTTTCTTTGGAAGTTATTCAAAATCTGCTGCAGAGGCATGTTGCTTCCCTTTTCTCTTTCTATCATTCGATCTTTGAAGACAATCATGTTTGAAGTGACTATACTCTGACATTGGAAACATTGGACCTTTGACATGTCTCTCTTTCCTTGAGGAGAAGATCTTCTTTCTTCCAGTCTTCTTTCGTCATTTCTTCCTTGAAATTCAAACTTCTTTCTTCCTCCACCTTTCTTGAAACGTGCTGCGCTTGAGAATTGCCTTCATCAGATCTTTGAATCTTTCCTCTTGATATGAGCCTTGATTCTTCTTGAGTACAATTGGCCCATAGTTCATCAAATTTTGGAGCATCTTGTCTTCCTCATATTTCTGCTGCAAAAGCATCCCTTGATTCTGGTAGCTAATTCCTTATTAGAAAGGACTTCATCAATTGCTTGTAGTTGATCTCTTAATTGAGATACGCTGATGAAATATGAGGCTATAGTATCATTCCTCATCATTCTAACATCACGAAGTTCATTCTTCAAACTCATGGCTTGACCAATATTGTTGATAGTGAACAAATTGGTTAGGGCATCATACATTTGCTTTGAAGATTGAAGACTTGAAACATAGGGAATCAAATAATCCTTGATAGAGTCCACAACGGTGCTCATGTTTGTGATATCATCCTTCTCAAACTTAGCTTTCTCTTCATCCTTTTCAGGTTCAGTGACCTTTCCTTTCATAATACCCAAGAGACTTCTTTTGCAAGAAGAAGATCAATCCTTGTCTTCCAAGCCCTAAAGTTTGTGGCTCCTTCTAATTTTTTTTTTGCCATCATGTGGGAACCCATAGTCATAGACAAGCAAATAGATTGTAGATCTAGGGTTTCAAGAGTGATCTCTTACCAAAGAGTGAAAGCTTCTTCAAGAGTGATCTCAATGTCCTTTCGTCACCAAACCTTTGACACCATGTTGATTTTTAAAGTGCAATAGATACACGCATAGTATTTATGAACTATTGGTAACTACTTCGAATGATATAGATCTTCTTTTAACAATTCTAGTTTATCATTAAGCAATTACACTTAATAAATTCAACCATCAACCATAAAGACAATAGAGATCACAATGCACAATAAGGGAACACGAGATTCACCTTAGGAAAACCCCAGCAACCTTTTTCTTAGAGAAATTCTTTTGTTCAACAAGAGATACATCTAATGTGGCTAGTCACTATGACATCAACAAACTATGGTCAAATCTGGTCTCCAGCCCTCAAGTCAAGTCAAACCAGGGCAAACTTCTACTCTTCAAGATTTTGGCTTTCACATATTTGCCCAGAATTTCGGCTTGCCCCAAAAAAATTGTCAAGAAGTTTCCAAGAATTTCAGCCTACCTAGAAATTTAGCCTGACCAAAAGAGTCACGTGTGAAATCTTTAGAGAGTGAAAGATGCAAGCTAGAGATGGATCTTTGTTCTTCTTCTTCCACTTTTCCTTCGCTTGGATGCCCAGAACTTGTCTTCACGTGTGATGATTGAATGGTGCTCTTATGGAGGAGGTCAAATGCCTTTATATAGTGATTTGTCTGTCCTTTATGGGTATGTTTTCTTACTGGGCCAACTTGACTTGATGGAGGGCCGACTTGACTAACTTGGAGCCAAAAATTCAAATTTCAAATTTCGAAAATTTCTCTTTGAAACAGTGTTGCGGGGGAGCGCCCCCCCCCTCGCTCCCGCTCCCGATCCGCGCTCCCTAAAAAAAATTTCGCTCCCTGCCTTTTCGGGAGCGTTTTGCCTTTTTTGCATTTTTTTTTTTGGTAGTAATGTTCGAAATGCAATTTTTTTTGAAAGAAACAAATAGTTTTTGAGTGGGGCAACTTAATGATCAAGTCTAGGCCCTAGTATTGATATGCTATTCATGGTAATGTTAAATTATTAAAGTAAAAGTGACATTTTCTTTAATTTTCATTTTCATCCTTTTACTTAAATTTTTAACATTACCATGAAATGACTCAGGATGTTTAAGAGTGGTTTCGTCCTCATTGGATTTCATATGGAGAAAGTAGAATTTTAGATTTCATTCAAAATCCAGCAGACTTATCAGTTTTTCAGGATTTCAGGATTGGGGGATTGCAATGTTTCCATTGAATTTTGTCATGTATTAGGGTATGGAACTCATATTTAATCAAGAGTACCAATCCCTCTATGTACCTTAATGTTAGTGACATTGGTTGTCGAACTCCTCTATCATGACCCTTCTAAAAATGTACGCATCACTCAAACAAAATCTTGACTTGACATGCTATGCTTTTTCTATCTTATGTTAATGCTTAGAGGGTGATATTAATGACAAAGATCCCTATACAGATACAAAGGTAATGACAAAGATACCTTTGGATATTAATGCTTGGAGGGTGATATTAATGACAAAGATCCCGATTTTGCAACAAGACTAAAAAATTAGACATTTCTCGTGGTGGCAAGAGGCCCAAGCATAAGAAATAGATAATAGATTTACTTCTCTTTTCTAGTTTCTAGTAGCTTTTATAACTATTGACTCTTTCATATTTATTATGATATTTTTTTAAACAATATATGACAATTTAAGTTTGAAGTTGGCAATTATAACTCATTAGTAATGAATAATGAATATGATGCTTCATGAAAGTTGAAAGTTGTTTCATTTCATTTCATTTTATAACATTTCATTTCATGTTAGATATTATTTGTTGTAATGGTTACACTTAGCTTACAAGTACAACTTTGGTGATCAATGATGATAAATGTTATATATTGAATTTTGAAAGCTTGAAACTTTAAGATTGATGAATCATGAGACTCAATATGTTGTATGTTACTATGTTACTAACTTGCGGACGTGGTTGATGAAGATTATAACTTCTAGATGATTGTTGTTATATGGTTCAATCTATGCTTTTTTATGTTTTTTATATCTAATTCATCATTCTACATGTTTTTGTTGACATATATGTATCAAAAATAAAAAAATAAAAAAATATATATATTTTTAAAAAATCGCTCCGGGATTCGCTCCCAAACCGGGAGCTTCTGAAAATGGTCGCTCCCGCTCCCGTTTTCGCTCCCGCTCCCCGCTCCCGCTCCCGCTCCCAAGTAACATTGCTTTGAAATCTGACATGAAGAACATGCCTTACACAAATTCTTTCAAGGGCTAAATAATCAAAAAGACATTACGAACATGTCTTACAATTTTTTTTACATTACAAAGACAATGAATATAATTATGAAGACCAACCATATCTACAAAAATTCAACACCCATGACCACGCCTTTAGTCACAAACTGGAGGAAGGTGGATGCTACTACAACAAAGTGAGTTGATCCCACACTTTACAGGCAACTCATATGGTTGTTGATGTATTTGGTGAACACACAACAAGACATTTACTTTGCAGTCAACTAGTTGAGGCAGTTCATGGTTGAGCCGACTAGAGTGCATTGGGTTGCTGCTAAGAATGTGTTGAGGTATCTCAGGGGCACAACAAATTATGTGTTGTTGTACAGGTGGGTTAATGGTGTGAAGCTTCATGGCTTCATAGATGCAGGGGGTTCTGTAGACACGGAGAGCACTTCAGGTTGTAGTTTCAATGTTGGGTCAACAACTTTTCCTTGGTTCAATAGGAACTAGATTTCAATGGCACTGAGCTCAAATGAGGCTGAGTACATGGTTGCTATCTTGGCAGCTTGCGAGGCCATATGGTTGAGGAAGATACTTGTTGGTTGTTTAGTCAGAAGTTGGAGCCCACAATCATCTATTGTGGTAATTAGAGTTGCATCAAGCTCCCTAAAAATCCAACGTTTCATGATTGCTCCAAGCACATCGAGATTCGGTACCACCACATCAGAGATTGTGTTTAGAGGGGTAAAGTCAAACTCCAGTACATGCCTACAGAGGAGTAGATAGTTGATATTCTGACTAAGGCATTGGTAAGGGGAAGATTTGTCTACTTCAAAGATAAACTGGGTGTAGCACAAAACACCTTCCTCTCTAAGAGGGAGTGTTAAATGGAGTTAGAGGAGGAAGGGTTTAGCTAAATATAGAGGTGCACTAAATTTGGTAGAGGGACCCACAAGTAGGCCAAAGGCACAATTTTCCGTTTTCTGATTTAACTTAGGGAAATTTTGATTTTCTTATAGTCAAAAAGTGAAACAATCTCAACCATCCATTGAGATTTAATCTCAACCATTCATGGAGATGGTGGGCCGAGGTTGACTTCAAAGGAGGGAAAAGGGCACAGACTTAGATTATTATGCACTAGAGAACTTGTGTGTTTAGCTCAACAGAGAGAAGGGTGTTCGGTTCAACGCCTAGGGTTTTCAGATCAATGCACTAAGGTAGAAAGAGAGGTCAAACAACCTCAAATTATTTTCTAGCCAACGTACACTTCAGCCAGGGCCACATTCAACGTTGTGGAAGTGTCGTACAGGTCTATAGAAGTCCGTACAATGCGCACACAGGGAAGCTGAGTAGGAGAGAAGTGTGCAGACCAGGGAAGTTTTCCTTCATTTGTAATAAATTTTTGAAGATTTTGCTGAGCATAATAAGAAGAACATGCAAGCTTGCAGGTTTTCCCTAATTGGGGTTTCCTGGGTAAAATTTATGGTGTTTATTTTCTGAATGTGTTTGTGTCATCAATTTTGTTTTTCTGCTACTAATAGTTGCCTCCCTTTCTCTTTCCAAAGGTTCTTGCTACAAAAAATCCCTTCGGAGGTTGGGCCTCAAAAATTGTAGCAGAAAAACAAAATTGAGGGAGGCAACTTAGATGAAGAAACAACCCGTTGCCCTATCGTTTTCTTTAAGAAAGACACATGAAATACATTATGTATCTTGCTCCCTTCTAGAAGCTCCAGTTCGTAAGCCACTTCCTCCACTCTCCCGATGATCTTGTAAAGCCCATATAATCGTGGCTTCAACTTCTTTGTGCCTTTCTACTTAAGGGTGGACTGTTTGTACGACTGCGAATGCATATACACCATATCTCCCACCTCAAAACTCCTCTTGATCTGGTGTCGATCGACAAACAACTTCTACTGATTTTGGATTGTGTGTTGATTATCCTTGAGAGCCTTGAGGATATCTTGGCACTCTTGGATCCAGTGTTTGGCCATTGGGGCCCTACTATCTCCAAACACCATATCTGCAAATGATAAAACATCGTAGCCATATAATGTTCTAAACGGTGACATCCCAGTCAACATATGATATGTGGTGTTTTAGCAATATTCTCTAAGTGCAACCATTTTACCCAAGTGCTTTGGTGCGTTGTTATGTAGTTTCTCATGAACCCCCCTAACCACTTGTTCACTATCTCTGTTTGTCGGTCTATCTGAGGATGAGAAATTGTGCTAAGATTGAGCTTTGTACCCACCAATTTGAACAGCTCCTGCCAAAAACCTCCCATAAAGCTGCTGTCCCCATTGTTGACAATGGCCTTGGGCAGACCATGTAACCTGAAAATATCTTGGATTCAACTTGTGGCACTTTCAAGGTATGACGTCTCGTGATACCTATCTGGTTTGGGGGTAGGTAGTAAATGAAAGTTTGGTAGAAAAGGTGGGATTTACTTAAGTAAAGGGTAATCAACTAGGGTGAAGGTTGTAATAAAGTTAAGAATAATATCTTTGCTCCTGAGTTGTTGAGCTCTTGGAAGGAATCGCGAAGAAATGGGCATACTTGGTCAACCGATCCACCACAACATAAATATAGTCCCTTCCCTGTACTGATGGTAATCCTACGATAAAGTCCATAGAGATACTCTCCCACTTTTGTGCTGGAATAGGCAATGGCTACACAAATTTGCTAGATGTGCGTGCTCCTCCTTGTTTTGCTGACATGTGTTGCACTCACAAATGTATCTCGATTCTCCGAGAGTCCTCCTTGAGACCCTTCCACGAGAATCTCTCCCTAACCATCCTATAGGTCTTGAGGTAGCCCAGATGACTTGCCAATGGAGAATCATGTGCCACTTGTATAATCTTCTCTTTCAGTTGCAACTTTGGCCACAAGTAGATTTTGCCTTATAATAAATGATGTCATTAACGACTTTGTACTTGTCATCTCACAATTGTCCATCCAAGATCTTGTAGGCCTACTTGTTCTTTGAATACTCCTCTAAGAGATGGGACATCCAATCTAATGAAGTGTCCATTAAAGAAGATGTCGCAGTCCTCCTAGATAAAGCATATGCGACCACATTGTTCTTCCCTTTGACACACTCAATCTCGGAATCATAGGCTTGGATTTTGCTCACCCACTTATATTGCTGGTCATTCAACTATTTTTGGTTTAAGAAGAGTTTGAGTATGTTGTGATATGTTTTTACCTTGAACCAGTTTCCCACCAAGTATGGCCTAAACTTGGCCAATGCATGCATGATAGCTAACATCTCCTTATCATAAATGGAGTAATGATGCTCATAATCCCTGAGCTTCTTGCTCTCAAATGCAATGGGGTGACTGTTTTGCATCAATACTGCTCCATTACCTTCTCTTGAGGCATCACACTCCAGGACATTGGCTACGTAAAGTATGGTAGTGCTAATATAGGGCATGCACTCATCACCTCCTTGAGCTGCTCAAAGACCCTCTGTGTAGCATCCATCCAAATGAAAGCTTCCTTTTTGGTAAGATCTGTGAGAGGTGCTGCAAACTAAGAGAACCCCTTGAAAAACCGTCTGTAATATGTGCAGATGCCTAGGAATCCCTTTAACATCGTCACGTTCCTGGGAGTTGTCCATTCAATGATGGCCATTAGTTAGCCCAATGGGCATAACCAAAAACTCATAATGTCTGTAGTGGCATTTGAAAGCACTCTTTGGAATGTCCTACTCTCTAACTCAGATTTGATGGTACCTAGAGCTAAGATCTATCTTTGAGAAATACTTAGCCCCCTTCAGCTCATCTTTGTCAACTCGAACTCACACTTGGACAACTTGGCATAAAACTGTTGTTCTTCCACAATCATCAACACCGCCTCCACGTGTTGCAAATGCTCCTCCCATGTCGTGCTATATACCAAAATGTCTTCAAAGAAGACCAACTTATACGTACGCAGATGCTTGTTAAACACATGATTCATACGAGACTGAAAGGTAGCTGGTGCATTGGTTATCCCAAAGGGCATAATTGAAAACTCATAATGTCTGTAGTGGCATTTGAAAGCAGTCTTTGGAAATGGAATGTCCGACTCTCTAACTCGGATTTGATGGTACCTAGAGCGAAGATCTATCTTTGAGAAATTCTTAGCCCCCTTCAGCTCATCCATTAACTCATCGATCTTGGGGATTGGGTACCTATTCTTGATAGTTTTCTTGTTTAAGGTCTTATAATCAATGCACATTTGCAAGGTCTTGTTCGCCTTCACCAAAACCACTAAAGAGGTGAATGGACTCGAACTAGGACAAATGTGTCTTAGTGCAAGCAGCTCCTGGATAGCTCTGTCAATCTTGCCCCTGTACGGAGTGGTGATGACCACCTCGACACCCTCCTCCAACTCAATAATATGCTCAAAACATCTGTTAAGAGGTTTACCAGGGGGAATATCTCTAAAAACCTTCTGATGGCTCTGTAACAAAGCCACAATGTCTGTTGGATATTGATGCGATTGATTTGCTGTCCTTCCATCCGAAATCCAACACTTCACTGCCCGTACAATGTTGCATGCCTCAAATCTGCCTCCATCCTGTTAGATGATACCACTTGTGGTGGATATGTGTGCATACCTTAGTGGTGGATATGTTTACATGCCTCTCAATACCACTTTCTTGCCCTCTAGTCCTATGAACTCTGTCTCCATCGCTATGTAATCAATGGTGTAATACCCTATAGAATAGAGCCACTAGACTCCCATTACTACATTAGTGTTAGAGACATTCACTACAAAGAAGTCATCTGTGATGGTGTAATTCCCCATCGTCAAGCTCATCTTGGGGATCATTCTGGTGCATTGAATAAAATTGTTCCCTGGTATGGCCACGAAAAACCCCTCGAAGTCCTCAGTGGCTAGCCCTCTTTTGGACATGTAGTCAACATCTATAAAATTGTGGGTAGCGCCATTGTCAACTAGCACTGTCACCCTTTGGCCCTATATGGTGCCTCTAATCCTAAGTGTGTGGAATTAAGGAATCCTTGTGAGTGAAGCAATAATTCCCCCCCCCAGCTCCATCTCTGGGCTGCTCATCCTCCATCTCTCAGAACTCATCCTCCCATGACTTCTCTTGCTCGCCCTCTTCTTCTTTGCCTTTTGAGAACACCATAATGTAATGAGGCTTCCCCTTCCTGCACAATGGTGTCTTGGTGCCCACGACTCTTGACAAGTGAAGCATAGCTTACTCCTCCTAAGATCTCTTCTGGTTTCTTCATCCAACTGGCCTCGCCCTATCCACTCCTTTTGAGGAGTTTTGATATCTTTACCCTTTAGTGGAAAGGTTGTTCTGGGAGGAACTCTAGTTTTAGGTACTGTATCATGCACGCCTCGTGTTTTGCTGACCGCCTTTTTGCAAGGTAGTAGGTTTGTTGGCACGAACCCATCCAAAAAGGCTCAACCAACTCTTCTACGAAGAGCATGACTAATCGAGCAATCGAAATGTCTATCACCATCACGACCAATCTCTAAAACTCTAATATGAAGGTCTCCAAACTGCCTACCTGCCTCAACTGTGTCAATTCCTGAAAATATATCTTGGCATCCTTATGGTCAAATCGTTGTATCACCCTTTGTGTGAAGTCATCATAAGAGGTCACACTCACATGCCCCATGGTATGGTACCACCAGTCATGTGTTTCTCTTTCCATGTGTAGAGTGGCTAATTTAATAGCATCCGCCTTTACCATTGGGTTCAAATGGAAATAGTTGTCAAGTTTATGGACCCATGCTCTCATTGTGCATCTAGTAGAGTCGTCAAAATTCAAGAGTCAACTTCCCAATAGTGCGCTGCAACTTCGTGCATTGTGTGGGTGCTTCGCTAAAACCCTTGTTTTTGTTGCTACTCTTCAGATGAAAAAGATCTTTGAAGGTTATTGCAGCTTGGAAATCAACCCCCATTGACTCATATTCTTGAAATTGTCTCCCAATGGCATATCATCTTGATCTATTGGTCCCACTATACTGGCAGACAAAAATTTAGGCATAGTAGATTGAGTTAGCCCATTGTAAATATGAGGATGACAGTAGGGATTAGTTGTAGCAATATTATGGGATGTTCCTACCCTTTCACCAACATTTGACTCAACATTGCAAACCTTGTTGCAATTTTTCTTCCTCATTTCATCTACTATCTCCCTTTGACCCTTTTCCAAGTCATCTAGAGCCTTTATAAGGCTTCAGAATTCTGCCTCCCCGCTACCTTGTTCCCCATGTGTTTGGTATTGATATCTTCTTCTCTACACCTGGAAAATTTTGGTTATGAATCAATGTGCAATTCTCTTTCCTTGCTCCTATATCTCTGCCTTCTATATGTCATGTTCTGTTTGTCTTCAGGGGTCATATGCACTGCTTCCACAACTGGCCAAGATCATGCTCTGATACCCATTGTAATGTATGAAAGCTGAATCTGGTAATACAACCCAACAAATATTAAAATTTTTCTTTGATGAATTCCTTCAAACACTTGTGAACACAAGTTTCGTCAAACAATTTGTAAGCAAAGTAAAGAACATTTCAACAATAGGATATGGAGGGAAAATAAATAATTTCATTAAATTGATTGGAAACTTTTACAATGCCAATATGAATGAAGAACCTGGAAATCAACTTCGACAATGGAGTAGATCAATTTAGCCCACAAGGAGAATAAGATTAACTCTTTGAAAATATACTCGGCCTGGCAGAATAAATGACTCGACCCCTATAGTAAAGCAAGGACTCCACAATTTCAGTCTTTAATAATTAACAAAACTCGACTTGCCAAGATGATCATTGATCCAATGAAGAACTCGACCTCCTAGTGTAGTAAATTCGACCTCCAAGATAAGCAACTTAGTCTCAGCGGTTTGGCGACTAGGAAGAATGTACTCGCCCTCCTTGGGAAATTGTCTTCTTCTGCAAAGAAATCTTGGCCTCCTCAATAGAAGACTTGTCCTTCAACCTTCAATTGATAAACTCGACCCTCCTTAGGGAAGAAGAAATCGACCTTCAGGGATATGCAAATTTGGCCTTCAATAATGGATGAATTTCGACCTCCAGAAGTAGATTAAACTTGGCCTCCAAATAAATGAATTCGGCATGCTCAAAAGATTTGAACTTAGCCTCTCAAAATGAGATTAACTCTGCCCCTCCAATATAGATAGCTTAGCCTGCTAAGAAGGAAATATCTCGACTTCCAAGGATAAAAGGAAACTCAACCTCCAAAATAGATAAACTTGACCTGCCCAAAGGAATAGATCTCAACCTCCAAGAATAAAAGGAAACTTGGCCTCCAAACAATAGTCCTGAACCCCTGGAAGCAATAATTTGACCTTCTGAGAAAGATGGTTCCTCTTGAAGTAACTCGACCCTCAAAATGAAATAGCTTCGGAAAATAATAGTCAATTCATCCTACAAGAGAAATGTCCTCAAATAACCTGCAATTGAAGCACAAATAGGAAATCTGAATAATTTCCTCGCAATGCCAATTAGGGTTGCAATGGATGTCCACCGAAATCGATTGAGTGCTAGCTAGGGTGGCAATTTTTGTCCACCGAAATCAGTATGAGAATTCCACCTGAAACCCTCGTGCTAGACTCTCTTGAGCCCAAATCCAATTATAAGAAATAATCACCAGATAAAATGAATTAGGAATGACCTTCTTTCCCTTTTTAAAAGACTTGCTGAATCTTCTCCAATCTTCTACAACTCTCCTTTTTAATATTTTATTGATGAAGTCGCTTATTTCCTCCAAATGACTCTTTGCCCCTTTTTATTAATAATAATTTGCCCCTTTTTATTTATAATGATAAAAACAAAGTGAGTTGGGCAAAACTTCCTTAGTCTCCATGACAATTTTCTGCTCTTGCTAACCTAAAGGAGACAATTAGGCAAGATGGAATGATAACTTCTTGCTCAAGTAATCGAGGACATTACTGGCTGTGACTCTTTGCCATTATCGGCATCTTTATGTCTTGGTGTGGTTTGTGGGCATCCTGGAGGTGGATCTACTAGGACTCATGATTTATGCAAACACTCATTGTTTAGCCCTGTAAAGGTGATCACTCATTGTACTTTTCCCTTCATTTTTCCTTTGATGCTGACACACAACTTTGTTCCACACATGGTTGTCTTTTTGAGTTTGTGGCCATTCCTTGGCCTTGGTGTCTTCATTCCTTGGTCAAATGGGGCAAGTGACAAGTTTATTGGCATCTGCAAATTTTTTGCTATGAAAACACGAGTTCCAGAGTTTTCATGTGATTAAGGGCATTGGAGATCTAGATTTGGGGCTTGTTTTCCTAGGGGGTTGACCATACATGTGAGGCTAGAAGAGCCTTCCAACTCATTCGAAAGAACTCTCAAACCAAGGAGAATTAAGAAGTCAAGGAAATAGAAGTTTTCAAGCAAAGAAAAAGACAAATTAGCAAGGAAAAAGGTAAAGACATCTACGTCAAAGGCAAATGGACGAAGTCAACTTCGTCAAGGGAGATGTTGGAAGAGTAAAGGACAAGTTGTGTGTTGAGAAATCACTAGGGCAACAATTAGGGTTGATTTCTCCTTACTTGATAATTGCTTGTGATTATGTGTTGACTTCTTTTTACTTTTATTATGTTTTTTTCATCAAACAATTACCAAAACCATAAACCATGAAGATCACAAAAGACAATGAACACAAGATATAGGCTCCAAGCCAAGGCAAAACCCCTCCAAGGGGAAAACCTAGTAAATTTTTCTCTTCTTATAGAATTAGATCAAAGTGAGAATTCCAAGACCCAAACACCAAGACCAAGACCTCCCACAAGACCCAAGTCAACCCTCCTTTCAAGCTTCTCGAACAAGTCAAAGTCAACTCTGGTCAACAGTAGTCAACGCCTTCAAAAATTGGTCAAACTACAGATTTTCAGCCCCTGCAACTGCTTAAGAGTTTCGCACGTGTGAGAGAATTAGGGCATATTTATTCCTCCTATGACCTTCATTCTCTCTCCTTTGACTTTTTCTTTTTCTTCTTGACTTTTTCGCTGGTTCTCTCTCTTCTTGGCACAAAAATCGAACTTGCTTGAGATGCTCCAAATGAGGTCTAATTGTCTTCTATTTATACACATCTAGGAGGTCGAATGGGTCACTTTTAGGGCCGACTTGTCCAGGCAGGGCCAACTTGGTCTTGTGGGGACAAAATTGACATTTTTGACTCAAATAAAATTATTTTTCCACTTTCTTTTCAAAGTCCAAATGGGACTTGACTCTAGTACAATAATTTGACTCATGAAAAATATTCTTTTGACTCAATAAACCCTAGAAGCATGAAGAACATGCTTGACCTAATTAACAAATTGACTTGAGCATGAAACCCATGCTTGAAAAATAAATTTGTTTTTCTTTCTTTTTGTTTTTACATAAAATATATAATTACATAAGTACAATGAAAATTATGAAGACCAAACCTAGTTACAATTTTCAACACTTCCTCTTAACTAGGGAGGTATTCATAATTGCACTACAAGATACAAGGAAAATATCAAATTGAAATATTATCATAAGAAGAGTCAGATTGATAAGCCATCTTAAGCATCAATATCATGACTGACATTGTCAACATAGTGATATAGCAATGCCTTGACTAACAAGCTCTATCTCTCCACTATATTAGAGCACAATGCTGGGAGGCATACATATGGACACTACCTTTGCCTCTTAAGGCACATACCCCATCCAGAGGTTCACCAGGTATGTCCTTTTAGGACTATTCTTATCTTGAATTTTCAATCCTCAAAGAATATCGGTCCTCTTCGACCAGTCCACAAGACTTTCTATCTTGGATTCCTAATCCTCAAGGAGTATCAGTCCCAGATGCTTATCCAATCCTCCATTCTACCTACCAATGCCTTCACTAAGACTTACAGCTGTTAGTCTTGGTCTAGTGCATGACACATGGAGAATATGGTGTCCATCATCACTCCCTCTCAATTAGGGAGATAACCCTTGCCCCCTTTCAATCAGGGAGACTTTCAACCATAAGATTTATTTTGTCTCGTTCATTAGCTGCATGTTCTGTCATGGAGATCTAAGTAGTAGTTACAGGGCTCCTTCTTGTATCATCATATCGTTCTTGACATTCGACCTTTTTGGATGTTGTTGAGCCAAACTTCTTCATAATCTATCTTCATGACAAGGTTCTCACCATCAACTTTACTTATCACTTTCCATCAACCATCATTTGTAGTATCTTCGTCATCAAAAGTATCTTGTCAAACCAATCGATGTAGAACTTCATTGTAGCTCTTTTTATCCAGCTGGGAAAGTGAATTTCTACTAAATCTTTATCAAATCCAACTTATCTTGTATCTGCTACCTCTTCCGCCTTTGTAGTGTACATATTTCTGTCACATATTTTTCTAATCCATTACCAGTGCTGTTCATCAAATTCTTATCTTCCTTTGAATTGAGTTAGATCAAATAGTTGTTTATTCAACTGCTATCTCTCTAGTCCATACCTTTGCAATTTGTTCTTCCAGGTAGCCTAGTCATATCTTAAACAAAAATATCAATACTAGAGTTACTAAATCATGATGGCTTTTCTCGACATGTTGTCAAATTCCGCTGCTTGCTTTTTATGATGTCAACATCCATCTGCATGGTCTGTCTTAATGTAGTACCAAGGTTTTTCTTCTTGCTGCTTATCAATCAATGTGTTCTCTGAATGCTTCAATATTGTATCTAACATAATCTTCTCAACTCCCTCTGAAACTGTCATTCCTATCTTATGTTCTTCAAGAGACCATATCAGATGTTGATCAATACCATACTTATCTTTCTTCTGTGTATCAAGTAACCATAAGGAAGAGTTCTTGTCCCATCCAATTCTTAACCAAGACATAACATGCTCATGTTTCCAAGTTAATTTCTTCATTCAACGCTTCCTATAAAACTTTTTCTGAAGACATGAATCTACCATCTAATGAAGAGCTTCTATTTAAAGATATCCATGCCTCTTCTTTTCATATACCCATCTAGATGGCTTTCTTTTGAACAAACTGCTTCTATATCTTTCCTTGAAGATAATGTTTATGATGAGACTCCTTTCTTAAGATGAGAGTTGCCTGAATTAAACTTTTATGCTGCAACTTGAATATGTTCTAGCTTCTTTGGTGCTTGCTTTCTTCTAGTGGAATGTACAATAGTTCTTCCATATGACGAAGAACCTTTTTCTAACAATGGATCCTAGTGATCCTTTCCTGTTGAATGACTGCTTCTATAACGTGATGCCAAGTAGTAGCTATAAGTACTGTGAAATACATATACTGTGAAGTAGCTAAATGGTCCAAACCCTTTTATCCTTGTTTTGCTATATGATTGATGCAACTGACCATGTAGACACTAATTCCTCCAATGCTGTATGTTTCTTTTCATAATGCCATAATTCTTCTACAAAAGTAATTGTACAAGTTGTTCTAACTGCAATCTTCTAATAAAAGGAAAAACATACTTTTATTAAACCTGGTAGAGTGGAGATCTTTAATAGTAGAGGTCTTTAGGATCTTCATTCTTCGACTTCTTTTCTGGTTCTTCATTTTCTTCAGTGATGTGGGCTTCACTTCTTTCTTTCCTTTTATTGTTCTTCTTATTTCGAGGATCCTTAGGACAATCTCTTTTAAAGTGTCCATATTCATTGCATCCAAAGCATTGTACTTTGGACATATCTTGTCTTCCACGTGGTTGATTGTTGTTACTTCTATTATGCCTTTGATGAGGTTCAAATCTTCCAAACCTTCCACTCTTCTTCTTTGATCTAGCAATAAAAGCTTGAGACCTTTCATTGGGTTCAGTGTCATCTTTGGCCTTTAATCTTGTTTCTTCTATAACACATAGAGACCATAGCTCATCGAAGCTTGGAGTGTCCTTTCTAGAGTATATGCTTGACACAAAACTGCTCCATTATGAGGGTAAAGCATTGAGTATACAAGTAGTCAATTTAGAATCTGAAACAACTTCTCCAAGTCCTTGTAGTTGATCCCTTAATTGTGAAACCTTCATAAGATATGAAACCAAGTCTTCATCCTTTGATAACCTTGTCTTGTATAGTCGATTCCTTAAAGATATTTTCTGACCTGAGGTGAGTATAGTTTTACCAACTTGTCATAGATTGCTTTAGATGTGCCCAAATCTGCAATGAATGGAATAAGATGATCCTTGATGGATTCAATGAGAATCCTTTGAGCCCTAACTTCTCCTTTAGTATACTTGGCCCATTCTTGAGTCTTATCCTTCTCTGGTTTTGTAACTTTTCCAAGAACATAGTCCATGACTTCATTTCTACAAGTATCAAGTCTATTCTTCTCTTCCATGCTTGGAAGTTTGATGACCCATCGAGATTGTTGCCTTCTTTATAGAATGAAGTCATTTGATTTGAAGATTGAGACAGAGAGAATAATACAGTACTTGTCAAATGAGTGTCCTTTGATGATGTATTCAAATATGTTGATGCTCCCGGGACTTTTCAAGTGACTTCAAAGATGTCCTAGAATGGTGACTTCTAGGATGGTTGGTACAATAGTAACTTAAAGTTGCTTCCAAGATGATGTTCCTGAGGATCTTGATGCTTCTTCATGTAGAGATGTCTTCCAAACTCAGTGATGATCAAAGAGCTTCCAAGAGAGTTTGATTAGATGATGGTCTTCTTCAAAAGATAAATAGTAACCAAGATCCTTTAATGAGAGAGAGAGAGAGAGATGAATAGCTGATATAGTAGTCTTTCTTCAAGATGAATGATTAGTCTTTCTCCTTCCTTTTGTCCTTTCTTATATCCTCCAAAGTGTAACTAGGTTTCGTGTTCATAATGACGTGTAATTGTGATTTTATGTAATTGATGAAAAGAAGAAAAATAAAGATATTATTGCAATACTTGTCTCATGAGTTTGATGAGCAAGGAATTTTATTCTTAGTAATGGCTCCCATTGTGAGCCTTTGGGTTTTGTCATCTAGTCATAAAAGTCAAATTGAGTCAATGTCATGTATGAAGGACCCTTCTTGGGCATGTCACATTTCGTATGAGTCATTAAATAAGTATGAAAGCTCTCCAAGACAAGCACAAGACCTCTCCTTCAAGTCGGCTTCAAGAAGAATAATAATAATCTTCACAAAGAGACATGTTGGTTCACTCTCATCAAGTCGGCTTATTATAGACTCCAACCACTATAAATAGGGCAGCTCAACATCATTTCAGTCAGAGATTTTTGGTCAAGGTTTGCAGTCGAAAGAAGTGCGAAAAGGTCATCAAAGAAGCCTTATAACCAACAAGGAGGAAAGCAATAGCGAGGTCATTTGGCATTGGTTTGGGATTGTTTCTTGGGCAAACAACTTCACACGTGTGGCTGAAACTAGGGTTTCTGCAGTGGGTATATCTGCTGTAATAAAGTACAAGAAAAGGATCTCCAAATCTGTCCTATTGTTGGCTGAGCTCATCTAGAGAAGCTTCCAAGTATAGCAAAGGAAGGAATCACCTCCAAACTTGTCTCTACTCCTCACACATGTGGTATTACAACAATGTGAGGTACAGATCTGTGGAAAAGAGGCCGAAGTTTTAGGGTAGCCGAGAAGTGCAGAAGGAGAAGTTTGACTTGTGTTGGCTTTTGTGTAATATCCCTAAGGAAAATTTATAGTAATAAACAAAGCATGCATAGGCAAAACACACACATAAAATTTGCCCAAATATCAGGACATGAAATAGAGCCATTCTATTGATAAAACATGAGGTTACAATGGGTGCTTGGAAAGTATGCACCTGGGCTTGCCCAAGGTAAGCTAGCTAAGCCCAAGTGATGAATGTGAAGTCCCCCAAGTGTACTGGTTGATCTCCCTTTGGCTCTACACTGAAATGCCCAAAAAATGAGCTGTTGGCTGTGAAGAATAGCTGCTAGGGCCTCCTCCGGTGCTCAGAAAATTCCGGGAAATTAACCTCGGGCTCTCCACCAAATACCCACAAAAACCCACGAAGGAATTTGCCGATTGCTGACTTTGGAATTTCGGCCCAATTTCCCTCAATGGCACTGTTGTTGGGTAATTCGACCCACTTGACAATCCTACTGCTAAAAGCCCCCAAAATGACTGCAATCACCAACAAAACTCCTCCCCAAGTTTCAACCCCAAACTCCCTTCTCTCCTCAACCCCCAAGTGTGACACCTCCAAGGACTGCGTAGTGCCTGCTTCGCTGCTGCTGGAACTTCCCTAAACTTGCACTTCGCTGCTCTTGGAACGAACTGGAAAGTATAAGACTCCCTCCTTGGGCTGGCACTCAAAGTCCACCGAAGCAAGGGTTGAGATTTCCACTAGGAAACCTCTTGTGCTCAACAACACTTGTAGACTTGGCTTCAGCTCAAGCGTGTTAGTATAAGACAATTCTCAAATAATCATCAATGAACAAAATGAGTGCCTCTTCCTCCTTTTGTGAAAGAGCCTCCAAAATGCCTATGTGCGCCCAACTTCGAATTCCCCACCAATCTCCCTCCAATTAGTGCGTGTTTCTTTGTGGGTTGCATTTCTCTATGGGTGGTCCCCACGTTCCACTAGCAACTCGGTTTTTCTCCTCCCTTCTCTAATGTTTGGGCTTATCTTTGACTCAAAAATGCATGTGGGACCTCTAAACCCACATTTCGTGCAAGTGTGAATTTATCCAAAATTGGGCAAAATTGATATTTCCCCTTAGCAATGTTGCTAAGTGTGAGTATCACAGTCCTCCCCACCAAAACATTGCTTGTCCTCAAGCAACTGCAATGAAGGATGCTGAAGTATCTGCTCTCCCTCCCAAGTGGCATCCTCATCTGATAAAAAAATTCTTGATAACCGTGTTCCACAAGTGCTTCTTACGGTGTCCAAAATAGCCTCCGGCTCCAGAACTAAGTGCCCCTAATCATCCATGGGTGGTAGCTCTATAGCTGCTGTCACCTGCTGCCCCAATGCCTTTTTCAGGAAGACACGTGAAAAATGTTGTGTACTTAGCTCCTCGGGGGTAGCTCCAGCGCATATGCTACCTCTCCGACTCTCCTAGTGACTCGGTACGACCCATAGAAGCGAGGCTTGAGCTTCTCAACCCCCTTCTACTTGAGTGTCGACTGCCTGTACGATTAGAGCCTCAAGAAGACTAAGTTCCCAACCTCAAACTGCCTTTCTACTCGGCCCCTGTTTGCATAGAGCTTTTGCTAGTTCTGTTTAGTCTGTAGGTTATCTTTGAGAGCCTGCAAGATATCTTGGCTGTTTTGTATCCAATCCTTGGCCCTAGGGGCCTTGCTGTCTCCAAACATCACATCAGCAAAAGATGATGTGTCGTAATCATATAGGGCTCTAAATGTGGACATACCTATGGACATGTGGTACGTGGTGTTATAGCAGTTTCGCCCAAGTGCAACCATCGTATCCATGCACGCTGCTGTCTCGTCACGTAGTTACGCAGGTCACCCTCCAACCATTTGTTGACTATCTCTATCTTCCCATCCGTCTGGGGTTGATAACTGGTGCTCGGAGTGAGCTCTGTGGCCACTAGTCGAAACAACTCCTGCCAAAATCCTCCCATGAACCTGTTGTCCCGATCACTGACAATGGTCTTCAGGAGACCATGAGTCAAAATACCTCCCTGAAAAACAATTCAGCCATCAGCAAGGCCGAGGATCGGGCTGAGATGGCGAAAAAGTGTGCAAACTTTATTAATCGGTCTACCACCGCGTATATGCAATCCTTGCCCTGCGCTGTGGGCAACCCAATGAGAAAATCCATCGACACGCTCTCCCACTTCCCCTCAGGAATAGGAAGAGGTTGTAGAAATCCAACAGGGTGTGTTTTCTCACCCTTGTTCCTTTGGCATGTGTCACACTCCCGAACATGTCTCAGAACATCTGCAAAGCGCTCCCTGATGGTCCTGTATGTCTTGGTAAACCCCTGATGCCCTGATATGGTGAGTCATGGGCTGCATGCATGATCTTCAACCTCAACTAGGTGCTGTGTACCAAATAAATCCGGTTTCGAAAGTAAATCACCTCGTTCATCACCCTACATCGGTCATCCATCACTGCACAGTCAAGGACCTCACATGCAAAACGGTCTTTGGAATACTCCACTAGCAACTATGCCCGCCAATCCAGTGCAATGTGCATCAACGAAAGGGTGGTCAGCCTCCTGGAAAACACATCAGTTGCCACGTTGTGCTTCCCTTTGACATACTCAATGTCAAAGTCGTATGCCTGGAGGTTGCTCACCCACTTCACTTCTGTTGCCTCTCCTGCAATTGCTTTGTTCCAAGAAGAATCTGAGACTGTTGTGATCTATTTTGACCCGAAAATTGTTACCCACCATGTACTCCCTGAACTTGGCTAGCGCATGCATGATGGCTAGCATCTCCTTATCGTAAATTGAGTACAATCTCTCGTGGGGCAGTAGCTTTCAACTCTCGAAAGCTATCGAGTGTCCCCCTTGCATCAAAACTGCTCCTAACCCTCCCCTGATGCATCACACTCAAGCACAAAGGGTTGTACGAAATCGGGGCGTGCTAACACTGGGCAACTGCTCATGACCTGTTTGAGGCCCTCAAAAGCCTACTGTGTCCCATTTGTCCACTCAAATGCCCCCATCTCCCTCAAATCAGTGAGGGGAGCTGCTAATTGCGAGAATCCCTTCATGAAATTTCGGTAGTAGGTATAGATGCCCACAAAACCCCTCAACTCCGTCACATTCCGAGGCTCTGGCCAATCTTGGATGGCCTTGATCTTCTCCTCTTAGTCTCTCATACCGTCCTTTTTAATAATGTGCCCTAGATAGAGCATCTTCGTCAAACCAAACTCACACTTGGACAACTTAGCATAAAACTGCTGCACCTCCAGAATACGCAACACTGTCTCTAAATGCTGCAAGTGTTCCTCCAAGGTCCAATTGTAGATCAATATATCATTGAGGAACACCAACACAAACTTCCGCAATTGCCCACAAAACACGTGGTTCATGCAAAATTGGAAGGTGGATAGTGCGTTGGTTAGCTCGAAGGGCACAACCAAGAACTCGAAGAGCCCATAGTGGCACCTGAAAGCTGTCATACGCACATCTTGGTCCCTCACCTTGATCAGGTGGTACCCCAAACGCAAGTCAATTTTGGAGAAGAACTTAGCCCCCCTTAGCCCGTCCATCAACTCATCTATGTGTGGGATGGGGTAACGATTCTTCATGGTCTTCTTGTTGAGGGCCTGATAGTCTATGCACATGCGTAAGGACCCATCTTTCTTCTTCACCAGGACCTCTGATGAAGCAAAGGGGGGCTGGAACTAGGCCTGATGTGCCCTAGGGCCAACAGCTCATGAATGACCCTCTCAATCTTATCCTTGTATGCCTTGGGATGTTTGTAAGGTTTAGTGATCACGGCCTATACCCCCGACTCCAATTCGATAGTATGCTCAAGACCCCGATCAGGTGGTTGCCCGGGCGATATGTCTCCAAACATCACTGGGTACCTGTCCAAAATAGCCTATATGTCTAGGTGTGGTGGCTTGGGCTGGCCCTTAGCCTCAGCAATCCTCAGCTTTACGGCTCACTCAATATCACCATGCCTCAGATCAACTTCCATCCTGTGGGCCGAAACAGTGTATGGAGGGTAAGAGTGCATACTCCTCAGCAAAACCAGTTTGCCATTTGGCCCTGTGAATCCCCTCTTTAGCTTCCTCCAATCTATAGTGACTCGACCAAGTGAATAGAGCCACTGGACACCCATCACCATGTTGGTGTTCGACACATCTACCACAAAAAAGTGGTTTGTCACTGAATAATTCCCCATGGTGTTTGTCAAGAGGGGAACATAGCGAGTGCACTGCATAGTTCTATCTCCCGACACAAGAATCGAAAACCCCTCAAACTCCTCGGTTTTGATGCCCCTCATCTAAACCATCTGTGCATCGATGAAGTTGTGGGTAGCCCCATTGCCCACTAAAACTGAAACACGTTGCCCTTGCACTATGCCCCTGATCCTCAAGGTCAAAAACTTGGGTACCCCTCGCAAAGATGCAGGGACGCCTCCTGCTGGTGCGAAAGGAACTCCCCCTGGTGGTGGTGGTGGTGGTCCCCTCTTCGCACGTGCTACACTGTCATCTCCATCCACTTCCAGCTCTACATCGTCCCCCAGTTCACTTTCTGGAAAGAAATCAATGTCGGGCCTTGCCGACTGTACATCAATGGCTTGGTGCCCATCGTTCTTGACAGGTGAAAGACAACTTCCTCCTCTGGAGGTCCCTCCTCGTCTCCTCATCCAACTGCACTCGCTCATGGTTAGCTCTCGGTGGTGGAGCCCTCGTGTCTCTTCCCCTCTGTTGGAATCCTTGTCTAGGTGGTAACAGTGCTCTAGCCCTGGGTAGGGCATCCTGCAAATCTCGGGTCCTCCCCACTGCGGCCTGCAAGGTAGTGGGCTTGTTGGACCTCACCAATCCCTTCAATCCCTCTACAAACATGAAGACCCTCCTGGCCTCTGAGAGATTAGGTACCATCATTGACAACCTCTGAAACTCTGAAATGTAGGCCTTAGCGCTTCCCGTCTGTTTAAGCCTTGTCAACTCCCCAAAATGCTCCTCCAGGTCTCTCCTCTCGAAATGCTCCAACACCCTCCTAGTGAACTCTTCGTAGGTTGCCACTCCGGCATGCCCTATCATGGTTAGCCCATGGAACGACCAGTCATGGGCTTCTTCCTGTAAATGCAAAGTGGAAATTTTAATTGCCTCTCCTTCTGTCATCTGATTAAGCTGGAAATAGACAACCAACTTCTTAACCCATGCTTTCGTTGAGCTCTTGGATGACCCATTGAAAGTTGGGAAGAACAATCTCCCCATGGTGCGCTGTAAATCGGTGCCGCGAGTGTAGCTTCCTCCACCTTGTCCCTTTCCCCTGTTATTACCTTTCAGTTGATAAAAGTCCCTGAAGGTAATGGCTTCTCTAAAGTCAGGCCCATATCACTGATATTCTACAAAATAGTCCCCCATGGGCATCTCCTCTTACCCTTGCAGCGCTCGAGCACCGAAGGCTATACAAGTAGGAATCGTGGACTTGGTTGGTGTGCTGGGAATGAGGGGTTCGTTGGGGCCATGACCCCCTTGGTGATGCGAAGTACCGAAGCCCTCACTAATTTGGAATTCCCCTTGAATCCCTTTGCCCTTGTTGTTACTGCAATTTTGTTGCCTCAGCTCCTCAATTCCTTTGGACAAATCCTGCACGACCTTGAGAAGATGTTGGGAAAACTCCTCTTTACTCCCTCTGACTCCCACGTTATCCCCCATGTTTGGCCTTTCGACCTCTGGTTCAACCAATGTTACCAGACTCGGAATCGGCAATAAATCGGCGAGGCAAAAGAGCGAAGAGTTTTAATCGGATCGGGAAAAAATCGGGAAAAAATCGTTGAATTCATTAAATAAAAATATACACATATATTGAATTAAAAAAACCATTTTTCATTAATATTGGGTAAAGGTATGTCCAAACAATGCATAATATCAATAGATGTCCAAAATATCATGAATAAATAAGTATCTCATATATGTTATGAGTCCACACATGATCCAAAGCACTGAGTCTTGAGTAGGAGGCTTTCATGATTACTGTTCGACCCAACCCAAGTGCTAATGTGATGATAGTTGTGAATGATGCATCTTGTATTTAGTGTATTTGTTGAACCACCACTACTCATATTAGCCATACTCACTTTTTTGTGATATGAATAGGCATAAAACTAGGTATCATTCTGACAGTTACTTTGCCCATATTTTCTATGTTAGGTTCCCTTCTTGAATACATTATGGGTAGTCCAATAATATATTGGATTCTAGTTTTATAGCTTCGATTGTGGCATATAGACATCAACCCATGCTTGATGAGTTTTGGGATCTTTTCTTCTTCTTATATTTCTCAATTTAAATAATGACTCAAGAAACTGGCGGTGTTCGATAGAGAAGACATTAACATATATTTAATTGCCAATAATATGAAAAGTGATTGTATTTTTCATGAATTTGAAAAGTGATCATATCTTCCAAAAAATATTGAAAAAATAACTAGAGCATGTGGCAATCACAATATTTTCTGTATTCCCTAGCCCTATTGATCTATTCTAAATAGTACCTTGTCATGCCAAAGCTCTTTTCATTTTTACCATACGCGTTACGGTAATTCGGATGAGACGAACAGATTCACGGTTTCCCTTCTAATTTAAAGAATTGTCTCGAGAGTAGTCTTTAGCAACGGGCCCAAACGTGGCTGAGGCAAAACTGAGGACAACATCATTGTCGCTTAACTCGTTTTTATTCTATACCCTGATTTTATTCCATTCATATGGGACAAAATATTGATCCAAATCCAAAGTTTAGAAATTAATCGATATTTAGACGAACTCATAAACCTAATTGATGGGCTTAGAAACATTAAAGAGACCTTTTATATTTTACTGGCTTCGAATGCTGCGGTGTCGAGTGTCGAGTCTGTCGACTGAAGACGGAGTCGGGACTGTGAATCACGGTATCACCAGAATATCCTTGCCGCAGATGCCAGAAACACCAGTTACGCCCGTTAAACCGTTCACGACGCACGTTATAAACGCGTCAGTCACAAACCGGAGCCGAAAACCCTATGCAAAATTGGCGGGACTCGCCAAAAAAACGGCAGAGTCGCGTAAATCGCAAGAATCGCGAGTTGACCCGAAAAGTTTCGAACCGGATCTTTTTGCCAACGAGCCGATTCATACTCGCGATTAATCGCCAGAATCGGCGAGTCCTGTTTCACTGGGTTCAACAATCTCTGGATCTGGGGTGATTTGTAGCTGTCTCTCTCTGCTTCTGTACCTCTACCTCCTGTAAGTTATGTTTTGTTGGTCTTTTGGTGTCATAGACTAATGTTGCTCCCCACACGCTGAGCCAAGACTATGAGCTTTGATACCACTGTAATATCCCTAAGGAAAATTTACAGTAATAAACAAAGCATGCATAGACAAAACACACACAAAAAATTTGCCCAAATATCAAAACACGAAATAGAGCCAAAAACTGTACTGCTGAGCCATTTTATTGATAAAACATGAGGTTACAATGGGTGCTTGGAAAGTATGCACCTGGGCTTGCCCAAGGCAAGCTAGCTAAGCCCAAGTGATGGATATGAAGCCCCCCAAGAGTACTGGCTGATCTCCCTTTGGCTCGCACTGAAATTCTTAGAAAATGAGCTGCTTGCTGTGAAGAATAGTTGCTAGGGCCTCCTCTGGTGCTCAGAAAATTTCGGTAAATTAACCCCGGGTTCTCCACCAAATACCCACAGAAAACCTCAAAGGAATTTACTGATTGCTGACTTTGGAATTTCAGCCCAATTTCCCTCAATGGCACTGTTGTTGGGTAATTCGACCCACCTGGCAATTCTGCTGCTAAAAGCCCCCAAAATGATTGCAATCTCCAACAAAACTCCTCCCCAGACTCCTTCCCAAGTTACAGCCCCAAACTCCCTTCTCTCCTCAATCCCTAGTGTGACACCTCCAAGGACTGCGCAGTGCTTGCGCTGCTACTGCTGGAACTTCCCTAAACTCGAACTTCGCTGCTCCTGGATCGAACTGGAAAGGATAGGACTCCCTCCTTGCGCTGGTGCTCGAAGTTTACTGAAGCAAAGGTTGAGATTTCTGCTCGGAAACCTCTTGTGCTCAACAACACTTGCAGACTTGGCTTCAGCTCAAGCGTGCTAGTCTAAGACAATTCTCAAATCATCATCAATGACCAAAATGAGTGCCTCTTCCTCTTTTTGTCAAAGAGCCTCCAAAATGCCCATGTGGGCCCAACTTCGACTTTCCCCACCAATCTCCCTCCAATGAGTGTGTCTCCTTGTGTGCGCAGTTCTCTATGGATGCTCGCCACGTACAACAAGAAACTCGATTTTTCTCCTCCTTCCTCTAATGTTTGGGCTCAACTTTGACTAAAAAATGCATATGGGACCTCTAAACCCACATTTCCTAAGTGCAAGTGCGAATTTATCAAAAATTGTGCAATATTGATATTTCCCCTGAGCAATGTTGCTAAGTGGGAATATCACATTGTGCAAGGAAGAGAAGCAACAAAGAGAAATAACTTGTGTCTTGGTCTTGGAGTGGCAAATAGGTCAAGGGTCTTGGTCTTGGTATTCATCGATTGAAGTCTCTATAGAAGAAGAATTTGTTCAGGTTTTCCTCTCAAGTGGGAGAGGTTTTGGCCTGGTTGATCGCCTACATTCTGTGTCTCTTGTCTCTTTATGGTTTATGCATTGGTAGCTGTTTGATGAAAGAACACTATAATAACACAAATTAAAGAAGATCCTAATCTAAGAAATAAAAAGCATTCACAAGCAATTATCTAATAAAGAGAAATCATCTATCTACAATGCCCTAGATTTCCCAACAAAAAGTAGCTTGGATGATTGTCTTCCCCTTATGCCAACAAGAGTAATCTTGAAGCCACCTTCTCCTCACCTTAGCTTTGATACCATGTTGAGAAATCACTAGGGCAACAACTAGGGTTGATTTCTCCTTACTTGATTATTACTTATGATTGTGTGTTGGCTTCTTGTTACTTTAAGTTTTATTATGTTTTTTTCATCAAACAATTACTAGAACCATAAACCATGAAGATCGCAAAAAGACAATGAACAAAAGATATAGGCTCCAAGCTAGGATAAAACCGCTCCAAGGGGAAAACCTAGTAAATTCTTCTCTTCTTATAGAATTCGATCAAAGTGAGAATTCCAAGACCTAAACACCAAGACCAAGACCTCCCACAAGACCCAAGTCAACCCTCCTTTCAAGCTTCAACAAGTCAAAGTCAACGCCTTCAAAACTTTGGCAAACTACAGATTTTCAGCCCCCTACAACAAAATTTTGGCCCTTGCAACTAGGTCTGCAACTTCGGCTCCTACAATTTCTTCAAACTTTTGCATGTGTGAGAGAATTAGGGCAGATTTATTCCTCCTTTGACCTTCACCCTCTCTCCTTTGACTTTTGCTCTTTCTCCTTGACTTTTTCATTGGTTTTGTCTTTTTTCTTCGCACATAAATCAAACTCATTTGATATGCTCCAAATGAGGTCGAACTGTCTTCTATTTATATAATAATTTGACTTGTGACAATTTTTTTTTGACTCAATAAACCCTAGAAGCATGAAGAACATGCTTGACCTAATTAACAAATTGATTTGAGCATGATACCCATGCTTGAAAATAAATTTCTTTTTCTTTCTTTTTGCTTTTACATAAAATATATAATTACTTAAGTATAATGACCATTATGAAGACCGAACCTAGTTACAATTTTCAACACTGTGAAGGATTTCAAGTCAAATCAAGCAAGGAATAGACCAAAGTTGGATTTATTTATCAACAAATCATCTCAGGACAAGCAAGCAAATATTTAAAGCAAGGCAACAACCAAATCATATGCAAGTTTCATCATCAAGCTGTTGAGAAATCTAGGGCATGAATAGTTAGGTGGTTTCTCTTTAATTAGTAACTGCTTGTGAGTGCTTTTTAGTATTTTACTTCTTTTAGATTAGGATCTTCTTCACTTAGATATTAATGTTCTTCTTCATGAAACAACTACCAATTTATGAACATAAAAGACAAGAGACACAGAATGTAGGCTATGAGCCAGGGCCAAAACCTCTCACTGTTTGAGACGAAAACCCGCACAAATTCTTCTTATGGAGATTCCAATTGACCAATACCAAGACCAAGACCCTTGACCTATTTGTCACTCCAAGACCAAGGCACAAGTTCTCTTGACAATCAACCTTCTTCTTGATTCCTTTTCCACTTCAACTTGCTTCGCATCGAGACCTTCTTCATGTAATAGTACCGAGACCTTGTCACGCACTTGTGACCTTATTTCTGTGTTAGCACCGTATTCTCTTTGTTGTGGTACCACTGAATTCTCTTTGCTGTAAGACAGATTTCATCGAGATCCTTACTTTGATATAGCACTGAGACAGTGAGGAAATGTCATTGTCGTATCATTGAAACCTTTTCTAACTTCTCTGCTCCAAACCGCACTGTGACCTCTGCAATTACACCAAACTGTAGCCTTCTTAGATCACAAAATTGTAGTCTTCTTCAACACCAAACCGTACTCTGCAATCTCCTATAAGAATTATAGAGGTATCTGAACCTGTCTCTGTACTTAGACCACCCAAAATCTCAAAGAGATTCGAACTAATCTCTACAACTGTCGGCTCGAAAACTCAAAGAGATGTTCGATTGTTTTTTGTCTCTGTGGAATAGGCTGGTGCCTATTTATGGTAGTCTCCTATGAATATAAGCGGACTTGTTCTTATGAAGGGTTTTGTCTCCAAATAAGGTGAGCCGACATGAATTCTATACTTCATCTTGAAGCCGGCTTGTAGAGGAGTAACATGTGCTTGTCTTGGAGGGTTATTAGACAATCTTATAGACTTGAATACATTTGTAACATGCCCAAGAAGGGTTCTTCATACATGAAATTGACTCTATTTGACTTTTATGACAAATCCTAAAGGCTCTCAGTGGGAGCCATCTACAAAAAAATCTCTTGCTCATGAAACCCATGAAGCAAGCATAGAATCATTCTATTTTCCCTTCTTTACATCAATTGCATAAAAATCTCAATTACACATGTCATTATGAAGACCGAACCTTGTTACATTTTTAAACACTCCCTCTTAACTAGGGAGGTATTCATAATGGTACTTGGTCATTCCTAATCTGAAGAATATCTCATAAGAAGAATCGGATTGGTAACCCATCTGTATAGCATCATATCAACTAGCATTGTCACATAGCAAGGCCTTGACTAACAACTCTATTTTTCCACAAGATTTGAGCTCAACGTTGGCGAGACCAATGATTTATAGACGCTCTAATCATTGCCTCTCCCGAAACATACCCCACTCGAGTTCTCAGGGTGTGTTCCATTAGGACTATTCTTATCTTGGATTCCCAATCCTCAAAGAATATCGGTCCTCTACGACTACTTTTATCTTGGATGCCCTATCTCATCCTCAAAGAGCATCAGATGCCAGATGATTACCAAATCCTCCATTTTGTCTTCCCAAGTGAAGACCAGAATGAGGTGTCTATCTTTGCCTCTCAATAAGGGAGGACATATCAATTCCAATAGAGGAATTTACTCATTCCTACAGAAGGAATGTACCTAATCTCCCTCTCGGCTTAGGAATTTCCAAGTTTCTTCCATGTAAGAAACTTGATTCTAGGCTCCCTCTCAATTAGGGACCTACAACAGCTCCTTAAGTGGAGATGATGGGACAACCAACTACTTCAAGTTCTCCTTCCTTTGATGTCATGAATTTCTTTGTCACAGAGTCTTCATCTTTGGGGATTTCTTCATAAGGCATAGACCATCCATCACTTTCATCCATGAGTCAGTCATGTCATCATTCCTTTCATCAGAAAGCGATCCATCAGTCTATATCTGCCTTGCTTCATGTCATGTTGCCTTCTCCATAATATCTTCTTCGGAAGGATCTTACATCCTTCTACATGGTTCTTGGGGAAGACATCCACAATTCTTCCTTTGGCAGTCCTGCATAAGCCCATCCAGATACTTGTTCAAAAATATGAAATGAACTCTTAAAATCACAATTACCTTTGTGATGGTCTTTCATCATGACATCTTCCTGTAGGCATCAATATCCCGCATACATGTTTGACACATCTCCTAAAGATATGCATTGTCAAGGGTCTCCATATTTTCCAGACTTCCATTAGAGTCTTCATATATTTCTGGAAGATATCAGAGTCAAATCTTCTTAGTCTTTCAGATGTTGATTGCCATTTAGCTTTGTTGCATATTCTGACATCTCTTCCTTCCTTTCTTCACACATTTCATTCCTAGGAGCTTCCAATCAGATTTCCTCAATTGTAGTCAACCACCTCATACTTCGTATGAGGACATATTATGTTGATTCCATCTAGTGAATATGTGACCCATGCATTCTTGCATCCTATTGAGGGAGGAGATCCTTTCTTTTGATCATGCTCTTAAGATAGAGCATTAGTTCATGATATCTGCAACCATATGACATGAATTCCATAATATCGAATGTAAGCATACATACCTCATCTTTCCTTTGAGTCATCCAGACTTCATGCAACAACGTCCTTTGAATGAAGTAGCTTCATTCCCTTGATCTGCTTCTCTGTTATGTCATCATACCATCATCCCATTAATTTCACAAGTTTGAAATTCTTGACGAAACACAGACTTCCCCTCATGATCGGTGAACCTTTACAATGAAGATTCCATTAGAGAATCTTGAGGATCGTGCATATCCTATCCTGCAGATGTCACTCGTTGACTAATGTATGATGAGTTCTTGTCCTAGATGACTTCTTTCTTTTTCCATAAGTATCACTTGAGCTTTCAATGAGGTTTCCAAGAGCTATATCCTACATGGTTGACTGCCATAGATTTTGTTCCAGACATCCTCCATGTTACCTATGTCACGAGCTCTTACTTGTAATGCTTCTATCATGATGCCATTTTCTAATATGATGCATCCTATCTTATTCACAATGCTTTCTATCTTGACAACTATAATTTACACAACTGAATAGTACTTGAAGGAGGTTATCTCAGTCATAGTAGAGATCTCTCACTTCCTCCTTCTTAGGCTTCTTCGTCTCAGGTTCTTCCACTTCTTTGGTAATATGAGCTTCTTCCTTATTTCTCTTGTTATTGTCCCTTTTAAGTTTAGGACAATCTCTTCTATAGTGCCCATATTCTTGACATCCATAGCACTGAACCTTAGCCATGTTCTTCTTTTTTCTTTTGAGGACCAAATTTACCAAACTTTCCCTTTCTTTTTGTCATAGTAGCATATGCTTGATTTTGCTCATTTGATCCTACATCAATTTTTGCCTTTAGTCTGGTTTCTTCGATCTTGCACAATGACCATAGATCTTGGAAAAGAGTGGCTTCTTTCTTCCCATAAATACTTGAAGTGAAGTTGCCCCATTCCTTTGGTAGTGCATTTAATACTACAATGGTCATTTATTTGTCAGACATTATTTCACCCAGATCTTGAAGTTGATCTCTTATTTCTGAAATCCTCATGAAATATGAGGCTATTCCTTCTTCCTTTGAAATCTTCAATTTGTAGAGTTCTTGCCTTAGAGAGATAACTTCTCCTGCAATACTTACGGAAAACAACTCTACCAATTTGTCATATATATCTTTTGAAGTGTCTAATTTTGATACATATGGGATGAGGGAGTCTTTGATGGATTCTATGAGAATCCTTTGGGTCCTCACTTCCTCTTTCATGTATTTAGCAAGTGCTTGAGTATCTACTTTGGGAGGTTGAGTTATTGACCCCTTGATGTGATCCATGACTTGATTCTCAAGAAGGTTTAGGTCTGTTCTTTTCTTCCATGCAAGAAAATTTGAAGCCCCAACTAATTTGTTGCTTTCGTTGCAAAAAGAAATTTTGATAGATTCAGATGAAGTCATATACTTACTTGAGTAGATGCTGCTTTCTCCAATTGCTTCTTCCTTAATGCTGATAGTGATATAGATGGTAGAAGACTACTTCTTGATAGATTCTTTTCTACAAGGGTAATCCTTGATCTCTTTGAGTGAGAGATCACTTTGATGGAGTTCTTCAAAGGTTAAACCTTTGCTTTGATGAGAGATAACTTGCTTTTTAAACCCTTTTGAAGATGGTGACAATGTTCTTTGATCTACCTTCTTTAGACCTTGAAACAACTTCCACTCCTTCGATGATGGTTGAGTAATGATCTCGAAAATGCTTCTAGTGTTTTGGTCTTATTTTTTGCTTCCTTCTTAATGATTATTCCAAGACTTTCGCCGAAGTAGATTTTCTTCGATCTAGGGTTTTCAATTTGATGTAGATCTTGAACTTTTGCTTTGGTATTCTTCAACTTGCTTTGATCCTTTCTTGAAACTCGATCCTTGTGTGTCTCTTTGAATAGATGCCCCTCCTTGACTTTGTCACCGTAGCTTTGGTACCATTTTGGGAAATCTAGGGCATCAATAGTTAGGTGATTTCTCTTTAATTAGTAACTGCTTGTTAGTGTTTTTTACTTCTTTTAGATTAGGATCTTCTTCACTTAGATATTAATGTTCTTCTTCATCAAACAACTACCAATGCATGAACATAAAAGACAAGAGACAAAATGTAGGCTATGAGCCAGGGCCAAAACCTCTCACTCTATGAGAGGAAAACCCGCACAAATTTTTCTTATGGAGATTCCAATTGACGAATACCAAGACCAAGACCCTTAACCTATTTGCCACTCAAAGACCAAGACACAATTTCTCTTGACAATCAACCTTCTTCTTGACTGCTTTTCCACTTCGACCTTCTTCACATCGAGACCTTCTTCATGTAATAGTACCGAGACCTTGTCACACACTTGTGATCTTCTTCCTATGTTAGCACCAATTTCTCTTCGCTGTGGTAGCACCAAATTCTCTTTGTTGTAAGATAGAGATTTCACCGATATCCTTACTGTGATATAGCACAAAAATAGTGAGGGGATGTCACTGTGGTATCACCGAAACCTCACTGTGACCTTTGCAATTACATCGAACTGTAGCCTTCTTAGATCACAAAACTGTAGTCTTCTCCAACATCGAACTGTAGTTTGCAATCTCCTATATGAATTATAGAGGTATCCGAACCTGTCTCTGTACTTAGACCACCCGAAATCTCAGAGAGATTCGAACTTATCTCCGCAATTGTCTACTCGAAAACTCAGAGAGATGTTTGAAATTTTTTTGTCTCTATGGAATAGGCCGAGGTGCCTATTTATAGTAGTCTCCTATGAATATAAGCCGACTTGTTCTAATGAAGGGTTGTGTCTCCAAATAAGGTGAGCCGACATGAGTTCTATACGTCATCTTGAAGCCGACTTGCAGAGGAGTAACATGTGCATGTCTTGGAGGGATAGTAGACAATCCTATAGACTTAAATACATTTGTAACATGCCCAAGAAGGGTTCTTCAATGTTCAATGGGAGCCATCTAAAAATAAAATCTCTTTCTCATGAAACCCATGAAGAAAGAATACAATCAATTTATTTTTCCTTCTTTACATCAATTACATAAAAATCTCAATTACACATGTCGTTATGAAGACCGAACCTAGTTACAATTTTCAACACAAGTAAAGAAGAGCCATCTGCATATGCTAGCCGTTGGAGGACATCAAGCCTCATAGGAGGAACATGAAAGCACTTTTGAGGAACATTGAAGCAAAGGAAGCGCTATAAAGTTGTTTGAAGCCATATCAAGGAATTTTAATGTGAAATTTTGACCTTCTAAGGCCAAATCAACCTCTCTTTTATAGTCTATGACCCTCTTTGATGGGACGTCTACCATGTTTTATGAGGGTTTTAAGTATTGTAATATGAAATTAATTTTTTGATTTAATATTCAAGGATTTTGTGGATTAAAATTCACCTAAGTTTGTGGAATTAAGGAGGATTATTGTTGAGAGCCTCATCTATAAATTTAGAGCTTTTCCCCCTTAGCAAACCATGTTGTGAAATTGTGAGTTCATAATGCCATCATAAGAGCTTCTTTGTTGCAAACAATTTGTCTTCAACTTGTGGATTGGATATCCTATTCTTTCTCTTCTTAGCTCTTGCAAAGACATTGTGTTTCATGAGATAATTTTCTAGTTTATGGATGAAATTACATAAAGATAATGGATTGATCCATTGAGGGACTACCTAGTCACTTGGAGAAAAAGGTCTAGGATGTTGGACCTGACCTTTTTCTTGTTGAGCCAGGGCTTTTGAAATATGATTTTTGGGCAAACCCTTATCAGGGGTTCCTCCTTAAAGAATTAAATCTCTCGAGTCTCATAGTTGATCCATTGGTCGAAAGTGTTCCATTGAAGGAGCCGCTCATAGGTGGATTTTGGCACCAGAAGAAAGTGTTAGACAAGAGTGAAGGCGACTACTGCATGCACCCGAAATTCACATCTTGTCCAAATGAAATAATCAAGGGCTGATTTAGGGAGGGTTTTGATCAGAGTCTTGCACAAAGAGGTAATTTATGTGGTAAAAATGTAAGCCATATTTTCATTTCATTATAAATTTCTCAAAATTCAGAATTCTTTTCAATTTCCTTGTTATATATATACTCAAAAAACAAAAAATCATAAAAGTAAATAAGAACAAAAATAATTTTGCTAGCTTGTGCTTCATTTTCCAAATGTTAACTAGTTTGGCACTTAGGTTTTGTTACACAGACTTATCCACTTGGCGCAAGAAAAATATAGTGGTTTGTTGTGTGTAGGATAAGGCTTATGTTCATTGAAACAAGTCTACAACAAGAAGTTACAACCACCTGTTACAAGGTAAACAAACCCTTTTCAAGGGGCTTTTGGCCTCCAAAGTATATCTATTGTTCCCCCTTTGACTCACTTCTCGAAGTTAATTGAATATTATTTGAAGCATAAATCCATCCCAAGCTTGCTGAGATAACTAATCAACAAGGAACAAAATCCGGGTTATACCCTAGTGGGGATTTGACCCCAAAATTGAATTTTTATTTTCATATTTGAATATCTTGGGGAATACTCAGTGTTTAAAGTGTTTGTAGGCTCATTGGAAAAGTATTTCAGAGTACTAACACCTCCAAACCCATAGCTAAGTTTTAGTTGTACATTTTTAATCTCTTAGGTGGCCCTAAAATGGGCCTTAACTTGCCGGTCTTGTTTTTTTTTTTTGCAAAAAATCAGACTGCTAGGCCTAGAATAACAAGACAAAACATTCTTAACAACCATATATAACGGGCATAATCAAGGATAATCATCTCCTAATTGGTAAGGGTTGCCTTACACTCAATTTGGTGCGTTTACAAGGATTATTTCACTATTTTATTGAGTGTTCTGATTATGGTCTGCAATTTACTGCTGTTGAATATCATTTTCAGATTTGCAATATCTAAACTAACTCCTAGACCCCATCACCCAATAGAGATTTTTAGGCACTGATCTACTAATCTTGTGGTGGAGTGTTTTGATTGTTTAAGGAAGCCTTCTGTGGCATTTTAGGAGTTGGCCTAAAGCATAGGGACTGGTACGGAGGTGACAATGGGCACTTGTCCTTTGTGGTGCCATTCTAGCGCCTTTCTAGACTTTTGAAAGTCCACTAATTTGTGCTGTAACATTTTTTGGTGCCATTGCTGGTGAGAAGATCACCTACCTTGGTTGTTAAAAAATTCAACGACATCATTTTGGAAATATTGTTTCTATTTTGTATCTTGGTGAGATTGGTACTATCATTGCTAACTTGCAGGGTTTCACCTGGTGACTCCACTTCAACAAAATGTCAAAATCTAAAAGAGGTAGAATGCAAGAAACCTCTCTCCAAGGTAAGAAGGTATGTATTGGTGACTCCATTGTGGTATTCTTATTGGCATTTTTCATTTTAGAATTTCATATTAGCCTTACTACCAAATGTCATAACTAATGAAAAGATGGAGCTACCTGCTTGGTTAGCAAATTGTTATGATCCAGTTGACTTGTCAGCGATAAGAGCCTTTCCTGATGATCATAATTTGGATCGAAGGATATGCCCGTTTTTCATGGATATGGGGATAACACCTTTCTACATTCATCCAACATTGCAACAAAAATGACTTCCTTCATGAGGATGTCATGATGGGATGCTTCCACTTAAGTTTGAAAGGATTTGTAGAGATTTGGTATAAAAGCCTTAGTAGAGGCATGTTCACATCTTTCTTAGAATTCCTAATTTTCTTTTGTGCAAGATGGGATCATGATTCATAAAGTTTGTTTCCCCTTGTTCGAGAAATAGAAAGGCTATACAATGCACAAAATCTTATAGAAGAAGACCTTGAGAAAGATCATATAGCTGAAGAAGAAGAAGATCTCCATGAAGAGTCCCATCATACAGAGGATGACAAAGTTATGGTGGATATGAAAGAAGATGTTTTTGACCATGTAGCGGAAATTAATGTGTCACCTCAAGAGGAAGACAATAGTGAATAATTCCATCTCTTTGAGTAGAACAAAGTGGTTCAATCAAAGGAAGAGATCTCTACTCATATAGATGAAGAAGATGAAGACTCCCAATAAAAATTTAGTGAGGATGAGTCATTCCATCATTCTCCTAGGAATCGAGAAATAATTGAAGAACAAGGATATGAGGAGAGTGTTGTTGATAAGATTATTAAAAAATACTCACCCTCCCTCCTCTAGATGAAAGCACAAGTTCAATATACTTCACTTCTTTCCAAGCAATCGACTTCCATGACACATCTCTTATTTATTTGAAAGAGGATTCGGTAATTAAGCATTATTTCGAAGAGGATGGTGACCATGAAGAGCTTGTTGAGAAATTTAGGGGCAACCAAATTAGGTGATTTCTCTTACTTTGATAATTGCTTGTGATTTATTTTTACTTAACTTGATTAGCTTCTTCTTGAACTTGATTATTATTATGTTTTCTATCATCAACCAACTACCAAACTATTAAGATCAAATAGACAAGAGGACACAAAATGTAGGCTGCAAGCTAGGGCCAAAACCTCTCCTCTTGAGAGGAAAACCCACAAGAATTCTTCTCTTCTTATAAATCTTCAAATGATGAATTCCAAGTCCTAAGACCCTAGTCAAAGACCCCTCCAAGACCAAGTCAAACTTCTCCTTCTTGATGAACTCTTTCAGCAACTTCCAGCGATTTCGACCTAGGAACTTTCCAACAACTTCGACCCAACAACTTCCAACAACTTCGACTTTCCCAACAATTTCTTTTGCAACTTCGACTTTCCCAACAATTTCTTTTGCAACTTCGACTTTCCCAACAATTTCTTTTGCAACTTCGACTTCAAGTAGTTTCTTCTGCAACTTCGACTTCCAACAGTTTCTTCTACAACTTTGGTCTAGCAGCTGCTTTAGAAACCCTAACATGAGAGAGAGAGAGGTCCTAAACTTTGATCTTGCTTCTCTTCTTCCTTTCCTTGAACTTCGTCCTTTTTCCTTGTCTTCTAGCTTCTATCTTGAGTAGATTGAACTTCTTGCTTGCTTGAATGAATGTCTCTCCAAATGAAGTTGAGGTTCCCGTATATATAGGCTTCTTAGGAGGTCGAATTGTTGTCCATGAGGTTGACTTGATTCTTCTTGTAGGCCGACTTGTTTGACAAGGTCTTGAAGGGTCTTTGTGACACTTTTGACTTTACAAAATTTTTCTTTACATGATACAACCTTCCCAAAGGGGTGTTACATTAATGACAATGACTCTTTTGACTTCAGAACTCTATGACAAACCTAGAAGAACTCAATGGTTGCTTGACCTATAAATAAATTTACCTTGAGCATGAAATCCATGCATAAAAAATGACAATATTAAATTTCTTTTCTCTTTAATATCAAATACATAAAATCATGATTACAATAGACATTATGAAGACCAAACCTAGTTACACATTTCAACACTCCCTCTTAACTACGGAGGTATTCATAATCCATACACGGTACTTGGACATTCTCATACTGAGGAATTCTCATAAGAAGAGTTGGATTGGTAAGCCATCTCATAAGCTATCATATCAGCTTATATCAGTGCATCTCAAACATATCAACCAACATTGTCACATAGCAAGGCTTTGACTAACAACTCTATCTCTCCACAGGATTAGAGCACAACGCTGGGGAGACCAATGATTCATAGTCATCATCATTGTCTCTCAAGGCACATACCCTATCTGGATGTTCACAAGGTATGTCCTTTTAGGACCATTCTTGTCTTGGAATAACACATCCTCAAGGAATTTCCTCTTCGACTACTCTTAACTATTGGATGCCCTACCACATCCTCAAAGAGTATTAGAAACCAAATGCATACCCAATTGTCCATTCTTTCTTCATAACAGAAGACAAGAATGATGTGTCCCTCTCTCCCTCATGGCCTTCACTAAGTCTAACGGCTGTTAGTCTTGGTCTAGTGCATGACAATGAAGTAGAGAGCCATATCTATCACTCCCTCTTAACCAGGGAGGATCTAATCATTCCTATAAAAGAAATATACCCAAGCTCCCTCTTACCTAGGGACTTGTTATAAACAATAGCTATCTGCTTTTCAGTGGAGACCATGGTACTATCAACTGCTTGCAGGGCTCCTCCTTTCAACATCATTTCATGAACTTCAACTTCTTCATCATGGAGCCTTTTTTCTAGAACTTCTTTGTAGGGCATCGACCATCTTCTACATCGCTTTCTCTTCAACGAACCATAGTGTTGAACCAATAGTCATGCCATTCTTCTCTTTATCAGAAAGTGATCTTATAGTTCATATTTGGCTTTCCTTCATGCATCTACCTCTACCAAGTTATGTTTCGTTCAGAATGTTTCATCAATTCTCATAAGTACTAGTTGTAGGTGACATCTACAACTCTCTTTTGGTGTTTCAACCCAACCAGATGATTTCTCAAAATCAAAATGAACAGTGAATTAAAGTTACCTTTTTATGATGACCTTTCATCATGACATCAACTTCTAGCAGCATCAACATCCCGCACATGTATGAATCCATCTCCAAGACACATATTACCAAGGTTTTCCTTTTCCAACATACCTATCAAGCTCTTCATACCTTCTTCATGGAGATGTCATTGCTAATCTTTCTTGTTCTCAAATGTTGATCACTTATCTTATCTTACGTGACTATAGTTACATGTTTCACGAACTCTTCTTTCACCTTTTCTTCACATCTTCCACAAGATCATCTTACATAGTTCCTTCATCATAGGAACTATGAATGCCAACCACCTCATATTCTCCATGAGGTCATATCACATCAATATGTAGAGATTTCAAGGCATATTGTCTACATGCCTTCATGTATCTTTCTAAAGGAAGAGTTTCTTCTTCTTTTATCATGCTCAAGAGATAGAGCATTCAAAGATTTTTCTGCAACCATATGCTGACATGACTTTATCTCTCTATCACCAAATATATACATACATACCTCTTCCTTTTTGTCGTCATCTAGACTTCCTTTGGAACAACTTCCCTTCCTTGCTTGAAAATGAAAGTACTTCTTGACAAAGGAAAGGGATATGATGATGCTCCTTTTGCAGAGGTGAAAACCATCTCAGATGAAGGTGGGGATGTGTACTTGGCTTCTTCAAGTACACATGTAGATTATGAGGCATGGTTGATTGACTCAGGTGCATCCTTTCACTTCACTCCCCATAGAGAGTGGTTCTGCGAGTATGAGAAATATGATGGTGGTGATGTCTTCTCGGGGAATGACAAGAAGGCTAAAATCGTTGGTCGTGGAAAACTTAAGTTGAATTTGGAAGGTGGAAGGATTAGAACACTTCCGGGTGTTTTGCATATTCCTGCATTGGCCAGAAATCTGATTTCTGTAAGCAAGCTGGATGATGCAAGTGTAAAAACAGTGTTCGAGAAGGATACCTGCAAGATGGTTCGGAGAGTATTGGTATTGATGCGGGGAGTTCGGATTGGAACTCTGTACAAGCTGCAATGTAGCATTGTTGTTGATGGGTGCAACAGTTCTGTGGTTCCTGAAAATGGAGCAGAAAATCTATTCGTCTCTAGAGAAAAGACCATGCTATGGCATCAAAGGCTTGGACATATTGGAGAGAAGGGCCTTTGAATAGTTCATGGTAAAGGTATGGTAGAAGGTATGATTAATAGCTCTCTGGATTTTGATTTATGTGAAAATTGTGTATATGGGAAGCATAATTGGGTGAGTTTCCCCTCTGGTGGTAAGAGGGCGAAACATATATTAGAGCTTGTGCACAGTGATGTTTTTGGACTTGTGAAGGTTCCATCACTGGGTAAGTCTGTGTACTATGTATCATTTATAGATGACTTTCAAGGAATACATGGATATATTTCCTTAAGAAGAAATCTGAAGTCTTTGACAGGTTTAAAGAATTTCAGGCTCTGGTGGAAAAGCAGACAGAGAAGAAGATAAGGTGTTGAGGACAGATGATTGTGGAGAGTTTTGCAAGAAGGAATATGAAGAATTCTGTAAGAAGTGTGGTATAGCACGACAAAAGACTGCTCCATACACACTTGAGGAAAATGGAGTTGCAGAAATAATGAACAAGACGTTGATGGAAAGGGCAAGAAGCATATTCAGTGGTGCCGGGTTAGGACAAGAATTCTGGGCAGAGGCGGTGGAGACAACATGTTACCTGGTCAACAGATCACCTTCATCAGCGTTGGAGGATAAGACTCCACAAGAGGTATGGACTGGTAAGAAACCCTCTCTTTCACATTTGAGGGTATTTGGATGTGATGCATATGTACATGCTTCAAAGGAGAAAAGAACAAAGTTGGATAGTAAATCTGAAAAGTGCATCTTTTTTGGGTACAAGGATGGTTTAAAAGGTTATAAGCTTTGGAACCTAGTAATAAGGAAGGTTGTGTACAACTGAGATGTGTTCAGAGAGGTGAAAGATGTTATTAAACATGAAGTCCAACCAAAGGAACTTGAGAAGATAGAGTTTGAGCTTAAGGAGGAAGAATCAGACTCTACAACAGAAGAGGAATCAGAAGATGAAGAGCCACAACTCCGGTTGTGAGAAGATCAGTTCGAGAAAGAAGGCAGCCAGAAAGGTATAGTCCATCTGCTTTCTATGCAAATTTTGCTTTATCTATTACTGATGATGATCCCATAACTGTGAAGGAAGCAGTAGATTCAGAGGATGGAAAACTCTGGAAAGAGGCCATGGTTGATGAAATGACATCTATGCACAAAAATGAGGCGTGGGATCTGGTGGAGTTGCCTACTGGAAGAAAAACCATTGGTAACAAATGGGTGTTCAAGAAGAAGACAAACACAAGAGGAAAGATGGAGAAATACAAAGCTTGGTTGGTAGCAAAAGGTTATTCCCAGGTGCCGAGAATTGATTTTGGTGAAATTTTTTCTTTTGTTGCCAAGGTAGCTTCTATTAGATTACTTTTATCATTGCTGTTGTTTTTGATTTTGAGGTAGAACAGATGGATGTGAAGACAACATTTCTTCACGGGGATTTGGACCCTATATTATTGGGGCGAACCTACCTATGGTTTTGTGCATGGTTTTCGCACATGGTTTTGGGCGCGATGGTTTTCAGTCCATGGTATTGGATGCTTTGGTATGTATATATATGTAATGTAACATTGAAAAGAACATAATGAAAAATCAATCCAGTAGGCCCGATTTTGGGATCCAGGGGAAAATCTCTGTGTATATTTGTTTTATGTGTTATGCTCTCGCCATCGTTTATTTTCTGTGTTTTAGAATTCGTATGCAGGGAATTTTTGTATGGGGTTAAAACCTACAATGCTGCACATCTTTGTCATCATACCATCATCCTTTTAACTTGTAGATCCCACATAATGTGAAATGTAGACCATTTGTGAGACACTTGCTTCTTCTCAAGTAGAGGTGAATCTTCTAACAAAGATTCCAATGGAGGATCTTAATGATCCTCATTTTGCAAATGCTCCTTTCTAATGATGATGATGTATGATAATCTCTTTATCTTCTATCTTGCTTGATGAATTTCTCCTAGCATTTAGATTGCTATTTCGACTGTCCTTATATGCTTCCAATGGAGATGTAATGAGCTACTTCCTTTCTATCAGGGTGATTGCTACAACCATGTAGACTTTCTACTTCAGCTATCCTTCCAGGATTATATGATGCTGTCATCTCTATCTTGCTATAATGCATCCTATCAGACTTGTGATGCTTACTATTCTCTTCTATGACTGAAAAGAACTAAGTGAAGGAGATTATTTCAATCATAGTAGAGATCTTTCACTTCCTCCTCCTTCGTCTTCTTCTTTTCATGCTTTTCTACTTCTTCAGTGATATGGGATTTATTTCTTTCCTTTCTCTTCTTGTTGTCCTTCTTGAGTTTGCGACAATTCCTTTTAAAGTGCCCATATTCATTACACTCATAGCATTATATCTTTGACATATCAATCTTCTTCTTTTTCCGAGGATCAAACTTTCCTTTTCTCCTAGCCATGACAACATATGCTTGAATTTGTTAATTTGATCCAACATCGCTCTTTGCATTCAACCTAGTTTCTTCAATGTTACGTAATGACCAAAGTTCATTGAATGGATTGGCTTCTTTCTTTCCATAGATACTTGATACCAAGTTGCCCCATTCATCAGGTAGTGCGTTGAGCACAATGGTGGTCATTTCTTTATCGGACATTATTTCCCCTAACTCTTGTAGTTGATTTCTTATTTGAGATACCCTCATAAGGTATGAGGCCACCCCTTCTTCCTTTGATACCTTCATCTTGTATAGTTCGGTTCTCAATGATATAACTTCTCCTGTAGTGCTTATGGAAAACAATTCTACCAACTTTTCATATATTTCTTTCGATGTCTCCATCTTTGGTACATAAGGGATGAGTAAATCCTTGATTGATTCTATGAGAATTCTTTGAGCCCTTAACTATCCTTTCATGAATTTTGATAGTGCTTGAGATTGCTCTTGAGATGGTTTGGAGATTGAACCCTTAGTATATTCTATAACTTCATTCTCTATGGGGATCAAATCTATCCTCTTCTTCCATGCAAGGAAATTCGATGACCCAACTAGTTTGTTGCTTTCCTTGCAGAATGAAGTCATGTTGATAGTAGATTCAAACATTAATATAATGATACTTGTCAAGTGAAGATACTCCTTGATGATGATATCTTCAACTTGATGCCTTTGTGATGATGTTGATAATAGAAGATGCCTTCTTGATGAAGACGTCTTCCTTTAAGTATGCTTGAAATGTGATCCTTTCTTCAATTAGGGGTAGATCACCTTGATTTCTTTGATGATGATGGCAATGCTTCTTCTTGCTTCCTTTAGATGAAGAATGTAGAATGTAGAGGCTTCAAAATTCTTCAAAAGTTTAGTCCTTTCTTTGAGTGGAGGTAGGGTCCTTGAGGTCTTCTCCTTGTGATGATGTGACCCTTGAGATGAGTACTCCTTGGTGATTTTGTGGTCGACCCTTGTGTGTCCTTCTTCAATTGGATGATCTTCAACTTGCCTTTCCTTGTTATCACCTTAGCTTTGATACCATGTTGAGAAACCTAGGGGAAACTAGATTAGGTGATTTCTCTTACTTTGATAATTGCTTGTGATGCATTTTTATTTAACTTGATTAGCTTCTTCTTGAACTTGATTATTATTGTGTTTTCTATCATCAAACAATGACCAAACTATTAAGATTAAATAGACAAGAGGACACAAAATGTAGGCTGCAAGCCAGGGCCAAAACAATGAAAACATCTCCTCTTGAGAAGAAAACCCACAAGAATTCTTCTCTTCTTATAAAAATTCAAATGACGAATTCCAAGACCTAAGACCCTTGTCAAAGACCCCTCCAAGACCAAGTCAAACTTCTCCTTCTTGATGAACTCTTCTAGAAATTTTGACCCAGGAACTTCCCAACAACTTCGACCCAACAACTTCTAGCAACTTTGTCCTCCCCAACAACTTCTTCTGCAACTTCGACTTTCCCAACAATTTCTTTTGCAACTTCAACTTCTGACAGTTTCTTTTGCAACTTCGACTTCTAGTAGTTTCTTCTACAACTTTGGTCTATTAGCTACTTTAGAAACCCTAACATGAGAGAGAGAGAGGTCCAAAACATCGATCTTGCTTCTCTTCTTCCTTTCCTTGAACTTCATCCTTTTTCCTTGTCCTCCAGCTTCTATCTTGAGTAGATCGAACTTCTTTCTTGCTTGAATGAATGCCTCACCAAATGAAGTCGAGGTTATAGGCTTCTTAGGAGGTCGAATTGTTGTCCATGAGGTCGACTTGTTTGACAAGGTCTTGCAGGGTCTTTATGACACTTTTGACTTTACAAAATTTTTCTTTCCGTGATACAACATTGCCTAAGGGGTGTTACATGTATGACAATGACTCTTTTGACTTTATAACTCTATGACAAACCTAGAAGCACTCAATGGGTTCTTGACCTATAAATAAAGTTACCTTGAGCATGAAACCCATGCATTAAGAATGACAATAATACATTTCTTTTCTCTTTAATATCAATTACATAAAATCATGATTACAATAGACATTATGAAGACTGAAGCTAGTTACAGATTTCAACAGAGTTGGATGTTAAATTTCCATTAAACTCTGTAACTACTTAGATGAATAACTGAGAATTGAAACTAGTTTACTTTCACCAAGATACAAAGTCCCTTAACAATTCATATGTAGCGGAATAAAAACAAATATAAAAACAAAAACTCAAATTGACACACTTTTTGTCAGGAAACCCAACAGGCAAAACCTGCTTACTTGATGTGGCTATTTTATTGATTGTCTTTGGAGCAATTGAATCTATTACAAAGCACTCTGTCTCTCTTGAGAAAGCGTTTTGCTTCTCACATAAAACTCAGCTAATACAATTGATCTTGGCCTTCCTTGATCACAACTTGATCTTGGTTCTTGCACACAATTGATCCTTTTGCTACCTCCTTGACTTGCTCTGCAAACCCTGTTGTCTTGCTTCAATTCTGCTCCTCCTTGGCCTCCTTATCCCTTGCGCTGATCTCCTATTTCCTAGTGCACTTCTGGGCCCTATTTCTTAGCGCACTTGAGCTCCTATTTTTTAGGACCCCAACTCCTTTTTGCACACAACCAATCAACTCCTAAATCCTAGCGCAATTGCGCTCCTATTCTTTACGACACAATTCTTGCGCTCCACAATAAAGGCTCTCTCACACTAACTCGTGAGCTCTGTCTTGTCACAATCCTTAGTGCACAAAACAGTAATAATTTACTTGTGCCTTCATCGTTCCTTTATAGATTTGATCCATGCTAAATTAGGAAAGTGAAAATTTAGAACTTGAGTTGTGATTGACAAGTTAATTGAGTCAAACTATTTCTTTCTCCAATAATAACTGAAGTTATAACTCGTCCTTCCTTTAACAAAACTGAAGACCCAACTCATTCTAACTGAACTCGATCTACCAACCAATCCTATAGTCAAACTGATGAAGACTTCCACTTAATTGAAGCTCCAACACAACGCATGAACTTGTGATGATTATTCCCATAAATTGGAAATTAACTCGCCACAACTGAAGTCTATCCTATGAGCTCGCACTCATCGAGGAAGGTACTTTTGGAAGAACCTCTTCCACCTGGATATGTCTCCAACACCACCACATTCTCCACTGCTGCAGTTGCTCCCTCTGAACTAGAAGACTTCCTTGCTTTCTTTTGTGGAATCTGATTTGAAGACCTGTTCTTTCCAACCATGCTCTGCGAGTCTATCACCTCAGTCATAAGTGCCATGTACCCCGTGTATCTCTGTGGTTGCTTACTCTGGCTGAAGTTGGTATTGGGAGGTCTAGCTCTCTTCTTTTTCTCCCCAAACAACTCTTTTACCCACTTGGCTTGAAATCTCTCTATACTGGGAGTCATTGACTGAGTGGTTGCCTCCACTCGCCCTGGGTTCTTCTCCTCATCATCCTATTGGTCGGCCCAACTCCCAACTAGTCGAGGTTCAAATTGAGATACTAACTGAGTCTCTATCTTGAGTAGCTTCTTTTTAGTTACTCTAACCCACTCTTGCTCTAAGGACTCCCTTAGAGCTCTGCTCTCCTCAACCATCACTTCTCTACTCTGCACACTTCCTGCTTTGCTGCTCAAGGCTGCACCTGTTTCTACTTGGAAGTTGTAGAGATTCTTCATCCTCACACCTATCTTCTTCATATATTCAAAAGCTAAGTGTTGGACCTTTGCTGAAGATGACATCATAACCCTCGTGCTCAAGGGTAGTTATTGAAATAAGATTATGCTTTAGTCTTGGAACATAGAGGACATCTCTAAGATGGAGAGGATTACTTGACTCCGTCTGAAAATTGAGAGTACCAACTTTTCTAACTGCATACATGCCATCATCTCCTAGTTCAATTTGAAACTTCATGTCCTTCTCCTTTTGGTGGCTGCATTTCTTCTTGTTCTCGGTCATGTGGAAGGATGCTCCTGAATCAATATATCGTACACCGCTGTTTGCTGACCTTGCCATGCAAGCTATCAAGGAGAAATATTTCTTGAACTGGGCAGGAAACACATCTACCTCCGCTGATGCAGCTAGATGATCCTTACTAGACTCCTCCTGATTAGGACACTTGATGGCATAGTGTCTAAACTCATGGCAATGGAAGCACTTGATCTTGCTTAGATCCTTCTTCTTCTCGCCCCTTTGATTGGACTTAACCTCTCCTTGGCCCTTCTTGCCCTTGGCTTTGTTGCCTTTGCCTGTCAGGGCAAAGTTCTCCTCGTCCTCTGTCTTTGCTGATCTAACATCTCTCGTCCTTCTTTGGGTTTCTTCTTCAATGCAGTCACTCCATAACCTTTCCTAACTAGGAGAATTTTCTCTGCCGCTCACTGCATCCTAGAAACTATACCAAGACTTATGGAGTCCTAGAAGCGCAAGACTCACAAGGTCTTTTTCTACTACTGTCTCACCCACACCACCTAGCTCATCCTGAATCTGAGTGAACTTTGAAAGATATGTGATGATGGGCTCTTCTTTGCTCATCCGAATGCTTCTTAGCTTCTCTTTGGGAGCAAGCTTCCTGACATCACTGGAAACCTGATACAGATCTAAGATGGCTTTAAACATCTCATACGATGTTTTCTTCTCATGGAGATGAGGAATAATATTGTCTCTGATCCCCTCAAGAATAATCCTCCTCACCTTGATGTCATTCTTGTTATGCTAGGCCAACTGTTGGGGATCTTGAGGTGGAACTATTGGGTTTTTCACAAATTAATCACCCCATTATCCTCGAACACTACATATATCTGCTTCTTCCATGCACAAAGATTCGAGGCTTCCTCTCAACTGTGATCTGACCTTAGCCCTAGGAACGACATACTGCTATCCAAGGAATTACTCTGCTCTGTTCTTCAAACTCTAGAGCTTGCCTATTGCTTGAGATCAACTTGATGCTGGTCTTTATACTGATCTCTGCTCTGATACCATGTTAAATTTCCATGAAACTCTACAACTACTTGGATGAATAACTGAAAATTGAAATTATTTTACTTTCACTAAGATATAGAGTCTCTTAACAATTCATATGCAACGGAAAACAGAGAGATAAAAACAAAAACACAAATTGACACACTTTTTATTAGGAAACCCAATAGCAAAGACCTGCTTGCTTGATGTGGCTATTTTATTGATTATCCTTGGAGCAATTGAATCTATTACAAAGCACTCTGTCTCTCTTGAGAAAGTGTTTTGCTTCTCACACAAAAATCAACTAATAAAATTGATCTTGGCCTTCCTTGATCACAACTTGATCTTGGTTTCTGCACACAATTGATCCTTCTGTTGCCTCCTTGACTTGCTCTGTAAACCCTGCGGTATTGTCTCAATTCTGATCCTCCTTGGCCTCCTTATCCTTTGCGCGGACCACTATTTCCTAGTGCATTGTTGGGCTCCTATTTTTTAGGACCCCAACTCCTTTCTATGCACAACCAATCAACTCCTAAATCCTATGGCACTTGTGCTCCTATTCTTTAGGACACAATTCTTGCGCTCCACAATTAAGGCTCTCTCACACTACCTCATGAGCTCTATCCTGTCACAATCTTTTGTGCACAAAACAATAATAATTTACTTGTGCCTTCGTCCTTCCTTTATAGATTCGATCCATGCTATCGACAAGTGCAAATTTATTTGATTGACGAGTTGACTGAGTCGAGCTAGTTCTCTCTCCAATCATCATTTGAGTTATAACTCGTCCTTCGTTCAATCAGCGCTGAAGATCCAACTCGTTCTAACTGAACTCGATCTGCCAACCAATCCTGTAGCCACACTGATGAAGACTTCCATTTAACTGAATCTCCAACAATACACATGAACTCGTGATGATTATTCCCATAAACTGGAAATTAACTCACCGCAATTGAAGTCTATCCTATGAGCTCACACTCAAACTTGGAGAAGGACAAATTGAGGTCTTCAGTGGCTAAGGCACAAGCGAGAAGACCTTGCTCGCTACATTTTCAACACTTGAGTCTATAGATGCATTCCCCAAGATTGATAGATGCAAATGGGGTACAAGATCCTATATATGACACAAACACTAAGGGATGTAAGAGCACAAAGTTTTGGCTACATGACAAACCAAGTTATTTCATTGATTACGAGTAACCATATCAGTTGATGCACAATCAAGCATATGTACAAGTGGGGAAGGGGGATTTCCATGTCCAAGATATGAAATAATATTCTCAATCATGGAAGCCCTTGATTTGTGATTCCTAGGTGTATGAAGACCCATTCAACAAGAAGGATCTCAATCTTGCAATATTGGGTAGACGAAAACATGTTTAATTTCAAACATTATTCAAGAGTTCTCAATTTTACTTGCCAAAGAAATCAACCAGCAGTTGTGAGTTTCAACATGTTTTACTTTTTTCTCAATTGTCTCATGATTTGTGTGTGCATGTGATTAGGGGTAGCTAGAGACAACAACAATCTTTGTGCAGGTTCCAGTTGGAGTCGCAATCAAAATCTCTCTTTCGTGGCGCCTTGACAAACAACAATGATGAGTGTTCTTATGCCTACAATGTAAAGAATCATTATATTAGGCCCAATCGATCTATGAATCAAAGAAGCATGTTGTAGTACAAGTGAATCATGCTATTCCTTAGCCTTTTTTCCTCATGATGGTTAGTTCACTACATGGGTTGTCCAAGCCATGAAAGAAGCGCCAAAGTTTGCTTATCATAGGTTAGTTGTTTCACTGTTTTGCTTAGCAGCCAAATACAAAAGTAAAACTCAAGGTAATGATAAATTTGATTGTCGGTTGCATTGGTTATATGATTTTACCGAACATACATGGTTGTCTTATTGAGTCTGTAGGAATTCCTTGGATTTGGTGTCCTCATCATGTCCTAGATATTCATTATGGCATTTCCATTTTCCATCAATTTGCGGATACTAATGCACAGGTTTTCAAGGGATCATTGGTCAAACTGCTCATTTGAAACAACACAATTTCTACTTCCCATGCCATTTGGAATTTTTAAGAAATGGTGATCTAGGAGGAAGATATGCTCAGTCAAAGAGGGCCATTCTACATTTATGGCATGTATGAGTTTCCAGAGGCATTTGTAAGGTCATTCCTTGGTTGAATGGGCAAGTGAGCAGCGTATTGGCATTTACATTTTTTTTGCTACAAAAACCTAAGTTCCATATTTTTCATGCAATCAAGGGCATTGGAGATCTAGACTTGAGATTTTTTTTTAAGAGGTTGGCCACATGGTGGGGCTAGGTGAGCCCTCCAACTCATTCAAATGAACTTTTGGACCAACGAGAATCAAGAAGTCAAGGAAGGACGAGTTTTCAATAAAAGAAAAAGACAAAATAGGAAGGAAAAAGGAAGACTTGTTTTAAAGGCAAATGGACCAAGTCAACTTCATCAAGGGAGATGTTGGAAGAGTTAAGGACAAGTTGTGAATGATTTCAGGTCAAAACAAGTAAAGAATGGAACAACAGAGGATTTCTTCACCAACAAATTATCTTAAGACAAGCAAAGAAATATTCAAAGCAAGTCAAAGACCAAATCTTATGCAAGTTTCATCATCAAGCAAGAAGAGCTATTCCCATATGCTAGTTGTAGGGGGACGTCAAGGCTCTTAGGAGGAATGTGGGAGCATTTGTAATATTCCTAATGGAAATTTACAATGATACACAAAGCAAACATAGCAAAAACACAGAAAATTACCCAAACCATCAGAACACCATTTTAAAGCCAAAAACTGCTCTGTTGAGCCATTTTATTAATAAATCATGAAGTACAATAGGTGCTTGGAAAGTATGCACCTGGGCTTGCCCTAGGGAAGCTAGCTAAGCCCAAGTGATGAATATGGGATCTCCTCCAAGAGTGTTAGCTCGTTCTCCTTTGCTCTACGCTGAAATGCCTAGAAAGTGTGCTGCTGGTTGTGTAGAATGGTTGCTAGGGCCTCCTCCGGTGCTCTCAAAATTCCGAGAATTTAACCCTAGGCTCTCCACCAATAACCCACAAAAACACACAAAGGAATTGGCTAAATGTTGACCTCAGAATTTCGGCCCAAATTTCCCCTACTCCTCTAGCTGCTGGCTGAATTGGGACCCTTGTTCGACCCCTCAAATTTGCCCAGAAAATTCTGCCAATTTATTTCTAAGGTCCTTGTCAAAAACCCAGAAAAACCGAGAGAGGGTTTGTCCTAGTTTTGACGTTCCAAAATTGACGCCAAATGCTTGGCCCTCCTCCACAAGCAAAAAGTGTAGCCTGTAGCAAATGCTGCGTGTGGTGCTTTGCCAAAAGCCCCCACAACACTTCTCCAGACTCCACCTCAAGTATTAGGCCCAAACTCCCTTCACTCCTCAACTCCCAAGTGTGTCTCCTCCAAGCACTGCGCAGTCCCTACGCTGCTGCTAGTGTGTCCTCCACACAAACTCCCACTCCCACTGCTGGAACAATAAAAAAAGGATGAAACTCCCTCCTTGGGCTGGCACTCGAAATCCACCGAAGCAAGGGTTGAGATCTCCACTCGGAGACACTCGTGTGCTAAACAACACTTGCAAACTTGGCTTTCGCTCAAGTGTGCTATGTCAAAGACAAGTTTTTGAATAGATGAATGAATGACCAAAATGAGTGCCTCTTGCTCTATTTATAATTCGTGTCTCCTTCTCTTCTTGTGGTCCCCACTCTCTCTCTCTTTCCTAATCACACTCCCTTCTCTCTCCTCTCTCTTCCAAGAGTTCCCTCCTTGGGTCTAATTTCTCTTTATTGTGGACCCCACTTTCCACTAGAACCGCAATATTCTCTTTCCTCCTAAGTCCGGTGTCAGAATTGCATCCTCTCCCCAAACTCATCTTTAATGCTGAAAATCAAAATTGGGGATATTACAACATTCTTGAGGAAAGTTGAAGCAAAGGAAGTATTTTACAATTATTCCAATCCTTTTCAAGCAAGTTTAATTTGGAATGTTGACCTTCTAAGGCCAAATCAACCTCTATTTTGTAGCCCACAACGACCCTCTTTGATGGATGTCTACCTCCTTTTGTGAGGGTTTTAAGCATTGTAATATGAAATTAAAATTTTGACTTAGCCTTCAAGGATTTTGTGGATGACAAAGCACCTAAATTTGTGGATCTAAGGAGGATTATTGTTGAGACCCTCATCTGTAAATTTAGAGCTCTCTCTCCTTAGCAAACCGTGAGACCCTCATCTGTAAATTTAGAGCTCTCTCTCCTTAGCAAACCGTGTTATGAAAATGTGAGATCATAATGCCATAATAAGAGCTTCTTTGTTACAAACACTTTGTCATTAACTTGTGGATTTACTATTCTATCCTTTTTCTTCTTTGATCTTGCAAAGATATTGTGCTTCATGAGATAAATATTTGGTTTATGGTAGAAATTAGACAAAAGTGGGTCGATGCATTGAGGGGCTACTTAGTGACTTGGGAAAAAGGTCTAGGATGCTAAACCTCAACTTTTTCTTGTTGAGCTAGGGCTTCTGAAATTTAACTATTGGACAAATCCTTAGCGGTGGTTTTTCCTTAAAGGATTAAATCTATCTAGTCTCATAGTTGATCCATCAGTCGGAGGTGTTCCATTGAAGGAGCTACTCTTAGTTGGATTTTGGCACCAAAAGAAATTCTTAGACAAGAGTGGAGGGGGTTAGTGCATGCACTCCAAATTCACATCCTGTCCAAATAAAATAATCAAGGGTTGATTTATTGGGGGTTGTGATCAAAATCTGGCACAAAGTGGTAATTGGTGGGGTAAAATGTAAGCCATATTTTCATTTCATCACAAATTTCTCAAAATTCAGAAATATTTTTAATTTCCTTATTTTATATATTCAAACAATAAAAATTCAGAAAAATAAATAAAAATAAAAATAAAGTTCCTAAATTGTGCTTAACTTTCCAATTTTTAGCTCGTTTGGTACTTGGGTTTTGCTACAAAGACTTACAATTGGCCGAAGAAAGGTATAATGGTTTGTTGTGTGTAGATAAGCCTTATGTTCATCGAAACAAGCTGTTGTTTAAGTGTTTGCAGGTCTGCAACAGGAAGTTACAGCCACTTGTTACAAAGTAGACAAACGTTTTTCAAGGGGATTTTGGCCTCAAAAGGTATATCTATCATTTACCCTTTGATTTTATTGCTTCCTGAAGTTATTTGAATATTATTTGAAGCATAAATCTTGCCCAAGCTTGCTAGGATAAAAAATCAACAAGGAATAAATCCTGGGTTATTACCCTCGTGCGGATTTGACCCCAAAACTGAGTGTTTATTTTCAGCTTTAATATATTGGCGAATACTCTGTTTTAAGTTGCTTGTAGGCTCATTGGAAAGGTATTTTAGAGTACTAACACCTCCAACCCATAGCCAATTTTAATTCACACATTTTAGGCTCTTGGGTTGCCTTGAAGTGGGCCCTAAAATGCCGGTCCTGTGTTTTCTGTAGAAAATCAGATTTACAGGCCCAATACAACAAGCAAAAGTATCTTTTATTGCAATATATGAAGGTTAATCATTTTCTAATTGGTAAGGGTTGTCTTACACTCAATTTGGTGCATTTACGAGGCGTATTTCACTATTTTTTTGAGTGATTAAATTGCTGGTATGCAATTGATGGCTGTAGAATATCATTTTAAGATTTGCAATAATCTAAACTAACTCCTAAACTCCATCATCCAATAATTTATTGGCATTGATCTACTAATATTGTGGTGGATTGTTTTTATTGTGTAGGGAATTCTCCTGTGGCATTTTATGAGTTGGCTTGAAGAGTGAGGACTCATGCTTAGGGGATGGTGGGCACTTATCCTGTGTGGTGCCGTTCTAGCGCCTTACCAAACCTTTGCAAGTCCGCTAATCCGTGCAATAACAGTACCATTAGCTTTTGTTACTTTAAGTAGCATACTTGAGCCTTCAACTACTAAAAGAAAGAGAAGAGGGGATAAAGGACATCCTTGTCTAAGGTGTTGAAACATGTGTAACTAGGTTCGGTCTTCATAAGTGAAAAATGTATTCTTGTAAATATAAAATGAAAAGAAGTTATTATTATTATTATTGGAGCATGGGTTTCATACTCAAGTTCTTTTTATTTTTATAGGTCAAGCACCCTTTGAGTGCTTCTAGGGTTTTTCCTAGGTATAAGAGTCATTGTCATATATTGAAGACCCTATAGGCACATTGTAAATTGTAAAGAAAAAATTATTGTCTTTAAAGTGTCAAAATACCTCCAAGATCAAGTTGGCCTAATGAGCTGTCAAGTTGGCCTACATGAAGAGCCACGTCCACCCTTGAAGAAGCATATATATAAAGGAACTCGTCCTCCGCTTGGATCATTCACTCACTCATCTCTTATGCGAAGAAGTAGAAGAACAAGAAGAAGAAGAAGGAAGTGTGAAGGAGAGGAAGTTGAAAAAGTCGAAGTGTTTCTGGGCCTTATCTATCTCTCTTGGGAAGATTGAAGTTAGGGATTCTGTGCTAGGATCTCTTGTGGTTCGATTTTGGAATCAAAGAGAAGGGAAGGCAAGCGAAGGTCTCTTAGGGAATCTTAGTAGCCCTAAGACTCAAGACAAGGCAAGCGAAGTCAAGAGGAAGGCTATTAGAGGGAGATCGAAGTTTCCTAGAGAAGCAACAACAATTGCAACAATTGTTGGGGAGTAGAATTTCAGATCTACTAGGAGGTCGAAGATATTGCAACAAGAGGCTGTGTTAGACTTGATCTTGGAGGGTATTTGTCTGAGTCTCTAGGTCATGGTATTCGTCAATTGAAAGATCTAAGCAAAGAAGAGATTTACGGGTTTTCCCTCAAGAGGAGGGGTTTTGGCCCTGGCTTGCAGCCTATATATTGTGTCACTGTTCTTATTGTTTTGGTAGTTGTTTGATGTATTTCACATTGGAATAATAACGAACAAAGTTAATAAGTAAAAGATAACACAAACAATTATCAAGTTAAGAGAATTAACATATTCATTGCCCTATTGAACTCTCAACATGGAATCAGAGTTTTGGTTTTCTAAGGGCACCTTGAAGGTCTCCTCTACAATAAAGAAGGTCATCAAGAAAATTGCAAGCCAACTGAAGAACGGTATCAAGGAAGCATGGAGTTTCTTATTCTCTTCAAAGAAAGCATCAATCAATGAAAGGGATGAAGGTCTCTTCTCGTCTCTCTTTGGTACATTCCAAGACGAAGACATCTGGGTAATTGATAGTGGTGCATCAAGGCACATGGCTGGCCACTCCAACCGATTGAAGACCTTATCAAAAGGAAAATCCACTTACAAATGTGGAACTTGGAGACAACAAAAGCTATCATGTGATGGACATTGGATGAATTTCCATAAAACTCGAAGATGGAAGCAACATCCACCTCAACAACATTCTATTTGTTCCAGGTTTGCACAAAAATTTACTTTCTATTTCAAGTTTAGAAGACAAAGGAGATAGAGTAGCCTTCATTAATGGCAAAGTAGTTGTTTGGTAAAAAGACTCAAGCTTAGATCAAGCTAAAGTTATTGGTATCCGAGAAGGAAGGCTTTACAGATTAATATCTCTTGTAAACCAAGCCCTAGTTCACACTGAGATTAGTCCATGTGAACTTTGGCATCGAAGGTTTGGTCATCTACATTTCAAAATACTTCCAACTTTAAGTTCCATAGTAGATGGAATCCCGAATCTAAAGGAAGATCATGAAGGTGTCTGCAAGGGATGTGTTTTGGGAAAGAATACCAAGAGACCATTTGGAAGCATTGCTTCGCGGTCGAAATAAATCTTGGATCTCATTCACTCTGATGTGTGTGGCCATATGACTCCAAAATCAGTTAGAGGCCATCTATACTATGTCACATTTGTAAATGATCATTCAAGAAAGACCTGGTTTTACTTAATGAAAACCAAGGATGAAGTATTTACAAAATTTCAAGAATTCAAGGCTGAAGTGGAGAATCTTACAAAAAGAAGAATCAAGATACTAAGATCTAATAATGGAGGAGAATATACATCTAAAGAGATTATAGCATTCTATAAGGAGTCTAGGATTAAGAGGGAGCTGATAGTCCCATACAATCCCAAACAAAATGGAGTCGCAGAAAGAAAGAATAGATCTATTGAAGAAAGTGTAAAAGCAATGTTACACGATCAAGATCTACCTAAGTTTCTGTGGGGAGAGGCAATAAAGACAACAATCTACATTCAGAATCGATGTCCTCACAAATCTCTAGATAACAAGACTCCTGAAGAAGTGTTCACTGGAAAGAAACCGTCTGTAGATCATCTCCGGATCTTTGGGTGTCCTGTGTATATTCATATACCAAAGGACAAAAGAAAGAAGCTAGATCCTTCTAGTATGAAAGGTATATTTGTTGGGTATAGTAACTCATCGAAAGCTTATAGAATCTATATGAAAGATGGACATCACATTGAAGTTAGTTGTGATGTCATATTTGATGAGAGTATAGCATTCAAGAAGTCAAAAGAACTTTCTATAGATTCTGATGATGAAGAACTTTCGATATTTGAGGAGGAAGTTGACAAGGAAGGAGAAGAATCACACCATGAAGAAGAAGGGCCTAGTGAACCTGTTCAACCCATGGTCATTCCAGAAACAAGGAAAAGACCTAATTGGTTGAAATCCACACTACTTGATGCATAAGGTCATGGGGCAACGCAAGGATCATTTAGAGAAAGTAAGAGACCCAAGAAATATTCTGGGTATGCTGCATACATGACAAAATTAATAGAAGGAGAACCATCTACCTTTGAAGAGGCTATAAAACATCGAGAATGGAAGGATGCCATGAATGAAGAGTATCAATCTATAATGAAGAATGGAGTCTGGGAGATCGTACCTAGGCCCGAAGACAAATCTATGGTTACTTCCAAGTGGATCTATAAGATCAAGCATGCAGTTGATGGAAGTATAGATAAGTATAAAGCAAGATTTATGGCTAGAGGTTTCTCTCAACTTGAAGGCATTGACTATGAAGAAACATTTGCTCTAGCAGCAAGATATACAACGATTTGATCATTAGTCTCTCTGGCAGCATCGATGGGATGGAACATCCACTAAATGGAGGTTAAGACCGTGTTTCTGAATGGCACCATAGATGAAGAATTCTATATAGAACAACCCTTGGGATTTGAAGTCAAAGAAATGAAGGCATATGTTTGCAGATTGAAGAAAGCATTATATGGCTTCAAGCAAGCACCAAGGGCATGGTATACTAGAATGGATGCATACCTACAGAGAATAGGCTTCACAAAAAGTTTTGCTGACTCGAACCTTTATATAAAGGTTGAAAATAATGAACCTGTAATTATTCTTTTGTATGTAGATGATATTCGCTTGACAGGTGTAGAAGGTCGAATTGAAGAATGTAAGAAGCAACTGGAAACAAAATTTGACATGAAGGATCTTGGGTTGAGGCATTACTATTTGGGACTAGAAGTCTGGCAAGGACTGAATGAAATCTATTTGGGTCAAGGAAAGTATGTGATCGAGATTCTAAAGAAGTTCGACATGATGGACTGTAAACTTATGTCCACTTCGATGATCACAAACTTGAAGAGACTGAGGAGTTCCAAATCAAGCTCTGTGGATCCTTCCCGGTATAGACAACTTGTTGGCTCATTGATGTACTTGGTGAATACTCGACCATACATATGTTTTGCAGTAAATGTACTCAGTCATTTCCAAGTGGAGCCAAAGCATGATCATTGGATAGCAGCAAAGCATGTTCTAAGATATTTGTGAGGAACCATCAACTACTGTCTAAAATATGATACAAGGAATGATGTCCAATTGATTGGATATACAGATTCCGGCTGGGGAGGCAGTGAACAGGATGGAAGAAGCACTACGGGAGGATGTTTCAATTTAGTATCCTCCATGATCTCATGGATGAGCAAAAAGAAAGACATTGTTGCTTTGAGTAGTGTTGAGGCTAAATATATTGCAGCATGTGAATTAAGCAGAGAAGCAATATGGTTAAGAAAACTGCTATCCGACTTGTTTGAAGGACCGATGAACCCTACAGTGATACTTTGTGACAACACTAGTTGTATTCGTTTGTCTGAGAATCCAGTGTTTCATGGAAAGACAGCACATCAACAACAAGAATCACTATATTCGAGAGCTAGTATAAATAGTGTGATGCAGCTACAATATATCTCCATTGATGAACATGTAGTTGACATATTGACAAAATCACTTCAGAACAAGAAGCCTGTATACTTGAGGGACAAGCTTGGTTTGGTTGATTTGACCTCCCTAATTGAGAGGGAGAGATAGACACTACATTCTTGTCTTCACTTGGGAAGAAAGAATGGAGGGTTGGGTAACCATCTGGCATTCGATACTCTTCGAGAATGTGGTAGGGCATTCAAGATAAGAGTAGTAGTGGACCGATATTCTTTGAGGATTAGCTACCCAAGATAAGAATAGTCCAATGGAAGTTCATACTCTGTGAACACCCCTAGTGGAGTATGTACCTTGGGAGACAATGATGAATGGTGTCTATACATCATTAGTCTTGCCAGCATTGTGCTCTGATCTTGTGGAGAGATAGAGTTGTTAGTCAAGGCCTTGCTATGTGACAATGCTGGTTAATATGATGCTAGACAGATGGGTTACCAATCCGACTCTTCTTATGAGATCTCTTCAGATTGAGAATGACCATGTACCTCTTATGAATACCTCCCTAGTTAACAGGGAGTTTTGAAAAATGTGTAAATAGGTTCGGTCTTCATAAGTGAAAAATGTATTCTTGTAAATATAAAATGAAAAGAAGTTATTATTATTATTGGAGCATAGGTTTCATGCTCAAGTTCTTTTATTTTATAGGTCAAGCACCCATTGAGTGCTTCTAGGGTTTGTCCTAGGTATAAGAGTCATTGTCATATATTGAAGATCCTATGGGCACATTGTAAATTGTAAAGAAAAAATTATTTTGTCTTTAAAGTGTCAAAATACCTCCAAGATCAAGTCAGCCTAATGAGCTATCAAGTTGGCCCACATGAAGAGCCACATCCACCCTTGAAGAAGCCTATATATAAAGGAACTCGTCCTCCACTTGGATCACTCACTCACTCATCTCTTATGCGAAGAAGCAGAAGAAGAAGAAGTCAAAGAAGGAAGTGTGAAGAAGAGGAAGTCGAAGTAGTCAAAGTGTTTTTGGGCCTTATCTATCTCTCTTGGGAAGATTGAAGTTAGGGTTTCTGTGCTGGGATCTCTTGTGGTTCGATTTTGGAAGTAGAAGAGAAGGGAAGGAAAGCGAAGGTCTCTTAGGGCATATTAGTAGCCCTAAGACTCAAGACAAGGCAAGCAAAATCAAGAAGAAGGCTATTAGAGGGAGATCGAAGTCTCCTAGAGAAGTAACAACAGTTGCTGGGGAGCAGAATTTCGGATCTACTGGGAGGTCGAAGATATTGCAGCAGGAGGCTATGGTAGACTTGATCTTGGAGGGTATTTGTCTGAGTCTCTAGGTCATGGTATTCGTCAATTGAAAGATGTAAGCAAAGAAGAGATTTACGGGTTTTCCCCTCAAGAGGAGGGGTTTTGGCCCTAGCTTGCAGCGTATATACTGTATCACTGTTCTTATTGTTTAGGTAGTTGTTTGATGTATTGCACTTTGGAATAATAACGAACAAAGTTAATAAGTAAAAGATAACACAAACAATTATCAAGTTAAGATAATTAACATATTCATTGCCCTATTGAATTCTCAACATGAGGCCCCTCCCTAATTTGAAGAAAAGGGTTGCTGCCCCATTTAATAAAATAACAAAAGATATCGAGGAAATGCAACTCATTATTTAGCACCTAATTGGTTACAAAGACCTAAACGTAAAAAAACCACTCTAATGTAAAGCCAATTTACCTTGTCATAGGCTTTGAAAAGGTCTACTTTTATCACCATCGATCTTTGATTTCTAACCTTCATTGAATGCATGCATTCTTGTGCTATCCCAACTTTGCCTCATGAATTTATCTTCCCTCTAATAATCCAAATTGATCTCCTGAGATTTGATTTGAGAGAACACTTTTCAGTATTTTGGCAATGAACTTGGAGATGATTTTGTATATGCAATTGTATAAAGAGATGGGTCTAAGTTTTTCAAAGATTGTAGGAGTATTTTCTTTAGCAATCAACGCTAAGAATGTTTTATTGAAGGCTTCCAACATTTTTCCTTGAGTAACTGCCCAAGAAGACTTGTGAGAATATTTGAATCGATAAGAATTTTTATGTTAGTAATAATTGGTAAATATTTAGTTATGTTTCCATGTAACTCTTTTCATTTATGTATCTTTTTGTTTGCATGTTAAGTTGGTTCTTGTTGATGCAGATTATGTCTGAAATAACCATTCAGAGCTATGTTGCAGGAAACACCTAAGGAGCAGTCGTCCTAGTACTTGAAACGAGTTGAAACACCGAAATAGCCTCTAAATGCCGCCGACTGTCCCAGATGACGTTTTGCGATTTTGAAATGTTGTCTAGGACGACCGACAATGTTTCAGGTGCAAAGGTTATTTTTTGTGTTTTTTGAGCATCATAAGGGGTCAAGAAGGGTGTGGGCTCCTCCTATCACCCAAAGACACTAACTAAACACTTTTTTATGTGGTGGTCAACAAAATTAATAAAAAAATTAGAAATAGAATTCTCTAGAAAATTAAAAAATAGAATTCTCTAGAAACGCTATCAGCCTCCTCTTTTCTTTAAAAAGGCACTACATTCTCTCATTTCTCACACATTTTTCTGCAAGAGGAGCTTCCTATAGCAATAATAAGAAGTTATTTGTGTTTTGGAACGTGGGCAACAAGAGAAAGGGCATGGGAAACCACTGTTTGGGTGAGTGTTTCATTTTCTAATTTTGTAGCATTCATGGCTTCTCAAAGTTGTGTTTCTAGTGCCTCTAAATCTACTCAAGCAACCAGGCAACAAGAATATTATCCTCTATGGAAATATGTTACCAAAGTGAAGCAAATGGGTTTTGGTGATATGTGGGAATGGAAGTGCAATTTATACAAAAATGATAAGACCTTCAAGGGCTCTTACACAAGATTGAAGGCTCACATTTTGCATGAAAAGATAAAGGGTGTTGATGTGTGTGCACATACCAGAAATCCAGAGATGAGGGCTAAATTCAAGAAAGAGAGGGATGATGCTCAAAGGTTGAAGGATCAAAGAAGAAAAATCGGCACAGGCACTACCAATCCTCGCGTGAATGATAGCATTGAGCCAAGGATTGTTTAGGAAGCAAGAAAGAGGAGGGCTCTAGAAGTAGAATCAGAGTTATCTAAGCCATCAAATCCAATTCAAGACCGCAAATTGTTGAAAATGCTTGATAATCAAGGGAGAAGAAGTTGACTCAAGAGTGGCAAGGGGCATCTTTGCTTGTGGCATCCCTTTTAATGTGGTTCGATCCCCATATTAGCAGGATTTGGTGAGAGCGATTAACAAAGGCTCTCAAGGTTACAAGGTGCCAAACTATGAAAAAGTTGGAACAATTTTGCTGAAGAAAGAGAGACAACTTCTTGATGATATTGAGACCAATTCGTAACTCATGGGGTAGTATAGGGCTTTCCATTATCTTAGATGGCTGAACTGATGCAAGATGTATGCTTTTGGTTAATGTCATTGCATCATGACCAAAAGGAGCAATGTTCATCAAAGCAGAAGATTGTTTGGGTGAGGTCAAAATAGTAAGTTCATTGTTGATATTTTAATTTTTGCTATTGAACAAGTAGGGCCAAAAAATGTGGTGCAAGTTATCACAGATAATGCACTTGTTTGCAAAGTTGCAGGCTTAATTGTTGAGAGTAGATACAATCACATATTTTGGACTCCTTGCATTGTCCACAATTTGAATATGATTTTAGAAGAGATTGAGACAAAAACATAATGGATTAAGGAGGTCACAGGGCAGGCTAGGGAGATTATAAAATTCATCACCAACCACCACCAATCTCAAGCAATATATCGAGAATACTCCAAATTGGAGTTGTTGAAAGTTGTTGAGACAAGGTATGCCTCAAACTTCATCATGTTGTGTCGCCTTGTTAAAGTTAAAACTACATTAATGAGTATGGTGGTGGGTTCAACTTGGGCTAAGTGGAGATAGGTAGATTCAGAGAAGGAAAGTATGGTGAGCAGGGTGTTGATTGATGAAGATTGGTGGAGCAAGATTGATTTCTTGCTCAAGTTCACATACCTGCATTTAATCTTCGCCGAGATGCAAGCACAGAGAAACCTTTCCTGGGAGATGTTTATGACGGCATGGATACCATGGTTGGAAATTCTGTGGAAATTATTACACAAGAGGCTCCCATTCTTCCTTTTGTGGATTTTGATTTTGCTAAACAAGTGAGGTCCATTAGTGTTACGAGGTGGAATGGCTTTGACACTCCATTGCACACTTTGGCACATGCTCTAAATCCAAAATTTTATGATGAAGAATTCATTGTTGAAAGCAATGGGAAGAGGAAGGCCCCACATAAAGACAAGGAGGTGGCCAAAGGAGTGAAGAAAGCCTTTTAGAGGTTGTTTCTAGCTTCTTTACAAACTGATGTAAGGCATGAATTTGCTTGTTTTGCTACTAGATTAAAGGATTTTACAAACATATCAGCTTTGGAAGAGAGGAGGATCATGGACGTGATTAAGTGGTGGACTTGTCATGGCGCAAGTGGTATTTATTTGCAAAGTCTTGCCACTCATTCTATCACAAGTGGCAAGTCATTCCACTCATTCATCAACAAAATAGAATTGGAGCACCTATAGTTTCATTCATAGTGTGAAGCACAATAGGATGGGATTGTAGAAGGCAGAGGACCTTGCATATGTGCATTCGAATGGATGCCTTGTGTCTCGTAGGGGTGAAGAATATACAAGTGGACCTCATATAGATTGGGATGTGGATGTAGAATGTCCAGTGGTGATGCAAGTGCAAGTGGAAGTACTAGTAGAGTTGCCTCTTCTGCCGAACAAGCATCTTGTTCTATCCTTGTTGATGGGTATGAGGATTTCTATTAGTAATGATATGTTAGTGTAGCCATTAATTGTCTTTAACTCATGTTTTCTTTCAGTTTTAACACATATAACCTCACGTATAAAGGCTGATTTTTGAGTCTTCGATGTAAAGCCTCATCTATAAAGGCTAATTTTGGATTTTTGCATCATGTAATCATCTATTGGAGTTAATATAAATTTGGATTTCCTTCTAAAACGTCATTTATATGTCTCATTCTTTCTTTTCTTGCAAGATAATGTGTTATTAACTCATATATATATATATATATATATATATATATATATATATATATATATATATATATATGGCATTTCTGCCAAATGTTTCCATTTTCCGGGGGTTGTGTTTCGGGCCATAGTCGTTTTGGAAACTTCCAAACATTTTGGAGTTTCGTGCAACTTAGATACAAAGCCTGGAAAGAGGTGATTTTCTTTGAGTAATAAGTTCCCCATTTGGAACCTTATCTTCATTGCATTTTTATAATCGGTTTGCTTTCTTTATTTACATCCCTTTTCCCCCAAGTTACAACATATCATTACATTTCTTAGTATTTACATACCTGTGAGATACATGTGAGATGGGATGTCTACCTCCTTTTGTGAGGGTTTTATTGTTTTAAGTATTGTAATATGAAATTAAATTTTTGACTGATTTTCCAAGGATTTTGTGGATGACAAGGCACCTAAATTTGTGGATCTAAGGAAGATTATTGTTAAGAGCCTCATTTATAAATTTAGAGCATTCTCTCCTTTGCAAACCATGTCATGAAAATGTGAGATCATAATTCCATAATAAGAGCTTCTTTGTTGCAAACACTTTGTCTTCAACTTGTGGATTAACTATTCTATTCTTTCTATTCTGTTGTCTAGAGGAATTGGCAATTGAGCCGGGCTCATATTCTCGTGACATGGGGTCGATTTCGACCAGTACTACTAAACCTCTGGGTGAACCCATGTGCACCTCCATACACGCCTCCAAGCATGACTCACAAGGCTTTCAAGGGGGGGATTTGAACCTCAAACAACACACTTCACAAAGACTTCATATTACGGTGATCGCCAATTGAGCTGCCCCCTTGGGGCAAACAAGGAATAAAATTTGGTTATTACCCTAGTGGGGATTTGACCCCAAAACTAAGTGTTTATTTTCTTACTTGAATATCTTGGGGAATACTCAGTGTTTAAGGTGCTTGTAGGCTCATTAGAAAGGTATTTCAGAGTACTATCACCTCCAAGGTCCAACCCATAGCCAAGTTTTTTTTGCACATTTTTAGGCTCTTGGGTTGCTCTGAATTGGGACCTAGCATGCTGGTCCTGCGTTTTTCTTCAGAAAATCAGACTTACAGGCCCAGAACAACAAGCAAAAGCATTGTTTACAATAATATATGAAGGGTAATTATCTCCTAATTTGTAAGGGCTGTCTTACACTCAATTTGGTGCATTTACGAGGCTTATTTGACTGTTTTATTGAGTGATTAGATTGCTGGTCTACAATTTACTGCTGTAGAATATCATTTTCAGATTCGCAATCATCTAAACTAACTCCTAGACTCCATTGCCTAATAGAGATTTGTAAGCATTGATCTACTAATTTTGTGGTGGAGTGTTTTGATCGTGTAGGGAAGCCTCCCGTGGCATTTTAAGAGTTGGCCTAAAGAGTGGGGACTCGTGCCTAGGTGATAGTGGGCACTTGTCCTATGTGGTGCTGTTCTACCACCTTGCCAGACCTTTGCAAGTCCGCTAATTCGTACAATAACACTACCATTTCCTTCTGTTTGTTTATGTAGCCTATTTAAGCCTTCAGCTACTAAAAGAAAGCGAAGAGGGGACGGGGGGCATCATTGTTTGAGGCCCCTCCCTAATTTGAAGAAAGGGATTGCCGCTTCATTTAATAAAATAACAAAAGATACTGAGGAAATGCAACTCATTATTTAGACAACAAATTGGCTACAAAAATCTAAATGTAAAAAAATTACTTTAATGTAAAGCCAACTTACCTTGTCATAGGCTTTGAACAGGTCTACATTTATCACCATCGATCTTTGATTTCTAACCTTCATTGAATGGATGCATTTTCTTGTGCTACCCCAACTTTGCCTCATCTTCCTCTAATAATCCAAATTGTTCTCCTGAGATTTTATTTGAGAAAACACTTTTCAATATCTAGCAATAAACTTGGAGATGATTTTGTATATGCAATTGTATAAAGAGATGAGTCTAAATTTCTTAAAGGTTTTAGGATTATTTTGGTTAGGAATCAGTGTTAAGAATGTTGTATTGAAGGCTCCCAGCATTTGTCATTAGCTCGTCCAAGAAGACTTGTGAGAATATTTGAATCTTTGACAGTTATTTTTATGTTAGTAATAACTGGTAGTTATTTAGTTATGTTTGCAATTTTTCATTATTCTTTGGTTTTTCCATGTAACTAGTTTCAATTCAGCATCTTTTTATTTGCATGTTAAGTTGGTTCATGTTGATGCAGACTATGTCTGAAATAACCATCTCGGAGCCTAGAAAGAGAGGGGATTTTCTCTTAGTAATAGGTTCCCCATTTGGAGCCTTGTCTCCGTTGCATTTTTATAACAGGTTTGTTTTCTTTCTTTCCATCCCTTTTCCTCTAAGTTACAGCACACCATTACATTTCTTAGTATTTACATACTTGTGAGATACATGTAGTTTTTATTCCATTTCTTAGCTGTCTGAGTTTTAATTCACACCAACTAGCAGCATTTCAGCGGGCATTGTTGCTAATTCATGGCCTCCTGCATCTAGCCAACCTACACTATTGATGGCTGATATTCGCTGCCTACCTGGTGAGATATGGTGGCTATTGAATCTGAATCATATGCTGATTAATGAATCAGCCTTTCATTACTAAACTATCTCTGTGCCCATATGATCCAGGAATGGAAGGTAGCCCTGTTTTTAGTGACCGAGCAAGTCTTGTTGGCATCCTGACAAGACCTCTACGACAACGTGGTGGTGGGGCAGAAGTTCAGGTAACTAGCAAGTTGGAAAATCATTGGAAAATTATGATAGTTGTATGTATATGCCTAAATAACAGTTTTTGTAAGCATAGAGTTAGTATTTTGCAGGATGACAAATAAGGAATAACCCATAGTGAAACAATTGTAGAGATTGATTCGCCTTCCTTGGTTTTAACTTACTGGTTTAGAGTTTGCTTGTTTATGATGTATGTCTGAAATGTTGGCTGCCTTGTCCCAATTAACGCTGGAATAGTGGTACCTCTCTGTTAGGCCAGAGTCTTCTGCACTTAAGAGTTGATCTTATATACATTTAAATAAATATTCTATTCCAAACAAGGGTTGCTAAGTGACCATTAGTTAGTTAACTGAAGATGATCAATTATTTCCATAAGGAATAATTTGGATGTCGAGAGATTGGTAATAGCCCAAGTTTGCATGTATGCAAATTATCACCATTTCCGTTTGTTAATATTAGGGCCATTATCTTAATGGCTTTATTTTTTTTAACATTAGCAAGCTGAAAACAAACATTATCTTTGAAGTTTGGTGTCATAGTTCAATAAAGTGACTTATATGTCAGATTTTTGATGGCAGCTTGTAATAACATGGGAAGCTTTAGTACCTGCCCTAGGTGAATTGCGGTTAATGCTTCCACAAAAGTTAGAAAAGTCAGATAATACTGTACACCTTGGTTCACCACTTGTTGAGATGGCGAGCAATCAATTTCCTGTGGGTTCTTGTAGCAGTGACCTAGAGGAGAGTCAGTTCTGTGCATCAACATTGCCAAGTGCTTCATCTGCAATTGATCATGCCATGGCATCAATTGTACTTGTCACTGTAGGTGATGGAGCATGGGCATCCGGTATTGTACTAAATGAAAAAGGTCTTATACTGACTAATGCTCATCTTTTGGAGCCATGGCGATTTGGAAAAACACCACTTCATAATAAGTATGACAGTGGTAAACAACAAAGGTTTACAAGCTTTTCTGACATATCCAGATCACAGCTAGTGACTGGTGCATGTAATGATCAGCAAGAGAATGAAATCAACAATTCATCACCCATGGCAATTTCCACAAATGAATGTACTGAGAATGTTTTTCCTAGTGACAAACTCATTACACGTCCAACCTTGGATTTGAGTTACAAAAGCTACAGAAGGATTCGTGTAAGGCTGGATCATTTACATCCTCGTTCTTGGTCTGATGCTAGGGTTGTATATGTCTCCAAAGGGCCTTTGGATGTTGCCTTGTTACAGATTGAATCGATTCCAAATCAGTTGTGCCCTATTGTTCCTGAAATAAAGAGCCCGTGTCCAGGTTCCAAGGCATTTGTAATTGGACATGGTCTGTTTGGGCCCCGTTCAGGTTAGAGCTTAATTTGGCTTCTTAATTTCTCTACTTCTATATGATACGTAAACAGCATTACAATTTGAAGCTTATTTGACTGTTATTGTCTGTTCTGTAGACCTATGCTCCTCGGTCAGTGCCGGAGTCGTAGCCAGAGTTGTCAATACTAGAAAGTCACGTATGTCTGATGAGGTTGGTTCAGTGTACCCAGCAATGCTTGAGACAACAGCTGCAGTACATCCTGGTGGCAGTGGTGGTGTGGTAGTCAATGCACAAGGCAGAATGATTGGGTTAGTGACAAGGTATATATTTACTCGTCTAGATTCACTCTGGTTGATAGCAGAATACATTGGTAGGAAACTGTGGATAGATGTTTTATATATGTACATTTTATACTGAAAAGCTCGGTATGTTTCTTTCATCTTTGATAGTAATGCCAGACATAGTGGAGGAACAGTTATACCTCATCTGAATTTCAGCATACCTTGTGCAGTGCTTAAGCCAATTTTTCAATTTGCTACTGGAAGTAAGTATTTGTTACCAATTCTGTAGCTAGTAGGAGTGTTTTTTGAATTTTTCTGGAATATCTTCAGTGAAGTATTTTTAAGATCAACATTTTGGGTCACTCTTCTTCAGTGTTATTAAGATTGAACTTTTGGAGTCCTGAAGAATGGTCAAGAAGAGTGGTCTGAAATGTTGACTTTAAAAATGCTCCAATGCAGATATTCCAGAAAAAGATCTACAACAAATAGCTGCATCAACTTGAAGTCTGTAATTCTATAGCTTCAAAATTGATTAACTAGCAAAGAATTTGTAGAACCGTAAGTATTGTTGTAGTGAAGTATTAATAACTTTTAATTTGTGACTTTTGCAGACATGCAAGAGTTATCCATATTACATAGTATCAATAAGCCAAATGACTTACTCTCTGAAGTGTGGGCATTGGTACCTCCAACTCCTCCAAGGTCATCCCCATCTATGCCATTTTTACCAGATGCTCTGAAAAATGAGAAAAGGGTGTTGGATAGTGTGCAGAAAGGTTCTCGTTTTGCAAAATTTGTAGCTGAAAAGGGTGCTGAGCTTGCTTTCAAACAGGGTACGTATCAGAAACATGATGTGCAGTGTAATCCAAAGGGGTTGCCTATTAAGACCTCCAAGGCAGGTGATTTTTTACACAGTAGATTATAACTTTTTGAGAAAAGAAAGGGATTCCACATTCTACGATTGGAATAAGCTTGAAAAAAAATGGTCTGCACAAATTCAGAACATTGGAGGCAAGCTCAAGTCCGGATCTCCTTGCGTGTACAAAATATGATGCAGATTAGTTTTATAGTCCTACAAATTATTTGCAGGCTGGAAATTTTGAATGAGAGCCAAATATATTGTTTGCCTAATACTGGTATGTTCTCTTGAATTTATATAACAGCCTTGTCATTTCTGTGTAAATAGCCTACCCATGTATATTATAAGCTCGCTTAATATTCACCAATGCAAATAACTATTAATGAATCGAACCCTTGTGTACTTATTTTTATAGTTTATAACATCAATCCTACAGACTGAAGCGAAATACTAATAAGGTAATGAAATAATCTTCCGTCCAATTGTTTTGAGCTGGTAAAACTCTAAAAGCCAATACAATGGCATGGTACCAATGATGTATTAACATTCTGTTTTTTTCGAACTTTCATTCATAAGGGTGAAAATTACATTCTATATGTGCATGAACTGCACTTCAAAAACCAGCCATATAGTGGCTTGGTCCAAAAAACCTGTCTGGAAAAAATGACTGTTAAGTCCTGTGAGCAACCATTCATAACTGTTCAAAAAATAAAATACATCCGAATAAAACTGGTATATATAAATAGTATCCATCCATAGTACATGCCGATAAAGAAAAAAGTGCTGATAAGAACATTTAGCAGTATAACTGTGCCATCAAAACAGCAGCCAATATAGTAGGTGTTCAGGAATCAAGGTTCTGTGTGTACGCCCTCTATGGAGGATCAGTGGTGTATCCACATTCTGTGACTGTAGTACCCTTGCTAAAATTTATACATCCTGTCGTGGTCTTTACGTAGGTAATACAATTGCTATGTACACTCGTAGATTTATATAACCTGGTGGTATATGCTATGTAACCTATTCAATTTCTCTAGCTTATTCTTGTTTAATACTTCTCAGTTGATGATTATAAATATATTATAGTGGCTCTAGTTACTATTACTTGATTTGATCCACCTAACAATTGTCGTAATGTATTGTGAAATTGTGAAATAATAAAAAAATCTATCCGTTTTGAGTCATACAAATTACCAGCTACGGTGTAGAGCTCCAAAGCTCAAACCAGTTGTGGCCACGTGAAACTGTAGATGCAGCTTAAGGCACATACTGACCCAGAGCCTAACACATACTGATTGTAGCTAAGGACCGTACAGTAGTTGCATCTCCAGGTTGCACATTATTACGAACATTTCACACACCTTATTCTGTCATTGAAGCTTTGACTCCCAATACGAGGTACATCCTTTCATGCATTGAAAATTATAACCTATGTACTTTTTAACGGAGACATGGTATCCATGCATGTCTGTTCAGGTGATCTTATATTCCCAACATCAATACTTCTGCCTTACGGTTAACTCAAAGAACTCTCTAATCAATACTATATTTAAGAGTAATAGTAATATTAAGTTTCAAATTATTCATCACACAATTTTATTTTATTTTATTTATTTTTTAATTTTTAATTTTTTAATGTTAAATACAATGAGAAGATTTTTTTTAATGATGAAGATATATTATATTATGGTCATATTTAAGAATAACACTCAAATAAGGTGAGGAATTAAATTAATGACTTAATATTTAAGAGTGCATAGCTTACCCAATCACTATTTCAATAATTAAATTTATTATTTCTATGAAAAACAAATTAAACTTTAAACCCTGCCTTTCATTTTCAACCTAACTGCAATTATATATATACATATATAGAAAATAATTAATATGAAAAATCAATACTAAATGATATGATAGTGTGGCTATCCTCTTCAGTTGAATTAGATGTATTAGATTGTCTCCAACTCGCAAATGAATACGCTTCTAAGATTATATATTTAGGGACATCTTCAAAGATTTCTCTGCTAAAATTGTAAATACTATTCCACTGTATCTCGAAGGTTTTTTTATGCATGTTGCGACTGCTTAAAATCTATGAATAACTCTTGCATGTTGATTATCCGTTCAAAAAAAGTTTAACAATTTTTAATTAATCAACCTTATTTTTATAAATATAAATGTTAAGGTACATGGTTGATTCCTATATCAATCAATCGTATATTCAGTGATAGATTACAATACAAAGTTGATAGATCCCATATACTGATGATTCAATGAACTTGGGAATAATGTTATATATTCTTATTGTTAAATAACTAATTTGACCGGTTATGAATTATCATGGTGCAAACAGAATCGCAGAAATGAAGGGATGGTTTTAATTATAATTGTTCGAATAGTTGGTTGTTATATCATTGTTAAATAACTAATTTGACCGGTTATGAATTATCATGGTGCAAACAGAATCGCAGAAATGAAGGGATGGTTTTAATTATAATTGTTCGAATAGTTGGTTGTTATATCTGGCTGATAGTGGCAATGCCATCATAGTAAAAAATGATATGAATTTAATAAATATACTTTGAGGTTGTCTGTTATTTAAATTCTATTCTAATAATTCAATATATATATATATATATATATATATATTTTTTTTTTTTTTTTTTGAATCATTGATCAGAGAATCCACAGTTTGAACATTTTTATACTAACGTTTCAAATTCCAAATGGGATCCATCTTCAGGATATGAGAATGATGATAAAAGAAGAGCAACTAAGAAAGAATAAATAGTGATGAGGATGAATTTTAAGAACAACACACTATCGGCTGTAATATTAATTAATTAATTTTATATAATTTAATATTATTTTGTTTTAATAAATTACTATTATTTTTATTATTATTAAAATTTTTGGAAGAGTTAATATATTAATACAAAACCTAATGATTAAAATAGGGACTAAACTAAAAACTAAGAATAGCTTATTGAACTAAAATGTATTAATTTTTATATAAATTAAAATAATATATTAACCTAATTCATATTAACCATTATAAATAATAAATATTTATAATTGATTAATATAATAATTAATATATTAATTAATAGTTATATAGAAATTATTATATAGCAATAATGCTAACTATTAAATTAAAGGTTATATCTAAAACAAAATTAGGTTAATATATTAATTTTTAATTAATATTAGGGAAATATATTAATTCCTGTATAATTTAATTAATATATTAACCAAATCATATTAACAATTATAAATAATTAAGATTTATAATTAATTAATATATTACTTAATAGCTCTATAGAAATTAATATATTATAGTATTAATGGTAGTTATTCTACTTAGATATTAATGAAAGTACAGACTAATAACAGAAGAAAGGAGAGGGATAACTTACCTGTTGAGGCCTTTACCTGGGGATGTGTTTGCGATTTTTATTTCCCTGATCAAGGGAAGCCAGCTCCCGCTAATCTCCATACCATTGTCTCTGTTCAGATTATGAGGATGCTTGATAATTTCAAGTGCTTCTCTGATCTTTCGTCTCTGATGTTGCTCTTCCCTTGCGATAATTGATGCGCTTTCCAGACAGACATGGTGCTTAGTCTTTGAGGAGTGTTCTGCCAGGGCTGAAGTACGTGATCTTCCGTTCCTAATATCAGCGCCATGTTCCTTGAGTCTTGTCTGGAGGGAGCGACCTGTTTCACCAATGTAGCTTTTTCCACAAGAACAATCTATTTTGTAGACTCCTTTAAGCTGATGTTTGTCGATATCATCTTTTACAGACTTCAAACCTTGCCTGATAGTACCCGGTGCTGAGAAATGCGTGATAATGTTTTTCTTTCTTAGGATTTTAGCGATTTTGTCTGTAACTCCATGGATATAAGGTAGAAAAACTTTACCACATTGAGGTTGGTTTTGAGCCTTAGGCTCATGAGATAACAACTTTCTTTCAGCTTTTTCTATGGCCTTTTTAATTTCCTGCTCTTTGTAGCCTATACTTTTAAAAGTTAAAACTAGATGCTTCTTTTCTTCGTCCAGATGCTCTGAGTCGGAAATTCGAAGGGCTCTAATGGCAAGCGTGTTTAGAACACCAAACTTCTGGGCTGGGTGATGGTAAATTGTAAATTTCTTTTAATATAATACAATGGTAAATATTGTATATATATTTTTTCTATTAGATTTCAAAACCAAACTATGACTTTTAAATTTCCTTTTAAGTTTAAAATTCAAAGGAAGCAACTTCAGCTTTTAAATTGGAATTAACAGATATAATGATAAGGTTAATGTTGAATATTATGATTAAATTTGTAACTTGAACGGATATAATGATAATGTGTGAACTGATGTAATGATAAGGTGGAATATTATGATTAAATTTATAACTTAAATATGGTATTGAATCATATTATATTATTTATTTATATGATATATTTAATTATATTATTTTTTTTTCCCGTAAGAAAAAAGTCGTAATTTTATTCATGTTGATAAAATTACATTTTGTAGATGCTTGAAGCATATGCATATGGCTGTTCCTGTAATGATAGGCAGCGAACAGAAATAAAACAACAGGGGCAAAAAACTGTTCTGTAAGGACAGGAATACAACAGAAATAATAGAAATTTTTTTGTCTACAGGCCTATATTTTCCTTCCTTTTTTCTTCTCTACTTTACGCCAGCCTCCAACGTTGGGAGTGGGGACAATTAAGGCAAGTTGGTTTGCCTCTGTGTACACTGGTTGTTCTTTATCCGAGTCCGATCTTTCGGAGCTATGTGCTCGTTTGGCTCTGCTTATTTCTAGCTGTAATTCTTGCTGCCGTACCATGCTATTTGACTCCAATTTGGGCTCTTCGGTGTTCTCCTCCATTGTTTTTTCCTATCTTCTCTATTCGTCTGTGGGATCCATGTTCAGTGCTTCCTCCTCCAGTGGTTCGGTGTGCTGCCAACCTTTTGGTTTTTTCTGTTGTTTCTTGTTTCCTTTAGGCTCCCTACTAGACAGTGGACATGCATATTGAAGGTGCCCTGTCTGCAAGCAGATGCGACACCTGAATGCCGTGTTCTCATAATCCAGTTGTTGCGACCACAGTGAGTTATTAAAATTCAATGTGATGTGATCTGGGAGTCCTTGACTTAGATCCACCTCTACACATATTCTGGCATATGTGAAGATGCCCCGGTTAGCTCTGTCCTCATCTATCTTAAGATGTTTCCCTAAGGAATTCCCAATGGCTGTTAATGCTTTTCGATGCCAGAAATGCAGTGGGAGGTTATGTAGCCTTACCCAAACTGGCATCGTCGAAACTACCATGGTATTGGCATCAAAGTCCGGGAACCAGGGGGTGATAAAGAGACCAGCATTACCCCAAAACCAAGGCCCCTGATTGATGATATTGTCTCTTTCCAGTTCTGTGCTAAATCTGACTATGAAGAATCCCTTAGGGCATAGATATATTTCACATTTGGATGTCCATGAAGTAAAAACCCATTGATGCAATGCATCAGCTTTGGGCCAATAACCATTAAATCTGCATATAACAGCATTGTGAATTAAATCTGTGTATAGATCTGTTACCTCCGACATTGTTACAGTAAGCATAGGTGATTCTGGCCTCTGTTCCACAATGTAGGGCCCTGGAATCTCTGGTGTGGGTGCTGTTCTGTGTTGTAATGGTTCCTTTCCTTTGACTGCATCGCGGAAAGAGCCTGTATTCTTTGAGCTAGTTCCCTTGCATCCGCCTTGAAGTCTCAGATTGAGGATGATGGTTGAATCTTTAACTATTCCATAGTGCTGGAGAGTGTGTTGGTCCTGCATGCAGAGTCCTGAAAATAAAAGATTTTGGTATGTTGTCGGAGTGCCCAGTTTTATCTGGATCTGCTTTTTTAATTCCATAACATCCATCCCTTCCTTGATTTGTATACAGTAGTGTCTGCTTTCTACCGATCTGATAAATATTTGTTTCAGATCTGACGGATGAGCCTTGACCAAGCCCTGATTTACTGTTTGTTCTCCGGATCTGGGGGATCGATGGTGGTTCTAGGGTTTGTATGCCTACCCTCCACGTTATTGGTCTTTCTTTCTTTTTCCATATGCTGCCGTAGTGGTTCCGGATGCAGCCGTAATAGATCTGGTGTACCCGCGGTCACTACCGGCCAGATCGCTGCTTCCTTGCCTTTATGCTCCATTAAAAGCTCAAAACCGGATTGATTTTGTGTTTTGTTTAGCAGATCTGAGCGATGGTGGTCTGCAGCGTTCATGCTGTGCTCTGTTGAATGTACAGCAAACGACGCACTGTGTGAGAACCCTTGTTGCAGGTGAAAGGAGCTCGTCCGTGACCTGGAGGATGATTGAGCTGCCGCCAAGGACCGAACCGCCGTAGAGGGAAGCCAGATCCATGGCGATGAAGACGATTCAGTTGATCTGAAGCGTGGTATCGAGCAGGTAATCCCTGCGTTCTCTGCCTCCTCGGTGATATGCGCTGTGTCGGCGGCGCTGAAGAAAGTGTTTGCCCTAGCCATCCTGATCGCACCGAGCCGCAGAGCCAATTCCTCTTTTCCTTACACTCAAAACCATATTTAATTATATTATTATTATTAATGAAAGTTAATTTTTGATTATATGAAAATGTAATGAATTTAAAAATCAAACTAATATAATGATAAGGTGTAATAATAATGATAAGGTGAAATATTATAATTAAATCTGTAACTTAAATATGGTATTAATCATATTATATCATTTATTTATATGATATATTTAATTATATTATTATTATTATTAATGAAAGTTAAATTTTGATTATATGAAAATGTAATGAATTTAAAAATCATGTATGAATATTTCAATAATCTCCAAAAATTACGAGATAAAATATGTGAGACAACTATTTACATGGCATTAGATTATGTAAAAATTGCAGTAGGACTTTCAAATTATGGTCGAATCAAATATTTCAAAAATAGTTTTTTAAAAATAATATTGAAAAAATAATTTTTTTTCAAAGCTAAATATTAGAAATTGCATTAGTCTACCACTGACTTATGATAGGTTTCCTTACTTAAAAATAAATAAATTACATTGCTCAATGTTAAGCTACGAGTGGTTAATGTTATTTTTAAATTAATTCTCATTTTAAACTTATAAAATAACTAATAATAATCATTTTTAAAATTTAAAATGTTAACAGTAAACATCCAGACTTGTATAATAAGTAATATTTTAAATCTAAGTGTTTCACCAATTTTTTAAAAAGGAAATTTTAATATATACCCTGCTTTTTTAAGAGACATTATCATCATTGGATGACATTTTGATTTCATAAGGTAATATTTTGACTTAAGTTTATCATATATAAAATCTTACTTTTCCTAAGCAAGTTGTTAACTATTTCTTTCTCAGAGTTTTTAGTTATTTTATTTGTCATAATAACATTAACATAATTTTGTATTTTTATTGTGGTTATTTTTAGACCACTTTTTATTACTCTTTATTGTAATTACTTTTTATTAGTAAAAAAAAATGGACTTGTAAATGTCATATGTTTATATATAAAAATGAAATAATAAATAAATAAAATTAAACATAATAATAATAACATGCATCTAGACCTCAAGAAAGGAAGGCCTTGCAAGGCCCTTTTGGTGCCTCCATTGAACGCTCACACCTATCCTGCTTCCCCTTTCAAGACACTAACTTAGTTCCTCGGTCATTGTTTGAGGGGAGGTGTGCGACAACTATGGCTTCCTAGTCACTCTGCTAAGAGGAAGGCCTTCTACACTAGCCTTATCGCTGAGTTGTTTTATTGTTAGGTGTGTCAATTGCAAAGGTCAAGTTGCAGAGGTTCGATGGCTTGCTTTATTGCTGAGTTGTTTAATTGTTAGGTGTGTCAATTGCAAAGGTCAAGTTGCAGAGGTTCGATGGCCTGCCAATCGAGTGTTGAAGGAGGGACATAGGGAGCGGTTGATTACCCATCAAAAGAAGAAATGACAAAGGAAATAAAGGTAATATTGACAGACTAGACTATCTCATTTGCTTCCGGTACTTAACAAATTTGTGGTAAATTATATTTATCATAATTTATCACAAGTTTGGGATCGAGAAAAGATTGTGACCATTATATTTTTATCAACTATGAGCATGCAAATCAGAATGTGGATATAATTAGAGACTTGCACTTGAACAAAACATCAAGTATTTTTATGACATAATAGTTATTGCAGGGAAAAGCCAAATCATATAGGAATTTGTCATATCACTCTTGCTCAAGAATGTCATTGCAGACCAGGCGAGAAGTTTAGAACCTGAAAGAAGCCAATCTTGCTCGATATGTAATCCAGTCCCCATGGAAAAGGTAGAAACTTCACAACCTTCATTGTGTCATGTATTTAATAGATGTTTTTTATATGGTATTTTCCATTCAACTTTTCATTTTATTTGTTTCATAACTATGTTTTGTTATCCTTTTCATACATCATTTATGAACCCTATTCATATTCTCTATTAGTTATAAATGAACTACTCAACGCACTTCTCTTCTTTTTAAACACATCATCTCTTTGATTTATTTTGACGTTGCCTTTCCCCTCTTAAGGGATATGTTAGTTCTATTTATAGGTGAAGACCAATCGTCTTATATTTTAAAGAAAATAAGCAACTCTTTCCCTATTTGTTTTCTATTTTTAACAACATTATTATATATATATATATATATTAATGTACATAATATAAATATAATAATAATATATAGACTTACTAATTTAGCATATAATATTATATTTTAGTAGTTGCATAATAATAACTAATGTTAAGATATTCCGACACATAGGAAATAGTTAAGTATAACTTGGTCTAGTGTAGAGTTAGGTAAAATGTGTTTCTTTACTATGTACATTTGTAATTTACAATCCAACGATCGCGATATGTTCTAGACATGAAGTGATCCGACAGTTCATTCTTTCCTTAGTATTAATGATGCTTGATCTGTGGCTAAAACACCCGATTGGTCCATGATCTCTATTTAAAGAGCATGGAGGTTCATTTGTAGGGTGACCACTCATGAGAGAAGCTTATATAAATTTTATTTCTTTTATTAATAAATTGCCTGAAGTGGTCGCGTTGGCTCAGGCCGTGGATTGTTTCCTTATTTGAGGGTTTTAACCACGTCAAGAATACTGGTGTATTGATCTGTGATATGTTTGTGAGCGGTCCTTTGGTGTTCTATCTGAGGAACTTACCCTTTAAATTCCTACATGGTATCAGAGCAATTTGATGGCTGCATCTGTTGGTGGTCCAAATCTGAAGTCGGTACCACTGTATCCGACTGTCATTTCCTAGATCTACTGTTTCTGACTACTTTCGGGCCGAGAGGACTGCTCTATTGTGTTAAGAGCATCTATTTTAGTGAGGAACCCCTTTCGTTTCACGCGAAAAGGTTTTCGGTAGCCCTAGCTACGTCATTTTTAAGATCCGGAGGTATACAGTCTTTATTTGCAGTTTTAGTTATTCATCTCTTTGTTGATTTCGGTTTATTTAGCTCTTTGTTTTTTATTACTGGATCTATACCTTTCATTTCCGCATATGCTCTTTGCCTTGCGACTCTGTGCGATCTGGAAAATCAGAGACAAAAATGAAGATTTTTTTCATGCGTATGCTCTTTTTCGCTACGCCTTAGTGTGATCTCGGAAAATCAGAAACATTGAGAAAAATATATAGTTTCCAGCGAAAGCTAACTTCAAGCCACAAGGTTTGGTATTTTTTGCATGTCTGTGTTGGGTTGTGTGATTTTTTTTGTAGGGAGAGAGAGCTTTTTCAAGTAATTACTAATCTTTTAAACTAACTCATTTGGTCCAAAGTTATTTTATGAGAATAGAGGTCTTGGGTTCAAGTCTTTCTTTTTATTGAGTTACTTTTTCAAAAAGCACATGTAACTTATGTTATAAAGTTACTTTATCTATAAGTGTTTTCACCCATTATAAAAAGTGAGTCACTTATAATTCTAGAGTCTCTTTATCTTTTATTTAAGTTACAATTTAGTGAGTAGCTCATAAAGTACCATTGTAAAAGTGACTTTCACTTATTTATAAAAGTGGATCACATAAAATATTTTTTTAAAGTAAGCTAGTTAGATTAAATATGGAAAAGGGGAGATTTTTTTTTTAAATATAACATTATCATTCAATTCCGCACATCGTCGGCATCTTCAACAATTTTTTTTCAAAAAACCATAACTTCTTCATCCAGAAGCCGTTTTTTTTTAATCAGCGTAATTTTTCGAGATCTTTCCATTGAAACACTTAGTTTTAGCATTTGCAACTTCAATTTCTGTTAAAATGGAAAGTCCATGCCAAGTTAGTCTTGACAGCACCAACTACTTCCAATGGTGGTCTTACATTGTGGATTTACTTAGAAGTAAAAGTCTTTACAGAATAGCCTCAGGCCAAGAAATTAAACCTAAAGATGAAGATAAGAAATCCTTAGCTGCCCATCAACAACCAAATTCAAAGAATCCTAAGAAGCAGTATCTTAAAAAGAATGGTCCTAAACCAAACAAGGGTCCTAAGCAATTTCAGTATCAAAATGAAAAATTATTTCAACAAAATGATAAGACAAATAAAAACAAAGGGAAGAACACTGATAGACATTTCCACTTTTGTAATCAAGATGGCCACTTAGAATCCAAATGCTTTAAGAAGATGGAAGCCTTGGAAGTATCAATGAAGAAGCATAACATCCATTTGGAGCATTCTTCAACTTCAACTTCATCTTCAGCAATAACACTTTCTGCATGTGGTTGTCAAGCATCTCGGTCTGGTTATGCACTAAATGTGTTTTCTTCTTCTCATTCTCATGAGTGGCTCATTGATTATGGAGCTTCTTATCACATGGCAAAAAACAAAGCCATGTTTTCTTCTTTAAATGATTGTAACACCAAAAATATATATGTTGGTGATGATAGATCTCTTAGTGTTGTAGGGACTGGAATTGTTCATCTAGATAATGGCCAATTTAATGATGTATTATGTGTTCCAACTTTATCCTACAACCTTCTATTTGTATATCAGATAACTAATGTAGGTGAAGGTAAAACCGTTGAATTTTCACCTCACGATGTTGTAATTAAAGACCTAAGAGATCCTAATTTTTTTTTAGCTATTGGCACTGCTAATGATTCTACAAGGTTGTATAAGTTTAACAACTTTGGGTCATCAACTCTTCCTTCGATATTTGTTGCTCATAATGACGAAGTGAGCAAACTTTAGGATGAACGATTTGGTCATTTAAACTATCGCTCCCTTCAAAATCTATGTAAAGAAAATATGGTGACAAGTCTTCCTATGGTATCTTGCAGAGATGGTGTTTGTTCTGGATGTGTACTCGGAAAAATCATCTGGATAGTTTTGAAAAATGTGCCTCTTGGCACGCCCCAACCCCTTTACAGCTTGTGCATAGTGATTTATGTGGTCCACTTTCAGTTGTTTCATTCTCTGGCTACAAGTATTTCTTAACTTTCATTGATGGTTTCTCCAGATGCACTTGGGTATACTTCTTAAAACTCAAGAGTGAAGTATTTAACATGTTTTTGGCCTTTAAGGCCTTTGTTGAAAAACAATCTGGACATCAAATTCTTAACATAATATCTAATAATGGCAGAGAATATGTTAAAAACAAATTCATCAACTTTTGAACTGAGAATGGAATTCAAATGAAACATACTGTTCCATATACTCCACAACAAAATGGTGTAGCTGAAAGGAAGAATCGCACCTTAAAGGAAATGGCTAATTGTATGCTTCAATATAAAGGACTTAGTCTTAATTTTTGGGCAGAAGCAATTAATTGTGCAAATTACATAGTAAATCGCACTCCTACTAAGGTTTTAAAGAATATCACTCTAGAAGAAGCATGGAGCTCAATTAAACAAGATGTAATCACTTTCGTGTTTTTGGAAGTGAAGCATGGGCCTATATTCCAGATGAGAAACATAAATATTTAGAACCTAAGAGTGAAAAATGTATTTTTGTTGGATATTCTGAAGATGTCAAAAGATATAGACTTATTCCACTTAAGTCCAAAAATGTTATCATTAGAAGAGATGTAAAGTTTGCTGAAAATATATCGGCCTACGAGCCTAGTTCGGCAGATGTGCCACCTCTCTCTATCCCTTCTACTTCTAAAAATATTTCTTCTTCAGATGATGACAACAAGGATGACAATCCTCCCCCACCTTCTCAGGATCCTCCTTCAGCTCTTCAGCTTCCAAAATGGGTTCATGCTACTCAGGATGCAGCAGGTGCTCTTATAGGTGATCCTACAGATCAACGACGTACATGTTCTCAGTTCGATAGAGCCTCTTTATTACTAGCTTAAGCTTCAACGAATTATGATCATGACACCTTTGCAGAAGCATCAGGCCATCCAGATTGGGATGCATCTATGAATGAAGAATATCGTTCATTATTGGCAAATGATACATGGGATCTTGTTTCTCTTCCAAAGGGAAGAAAACTTGTTAGATGCAAACGGGTTTACAGAACCAAGTATGGACCAGATGGAAAAGTTGATAAACATAAAGCTCATCTTGTTGCTAAGGGTTTTTCACAAGTTGAAGGCATTGACTATACTAAAACCTTCTCCCTTGTTGCCAAAATGAACTCTATCTACCTTGTGTTTTCCTTTGTTGCTTCTTTCAAATGGGAAGTCCATCAGATGGATGTTAAATCTGCCTTCTTGCATGGGGACTTGCATGAAGAAATCTATATGGAACAACCTACTGGATTTATACAAACAGACTCCGGCCTTGTATGTCGGCTTAAGAAATCCCTTTATGGTCTCAAGCAACCCCCTCGAGCTTGGTATGCCAAAATGGATAGCTTTCTTTTAGATACTGGCTTTTCCAGGTGTCATTCCGACAATACTGTCTACACCAAGAAAGTGGGTAAGTCTCTTATCATTCTTGTTCTTTATGTTGATAATCTTATCCTTACTGGTAGTGATCCCAACCTTATAAACCATGTGAAGTCCAGCCTTAAAAAAAAGTTTGAAATGACAGACTTAGGACACTTGCGTTATTTTCTTGGTCTTCAAGTCTTGCAATCCAAGGAAGGTATTTCCATTTCCTAGTCCAAGTATGCCTGTGATCTTCTACACCACTTTCACATGGAAGACTATAAGAAAGCCCCTTCTCCCTTTTAGTCTGGAGCCAAACTTTCAGTCACTTGTACTTCCCCTGAAGTTGATGCTACCTTATACCATCAGCTTGTAGGAAAATTTTTGTATTTGACCCATACCCATCCTGACCTTTCCTTTGCTGTTGGCCTTATTGCTCGGTTTATGCAAAACCCACATGAAAGTCATTGGAAAGAAACTAAAAGAATACTTCGTTATGTTTGAGGTACAGTTCAGTTTGGGATTCATTACAGTGCAGAAGCATCTCTTCTATTGGTTGGTTTCACTGATTCCAATTTGGGCTGGTGACTCTGATGATCAGAAGTCTACTATAGGTTATGTATTCACTCTTGGTTTTGGACCTATTACATGGGATTGAAAAAAACAAAGTGCCATTTCTCTTTCTTTAGCAGAAGCAGAGTATCGTGGCACCGTAAAAGCTAGTAAGGAAGCCCTGTGGCTTTGTCAGATCCTGTGAGAGTTTGGTTTTCAGCAGCAACACCAGACTACACTTTGGTGTGATAATCAAAGTGCCATTCAACTATGCAAAGATCCAGTCCAACATCAGCACAACAAACACATTGAACTACACATGCACTTCATCAGAAAGCTCATTCATGACCATGTTCTTGAAGTGCAATATTGTTCAATCGATGATCAAGTTGCAGACATCTTTACAAAGGCTCTCACAGAGGCGAAGTTTACTAAACTTCGATTTATGGTTGGAGTTTAGGAAGTTGTTACTAAGCAGGGATAGGCTCTAATGCCTCCTTCCTTCTCCTATTGTGTCATATTTGTACATCCTTCGATCCTATCCCAAGTTGTTCTTAAGGGGAGATGTTAGGATATTTCGAAACATAGGAAATAGTTAAGTATAACTTGGTCTAGTGTAGAGTTAGGTAAAATGTGTTTCTTTACTATGTACATTTGTAACTTACAATCCAACTGTCACAATATGTTCTAGACATGAAGTGGTCCGACGATTCATTCTCTCCTCGGTATTAACGACACTTGATCCATAGCTTAACACCCGATTGGTCCATGATCTCTATTTAAAGAGCATGGAGGGTCATTTGTAGGGTGACTGCTCATGAGAGAAGCTTATGTAAATTTTCTTTCTTTTATTAATAAATTGCCTGAAGCGACCGCGTTGGCTCAGGCCGTGGACTGTTTCCCTCTTTCAAGGTTTTAACCACGTCGAAAATACTGGCGTATTGATCTGTGATCTGTTTGTGAGCGGCGTCCTTTGGTGTTCTATCTGAGAAACTTACCCTGTAAATTCCTACAACTAATATATATATATATATATATAGTAACTAATTATTATCTAAATTAAGATAGATTTTATATATATATATATATATCTTATTAAGATATTGTAAATTTACAATTGATAATTACTCATCAACTTTTTTTAAAAAAATTTGCTTTTTATTTTTAAGATACTTACAAATTTTATGAATAAATAATTTTAGTTTGTTGTTTTATTTATATTTCAAACGTTGCTCGAAGAAGGTGCACTAGTCATTTGAATTTCTTTCAAACAACCAAAATGTTTTGTTTTAATTTGAATTTCTTTTAAACAATCATATATATATATGACTTTTTTTTTTTGGTTATAGTGATGGTAATTAGTTAAGTAAGCAATTATTTAAGCTACGATATTAGGGAGTGAGATAGTAGTTACATTTATCATTTGATAATTTATCAAATCATATTTAATAATATTAATTCATTTTTAAGATTAATTTTTAAATTTGATTGCTATTTAGTTTATAAAATTATATATATACTATTTTACAAGGATATATATACTTTATTTTTTGGATTTGAATTTGTAATTTTTTCTATAAGAAAAGACAAGCTCTTAACTATTAAATTTACTCAACTATTTTTACCATATATATATATATTCTAACTTTACGAAATGACATTTTTCACGACCATTTTTATGGTTAATTTTAATCAAAATTCAACACAATTTTTTTTAAAATTTGAGTTTAAATTATTTATTCTGCATAATTCGAGTGCCCCAGAGATTTTTCAAGTGCTGCTGAATGTATTTTAAACAAACAACAAACAATCTTGGAATTGTATTATTGAATTTTAGTGAATTCCGGTGAAAAAAACTATTTCATCTATAAATTAGACTATATATGTAATTATATTTATTATATTAAATATTAGAAATGGTAAAAAATTATATCTTAAAAAGTGAAATAATAATTTGAGCAATCGATCACTAGAATCTAGAATTACCATTTATGAGAGAATGTTATTGTTGATTTCACTCATATACAAAACATGATTACTAAAGTCAAGCAAAGGATCGAATTAATGGGAAAGCAAGCTAATGATCCCGCCCATTGAGGTACTCTTCGATTTGCTAAAGTTGAAGCAACCAATTGATGTGAAGCGTGATACTGATCTACATATTATAAGCAATGTCGAGAGAACTCCATATTGATTAATCCAACATGTGTTACAAGCAAAGTTGTTAGAGCTAACAACTAAGCCAAACTATGTGCACCAATGCGCCCAATAGAAGAATTACTCAACCTCCATATTGATTAATCCAATGCGTGTTAAAATCAAAGCTATTAGAGCTAATAACTACGCCAAATTAAGTGTTGTGCCCAATGAAAGAATTACTCAGCATTTCATGCGCTGGTCAAAATTTCAGAATCTAAATAGTTAGAAACAAACGGAGGTTAGAACGGAGGTTAGAGTTTGTATTTTCCAATGTTTTTTTTATGTGCTAATTATTGTAATTATTATAAGTTAACTATATAAGTTTTTTTTATTTTGTAATAAATAATTTTAGTTTTTTGATTTTTTTCTATTTCTATAAATTGTTATATACTAGTTTGGATTTATTTCAGCTCTGGTTTTATCAAGTGTTGAGAGTGATCAAATTTCTTGAGGTGCAAACTTATTTTTGAGTGTAAAATTTGAGGAAATGTTTGTACCTCAAGATATTTGATCCCTCTCGGTGCTTAATAGATTTGGAGTTGAGATGGATCTAGGCTGGTTTTAATCATGCATGGCCACACAAAATTTGTCGAACGTATGATTAAGTTTGATGAGTTCCTTCTCTTCTACATCTCATTCACATTGGACTTGTATTTGAATTATATATGAATTCTAACATATGACTCCTCACACACATAACACATTTAAACTTTAACTAATCGACAAATCATATGACAAATTTTTTGATGTGCAATATTCATATCAACAAGAGTTACAAGTTGAGCTTGGGCATACATATCTTTTAAAATTCTTTTTTTCATAGTATTTTTTTCCGTATCTTGTACTATTCCCAAATTGGTTGAAATTCTTTTCTTTTTTAGTCTGAAATTTGTTGTCCAATGTTTCGTTTCCTCTTTTCTTCATGCTCTTGAGTTGCCATTTCCTTTGCTTTTTGTTGTTGATTTTCTCTTCATTGTGCATGTTCTTGTATTATTTGCTCTCAACACTCTTCAATTGTCATTTGTTGTGCCATTCTTTGCCGATATTCTCTTTGATATATTCTTTGTTATTCAGTTTGGTTCTTTCATCGTATCTTGTTGTCACTATCTTTGTTTCTCATTTTGTTGTTGACACTCCTTAGTTATACTTTTTTATGTCTTTCTATATTGACTTTCCCTTTGTTGTTCTTTTCTATTTAAGATGGATATAGGTTTATGATTAAGATTGATATAAGATCTTTCTTGTTCACGTGTGCACATACTCACACATATATATGATGATGATTACTATAACATATAAATCAATGCACGCTGTTAATAATTACTTTGTGCATATGCTGAATTCAATGCATTTAATGGAAACAATCAAATATGATTATAAACTTTCGATGTGCAATATTCATATCAATGAGAATTACAGGTTGAGCTTTGTTAACTTGCTTTTTGTTATCCATTTCTATGTCATACAGATCTAGGATATTTTTTATTCATTTCCATTTAATATGGATATAATATGATGATTAGTGTAACAAATAAATCAATGTACATCTTCGATAATTACTTTGTACATAAATTGGAATCAATGCATTTAATGCAAACAATCAAATAGGATTAGAACTTAAGATTTACATCGTCCACAGGGTCTTGCATAGACGGTGATTGGGTTCGCTGTTATGACACTTCTAGATTTTAAGTCACCGGTTTAATTCATCGCCCTATTCGGGTGTTATTTTTGGACATTACCATGATGTAGCCTCATTGTTGCCAAACCTACAAAAAAAGGAAATCAACATTTACATTGAAATCAATACATCTAGTGCAATAAAATGAAATAAGATTATAAATGGATATCTACATTAAAATCAATGCACCTATTTCAATAAAAAAACAAAATAGTAAATGACAAAGTAATCTAAACTTAAATTAAGAACATACATATGTCTTTACGCTTTTATTTTGCTGAAAATGTTAATATTTTAATATTATCATACTATATTCAATATAATATAATATTACAATACTATATAATGTAAATATTTTCTATGGCTAATTAACATTTTGTATTATATTATTATATGGAATTAAATCTAAAATGATAACATATTTGTTAACTAAGTGAAGCCCCTCTCGATTACATTTGCAAATATTATTAATTTACATAGAAATAATTTGTTTCTTCTAACTTAATAAGTGAATCATTCAATAATATAAAAAGTAATAAAATATAAAAATATAAAATTATGGGTTTACTCAAATGTGAGAGGAGAGTCATGATAATACAAGTGGATTGCATGTAACACATTCTTTATTCCCATGTAACACATTCTTTCTTATTAGAAAATGATTAAAAAAATAAGAAAATCTTTGAGAAATATTTAGACTCCCACTTCCATCCACATAAATGCTCACCTTCCATTCCCATTTATATACTTCTTTGTTATGTGGAGCTTAATATCTTATTTGCTGGCTCATTCTTTAAGAAATCTTGTTCTTATGTAGTGCTCACAGAAACCAAGGGAGTGAAAAGGTGAACACCTTCAATTCCCATTTATATACTTCTTTGTTATGTAGAGCTTAATATCTTATTTGCTTGCTCATTCTTTAAGAAATCTTGTTCTTATGTAGTGCTCACAGAAACCAAGGGAGTGAAAAGGTGAACTTGCTTTTAGAGTAGTTGTAATTATACATAATGACATATTTTTTATTTGGTTGTTGCTATCAAAAGTGGGATTTCGTCTATTTCAATATTAGATGTATGATTCGTCTATTTGAATATTAGATGTATGGAGAAACGATATCTATTTGATATTTAAACATTTTTTAAGGTCTTGTTAAGCATCAAAATATAGGTAAAACATGTTTTAGGTTTTTAATTATTAAATTCTTTTTTAGAAAAATAAAACATAACATTAAAAACCAATATAGGTATTAATATAAAAAATAATTGATGTATATATTTGTATCTCAAAAAATTAAAGAGATATCTTGTTTTTGTTTTGAAACACTATATCCTTGACACATAAAGATGTATTTAGGTTTTTGAGTGTGTAGGTTGTTATAGTTAGTTATCTTGTTGCCAACTTTTTATAAATAAATTGTGTAAAATCTTTTGAAATGTCTAACATTTCATCATAGATGGTCATTGAGTGTATTGTTAAGATATTCCTTGAAGTTAAGACACTCTTTGATGATAATTTGGTGTGTTATTAAGACACTCAATGTTAAGGCTACTAGTTCAAAACCTACTCAATATCTATATAGTTATTCTATGTTACAATATATGGATGAAATTTGGTACATCATCTCTTGTCAAGATGTATAACCTCAAATATATGTACTTATGAAAAACAATTAATACTTTCTATTTATATTTGAAAATATTTTAGTTTCCAAAATTATAATTAATTTATGTCTTAGATTGGTTTAGAACCTATGAATTATTTATTATTATAACTTAAGATAGTTTTTATTATCATTCAATTTGTTATCTATATTCACACCTTCAATATGAAAAAATTAGAAGACCTAACATGCAAAGGCTATTTTAACAAGTGTTGCCGAGCAACTTAATCAACATAATCCTGCTACTCAAGTTAGAAATTATGCTCTATGAAAAATTGCATAAGCAAAATTAAAAGTGGTCAATAGGAAAATTGAATCCTATAGTCTTCCGAACTAAGAAATTGAGATGTGAAGTGGATAAATTAATTGCTTGCTTAGGCACAAAGACTTGCATAAATTTTGGTGGGTAGTAACCACTAGTAAATTTACACATCTACAATTTTATTGGTGGGAAGTAATTCCTCGTAACCTACCGTCACACCTACCCTCCTTCCCCTTTCATGGAACTAGCTCAGTTCCTTGGTTAGGTTTTGAGTGGAGGTTCGCTACAACTATGGCTTCCTAGTCACTCTGCTATGTGGGAGACCTTTTACACTAGCTTCATCCCTGAGTTATTGTTTTACTGTTAGGTGTGCTAGTTGTAGAGGTTCAATGTCTTACCAATGGAGTGTTGAAGGAAGGACATAGGAAGTGGTTGATCACCCATCAAAAGAGGGAATGGAAAATGAAATAAAAGTAATATCGACAGGAAAATGAAATAGAGGTAATATCAGTGGACTAAACTGTCTCATTTTCTTTTAGCACTTTATAACTTTGTGGTAAATTATATTTATCACAATTTGGGATCGAGAAAAGATTGTAATAATACAAAACTGTTATATTTTCACCAGTGACGAGTGCATAAATTGAAAATGGATATAATCAGGGACTTGAGCTTGAGCAAAAGGTTTTCTTATGACATCACGGGTCACAATGATTTCAGGGCAAATCCAAATTGTATTGGAATTTGTCATATTTCTTTTTCCAAAGAAATTATTGCTGACCAAGTGAGGTCATGGTGAGGTTCAGAAGCTGGCAGAAGCCAATCTTGCTTGATATGTAATCCTCTTCCTACATGAAAGTTAGAAATTTCACAACCTTCATTGTGCACCCTAAAACCAAGTTTAGATAACTAGATTCTGATTGGTTATATGAAGAGAGGCTAGCTCTCTTTGGATGAGACCTGTTAGCTCACACCTCTCCTATTGGGCTAATAGTACTAGTCCTTTGGCTGCTTCGCCTATGACCTAAATGATGCATGGTTAGGCTATCCACACTTATTCTCAATACAAAATCCATATTATCTTTTGAGATTATTTTCTTAGTGTGGTAGAATGTATCTTCTGAAGATCAACTATAATTACTTTGGTACAGACTCCCATAGTTGTAATGTTGGTGCATTTGGATAATTTTTCAAGTGGAATATGAACACTAATGCAAATTTATAAAGGTGAGCACTTATTCCTCTGTATATTTAAATTACAAATTTGAAAAACAAGCACATAGAGACATTCTTTTTGTTCAATTTGGGCAACGAGGCTTCCTGGTTCATAATGGTAACATCTAATGAGGAAGGAAACATCTAGCCCTAGGAAACTTATATCAAGAAAGGAAATATCTAAATAATGCGTTTAGATTTTCCTATTTGGCAACTCATAAGAAAGTAGGCATGTTCTAAATATGTATTTGTAATCACTTTAAAAGGCTATCAAGCCTCATGATAATGACAGTGAATATTAGAGTCTTTTATCTTAGTTTGTGTGATTATGTTTGATTCATTAGTTATGAGCAGAGCTTTGGAAGAACCAACTAGGAGGTGAGACTCTCCGAGCCTCACCTCCAATAAATTGCAGATCAGTTGGTATCAGAGCAAGTTGGTCCTTGAGGCCCGATCTATTTTTTTTAAATGCTCGTTTATTTAATGCCTTTTTTTTCCACTCGTTATAGGTTCCCATTCTACATTCACTTTCTTTCTTAATATTTATCTTTTTCTTCACACATTCCCTAGCTACAATGTCTTGGTTCCTCTGCCTCATTACAACATCTACAACACCCATGGCCACTTTTATTACAAGTCTGCAATGCATTTATAGGTCAGGTATATCTATGGTGTGGCCTGGTTCTGTACCGCACACATAATTTATGAGTTTTTATATTAGGAACAACATTTAGAGTGGGTTCCCTTTGGAGACATGCCCTCCCACTTCACTTTAGTAGGCACTTGTTTCACATTCATCAGTTTTAGTGTAGTAACATTCGACTTGGGTTCATTGGAGACATGCCCTCCCACCCCAGGTTATGTAGGCACTTGCTAGTTCTTCAACAATGAGCATCACATCACATTAACTCTAACAATATTCAAAATCATTTCAGCCATGGCTTCACACTTAAAATGGGAGGCGGAAAGCAGGGACACTTTCCATCTAAACCGGGAGGAATTAGGCAGCCGGATTCCTTGGCTCATAATGGTAACATCTAATGAGGAAAAAAACATATATCCAGGCTAGGAAACTTATATGAAGAAAGGCTATCTAAGTAATGTATTTAGCTTTTCCTATTTGACAACTCATAAGAAAACATGCATGTTATAAATATGTATTTGTATTCACTTTAAAAGGCTGTCAAGGCTCATGATAATGGAAGTGCATATTAGATTCTTTTATCTTAGTTTATGTAATTGTGTTTGATTCATTAGTTCCAAGCAGTGTTTTGGAAGATCGAGCTAAGAGGTAAGACTCTCTAAGCCTCACCTCCGATCAATTGCAGATCACAATGTTAATTAGTGAATCATTTGCCATTGTAGTGGGTAAGCATTTGCTACGCATATATTCATATGATCGGTGATATTCAGTTGATATTGTTGAATGGACATTGCAATCCATTAATGTACAATCGATTTTATCAATGTCTGGTTACATAATAGCGATCACTCAGAATGCCTACATTTCAGGATTATACTACACTTATTCTACATTAGTTCCTGTTTTGACATTTATAATGGCCACATTTCTAAGGTAGAAGTTGTTATATAATTACTACTATGTCCTGTGAACCATTTTTTGAGGAACGATAACGCATTTTAGTCGGGCAAATTCTTTTTGTTTTGCTATGGATTCCATTGCAATAGGTTAATGTTAGATTGGTAATCTATTCATGATTCTCATGCAACTTGGGGTTTTTTCTAGATAGGAGAATGTTAATATCCGAAGTTTCAGGGGAAAAACAAAAATTGTAGGCACGGTTATATGTGTTGGTGGTGCCATGGTCAAGGCATTTTACAAAGGTCCCACTTTTATATTTTTATCAGTTGGTGTAAAAAGCCATCAAGTTGTGTACAATTCTAAGCATAATATTATTCTGGACTCCATCTAGGTTCTCGTAGCTGTCGTGGTTTGAAAAGCTTGTATCACTTTTCAGGTGATATTTATCATCCTCATGATATTTCCAATTTATTGATATTGTTTGAACTATAACTCTGACGATCAATTATGTACTGGGTGAAACTGAATATAGGCACCTTTTATGAAGATTTAATCGGCTCAATTATCACTAACAACTCTCACAAGTCTTATTGGAGCAACATAGTCTACACTACTTTCTGTAATATGTGAGCATAATAAATTGAATCTTTGGGTTGTAGAATGGAATATGGAGTTTCTGGGCGTTGTATATGCGGTCAACATATGAACTTTGAGCCAAATATTTATTAAAATAGAAAGCTTTCACGGCACTGGACATTCACTATATAAAAACAAAACTTTGATTGCTGTGAAAACCACACCAATATGACTATTAAGTAGAAAAGTACAGTCGATTACCGTATTTAACAATAAATTAAATGCCATGCTACATATCATCACCTTGTAAATCAGCTGAAACTGTTTCAGATCGTTATTTAGAGAGGATAGGTGGTCTACCTGAATAGAGTAATGGTTGTGCACCATATTGCAGGGTAGGTAGTGTGAGATACAACCATATTCTGCTCTTGTGCTCTTCATTGTTTTGTTTTCCATGTGCGCTGGATTTGATCGCTATTGATGGACCTTCACAACTCAGGGAAACATGGAAGTAAAGAGTCGAGTCTCTGTAGTGATGATTTAAGCTTTTAATGACAACAACGATTAATCTTTTATCGTCACGAAAGTGTGGTTTTCATCGTCACGAAAGTACAGTTGACCTTCAGGCCAAAATGCCTTGCAATTTATTACACCGAAAAATAAATGAAAACCATGAAAATCTTAGAGAAACTTCTCTTTATAAAAAGGATAAAATAGGGAGTTGTCTATAATGCGATTTTTTGGAGATTCTGGTGACGGAATCCGGTGGAAGAAATTGAGGTTAAATCTTGATTTGTTGCTTTGGATTCAGCACCCTGAAAAACCCCTGGGACGCTTTCATTGTGCAGAAACTAGCTATCAAACTTGCGATTCCAATAAATTCCTGCCAGATTTTGACCGGAAAAACCCGCCAGAAAGACTTTCAAAAAGTCGCTTTATAGACAACTGCATAAAATAGTATGAAAGATAAAATGTTAGGTATAAAAGAAACATGTATGTATTTTATTAATATGAATTAAATTAAATATAAATTATTTATTAAATCATATCATGAATATTATTAAATTTATTAGCGTAATAAAATAATGATATTCAATAATTTGATTATATGATAATAATAATAATTATAAAATTAAAACCATTCATAAAAACAATATATTTTGAAATATATATGTATATATAAAAGATAGAAAATTAATTAGAGGCTATACAATTTAGTATCAGAGATGTTGCTATGTAAAGTCATATTTAAAAATAATAAAATAATACTTTAAATTAACAAATGAAAAATAGCAATAACAAAGTAAAATAATGTCTATTATAATTAAAATACTTCAATTTGCACTAGTTAATTTTTTTTGTTTTTAGTATGAGTAGTGTTTTAAGATTCGGTCGGCTCGACACATTGTGGTAACAATCTCCAAATCGAGGGAGCTCTGATGGAGATGGGCTGGGAAATTTCGCGTGAAGGGTTTGGTTAGGGTTTTTTCTGAACCCTGATGCTGCAGCTTAACCGCGACGCCCTCCGTTTCCACCCGCCGCTACCGCAGTCACCGTCTACCTCTCCACCGTAACACTGTCTCCTTCGGTTTCATAGCTCCTCGCCGGGGTGTTTTTTACTGTGCCGTGCCTTCCGGTACTACCTGTGACGGTTCGAATTTACCTTGCACGGTCCGTTAACTGCAACCTGTCTTTTTCTCCGGGATTCTCTACTCCACAAGGTGTCCGCCGTTCCGAGGCGCAGCTGGCCATGGAGGACCTGGATGCCGTTGATTATTCAGTTGACCCGCTGGAAGGGGTCTCCATCTGGCGAACTCCATTTGCCACCTCAGAAGGTATGTTCAACTCAGACTTCTCCGGAAATTTCTCACAGTATTCGTTCGGTGAACCGTCGAGGACTCAGCCTGTGGTCCTTCCGGATGATCCTCCAACCTGGCCAGCCCTCTCTACACCCCCACACTCTCCGGCAACCCTCGGTTTTGTCTCCGGATGCCTAAACCCTAACCCTGGTTTAGATCTCCCGGCAGCCGGCTCATTTTCCCGTCCGCCGCATAACCCTTCCCTGCTTTCTTCCTCTGCCGGACTCTCGGGTTCCCTTGGTCCCTCCTCCGGAAGCTTCACTTCCGTACCCCCGCTCTCGGGCCCCCCTTTTGGTACTGGTACTGGAAACCCTGCCTCTCATCAGATCTCGGCACCTTTGAATGTTACCGCTCCGCCCTCCGGTCGACCACAGAACCTTCCCCCTCCGCGCGGCCCTAAAAGGAAATACAAGTGCTTCAAATCCAAGGAGGACGATATTTTTCTCAGACTGGAAGAGGATATTCAGTGGGGAGAAGCGATGGACTTTGCAGATCGGGTCCTGGTCGGTCGCATCCGGGGTCGCAGCTACTCGGCGGCACGATTGAAGACTTGGGCAGCTGAAGTTTGGGGGCATCATTTGGCGGACATCCCATTTGTGCAGACTTTCGTGAGGGGATGGTTCGCACTGAGGTTCGCTCGTGCTGACCACACTAATTGGGTTTTGTCCTCCTATTGGCACTTTGAGCATGCTCCTGTGCTCCTTAAGAGATGGACTCCTTTATTTGATCCTGAGACAGAGCAGATAGGTATTGGACCAGTTTGGATTCGGCTCCCAGGGTTACCTCTCCAGTACTGGTCTGAAGATATATTCAAACGTATCGGTAATGCACTTGGCACTTACATGGGCTACGACAAATCCTATCATCAGACTGGCATGATGGCTTATGCCAGGATCCTCATCAATATGGACACCAGGGGCGGGCTTCATGAGCACATTACTATACAGTGGAGAGACTCAGCTCGCAGACAGATCATTGACTATGAGGGCATTCCCTATCGCTGCCGTAGGTGCCACAAAGTAGGGCATCTTTACAAGGACTGCCCACTCCTCCGGAAAGTGCCAAGGAACGACTTTGAAGTAGGGGTCGACCCTCCCCAGGTCACCTCCCCTAATCAACATCCTGTACAGACTCAAGAGGTTCAAATGCACAATCAGGATGATGGTGTCCCCCGGAGCACTCCAGAGGCCGCTGATACTGCCACAGTCTCCACTGCACCTCCTCCAACTTCATCAACTCCTGTGCATTCAGCGCCTCATCAAGAGGACTCAGCGAATACGGGTATGTCTTTATCTCCCCCCTCTCTGATATCTCCTGCTTCCTGCATATCATCGGGCATTTCTCCACTCTCACCTAGCTCTGATCCTCTATCCACTATATCTTCTCCCGCATCACATTTTATTCACACACACTCATCCCTCATTTGCTCCCTTCCACTCCCTCCTCCGTTGGCCCCGCCTTTGTTGATCACATCGACCCTCGCATCCCTATCCATTCAATCGACTCAGACATCTCCTCGTTACTCGCTGCGATCCCGGATGAAAGACAAGGGTCCTGACGTCGTTGGTCTCGACTCTGTGAGTGCTCCCTCCTCACTTAAGACCTCCCGTGGTCGACCCTCCCGCATTACCAAAGCAAGACACACTGCCGATGAAGAGGTCGCCCTCGGGCGACAACAAACTATCTTTAGGGCCCTTAGAGCAAAGGATGGCCCTCTTCCCCTCCCCTCATGAAGATTCTATCTTTTAACTGCCGAGGGTTTGCTAGTTCAACCAAAAAACTAGCGCTCAGGAGGCTGCTCATTTCGACTCATCTGGACATTATATTCCTGCAAGAAACCCTCTGCTTGGCTGAACCCCTAATTCACACCCTCTCCTCCTGGCTCCCTAACTGGACCTTCCATGCTCTGGATGCGTCCGGGCGATCCGGTGGATTGGCTATTGGGGTCTGCAATAGAGCTGTGGATATCCAGAATTTCTGGGGAGGCAGGGGATTCATTGGCCTAGACATTTTTGCACACTCTGTAGAAAGGGATATTCGCATTATCAACGTCTACGGCCCTTGCACTGACCGTGCCAACTACTGGAGATCCTTACTGGAATCTGATCTACTTCAAGCTGATAACATCATATTGGGAGGGGACTTAAATTTTTCCCTGGGTTTCTGCGAATCATGGGGGCATATGGCACAGGTCGACTCCCTCTCCGATACCCTCTCCATCTTATTAGAGGATCATCACTGGGTGGACATTCCATCTGCTCGATTACAATACACCTGGTCAAATAATAGGAGTGGGGATCAGAGTTTGGCCAGGAGGCTCGATAGATTCCTTATTAAGGAGACCTTGCATAACAGCCTCCCCAGAATTCGCCAATGGGTTGGATCTGGTGGCATATCCGACCACAGGCCTATCTTCCTGGAGGCTGAAGGCCTTAATCACAAAATCAAGAGCCCCTTCAAATTTAATGCATCTTGGCTTCAGGACCCCTCGTATATTCAGCTGGTCCATAATTACTGGCAGAACAATCCCATCAGGGAAAATGAGGAACTCTCTGCGGGATTTGTTAGAAAGCTTACAGAACTCAAGCAGATCACCAAAATTTGGGCTCACCAAAAGCGCATCCAAGATAATCACACTCTGAAAGAGGCGGAACGGGTCATTGCTGAGTTTGAGGATTCATCATCTGGGACCTTCCCCACCCAGGAGAGCAAGGAACTGTATACCACTCTCATCACAAAACGCTCTCAAATTCTGAAAGAAAGAGAAGAAAGTTGGAGGCTGAGGAGCAGGGCTACTTGGCTCTCTGAGGGAGACAATAACACCAAGTTTTATCACAAATTCGCCAATGGACGCAAAGCCATCAACACTATTTGGGAATTAAGGGATGATCGTGGCCATACTGTTTCATCTCAACAGAACCTGGCCAGACTGGCCACTGAGCACTTTAGAGGTATATATAAAGCTCCTGGAGACATTAATATCTTGGAGATCATGAGAGTGGCTGAACTCTTTCCCAGATATGTTGAACAGGAAGAGTCGGATGAGCTACAGAAGGAAGTGTCCATGGAGGAATTGGAGGCTACACTGAAATGGTTTAAAAAAGATAAGAGCCCTGGCCCAGATGGGTGGTCCATAGAATTCTACATCGCTTTCCTCGACATCTTGGGGAATGACCTTCTGAAGATTGTGGAAGATAGTAGGAGGAGAGGTAGGATATCCTCTGCTATCAAATCCACCTTCATCGCCCTTATACCTAAATCCGATGCCCCGATCTCCTTCGATGACTTCCGGCCCATTTCACTCTGCAATTGCCTCTACAAAATCATTGCCAAGATTATTGCCAATCGCCTCAAGCCCATACTCTCGCAACACATATCCTCTGAACAATTCGCTTTCTTGCATCAAAGACAGATCCATGAGGCCATTGCCACTGCTCAAGAACTCATGCACTCTATGCAGATCAAAAAACAGAAAGGAATGATCCTTAAAGTGGATCTCTCCAAGGCATTTGACAGAACAAACTGGCTGTATTTAAGGTTGCTGCTAACTCATCTTGGTTTCCCTTATGGTTTCATTAAATGGACGATGAGCTGCATCACCGATGTATCATACAGTGTATTACTCAATGGGGAAGCTACTTCCTTCTTTACTTCAGAGAGAGGACTTAGACAGGGATGTCCTCTCTCACCTCTGCTGTTCTTGCTGATCATGGAGGGATTAAGTAGAATTATCACATCTGCCAGAGACAGGCATCAAAATTGTGGACAATTTCTTCCTTACTCACATGTTATTTGTTGATGACATCTTGATCTTCTTGAATGGATGCATTGGGGACTCCACTTTGCTTCATAATTCCATTCTCCTATTCCAGCAAGCCACTGGAATGAAGATCAATGAAAATAAGTCCACGATCACTACAGTTGGCTGCACCATTCATGAATCCACCTATGCTACTCAGCGCTTTCCCTTTGTCATTTTGAATCTGACGGATGGAATAAAGTACCTCGGCTTTAGACTTAAACCATCTGGCTACAGAATTGCTGACTGGTTATGGCTAATAGCAAAAGTGGAAAAGAGGCTACAGGTATGGTACCACCAATATCTCTCACGAGCAGGCAGATTAGTACTTATCAAAGCAGTTATTGAAGCCACACCAGTCTATTGGATGGCCCTAGCTTGGATTCCAAAAGGCATTTTGAATAGGCTCCAAAGTATTTGCTGCAGATTTCTTTGGAAAGGCCAACAGCCGGGGAGACTTTTCGCCTGGGTAAAATGGGATACCATCGCCAAGCCCAAGAGATGGGGTGGTTGGGGCATCAAGAGGTTGGATTTCTTCTCCAAGGCATTGGCTGCCAAACTCGGATGGCGTCTTCTTACCTCAAACGGTCTATGGTCTCAAGTCGCATATGCAAAATACATCAAGCCACAGACCGTTTTGGATTGGATCTGTACACAGCATGGCACTAATCACCATATCTCCAATATCTGGAAAGCGGTCATCGGCACCTTACCTCTGCTACGAGAAGGAATCACTTGGCGTATAAAGGAAGGAAACGTTGTTCGCATTGGGCTGGACCCATGGGTCGGATGTGGAAATTCCCACAGGTTATCTGCTGATCTTATTAGATATCTCCATAACAGAGGGATTACTCACATTAAACATATTGGAGATCATGCAAACTCCTCTTTCCTCCAGCAAGCATGGTTATCCGCCCAAGCTTTAGAACTACCTGAACAATGGATAAACGAATGGACGGAGTATACTATCGCTCTCACTCAAGCTCACATCAGGCTCACAGAAGGACCTGACGAGATCATCTGGGCGTTCGCCAAGCATGGTGTTTACACCCCAAAGCTGGGATATCTAAGGCTCATGGAACCTTATAGGCCCCCAGACTTACATCCCACCTGGAAAACGCTCTGGAAGCTTAAGTCAGCTCCCCGGACACGATTATTGATGTGGAACATCTTATTTGACAAAATTCCTACAGGCACCAATCTCATGAAGAGGTCCTTCTATGGACCTTTTCGCTGCCACTTATGTCATAGGGCAGAAGAAAGCACTGATCACTTGTTCCTATTCTGCAGCTCTTCTCTTCAATTCTGGCAATCTCTCACCTCACAAGTCCCGCTTTTGAAAGAATGGCATGGTAACAACCTCACTGAAGCATGGAATAACTGGTGCCATAATCACTCAGGGAAATCTATCAACCTGCCTCTGCTGGCCTGCTGGGCCGTTTGGATAGCACGAAATCAGGCAATCTTTAATCTCAAAGCCCCTCACTGGCCATCTATAATCCTCCACACGGTTGCTGATTATAACATGCTACCTGAAGAGGATCCCCCCGCCCCACCTCGAATCATCAGACCTGTACCCATCGACAAATCAATTCCATGGGCTTTCTTTGATGGCTCGGCCCAAGAAGCGGGCTGTGGGGGTGGTGCTATTCTCCATCTCAATGAGAGGCATTGCTTCAAGCTTCAAATCAATCTTGGTAGAGGCACAAATAATTATGCTGAACTATGCACGGCCAAACATATCATCCACTTTGCTATCCATAAACATTGCAGACACCTACAGCTATTTGGAGACTCTAAAATTGTTTGCAATTGGCTGAATGATGCATCTCATTGTCATACATTTTCTTTGAGACACATACTTGATGAAGCAAAGAGACTGACTACTTCCTTTGAATCATTTGTCTGCCATCACGTTTACAGGGAACAAAACACCGTCGCCGACCAGCTCTCCAAAGAGGCCGCGCACAGAGAAGGAGAAGACTGGTTGATCCAGGAGGAAATCGACGGCACATACTACCAGCACTACCACAGACCATTTGATGATCATATGGACGATGGGCTATAAAGCCCACACTTTATCAGTAACTTTTTTGTTTATAGCATGTACATAGACTGTCCAGACATGAGTTCAGCTCAAATCTTTTTGTTTATATTCAGCATATATATTGCTCTCTGCGAAGAGCATAGTTACAATTTTGATCACTGATAGACATACTAGTTTTTTTTGGAAATGCTCCCTGCGTGGAGACATCTTGGTTTTTCTCTTTCTAGAACTACAGTTTTTGAACTCGACAGGCAATGCTGCCTCCATATGAATATGCTTCGACATCTGCAAAATGTAATTTCTTAATACTTAATAGAAATTACGATTTTTTCCTAGGGGAAAAAAAAGATTTGGTCGGCTTAGAACTGACTCGGTCGAGTTGGTTCAAGTCAAGGCCTCACCAGGTCAACTTGGCCAATGAACTAGTTCGGCTGGCCATGTTATTACCGAGCTTGCCGAGTTGTCTAACAACTTGGCGAGCTAGGTAATAACCCGGTCGACTCGGTAATAACCTGGCCGACTCAGTAATAACCTGGTCGGTTCGGTCGGGTTGGATGAAAGTGCCCTGAAAACTCATAAACATCTATTTTTTATTTTTTATGTTTTGCTTTTTGGGGACCCCAAACAAGTTTGTAATTTGCCTATAGTTTATTTGGGGTCCATTCGCCTCTCCTAAACCCTATAAAATCCACCCAACCCCTCTCATTTCCTCACAACCATCTCATTGCATTTGAGTGAGAGTTTGTGAGGAGTTGTGGAGTTTGTTTTTGGAGCAGCAATGAGGAGTCTTGGGCAAGAATTGCAGCAGGAGTGAGGAGCTTCTTGGGCAGCCATTTGGAGCAGCATTGAGGAGTTGGTTTGTTGGAGCAACCTTGAGGAGGCAGTTTGTGCCTGGAGGTATTTTTTTTCACTTGTAAAAATCTGTTTTTGCTTATTGATTTTTATGTGAAAATATAGAATTTGAAAAGAGTGGTTTTTGTGAAAGAAATGAACATTGAAGCAATGCTATTTTATTTGTTTTCATTTTCAGATTTTTTGCTTTCATTTCCAAGTCAAAAAATGGCACCTAGAGTGAGAGATGCTGCTTGGGCATATGTTGAAATGGTTGATAGTCCAATGCATTGCAAATTTTGCCATAGAAAAATTAAGGAAGGTCATGGGGGCATTAATAGGCTGAAACAACACTTGGAGGATATTAGAGGCTAAATTACTCCATGTGAATCATATGAAATTGGGGAGATTAGGAAGGAATTGTTAGCCAATTTTGAGAAGTTTAAAGAAGAAAAGGCTAGGCAAAAAGAGTTAGAGGCTGAAATTGGGAGGAAGAGGAATATACAAAAAATGCTGGCTACCAACCCCCATTTTGATTTTGAGGGTTCTTCCTCTATCCCTTGTACTGATGGATCCAACCCCTTCCGATATGTTCCTCCCTCTTTGGAGTCTATTCAAGAAAAGGGTAAGGGTAAAATGAAAAAGAAGGGTGATATGAATATCAAAAGTTATTTCACTGTCACACCCTCCTCTCCATCAGATACACATGGTCCTCAAGCTAGTAAAACTTTGCAGCCCACTTTAGATGACCGTTGGAAGAAAGAATTGAGGGAGACCTCTTGTGAGCCTATGTTTGATGCCATGCATGCTGCTGGAAAAGGCTTCAAAGGCCCCACTATGCATGAGATATGGGGGTATCGTTTGCAGAAGGAAATTGCCTCCATTAATGAGTATTTGAAAGATTTCAAAAAATCATGGGCAAGAATAGGATGTACCATCATGTTAGGTGGATGGACTGATCAAAGAAACCGTACCATCATAAACTTTCTTATCTTCTGCCCATAGGGAACCATGTTTCTAAAATCAGTTGATGCATCTGATAAGGTAAAATATGGACAATTGTTGTTTCAACTATTGAATGAGGTTGTTGAGGAGGTGGGGGTGGCTAATGTTGTTCAAGTCATCACAGATAATGCCTCTAACTATGTTCTTGCTGGTAAATTGTTAGAGGAAAAACACAGAAGCATATTTTGGACCCCATGTGTTGCACATTGCATAGACCTCATGCTTGAGGATATTGGAAAATTAGATTGGGTCAAAAACATTGTAGATCATGCCAAAAACATAACAAAATTGATCTACAATCATTCATGGATTTTGAGCCTGATGAGGAAACACATAGGGGGTAGGGATATTATTAGGCCTGCCATCACTAGATTTGCTACTCATTTTTTGACATTGAAATCTGTGCTTTCACAACATAGAAACTTGCAAAAGATATTTTCTAGTGAAGAATGGAATCAAAGCCAGTGGTCTCACAACCAGGAAGGCAAAGAATTGAAAAATAAAGTTAATGAAGAAATATTTTGGAGAAAGGCAACAGAGATTGTGAAGCTTTCTGAGCCACTGGTTAAGGTCTTGCGGTTGGTGGATGGGGAAAGATTGGCTATGGGCTTCATTTATGAGGCTATGGATCAAGCAAAGGAGCAAATAAAGAGGGCATACAAGGATAAAGTGTCTAAGTATGGGTCCATTTGGGCAATCATTGATGGAATATGGAACAATCAACTCCATCGCTCTATACATGCAACTGGGTATTTTTTGAACCCACGGTATCATTATAAAGCTAAGGAGATAGGAGCTTTGAAGGGGGAGGTTAGAGATGGATTGATTGACTGCATTGATCGCATGATCCCATTGGAGTGTGATCAGCTAGAGATACACCGACAGGCCACAACCTTCAACAATGCCTCAGGTACCTTTGGGAAGAACCTAACAAATATTGCAAGGGAAGCAGATGAGTCAGGTAAACAAAACTTTCAATTTTCAAATTCTTAATACTTATTTTGTTAAATCGTTTATAATTTGAAAGTTGGATATAATTCATAATTTTGTTGAGATAACTCATTACACTCCTATGTTTTTTTGCAGCACAATGGTGGGAGGCTTTTGGTAGCCATTGTCCTGAATTGCAGAAGTTTGAAATTCGTATTTTGAGTCAAACTTGCAATGTTACTGGGTGTGAGCGCAATTGTTCTGTCTTTGAGAGGATTCACACAAAGAAAAGAAACCGTTTGGATAAAAAACGGTTAAATGATATAGTCTATGTCCAATACAACCTCCGACTTAAATGCAACCAATTGCTGAACAAAAGACTTGATTCAGATCCCATTGTGTTGGAAGACATTGATCCAACATCAGATTGGGTAGTGGAGAGTCATCCAACAGAGTTTCATTCTGATGAGGATATTGATTATGATTTACAGATGATAGCATCACTCGAACATAATGTTCAGTTGAATGCAGATCCTGATCCAGTTGTACCAGCCTCAGCCTTAGAGCCAGCAAGTCCTCCAGTTGCAGGTGCTTCCTCTGCTTAGTCACGACATAAGCGCATATCTCGTCTATCTCAGCTTGCAGTTGCTACCCTGCTAGTGCTACCACTTCTACAGTTGCAATTGAAGATGATGATGAGGAGACCCATGGGCCCCTATGTCTAACTCTGATCCAGATGATCTTGGCTCCTCTAACGGTAGCTAGTAGTACTGGTCAAAATTTATGTTTGTTGTAGATGCCATTTCTAGCCTCCTTAGTTATGTGTTTTTGTTTTGATCTCTATATCATCATCATGTATGTATTGGACAGTGCACTGGGTTCCATTTTGATATAATGGATATATTCATGAGCCTACTTTGATCATATGTTGTCTTCTATCTATATTCTAATGCTGTGTGTTTGGAAACATAAATGAAAATCTTTAAAATTATGTTTTTTTTATAATAAAAATAAATAAATATTTAATGTATTTTTTACAACGATCGAGTCATTGAAATCGAGCCGACCAAATCTATATCGAGTCGGAGTCGACCCTTGGCTGAGTTGGAGTCGAAGTCGGAGTTTTAAAACATTGAGTGAGGAAGAAATGTAAATTTTTCTATTTAATATGAAGATGAATAGGAAAAAATAATTTACTTTTTAGTATGATAAAGAAATGTAACTTGTTCACTACTTAATATGAAGATATAGGATGATAATAATATTACATGATGCGTAATTCATTCCTAAAACAGAAAAATATTAATGGCAAAAAATATTTTATAGTCAATCTAGTAAAAGATTTTAACATGAAACATATATAGAGAGAGAAAGCTTGAGAGAATTCTCATTCCATTAATAATTTCTTTCTAATTCAATGTATGAGGGAGATTTGCAATTATTTCAATATTTAATATGGATTTGATATGTAATATTTTATAAAATACTAATAATAAAAATAATAAATATATGAATACAAGAAAAATGTGAGGGGGTGTGGTTTAACATTTTAATGTGGAGAACATGAATTATAAAATGTTTCAATTTCAACTACATATATAGTATACCAGCCTAAATCCATCTTAACTCTAGATCTACCAAGCTCCAAGAGGGAAAGAAGTTTGCATCTCAAAAGATTTGATCTATCTTGAGACTCAAGAGATTTGTTAGACTGGGGGTAGAACCAAAGATTCTTCTTTCATGCATGCCCTAATAAAGTCTATGGAGACAGATTTAGATGTTAAGAAAAAAAATTAGAAAATTCGAACTATTGAACATGTATAGACACTGAACTAGAAGCTACACAAAAAGAGAAGGAACAGTTATTGTCCCTCATAATTGAGTAGAATAAACAGATTGAAAATTATGTGCAAAAAATTGAAATCCTGATAGAAGAAAAGACTGATCATGTATGCCCTTCATCATCCTCAACACCATCAACACTAATTGATGTTTCTGAGAAGTGGGATGAAACTTTGTCAACTTTGAGTATAAAGGATCTTGAAATTGAAAATCTCAAGAAAATACTCATGGTGAAGAATTCTTAAATTAATAATCTCGGAGATGAAGTAGCTAGCAAAATGCAACAATCAATATAGATTAGGACCTAAAAGTAAGGTTGCAGAAGAATTGGATTGGTTAAAGAATTGACTAGTGGGAATAAAGCCTTTGGTTGAAGCAAGACAAATTCTTTGGGCATACATGTTGGAATATGGCAACAAGAATATTCCAATTTAATTTGTCCTTGAATTAAATTGTGAATTAAAATCGAATTAGTCTTAACAGCTACTTGGAAATAATTAATTAGTTAATTTTAAATTAATTAGTTGGAGAAATTCAAGTTAGAAGTATTTCTGAAGTCATGCAAGAGTTATCCCTTAAATTAAGGAGATAATATTGAGTTCTATTTGAGTTGTAATTAGTTAACTCAGTTTACTGAGTTAAGTCCAGTTAAATTAGTTCCAAACAGTTTGAGGAACTAATAGTGAGTTAACAATCAGTTGATGCATTAATGCACTCAACTAGTGCTACTCCAATTAACTGAAGATTCCCTCATCAGAAACTCATGCATGTCTATTATGAGAAAGACTCAGTTGAGATTAATGTTCAAGGAAAATGTACTATCAGTTGCATGTGTTTTCTCATGGAGAAAACTCATGCATGCAGTCAAGGATTCATCCTTGAGGATTGCGTAGTTTTGAAGGCTTGGTTTTCCACTTGGTAATAGGCTAATCATCCACAAGGAAAAACGCAAGGAAATGGGAGCTTGGAGGGCAGAGAGCGAGGCTGGAGAGAAGCCAAGATTTCTTGTGAGCATTGTACTGAGAGCTGGCTAGCTGTGAGAGCTAAGGCTTTGTATAATTCCTATGTATTTCCACCATGTATGATAATACAATAGTGTGGGGTTTTTGGCTGAGGCTTTCCCCAAAGTATTTTCATGTGTATTGTGCCATTGATTCTTCTTCTTCTCGTTATATTGTTCAGCTCGACCTTTAAGCTTCCAAAAAATAATAGTAGAAGTAGGTTATAGTATTCTACTTTGATTTATATTGCATTATTGGGTTAACCTATCACAGATTTTCTACATGGTATCAGAGCTCTGAACAGTATACTGAGAAGAGAATTCGAAGTTTGAAGTTTGGGGTTGCAGGTGCAAATCGAATTCATATCATACTTCAAGGTTGGCCAATGGCGTTCTATGGCTTGAGACTCGAGTATGCCTTGGAAGGTAGCTCGACTTACATAGCATGGAAAGATATAATGGAGGTTGTATTAGAAGACATTGACCTGAAGGAATTCATTGGTCAAGAAATCCCAAAGCCAGCGTCAACTAATGCACAAGAGTTGGTTGAGTGGAAGAAGTGTGTGGCAAAGGTGAGACAGATCATCCTTGAGGGAGTTCGAGACCATATTGTCTCAAGTGTCCATGGGAAGGATACTCCATTTTCATTGTGGAAGACATTGAAGGACCTCTACCAGAATTGTAGCGACCAGAGGAAATTGGTGCTCAAGGATAAGCTTCGAAGAATCAAGATGGAGAAGGGCGATACTATTTCCACATATCTGAACAAGCTCACCACCTGCAGAGATGAGCTTGGTAGTGTGGGAATAACTACTGCTAATGATGATATGGCGAGCCTCACTCTCCTTGGCCTTCCAAAGAGTTGGAATAGCTACCAGGACTCTGTGAATGGAAGGGAGAAACTGTCGGATTGGGAACGACTGTGGTCAGATCTTATGCAGGAGGAGATCAGGAGGAGCACATGAGATGGTTCTTCATCCAAGAATGATGATGAAGAAAATATGGTCTTAGAAAGTAAGGCAAGGAAAGGTAAGGGGAAGGTTTCCCATTTCAAATCGAATTCTTCTCATGGAGGGAAGAAGGGTGACATGTCTAAAGTAAGATGCTTTAATTGTCACAATATGGGATATTATGCGACAAATTACCCATCGAAGAAGTCCAAGAAAGGATCCTTGGAAGGATCAGAAGGTGAGGCATTAACCTCTTAGTTCGAAATGGACTTTACCCTCATCGCATGCATGGTGTCATCGATGATGGGCTGTGTCTGGTATCTTGATAGTGGAGCCTCATTGCACATGACCGGTGATAAAAATTTATTCAGTGCCCTGGAGGAGAAAGACCTCAGGATGCGCATAGAGATGGGTGACGACGGAAGGTATAGTGTTTCAGGAGTGGGCACAGTTACTTTTCAGAGGGAGCATGGAGCTCCTCTCACCTTGACAGATGTGATGTATGTGCCTGGATTGAAGAAGAACTTGGTATCGGTCGCGATGTTGGAGGAAAAAGGCTACGATGTTGTATTCAGTAAAGGAAAGGCGTTCCTAAGACACATAGCCATGGGTCAGACCAAGAGGATAGGGATTCAGGTGAAGAATCTCTATAAACTAGAGGTAGATGATTGTGCAACATTCAGCACGAAAGCTAAATTGGTGGAAAGCCAAGACATTGGCGAGTTGTGGCACAGACGGTTGGGCCATTTGCATCATGGGGCTTTGAAGATAATGCAATAGATATCTACAGGACTTCCCAAAGGTAAAATTGAGCAAGTTGACATATGCAAAGGTTGTACCTTGGGAAAGTACACCAAGTCTTCCTTTCATGATCGAGACAATCGAGCAGAGGCTATCTTAGAGCGAGTTCATACTGATTTGTGTGGACCATTCTCGACGACATCCACCGCGAAGTAAAGGTATTATGTGATTTTCATTGATGACTATTCTCGTAAATGTTGGATTTATTTAAAGCAGGAGAAGGACCAAAGTTTAAAAAAGTTTTGTGAGTTCAAAGCTTTGGTCGAGAAAGAGTCAGGGAAGAAGATCAAGGCCTTGAGAAGCAACAACGATGGAGAATATGTCTATCAAGAGTTTAGGGACTTCTGTGCAGTGGAAGGAATTAAACGAGAGTTGACAGCACGTCATAACCCACAGCAGAATGGGGTGGATGAGAGGAAGAACATAACTATTGTAGGGGCAGCACAAGCAATGCTGCATGATCAAGGCCTACTACTTCACTTGTGGGCTAAGGCATGCAACACAGCGGTCTATTTGCAGAATAGAAGCCTACATCGTATACTTGGGATGAAGACACTAGAGGAAGCTTTCTTCGGTAAGAGACTATATGTGGGTCACTTCAGGATTTTTGGCTCATCGGTATATTGCCATGTGACAAAGGATGCATTGAAGAAGCTTGAGCCGACAACAAAGTTGGGGATATTTGTGGGGTACATTGATACACTTCACAACTATCGGGTGCACTTGCCTACCAGTCAGAGGATAGTGGTTCACAGAGATCTCAAATTTGATGAGCAGAAGGCCATACGAGTTTCCCTTAAGAGGGAGCTCCAAATATAGGTTGTAGAGGAACTGTTGGTTCCTAAGGAGGAGGAGCCTCCGACTGATGTGGAGCAGCCACATGCAGAGGTTCTGGGAGTGGAGACATCCACTCAAGCAGAGTCTTCCAGAGATGGACGAAAGCGCACAAGAGAAGCTGACAGATTGTTGGAGGATGCGAGAGAAAATGTGGGAGCACCATCTTCTCAGTGCAGACAGAGGAGGTCACCTGAGAGGTACACTGGATACATGTCCCTTCCTAGGGAATGTGTTGAGACCGAGCCATCTTCCTTTGAGGAAGCAGCGCAAAATCCGATTTGGGTTTGATGCTATGGTGGAGGAGTATGACTCCATAGTTCGTAACACTGTTTGGGACGTGATTCTGAGACTGGAGAACAAATCAGTTGTGAGTTCCCGTTGGCTTTACAAGGTAAAGAAAGCTGCTGATGGTAGTGTGGAGAAGCATAAGGCAAGATTTGTTGCCCGTGGCTTTTCACAGGTCGAAGGGATTGACTACGATGAGAATTTTTCTCCTGTCGCAAGGTACTCATCTATTAGATGTATGTTGGCACTATCAGCACAGATGGGTTGGAAGACCCATTAGATGGATGTGAAGACTACTTTCCTCAATGGCCAGATTGAGGAAGAGGTGTACATAGAGCAGCTGGAAGGTTTTGAGAGCTTCGATCGTGAGTCGCATGTGTGCCAACTCAAGAGAGCGTTGTATGGGCTGAAGCAAGCACCTCGTGCTTGGTACACTAGGATAGACAACTACTTCACTGGGTTGGGCTTGACAAAAATTAAAGTGGATGCGAACCTGTACCACATCGTGGTGAAAAGTAAGCTGTTGATCATTGTACTTTATGTTGATGATCTCATATTGACTGGAGATGATCAGTTGATCATGTCTTGCAAGGAGGACCTTGCAAGAGAATTCAAGATGAAAGACATGGGTCTCATGCATTATTTCCTTGGCATGGAAGTGTGGCAGAAGGATGGGGAGTTGTTTGTGTCTCAAGGCAAGTATGCCAACGAGATACTCAGGAGATTCCACATGGAGAAGTGCAAGCCCATGCAGAGTCCTCTAGCAGGTAACTGGAGGAAGGAGGTTTCTACTTCAAGAGAAGTGGTAGAGGCTATTGTGTACAGGCAGCTTGTGGGTTCACTGATGTACTTAATGAACACATGACCAGATTTGTGCTATGCGGTGAACCAACTGAGTCAAGCGATGGTTCAACCTACCAAGATGTTTTGGGAGGCGACAAATCATGTATTGAGATACCTCAGAGGCACCTCTCAGTATGGATTATGGTACAAACGGATAGAGGGAGTGAAGCTACAGGGCTTCACTGATGCAGATTGGGCAGGGAGTCCATTAGATTGGAAGAGCACATCGGGAGGGATTTTCAACCTTGGGTTAGAAACAGTTTCTTGGTAACATAGGAAACAGAGGTCGGTTGCACTCATCTCGGTAGAGGCAGAATACATGGTTGCAAGTCAGGCAGCATGTGAGGCCATCTAGATGCGGAAAATCCTAGTTGGTTTGTTTGATCAGAGGATGGATCCAACTGTGATCTATTGTGATAATCAGAGTTGTATCAAACTATTTGAGAATCCAATATTTCATGATAGGTCCAAGCACATCGACATCCGATATCATCATCTCAGAGATTGTGTAGCGAGGAGGATCATGTTGCTGCAGTATATTTCGACAGAGGAGCAAGATGCTGACATTTTGACAAAGGCATTGTCAAAGTGTAAATTCGAGTTCCATAGAGACATGATTGGGGTGGTAGATAATCCCTTTCTTGTTGAGAGGGAGTGTTGAAATATGGAAACAAGAATATTCCAATTTAATTTGTCCTTGAATTAAATTTGTGAATTAAAATTGAATTTAGTCTTAACAACTACTTGGAAATAATTAATTAATTAATTTTAAATTAATTAGTTGGAGAAATTCAAGTTAGAAGTCTTTCTGAAGTCATGCAAGTGTTATCCCTTAAATTAAGGAGATAAGATTGAGTTATATTTGAGTTGTAATTAGTTAACTTAGTTTACTGATTTAAGTCTAGTTAAATTAGTTCCAAACTATTTGAGGAACTAATAGTGAGTTAACAGTCAGTTGATGCATTAATGCACTCAACTAGTGCTACTCCAGTTAACTGAAGATTCACTCATCAGAAACTCATGCATTTCTATTCTAAGAAAGACCCAGTGGAGATTAATGTTCAAGGATAGTGTACTTTCAGTTGCATGTGTTTTCTCATGGAGAAAACTCATGCATGCAGTCAAGGATTCATCCTTGAGGATTGCACAGTTTTGAAGGCTTGGTTTTCCACTTGGTAATGGGATAATCATCCACAAGGAACAATGCAAGGAAATAGGAGCTTGGAGGGCAGAGAGGAAGGCTGGAGTGAAGCCAATATTTCCTATGAGCATTTGTGAGGATTGTATTGAGAGCTGGCTAGCTATGAGAGCTAAGGCTTTGTATAATTCCTATGTATTTCCACCATGTATGATAATACAATAGTGTGGGGTTTTTGGCTGAGGCTTTCCCCAAAGTATTTTCATGTTTATTGTGCCATTGATTCTTCTTCTTCTGGTTATATTGTTCAGCTCGATCTTTAAGCTTCCACAAATTAATAGTAGAAGTAGGTTATAGTATTCTGCGTTGATTTATATTGCATTATCGGGTTAACCTATCACAGATTTTCTACAATACATAGTGACAAACATGTAAAAAATGTGGAGATTTATTAGGATAATTGGGGATGAAGTAGAATTAGTATAAAATACTGGATAGGTCATTAAAAGAATTTAGGTAGAGCTAGGAGACAAGCCTCATATTTCCTCCAAAATAGTGAAATTCCTCAACTCCAAGAATTGAGAGCATTTAAGGACTTTGGGCGTTGAGGGAAAAACTTATGTCATAATGGAGGTGAATAAAGTTTCAACCAAAATAAACTTTGTCCAACAAACTCAAGACAAGTGTAAACTAGTAAAAAATGAGGTTGACATATTCAATTCAAGATTTAATGTTTTGAAAGAAATGGGCATGCCCTCTTGTTTGGATCACAATGACAAGTTGATGTCTCCAGATGCATACAACTAGAATTTTTTAAGAACTAGAGAAAATTCAAATAAGTTTTTAGATACGAGTGTAACATTAAAGGGGCTAACTATAGTGGATGAATTAATGGATGGCTTTTACATTCATTGTCATGTTAAATTCTTGTTCTCAACTACTCCAACCTATCAAAAGTATAGAGATTTGGATATCTCTTATAGTTTGATGATATTATACAACTAAATAGTCGGGTCAAATTGGGAGTATTTGGCTAAATTTTCCCCATAAATATTTTTTATTCCAACAACATAATTTAGTTGGTGATCCAGGGGATAAAAAATATGCTCAAAAATAAAAGTGATAAAATTCTCATGAAACCAGTGCCAAATCATAGATCTCATCGTTATGATTCCAACGATGCTTGAATCACCTCAATCTGACATCGTATGAGGAAGTTATCACGTTTTGAAGTTTTTGGGAAATAGTAAAATGTCAATTTGCAGGGTTGATTGGGAATTATACGGATGCCTTGTGGTAGTTCGTATGTTGAAGTGGTGCTGACGTTAGTTGGATGACTATACATTATGTAGCTAATTAGGACATGACACATGGACCAACTGTACAAAGGAAAGTGACGTGTTTTTATTGGTTGGAGGTGATTTAGTTTGGGCCAATCATGGAGTGACACATGGCCCAATCACAGGGAGCAACGTGGTACTCTGGATGAGGCCAAAATTTTGGTTATGGACTGGATGACCTTCTGTGGGTTTCGACCCCATGACCTCCGACAAAACAATCCATTGTTCCATTGTTATGCCACATCATTTCTTATAAATACATAGTGGGCTAGTTTTATTTAAACTGTTCCAGCTCTGTCGTTAAGGGGTAGGGCCGAACCATTGGGTGTGTACCACTGTCCCAGCCCCAAGTCATGTGGTTACACCACGACCATGACGCAAGGCAGGAGGGGTAGGCACATGTCACCTTGCCTACACACAACCCTTGGTTCTGTTGATATAAAATGACCATTGGTGAGAGATGAGGGGGGATGGGTGCGTGGCACCCTGCTTGCGCCTAGACCCCAGTCAAATTAACCCTAACACGACTAGGAGTGGGGTTGGCGAGGTGCGTGGCCTATGGCCCACGCCCCACAATTATATTACTACCATATGACCAACCCGAGGGCAAAAGAATAGGGGCACGACCGCATTTATGCGACTAACCGTTCTACAAATTGCACCAAAATTGACGGGATTTGTGGGCCGAATGCAAAACATGTAATTGTGAAATTTTCGCCTTGAAATCCCGCCAAAAACAATTTTAGTTGCCAATTTTGATAGAGGGACGGATTTGCAAAACAATTAGCAGAGAAATGGAGAAGGAGGCATAACTTGGCCATTTTTAGCCTTTTTTAGCCCAAGAAGAGCATACAAAAGGGTTTTTGGGTGTTTTGGACAAAATGGCAGTGTTATTTTTGCAATTTGAACATTTATGTTGATGTAATTTCACATTTGAGAATATAATTTAAAGGGCCAACATTGGAAGCTGGACCTAGAGATATAGACCAGGAGGGGTGAACTTTGTCATCAAATTGTTGTTTTGTGATGTTGCTTGTTGTCTATTTTTGACTATTAAAATTTGCAAAATTTAATTTAGTTTGTGTGATTTTGCAATATCGATCCATTGCCCATAATACATAGACTAGCTTGCAAAACTTTACATCAAACCTTCAATTTTAATTTCAGATCAATTTGGTATCAAAGCATGGTTGTTGTGAAGGTTTGACAGTTTTTACAAGTGTTTTTTTGAATGATTACAATGTCTAAATTGAAAAGAGGAGAATGAGTGCTTGAAGAAACAAAACCTCAAATTGGTTCAAGGAGGTCACAAAAAATCCAGAAATCATGGCACATGAAGAAGGAAATGAGCTAATGCCTGAGGATGAGAGAGATTTTAAAAGGCTTTCTATGATATGTCTGAGATGGTGAAAGTGTTGTACAATGAGAGGACAATAAGGTTGCATGGATAAAGTTATAATAAACCAAAAGGTAATGGTGGTGATGGGAGCAAGCCTCCACCCTCACCTCCTCCTCCACCTCCATCCTCACCTCCTTTTTCACCTCCTTCATCTCATAGGCCTCCTCCTCCTCCATCTCCAAATGGATATGCTAACTCTCCTTTTATTAAGCTTGATATCAAGTTTGAATTGCCTATGTACAATGGAGAAGTACATGCCAAAAAATTAGATAATTGGGTTCTTCAAATTGAAGCCTATTGCAAGATTCAAAAGATTCATGATGATGTAAATAAGATCCAACGTTCTTCTCTTCACTTGGAAAGTGCAACCCTCATCTAGTGGGAGGCCAGAACTTAAGAAGATTTTGAAGAAAAGTGGTAAAATTATCTCTTATTGGAATGATTTTATAACTGCATTAAGAAGGAAATTTTATCCATTAGCTTACACGCAAAAAGAAATTATGGATTAGAAAATTTTTAGACATGCTAAAGGTCAGAGTGTCCAAAGTTACACACAAGAATTTAGACGAAGAGATTTAATCTTGGGTGTTGATTTGTCTTCACAAGTTACTCTCCTTAAATACATAGGTGGATTACATAGTTGTTTGAGACATAATATACTTATGTTTAATCCCCCCAGTCTCGATGAAGTATGTGTTCAGGAAACTCATTTAGAATCAAGAAGCAAGAATGTTCCTCAAGAGACTAGTAATAAACATTTCAAATATCGAGACAAAGGAAAGGGGAGGTTTAAAGGCAAAGGAAAAAATAATGCTAAATTGTCAAGAAAGAGGGATAGAAACTTACCTATAGAAATTATTCAAAAGAAGGCCATGATGAAGACCACTGTTCGAAATTACATCCATAAAGGAGACCAAACAAGTTAAATAACAAGGGGAAACAAAAGAATGCTTCTACAAATCAACAAGATCTAGGATCTGATTCAAGTGATGAAACCAAAATTACAACCATGGGAATGAAAGTTATAGCTTCTAATGCAAGTACTAGTTCTTCTAGTAAGCCTATTGAATCTCAAAATGATAAAGAAAGAAGTGATATTTTTTATATAAGGGTCATTACAAGACATAATAAGGTTGATGCATTGTTTGATAGTGGATCCGAAGTCAATCTTATCTCTAAAGCAATTGTCAAGAAACTTGATTTAGAAACAACAACTCATACTAAACATTATCCTTTGTGTTAGGTATGTGATGATGTGAAATTACAAGTGATAAGAAAATGTAAACTCAAATTCGCCATCATTGCTAATTTTATAGATGAGGTAGATCTTGATGTTGTACCACTTGATATTTGCATGATTTTTTTAGGGAGCCCATACTTGTATGACTGAAAATCCATATTCTATCATCATGAGAAGAAATACCATCTTTTTAAAGACAAAGTTGAGTATATTGTTATAGAACATCACAAGCATATGAATTTATCTCTTGTTAGTGCTGGTCAAATGAAAAGGCTTGTAAATGCTAGTAAGTATTTTGTGTTATTGATGATTAAAAATAACGATACTGCCAAATCTGAAGCTTTCACAGGATGTGATGCTAAAATCAAGCATGAATTGGTTGAAGTTGTTAACACTTATTACAAGATGTTTCGGGAACCTAAAGGGTTACCTCCAAAAAGAGGAATCCAACATGAGATTCACTTGCAACATGATGCACCACTTCCAAATATTGTCATGTATAGAATGTTAGTTTTGGAGAATGCAGAGATCAAGAATCAAATTCAAGAGCTTGACAAAGGGGTCATCATACCTAACACATCTCCTTGTGGGTCTTCTATTGTTTTGGTTCCAAAGAAATATGGTACATGGCATAGGTGTGTGGATTTCCGAGCTTTGAGAAAGATCACGGTAAAGAATCACTATCCTCTTCCTCACATTGATGATTTGATAGATTAGTTAAAGGAAGACGTTTAATTTACTAAGTTAGATTTGAGAAGTGGCTACCATTAGATAAGGATTGTTGAAGATAATATTTGGAAAACTACTTTTAAGACAAAACACGGTTTGTTTGAATGGTTAGTTATGCTATTTGGGCTTTGCAATGCACTTGAAAAATTCATGAGATTTATGAATGATGTGTTGTGACCATTCCTTGATGATTTTGTCTTAGTCTACTTAGATGATATTTTGATTTTTAGTAATACTCGTGAAGAGCATGTCAAGCAAGTGAAATGAGTTTTATATGTCTTGAAAAGAAAAGTTGTAATTGAAGATGTATACATGTGAATTTGAGAAAAACTCTTTGGTTTAGTTGGGTCATATTGTAGGAGGTGGTGAATTGAAGATTGATCCCTCAAAAGTTGATGTAATTTTGAATTTGCCTAAACCCAACAATGTAACAAAAGTTAGGAGCTTTTTGGGAGCATTCCAATATTGGAGAAAAATTATCTCTAACTTCTCGCTAATTGCAACACCATTACATGCTTTGACAAGTGTGAAAGAGGTCTTTCAGTGGGGAGGAAAGCAACATAAATCCTTCGACACTTTGAAATAGAAAATGAATACAAGAACAGTTCTAACACTTCCAGATCTTAAGAAGCCATTTGAAATTCAAAACGATGCAAGTGGATATCCTATGGGAGTAGTTTTGATGTAGCATGGTAAGCCAATATGTTGTCATTTTGAAACATTTACCAATGCAGTAATTAACTATCCAATTTATGACAAAGATTTCTATTCTTTGGTACAAAGAGTGAAGAAATGGAAGCATTATTTGATGGGTAAAGAAACAATTATTCATACTGGCCATCAAATTTTGCAATATTTACAATCCCAAACAAAGCTACAATAAGCTAGCATTTCATGTGGATGGGATTCCTACAAAAATTTCATTTAGTAATCAGGTAAAGAAAGGTATATACAATAAAGTTGCAGCTATGTTATCAAGGCCTATAGTTAATGCATATGTTATTCTTAAACATAAATCAATCATGCATAAAAGTTACATTGAACAATATTCCCAAGATGAATATTTTAAAGATGTTTATGCAACTTTGAGTCAAGGCAATCATGTTGAAGAGTTGGATTATCATGTTCATAACAAGTTGTTGTATCATCTTGGAAAGTTATGTGTTCCACAGGGTGAAAGAGTCAATGTCATAAGGGAAGCCCACACTTTTCTTATTGCTGGCCACTTTGGTGTAGGAAAAATAATTTCTCAAATTCAGAGGTATTGTTATTGGCCTCGCATGAATGAAACTGTTTCAAGATATGTAAAAGGATGTTCCATGTGTGCTACTAGCAAGCCAAGAAATATGAAATTGGGTTTGTACACTCCACTGTACACTCCACTTCCTATTCCTTCTCGTCCTTGGGAAAGAATTTCTATGGATTTTGTGGGGGGACTACCAATGTCTAAGAAATGTCATGATTATTTATATGTTGTTGTGGATCACTTCAACCAAATGTGTACGTTGATGCCATGTAAGAAACATGTTACAATTGAACAAATCACAAATATCATTTCCAAAATGTATAGGTTCACTTTGGGTTATCCACTTCTATCATTTCTGATCGAGATTCTCGATTTGTTGGGAAGTTTTGGTCAAGTTTATGGGAACTCATGGACACAAAGTTGAAGAAGAACACCACATTTCATCCATAAACATACGGCTAGACAAAAGTAGTGAACATAACAGTATTGCATCTCCTTCGAGGATATTGTGGTAAGTATCCTAAACTTTGGGATGAGCTTTTGAATTACATCCAACATTCCTATAATCATGCCAATCATTCATCTATGCAAATATCTCCATTTGAAGCTTTTTTGGGTTATTTGCCAAAGTATCCTTTGGATTTCATCTTTGGTGAAGATATTGCAATAGATGGATATAGTGACATGGACAAAGCCAAACATTTCATTGAAAAAATTCAGCTAGTGCATCAAAAAGGTACAAGAACAACTAGAGAAAAGCAAATCCAAGTACAAAGCAAGACATAAAAAGCATTAGGTTGATCATGATTTCCATGTGGGAGATAAATTTTAGTTGTCAATCAACAACAAAATATTACAAGGTGAAGGTAAAAATCTCAAGCCAATTGGTATGGTCCTTTCAAAATTATGGAGAAGATTTGTAACAATGCTTTCCGACTAGATTTGCCACCATACATGCAAATTTGTTCTATTGTGATTGTAGAAAAATTGAGATTGTATGAGCCTCCAATGATTGATGATCAAGACTAGAATATTCATATTCCATTTATAGAATATTTTTCTCATAATTATTTAAATGAGTTGCAGGAAGATTCATTTCTTGACAGGAGGATAAGGACTTCACACAGAGGCAATGTGGAGTACCTTCAAGTGGGGATCAAAGGTACAAATCCAAGTAAATCAATGTGGATAGAGATTGGGAAAATGAGGGAATTGTACCCTCACTTGTTGAGTAAAAACAAAATTTTAGTGGTCCAAAATCTTCCAGTGGGGAGGAATGATCCAGGGGATCAAAAATATGCTCAAAAATAAAAGTGCTCAAATTCTCCCAAAAATGACACAAAATAGTAGATCTTGTCATTCCGATTCCAACGATGCTTGAATTTCCTTAACCTGAAATCGTATGAGGAAGTTATTGCATTTTGAAGTTTTTGGCAAAGAGTAAAAAGTCAACTTGTAGGTTTGACTAGGAAATATATGGATGCTACGTGGCAGTCCGTACGCTGATGTAGTGTTGACATTAGCAGGATGATTATGCAATATAGAGCCAATGAAGATAAGACATGTGTCCCAATTTTACAGAGGCAAGTGGCACATTTTTATTGGTTGGTGGTGATTTAGTTTGGGCCAATCACAAAGTGACACATGGCCCAATATCAGGGTGCCACGTGGCACTCCAGATGAGGCAAAAGTTTTAGTTATGGACTGGATGAGCCTCCACGGGGTTCAACCCAATGACCTCTGGCAAAAAAATCCACCATTTCACTATTACAAAACATTGTTTCTTATTAATAAATAGCGGGTAAGTTTTATTTAAACTATTTTGGTTTCGCCGTTGGCGGGGAGGGCCAAGTCGGCGAGCGCGCTCTACCGACCCTACCGCAATTCATGTGGTTAAATTGTGATTGTGGCATAAGGCATGGGGGGGGGGTGTGGCACCCTGCCCGTGCCCATCCCCTAGTCACATAAACCGAAACACGACCAGGAGCAGGGCCGATAGGGATCGTGGCCTATGGCATGTGCCCTAGAGTCATATTACTGCCATACAACCGACCTAAGGGCTTAAGAATAGGGATGTGACCCTATTTGTGCGACTAACCATTTTACAAATTGCACCAAAATTGGCAGGATTTGTGGGCCGAATGTGCCACTTGTAATTGAGAAATTTTTTCCTTGCAAGGCTGCCAAAACTGGATTCCGTTGCCAGTTTTGACATAGGGATGAATTTGAAGAACAATTAGTAGAGAAATGGAGAAGGAGGCTTAACTTTTTCATTTTCCAGCCTTTTTGAGGCCAAGAAGAGCCTACACAAGGGTTTTTGGGTGTTCAGGATACAACATCAGTGCTATTTTTACATTTTGAGTAGTGTATGTTGATGCAATTTCAAATTTGAGCATATAATTTAAAGGGCCAACATTGGAAGTTGGACCTAGAGATGTAGCCTAGGAGGGGCGAACTCCATCATCAAATTGTTGTTTTGTGACGCTGCTTCTTATCTCTTTTTCAATGTTAAAATCTGCAAAATTTAATTTAGTTTGTGTACTTTGCAATATCGATCCATTGCCCATAAGACATAAACTAACTCGCAAAAATTTACATGAAACCTTCAATTTTAATTTCAAATTAGTTGGAGAAGTGGAAAAGTGGACAAAGACTATTTGATATTTGTAAATTGTTTCTATTTTTATTAAATAGTTCCTAAAAAGTGGCATTTGCAAAAAAAATATTGGAATGATTTTATATAAAAACTCAAGAAGAACTCGAGAAAATGGTTCATATTTTGAGTGAAAACTTGTATTGTTGTACCCAAGGACAATATTATTACAAATTCTAACAAAAGATTCTTGTTTAAGCTATTGGCATTGTGTACTCTTGTGTTATAGTTTTTCTCTTGTAAGTTATGCATCTTGCTTTCCTCTATGCAATTATTTGAAGTTATATGAGATATCTTAAGAGGCTAAATTGAGGATCATTTTCCCTATCTTCTAGAAATGTTGTGTTATACACAAATTTATGATAGAATCTATTTTCTTTTATCATACCTCTTGATGAATGGTTAGATTATTTTCCAATTATTTGACATAATCAAAATTTTGTTGTGTTATAGAATATATTAAAATATCATTCCTGTGCGTTTTCTTTGGTGACAAACATCCAGGTATTCATTGAATTCTATAAAATTTGTTACACTCTTTCTTCCATGTTTTAAGGGTGAATATGTCGGTAGTAGATGAAATGGCCTTCTACTCTCCACAAGGGAGTGTCCGAATGCTAGATTAAATAGGACCCTCTCCCCTAATATTCTCTATGAATCATTTGAAATGTTATAATTCAACCAAATAAATAAATATGGAGGGTTCCCTCCTTATGCACCCAAGAGGTCTCCATGTAAAGTACATGTGCCTACCACAATCGGTTGAATCTAGAGTCTTCATACCAAAACCTAGTGGACATATACAAATCATGCTCAAGGGTGGTTTCGGTCCCATCATTTCTCCACTCACAACCATGATGGGTGATCAAACAAAGCTTGTGAAGAAGCATTGATAAATTTCATCTTTGTGGAAGTGCTTGAGTCAAAATGAGAATTTGGAAGAAACTCTTGAGAGGCAAAATGTCCAATCCATAATTTCAAGTACAAGGGTATGTATAGGTAAAAATCCTACCTATGTATGGCGGTTGATGGCTAAAAGCTTCATTTGGCTACTTTTCTCAGTTTATAAAGCCTATGTATATGACTTCCATCTCTGTTTCTCTGTGGATATGAAAAATTCAATTCTGGGTCTTCTATCTTCCCTCCAGAGTGTATATCTCAAAGGTAAATGTCTTGAACCTTCCCTTCTTATCATTTTCCTCTTGGTTTTGAAACCCTTGGCCCATGTTTTGAGGTTGTCTATCTGATTTTCATGCTTCTTTTTGATGTACACCCTCAATGGTCTGTTAAGTGACTCTCTGGGTCCCTTATTTACTAGGCCAATCTGAACTTAAACACGAACGCAAAAAATTACAGATATAACTATAAATACAAAAATGTATCAGAAATAACACTTCATTTCATTAATATCAGAATATTGAAATATGCTTACAAACATAATGGAAATAAACTAGCTTGGGTGATGGTAGCTTATCTCTGAGAAGAGATGTGGCGGCTACGTGCCTATGAACTATGTTACAATGAGGCTCCAAGGCCTATTTAGTATTGAGAAACAATGTAAAACCCTAAACATCCAGAAACCTAACCCTAGAAGATGAAGCGCCAAAATTGTGGGCCCCATTTGGGTAAATTGGTACATCAGTTTCCTGGGGTCGTAACTTTGGCATACGATATCCGTTTGGCTATCATAATACCTCGTTTCGAAGATCTCAAAGGGTGTAAAAGAAAAAAATAGACATGTCAATTTGAGATTTCACCACTCTCTTCGTTTTCCCTAAAAATGTCGTTTAGGGCCTCAAAATGGCTTCGGAAGTTCAGGACCTGAAAAACTGCCAAAAATAGTAAACTGTGCTATAGTTAAGGAAACTAAAAAACTAAAAGAGACAGTTTTGGGGGTCCAAGTGGAATAGGAGGGTGGCCACCAATATCCACCTGGATAAGTCCTCCCCCCTAGGAAGAAATGGTCCCCATTGCATTGAATGCCTCCATGAGATGGGGAAACTATTGCCAAACTTGGTCCCTGGTGAGCCACTTGCCTTGGTGCAGGAGTTAGCCAACTTTAACAACCCGATACAGTTGGATCTTTTGCTGATGAGTGTCCTTGATCTGTGTGTCAAGGATTTGATTAGTGGTGGTCTATTCCATGCAGCCTGGGTTTAGCTCTGTTGGTGTGAGTTGTTCTGCAATGTTGGATGTGTCTAGCAATGGTGGAAAGTATGGCCGAAGGGCGATCTACATTGAACACTAGGTGTAGACGAAGGAATGGTGGAATGATGAGCTAGAATGTATTGTCCCCTACAACCTTAGTGATGGTGTATGGTCCATATCGTAGTAGGCGGAGCTTGCGATTGGGTCCAGCGAGGTGCTCCTTCTGCAAATGTAGCCAAACTTTGTTGCCCACCTAGAACTTGTGCGGCACCCGATGTTAATCATGGAGCTACTTGTACTTAACATTGGCTCTGTCCAATCTATCATGGACCTGCTAGAAGATGTGTTGAATGTGCTCGATGAAGCTGTTAGCCTGTCGGCTTCAGACTGGACATGAGATGAGTCTGCATGAGTAGCTACAAATGGTATGGCCACATCAATGGGGCATAATGGCTGGAATCCCAGCCTTGCCTGAAAGGGGTTGTGGTCCATTGAGTTGTGGAGAGATCTGTTGTAGCTGTGTTGGACATAGGGGAGGCTTTCATCCCATGTGCGTGGATGCTTCGAGTTGTACATGCGTAAAATTTGTACGATCATCCTATTGACGACTTCTATTTGGCCATCAATTTGGGGATGGAATGTCGCGAACTTAGGGAGTTTGGTATCCAACATCGACCAGAGGCTTGACCAAAATTCACTTAGGAATCTGTTATCCAGATCAGAGACAATAAGCTGTGGGATCCCATAGTGTACCCACACTTGCTCAAAGAAGAGCTTAGTAGTGGCCTCTACTGTGATTCTCTTCTTGCAGGCCACCATATTGGCCATCTTAGAGAATCTGTCAACGACCACAAAAACAAATTTATTTCCATACTTAGTAGAACGAAGGCCCGACATTTAACCAAGGATATGGATTCCCAAGGTCGACTAGGAGTAGGAGAGGAGTATATAGGCCTTGCCTCTTGATGGTTGGTTTGGAAATGACACAGGTAGTGTAGGATTTATTGTACCTCTCAACATCTCGATAAAGGTTTGGGCAATAAAAATACTTCTACAATACTACCACTATTTTCTCTACTTTGAAATGTCCAGTGACCCGTCTGTAGTGCGCCTCCCAAATAATCTTGGCATGCTTGCTTGGAGGAACACAAATGTGTCCCAGGTGGCATAAAAATTCATCCTGGATGTGAAAATTTGGAACTTTCTTACCTTCCAGGAGTGTCTGGTATGTGCTGCCGAATTCTGGATTTCTCTCGTAAAGATGCGGCTACCTCGAAGTCTCATGCCCATAGGAGTCGAGAACAGTGATCAACGCCATGACTGGTGGTCGGTTGGGGTAGTCTGCAACATTATTGGTGCTGCCCTTCTTGCACTTAATGTTCAAATGGAATTATTGCAGATATGTGGACCATTTCTGATGGCGATCATTTTGTAACTTCCCTTATGTTAGTATGAACTACAGAGGTCGGTGGTCTGTGTGGATGGCCGTTTCATTCCCCAGAATGTAATGCTTCCATTGACGTCAAGCCTGCACAATGGAATACATTTCTTTGTCATAAGTGGGTAATTACAGACTATGTCTGAAAGTGTCTCACTGTGGCAAGCCACTGGATTCTCCTGCTAAGTAAGAACTGCACCAATAGCATAGTTAGAGGCCTCTGTCTCAATCTCAAATGGTTGTTACAGGTTTGGTGATGTGAGAACTGGTGTAGAGAAGAGGCGATGCTTCAACTCGAAAAACACCTTCTGTTGGGTTTCAGACCAAACAAAATTTTATTTTTCTCCACCCTTGGTGACTTGACTTAAAGGCCAGGTGATATGAGAGAACCCCAACATGAACCTGCGATAGAAATTGGCAAGACCCAGAAAGCTGTGGAGCTCTGTTAGAGTGGTTGGGGCTGGCCAATCCCGAATGACTTGTATCTTGGCTGGGTCCACATGCACACCATGCTCATCAATGATGTACCCCAGATATTGAACCCGGGTCATGCCAAAAGTACATTTCTTCAAATTGGCACACAACTTGTGTTATCGCAGGTTTGAAGGAACCGTCGAATATGGTGGAGGTGCTCTTCCCAACTCTAGCTGAAGATCAATATGTCATCTAAATACACCACCACAAATGCATTGGTGAAGGGTCACAAGATGTCGTTGTTGTCTAGGCAATCCTCTTTGTGGATATAGATGATCCCTCTAGCCCAATGAGTGGGACTAGCAACCTACGTGACAATATACTAGTCAATTTCTTAAGTTACAATCGAAATAGAAGAAGAGGAAGATGACCTACCTCGTTCTGATGCTATAGTATCCTCCTTTGTTGAAGACCTTGAATCACTTGTGCTGCGGAATAGGTCCTATTGCTCACAACGTTTAAATTCCTACACAAGGGATCAAGACACAACAAAGCATGAAAATACAAATATCATAATCAAAAGTAACCTACTTAATATATCAAGGAGCATTAAGATAAATGATGCATTAACATACACATTTATGGAAAATGAGCCAACAATTGTATATATTAATAGAATAAAGGAGGAAGCATATAACCAAGACTTGATGTCAATAATATCTCCTTGAGTGAATGTCCAAGTCCAAGCTCAAGCTCTCCAAGCACTCCTTCTCCAAGCCAACTGAGTAGCACGTAGGCACAATCTCAACATAAGGGTGAAAATAGCCAAAGACCAACCATCTGGGAATGGGAGAAGATGAATATATGGGTAGGGAAAGGGAGTTAGGATCTCTCCAAAGATAGGATAAGGGCCTCATCTCAAGGAAGTAACTCATAGGTGATGAGCCTCTGTATTACAACAAGAATGTTGCAACTCCCAAGGCTACCGACTTTAATTATCAACCCGGGGTTCGTACAAACTTAAGAGGTATCGACACTATATGTGCAGCATACAATGTGTCCTTCCTTTGTTGTCACGATGTAATGGAGTGCATGTACTGAAACCAAATCCTAAACTAATTGGAGAAAACGAAATGCTCGAAATGGAAACCTTAACATATTACAAGAAATAAAGTACAAGGAAAGAAACATATTTTCATTGCATAAAGATCATGAAATAAATGTAAAAGAAACCTAACTTAACTCTATTTATCACATGTGATGATTTAAACTAACTGAGCATGGAGTCTAATCTAGGGAGTATTAACTTCTATGTGCATGTGTGAATATAAAAAAACTCTTTTTTTTAATCTTTTTGTTTTATAAATGGGAATGCTAATGCACACTTGTTCTTTGGCAGGGGAGACAGGTATAGAGGAAGAGGGTTAAAATGGTCTTGATGGCATGGAGGTAAAGTATATGCCTAATCCCAAATTCAATGATGATTTTTCCTAATTCGGGCTCAAAACAGGTCGCTACAGGATGCACCAGTTCTCCTACACAATCCCCTGTTTTACTACTGGATGTTACAAATTTACTATACAAAATTATAATTCATCGAATGAACAAGAAAATCAAATCCAAATTGGATGGGAAAATTTTTGTTATTGACTAGGATGTCTTAGGTCTCCATTCCAAGTGGAATCATTCAAAAAGAAATTTGTTAACCCATGTTAAAAAATAACAGAAAATTACTAGTCCAAAAATCAGAAATTCGAGAACTAGTGAGATAGTAAATCCATCAAATGCCTAACCTAATCAAGTGAAAATGCAATGGGGTAATTTTTGTTATGAAATAAAATGTTTTTTTGATCTAATACAAGTGTAATCAACTTGATTGAAGTTCGTTAGAATGCTCTAAAAAATAACAAAAATTTGCTGCTAGTTGCCACAAAGGGGTTCCAAAAATCTAGATTTGGGAATAAGAAGACTAATCTAAGTAGCTCAATGATTAATATGACCTTAAAAATATTTTCCAAGGATGAAATGATGCTTGTGATCCTGCAAAAGAATTTACATCAACCATTTAACCCAATCTTACAACAAGAAATCATTAATACTAAATGCAGAAATAAAAAGAAATAAAAACAAGAGATGCATGTGAATAATAGGTTGAAAGAAGGAAATAAAATTATAAAAAGGGCTTTGAGGCTCCTGGGATGGCCAAGCCCAAGGAAAATCAGATACCTATGGAGGAGAACAAGATTTAGAAGCTGAGCATGACACCAATCTTCATTAGTTTCATCAATACAATTACATCACTGCAAGAAAATACAATGAAACTGCAGAAATACAAGTTATCTCCACAAGAACACTAATGAAAATCTATCCTTAGAGGAAAATTCGACTTGGTACTTATACAAAATGATTAATTATCATTCCCCATGAATGGAGGAAGCTTTCCCCACCAAAATCCCTTGATTAGTGGATCTGGTTCCCAATATTAGGAATCTGCATTAAATGGAAGGGAACACATTCCTAGATTTTCTCAATCATTGGAGTTCCACAATCTGTGCCATAATTCCATAATATCTTGTTGATTTATTATTTAATAGTGATCCTCCTGTAGTAGGGAGCAAGTCCCTAAATTATCTCCTCCTCCAAATCTTCATAATCTACCCAATATTCTCATAATATTCCACAAAAATAAATAATATTAGGCACAAATATGCAATTATTCATAAACCTTCCTAATGAATATATTAAAGTTAAAAATACATTATCTAATGCAAAAAGAGAGGTTTAATGTGCTGAAGGATGGTCATAGGCCTTAATTTATGTTTAATTTAGAGGCATGGGCCTTAATTTATGTCTAATTTAGAGGCCCATCATACCCCCCTGCTGAAAGTGTTGCTCATCCTTTGAGCAACTTAGTGACCTCATTGTGCCTCATTCATGGCCCTGGTGGCCTCTCTCTTGTGCATTAAGAATCTTGGCTATAAGTTCTGCAAGGACAAGCCCAAAAACATATTTGTGCAAAGAAAAATCATTGTTTCTTGAGACCATTAATTTTCCTTTCCCCCCTTATTCAAGATGGTTCTTGAATATTTTTCAGTTTGGCGAGGTCTTTCACATCATTATCAACCTTCTGCTACCTTGTTCCACCATTTGGAAACCTATGAAACCTTCAAAATGTCTTTAGATGAGAACTAGGACATCCTATAGTAATTCCTGTCAAAACTACAAGAAACCTACATGAAACCCTGTTAAAACTATAGGAAACCATTTTTGAGCATAAATGATAGTCTGAGCCTAGGACATGCCCTCAACTTGACTCCCATGCCTTTCTCTCATTTCTATAACATCTTTTAGGCCTTGGACAAAATTTAGAAAGAGATTAGAGACCTATTGGAAAGTTTATTTTCATCACTGCAGTTTGAGTTCTATTTTGATGGTGGATGCCTCATTTCCTTTTGTTGTCTTCTTCTTCTCTCTTGTGACCTAGATGGTTTCCTAATGACCTTGGAGTTTTCTGTTTTGATCAGGTCTTTCTTAGGCACTGCCATTTTGTTTCTTTCTTCCTTCTTGTAGCAGCATTCTGCCTTCCTGTAGTAGTCATTCCTTCTTCCTTCAGAGTCTTCTAAATGTATGGGAGTGATGAAAAATGATGTAGGTTTGTGAAAATGGAGAGGATGCTCTGTTTGTTTTTTCAAGAAATTTTCTAGGTGAGATAGGGTTTGTTGAAATTATGAAATGGGATGGATGAATGATGGATAGATAGTGAATATGAAGTGGATGGAGGGCTTGGAGTGCTGTGGTGACTTGGCCTTTACAAAAAATTCTTCTTTTAACTGCTATCCTCATTCCTTGAAATCATCACCCTTCATAATTTGACTTTTCAACATTACATGAGTGAAGGAGTGAGCTACAATTAACTAGTTGAAGGCGGCTGAGACTGTTGACCCATACTTAGCTTAAAAAACCCCATTTGTCATGCATTGACAAAAAATTTCTAACTATAATATACTCAAGAGAAGAGGTCAAGACTATTGCATACTTGTACCTACCTGATGGTTGTTGGAGAGACATGCATGCTGCTATTGAGTTGATGTTGTTGTGCTTCTGATGAATCAAGTACATCTTCGTGACTGCATTTTTGTTTTTTGTTGATCTTATTTTGCTGATGGGTTGTCTTCTTGTTGATGTGCAGGTGATGGATTCCTTTGTTGCTGCTGAGCTCTGGAGGAGTTTCATTGTGCCTGTAGTTATGCTTCTCCTGTTTCAATCATGGTGCTGAAGGTTAGGCCTAGAGCTTGTTGTTACTTTCAAGTAGGTTGCAGTAGCTACCCTTGTTTTTTGAATGTTTGTGTCCTTTCTCTGTTTGAGGGTAAATAGGTATTGGAATGAGTGGAAGGTGTGGCCATAGAGTGACATGGTCATGATGAGTGTTGGCTGAGATGTGGTGAAGTAAATGTCCTTTTTTCCTATCCGAAAACAAGCTTGCATCATAATTTTTCCATCGGACTGCCTTCTTGTAGATTTTCAGAACTTCTTGTAGCACTAAAGGAAACTCTTGTAGTAATTCGGGACAACCTCTTGTAGCAGACTTATTTTGTCCATATCTCCCAAATGGTAGAATGGATTGACCTGAAACTTTCTAAGCATGTTTCCATCATCCTTATGCACCTCCCCATAAAAAACATTTGGTCAATGGATGCGCGGATCAAGAGAAAAACTAAAATGGCTGAAGGTGATGGAGGTCAATTTCTTGGAAATCGTGCACTTGAATTTACTGAAATTTCTTGGGCATGTTACCATCATCCATATGCATCTCCCCATGAAACAAATTTTTAAATGGATGCATGGTTTTCAAGTTATGGCAAAAATAATTTTTTGTGCTATGTATTTTTGTTTCCTGTAGTAAAACATAGCCTTCCTGTAGTTTTTTAGGACAACAAGCAAACTAAATGGCAAAAGCTTGAGAATGATGGGTGGATGGTTGAAATAGATGAGGGTGATGGATTAACATGGCCTTGGCCTTGTTGGAGCATTTAAGCAAAGGAGGAGAAAGTCAAAATTTGACTTCTTTTGACTAGGTTTGACTTATTTTTTCTTTCTTTAGTGGCAACTTGTTTTTATTCCTTGTAGATGTTGGAGAGCACCTACATTCATCAATGAGATACATGGAGCAAGTATTTTTTTATTTTTTCTCATTTTTTTTCTTCTAGGCCTACTAACCGCCACAAGGAGGTTTTCAACTAGTAGGTTTGCCTAGGCGCCTCAAAGGATGTTTTCACCTAGGATCTTTTCTTTTTTCTTTTTTTTCAACCCATTGACTATCTCATGGAGGTTTTCAATCAATGAGCCAATCTAAGGTGCCTCCAAGGAGGTTTTCACCTATTTTTTTTTTTTTTTACCCTACCCTACTTGAAAAACAAAATCAATTTCAAGTATAAGAATACTTCCAATGGAGCCATGTGCACATCAAGATGACAAACAAAATGATGTGGAGGCTTGAAATGTATGCTTTGACATGTACCTGGATTTGAGTGATCAAATGCTTTGACTTTGATGATATCAAGCACAATTGAAGAAGAGAGTGTTGCTGCAACTTAGTGACTATCTGGAACCAAACCTCAATATAACTTTCATGCCCTTGGTTTGATTTCTTATTTGGATCATTCTTCATGTCTTCTTCTACCATGACCTTCAAATCTTCCTCTTTTTGTTGATTGTTCTCTTGAATACATGGAGGATTTGATGGTAACCATGAGGGAGCTTTCTCAATCTCTGATTTTGATGTCTGCTCTTCATCAAGTGCAACCCATGATTCTTTGGTCTTCTCATTCAAATATTCTTCTTCTGGATGTGGTCCTTCAATGATATCAAGATAATGTATTTTTTGCAATACTCTTCCTAAGCTATGGTGAATACCATTGAGCTCAAGAGGAGATGTTTGGAAGTGTTGTACCTCAGCATTGTAAGTGGGCTGAGCTACTTCAATGTGTGGGTTTGGAAATGGTGGTACAGGTAGTTGAGTGGGAGTGTATATTTGAGATGGATGTGGTTGAGGTTGTGGTTGTGGTGGCCGTGAATGGTAAGGATAACATGGAGTTGGGTATGGAGGATATTAAATATTGAGGATATTGTGGATGGCTCCCATAAGTTCCTTGTTAACCTTGTTGCCAAAATTGGTTTTTGGGTTGAGATGGCCAATGTTTCCAAGGAAAGGGTGCATTCCAATTACTTTGAGGTGGATATGCATAACCTTGAAATTGTGAATTAGGTTCTTGCATCATACTAGGTTGACTAGGATGCCATGGTCCTCTTGGAGCTACATAACATAGCTGCATTGGAAATTGACTTGCTCCATTGTCCTCTTGGTAAACTTCCTTCAACCTTGGTAATGATGGACAATGTTTAACATCATGTGATTCTGCATGGACAACACAAATATCAACATCTTCTTTTTCTTCATCTTGCATTCTTAACATTTCTACTTGTTTGGTTAGATTGCTAAGAATTTCTGTTTTAAAATCATCAAACAAATTTCCAAGTTTAGCTTGACTTACCGATCTTGATGCTGATTTACCTACTCTTTCCCTTCCTCTTGATATGTGTTTGCATGTTTCACAAATTTTTTCAAATGATAATTGATATACATCACCTCTATTCATGAGATCAAAAAGATCAATACACTCATCCCTAATTGTTCTAATTAAGAGGGTTTTTAGTGTGTTGGATCCTAAATGATGTAGTTTTCCCCTCTTAACATTGTACATGAACCTCTCTATTAGATCCTCAAGGCTCTCATCTTTTCTTTGATTCATTCTAAATATTTCTTCTTTAAGATCATGGCCTTTATATTTTTTTAGAAATATATTTTGCATATCATTCCATGATCTTATTGAATTAGTCCCTAATATCATGAACCATTTAACAGCTCCATCCTTCAATGTTGCCAGAAACAATCTAATTTTTGAATTTTTAATAAATAACCATAAGATCTACAAACAATTTCAAATTAAAAAAGAAAGGTTTCCAGATCCTCTGACCTTAGACCATTAAATTTTGGAAGAAAAGATGGAGGCATGTTCTTCATGTGCACACTACCATCAATATCTTGAATGGGAAATCTGAGAGGATATTCGTCATTGTCATCATCTCCATCCATTTCTTATACATTCTTTGCCATCTTATTCTTCTACCTACAAAAGTGAATGGTGATGTGGATCTTACTGCACCACGTGATCAAATGGGGGGTGGGTTGGTGTTGGAGAATTTTATGTTTTTATCATTAAATGAAAACACTAATGCAATGAACTATTCTATTTTTGAAATGAGATATGTCTAATGCAATTATTTTTTGTTTTTAAAAAAAGTAAAAAGAAATGAATAAAATAGGGAAGAAAACAATGCATACTTTGACACCTCCTCGGCAACGGCACCAAAAAGTGATGAGCCTCGGTATTGCAACAAGAATGCTGCAACTCCGAAGGCTACCGCCTTTAATTATCAACCCGGGGTTCGTACAAAATTAAGAGGTATCAACCCTATATGTGCATCTACAATGTGTCCTTCCTTTTTTGTCATGATGTAATGAAGTTCATGTATTGAAACCAAATCCTAAACTAATTGCAAAAACGAAATGCTCGAAATGGAAACCTTAACCTATTGCAAGAAATAAAGTACAAGGAAAGAAACATATTCTAATTGCATAAATATCATGAACTAAATGTAAACGAAACTTAACTTAACGCTATTTATCACATGTGATGATTTAAAATAATTGAGCATGGAGTCTAACCTAGGGAGTATTAACTGCTATGTGCATGTGTGAATATAAAGAACTCTTTTTTTTAATATTTTTGTTTTATAAATGTAAATGCTAATCCACACTTGTTCTTTGGCAGGGGAGACAGGTATGAAGAAAGAGGATTAAAATGGTCTTGATGGCATGGAGGTCAATTAGATTCCTAATCCCAGCTTAGATGATGATTTTTCTCAATTCGGGCTCAAAACAGACTGCTACAGGATTTCCTACACGATGTTATAGATTTACTATACGAAATTATAATTCATCGAATGAACAAGAAAATAAAATACAAATTGGATGGGATTTTTATTTTTTTTTATTTTATTGAATAGGATGTCTTAGGTCTCCATTCCAAGTGGAATCACTCAAAAAGACCTTTTTTAACCCATGCTAAAAAATTGTAGAAAATTACTAGTCTAAAAATCATAAATTTGAGAACTAGTGAGCTAGTAAATCCATCAAATGCCTAACCTAATCAAGTGAAAATGAAATGGGATATTTTTTTTATGAAATATAATGTTTTTTTGATCTAATACAAGTGGAATAAACTTGATTGAAGTTCGTTAGCATGCTCTAAAAAATAGCAGAAATTTACTGCTAGTTGCCACAAAGGAGTTCCAAAAATCTAGATTTGGGAATAAGAAGACTAATCCAAGTAGCTAAATTATTAACATGAACTTCCAAATATTTCCAAGGATTAAATGATGCTTGTGATCCTACAAAAGAACTTAGATCAACCATTTAACCCAATCCTACAATAAGAAATAATTAATACTAAATGCAAAAATAGAAAGAAATAAAAACAAAAGATGCATGTGAATAAGAAGTGAAAAGAAGGAAAGAAAATTATACAAAAAGGATTTGAGGCTCTTAGGATGACCAAGCCAAAGAAAATCAGTGACCTATGGAGGAGAACAAGACTTAGAAGCTGAGAATGACACCAATCTTCATTATTTTCATCAATACAATTACATCCCTGCAAGAAAATGTAATGGAGCTACAGAAATACGAGTTCTCTCCACAAGAACACTAATGAAAATCTATCCCTAGAGGAAAATTCAACTTTGTACTTATATAAGATGATTAGGAATCATTCCCCATGAATGGAGGAAGCTTTGCCCACCAAAATCCCTCGATTAGTGGATCTGGTTCCCAATACTAGGAATTTGCATTAAATGGAAGGGAACACATTCCTAGATTTTCTAAATCATTGGAGTTCCACAATATGTGCCATAATTCCATAATATCTTGTTGATTTATTATTTAATAGTGATCCTCTTGTAGTTGGGAGAAATTCTCTAAATTATCTCCTCCTCAAAATCTTCATAATCTTCCCAATATTCTCATAATATTCCATAAAAATAAATAATATTAGGATGCAATTATTCATAAACCTTCCTAATGAATATATTAAAGTTAAAAATACATTATCTAATGCAAAAATAGAAGTTTAATGTGCTGAATGATGGTCATAGGCCTTAATTTATGTTTAATTTAGAGGCACATTAATAGGGATAATACCAAAAGGTCAAGTTGAGAGAACTCGACCTCATCCACGCCAAACAACCTTGAACTCGTTGTTCTGGAAGCCTCTATATAAAAAAGCTTCTTGTAATCTTTGGGAAAATTTCCTTTTAGGGATCATTGCTGGTATCCAAGCCAAAAGCGCGATGGCATCATGGGGATAGTATAGTGCAACTAGCGACCATCGTGGTTTTAAGTATCAGGGGAGAGATGATGCTAAAATTAGGGTTTTCGAGCCATTTACTTCAGGGGAAGCTCAAGGCATGATGGTCATGTTTCGGGCACTTCGGGGTATGTCACGGGGAAGTGCAGGAGGTGTGAAAAAATATTGTGTAACATATGCTCCCTAAAACGTGAAGGAAAAACAGGGAGTGATGGATGAGATGCTTTACGAGATTTTTCAAGGACGAGAACAAGCACTGTCAGGAGACCCGCAAATCAAGGATGCATATACATATACATATCTGATATAAAAAAATGAATCCATGGTATGGACGCAGTCATCCAGATAATAAGGACTGTGTGAAAGGATATATGGTATGGACACAATTATCCAAATGCAAAGGATCATTTGTAAATCTAAGATCCAAGGTATGGATGCAACCATTCAAGATAGAAGGATCATCATAAATGTAAAGTCCCACTTTATGGTAACAACCATCTATATAGCAGAAACATGTGTACAATCATGAATAATACATAACTCCATGCAGGCTGAGTCATATCAAGCAAGACTAAGGATCTTGCGCTCCATCCCAACCCAATCAATGTACGATTTCTAACATGCGAATGAATGTGTCAAAGTTGAACATGCTAGAAAACCACTTGATTATCAGCCAATGATGTCGACCATTAAAAGGCACAAGAGAAACCACCAGTAATGACAATGGTCCTCAAGGTATGATAGTACAATCTGTGAATGTGAAAAATGAAGTTGAAGTCGAACACTCGTGGAATCATCCGATCGAAGGCAAATGATGAAAACCTATTGTCAAATGCAAAGAATTTTCTATTAAGGAATTCAAGCTCTAAGGTACTGAAAGGGAGTCTCTAAGCCACCTTCCTAGATAATGAGCTGAAGTCAACAGGAAGTGATCCGTCGAAGGAGGGCCATGATGAGTCCCCAATCATCGACATGAAATAAGGAATAAATTGGAATAAAAAGAGTAGAATCCAATACTGTAGCAAAGAGTTGGACATTATATAGGTAACAAACTGCACATAGGACTTCTCTTGAACATATCAGCGCCACGACTCCGAAGTGTGGCAGCATTTGACTCAACGTAGGACCATGGGCCATGATGAAGAAATAGAGTAGTCATATGAGAGGCAAAATGGATCACCCAAACCTAGAAAGACAAGTGACTGAGCAAGGATATCCCAAACCTGACACGATACACAGATGAGTGTCATGTTGAAGAGCGACATGCTTCCTATACAAGAGATGTTTCACTTTCACTTTTTCCCCACTATTTCTAGTGAGTACCTTTTTATTTTTACACGAGCTTGAAGAGGATACCATATGCTTGTTGTATAAGTTCACCCTTCGGATGAATCCATCCTAGTAAGTTTTACGAGTCCTAGGAAGGAGAAACTCGGGCTCATCATGGTGACAAGACTTTCGTCGTTTAATTTTTATGGGTCTGGTGGAAGAGTAACTCGATGTCTTTTTTTTATTTAGAGAGTTTGAAAAAAATTACGAAAAAAGAAAACTTCATCAAGTCCCTTTTCGTAATTTGTCTCTTGAACCCGAGAAGGTAGAAAACAATATTCGAGAGAACCTCTTGACGACATCAACCAAGGTGTACCTTTTTTATAAATATTCAATCCCAGTCTGAAAAAGGGGTAAACGTATACTAGGATGAGGTAAATTCATTTAATTTAACGAGTTCAAAAGGACAAGTACTCAATAATATTTTCATATTTAGAGAGTCAGAAAAGATCTTAAAGATGACTCCACTTGGAGGAACGAGTGGTATAAAAGGATAACAACTAGTTCCAGTCATGATGGAATTGCTTAAAACATGTAATGGTCAAGAGGTTGGATAATAAGACCACTCATCGCAGATGTTCCTCAGGCAAGGGTAAAACAACCAATTGAAAGTGTATGATCGGCCAAAGATATGGTGACGATGGAATGAAAAACCAAGGCTCATCTAGAAAAAATCGGTGCATAAAAATGGAAATAACGAGATTTAAAGTGGGAATGGTTTCATTTTTACACAATATTGAAACACGGGAAACTATGCTTGGATTTGGTTTCATTTTTACACAATCTTGAAACAAAGATAAACTATGCTTGAGATGAGTTTGCATGCCCCCCAGCATAATCACTCAATTCAAGATACATTCCCCCCAAGCATCATTTCATCCACCGAAGTAGACTACTGGTTACTAACATGTAGATGTAATGAAGGTTCACTTACGAGATCAAGTGAAAGACTCGACTGGGATTTTACGAGATCTAATCAAAGACTCGAATCAGAAGGGGATTTTTTTCATTTTTTAATGAGCTTGACACAGGAAAAGAACCATGCTCATGACACTTTGTTTCATTTTTTATCAAGCTTGACACAAGTAAAGGAACTATGCTCATGGAGACCTATTTCATTTTTTAACGACGTTGACATATTAAAAAAACTATCCTCATGGGAACTTATTTCATTTTTAACGAGGTTGACATAGTAAAAGAACTATCCTCATGGTCCTTGTTTCATTTTTTAACGAGATTAACACAATACAAGGAAATCTGCTCCACCTTCAATTGCATACCAAAAGAGACCATGGCTTCCAAGAGGTTCTCATCAGATGGGAGAACAACACTCTAGAAGGGATACATGTCCAGGGATACAAATGAAAAATCGGGCTCCAATTCCCCCAATACATGATGTACTGCATTTTTGAAAATAACAAGAAGAAATGATAAAAATAGAATCCAGAATATTCCAATTTTAATTTGTCCTTGAATTAAAATTGTGAATTAAAATCGAATTTAGTCTCACTAGGTGCTTGGAAATGATTAATTAATTCATTATGGATTAATTAGTTGGAGAAATTCAAGTTAGAAGTCTTTCTGAAGTCATGCAACAATTATCCCTTAAATTAAGGAGATTATCCCTTAATTAAGGAGATAAGATTGAGTTATATTTGAGTTGTAATTAGTTAACTCAGTTTACTGAGTTAAGTCCAGTTAAATTAGTTCCAAACTATTTGAGGAACTAATTGTGAGTTATCAGTCAGTTGATGCATGCATGCACTCAATAAGTATACTCTAGATAACTAAAGATTCCCTCATCAGAAACTCATGCATGTCTATTTTGAGAAAGACTCAGTTGAGATTAAAGTCAAGGACAATGTACTATCAGTTGCATGTTTTCTCCTATAAAGGAAACTCATGCATGCAGTCAAGGTAAGGTTCCTTGAGGATTGCATAGTTTTACAGTGTGTAAGATTAGTGTTCCACTTGGTGAGGTGAGAATCATCCACTAGGAACAGCGCAAGGAAATAGGAGCTTGGAGGGTAGAGATGAAGGCTTGTGAGAAGCTTTGATTACCTGTGAGCATCTGTGAGGATTGTACTGAGAGCTGGCTAGTTGTGAGAGCTAAAGCTTTGTATAATTGTGATGTATTTCCACCTTGTATGATAATACAGATAGTGGGGTTTTTAGCTGAGGCTTTCCCCTGAGTATTTTATGTGTTTCATGTGCATTGATTCTTCTTATTCTAGTTATATGTGTTCAACTTTGATCTTGCTCAATCTTTTAGCTTCTTCAAATTGATAGTAGAAGTAGGTTATAGTATTTTTATTTGGTATATTTAATTATTAGGTTAATCTACAATCAAATTTTCTATATTGTCTAAGAGCGATATTTGTAGAGAATTCGCAGAATTTCTACATGGTATCAGAGCTAGCTGATCTATAGAGAAATTTCTACATGGTATCAGAGCAAAGTTTATTGGAGCTGTGAATAGTATACAAAGAAGATAATTTGAAGTTTGAAGTTCGGGGTTGCAGGTGCAAATCGAATTCATATCATACTTCAATTGAGATGAGACATTATGCGACTAATTGCCCATCGAAGAAGTCCAAGAAGGGATCTTCGGAAGGATCGGAAGGTGAGGAATTGGCCTCTCAATTCGAAATGGACTTTACCCTCATCGCATGCATGGTGTCATCGATGATGGGTTGTGTATGGTATATTGACAGTGGAGCCTCATTCCACATGATCGGTGATAAAAGTTTATTTAGTACCTTGGAGGAGAAAGACCTCAAGATGCGCATAGAGATGGGTGACGACGAAAGGTATAGTGTTTCAGGAGTGGGCACGATTGCTTTTCAGAGGGAGCATGGAGCTCCTATCACCTTGATAGATGTGAAGTATGTGCCTGGGCTGAAGAAGAACTTGGTATTGGTCGCGGTATTAGAAGACCATGGCTATGATGTGTTCTTTAGTAAGGGAAAGGTTTTCCTTAGACACATCACCACGAGACAGTTGAAACAGATTGGTTTAGGAGTTAAGAACCTGTATGCTCTTGAGGAGCAAGGCAAATGTTAGAGACTTGGTGGTTGAGAGGGAAAGTAAAGTACCTCTCAACATGCAGTCCTAGAAGAAGTCTTAGAAAATTGTGGAGGAGCCAAAATTGGAGAAGTGGGAAGAGGGATCACATGCAACCATACCTCCAGGTGTGAGGTGGGGCGATGTGAAGTGATAGTCCCATGAAGGCTCAAATTGTGTAGGGTCCATTGAGAGGTTTTATCTCATTGATCGTACCTTGCTACGGGAGCCCAAAGTACATAGTAGCAGGAGGAATCAGTGGGATTGATGTAGTTAGAGATCAAAGTGACAGAGGCTAGAGCAATCAGATACTGAAGAGAGTAGAGAAGGATTGACAATAGTGTAGAAAGGTAAAGTCAGCAGAAGCACAAAGTTTTCAATTGATAGAGGCAATATTAGTCAGAGAATTTGATGACAGATGCATCATATTGATCCAGGTTGGATGTTTCTTTGTTTTTGGAGTTGTTGGAGCAACAACACTAGAGAGACGTGTTGCTTGCATAACATTCCAAAGTTTCACGATTGGGATCGAGTTGAATTCCTTTATTGTTGAGAGGGAGTGTTGAAAATAGAAACAAGAAATGATAAAAATAGAATCCAGATATTCCAATTTTAATTTGTCCTTGAATTGAAATTGTGAATTAAAATCGAATTTAGTCTCACCAGCTGCTTGGAAATAATTAATTAATTCATTATGGATTAATTAGTTGGAGAAATTCAAGTTAGAAGTCTTTCTTAAGTCATGCAACAATTATCCCTTAAATTAAGGAGATTATCCCTTAATTAAGGAGATAAGATTGAGTTATATTTTAGTTGTAATTAGTTAACTCAGTTTACTGAGTTAAGGCTAGTTAAATTAATTCCAAACTGTTTGAGGAACTAATTGTGAGTTATCAGTCAGTTGATGCATGCATGCACTCAACAAGTGTACTCCAGATAACTAAAGACTCCCTCATCAGAAACTCATGCATGTCTATTCTGAGAAAGAACCAGTTGAGATTAAAGTCAAGGACAATGTACTATTAGTTGCATGTTTTCTCCTATAAATGAAACTCATGCATAAGGTTTGTTTGGTCAATTTAGTGTGTTCTAAATTTCTGATTAAAATGTCAATCCGGGATTCGTAAACTGACGAAGTGAAGTGTACTATATGTACAAGATAACCATTTTCTTAGTCTTTTGTCGTTTTTGAGTTTTTTAGTTTGTTTTTGGATTTATCTTTTATGGATTCCCTAGTGTGTGATGGCGAAAATGAAAGTTAAGTATGGATGGTAATTGTGATTTCTACAATGATTTTTCAAACTTAAAAATGTTCAAAAAGAAAGCTCTAAAATAACTGTAATGAAATCAATTCTTAAGAGGAAGTAAATGTATCAAATAGTGAACTAATGACAATGGCCCATTATCCTTACTGCTGTATGAAAAAGAAAGTAAAAACTGAACTTAAAGCAACTCAAAGACTGAAAGCAAAGAAACTAATTCACACTACTTCAACTCTTCTGATCCTTTACCCTTAAACTCAATCTGCCTTATGGGAAGCAATCATGAACAAGTTAAGCAATATGATATCTAAATTGCAGGAAATTAAATTGCATAAAGGAAACTAATCACACTACTTCAACTCTTCCGATCCTTTACCCTTCAACTCAATCTGCCTTATGGGAAGCAATCATGAACAAGTTAAGCAATATGATATCTAAATTGCAAGAAAGCAAACTAAATCACACTACAATAAGTAATATTCTGATTCCTTACTAATAGAGTCACTTGACTATAGAAAGAAACCATAAACAAATGAGTAGTATGATGTCTAAGTAGCAGAAAAATAAATAAGCAAAACACAATTTGAAAAATGACAGTGCTGGAATTAAACTTCAGAAAATGAAAATTAGCAGGAAGGACAAGATGATCTCATATGTCATTAGTTATCAAAAAGATGAAAATTTGCCCGGGCTGCCTAAGAAAACCTGTAGAAAAGCACTGATCAACTGACAGCTATAAGAAAACATAAATGAAAATGTAAACAACAGTGAATTAAAAACATCAAAACAACATGTTATATACAAGCTAATAATTATGAAAGCAGAAACATAATAAAATCAAATGAGAACTATACAAAGCTTTAGTGCGCAGGGGCCCTCTGCCACCTCAGCCAGTCAACGAACAGTCACAAAAACGAGCTCAGGAAAGTAGTCTTCTCATGTATTAAAGCAACAGCAAAACACGTAAAACAGAGTACAGTGGGGTGATAACAATAGTCAAAATTACATCTTCAAAGCTTTTACACAGCATTTATCAGCACGTTATTTATAATGAAAAGTGCTGTGACTAACTCCTAAATCCTATGCTGTTAACTGCATTGCCAGAGACACATAGATCTCCTCAGCCCGAGATCTAGCGTAATGGTCATCATGTCCATTAAATCCTCGGAGTGGTAGCTGCTGGATTCAGGTTACGGGGTTGATCTCCAGGTGTGCCGATATCTCCGTGAGCTGAGGACTGTGCCACGTAAACCTTCACGTGCTCAAAACAGAGACGTGCCACCGCTAAATTCCTTGGTTGGCTTTGCCTTTGACCCTTGTTGACCGTGACCGTTTATGGATGATTTGGCTGATCTGAAGGGACACGTTCCATGTACACGTCACCTGTAGCTTTCCCATGTGGCTCGTTTCTTCATAGGACACCTGTAGCATAGCCTTTAACAAAATGGCTGCGGAAACCTGTGCTGGCTGCGAAAATTGACAAGTTTCCTCAGCTGCCTGAACAAAAATCTAAACCAAACAACAATCATAAGCATAGTTAGAAAACCATGTCAGAAGCTCTTTTTAGACTATAATGCAATGATTTAACAGCTTGGTGGATGAAGTAAGTGGAAAAAGAAGGCTGAGAGGGTGTATAGGAAGGTGCAGGTTTGAGGCTCAACAAGGTTCCTTGAGGATTGTGCAGTTTTACAGTGTGTAAGAGCATTGTTCCACTTGGTGAGGTGAGAATCATCCATGAGGAACAACGCAAGGAAATAGGAGCCTGGAGGGTAGAGAGGAAGGCTTGTGAGAAGCTTTGATTTCCTGTGAGCATCTGTGAGGATTGTACTGAGAGCTGGCTAGTTGTGAGAGCTAAGGAATTGTATAATTTTGATGTATTTCCACCTTGTATGATAATACAAATAGTGGGGTTTTTAGCTGAGGCTTTCCCCGAGTCTTTTATATGTTTCATGCGCATTGAATCTTCTTCTTCTGGTTACATGTGTTCAGCTTCGATATTGCTCTATCTTTTAGCTTCTGCAAATTGATAGTAGAAGTAGGTTATAGTATTTTGCTTTGGTATATTCCATTATCAGGTTAATCTACAGTCAGATTTTCCATATGGTCTCAGAGTGAGATTTGTAGAGAATTTGCAGAATTTCTACATGGTATCAAAGCTAGCTGATCTATAGAGAAATTTCTACATCATCATTAGATGTGGGCATGGAACATGTGGCCACATAATTAACCTATGGCGGGGATGATACCGCTTGCATATGAGAACCATTTAGGGATGATAGTTGAGTGAGAGTTGATTCAAGACCAATGAATGTAAGCTTATCAATGATCACAATGCTTCTTTCATGCGAGAAACACATCACTCGAAAGAGGGAAGAAAAAAGAGCTCCCATGACATAAACATAATCACATCCAAGGAGTAGATTAAAATCTAAAGGGCCTTGGACAACCATCATGTCTATATAGACAATCTTTCCTCCCAAAGTAATAGGCAACTTAGGAAGGATCCCTAACAGTTGACTGGTTCCTCTATTAAAAGCTAACAAATTCTGAGTGATAAGGACAAGCTGAGGAGAACCTAAAGCTTTCCAAGCAATTGAGGAAATAATGCTAACAGATTCACCCTCGTCTATGACTTTGCTAGGTACGGCCATATGGTAAGCCTGTACTGTAATCTGGAAAGGCACATAAGACGAAAGGAGATATCCTTCCAGTCAAATCCAATCAAAATAAGTGACTAAACTACTCGGGGGGGGGGGGGGGGGGGGGGGGGGGGGGGGCGTCATATGAACGTGAGAGTTTCCCTCTTAGTCTATGGGAACATGAGAACTGCTCTCATGCACCTCAGGAATGGGAGGATTTCCTTCCTGTTCATTCGAAACTGAAGAAACCAGAAGAACCTGAGTAGTATGAGGTTCACTCTCTACCTGAAAGGTACGGTTAACTGAAGGTGGAGTCAAGTCTACCGTTTTATTAACCAATGGTTGGTCGAGAATGAACTCATGAGACTCACTTTCAGAGAGAGTGGGGTTAACCAAAGATGACTTTTGATCAATCTCTAGAAAAACTAGTGAAAGATCAAGGGAAAGCTTTCGAAACCCAGTCGAAAGACGAGGTTGAGAAGATGTAAGGTTTTCCAACTCTTTGGAAGCTTCATCCATAATAGGACAAAGGTGAGTGGGATGATTACCTTCACACAAATTACAAGGAAATTTGACTTTTCCCTTTTTCCGATGAGCTTTATTGGTACTATTTGAAGGTTTATTGCCAACATGATTTTCAGAGACTGATGACAAAGGTCAATGTGAACCTATGGACCACACTTCTGAGACCTTCGGAATACCGGGAAAATTTTGAAGAAGGTGGTCACCCTTACATAACATGCAAGGGAATTTTACTTTTCGGGGCTCGTTGGAAGAATTTTCTTCATTAGTTGCATCGGTAACACTAGTTATTTGGTTTCCCCCTTGCTTATTTTTCTTCTTCTTCTTCACCCTCTTCTTCTTCTTCTTAGCCTCCTAGTTACCAGAATCCAGACTTTCACCAGGGAAAGAATGAGGTAAAGAAATAGGCGAAGAAGGTAAGCGGTCAATTCTAGGATCAACATGAGGTTGATTTTGTTCAAGTGGAGGATACCTCGGTTGAAAAGAAGTTTTGACACTCAGAATCACCGAGGTTGAAAATAACCAAAATGGCAGACCAATGGTCAATCGAGGAAGGGACAATGTTTCCATATATATGGCATCAATATTTCCAAAAGAAGGAAAAGAACTAGGATTCCCATTAGAGGAGTTTCCTTGACTGGTAGACTCAGGAAATGTTACCATCAGTATCAACCTAAGATCTACTAAGAAGTATTTCCATAGGAAGGATGTTGTTATGTGGCCAATTAATTGATTTTATAACTTTAGCAAAAATAAATCAAAAAGGGGTAATATAGGCAAGAGGGTTTACCAAGTATTCGTGAACCACAATATACACCCCAGTCGAAACCAAGGACTTAACGTACGACGACCAATCTCCCTGACTGCTGTGTTCAATATATCAAATTTACAAGACGGCTGACTCAGTTACCTGTGGCTAAAGGATAACAACCTAATGGGGTCTCCCAATATATACGCGATGGTACGGGGAGTACAAGTCCATGTTAGTGTTGTCTAATGTAAAACCATTTGATGAGATCGTCCCTATATACTTATCATACTGAAGTGCCTCCTATATACCCAAAAGTACTGGAGAACCTTCTATATACTTCCATACTGGGACGAGATTTCACCCTTGGGATACACTACAGTCAGTTAACGAAATCTGCAATGTTCAAAGACACCGAAACACGTCTCTAGCCTAGACCTCTAGATATTTGCATTAAGTTCGAAATGCTCTTTAGGTTAATTGAGGTAAATTTTAAGTTTATTTTCAATTAAGTTTCGGTTTTAAGGCTGAAAATAATGTCACTTGAACATCTATTATGCAACTATATGAGAAAAGGAAAACTTTTCATTCGATGAAGGCTAAACTAATGAAGGAAGAGAAGCAACCCAATAATGCATCAACACAATTCTTTACAATGCTAAATTTAAAAACGAAATCTAATCTTTCATTTCACTAACAAATTCAATGTCAAGATGTAATCCTAAATGAAAATCACTTTCCTTTCACTAAGATGCAATAATGATTTTCTTTCACTTTTATTCAATCAATGGAAACTAGTGTAATGAGCACAGAAAAATGCAATCAACCTAATGAAAATGAAAATCTCTTTCACTTTATGATTTCAAATTTAAGAAAAATCTCAAAAATACTAAAATGACAAGATCTATTCACTTTTTCTTTTTGAAACATAAGAATGAAGACAAGTACTTTCTTTCAGTTCAACCAAAGCAAACAATTTGTAATCTATGCTTGACAATGGAACTAAATAAATCTTCAAAGCATCAATGTGACTCGACACTAATGAAAAACAATTCACACCAATGAACCAAAAACAACTTGTAAAAGATGTCATGATTGTAGGAAGACTCTTGAACAAGAGAAATCAATCTCATAAAAGTAGACCAAACAATGAGTGGAGGGTGACCTAGAAGCCCTAGAAACCCTAGAAAGCAATGAAGCTTCAAACACACATTAGTAAAGTCAAGAGAAAATCGCAGTCATACAAGCATAACAACCAAGACAAATACAATGTAGACACACTAGAAAATCAATGATAGAGGGAAAAAAGACTGAGAACAAGAAGAAAAACCCTAATTTTTCTTATCCTTTGGGATCATCGCGCATGTTACAAGAAAAAGGGCGATGCAAGGGTAATCAACGTGACTGAAATTAAAATATCAGTGATGACATCACAACTGTTAAGAATAAACTTTCGATGGGTGAGAAAAATGAGGGAAAAAAAAAAAAAAAACTTCACGACTAGAACATACTGAGTGTCCTCAAGCAATAACCAGTAGTGCAAGTAGCTACAGAGAAGAAAACAAGTCAAAAAACTGACAATTGGTCAAACTCATCATAGAATCAGGGTGAAGGATTGGATGGAAAGGGTTATAGCATCCCTAACTAAGTCGCCATTTTGTTGTCTAAAAAATCCTCTCTGCAAACAAAGATGATCCCGCTAGCCCAATGAGTGGGATTATAAACCTGTGTGACAATCTACTAGACAATTTTCTAAGTTACAATCGAAATAGAAGAAGAGGAAGATGACCTACCTCATTCTAATGCTATAATATCCTCCTTTGTTGAAGACCTCAAATCGCTTGCATCGTAGACTCGGTCCTACTGCTCACAACATTTAAATGCCTTCACAAGAGATCAAGGCACAACAAAACATGCAAGTACAAAGAGCATAATCGAAAGTAACCTATTTAACAGATCAAGGAGAATTAAGATAAATGATGCAATAACATACACATTTATGGAAAATGAACCAGTAGTTGTATATATTAATAGAATAAAGGAGTAAGCATACAACCAAGCCTTGATGTCAATAAAATCTCCTTGAGTGAATTTCCAAGTCGAAACTCAAGCTCTCCAAGCACTCCTTCTCCAAGCCAAATGAGTAGCATGTAGGCATAATCTTATCATAAGGGTGCAAATAGCCAAAGACCAACCATTTGGGAATGGGATAAGATGAATATATAGGAAGGGAAAGGGAGTTAGAATCTCTCCAAAGATAGGAGAAGGCCCTCATCTCAAGGAAGTATCTCATAGGGATAAGACCAAAAGGCCAAGTTGAGAGAGCTCGACCTCATCCACGCCGAACAACCTCCAGCTCGTTGTTCTGGAAGCCTCTAGATCACGAAGCTTCTTGTCCTCTTGGGAAAATTTCCTTTTAGGGATCATTGCTAGTATCTAAGATAAAAACGTGATGGCATCGCGGGGCTAGTATAGTGCAACTAGTGACCATCACGATTTTAAGTATCAGGGGAGCGATGATGCTAAAATTAGGGTTTAGAGCCATTTCCTTCAGGGGAAGCTCAAGGAATTTTTCCATCATTATTTTAGGGAGGATCTGAGTTGCATATCCGGATGAGTACACTGCATGATGGTCATGTTTCGAGAACTTCAGGATATGTCATGGGGAAGGGCAGGAGGTGTGACAAAATAATGTGTAACAGTTGTCCATCAATCTCATGAAGATTGCGGGGGCATTCGTCAACCCGAAAGGCTTGACCAACCATTTGAAAAGGCCCTCCTTGGATTTGATGGCAATATTCCACACATTAGAGGGTTCGATAGGCACCTGGTGATAACCAAACCTCAAGTCAATCTTGCTGAAATATTTGGCCCTCTTGAGTTGGTCCAGAAGGTCATTAATTTGTGGGATTGGGTACCTATTCTAGACAATGATCTTGTTCAGCGCCCAATAGTCAATACAAAGTCTCCAGGTCTCTTCTTTCTTCTGTACCAATAAAATCGAGCTCCCACAGGGTGATGAGCTTGGCCTGATGTGCCATTTTTGCAAAAACTCCTGAATTTTCCTCTTGATCTCATCGTTCTCCAGAACAAAGTGTCAATAGATCGGTCCATTGGGTAGCGATGCATCGGGGGTCAGATCAATAGAGTGCTTGAAATGAGTGCATAGGTACCCCTGTAGGTGAGGAGAAAATGTCCCTATACTCCTCCATGAACTTGTCCGTCTGCTGTTGCTGTGTGGAGGAGCCCTATCTAGAAGCTGTGACCACAACCTTCTTCTTTCCCTGAGGGAGAATCACAAGGAAAAAAAATTCCTGGTCTAGGAAATGATCTTACTCCATTTCTTTGCAATGATCAAAGAGACGTCAGTAGGTGGGGTTACCTCCGGTATCGTGTACAACCTATTGCCCAAAGTAATAATCACGGAGTGAGGTCTAGAATCATATACATCATGCTACTTCCACAAGTATGGTTGTACTAATAATACATCACAAACTTAGAGAGGAACAACATCACACAGTACCTCATCCGTCAAGCGCTTGATGCTGTAGGGAAGGAGACACTACTGGATGATGTAGAGATCTCATCCTTGGTGAAACCACTCGATGGTGTATAGTTGCAGATGTGCTATCGTCAATAGACCCAACCGCTTCATGACCTCTGCTGAAATGAGGTTCTTTTGGATCCCGCTGTTGACAATGAACTGCAACAAAGAACCATTCACCCACATCTGTGAGTGGAAGAGGCATTCACACCTCCTCTATATCTTCAAGCTCATTCTTCAAGATTTTGGTGGTGGCCATAGTGGCACTAAGCTTGCGTCAATGATATGCTTCCCTTTGTCATTCCCCTTGCCAGATTCTGACTCAGAGTTGTCACATGCTTCTGATTCAGAAGCCTTCAACTCGGCCATCAGTGACTACTTGGCCCGACACTCGTGTTGTGAGTGGAGCTCTTATAATACTCACGCAATTTTCCAATGTCCTTCTTTGTCTTCGTGGTGTTGTTCTTTTCTTGTGGCTTCAGCGGGTTGTCCTGGGCCACCCCGCCTTGGCTTTGGCCTTTAATCTCTGGTTTGGGGTTGCCTTTTCCTTGCTTCCAATTCGCAGATCCAAAGTCTCACTTCTTCTGTTAAAACTTCTGCTCAATCTTGACGGTGTATCAGTATGGCGTGCTGAGTGAAGAGATGTCGAAGAACTCCACATCATCCTGGATGTACTTGTGTAGACAACTGTGGTACTTGAGTACCAAATTCCACTCAGAATGCTTGATATCCAACTTAGTGCAGAGGGTATGGAAAATATTTGTGCATTGCGACACATCTTGGTCCCTTCCTTGCCATAGCGTGGTCCACTTTATGAATTTATCTTCATAGCTCCCGATAGGGTAATATTGTTCCTTGATGGCATCTTGGAAAGAATCCCAAGTGGGTGTAGCTGAAAACAAGGAGGATTCCCTCTCATCCCTTTTTTCACCGTAGGTTTCCCACCAGTCCTTGACGTGTGTAGTGACTTTGAGAAGTTCAAAAGTAATCTTTTCTTGATTGGAAAAGTCATGAACTGAAAAATATCCTTCCAATAGATTTAACCATTTATCTACGTTGCCTACATCTATTCGGCCCTTAAATGTGGGAATATTGAAGTTAACTTGTACCTTAAAAGGAGTGAGGCCTCCAGAGTGGCTGCTGGATGAAAATGCATCGCCTGTGGGTAGTTGTCGAATGATTTGGGAAAATTTATCCATCGTCGCGTTCCTCTGTCATTTGAGGGCTTCCTCGAGAAATAGTTTGAAAGGATCTCCTATCCCCTTGTATTTCTTTTCCTCTGCCATGGGAGGCCATTGGGGCTTGCAAGGCTGGTCTTGCAAAGGTTCAACTAGATCAAGTCCTAACTCCTTATACCCTGACCTTGTTGGGGACATGCAAAGAAAAACAGAGAAAGAGCAGACCACTCTGATACCACTAATCCAAAATTAAACAAGGATGCGATAAATTACAGATATAATCATAAATACAAAAAAGTAGCAGAAATAACACTTCATTTCATTAATATAAGAATACTGAAATATGCTTACAAACAAAATGGAAATAAACTAGCTTAGACAATGCTAGCTTATCTCTAAGAAGAGATGTGGTGGATACATGCCTCTCGATTGTGTTACAATGAGGCTCCAAGGCCTATTTATTATTGAGAAACAATGAAAAATCCTAAACATCCAAAAACCTAACCTTAGGAGATGAAGCACCAAACTTGTGGGCCACATTTGGGTAAATTGGTACATCAATTTCCTGGGGTCGTAACTTTGGCATACGATCTCCGTTTGGCTATCATAATACCTCGTTTTGAAGATATCAAAGAGTAGGTTGAGAATTAATAAGAAAGCCAAATTAGGTCTTTTCTAGTGTATCCTTTTTACCAAAAACATCATTTAGAGCCTCGAAACATCTCCAAAAGTTCAAGGCCCAAAAAATTGCCAAAAAAACTAAATTGTGCTACAGTTAAGGAAACTGAAAAACTGAAAAAGATAGTGTTGGGGATCCAAGTGGAATAGGAGGGCGGCCACCAATATCCACTTGGATCATTCCTGCCCCCTTAGCAAGAAATGGTCCCCATTGAGTTGAGTGCCTCCATGAGATGGGGAAACTTCCACTGAACTTGGTCCCTGGTGAGCCACTTGCCTTGGTGCAAGAGTTGGCCAAATTTGACAAGATGGTACAATTGGATCTTTTGCTGGCGAGTGTTTTTGATATGTGTGTCCATGATCCGATCAATTGTGGCATGTTCCATGAAGTCTGGGTTTAGCTCTGTTGGTGTGAGTTGTTCTGCAATGTCGGGTGTGTTCGAAGGCGGTCTGCATTGAACACCGGGTGCATACCAAGGAACGGTGGAATGTTGAGCTCAAAGGCTTTGTTCAAAGGATTTGTTCCATACAACCTTGGTGATGGTGTATGGCCCATGTCGGAGTAGGTGAAGCTTGCGATTGGGTCTAGCAAGGCCCTCCTTATGCAAATCTAGCCAAACTTTGTCACCCACCTGGAACTTGTGCACACCCAATTCTTGTACTTAGCATTGGCTCTGTCCAATATATCATGGACCTGCTAGTGGATGTGTTGAATGCGATCAATGAAGCTATTAGCCTTGTCGGCTTCAGATTGGACATGAGTCGAATATGCCTGAGTAGCTGCAAATGGTATGGCCACATCTATGGAACATAATGGCTAAAATCCCAACCCTTTCTGAAAAGGGTTGTGGTTTGTTGAGCCGTGGAGAGCTCTATTGTAGCTGTGCTGGACAGAGGGGAGGATTTCATCCCATGTGCGTAGATGCTTCACGTTGTACATGTGAAAAATGTATATGATCATCCTGTTGACGACTTCTGTTTGGCCATCAAATTTGGGATTGGAAAGCCACATAATTAGTGAGTTTGGTTTCCAACATCGACAATATATTTGACCAAATACACTTACGAATCTACTATCCCGATTAGAGACAATGGGTTGTGGGATCCCAAAGTGTACCCATACTCGCTCAAAGAAGAACTTAGCAGTGGCATATGTTGTGATACTCTTCTTGTAGGCCTCCATAATGGTCATCTTAGAGAATCTATTGATGACCACGAAAACACAGTCGTCATCTTGCTTATTAGAAGGAAGGCCCGACATGTAATCCATGGATATGGATTCCCAAGGTTGACTAGGAGTAGACAGAGGAGTATATGTGTTGCTTCTTGATGGTTGGTTTGAAAATGGTGCAGGAAGTGCAGGATTTAATGTACCTCCCAACATCTCGATGAAGGTTCGTCCAATAAAAATACTTCTGTAGTACTGCCATTAATTCTCTACTCCAAAATTTCCAACGACCTGACTGTAGTGCGCCTCCCAAATAATCTTAGTACACTCGCTTGTAGGAAAACATATCTGTCCTAGGTGGCATAAAAATACATTATGCAGGTGAAAATTTGGAACTTGCTCTAGGAGTGTCTGGTATGTGCTCCTGAATTCTGGATCTCTCTTGTAAAGATGCAGCCACACCGAAGTCTCGTGCCCACAGGAGTCGAACACAGTGATCAACACCATGAATGGTGGTCGACTGAGGCAGTATCCAACATTGTTGTTGTTTCCCTTCTTGTACTTAATGTTCAAAAGGAATTTTTGTAGGTATATGGATAATTTCTGAACTGTAGGGGTCCGTGATTTGTGTGGATGACTGTTTCCTTCCACAGAATGTAATGCTTCCATTAACAACAGACCTACACAATGGAATATATTTCTTTGTCGTAAGTGGGATACTTTCAGACTGTTTCTGAAAGTGTCTTAGTGTGGTAAGCCACTGTATGCCCCTGTTGAGTAAGAACTGCACCAATGGCATAGTCAGAAATGTCTGTCTTAATCTCAAATGGTTGTTGCAGGTATGGTAATGTGAGCACTGGTACAAAGAAGAGGTGATGCTTGAACTCAACAAAGGTCTTCTATTGGGTTTCAGACAAAAAAAACTTGCTTTTGCTCCAACCTTAGTGACTTGACTTAAAGGCCAGGTGATATGAGAGAACCCCAACACGAACCTGCGGTAGAAATTGGCAAGACCTAGAAAGATGCGGAGCTCTGTTAGAGTGGTTAGGTATCGCCAATCCCGAATGACTTGTATCTTGGCTGGGTCCACATCCTCACCCTTCTCATCAATGATGTACCCTAGACATTGAAACTGGGTCATACCAAAAGTGCATTTCTCCAAATTGGAACACAACTTGTATTATCGCACGGTTTGAAGGACCTGTCGAATATGGTGGAGGTTCTCTTCCCAGCTCTAGCTAAAGATCAATATTTCATCTAAATACACCACCACAAATGCAGTGGTGAAGGGTCGCAAGATTTTATCCATCAATCTCATGAAGGTTGCGGGGGCATTTGTCAACCAAAAGGCATGACCAACAACTCGAAAAGGCCCTCCTTGGATTTGAAGGTTGTCTTCCACACATTGGAGGGTTCGATAGGCACTTGGTGCTAACTGGGCTTCAAGTCAATCTTGTTGAAATATTTGGGCCCCTTGAGCTGGTCCAAAAGGTTATCAATCTGTGGGATTGGTTACCTATTCCAGATAGTGATCATGTTCAATGCTCGATAGTCAATACAGAGTCTCTAGGTCCCTTCCTTCTTCTGTACCAATATAACCAGACTCCCACGAGGTGATGAGCTAGGCCTGCTGTGCCCTTTCTGCAACAACTCCTGAATCTGCCTCTTGATCTCATCGTTCTCTAGTACTGAGCATTGATAGATCAGTCCATTGGGAAGCGGTGCTCCCGGGGCTAGATCAATGGAGTGCTTGACCTGAGAGTGCATAGGTACCCTTGTAGGTGAGGCAAAAATGTCCCTATACTCCTCCACGACCTTGTCCATTTGCTACTGTTATACGGAGGAGCCCTTTCTGGAAGTCATGGCCACCACCTTCTTCCTTCCCTGAGGGAAAATCACAAGGAAAGCAAATTTCCTGGTATGGGAAATTATCTTACTGCATTTCTTTGCCATGATCAAAGATATGGCGGTAAGTGGGGCTACCTCCTGTATCTTATCCAACTTATTTCCTAAAGTAATAATTAGAGAGTGAGTTCTAGACTCATATACAACATGTCGCTTCCACAAGTATGGTTGTCCTAATAATACATCACAAAATTCAAGAGGAGAAACATCATAGTACGTCATATGTGAAGGGATTGATGCTATAGGGAAGGCGACACTGTTGGCTGACGCGATATCTCATCCTTGGTGAAGCCATCCGATGATGTACGATTGTGGATGTGATGTCATTGGTAGGCCCAACCGTTTCATGACCTCTGTTGAAATGAGGTTTTTTTGGCTCCCGCTGTCAATAATGAACTACTACAGAGAACCTTTAACCCACATTTGTGACTGGAAGAGGCGTTCCCACTCCTCTGGATCTTCAGGCTCATTCTTCTTGATTTTGGTGGTGGCCATGGTGGCACTAGGCTCTACGTCAATGATTTGCTTCCCTTTGTCATTCCCCTTGTCGGATTTTGACTCAGAGTCAAAACATGCGTCTGATTTAGAAGCCTTTAGCTCGACCACTAGTGACTTCTTGGCCCGACACTCACTTTTGTTTTGAGAGGAGCTCTTATGGAAATCACACCAATTTCCTATGTCCTTCTTTGTATTGATGGTGTTGTTATTTTCTTGTGGCTTCAACAGATTGTCCTGGACTGCCCCGCCTTAGCTTTGGCCGTTACTCTGTAGTTTGGGGGCGCCTTTTCCTTGCTTCAGATTCGCAGATCCAAAGTGTCACTTCTTCTGTTTAAACTTCTACTCAATCTTGACAGTGTATCGGTATGTCGTGCCGAGCAAGGAGATGTCTGGGAACTCCATCTCATCATGGATATACTTGTGTGGACAACCACGATACTTGAGTACCAAATGCTGCTCATAATACTTGATACCCAACTTAGTGCAGAGGGTATGGAAAATATTTCTGAACTCTGAAACATATTGGTCCCTTCCCTGCTGTAGTGTGCTCAACTTTATGTATTTATCTTCATAGCTCTTGACAGGGTAATATTGTTCCTTGATGGCATCTCAGAAAGAATCCCAAGTGGGTGTGACTGAAAACAATGAGGATTCCCTCTCATCCTTTTGTTCACAATAGGTTTCCCACCAGTCCTTGACGTGTGGGGCGGCTTTGAGAAGTGAAAAAGTAATATTTTCCAGATTGGAAAATTCATGAACCGAAAAATATCCTTCCAATAGATTCAAACATTTATCTACGACGTCTGCATCTATTCAACCCTCAAATATTGGAATATCGAAATTAACTTGTACCTTAGAAGGAGTGGCACCTCCAGAGTGGCTTCTGGATGAATATGCGTCGCATGTGGGTAGCTGTCGAAGGATCTGAGAAAAGTGATCCATCATCAGGTTCCAACATTGCTTGAGGGCTTCCTTGAGAAATATTTTGAAAGGATCTCCTTGCCTCTCATCTTTCATTTCTTCCACCATGGGAGATCATTGGGGTTTGTGAGGTTGGTCTTGCAAAGGTTCAACAAGGTTGAGCCCTAACTCCTTATACCCTAACCTCATTGGGGACATGCAAAGAAAAATAGAGAAAGAGTAGACAACTCTGATACCAATAATCCGAACTTAAACATGAACACAACAAATTATAGATATAGCCATAAATACATAAATGTAGTAGAAATAACATTTCATTTCATTAATATCAAAAATCTGTAATATGATTACAAATAGAATGGAAATAAACTAGCTCGGGCGATGGTAGCTTACCTTTGAGAAGAGATGTGGCAGCTACACACATTTGAACTATTTTACAAATAGCCTCTAAGGCCTATTTATTTTTGAGAAACAATGGAAAACCGTAAACATCCAGAAACCTAACCCTTTGAGATGAAGCGCCAAAACTGTGGGCCTCGTTTGGGTAAATTGGTAGATCAATTTCCTGGGGGTTGTAACTTTGGCATACGATCTCCGTTAGGCTATCATAATACCTCTTTTCGAAGAATTCGAAGAGTAGGCCAAAATAAATAATAAATATTTTATTGGGAATTACATAGTCTCGTCATTTTACCTAAAAGCGTCATTTAGGGCCTCAAAATGAATCCCAAAATTCAGGACCCAAAAAACTGCCAAAAAATAGTAAAATGTGCTACAGTTAATGAAAATGAAAAACTGAAAGAGACAGTGTTGGGGATCCAAGTGGAGTAGGAAGGTGGCCACCAATATCGCCCTGGATCATTCCTCCCCCCTTGGAAGCAATGGCCCCCATTTCATTGAGTGCCTCCATGAGATTGGGAAACTTCTGTTGGACTTGGTCCCTGGTGAGCCACTTGCCTTGGTGCAAGAGTTGGCTAGCTTTGAAAACCCGATACAGTTGGATATTCTACTAGTGGGTGTTCTTGATTTGTGTGTCCATGATTCGATCAATTGTGGCCTGTTCCATGTAGTCTGGTTTTAGCTCTGTTGGTGTGGGTTGTGTTAGCGCTTGAAATTTCACCTTAGGCTGAGAAAGGTAAACCTCAAGGAAACATCAAACCACTTAACCTCGTAGCTAGCCCTACGGGGCTGGAGAGGGCTCTCTCCGGTCTATCTCGGTGAAATATTCAATGGGTGAGATGACCAATAGGGTAACACTGATTTTAGGCTAGTAAACTGATCAAAAAGGTTGATTTGGGGTTTTTTGGGTTTTTGGTGGCAAATTGAGGAGAGGGCAATTTTGGGTGCAGGGATTGGACACAGTTTCTGCAGGGGGTTCTTTGGGGTGAGCTAGGAGACAGTATTGATGCTTTTGATTGAGGTGGATGGTCAGGAATGAAAGGTGAGGAGCTAAAGAGAGCAAACAATCACTTTGAATTCTCTTTAGACAGTAGAAAACATTTAAATTAAACAAACTTAAAAGCAGAGCATGGCAAGCATGAATTCTTACTTTAACACTTCATTTGTTTAATGTGCAGAAGTAAAAGAAAGGAAATGAATCACATAAAAGGCTTACAAGTACATTGAGAAACACACCATCAACACATGAGTCCACAAGAATCCCAAAGAGGACTGCAAAACCCTGGTCTTTCTTAGCCAAAAATTGCAGAGATACAGTGAATAATACAATGATAGTTTCTCCCTCAAGAGTCCAACCATGAAAATGAGCATGAAAGTAAATAATATAGATGATCTAACCTCTTTTCCTGCCTCCATGGGTCGAGCTCACTATCCTAGGAGCTGTTTCAACCACTTCTAAACTAAACACTACAAACTAGGCAGTCAAAACAACTTGCCTCTATAAACTTGGAAACCAATTCATTCATTTAATATTTACCCTTTTCATGAATGAATGTTCTAGAAGTGTTACATAAGAGTAAAAGTGTCTAAAAAGTACAATAATTACATCAAAGAGGATCACATTTCATCCCAAAAAGTCAAACTGAGTCAAATCTGCGTTTTCTGGGCTGTACAGTGCATTTTTGAAAAAATCTGCCTGACGGGTCGCGCGCCTTTGGAGCCATCTTTGGGGCACTTGCAGGTGGCCAAATTGAGCAAAAGTAGGCTTGTTGGAAAGGTCTATGAGTCTACTTTCCAACCCAACTGGAATTTTTGAATTTGGAGTTCATTTGCCCTGTCAAAAATCAAATCTCCCAAGACTGCTTTCTGCAATTCAAAAAAGTGGCAGAAAGTCATTTTTTTCTAGTTTTTTTACTTTCTGGAGGCCCAAAACTTCACCAAATCTCAAGTCCATCCATGAGCATATGTAACTTTGCATGAAAAATCTGGAAATGCTGAGTTTTGGTCAAAAGGAGTTGCCATGATGAAGGGTCGCGCGGGGGGTGAGACCCGTTAATGGGAAAAACCTGCAAATTGCCAAAAAATGCCAAAATTCACCCAAAATTCTCAAAATTTCTTGGGATTTGCGCTGTGGCTAGGCTATTTAGTGCCTTGATCCTTGAGTGAAGCCTCAGCCAAGATATGGAGGGGATTTGGCCTCTTTCTCCGTTTTAATGCCTCGGTCAACCGCCTTTGAAACATCTTCATCTTTGCCTTGCACACATGCATCCTTGCCCAGTAATGGTTTTTCATGTTCCTCAGCAATTTCTTCTCTTGGTTGGCCTTAGCCAACAGCCTCTCCAAGTTTGCATTTACCCAGATGAGCATGGACTCTCGGTCAGCGGGCAATGGGTCACCGGGTCTTCTTCGGTTCAAGATTCGGTCACTACGAATCCTCCACAGCTCATCAAGTGCTTTCTCCTCCTCCAACTGTTTGTTGCGCTGCTCCAGGTATGTGATGGTCCATTGTGCACCCTCTAATCTCCTTTGCAAGGCATCATTTTCAGCTCTGAGATGCTGAATGACCTCCTTTGCCTCTTGGCTCGGAGAAATGGCCTCAAGATCAACAAGCTCAATATCTGGAACTCCTGATGGCCCCTCATCAATCTTGGGCTGCTTGCCCCTCTGTGCTGCTTGTGCTGTTGAAGAGAGCGATGCCCCTTCCACCTGATGTGGAGATAACACTCGCTGAGCTGATGATGAAGGCGAGACCCCTTCCACTTGCTGTGGAGATAGTACTCGCCGAGCTGCTGCAAATAAGGCCCTCGGGCCTTTCTGATAGGTAACCAGAGGTGAGGAGCTGACATGTCTAGTGACAGGGATGTCATGCTGCTGGGATGGTCCTCCCTCCTCATGAATAACCTCAGGATGTGGCGGTGATGGTGCTGTGAAAAGCTCACGAGAGATGAAATCCTCCCATGAGATGCCCTGCTGAGCCAACTGATGCAATACTACAAGCTGAATCAAACCATAATGGTACAGGCTCCTATACTGCTGTGCCGGGCTCTTCCTCTGTAACATGGGCACCATCCTCTGAATGTTCTGATAGAAGAAAACAGGGATGTTCATCATCCTCACTCGGGTGAAGTGCATCAAGAGGCGAATATGATATGAATATACTTGTGAAAATCTGCCCTCACAGGTAAAATAGTGCATGATGAGCCTCATCATGGGAGCATACTCGCTCCTGAGAAACCTGAATGGAAACACACCTGCCAAATGTCTCATGAATGGTGGCCGGACAAAAGGCTCAAAGTGAACATTATCCAGCACCTTGCGCTTATTCCACACCTCCCCAACATTAGGTATCCCTTTGGCATGTGAGATCACCTCGGGTGTCAATGTAAAAATCACCCCTGCAAGGTTGACATGTCCATCATGCAAGTGTAAAACAAATAAGCGAGCCAACTCTCTGTGGTGCTGAATCCGAGAGATCCTCTCACAAAACTCGTAGCAAGACATATACTGGAAACATGTGACTGCCATAGGACAGGCCTGTAACTCTGCTAAAGAGGTGGGCTCCTCTCGCTTATGATGTCCACCCTTTCCACCCTTATGAGGCCTCCTCTGTACCTCAATCTCTGAAGCTGATGACTGGTCATCACTTTGCTCATAGGTTTCGGTTTCTGACATTGTTTAAAGAGCAAAGTGGACAAACTGTGCTGCTGTCTTTGCCTGTAAAAAGCTGATTTATATGCTGTTTCAAGGGGACAAGGAACATGAGGGAAATGTTAGGGGAGGGACATTTTTACAAGGAAAATGGGAATACATGTATACAGCAGGGAATTTAGGGAAATACACTGTAAACATCATTGCATATACATCATCAAATTCATATGTTTACATGGGCATAATGGAGAGATAGGGTTAGGATGTGATTTTTTTATTTTTAAAGGGAAAAGGGGTAGGGCTTATTTTCTTTACAAATTTAAAAGGGAAATTGACATGGAAATATAGGAAAAATGAAATGGGAATGAAAAGAATAATTACAAGGGGAAAAATAATGAAACAGCAATAAACCCTAGCATCTTTCTACAAATTTACATACAACCATATGGAGTGTTTTTTCTTGCACAATTTGATCATTAAAAACACACTCATGATGTCTTTCAACTTAACCAGCAACCATTTCCAAGCTTAGAGAACCTACTGGTGGGCCCCAGTATTGTAGCAATAATGCTACAACTCCTGGAACTCCCTTCTTTAATTTTATCAACCCGGTAGTTCGTAACAAACTTGGAAGCGACGGTGCTGTATGCACAAGTACTAGCTCTTGCCACAGCTGTCACTTGGTCAGCTAGCACAAGTCCGCTAGGGGCTCAAGCCAACTTCTATGAGCTCTTAGAAGAAGCTTTTTAACTGATGGATGAAAGCTAACTCAAAGGAAGCTAATCTACTTGCGGAAAGAAACTGAAAGCCAAAAAGAAATACAAACCCTAGCAAACCCTAATTCTACCAACTAGTCCTACTGATGCAAAAATGAGAATGCAAACTACAAGAAGAGATGCCATTACTTCTAGGAAGGTAAAATGCATGTGTCTAAGTTATCACTATCTGAAGAAAACATCTTTTTGTATTTTTGATTAAGTTATTAGAATTATCATGCATGTGCTTTTAACTAGTTTTCCACTGTGCAGGGATGGATCAAGGGATGAAATGCTTTGGGAAAGGTTGGGATGGTACAGAGAGGGTCTAAGGGATCCCTAACATTCTTTCTGAGAATTTCACAAAGTCTGGATGCCATGCAACCGTGTTTATGAACTTCTACAGGAAGTCTGCAGGGGTTTCTACAGGATGTTCTGTAATTCTTCTACAGGATGTTTCGAAATGGGATTTTTGAGGATGGGTGATTGATGGAAGATGCATGGATGGTTATGGAGGTAGGATGGGGGTCTGAAGTGACCCAGGAACTGATGGATGGAGTGGTGAGATGATATGTGGAAGGCTGATTTGGCTTTAAGGTAGTTGAGACAACAATGGAGAAGAAGGTAGGGTTACGTGGGCAAGAGGATGGGTGTGAAGCGAGAAGCCTAGATATGGGATGAATCAGATGGCTCTGATGAAGCTTGACCATGTGAGTGAGTGATAGAGATGCCTTGCACAATGCACATTCAACCGAATCAATGAATTCTTGCAAACAAACTAAGTCCTAGCTAACTTAATCTAACTGTCAATGAAATGAATAAACAGCAGCCTCGTTTGGAAAGAGAACCATGTACATCACGTGAGCAAGAACATTCCGAAAGATCTAAATGCATGACAAACTCCTACCAATCGATTCCCAAACATAAAAAGCTACTTTAACCAACAAAAACAACCAAAATAACAACGCAAGATCTAAAGAGCAGATTTTATTTTAAGAATGCAGCAAACACACATAAAGATAAACAGGGGAGGTACTGGGCACTTGAGATGGGCCCAACCCCAAGAGCTACAGCCTCCCAAGAGAGATTTAGAGCTGGTTAAAAGCTGAATTCATCTTTATTAATCAAGAATGAAGAGTTACATCAAAACTGTCCACAAGGAGAGCTTGAGAATGAGCTGAAAGCAAAGCTAATCTACTGCATACAAAGTTGTAATGACTACAACAAGGCTATGAAATGACTAACTACTAGCTACTATCTACTGGCTAACTAGCTAACATCCACTGGCTAACAAAATGACTAACTGGCTAACCAAAATGAGGCCCTAAGCCTTCTTATTTATACAAATTGAGGACCCAACAGTCCTCCTAAACTTTAGGGACTCGGCTGCCCAAAACTTGGAGTTAACAACAGTCCTACTTGACTTGCTTGGCTGCCCTTGTGCTGATTGATTCGGTGGCCCTTGAACTCCGAGATGATGGTGGAGAATTCGAGGTAAGGGCCCATAAATGAAGGGGACACCTTCCTACAAATCCTCTAGCTTGTTCTCCCACGAATTTGGCTGCCAAGTGCTCATTAAGACCTTCAATTTTGTCTCCAAGTTGACCAAAAAGGCTACACAAAGCACCCATTAGACTTGTTGGCATAATGACTAACCAAATTCACTCTATTAACATAAATATAATAAAAAACATGCAATAAACTAATGAGAATGGTGGATTAAGTCAAATTAGGAGGTTGAATGAGCCCAAATAATTGTCCATTTTTGGGGCTCATCATCACCCCCCTACTGAAAGTGTTGCTCATCCTCTGAGCAACCAATCTCTCTCCTCATCTTTGATGGACCTGGTGGCTTCTTTGGCTAACATCTCGGCCGATTTCTCCTTTGGCTTCCCTCTTTTCAAACTTCCTGTAGAAACAGTTCGCTGGCTTCCCGTAGAAACAGTCCTCTGTCTTCCTGTAGAAACAACCCTATGTCTTCCTGTAGAAACAATCCTCTGTCTTCCTGTAGAAACAGACAACACCACTGTATCCTGCTTGGCTATGGGCGATTTTCCTTTTAGCTTGGCTGTGGCAGCCTTCATCTTCTCCCCCTTTCTGCTCTTCTTGCTCACTGTTAGAAGGACTGATATCTTTGGCCAAAATTCTTCATTCATTTTTGTGGCACATTCACTTAATGACTGTAGAAGAAAATAGGAAATGCTTAACTTCTTTTATGGAGGTGAATCAATTCCATGTCTAAGTGCACACAGCAACCTAAAATGATAACCATGGATAATGATGAATTATGAATTCCCTTGGCATGGTGAGAGTGCTTCCTTTCCTTATGCTTTGGTTAGAAAAGGAAATGTTGTTGATGGTTTCCCCTTGGACTCAAGGAAGAATTCCTGGGCTGTGTGATATTAATGAACAACAATTCCTTGGCTTCAAGACTTTTGCTGCCCAAATACTCGGTTGTCCGTGTGTTTCCTTTCTTCAATTTTGCCTCAAATTTTGTAAAAAAACTTTTTACGCTTCTCAGCTCTCTCATTACATCTAAAGCTGAAAACAACTCCAGAAGGAGCACTGCCAGACTTGCCCTTAGAATCTCTGATTGATTTTGCACTTGCAGTTGAGGAAAAAGTGGAATGAGCATCTTCCTCTAGCTTCATATTCACTTGCTTGGAAGGATTCACATTCTGGTCATGTAGATGTAGATCTTCAGAGAGCAAAGGATGGTAAGCAACTTGTGTATCCAGTTTCACTGGCATCTTGTCCTTTTTAGGAACTAAAGAAGATGGGGTACCTCTTGCACCCATATGCTTGTTCATGTCATTAACTGCTACATCAATAGGCTGTACTCCTGTGGAAGCCCTTTTGTCAGTTGCAAGAGCAAATGGTTGTGGAACAGTATACTTCAACCTTGCAGTTCCATTTTTTTTTTTGTTGGCCGATGAACTGAACCTTCTGTAGCTGACACTGTGACTTCCATATGTTCCAGTTGAGACTTTTCTCCCGTATTTCCATGTGAACTCAAGTCAATTCTACCTCTTGTTCCAACCTTTACAACCCCTTTGATAGAAGTACTTGGATGAAATGGCCTTGACTTCTGCATTTGAGAATTTCCACCTTTACCAAGAACACTTGAACCAGGCCTATGTGATTTCAACTCTGTCAAATGCTGGTTAGACATATTTCCATTACCCTTAGAAACTCCATTCTTCTTATCATCAGTCACATTAGATTGGCCTGCAGTTGAATCACGTACTTCAGACTGACGTTTGTGGTCATCGTATGCTTCACCATCTGTCTCAGTACTGTCTTGAACAATTGCTTTCTCTTCTGCTTGTTTTCTTTTTGTGGCCTCTTCAGATTCAATCTCCTTCGCCAGCATTAGAAGTTCATGTAGGCCAGTTGTAGTTGTCAATATTATATTTGCATCGACTGCCCCTTTTCATTCTCAAACTCCCCAGGGCAGAAAGAGAACTGAGGGCCCAGGCTATTGGACAGGGAACAAATTTCAATGTTACCATCGACAACCCGTGAGCTCAAATTCTTCCCCATGGCTCTGACTAATCAACCTTCATCCACCATGATATGGGAAACATCTGCAGTCCTTATCATAACATGATCTGTTCTAGCTTCGTCCACCACTCATTTGGAGCTTGAATTTCGATGAAAATCCCACATTTTCTTTCTGCATGGTTGTTTTCTGCGTTTCCTGTAAAAGACTTCCTGTAGAAACGCCTGTAGATTATGATAGGTGGGAGATTTTTTTTTTTTAAATGACAGAAATCTAAGAAATCAGGAAGAAAACTTGTAGAGGACCATTGGTTAATTGATTTGGAAGTGGTGGATGCGTGCTCCAGTTGTAACTGCAGTTGAACATAGGGTGTGAGAGTCAGCCGAGCGTCATTTAATTTTGGCGTGATTCATGGTGAGGGAGTGCAGTGGCCAAGCATACGTGGCCACATGTAGACGGCAGTGCTGTGATGAGCTGCATGGCCTCTTTCCGTTAATCAGTTGCACTGGAGTTACCACTGTCTGTTTTTTTTATTTTTTTATTTTTTAAAAAATTTTAATTCCCCGTGACTGACTACACACATGCGTTGATGATCCCTGGATGAGTGCAATCAGACTTGCTACCTTTCTAACTGAATCTCACCATCTCATTCATTCATGCAATGCTTTATATTAGATCTATGCAAACAGAGGAACAAGTTTAGTCACTACCTGCAAGTCGTGTGTGGTTGCTTTGCTGCATGCATGTGTTGATGTAGTTGCATGGTGGCTTGATTGATGATTCATGGTTGTTTTTTCTTGTGCAGGTGTCCTCTGGACGAATCCAAGCTGCAGGAGTTCATTTCCACGTTCAAACCTGCACGTTCAAGCTGTTGTTGCTGCATTGTCACAGAACCAGAACTTGTTTTCACCATTTCTCCCAAACGGTAAAGCGGATTGATCTGAAACTTGCTGAGCATGTTTCTATCATCATGATGCATCTCCCATAGCAAAATCATGATCAATGGATGCACGGATTTCAAGAAAAATGGAAAATGGCTGAAGATTTCAGAGCTCGATTTCTCGGAGACCGTGCATCGGAATCGACTGAAACTGCTTGGGTAGGTTACCATCACTCACATGCATATCCCCATGAAACAGGTTTTGAAACGGATGCACGGATGTGGAGAAAATGCAAAAATGGCTGATGGTGATGGAGGCTGATTTCTTGGAAACCGTGCACCGGAACGACATGAAACTGCTCAGGCATGTTGTCATAACCCTTGTACAATTCCCCATAAAACGACTTGTCAAATGGATGCATGGTTTTCAAGTTATGGCAAAAACAAATTTTGCTCTATGGATTTTTGCCTCAAGGTTTTTTGCAAATGTTTGCATGGAAGGAAAAACTGAGCTTGGGCTGTGATGCAGGTATGGAGATGATGGAGGAGGAGTTGGAAGATTGCATGAGGACCTTTGAACCCTTGAGGAAGCTACCATGTTCGCCAAACCACTTTTTGAAATCCATGTCTAGTTTTCCACAATTTCTATAGGAAGTTCCTGTAGAAGCACAATGAGAAGCACAAGGAGGTGGAAAAAATGATGGATAAAGGCAAGGGATGGACACACAAGTGCTTGTAGGCCTAATCAACAGATTCCCACCATTAGATTCACTTTTGAAATTGGATTTGGCTCGTCCAAAGGTTCTACAAGATGTTTCCTGTAGAACTACAGAGCTTCTTGTAGAAGGCAAAAAAATTCCTTTGACCTTGATTTGAGTGCTCCTCCTGTCATGAAACGTCCTTCTTGCAACCTGCAATTAGCCAATGGAATTAGTTTTATTTTTATTTTTCTTTTTCCCTCTTTTTTTTTTGAAAAACAACTAGGGTGCCTCATGGAGGTTTTCACCCTAATTGCCTGCCTTGGGCGCCTCCAAGGGAGGTTTTCACCCAAAGATCTTATTCTCTTTTCTCTTTTTTTCCCAACCCATTGACCGCCTCATGGAGGTTTTCAATCAATGAGCCAATATAAGGCGCCTCCGAGGAGGTTTTCACCTTAGATTTTTATTTTTTCATCTTATTTTCATTTTTTCTTTTTTTTTTTTTTTTTTCTTCTACCCTACCCTACTTGAAAAACAAAATCATTTTCAAGTATAAGAATACTTCCAATGGAGCCATGTGCACATCGAGATTAGAGAAAAAATGATGTGAAGGCTCGAAATGCATGCTTTGACAGGTATCCGGATCTCAGAGACCAAATGATCTGGCTTTGAAGGGATCAAACATAACTGAGGAAGAAAGTACCGCTGCAACTTAGTGACCTTCTGAAACCATATCTCAATATAGCTTTGATATCCTTGGTCGTCTTGCTGATTTGGATCATTCTTCATGTCACCTTCTATCATGACCTTCTGATCTTCCTCTTTTTGTTGATCTTTCTCTTGAGTACATGGAGGATTTGATGATAACCATGAGGGAACTCTCTCGATCTCTGATTTAGATCTCTTCTCTTCATCAAGTGCAACCCATGGTTCTTTGATCTCCTCTTTGGAACCTTCTTTTTCCTTTGGTCCTTCAATGTTGTCAATAGATTCTCTCTTTTGCAACACTCTTCCTGAGCTTTGGTGAACATCATTGAGCTCAAAAGGAGTCATTTGCACATGTTGTGCCTCAGCTTTGCAATTGGGTTGAGCTGCTCCATTGTATGGCTTTGGAAATGTTACGGGTAGTTGAGCGGAGGTGTGAAATTGAGATGGAGGTGGATGGCATTGTGGTTGGGTAGGCATTTGGGGTTGCCTTGGTGGAGGAGGAGGCGATGGTTGTTGATGAGCAGGTGGTGGAGGAAAATGAGTGGGATGAGAGTTGTACTGGGGCCTCCACTCCTGATAAGGTGCATTCCACTGAGGCTGTGGCTGAGCATAAGAGTGAAATGAATGAGCAACTGGTTGGGCATAATATGGATCTGTGAAGGAACAAGGAGGAGGTGTGAACCAGGAAGGATGAGCAGGGGGACCCCAAGAAGGCATGAAAGTGGCTTGATAGGGGTCATAATAGGTCTCGAGTGTCCCTTGTAGTTCCTGCTGGTAAGATCTAGGTCCATGCGGCCAACTTTGGTTCATGTAATAGAGTGATTCAGTGGCTCCTTTGGCTCTCTGATATGCAGCTTTGAATCTGGGTAAGGAAGGGCACTGATCTGTAGGATGGTATTCTTCACAAACAAAACACACTTCTAGGGAGTGCAATGGACATTCGTTCCTAGGATGCTTTCTAGTGCACCTAGGACAAAAAATGACCAAAGCCCTCTTGGCTTCCTCTTGCTTCTGTTGGATCCGCAAGGTATCCAGTTGCATGGCAAGAAACTGCCTCATATCACTCTTGAAATCTTTGATCTGATTTTCAAATTCATTTTTGGACAAGATGTTGCTCCCAACATTTCTGCTTGTAGCCATTTTCTCCAGAGGAATGTTTTCTTCTTCTTCTCCCCTAGAGGTTCTTCAAATATGTCTTGATGTCCACCCAGGGGTTCTTTAATCACAGCCATCGAAGAAGAGAGAACGTTGGCTGTGTGAAGCAGTGGGGGTGTTGTGCAATCATTTTTCTAACTTATCTCTACTCCTACAAGACATGAAATGAAATCTTTTTGTTTGATTTTTGCTTTTTTCTACTTCTACCTGCAAAACTGAAATAGATTGAACTGCAACTAACTATCTTGCTAAAATGAAAATGCGGAATTGAAATGAAAGCAGGAAAGGACTAATCTATTTTGCTCAAATGAAATTGCAGGAATGAAATGCTAGGCTACGCTTGCGAAATTGAAATGCTAATCTACGCTTGCAGAAATGAAATTGCGGAATTGAAATGCTAATCTATGAAAGCAAGAAATGCTAATCTACTTTTGCATAAATGAAATTGCATAATGGAAATGAAATAAACTACTTAGCAGAAGGTTGTAGTAGAAAATAGAAGAAAAGTGAAAATCACCAATACTCTGACGCTTCCTCGGCAACGGCGCCAAAAAGATGGTGGGCCCTAGTATTGTAGCAATAATGCTACAACTCCTGGAACTCCCTTCTTTAATTTTATCAACCCGGTAGTTCGTAACAAACTTGGAAGCGACGGTGCTGTATGCACAAGTACTAGCTCTTGCCGCAGCTGTCACTTGGTCAGCTGGCACAAGTCTGCTAGGGGCTCAAGCCAACTTCTATGAGCTCTTAGAAGAAGCTTTTCAACTGATGGACGAAAGCTAACTCAAAGGAAGCTAATCTACTTGCGGAAAGAAACTGAAAGCCAAAAAGAAATACAAACCCTAGCAAACCCTAATTCTACCAACTAGTCCTACTGATGCAAAAATGAGAATGCAAACTACGAGAAGAGATGCCATTACTTCTAGGAAGGTAAAATGCATGTGTCTAAGTTATCGCTATCTGAAGAAAACATCTTTTTGTATTTTTGATTAAGTTATTAGAATTATCATGCATGTGCTTTTAACTAGTTTTCCACTGTGCAGGGATGGATCAAGGGATGAAATTCTTTGGGAAATGTTGGGATGGTACAGAGAGGGTCTAAGGGATCCCTAACATTCTTTCTGAGAATTTCACAAAGTCTGGATGCCATGCAACCGTGTTTATGAACTTCTAGGAAGTCTGCAGGGGTTTCTACAGGATGTTCTGTAATTCTTCTACAGGATGTTTCGAAATGGGATTTTTGAGGATGGGTGATTGATGGAAGATGCATGGATGGTTATGGAGGTAGGATGGGGGTCTGAAGTGACCCAGGAACTGATGGATGGAGTGGTGAGATGATATGTGGAAGGCTGATTTGGCTTTAAGGTAGTTGAGACAACAATGGAGAAGAAGGTAGGGTTACGTGGGCAAGAGGATGGGTGTGAAGCGAGAAGCCTAGATATGGGATGAATCAGATGGCTCTGATGAAGCTTGACCATGTGAGTGAGTGATAGAGATGCCCTGCACAATGCACATTCAACCGAATCAATGAATTCTTGCAAACAAACTAAGTCCTAGCTAACTTAATCTAACTGTCAATGAAATGAATAAACAACAGCCTCGTTTGGAAAGAGAACCATGTACATCACGTGAGCAAGAACATTCCGAAAGATCTAAATGCATGAAAAACTCCTACCAATCGATTCCCAAACATAAAAAGCTACTTTAACCAACAAAAACAACCAAAATAACAATGCAAGATCTAAAGAGCAGATTTTATTTTAAGAACGCAGCAAACACACATAAAGATAAACAGGGGAGGTACTGGGCGCTTGAGATGGGCCCAACCCCAAGAGCTACAGCCTCCCAAGAGAGATTTAGAGCTGGTGCAAAGCTGAATTCATCTTTATTAATCAAGAATGAAGAGTTACATCAAAACTGTCCACAAGGAGAGCTTGAGAATGAGCTGAAAGCAAAGCTAATCTACTGCATACAAATCGAATTACAAAATGACTACAACAAGGCTATGAAATGACTAACTACTAGCTACTATCTACTGGCTAACTAGCTAACATCCACTGGCTAACAAAATGACTAACTGGCTAACAAAAATGAGGCCCTAAGCCTTCTTATTTATACAAATTGAGGAGCCAACAGTCCTCCTAAACTTTAGGGACTCGGCTGCCCAAAACTTGGAGTTAACAACAGTCCTACTTGACTTGCTTGGTTGCCCTTGTGCTGATTGATTCGGTGGCCCTTGAACTCCGAGATGATGGTGGAGAATTCGAGGTAAGGGCCCATAAATGAAGGGGACACCTTCCTACAAATCCTCTAGCTTGTTCTCCCACGAATTTGGCTGCCAAGTGCTCATTAAGACCTTCAATTTTGTCTCCAAGTTGACCAAAAAGGCTACACAAAGCACCCATTAGACTTGTTGGCATAATGACTAACCAAATTCACTCTATTAACATAAATATAATAAAAAACATGCAATAAACTAATGAGAATGGTGGATTAAGTCAAATTAGGAGGTTGAATGAGCCCAAATAATTGTCCATTTTTGGGGCTCATCACCTACCTCAAGCGATTTGATGATTTAGAGGGTGCTTGAGCAAATTTGAAATGAGTTGGGATGAAGGTTGCTTGACGGGTCGCACACCTCGCCCAACGGGTCGCGCGGGCCTGACGGGTCGCGCCCGTTGAAAATTTGAACTGCGGGAAGCCTCCTGACAGGTCGCGCCCCTCTGACGGGTCGCGCGCCTGGCCTGACGGGTCGCGCGCCTGTCCTGCTCCCAATTTCAACCAGTTTCGCCCAAATTCGCTTGGAAGCTCGCCCAATCTCTCTTGCAAGTGTTTTGGATGCACAATGAGAGTAAAAGGAGGGAGATTGGTTCTTTATAATTTCCATTTGAATAAATTTCATGCTCAAACCCATTTTCTAATGTTTCTCTTTGTCACTTTATAAAACTGACTTTTTTGGTTTCCTTTGTCCTGAAATTGACTCATTTAGTGCTTTTGCTTGATTCTTTTTGCAGGTAGATCATCTGAGGGATCTTGGCAAGGAGACCAGGGTTGCATACTGTCCGCTGAAGTCTTTTGAAAATTTCATCACTTTTTACAAAAATTGAAAAATGACCTTGGCTTTAAAAACAGAGTTTTTAAATCCAAGGTAAAAATTAACTGTACAAGATAAAAATTTCGAATGAACATCTTTACAATCATCCCTCTGGCTTGCTGAGCACTTATTGACCTTCAAAAACATGACCTTGTAGACATTTTTGACCAAAACCCTAGACCTAGGAAATTGACCTCAAGACAAGACAAGACAAGACAAGCTTTGAAAGAGCTTAATGACTGAAATGACCTGATCCAACAATGCCAAGAGGGGTAAAATATACCAGCTCCTCCATCAGGGTTATGGCATGCCTAATGGGATGCAAAAATTGACACTGATGAGACACCTACATATGCAAATGCAAAGAGTTTTGATCGCTGATGGAGGGCTCAAGACCGACTCTAACAGGTTGTTCTATAATGTCGGATGTGTCCAACAATGGTGGAAAGTATGGCCGAAGGTGGTTTGCATTGAACACTTGGTACAGACCAAGGAACGGTGGAATGTTGATCTTGAAGCCATTATCCCCTACAACCTTGGTGATGGTGTATGGTCGGTATCGAAGTGGGCAAAGCTTGCAATTGGGTCCAGTGAAACGCTCCTTTCATAAATGTAGCCAAACTTTGTTGCCCACCTGGAACTTGTTCAACACCTAATGTTGATCATGGCGCTGCTTGTACTTAGCATTGGATCTGTCTAATATATCATGGACCTACTGGAAGATGTGTTGAATGAGCTCAATGAAGCTGTTAACCTTGTCGGCTTCAGACTAGACATGAGTCGGATCTGCCTGAGTAGCTGTAAATGTTATAGCCACATCAATGGGACATAATCGCTAAAATCCCAGCCCTGCCTGAAAGAGGTTGCGACCCATTGAGTTGTGGAGAGCTCTATTGTAGCTGTGCTGGACATAGGGGAGGCTTTCATCCCATGTGCATGGATGCTTCGAGTTGTACATGCGCAAAATGTGTATGATCCACCTGTTGACGACTTCTATTTGGCCATCAGTTTGGGGATGGAAAGCCGCAGACTTAGTGAGTTTGGTATCCAACATCGACTAAAGACTTGACAAAAATTCACTTAGGAATCAATTGTCCCGATTAGAGACAATGGACTATGGGATCCCAAAGTGTACGCACACTTTCTCAAAGAAGAGCTTAGCAGTGGCCTCTACTGTGATACTCTTCTTGCAGGTTGCCATAATGGCCATCTTAGAGAATCTATCGATGCCCACGAAAGCACAGTCAATGCCTTGCTTAGTAGCATGAAGGCCCGACATGTAATCCATGGAGATGGATTCCTAAGGTCGACTAGGAGTAGGAAGAGGAGTATATAGGCCTTGATTCTTGAAGGTTGGTTTGGCAATGGCACAGGCAGTGCAAGATTTAATATACCTCCCAACATCCCGACGAAGGTTCGGCCAATAAAAATACTTCTGCAGTACTGCCAATATTTTCTCTACTTTGAAATGTCCAATGACCTGACTGTAGTGCGCCTCTCAAATCATCTTGGCACTCTTGCTTGGAGGAACAACAATGTGTCCTAGGTGGCATAACATTACAACATGGAGGTGAAAATTTGGAAATTTCTTACCTTCCAGGAGTGTCTATTATGTGCTGCCGAATTCTGGATTGCTCTGGTAAAGTTGCACCCACCCCGAAGTCTCGTGCCCACAAGAGTCAAGCACAATGATTAGTGCCATGACTGGTGGTTGGCTGAGCCAATATGAAACATTATTGGTGCTTCCATTTTTGTACTTAATTTTCAAATGGAATTGTTGCAGGTATGTGGACCATTTTTGATGGTGATCGTTATGCAACTTCCCTTGTGTCTGTATGAATTGAAGGGGTTGGTGGTTTGTGTGCATGACCGTTTCCTTCCCCAAAATTATATGCTTCCAGTGATGACAGGCCTGCACAATTGAATACATTTATTTGTCATAAGTGGGATACTTTCGGACTGTGTCTAAAAGTGTCTCACTGTGGTAAGCCACTAGATGCCCATGGTGAGTAAGAAGTGCACCTATAACACTGGTTTCTTCAGGTCTGGTAATGTGAGCACTAGTTCACGGCAGAGGCGATGATTCAACTCAAAAATTTCCTTCTATTGGGTTTTAGACCATTTTTATTTATTTTATTTTATTTTATTTTAATTTTATTTTTTTTCGCTCCTCCCTTGGTGAATTGACTTAAAGGCCAGGTGATATGAGAGAACCCCAACGCAAAACTGCGGTAGAAATTGGCAAGACCTAGAAAGCTACGAAGCTCTGTTAGAGTGGTTGGGGCTGACTAATCCTGAAAGACTTATATCTTGGCTGGGTCCACATGGACACCCTTCTCATCAATGATGTACCCTAGACATTGAATCTGGGTCATGCCAAAAGTGCATTTCTCCAAATTGGCACACAACTTGTGTTGTTGTAGGGTTTGAAGGACCTATCGAATATGGTGGAGGTTCTCTTCCAGCTTTGGCTGAAGATCAAGATGTCATCTAAATACACCACCACGGATGCATTGGTGAAGTGTCGTATGATGTCACCCATCAATCTCATCAAGGTGGTGGGGGAATTCGTCAACCCAAAAGGCATGACCAACCATTCGAAAAGGCCCTCCTTGTATTTGAAGGCAATATTACACACATCAGAGGGTTAGAAGGCACTGGTGATAACCAGACTTCAAGTCAATCTTTCTAAAATATTTTTCCCCCTTGACCTGGTCAAAAAGGCCATCAATCCGTGTGATTGGGAACCTATTCTCGACAATGATCTTGTTCAACAACCGATAGTCAATACAGAGTCTCCAGGTCCCATCCTTCTTCTGTAACAATACAATCAGGCTTCCACGGGGTGATGAGCTTGGACTAATGTTCCCTTTTCTACAACAGCTCCTGATGTGCCCTGTTTGGAAGTCGTGGCCACAACCTTCTTCTTTCCCTGAGGGTGAATCACAAGGAAAACAAATTTCCTGGTCTTTGAAATGATCTTACTACTTTTCTTTGCAATGATCAAAGAGATGGCAATAGGCGGGGCTACCTCCGGTATCCTTTATAACTTATTTCCCAAAGTAATAATCATAGAGTGAGGTCTAGACTCATATACAACATGTCGATTCCACAAGTATGGTACTCCTAATAATACATAACAAAATTCAAGAGGAGGAACATCACACAATACGTCATCCATGAAGGGATTGATGTTGTAGGGAAGACAACACTGCTGGTTGACATGAAGATCTCGTCCATGGTGAAGCCACCCAATGGTGTACGACTGTGGATGTGCTGTCGTCGGTAGGCCCAATTGCTTCACGACCAATGCTGAAATGAGGTTCTTTTGGCTCCCGTTGTCAACAATGAACTGTATCACCCACACCTGTGAGTGGAAGAGGCATTCCCCATCCTCTGGATCTTCAAGGTCATTCTTTTGGATTGTTGTGGCAGCCGCAGTGGCACTAGGCTCTGCGTCCATGATCTGCTTCACTTTGTGATTCCCCTTGTCTGGTTTTCACTAAGAGTCAGAACATGCGTCTGATTCAGAAGCCTTAAGCTCGTCCACCAGTCACTACTTGGCCTGACAATCACTTGTGTTGTGAGTGGAGCTCTTACGGAAATCACACCATTTTCTCGTGTCCTTCTTTGTCTTCGCGGTGTTGTTATTTTCTTACGGTTTCGGCGGGTTGTCCTAGGCCGCCCCACCTTTGCTTTGGCCTTTTCTTTGTGGTTTGGGGGCACCTTTTCCTTGCTTCAAATTCGTAGATCCAAAGTCTCACTTCTTTTGTTTAAACTTTTGTTCAATCTTGAAAATGTATCGGTATGCTGTGCTAAGTGAGGAGATGTCCAGGAACTCCATCTTGTCCTAGATTTAATTGTGTAGAGAGCCACGGTACCTGAGTACCAAATTCCACTCAGAATCCTTGATACCCAACTTATTGCTGGGGTATGGAAAATATTTGTGAACTCTGATACATCTTAGTCCCTTCCCTGCAGTAGTGTTGTCCACTTTATGTATTTATCTTCATAGCTCCCGACAGGGTAATATTGTTGCTTGATGACCTCTCAAAAAGAATCCCAAGTGGGTGCGTCTGAAAACAGTGAGGATTCCATCTTGTCTTTTTGTCCTTGATGTGTGGGGCGACTTTGAGAAGTAAGAACTACACCAATAGCATAGTCAGAGGCGTCTATCTCAATCTCAAATGGTTGTTCAAGTCTAGTAATGTGAGCACTGGTGCAGAGCAGAGGTGATGCTTGAACTCAACAAACGTCTTTTATTGGGTTTCAGACCAATTTTTTTTTCTTTTGCTCTTCCCTTGGTGACTTGACTTAAAGGCGAGGTGATATGAGAGAACACCAACACGAAACTACGGTAGAAATTGGAAAGACCCAGAAAGCTAAAGAGCTCTGTTAGAGTGGTTGGGGTGAACCAATCTTGAATGACTTGTATCTTGGATGGGTCCACATGGACACCCCTCCCATCAATGATGCACCCCAGACATTGAACCTGGGTCATGCAAAAATTGCATTTCTCCAAATTGGCACATAACTTGTGTTGTCACAGGGTTTGAAGGACCTGTCGAATATGGTGGAGGTGCTCTTCCCAACTCTGGCTGAAGATCAAGATGTCATCTAAATACACCACCACGAATGCATTGGTGAAGGGTCGCAAGATGTCGTCCATCAATCTCATGAAGTTTGTGGGGACATTCGTCAACCCTAAAGGCATGACCAACCATTCGAAAAGGTCGTCCTTCGATTTGAAGGTAGTCTTCCACACATTAGAGGGTTATATAGGCACCTGGTGATAACTAGACTTCAAGTGAATATTTCTGAAATATTTGGCCCCCTTGAGCTGGTCCAGAAGGTCATCAATACGTGGGATTGGGTAACTATTCAAAACAACAATCTTGTCCAGTGCCCAATAGTTAATACAGAGTCTCTAGGTCCCGTCCTTCTTCTGTACCAATATAATCGGGCTCCCATGAGGTGCTGAGCTTGGATTGATGTTCCCTTTCTGCAACAACTCCTGAATATTTATCTTAATCTCATCATTCTCAAGAAAAGAGCGTCGATAGATCGGTCCATTGGGTAGTAGTGCGTCCGAGGTCAGATCGATGGAGTGTTTGACCTGATAGTGCATAGGTACCCCTGTAAGTGAGCCAAAAATGTCCCTATAGTCCTCCATGACCTTTTCCATCTATTGCTGCTGTGCGAAGGAGCCCTGTCTTGATGCCATTGCCACAACGTTCTTCTTGTCCTGAGGGCGAATCACAAGGAAAACAAATTTATTGGTCTGGGAAATGATCTTACTGCATTTCTTTGAAGTGATCAAATATATGGCGGTAGGTGAGGCTACCTCGATATCCTATAAAACTAATTTCCCAAAGTAATAATCATAGAGCGAGGTCTAGAATCATATACAACATGCCACTTCCACAAGTATGGTTGTCCTAATAATACATCACAAACTTTATGAGGATCAACATCACACAATACCTCATCATGAAGGGCTTGATGCAGTAGGGAAGGTGACACTACTGGTTGATGCAAATATATCGTGCTTGGTGAAGCCACCCAATGGTGTACGAATGCGAATGTTCTGTCATCGGTAGGCCCAGCCGCTTGACGACCTCTGCTAAAATGAGGTTCTTTTGGCTCTCGCTGTCGATAATGAACTGCAACGGAGAACCTTTCACCCACACCTGTGAGTGGAATAGATGTTCGACCTCCTCCAGATATTCAGGCTCATTCTTCTGGATTTTGGTGGTGGTCACGGTGGCACTGGGCTATGCATCAATGATGTGCTTCCCTTTTTCATTCCCCTTGTTGGTTTCTGACTTAGAGTCGAAACATGCGTCTTATTCAATAGCCTTAAGCTCTGCCACCAGTGACTGCTTGGCCCGACACTCACTTGTGTCGTGAGTGGAGCTCTTATGGAACTCACACCATTTTCCCATGTTGCGTCTTCGGTGGGTTTTCCTAGGCCACCCTGCCTTGGCTTTGGTCTTTTATCTGTGGTTTGGGGGAACCTTTTCCTTACTTTGGATTCACAGATCCAAAGTCTCGATTCTTTTGCTTAAACTTCTGCTCAATCTTGACAATGTATCGATATGTTGTGACGAGCGAGTATATGTCAAGGAACTCCATCTCTTCCTAGATGTACTTGTGTAGACAGCCACAGTACTTGAGTACCAAATGCCGCTCAGAATCCTTGATACCCAACTTAGTTTAGAGGGTATGGAAATATTTCTGAACTCCGGCACATCTTGGTCCATTCCTTGCCATAGCGTGGTCCAATTTATGCTTTTATCTTCATAGATCCCGACAGGGTAATAATGTTCCTTGATGATGTCTCAGAAAGAATCCCAATTTGGTGCCGCCGAAAACAGTGAGGATTCCCTCTCGTCCTTTTGTTCACAATAGGTTTCCTACCAGTCCGTGACATGTGGGGTGGCTTTAAGAAGTGAAAAAGTTATATTTTACCTATTGGAAGAGTCATGAACTAAAAAGTATCCTTCCAACAGATTCCACTATGTATCTATGACGTCTACATCTATTTGGCCCTCAAATATGGGAATATCAAATTTTACTTGTACCTTAGAAGGAGTGGCACCTCGAGAGTGGATGCTGGATGAAGATGCGTCGCTTGTGAGTAGTCGTCGAAGGATCTTGGAAAATTTATCCATCATCGCATTCCAACGTCGCTCAAGGGTTTCCTTGAGCAATATTTTGAAAGGATATCCTTCCCCCTCGTCTTTATTTTCTTCCGCCATGGGAGGAAATCAGGGTTTGCAAGGTTGGCCGTGCAAAGGTTCAACGAGATCGAGCACTAACTCCTTATACCCTGACCTCGTTGGGGACATGCAATAAAACAGAGAAAGAGCGGACCGCTCTGATACTACTAATCTGAACTTAAACAGGAACACAACAAATTACAAATATAACCATAAATACATAAATGCAATAGAAATAACACTTCATTCCATTAATATCATAATTCTGAAATATGCTTACAAATAGAATGGAAATAAACTAGCTTGGGCGATGGTAGATTATCTATGAATAGAGATGTGGAGGCTACATGCCTCTGAACTGTGTTATAATGAGGCTCCAAGGAATATTTGTTATTTAGAAACAATGGAAAACCCTAAACATCCAAAAACCTTACCCTAGGAGATGAAGCACTAGAACTGTGGGCCCCGTTTGGGTAAATTAGTACATCAATTTCCTGGGGTCGTAAGTTTGGCATACGATCTCCGTGTGGCTATCATAATACTTTGTTTCGAAGAACTCAGAGAGTAGGTTGAAAAAAAACAAATAAGCCAATTTGAATTTCTCAATCTCTCTATTTTCCCTAAAAATGTCGTTTAGGGTCTCAAAATGGCTCCAGAAGTTCAGGTACCGAAAAACTACAAAAAATAGTAAACTGTGCCACAGTTAAGGAAACTGAAAAACTAAAAGAGACAATGTTGGGGGTCCAGGTGGAATAGGAGGATGACCACCAATATCCACCTCGATCAATCCTCCCCTCTAGGAAGCAATGGTCCCCATTAGGTTGAGTGCTTCCATGAGATGGGGAAACTTCTGCTGAACTTGGTCCCTAGTGAGCCACTTGCCTTGGTGCAGAAGTTGGCCAACTTTGACAACCCGATACAGTTGGATCTTCTACTAGGGAGTGTTCTTGATTTGCGTGTCCATGATTCGATCAATTGTGGCTTGGTCCATGCAGTCTGGGTTTACCTTTGTTGGTGTGAGTTGTTCTGCAATGTTGGATGTTTCTAGAAATGGTGGAAATTATGGCCAAAAGCGATCTGCATTGAACACTGGGTGCAAGTCAAGGAACGGTAGAATGCTGAGCTCAAAGGAATTGTCCCCTATAGCCTTGGTGAAGGTGTATGGCCCATATCGGAGTGGGCGAAGCTTGCGATTGGGTCTAGCAAGGCGCTCCTTATGAAAATGTAGCCAAACTTTGTCGCCCACCTGGAACTCGATGCTGATCATGGCGCTGCTTGTACTTAGCATTGGCTCTGTCCAATATATCATGGACCTACTTGCGGATGTGTTGAATGCACTCAATGATGCTGTTAGCCCTGTCCCCTTCGGACTGGACATGAGCCGAATCTGCCTGAGTTGTTGAAAATGGTATGGCAACAACAAATGGGACATAATGGCTGAAATCCTAGCCCTACCTGAAAGGGTCTATGGTCCATTGAGCTGTGGAGAGCTTTGTTGTAGCTATGTTGTACATATGGGAGGCTTTCATCCCATGTGCATGGATTATTTGAGTAGTACATGCACAAAATGTGTATGATCATCTTGTTGATGACTTCTGTTTGGCCATCAGTTTGGGGATGGAAAGGCGCAGACTTAGTTAGTTTGGTATCCAACATCAACCATAGACTTGACTAAAATGCACCTAGGAATCTGTTGTCCCAATTAGAGACAATGGACTGTGGGATCCCAAATTGTACTCACACTTGCTCAAAGAATAATTTAGCAGTGGCCTTTGCTATAATACTCTTCCTGTAGGCCACAATAATGACCATCTTAGAGAATCCATCGACGACCACGAAAACACAGTCGTTGCCATGCTTGGTAGAAGGAAGGCCTGACATGTAATCCATGGAGATGGATTCCCAATGTCGACTAGGAGTAGGTAGAGGAGTATATAGGCCTTGGTTCTTGATGGTTGGTTTGGAAATGGCGCAGGAAGTGCAAGATTTAGTGTACCTCTAGACATTCTGATGAAGGTTCGACCAATAAAAATACTTCTTCACTACTGCCACTTTTTTCTCTACTTCGAAATGTCCAACGACCCAACTGTAGTGCGCTTTCCAAATCATATTTGCATGCTCGCTTAAAGGAACAAAGATGTGTCCTAGGTGGCATAATAGGGCATCCTAGAGGTGAAAATTTTGAACTTGCTTACCTTCTAGGAGTGTCTGGTATGTGCTACCGAATTTTGGATCACTCTCGTAAAGATGCGGCCACCCCAAAGTCTCGTGCCCATAGGAGTCGAGCACAGTGATCAACGCCAAACTAGTGGTCGATAGAGGCAGTATGCAAAATTATTGGTGCTTCCCTTCTTGTACATAATGTCAAATGGAATTGTTGCAGGTATGTGGAAAATTTTTGATGGTGATTGTTCTGTAACTTCCCTTGTGTTTGTATGAACTTCAGGGGTCAGTGGTTTGTGTGGATGACTGTTTCCTTCCCTAGAGTGAAATGCTTCCATTGATGACAGGCTTGCATAATGGAATACATTTCTTTGTTGTAAGTGGGATACTTTCAGACTGTGTTTGAATGTCTCATCATGGTAAGACATTTGATGCCCATGCTGAGTAAGAACTGCACCAATAGCATACTCAGAGGCGTCTGTTTCAATCTCAAATGGTTGCTACAGGTCTGGCATTGTGAGCACTGGTGCAGAGAAGAGGCAGTGCTTCAACTCGGAAGATGCCTTCTGTTGGGTTTCAGAACAATTTTTTTTCTTTTGCTCTACCCTTGGGGAATTGACTTAAAGGCCAGGTGATATGAGAGAACCCCAACACGAACCTGCGGTACAAATTAGAAAGACCTAGAAAGATGCGGAGCTTTGTTAGAGTTATTGGGGCTGTCCAATCCCGAATGACTTGTATACTAGCTGGGTCCACATGCACATCCTTCTCATCAATGATGTACCCTAGACATTGAACCTGGGTCATACCAAAAGTGCATTTCTCCAAATTGGCACACAACTTGTGTTGTCGCAAGGTTTGAAGGACCTGTCGAATATGGTGGAGGTTCTCTTCACAGCTCTGGCTGAAGATCAAGATGTCATCTAAATACACCACCACAAATGCATTGGTGAAGGGTCGCAAGATGTCATCCATCAATCTCATGAAGGTTGCGGGGGAATTCGTCAACCCAAAAGGCATGACCAACCATTCGAAAAGTCCTTACTTGAATTTGAAGACAATCTTCCACACATGACAGGGTTCGATAGGAACCTAGTGATAACTGAACTTCAAGTCAATCTTTTTGAAATATTTTCTCCTTGAGGTCATAAATCCGTGGGATCAGGTACCTATTCCAGACAATGATCTTGTTCAATGCCAGAGAGCCAATACAGGGTCTTCAGGTCTCATCCTTCTTCTGTACCAATACAATCGGGCTCACACGTGATGATATTGAGCTGTTGTCCCCTTTCTCTAATAGCTCCTGAATCTGCCTCTTGATCTCATCGTTCTTAAGAATAGAATGTCAATAGATCGGTCCATTGGGTAGCGACGCGCGTGAGGTCAGATCGATGGAGTGCTTGACCTGACAGTGCATAGTTACCCTTGTAGGTGAGCTAAAAATTTCCCTATACTCCTCCATGACCTTTTCCATCTGCTACTGCTGTGCGAAGGAGCCATGTCTAGAATTCGTGGCCACAACCTTCTTCTTGCCATTATGGTGAATCACACGGAAAGAAAATTTCCTGGTCTAGGAAATGATCTTACTGCATTCCTTAGTAGTGATCGAAGAGATGGCGGTAGGCGGGGCTACCTTTGGTATCCTGTACAACTTATTGCCCAAAGTAATAATAATAGAGCGAGGTCTAGGCTCATATACAACATGTTGCTCCCACAAGTATGGTTGTCCTAATAATACATCACAAAGTTCAAGAGGATCAAAATCACACAATACCTCATTTGTGAAGGGCTTGATGTTGTAGGGAAGGCGACACTGCTGGCAGACGCATAGATATCTTCCTTGGTGAAGCCACCCAATGGTGTATGGTTGCGGCTGTGCTGTAATCTATAGGCCCAGCCGCTTCACAACCTCTGCTGAAATGAGGTTCTTTTTTCTCCTGCTGTTAACAATGAACTGCTGCAAAGAAACTTTCACCCACATCTGTGTGTGGAAGTGGCGTCCCCCTCCTCTAGATCTTCAGGATCATTCTTCTGGATTTTGGTGGTGGCCATGGCAGCACTAGACTCCACGTCAATGATCTACTTCCATTTTTCATTCCCCTTGTCAGGTTTTGACTCATAGTTGGAACATGCCTCTGATTCCGAAGCCTTCATCTAGGCCACCAGTGACTGCTTGGCCCGACACTTACTTGTGTTGTGAGTGGAGCTCTTATGGAACTGCCACTACTTTCCTGTGTCCTTCTTTGTCTTCATGGTGTTGATCTTTGCTTATGGCTTCGGCGGGTTGTCTTGGGCCGCTTTGCCTTGGCTTTGACCTTTGCTCTGTAGTTTTTGGGCGCCTTTTCCTTGCTTCGAATTCGCATATCCAAAGTCTTTCTTCTTCTGTTTAAACTTCTGCTCAATGTTGACAGCGTATCGGTATGCCGTGACGAGTGATGAGATGGTCAGGAACTCCATCATGACCTAGATTTACTTGTGCAGAAAGTTGTGGTAATTGAGTACCAAATTCCACTGAGAATCTCATATACCCACCTTAGTGTAGGGGGTATGGAAAATATTTGTGAACTCCAACACATCTTGGTCCCTTCCCTACCGTAGCATGGTCCACTTTACGTATTTATCTTCATAGCTCCCGACAGGGTAATATTGTTCCTTGATGGTGTCTCAGAAAGAATCCCAAGTGGGTGTGCCTAAAAATAGTGAGGATTCCCTCTCATCATTTTTTTCATAGTAGGTTTCCCACCAGTCCTTGACATGTGGGGCGACTTTAAGAAGTGAAAAAGTAATCTTTTCCTGTTTGGAAAAGTCATGAACTCAAAAATATCCTTCCAACATATTCAACCATTTATCTATGGCGTATGCATCTATTTGGCCCTCAAATATGGGAATATGGAAGTTAAATTGTACCTTAAAATGAGTGGCAGCTCTAGAGTGGCTGTTGGATGAAGATGCGTCACCTGTGGGTGGTCGTCTAATGATCTGGGCAAAGTTATCCATCATCATGTTCCTCAATCGCTCGAGGGGTTCCTCGAGGAATATTTTGAAAGAATATGTTGCCTGCCCATCTTTATTTTCTTCTACCATGGCAAGCCTTCGGGGTTTGCGAGGCTGGTCTTGCAAAGGTTCAACCAGATCGAGCCCTAACTCCTTATACCCTGACTTCATTTGGGACATGCAAATAAAAAAGATAAAGAGTAGACCACTTTGATACAACTAATCCGAACTTAACCAGGAACATAAAAAATTACACATATAACCATAAATACATAAATGCAGCAGAAATAACACTTCATTTCATTAATATCAGAATACTGAAATATGCTTACAAATAGAATGGAAATAAACTAGTTCGGGCAATGGTAGCTTATCTCTGAGAAGAGATGTGGCAGCTACATACCTCTGAACTGTGTTACAATGAGGCTCCAAGGTCTATTTGTTATTGAGAAAAAATGGAAAATCCTAAACATCCAGAAATCTAACCCTGAGAGATGAAGCGCCAAAACTGTGGGCCCTGTTTCGGTAAACTGGTACATCAATTTCTCGGGGTTGTAACTTTGGCATACGATCTCCCTTTGGATATCATAATACCTCATTTTTAATATCTCGAAGAATACGCCAAAACAAAAAAACTTGTGGAGTTGGGACAATTTCGGTCTCTCCGTTTTCCCTAAAAACGTCATTTATGGCCTCAAAACGGCTCCGAAAGTTCAAGACCCGAAAAACTACCAAAAATAATAAACTATGCTACAACTAAGGAAATTAAAAAACTAAAAGAGACAATGTTGGGGGTCCAAGTGGATTAGGAGGGTGGCCACCAATATACACCTGGATTAGTCCTCCCGCCTTAGGAAGCAATGGTCCCCATTGCGTTGAGTGACTCCATGAGATGGGGAAACTTCTGCTGAACTTGGTCCCTGGTGAGCCACTTGCATTGGTGTAGAAGTTGGCCAGCTTTGACAACCCGATATAATTGGATCTTCTGCTCGCGAGTGTTCTTGATTTGTGTGTCCATGATCCAATCAGTTGTGGCCTGTTCCATGTAGTCTTGGTTTAGCTCTGTTGGTGTGATTTGTTCTGCAATGTCAGATGTGTTCAACAATGGTGGAAAGGATAGCCAAAGGCTGTCTGCATTGAACACATGGTGCAAAACAAGGAAAGGTGGAATGTTGAGCTCGAATCCATTTTCCCCTACAACCTTGGTGATGGTGTATGGCCCATATCAGAGTGGGAGAAGCTTGTGAATGGGTCCAGCGAGGTGCTCCTTATGAAAATGTAGCCAAACTTTATCGCCCACCTAGAACTTGTGCGAGACTCGATGTTGATCATGGCGCTGCTTGTACTTAGGATTGGCTCTGTCTAATATGTCATGGACCTGCTGGAGAATATTTTGAATGCGCTCAATGAAACTGTTAGCACTGTCAGCTTCAGACTGGACATGAGCCAAATTTTCTTGAGTAGCTACAAATGGTATGGACACATCAATGGAACATAATGGATGAAATTCCAACCCTGTTTGAAAGGGGATGTGGCCCATTTAGCTATGGAGAGCTCTGTTGTAGCTGTGCTAGACATAGGGGAGGATTTCATCCCATGTGTGTGGATTCTTCGAGTTGTACATGCGTAGAACGTATATGATCATCCCATTGACGACTTTTGTTTGGCCATCAATTTGGGGATGGAAAGCCGCAGACTTATTGAGTTTGGTATCCAACATCGACTAGAGACTTGACCAAAATAAACTTAGCATCCTACAGTTCCGATCATAGATAATGGACTGTGGGATCCCAAATTGTACCCACACTCACTCAAAGAAGAGCTTAGCAGTGGCCTATGATGTGATACTCTTCTTGCTGGTCGTCATAATGGCCATCTTAGAGAATCTGTTGACGACCACGAAAACACAATCGTTGTCGTGCTTGGTAGAAGGAAGGCCCGACATGTAATCCATGGAGATGGATTCCCAAGGTCGATTAGGAGTAGGAAGAGGAATATATAGGCCTTGCTTCTTAATGGGTTGTCTGGCAATGGCGCATGAATTATTTGATTTATTGTACCTCCCAGCATCTCGACGAAGGTTCAACAAATAAAAATACTTCTACAGTACTGCCACTGTTTTATCTACTCTGAAATGTCCAAAGACCCGAATGTAGTGCGCCTCCCAAGTCATCTTGGCACGCTCGTTTGGAGGGACACAGATGTGTCCTAGGTGGCATAAAAGTGCATCATGGAGGTGAAAATTTTGAACTTTCTTACCTTCAAGGAGTGTCTAGTATGTGTTGCCGAATTATGGATCGCTCTTGTAAAGATACGATGACCCCAAAGTCTCGTTCCCATAGGAGTCGAGCACAGTGATCATCACCATGACTGGTGGTCGGCTGAGGCAGTATGAAACATTATTGGTGATGCCCTTCTTGTACTTAATACTCAAATGGAATTGTTGCAGGTATGTGGACCATTTCTAATGGCGATTGTACTGCAACTTCCCTTATGTCTTTATGAACTACAAGGATCGATGGTCCGTGTGAATGTCCGTTTCCTTCCCCAGAATGTAATGCTTCTATTGATGATAAGTCTGCACAATGGAATACATTTATTTGTCGTAAGTGGGATACTTTCAGACTATGTCTCAAAGTGTGTCACTGTGGTAAGCCAATGGATGCCCCTGCTGAGTAAGAACTGTACCAATAGCATAGTCGGAGGCATCTGTCTCAATCTCAAATGGTTGTTGCAGGTCTGGTAATGTGAGAACTAGTATAGAGAAGAGGCGATGCTTCAACTCAGAAAATTATTTTTGTTGGGTTTCAGATCAAAACAACTTTTCTTTCGCTTCGCCCTTGGTGACTTGACTTAAAGATCGGGCGATATATGAGAACCCCAACACGAACCTGCAATAGAAATTGGCAATACCTGGAAAGTTGCGGAGCTCTGTTAGAGTGGTTGGTGCCGTCCAATCCCAAATGCCTTGTATCTTGGCTGGTTCCACATGCACACCCCGCTCATCAATGATGTACCCCAGACATTGAACTTGGGTCATGCCAAAAGTTCATTTATCCAAATTGGCACACAACTTGTGTTGTTGCAGGGTTTCAAGGACCTGTCGAATATGGTGGAGGTGCTCTTCCGAACTCTGGCTGAAGATCAAGATGTCATTTAAATACACCACCATGAATGCATTGGTAGAGGTTTGTAAGATTTTGTCCATCAATCTCATAAAGGTTGCGGGGGCATTCGTCAACCCGAAAGGCATGACCAACCATTCGAAAAGGATCTCCTTGGATTTGAGGGCAACCTTCCACACATTGGAGGGTTCGATAGACACCTGGTGAGAATCAGACTTCAAGTCAATATTGCTGAAATATTTGGCCCCCTTGAGCTGGTCTGGAAGGTTATCAATCCATGGGATTGGGTACCTATTCCAGACAATGATCTTGTTCAACGCTCGATAGTCAATACAGAGTCTCTAGGTCCTGTCCTTCTTCTGTACCAGTACAATCGGGCTCCCACATGGTGAGGAGCTTGACCTGACATTAAGGGAATTTTGAGGTCTAAAATGGGCCTCCTAAGGAAATTATAAAATAATAGTGCAAATAATAAAATAAAATTAGATTACATCATCAAATGTTAGAGGGGAAAAAGAAAAAATTATTTTTTCAACTCGTATTCTCAACTTATCTCCCTATGGGTTTACTCAAATTTCAAGAAGAAACACTCGTTGGATGCATAATTTGATTCCTCATCCAAGGAGTACCCATGTTGCATGCTTTCGATGGACCTTGCTACAAGAAAAATGAGAAATACATGAAAAATGTGATTATAGTCATGCTTTTTTTCATGTATTTATCATTTTTCATGTAGCAGGGTCCATCAAAAGTATACAACATGGGTACTCTTTGGATGAGGAATTAAATTTTGCATCTAATGATTACTCTCGCTTGAAATTTGAGGAAAACCTTAGGGAGATAAGTTGAAAATATGAGTTGAAAAAGAGGTTTTATCATTTTATTATTTTTTAATCTTTTTACATTTTTATTCCAAAAATGTTGAATCATCCCCCATGGTTGACATCATCATCTTGAATCCTATTGGTTCTTATAAAGTTTATTTTGGTTGTACATTTTTCTTAAGAGGCCCATTTCAGACCACAAAATTCCCCATAATATGTGCCCTTTCTGCAACAACTCATGAATCTGCCTCTTGATCTCATCATTCTCCAGAACAGGGCATCAATAGATCGGTCCATTGGGTAGAGGTGTGCTTGGGGTTATATCAATGGAGTGATTGACTTGAAAGTGCATAGGTACCCTTGTAGGTGAGGCGAAAATGTCCCTATACTCCTCCATGACCTTGTCCATCTACTGCTGCTATGCGAAGGAGCCCCGTATGAAAGCCCCGACCACAACCTTCTTCTTGTCCTGAGGGATAATCATAAGGAAAACAAATTTCTTGGTCTGGGAAATGATCTTACTGCATAGATTTGCAGTCATCAAAGAGATGGTGGTAGGCGGGGCTATGTCCGATATCCTGTACAACTTATTTCCCAAAGTAATAATCATAGAGCAAGGTCTAGACTCATATACAACATGCCACTTCCACAATTATGGTTGTCCTCATAATACATCACAAACCTAAAGAGGAGAAACATCACACAATATCTCATCCATGAAGGGCTTGATGTTATAGGGAAGGCCGCAATGCTGACTTACTCAAAGATCTCATCCTTGGTGAAGCCACATGATGGTGTACGGATACAGATGTGTTGTTGTCAGTAGGCCCAGCCGCTTCATGACCTATACTAAAATTAAGGTTCTTTTGGCTCCTGATAGGGTAATATTGTTCCTTGATGGCGTCTCAGAAAGAATCCCAATCGGGTGTGGCAGAAAATAGTGAGGATTCCCTCTCGTCCTTTTGTTCACAGTAGTTTTCCCACCAGTCCTTAACGTGCGGTGCGGCTTTAAGAAGTGCAAAAGTAATATTTTCTTGATTGGAAACATCATGAACTGAAAAATATCCTTCTATCAGATTCAACCATTGTTTATGGCATATTCATCTATTTGGTCCTCAAATATGGGAATATTGAAGATAACTTGAACCTTAAAAAGAGTGGAACCTCTAGAGTGGCTTCTATATGAAGATGCGTCTCTTGTGGGTAGCTGTCGAAGGACTTGGGAAAACTTATCCATCATCGCGTTCCTTTGTCACTCAAGGGCTTCCTCGAGCAATATTTCGAAAGGATCTCCTACCCCCTCGTCTTTCTTTTCTTCTGCCGTGGGAGTCCTTTGGGGTTTGCGAGGTTGGTCTTGCAAAGGTTCAACAAGATCGAGCACTAATTCCTTATACCCTGACCTCGTTGGGGACATGCAAAGAAAAACAGAGAAAGAGCCGATCGCTCTGATACCACTAATCCAAAATTAAACAAGAACGCAACAAATTACAGATATAGCCACAAATACATAAATGCAGCAGAAATAACACTTCATTTAATAAATATCAAAATATTGAAATATGCTTACAAACATAATGGAAATGTGGCAGCTACATGCCTCTGAACTGTGTTACAATGAGTCTCCAAGGCCTATTTATTATTGAGAAATAATGGAATACCCTAAACGTCCAGAAACCTGACCCTAGGAGATGAAGCACCAAAACTGTGGGCCCCGTTTGTGTAAATTGGTACATCAATTTCGTGGGGTCGTAACTTTGGCATACGATCTCCATTTGGCTATCATAATACCTTGTTTTGAAGATACCGAAGTGTATGCTAAAAACATAAATGTAAGATGATCGAGACTTTTCTGGTCTCTTCGTTTTCCCTAAAAATGTCGTTTACGGCCTCAAAACAGCTCTGAAATTTTAGGACCCGAAAAACTACCAAAAAATAGTAAATTGTGCTACAGTTAAGGAAACTGAAAAAATGAAAGAGATAGTGTTGGGTGTCCAAGTGGAATAGGAGGGTAGCCACCAATATCCACCGAGATCATGGGCAATGCTTTCTTTAGGATCTATTTTATCTACATGTTCTTCCTGTGTCCATTTCTACTAGTGTTCTTGGATTTAGAGGTACCACGACCTTATTGAAGTACTTTCTATCGCTGCTTTTTATTGTAATGGATGGAGAAGAGATATTAATGGTTTTCCTTATGAATTTTAGTATCAATTCCCACAGGGGTGATACCCTACTAGAGAAGGTATGGGACAATATACTTTGTGTGCTTTCTATGTATTGCATTCAAGTTTCAGTTGCAACTCAGAAGAATATGAATTCCAAGTGAAATTACAATGAAGCCTGTAATAGTATTGTCCAATTGAAGAGCTCCTTCTCTACTGTAGGAACACAACCCAATCAAAACTACACTTTTGGTTTGAAAATTCAAGTGAATGTTTTGCTCCCCCAATTGGATGAGGTGTATACTCAAATGGAAAAGCTCCAGCAGGAAAATCATGAAGATGGAAGCGTCCTCAAGGGTTATTAGACTCATAAATATGCACAATAGATGAATTGTAATTTCTGTTTTTTAATTGACCGCTTATGTTGATGTTATAAGCAAGGTAACAAGACTAATAGAAATGTCTGTCTAAAAATGAAACACCTAGAAAAGAAAGATTATATGAAACTAGAATTAGAAACTCTGGGAGAAGTATCTCTAATCAATTTTGGCATGTACAATTTGAACCTTAAGCTCAAATTTTTTAAATACAAAATATACACGATTCTTGTTAAGTTTTTTTATTTTTATTTTTAATATTATTAGCTTTATTCAAAGTGACCTCTTTCTCAATTCCCCAATGATTTAGTCAAAATGTGACATATTTATGTTAACCCCACTTAAGTGGTAGGTGGTTTTGTCTAGATTTGGAAACAATGTTGGGAAGCATATTTCCTTTTATATCGTTTATCTTATTCTTATACATTTTTTCCTAGTCATAACCATGCTATTAATGGGGCAAATACCTAATTTTACGATGGGGAAATGATAACGTGTATTGGATTCAATTGTAATATTATAAGTTCTAAAATTCTAACTGATTTGCTCAATATTTCACCATGATTCTTTGGAGATGCTCCAACTCCAAACTTCACAATTGTATAGGATAACAAGAGGGATGAAAGTCTCAAAGAGGAGTTTTCATTTATCCCATAGTTAAAAGTATATTAATTTACAATTGTTATCAAGGAGAAAATAAGCTTTCCACCCTCCATTTATCCTTTTCTCAATGCTATACTACTATTGAAATTTGTGATGGAGATTCATTTAGAGGTATTTGTATGAAATCACTTCCTCCAATTTATTGTTTTCATACATGATAATTTTGGATTTGATTATCATAACATTTATTTTTTTAATGTTAACAATCATACCTTTAGTCTAGCCCAAATCCTTGAGAATTTAAGTTGCTTGTTGAAATCATAAAAGCACTCACCATAAGAATATTACCATCAACATAAATAAGGATGATAACTCTTCCTACTTAATTCATGTTGACACAACCTACTTCTTCCAAACAATTCTCTAACATGTTGATGTTTATGCCAAAAAAATGTAGGGGTAGAGGACAACCCCACATAATTCCTATATTATAATTAATTTCTTCCAACTAGCACTCAATGTTCCTAATTTTGGCAATAACATGTCCATAAAACCTTGTTGTGACAAAACTTGAATGAAGCTTTTAGCTTATCAAATGTGTTTCTAATGTCAACAAAGAAATAGAAGAGATTGGTTTTATTATTACAACACTCATTTGCAATGATGTTAAGTGTAACAAGGTGGTCCACAATTGAATGGTAGCTCCTAAGTCCAACTTGGACTTTATCCTCTTTTCCCTAGATATCTTGTTAAATACTAATATTCTTTGCAATACTATGCCATATAATTTGGATAAGGGAGGGCTAATTATAATGGTTCTATAATATGCATTTAGTGTAATTAAAAATTACAATGATACGTGAGTACCCTTAGCTTATGTTTGGGAGATCAATTGGTAATATTTGATATAATTGGAAAGGTAGAAATTGAAGCAAAACTTTGGAAGAAGTTTTGGAAGCAAGCTTGTAGCTGATTGTTTAGGAGAAGAATCATCCATAGCCATGAAAATAGGTGAAATTCTAAAAAATAAATTTATTGTTCATATGAATGGTTGTTCGAAAGATTGAATGGGCTTTGGGTTTTATGAATTGTTTTCATTGCATGAGAATATTATATCACTTAAGAGCTAATTAAATAACCTTCTAGCTTACTTGAAACTTTATAAACCAGCTTACATCCATCTTAACTTTGGATCCACCAAGCACCAAGAGGGATCAAATCCATTTTCACTCTAAAAGAGGTTTGCATCTCAAGATTTGATCCCTCTTAGGGCTTGATAAATATAGAGTTAAGATGAATCTAGGATGATTTTATTATTAGCATTATTATTATTATTATTTGTATCCTAGAGGAACCCAACATCACTTATGACACATAATTACTAGTAAACTTTTGGAGGTCTACAACGTGTCCTCCTCATCATAAAATGGGTCAGAACCAAGGGGATTTGAACCTTGGATTGAGCTGCCCCTGAGACTATAATTATAATTAAAAATAAATTATTAATTATAATTAAAAATATAATTATTAATTTATGTTTATGTTTATTTTTCTATAATTTGACCAAATCAAAATGTTAAACATGACATTACATTACAACATCTCTACCATATCAATTACTTATATTACTTTTTTAATTGAGCCAATATTATGTTTTTTTAATCTAATGTTTCACAACATCTCATCTAACGAGTCACTAGAACACCTTCCTATACTAACTATTGAAGGCCTCTTAGCCCAATGAATGACTAAAACATGGTTCATTAATTTGCAATGGTATTCATCTTAAATGTATTTTAAATTGTTAATGAAATTTAGTTTGAGTAATTATGGTGAAGAAATAGCATCTTCTTCATATAAATTTAAATTATATATATAACATATTTTTCTTTCTAAAATATAAAATTCACTTTATTTTCAAATAAAATAAACTAAATCTCTCTTTAAACAAAAAAATAAATAAATCAAAATTACTTCATATTAATTTTTTTACAAAAAAAAATTTGTTTGTTTATTTGTTTGTTTTTTTTTTAATTATCAATATAGTCTCCAACATTATTAACAATGCCAAACAATTTGTAAAAGCTAATATTTATAATTTTGTAAAATTCATATTAGCGAAATCCTAAGATACTTAAAAAAATTTCTAATAATTAAAAGGCAAATTAAATTGTAACCATCTTTCCCAGTGTACAAAGATGTCTCCTCATATCTCTTCATTCTTTGCTATTCTTCCTGAGAAAAAAATAAACATGTTATTATTTTAAACTTCACTTGAATTTACATGATCAAGAAGTAGTAAGATTATATAATGTTATTTTACTTCGAAATGAGTTCAAATATTCAACACAATCAAATTTATATGTTTAATAGCTCCCTAGTAGCTCCTGATATGTTCATGCATTACAAAAGTTAAATCAACGAAATTATACACTGGTTTTTTTTTTAACGAAAAAATATAATATTTATATCTATAAAATAATCATTTCACAATCTCTAATAATAATAATAATAATATATTTTTGCTACATACCATCAAAATTAAAATTTATTATTACTTTTTAATCTATAAAATTTAAGCTTACATAAATTTATAATAATCACTCACAATCTCTAATAATAATAATAATATATTTTTGCTACATACCATCAAAATTAAAATCTACAATTACTTTTTAATCTATAAAATTTAAGCTTACATAAATTTCTAATAATCACTCACCCTTCTCATGACAAAGACTGGCCCATAGTTCTCCTACAATATTAAAGAATATGAAATATATTTAGACACGATTCATTGATGACACAGGAAAGGATTTGCCAAACCTAAGAGACCATACGTATATTATTAGAAGGTGATTTGCGAGAGAAGGCCAAAACCGTAGAGAAGCATTGTTGTTGTGACGCACATGGAATATCAAAACAACCGAATCGAATGGGTTTGCAGTTTTCATCCTGCGTGATCTTAGGGCCTCTGTTTACCTACTATGCATGTGCTTTCATCTGATTGTTATTTGAACATGGGAGAACAAGTTCTTGCATTCATAGAAAATACAAATCTCCTTCTCCTTGTAATTAGAGAAAATTAAGTACCTTGGTCGTTTCGTGCCCCATAGTGGTAGCACTGATTTTTTTGGTCTGTTATAATAAGATGTTATTGTTAAAATCTAGTATGACTATAAATCCAATCACTATATTAAATGAAGGATTTCTTTAAAAAAATAAATGAAGCAAAAGCATTAGAAAAACAAATAGCATTAACTCAATGGAGAATGCACTCATCAACAAAAGAGTAGTGCACCAATATGATTGAGTATAAGCAACATTTCCTTGATCTATGTGAGAAGCTGAAGTAAGATTGCATATTAGTAGCAACACCTCAATAACAAGAAGATGGAAATCACTTCGAGGTGATGGTGCTTCTCGACTTGATCACAATTCCTTATTTGCATTTGCTATTTCTCATTTGAATTTTTCTCTTTGAATTTTTTTTGAAAAAAAAAAGAAAATTCATCTAAATTTCATGCCTTTAAATAAGCTACATTAGGGAAAAATGCCATGGGAAAAGTCATGTGTATGAAAACCACTAATGTTTAGAGGACAAGAGATGAAATTACATTCCATGTTGGGTTGGAGAATGTCTCTCAATAAAAATCTCTTGTTTTTAGAAGAATACCATGGGAAAAGTCATGTGTATGAAAACCACTAATGTTTAGAGGACAAAACATGAAATTACATCTCTTCCATATTGGGTTGGAGAATGTCTCTCAATAACAATCTCTTGTTTTTAGAAGAATTGCATGCCTAATTTTTTAAAACCCATAAAGAATTTTTCCGTGATTGGATAGAGGAACATAAGGATTCAAAACTCTTCCTTTCTATATTATGTGGAGAATCTCTAGAGCCAAGAATGCAAGGATTTTTGAGAATAAAAAATCATGACATTTTTTGCACCCACTTCAAAATTTGTGCATACTATAATGAAATTGGCCTGGTGGCAATTTCTGGACCCATGTTGACAATCCAACATATAAACATTTGGGGTAGTTTCCCTGCAAGATTTATTGATTTATTGATGGGGCATCCAACAATAAATTTTGCAAATGTGGGGCTTTCATTGTCATAAGACCTAGACATTTCTTCCATTTCAACTAGTTTGGTGGCAGTGGTACAAAATCTAGGGCCGAAGTAATTGCTTTATGGGAACTATTATACTATGCAAAATGGATTGAATAGGTCTTGAAGTAGTCTTTATTTGCACCTCCTTTACTGGGAACAAAACAATGTGGCAGATCTAATTTTATTACTATTATGTCATATATGGGGTTGTTTTATTTTGTATTTTCCAGTTGTTGTGAATGCAAGGATTATATTAAAGATGATTATTGTGTCATGAATTATTTTTTGAGACATGCTAGTTTTTCAAGCCTCCAACCCAGTATGGTAGAGATGTTGTAATGTTAGGTCATGTAAATATTTTGATTGGGTCAAATTACATAATAATAATAATAATAATAAAATAGAGGTAAAATAGCCAATTTATCCTTGTGGTTTCTTGGTTCTAAGTTTTGAAAACCCATGGTTTCCCATGGTATTCTTATTACATAAAATAAAATTAATAACATGAAAACATTTTTACTCGGTTAAAATAAAATAAAAATAATAAAATGATAACATTAAAATTAAAATAGGTTTTCCCATGATATTCTTAATCCAGATCTTCCAAGCAGACAGAGATCAAATCTCTTTTCACTCAAAAATAGGTTTTCATTTCAGGAGATTTGATCTAAAGTTAAGATGGATCTAGGATTTGATCTAAAGTTAAGATGGATCTAGGATGGTTCCTATACATTGGGGATTAAGAACTTTTCTTTTACCTTGTATGTGTGGAATATGATGCATTATATGTTGCATCTCGAATATGCAAACAACTTGTAACACCCCTTGGTAAAAATAGTGACTTTAAAATTACCTTGTTTGATTTTGAAATTACGAATGGGAATGTGGATGTTTAAATATAAAATATAAGAAACGTTTTTGTTTTGTTTTGTTTTTTTTCTTGTTGAAAGAACAACTACAAAGCTACGAGAAAGGAATGTAAAATTAAATTTCACATTCAACACAATTGGGGACAATTATGGGATGAGGCGGTTGCCTGCCCAACCTCTCCCTCTTGAGACAAATTTGTCAAGAGTAAAAGAAGCCAAGAGGGTAAAGGGAACCTCAAGCAAAGGAGAGGAACAAAGAGACCAACATAAACCTCGAACAGGATGTTGTAGGAGAACGCAGAATGCTGCCATGTACAAAAGTTCTTTCTTGATTTGTCAGTGGAACTTAACCCTAAACTGTAGCTAGTTGGGATCAGGTGGTCATGGGGGTGTCTTGAATATGAAATTGGATCGGGGGGAGAAACAAGAATGTGTCTGCTCTCACATGTTGGGAGGACAATCCTTATCCTAGTAGCTTTGTGGTTGACTTAATCTATAGGAAAACTAAATCGAATAAGTATTCTAATACTGTCATTTTGCTAAAACTACTTAACAAGTCTGTATAGTTTGGTCATCTTGGTGGTGATACTCTTTTTGTACAAAATGTTTTACAACTGAATAAGATGAGATTCAAACATTGTAACAGAAAGTTTTTCTTTTAGAAAATTTGATTTGCAATTTACCATGAATTTGGTGAAAGGATTAGAATTTCTAAACAAAAAAATGAATTTTTTTTTGGGACAAAATTAATGTTATTCGTGTGTGAAGCATGGATTAGTTCCCAGGCCAAGATATAGGGAACAACAGTTTGGGACCAATCCCATTCCACTATACATAATATAGAAAAAAAAGAAGTAAATCGAGGTTAGTTTCAGAAGAAACCCTTAGAAAGAAAATGTGTAAACAAAATTGTCTGTGGAGAAACAATCAAATTGTTGGCATTATGATGTATGTGTTGTACTTGATGGCAACCCATTTGTAGCAGAACAACTCACTTGTATATGGTAACTAGATGAATCTATAGAAGAGATATTAGATGTGACAGAATGCATGACAGTGTAACTAGATGAATCTATAGAAGAGATATCAGATGTGACATAATGCATGACAGTAGTGTTTACAGATGTGATGAAATGTAGGGCAGCTTCAAGGAATCAGTTCAGAAGGCAACTCACTCAGATGAAAGATCACAATATAGCAGGTAAACAACAAAGAATTATAGACGAGTCTTCACAGAATGAAAAAAGAGAGGTATACGCAGGTTCACCATTGACCAAGTTGCGTATACATGCAGGTTCACTGTTTACAAGTCGCGTATACATACACATGCACTTTCATAGAGGGAAAAGCGCGTATATCTTGGAAAACTAAATTTTTGGTCCAAAGTATTTGGTCTATGGTATTTTGATCCATGGTATTGGTCCAAGGTATCTGGTCCAAGGTATTGACCCTAGGTATTTGGTCCAAGGTATTGGTCCTAAGTGGTTTTGGTCCATGGTATTGAGAAAGGCCTAAAACCATAAAAGGAGGAGAAGATCATTAGGCCAATGTATACAAGTATCAAATATCTTATGAAGTGTGAGATCTAGTATGCAGGTTATTGGGTTATGGTGCATTGATGGATCTAAACCAAGGATGAACCTTAGCTGATGATGAGGGATCAAATCTAATGATAGATCGGGATCTTAAGGCGAAAAAAGAATTATCATTAGGTGTTTTTTTCTCATGTATATTCTAGATCTGAATTCTGACGCATATATTATTCTGTGATCTAGGTATAACTAAAGTATGGAATAACTACAGAATTCTGAATTTATATTTGCAGACATATACGCTGGTTGGCTTTGAGGAAAGTGCGTATACACGCAGGTTCAACACATGGAAGTAGCGTATACCTTATAAAATATGTTTTAGTTGCTTCTGTTTTCTGTTGCAGTGTTCTGGGTTCTGGCTTGGGTTCTGGGTACTGTATTATGGTGACAACATTCTGAATGATCAGATTGATGGGTTGTCAAAGTGATTGATTGATTTGGTTGTGGTTGGTTCAAAAGGAGATTGGTTGATGCATATATATTTGATGATTGAATGATGTTGTTGATGGATCCAATCTGAAAATTTATGAAACGAGATCCTTGAAGGAAGAAAGAAGGTTGTAGCCTTCTGTAGGTCGGTGCCTATGCACTAGCAAACATATCAGCTAGTACAAGAACTAGGGGGTTGTAGCTCCCTTCCAGTAGAAGCTGGAGAACGAGAGAAGCTTGTAGCCTTCTGCAGGTAGAAGCCTGCGTACTGGTATAAGACTACACCAGTACAAAAATTGTAAACATAAGTTTCTTATTATTAAAAGAAGACAGAGCCAACAGCAGTAGGTGGTTTTCACCCACATTGGGTTTCCACCTTATATCTTGGTGTTCATGTGTGTTTCTTATGTGTGATGCTTTATTTTTCTTTTACTGCAATGTCTAATGAATTCCTGATATACTGATTAAATTTCAATACATGATAATTTGGGTAAATCAAAAGATCTCTGCATATATGTTGGTTTCATTAAGTACAGTTGCGTATACACGCTAGTTCATTGAGCTGAAGTAGCGTATACAAATCAGTTTTTGAAAATTAAATTATTGATCTGATAATACTGATTCACCCCCCCTCTCAGTGTTATTTCCAACAATTGATATTAGAGCAAGTCCTTCAGAAGAAGCTTGATCGCTTGAAGGAAGATCCATCATCATGAGTAATCAAGAAAGCAGGGGATCCATCAGATCGCCAATCTTTGATGGGAGAAACTTTGTTTATTGGAAGGTAAGAACCACAACCTATCTTCAATCTCTTGGAACAGATGTCTGGGAAATCGTGGAAGGAGGATATACATTTCCATCAGCAATTCCTACAGATATGGCAGGTAAAAAGCAATATGAAACCAATGCCAAGGCTGTCAATACATTATTGGGAAGTCTGTCACAATCAGAGTTTGTCAAAGTTATGCAGCTCAAATCAGCGAAAGAAATATGGGACAAAATCGTTCTAAGCTACGAAGGAGACTCTCAGGTAAAACGTGCTAAACTGCAAACTCTCAAAATTCAATATGAAACTCTCAAGATGCACAATGATGAAAGTATAGCTAGTTACTTCTTACGTATAGATGAGGTTGTTAATTGCATGAAGAATCTGGGTGAAGAGATAAAGGAAGTTACCTTAGTTGAAAAAGTTTTAAGATCCTTATCTGCTAAATTTGAATCAAAAGTATCTGCCATAGAAGAAAAGCAGGATCTACAGACTATTACTATGACACAGCTTCATGGAATCTTAACTGCCTTTGAGATGAGAAAAGGAGGTCCATCAGATATGAGAGAAGCCGCATTTAAAGCTTCAACAAAAGGAAAAGAAGAACTCAATGAATTAGGACATATTTCAGAAGAAGAAGAGGAAGCAAACTTTGTCAAAAAGCTTCAATGGTGTTCTGGAAGATTCAGAGGTAAACTACCTTTCAAATGTTTTTCCAGTGGTAGAGTCGATCATTATGCTGCCAAATTTTCTCATAAATATAAATATGATAAAGGGAAGGAATCTACAAAATGGAATAGAAAACAAAGTGTAAGTAAAAAGAGCTACTATACTCATGAAGATAGCGATGGTTTATCAAATAGTGATGAAGATGAAAATAGTAATGACTATAGACTTCTGATGGCTTATGAAGATGATGATTTTTTGGATGCTTTAGATGAAGATGACCTTTATGACGAAATCTATAAACTTAAAATCTGTTTAGAAGAAAATAATATGATTATAGATACCTTGACATACCAACTTGCTGAAAGAGAAAAACACAATGAAAAACTAGAATGTGAAATTGTGGGTCTAAGAAAGGATCTTGAGAAAACAAAAGCTCTCAATCTTATATTTGCTAAAGGATCAAAAACCCTAAATGAAATTATCAAAGTGCATCGTTCTCCTCTGATGAATACAGGTCATGGATATAATGAAGAAGCATCTCAATCATAGAAGTCCTCAACCTCCACTAAAAGCTATCTTGATGCAGCGAAGAGCAGTGAACAGTTTGACAATTGTCAGCAAAGGCATAAAGCAGATCACCAAGTAAATCAGGCTCAATTTACTTCAAGGATGAACAGAAGCCACAATCAACCTCAGGTAAATCGTACTCAATTTGCTTCAAAGATAAATATCAATAGAAACTACAATCACCAGGTCAGTAGATTCGATAATCGCAGGAACTTCTTTAATGGTCAATGTTTCTCATGTCATAATTTTGGACAGAAAGCTGCTCAATGTGTTCCTTACAAAACCATCATGACTAGAGAAGCATGAAATCAAAGGAATGTGACAGGGATCAAGAAAATTTCCTATAATAACTTTTCTCTTCTTGAAAATAAAATAGAATGCTCAATCTGTAACAACTTTGGCCATGAAGATTTTGAATGCAGGAGTAAATTTCGGCAAATATCTGAAAAGGATAAAACTCCATTAAATCCCAAAATATGGAGAAAGAAAGAACTGTAAAATGAATGATGTGGTATAGCCTTGTATGGAGAAGGAAAATAAAACCAGTGGTACATCGACAGTTGATGCTCAAAACACATGACAGGTGAAAATGAAAAACTACACTCATATAATACCTTAGAAAAGGAAAAGAGTGTCTCATTTGGAAATGACACTCTTGCTGTCATAAAAGGTAAAGGTTCTATTTTCTTGAAAGAAAAGGTTAAAGCTGGGAATGTTATGTATGTTGATGGCTTAAAGCATAACCTGTTGAGTGTGAGTCAAATGTGTGATCAAGGAAATGAAGTAGTGTTTCAATCAAATGGTTGTGTTTTTCGTGAGCTTCATACATGAGAACTGTGATCAAAGATACAAGAACTCCAAACAACCTATACATACTCTAGGGAGGACAACAACAATGCTATCTAAGCAAAAATGATGAAAACTGGCTATGGCACAAAAGATTGGGACATGTAAGCTTTTCTCAAATAAGAAAAGCATGCAGATTCTAGGTTGTTTGTGATCTTCCAGATATCAACATTCCTGAAAATACTATATGCAAATCATGTCAATTCGGTAAGCAAACTAGATCTCACTTCATCGAAAAGGAAGGGTCAGCTAGCAAGCCTCTTGAACTTGCTCAAACTAATTTATGTGGACCATCAAGGAAAAATTCACCTCGTGGAGAAGAATACTTTATATTGTTCATTGATGATTTTTCCAGAATGTGTTGGATAGGTCTTCTAAAACATAAAGATGAAGCATTTGAAAAGTTTAAAGCCTTCAAAGCTTTGGTTGAAAATGAATCAGATCGCAAAATCAAATGCCTCAAATCTGATCGAGGAGGGGAATTTACCTCGGATGAATTCTTTGACTTTTGTAAACAACATGGAATAAAAAGGCAGTTCTCCACCACAAGGACTCCTTAGCAAAATGGAGTGATAGAAAGGATGAAAAGAACTATTCAACAAATGGCTTGTGCTATGTTAGATGAATCTGGAACTCCTGCAACCTTTTGGGGTGAAGCTGTATTCATTTCCATCACTATTCTTAACCAAGCAAATGTTCGGGTAAGCAACACTCAAACTCCACATGAACTTTGGTATGGTAAGACTCCCACTGTAAAATACTTCAAAGTTTTTGGAAGAAAATGTTACATCAAAAGCACTGATGAAAAACTTGGTAAGTTTGAACCCAGAGCAGATGAAGGTATTCTTCTTGGCTACTCTTCCCGAAGTAAAGGATATAAATGTTATAATAAAAGACTTGGGAAAACTATTGAAAGTATTGATGTTGTAGTTGATGAAGCATGCAAAAATCCAAAACAGATAAAAACCGAAGATTATGACAATGAAGAAGATGAGGATCATTTTCCCACATCAAATCACACTGATTCTAAAGAAGAAACCAATGAAGCACCAGAAGAATAGATAACGATAGAAGAAAAGACTCTGTCTAGGTATGTTTAGAAAAATAATCCAGAAACTCAAATTTTAGGGGGAAAAGGGGCAAGTGTGCAGACAAGAAGAACCATTGCCAAAGCCTCAAGCTATCTAGCATTACTATCTTCCACTGAACCTCAAAATGTAAATGAAGCATGCAGAGATGAATGTTGGGTCAAGGCCATGAATGAAGAACTTGAGCAAATTGAAAAGAATAATACTTGGGAATTAGTTCCTAGACCTCATGATAAGAATATCATAGGAACCAAATGGATATTCAAAAACAACCTGAACGAAAATGGAGAAGTTATCAGAAATAAGGCCAGACTCATTTGCAAAGGATATGTTCAACAAGAAGGTATAGATTTTGAAGAAACTTTTGCACCTGTTGCTAGACTGGAAGCCATAAGAATGTTTCTTGCTCTTTCTAGTTTTCAGAAATTCAAAGTATACCAAATGGATGTAAAATCTGCCTTTCTTAATGGAGACTTAGAAGAAGAAGTCTATATTGAAAAACTAGAAGGATTCATTCTTGGAAATGATGCAAAACTTGTATGCAAACTCAGAAAGGCTCTCTATGGTCTAAAAAAGGCTCCAAGGGCCTGGTATTACCTTCTTGACAAATATCTCCACCAACAGGGTTTTTTAAAGGGGTCAGAAGATAGCAATCTATATAAAAAGATGGACACTGATAAATTGTTAATAATTGTTTTGTATGTTGATGATATCATTTTTGGTAGCAATGAAGAATCCATGAGTTAGAAATTTGCTTTAGTAATGCATCAAGAATTTGAAATGTCCTTGCTTGGTGAGCTTACATATTTTCTTGGTCTACAAGTTCAACAAAATAAAGATGGTATTTTTCTCTCACAAACCAAATATCCCAAACAGATCCCGAAAAAGTACGACATGGAAGATTCTAAACCAATATTTACCCCAATGGTAACAGGATGCAGTATTAGCTCAAATGATGAATCAACAGCAGTACATCAACCAACTTACAAATCCATCATTGGCAGTCTGCTTTATCTAATAGGTACCTGATCGGACATCATGCATGCAGTAGGAATAGTTGGAAGATTCCAAGAAAATCCAAAGGAATCACACCTTCAGGCAGTCAAAAGCATTTTCAAATATCTTCAAGGAACATAGAACTTTGGTTTATGGTATCCTAGAGATACAGATCTTACACTTCATGCATATAAAGATGCAGATTGGGCAGGAAGTGTTGATGACAGAAAAAGCACTAGTGGTGGTGCATTCTATATGGGTTCCAGGTTAGTGTCTTGGTTCAACAAGAAACAAAGTTCAATTGAATTATCTACAGCTGAAGCAGAAGACGTGGCTGCTGCACACCACTACTTTGGATGATGCAAACCTTGCAAGACATTCAGATCACATGTACTCCACCCATCTCCATTCTATGTGATAATACAAGTGCCATTAGTATTTCAAAGAATCCAGTCATGCACTCCAAGACCAAGCACATACCCATCAAATATCATTTTCTACGTGAACAAGTGCTTGAACAAAAGGTCAAATTGGAGTATGTTCCCTCCAAAGAACAGGTTGCTGATATATTCACTAAACCACTGCCCAGAGAGACATTTGAATATCTCAGGCAAAAGTTGGGAGTAGTTGCTGCATCATCCTACTGTTAAAACCTATTTTCTTCAGAGAAAGGTGGTTATACACGAGTTTCATAAAGCGTAGTCGCGTACATACGCGGGTTTCTGTGGGCACAGTCGTGTATATGTTGGTTTAAAGAAAAGCAGTGGGCCAGACTCAGAAAAAAGGGGTCTGCTATGGTTCTGTCAATTATCTGCTCTGTTTGATGATGGTTTCAATCTGCTAATAACATGTGGAAATATATTGGAACTCATAAAGTTGTTGATAACGTGATGTATATCTGATTGATGATGATGCTTTGATATCTCTTACTGACATATGCAATGGTAAGATCTGACAGTGAATAGGTGGAACAGGTTCAGGGGGAGAACATGGTTGATGATATTTTGGGAACTAATGATAGACATATACGAGTTGTTGGTCTGGATGTTGTTGAAAGATGTTAGTTGCTGACGACTATCATGGTCTTGTTTAAGATATTTGGTCTCTGTTATATATGTCATGTATATCTTTTAATGTAACGGTCATGAAAAGACCTAATTTGTAACCCCACTATACATGGGATGGATGATGTAATGTTTCTTGTTTTTGACATGTATAAACAATTGATATATCCCCACTTGGTTGGGTGGATGAGTCAAATTTGGTATATGCCCACTTGGTTGGGAGATGGATGTATGTATGAGCCATTGGTGATACGAAGGTCAATTGTGATGTATGTATAGATTCATGTTCTTATTTTAGAACATCTTTTTGTAGACTTTGCTTATGCTCAGGGGGTGCATGGACTCGATCATGGGAGCTCAATCAACACACTTCAACATATCAGAGAATTTAGCATGCACTCAGGGGGAGCATGACCCTTTTCCCTTCATGTCAAAGGGGAGAGTGACTTGGTGTGGTTGTTGCCATCAAGTCCAAAGGGGGAGATTGTTGGCATTATGATGTATATGTTGTACTTGATGGCAACCCACTTGTAGCAGAACAACTCACTTGTATATGGTAACTAGATGAATCTACAGAAGAGATATCAGATGTGACAGAATGCATGACAGTGTAACTAGATGAATCTATAGAAGAGATATCAGATGTGACATAATGCATGATAGTAGTGTTTACATATGTGATGAAATGTAGGGAAACTTCAAGGAATTAGTTCAGAAGGCAACTTACTCAAATGAAAGATCAAAATATAATAGGTAAACAAAAAAAATTTATAGATCAGTCTTCACAGAATGAAGAAAGAGAGGTATACACAGGTTCACCATTGACCAAGTTGTGTATACACGCAGGTTCACTGTTTACAAGTCGCGTATACGTACACACGCACTTTCATAGAAGGAAAATCACGTATAGCTTGGAAAACTAAATTTTTGGTCTGAAGTATTTGGTCCATGGTATTTTGATCCATGGTATTGGTCCAAGGTATCTGGTCCGAGGTATTGACCCTAGGTATTTGGTCCAAGGTATTGGTCCTAAGTGGTTTTGGTCCATGGTATTGAGAAAGGCCTAAAACTATAAAAGGAGGAGAAGATCATTAGGCCAATGTGTACAAGTATCGAATAGCTTATGAAGTGTGAGATCTAGTATGCAGGTTATTGGGTTATGGTGCATTGGTGGATCTGAACCAAGGATGAACCTTAGATGATGATGAGGGATCAGATCTAATGATAGATCGAGATCTTAAGGCGAAAAATGAATTATCATTAGGTGTTTTTGCTCATGTATATTCTAGATCTGAATTTTGACACATATATTATTCTATGATCTGGGTATAACTAAAGTCTGGAATAGCTGCAGAATTCTGAATTTATAATTGCAGACATATACGCTGGTTGGCTTTGAGGAAAGCGTGTATACACGCAAGTTCAACACATGGAAGTAGTGTATGCCTTATAAAATATGTTTTAGTTGCTTCTGTTTGTTGTTGCAGTGTTCTAGGTTCTGGCTTGGGTTCTGGTTACTGCATTCTGGTGATAGAGTTCTGAATGATCAGATTGATGGGTTGTCAAAGTGATTGATTGACTCGGTTGAGGTTGGTTCAAAAGGAGATTGGTTGATGCAGATATATTTGATGATTGAATGATGTTGTTGATGGATCCAGTTTGAAAATTTATGAAACGAAGTACCTGAAGGAAGAAAGAAGGTCGTAGCCTTCTGTAGGTCGGTGCCTACATACTAGCAAACATATCAGCTAGTACAAGAGCTAGGGGGTTGTAGCTCCCTTCTAGTAGAAGCTGAAGAACGAGAGAAGGTTGTAGCCTTCTACAGGTAGAAGCCTACGTACTGGTATAAGACTGCACCAGTACAAAAATTTCTTATTATTAAAAGAAGACAGAGACGACAACAGCATGTGGTTTTCACCCACATTGGGTTTCCACCTTATATCTTGGTGTTCATGTGTGTTGCTTATGTGTGATGCTTTATTTTTCTTTTACTGCATTGTCTAATGAATTCCTGACATACTGATTTAAGTTCAATACATGATAATTTGGGTAAATAAAAAATCTCTGCATATACAGTGGTTTCATTAAGTACAGTTGCATATACACGCTAGTTCACTGCGCTGAAGTAGCATATACAAATCAGTTTTTGAAAATTAAATTATTGATCTGATAATACTGATTCACCCCCCCCCCCCCCCCCCCTCTCAGCATTATTTCCAACACAAATAAAATAACGTGGCTAGTGTGTTTGTTTCTCTGCAAAGTTTAATTATGTGCAAACCTAACAAGGAAAGAAATTAGAGAGATTTGAAATTTCAGAAAAGATATAATATCACTCCAACAAGTTTTGGGTATAGAACTATAAATTTCCCAATAATTTAAGAAATCATTAACGAGTTTGAATAACCAGAAATTCTGCTTCACTTCACATTAAAAGAAAAACCTGAAATCGACTACTTGACTAACATTTTTCATAACCATAAAGGACCAAAAACAATAAGAACAGAAAATTTTGACCTCGTCACTAGTAATATAAGTCATACATGATTATATTCAAAACAACACGAAAGTCCCAGATTGTAACTACATTGTAAAAACATGAATTTCATTTAATAAGTAACTGTAAGCTAATCATTACAAGAACATTTATATCAAGTTTGCGCCAAGAATTTGGAGTCGAGGTCATGGCCTCGCATCAAAATATAACAACTAAAACAGTAAATAACTGTCATGGGGGCATTGAAAATCTCTAGCTCAGGAGAATAATTCATTTACAATCATTTCAATGCAATAATCATGGCCACCGTGACTTCCAAGCCCTAAGCAGTGAAACCCTAAGGAACCCAGGTAGAAGCTTTGCATCTTTGTTCTTGGAAACAAAGAGAACAAAGGAGAAGATAATTTTAGTGGAGAACTTGAGATATTTGTAATCCTGAGTAGAAAACCATTACTGAAGACCACCTAGAAAGAACCCCCCTGTAAAATAAACAACTAGGATTTGTTATAAAATAAAACAAAGATCTTTATGCCAATGACATTTTGAAGTGGAAAGCGACTAACAGAAATTACCTAGAGAGGGGTATTTTTGCATTCACTCCTTGGCATACCTAGAACACAGGTTACATACCCATAATCCATATTATACTCTCTCAATAATAGAGTGAGAATCAAGAAAAATAATGACCTGAGCAGATGAAGTAACCACCTGTGAAATGGCATAATACAAAAATAACATTCCAGACTAGACCAGGTCTCCTACAAATCTGGGTGTAGGATGGTAGCTCCTGGAGCATTAGCGGAGGGTCATAATACCATCTGTGATGAGGAATGAGACCTTTCACAATGGACATCACAACCACACACACTTGCAAGTTAAAGAGATATATACTAGAATTAGTTAGTTGAACACCCCAAATGCAACAGTAAATGAGTCTCTTTTCTAGTAAGATAAGTTCAATAGTGGAAGAAGGGTTCATACCGTGCTCCAGGATTAGCAACTCTATCCACCAAGTAGGAATTCCAACTTGTTGCAGAGCCATCATACATGGTGAGTGAATGACATAATGAGCTCTAGTGCAATGCAGGGTTGAGGGAGGTGGTTACTCACTAACCCTCCAAAAATTCTCAATTGTTGATCGGAAACCCTACTTAGGAGAGTCGTATATCAAGTACCCTTTTATCTTGGTGACAGGTGACAAACGGTTAGGAGAACATCACCAAAGTCCATCACAAAGGGTAAAAAACATTAGGAGTTGAATAATAGAATTATGGTTAATAACTTTGATATGCTACCTCCTCACAATAGACTGAAGCAAAGTTAAATTATATGTGTTGCAAACTTAATGTATTAATGCCGAAATTTAATAAATGAGTGATTCTAGAAAGGATAGTCTGGGAATGAATTTAGTTAGGACCTACACACAATTTTTATAATCAAGTTATCTAAACCTTGGTATGGGATTTATTATATATCATTGTTGTGTAATTTTTTTTTTATGTTGATGTGTTAGGTGTGTTACAGGTAGTATTAGAGCCTGGTTTCCATATTGTGGCCTAATGGGTAGACTAATGAATAAAAATTTATGTTGTATGATCCAAAAATAAGAAAGAGATATTGCAACAAGACAAGAAGGGGAAGGGGTGCAACAATTCCACCACCAACAAGACCTCCTATGGGGTCTGGCTCAACACCTTTTTTGGATCCCAATCTAGAACTATGGATCTAGTTGGAAAACGAGTCTTGAAATTCCAATGCTATGTTGTTAGAGATAATGTAACAATTAAAAGATGAGATGGAAACTTTAAGAGTTGATAATGAATGCTTGATGCATGAAAAATAAAGGATCATGAATATTTTAATTGATAGGAATCACATGAACTCCATTTCAAACCCTGATAATGGTAATCGAGCTGAGTCTTATCAGAGAAGGGAAAACAACATACTTGGGGAAAGTTAGACAGAAGAGTCAGAGAGTAATTAGGGAACCCGTAACAGGGAGTTTGAAAATGTTTCTAATAGTAACATACACAAGGGAGTTAAAAGATAGAAGATGAAACTTCAGGGGGAATTTAAAAAGATAAAACCTCCTAGTTATGATGGTGACACCGAGGAAGCAATAAAATCATGGTTAATTAATATGAACAAGTATTTCCAGATTTATGAATACGATGAGAACCTGAAGGCCCAGTTAGTAATTTATCAACTGTAGGGAAAGGAAACCCTATGGTGGGAGGAAGTAAAGGCAGTACATGGAATAGATGAATAAATAATTACCTGGGAAAGATTTCATAAATATTTTAAGGGAAAATACTTGATTGAACTATTTTATGATGATAAAGCTAAGGAATTCCATGATCTTCGGTTAGGGCAGCTGACCATGGATGAGTACATGGTGAAATTTACCTCATTACTAGGGTATGTACCTTACATACGAGAGGAAAAAGCTAGGGTGCAAAGATTTATTAGTAGCCTGCGCACTCATATGAAGAAACAAATCGAATTCAACAATCCCAAAATCATAGATGATGTTATATGGAAAGCACGAATATGTTATTAGCAGATGCAGAAGAGAGATAACAACAAAACCTGGACATCTAAAAAGGGGCAGAAAAATGCACAACATGTTAAGAATAGCAGCATGGGGAATTTTAAGAATTCCCATAGAAATTAGCATGGGAAATTTGTAGAGAAAGGACAATAGAATCCTTGTCCACAACATGATTCTAGAACTATGGAAAAGTTAATCAAACCAGAGCCCAATCAGTGAAAAAAGTCTTCTCAGCAATGTTGGGGTTGTGGGGCACCACATTATGTAAAGAACTGTTCTTATCATGGAAACTTTGAACAAATAACTAATGTCCAGGAGGCTCCAGTTGTGGGAGAGGTGGCAAGAAGTATGCCTAGAATTAATTCTACATTAGAGGATCATTAGGTTGAGTATCAAGCAAGCATGGTTGAATTTGAATGTAAGCTTCTCAAACATACTTTTCAATTCTAATTGATCCTGGAGCTAGTTTAAGTTACATAAGTCTGAAAGTGGTCGAATTGTGTCAGTTACAAACCTGTAAATTTAAGAATCTGTGGCTGGTTCAACTAGCCACAGGGGCAAAATGCAGAGTGATGGCCAAAGTAGAGAATTGTTCAATTGAGTTAGAAAATTAACTAGTAAGAATGGATTTTAATGTGCTACTTCTGGGATCATATGATGTTCTAATTGAAATGGATTAGCTGGAGACTCATTGGTCCCTTGTAAATTTCAAGGAAAAGACTGTTAGCTTCTTGAATGATGCAAGCGACATATGTGAAGTCCAAGGGATTAAAAGGCTTGTGTAGTTAAGACCAATCACTGCCACTCAGTTAGGGAAGTGCCTCCATAAAGGTTGCCAAATTTATGCTATCTAGGTCGGATATCATAATTCTAAGGAATAAACAGTAACATTGGATAATATACCAGTAGTTTAGGACTTTGCAGATGTGTTCCTAGAAGAAATATTGGGACTACCACCAAAACGAGATATAGACTTCACCATCGAATTAATCCTAGGAACAACCCTGGTGTCTAAGGCACCCTACAAGATGAGTGTACAAGAACTGGCTGAATTAAAAATCCAACTAGAAGATTTATTGGATAAGAAATATATACGCCTTAACATCTCACCCTTGGGGGCCCCTATTCTCTTTTTCAAGAAAAAATACAACACATTAAGACTTTTATTGACTATCAACAATTGAATAAGCTGATTATCAAAAACAAATATCATTTAACAAGGATTGATGATCTATTTGATCAGGTTAAATATGTTACAATGTTTTCAAAAATTGACCTGCAGTCTAGATACCATCAAATAAGAATGAAAGATGAAGATATCCACAAAATTGCGTTTAGAACCTGTTACGGGCACTATGAATTTGAGGTCCTACAGTTTGGGCTTACTAATGGCCCTGCTACATTCATGAGTCTTATGAATAATATATTTCACCCCTACCTAGATAAATTTGTGTTGATTTTCATTGATGATATTTTGATTTATTCTAAAAATGTGGAGGAACATAGGAAGCATCTACATGTAGTGTTACAAACTTTGCGAGAGCATCAACTGTATGCCAAATACAACAAATGTGAGTTTTATAAAGAAAAGATACAATACTTGGGACATGTCATCACCTATGAAGGCATAGTAGTAGATTCAGAGAAAATCAAAACTATAATGGAATGGAACGTTCCTAAGAATGTTACATATATATTCTCCTTCATGGGGTTAGCTAGTTATTACCAATGCTTTATAGAGAGATTATCTATAGTAGCCTACCCCTTAACATCATTGGAAAAGAAGGGAAATATTTTTAAGTGGACTACAGAGTGTCAGCAGAGTTTCGATTGATTAAAATACTTGCTAACCATGACACCAATTTTAAGAATAACAGACCCGGATAAAGATTTTACAGTCTATACTGATGCATGTCAAACTGGGGTGGGCGGTGTATTAATGCAGGAAGGTTGGGAGGTGGTGTCGAATCACAGAAACTGAAGGAACATGAGAAAAATTATTCTACTTATGATTTAGAATTAATGGCGGTGGTTCATGCTCTAAAAATTTGACGACATTATTTGTTAGGAAAGAGTTTCATTTTAGTGATAGATCACAGTAGCATGACTAAATTCTTTAAACAACCAAATTTAAATAATTGTGAATCGTGATGGACCACTTTTCTAAGAGAGCTTGACTTTTACATCAAACATTTAAAGGAAAAAGAGAACTGGGGAGCTGACGCTCTAAGAATAAGATTGAAATGTGTTTATAAGATCACCTTTAGTCAGTTGAAATTTGATTTTGCCGATCAAATTGAAGAAGTTGCTTCAAAAGACATCGAATACCAATTTTTATGGTAGCAAGTGAGGCAAGAAAACAATCTCGAGAAGAATGCGGGGTATGGCATTAACAAAGATGTTTTGTTGATATATAGAGGTCGAATATATGTTCCCAATCAACAAGCAACCAAGCGATTCATCCTTGATGAATATCATAGAAACCCATACACTGCACACCCTGGTTACCAAAAAATGCTTACAACCTTAAGAAAAAACTATTTTTGGTATGGAATGAAAAAATAGGTAGCCCAGTATCTAGCACAATGTCTGGAATGCCAACAAGTAAAGGTTGAACATCAACACCCTGTTGGCTTACTTCATCCATTATCCATTCCAGAATGGAAATGGGAAATAATCATGCTAGATTTTATTACCGATTTACCAAGGTCAAAGAAACAAAATGATTCCATAGTGGTGGTGGTGGATAAATTAAGCAAGACTTCTCATTTTATTCCTGTACAATCAACTTACAAGGCGGTGCAAATTACTGATATCTTTATGAGATAAATTTCATATTACATGGAATACCTAAAATAGTAATCTCAGATAGAGACGTAATGTTTACGTCAACTTTTTGGAAATCTCTTTTTACAGGTTTAGGCACTCAAGTACAGTTCAATACTGCATACCATCCTCAAATAAATGGGTAGACTGAACGGGTGAACCAAGCGTTGGAAGATATGTGTAGAATGTACGTAATGCAACAACCTGCTAAGTGGGAAGAATATCTCCACTTAGTAGAATTTACGTATAATAACAATTATCATGCCTCTCTAAAAATGAGCCCATTCATGGTGTTATATTGGCCAAAGCAAAAAACCCCTATTAATTGGAACATTCTAGAGGACAAATTTCTTTTAGGACCTGAGATGCTACAAGAGATGGAAAATACGGTAAGAAAAGTTTGATTGAATTTGAAATCTCCTCAAGATCAGAAAAAAATTATGCGTTTCAACGAAGATCTTATCAGAATTTCCAAGTAGGATAACATGTTTATGTAAGAGTTAAACCCAAAAGGAGCACTTTGAGGTGGCGTAGTTGCACTAAGTTAGCCCCTCGGTTTTGTGGCCCTTTTCAAATTATTTCTCAAATTGGTCCAATAGCCTACCAAATGGCCTTACCCAGCCACATACACATGCACACCGTGTTCTATTTATCCTTGCTAAAATATATATATACGTGATCCTAAACACATTATATATTGGCAAGAAGTACAGGTAACCAAAGTAATTAAGAATTGTTCTGTGGAATTGCTGATTAATATTGCTGGGATATAATAATGAATTGATGTGTGATTGTAGATCCAATCAAATAGATAATTCTTGGTTGAAACCCTTCGTATTCTCGATCGGAGAGAAACAATGTTGCAGAAATGAATCATCTCCTAGGTTAAAGTGAAATGGAAGCACTTTAGCCCGAAAGAAGTTACTTGGGAAGATGAGAGGCTGATGCAGGAGGCATATCCCAACTTTTTTCAAGAATTTGGAAACATCGAGGATGATGTTTCATTCAAGCGGGGGAAGATGTAACACCCCTTGGTAAAAATAATGACTTTAAAATTACCTTGCTTTATTTTGAAATTACGAATAGGAATGTAGATTTTTAAATATTAACTATAACAAATGTTTTTTTTTTTTAAATTAATTTTCTTGTTGAAAGAACCAACTACAAAGCTATGAGAAAGGAATGTAAAGGTAAACTTCATATTCAAGACAGTTGGGGGAAATTATGGGATGAGGCGGTTTCCTGCCCAACCTCTCCCTCTTGGGACAAATTTGTCAAAAGGAAAAGAAGTAAAGAGGGTAAATGGAACCTGAGGCAAAGGATAGGAACGAAGAGACCAACAAAAACCTCTAATAGGACGATGTAGAGGAATGCAAGATGTTGCTAGGTACAAAAGTTCTTGGCTAATTTGTCAATGGAACTTAACCCCAGACTATCGCTGGTTGGGACCAGGTGGTCATGGGGGTATCTTGAATGTGAAATTGGTTCGGGGGGAGACTCAGGAATGTGTCTGGTCTCACAGGTTGGGAGGAAAATCCTTATCCTAGTAGCTTTGTGACTGACTTAATCTACAAGAAGATTGAATCATATAAGTATTCTAACATTGCCATTTTGCTAAAATCACTTAACATGTTTGTATAGTTTGATCATCTTGGTGGTGATACTTTTTTTGTACAAAATGTTTTACAAATGAATAAGATGAGATTCAAACGTTATAACAAGAATTTTTTCTTTTAGAAAATTTGATTTGCAGTTTACCATGAATTTGGCGAAAGGATCATAGTTTCTAAACAAAACAATGAAAAAAAAATGGGACAAAATTAATGTGAGTGTGAAGCATGGGTTAGTTCCCAGGCCAAGATGTAGGGAACAGTAGCTCGGGAGCAGTCCCATTCCCCTATATATGATACCGAAAAAAAAAAAAAAAAAAAAAAATTGAGGTCAGTTTGAGAAGAAACCCTCAAAAAGAAAACATGTAAACAAAATTGCCTGTGGAAAAACAATCGAATAAAATAACTCGGGTAGTGTGTCAGTTCCTCAGCGAAGTTTAATTATGTGCAAATCTGACGAGGAAAGCAACTCTAGAGATTTGGAACTTCAGAAAAGAAACAATATCACTCCAACAAGTTTTGGGTATAAAATTGTAAATTTTCCAATAATTTAAGAAAACATTAACGAGTTCGAATAACCAGAATTTCTTCTTCACTTCACATTAACCAAAAAAGTCGAAATCGACTAGTTGAGTAACATTGTTTATATAAATGACCAAAAAAATAAGGACATAAATTGTTGACCCCATCACTGGTAAAATAAATCATACATGATTGTATTCAGAACATCACGAAAGTACGAGATTATAACTACGTTGTAAAAACATGAATTTCATTTAATAAGAAACTATAAGCTAATCATTACAAAAACATTTATATATCGTTTGCTCCAAAGACTTTGGAGTCAAGGCTGTGGCCTCGCATAAAAATATAACAACTAAAACAATAAATAAGTGTCATAGGGACATTGAAAAACCCTAGATTAGGAGAATCTAATTTATTTATTAGTGCAACATTCATGACCACCGTGACTGCCAAGCCCTAAGCGGTGAAACCCTAAGGAACCCATGCAGAAACTTTGTACCCTTATTCCTAGAAACAAAGAGAACAACAAAGCAGAGAATGTTAATGGAGAACCTGAGATATTCATAATCCTGAGTAGAAAACCATTGTCGGAGACCGTCTAGAAAGAACCCTACCTGTAAAATACACAACTAGGAGTCATTATAAAATAAAACAGAGATCTCCATGCCAATGACATTTTTAAGGGGAAATAGGCTAACATAAATTACCTATAGAGGGGTCTTTTTGCATTCGCTCCTTCACATACTTGGAACGCAGGTTACATACCCATAATCTGTATTAGACTGTAATGCCCTATTTAATTTTATCATGCTAATTTTTATTATTGTTTAGATTACCTGAAACTATTGACTTATAATTATCAAGAAATATTGGTATATACCAACATTTGTGAAACTGTAATTTTATTTTACTGATATAAATTTTATTATTGTTATTATTCAATTCTCAACTTGTCTTCTCAAATTTAATTTTGGATAGGATATGGTCTCCTCCAATTTATTCTAACTTAAATATCCATATCCCAAGGTGTCTTTTCAAATCTACTTGGGAGAAGATATGGTCTTCTCCAATTTAATTCTAAATCAAATATCCATATTTTATTCCCAAAATGTCTTCTCAAATCTACTTTGAACAAGATATGGTAAGAAAAATCAAGGATCTAAATGAAAAGATGAGGGAGTAGTCATGACATTAATGATAAGTGGTTGAGGTGGATGGTAGGAAGAGACATAAAAAGGGAAGGATGATGAGAGGAAAGGGGGAATATGTGGTCTTGGCTTTGGTTTGGAGGATTTTGTTTTGGGGGAGGAATGTGGAGAAAGAGAATGGAGAGATAAATGAGGGAATACAAAATTGGATCTAGAAAGTGTTTGTTTAACTTGGACACACTACATCTGGTTGGACTTGGGCTCGAAGGGTTAGGAATCCTGTGGAGGTTCCCTGGGCTAAGAAATCGTTCCTAGTTGGCTAGGAGGTAAATTCAGTCAGGTATTTGAGAGGAGCATCTTAACCGAGTCATGAGGATCTCAACCAAGCTATTGGAACATGTATTCTTCCATTTATTGATTACTTATGTAAACGGTTGCAATGAAATTATTACTTATTTAATATGTGGTAAATAAATTTTAATGGTATATTGTAATCAAATAAATGTTGAGTTATAAAGAAGTTATTTCCCTTTTTATTGTGTTTAAATTAAATAAATTTAGTTTTTAGTTAGAGGACCCTAGGATGGATCCTCACATATGGTATGAGAGCCAAGTTTCAAAATCTGAGGCCTAAATCCCACCAACCCAACAAAGCCCTAGATCAAAATATGAATCCTAAGGCAACTAAGAACAACTCCATATAAATATATATATAAATAGTTGATTCCAGATATATTTGAATTATAATCTTAATACAATCATCATGAAGCTAAAAGTTTATATTTGGGATAGTTTTTAAACAATTTGGTTTTTTTTTCACCCTAGTTTGTCTAGGCCTTGGAGAAATACACATCCCTTTCCACCATCAATAGGATGCATACTCAGAATAACCTGTGATGAAAATAAATTGGTCAATAGGATGCATACTCAGAATAACCTGTGATGAAAACCTGTGATGAAAATAAATTGGTTTAAATTATGTAGACAAATTCTGAAAGTTTTCAGAGCTGATGAGATTGAACAAGTTAACTTGGAACTTATAAGCCCTCGAAGAACTCAAATAGCTTAGCTACAACAGAAATCCTCAAAGCTCCTTCTCAAGCCTCTACAGCCCCAACAACAAGGATCTCCACACCTTTGGCAGGCTTACCATTTTTGGAAATATTCCCACATTCTGAAGGGGTGGCACTTGATTTTGGCCTTGTTGGTTCAATACAATAAGCTGGTAAATCCTGGTGAAGTCTTTCATATCTTTACTACTGACTATCTTCATATAAATCATATCACCTACATCATAAGAGGGTATCACCTACATCCTTTTGGTGCAGCAGAACACGTATAGATCTTGTCATCTGGTATTGTTGTGCACTGAGCAGAATATGTTACGCATGCATCCAGTCTTTTTGTAGTTTCTTCTTTAATCTTATCTTCAGTTCCCACAGATATCTCAGCAACAATAAAACTAGGGTTTGTGTATTTTTAATTTTGTCCTCTTGATTTTCATGATTCAATTTTTCAGTTTCCAATTCCAAGCTCGTAATGGTGAAAGAACTTCGTTTTTCACAACCACTTCTTCCAAATATATGGACAATAAAGTGGGATTTGACAGAATGCTTAAAAACCAGAAAATCACCAAGTTCTATGGCATGATCAGAGACAAAGTTTTCCCATCCATGTTCAATAGTCATTCCCCCAGTGATGAAACTCAATGTAGCATGCCAAAGTTGGCCACTAGGCCCTTCAAGGATAATATCTGGACCCATCTGATCTTTGATTTGATCCACAAACTTGGGAAGAATTTTTTGTTCTAATATAATCTAAAGCAGAAAGACATCTGCATTTTTGAATTGGTGAACAAGAAACTACTGATTTTCAAGGTTCACCTTTTTAGGAAAGCAGAACGGATTTCTTCTACAAAGAAAGAAGGGATAAGTGAAACGGAATACGAAATTTCAAGAATTAAAGATTGTAGTATGAACGCCAAGGTTAAATCCCAAGAAATTCAAGTGAATCCCTTAGTCGTCTTCTCAATACTATATGTTGCACTCAAAACAGAGACCCAAATCGATTCCTTCCTTAAATCGTCTCAGATACAAGAACCCATGAAAAGCAAGCCCTCTGTAAACTTAAGGCAATAGAACAGGGACCCTTGCCTATATGAGGCTTTCGGCATCTTTCTCGGTATGTATACTACCTGACAACGAAGACCCAGATGAGTTTTTCTTCTGCTAGCTCCAGAAACCTGAAATAGGTACGTCCCAAGTGGGTACTCTACTATCCAGAAAGGCCAGGCCAGACACCCTTCTCCAGCCTCCTCCTCCAGAAACAGGGTAAAGGAGTTATACTCCCTTAAAAAAAAAAAAAAATCCCTCTAGAGCAACCGAGGATCTAAAGCAATTTTTGCAACCAAGTACATCACGTATTAATAGACAAATATGCAACATGACACACAACGATCAATATTAGACAACATAGTCATCTGAAGCAACATGATATCTCAGGGTATACAAGTTCTAGCAGAACACATAAAATGTAAGAATCTTGAAAGCGCAAGCCAGTCCTTGCAAAAATGAAAATCCAAAGTAAACCGAAACTCGACTCTGGTATTGTTCTATTTTTTTTAGTTCCGCAAACAAAAAGTTAGTCTCACATTTCCTCTACCAAATACAAGAAGTTGAAATTTAAGAGAAAATAACCACAAACAAAAAGTTAGTCTCACATTTCCTCTACCAAATACAAGAAGTTGAAATTTAAGAGAAAATAACCACAAAAAAGGAAAATGTTGACCTTGATATTCTTTCACTTTTTACCATCAATAATTATTACTGAACGCACTAGATAAATCTGTAAATGATTCAAAAGTAGGCAACTTGCCTTCATTTGATTACCGTAATGATTCAGAGAAAATACACTAGCCTGGAAAAATAATTTGTACTCTAGCTTATTGCTCACAAATGATTGTAGAACCGAACACCAAATTATAGGAACAATATTTGATTTTAGGTCAATCTACTTTAATTTTCAAGTAAATTGAGGGCATCGAATCTAATGGCCCAAATAAAAAATTATTCACATTTTTTTTGTAAAAAGATATTTGCTATAGGGCAATTAGATTCCCTGAGCCCCATTCCATAAAAATAAATAAAGAAATAAATAAATTTGACATTAGGGTTTATGTTAGTATTTCATTTCACTGACCTTATTTGATTTTCAAATGAATCATGTTCAAAATGATACACTGACCCACGATAAATTATGCAATTCACTACATAAATTTATATAGAAGTTCACTGAGGTTAGTGCCCACCAAAATTACACTTAGATAGCTAAATATGTTTACCAAGAGTCACTGCCCACCATAAATTACGCAATTCACTACATAAATTTACATAGGAGTTTACCGAGGTTAGTGCCCACCAAAATTTATGCAAATTGTGGCTAAACCTTTAGATAGAAGAACTATTGACTTAGTAAACAAAGATAACCTATCTATGTAAAAAAAAATTGAGATTAACATTAATACAAAGAAATATTATTTGCAGAAAATATATTTCCTTACAACCATAATAATTCATATAATGACAAGATTTAGTGAGAATGTTGACCTTTTAAGTTGCATTAAAACAATTTGTTTATTTATTAATAATATTCAATAATATAAATGAACTTAAGTGAAATTTTTACAAGTTGCTCACATTATGCTTGATGCCATATATAATTCTCAATTTTTTTTTTATTTTTTTTATGCAACTTCTTGAATTTTTTTTTTTGAGACACAATAGCTTTATATTAGATAATGTCATAGTATTAATATGCATATGTTTACAAAACATAAATCCAACATATTCAGATCAAAGTGTCAAAGGTGAACACCAATTGATTAACACATTAGAACCTCCTTTAAAACAATATATAATATTGAGATATTAAAACATGTAGCACTAGCCATTCTATATATATCATTGGGATAGTAAATACCTAACAATAATGTCAATGTTGAGTTGATTGAGGCCATTAGACACCTACTTTAACAACACAAGGATTATAATAATAATAATAATAATAATGACAATCTAGCATTACTGATGGAATTTCACGAGGACACCTAGTTATAATAATGTGATTAAAAATGATAAGTTAATGTTTATGTGAACACTCAAAATATATAAGATGGATTTAGGATGATTGTTTATGGATATCTAAAGATATTTAAGGGTGACTGGCAGCGTCGTAGCACTTGCTTAGATAGCAATGGGAGAGGATTTAGTAGATCCACGGTTATCTTCTCAATATTAGAAATACTCATTTACAAGCATAACAAAAGGAAAACTTACACCTATCATTATGCAAAACATGTGTGAGCCGAGTAAGAATTGACAAGGCCCTAAGTTGTGCTAATAAGTCTCATGTATCATACAAATATTTGAACAATTCAAAATGGTGAGGACGCGAAGAAATCAAAGTCAATGAGGGTCATCACAAGGACCTCCTACAAATAACCCATTACCTTCACCGGAGTTGGCCCTCATCTTGCGTTCCCTAGAAGCAATTAATGAGACTTTAAGAGGGCACCAAACAATTAAAGTGGAAGTAGAGCACCCTCTATCAGAGTTGGGAAATCTCAAGGGATCAAGAGACTCTAATAGAGGACCTCCAATCGAGGACAATACTAGGGAGATCCAAAAGATTAAGCTCCCAGAGTTTGCTGGAGATCGTGCCAGCGAACGTGCAAAAGCATGGTTAGAAGGAATGAGAAAGTGCTTCGCACTAAGAGATTATACTTCCAATTCAAAAGCTAAAATAACGATGTTCCAACTCAAAGATAGTGCTCTGAATTGGTGGGGTAACTTAGAGTATCAACTACACCTCACTCCGGACACAGTTACTTAGGAGTTATTTGAGGAGAGATTTAAGAAAAAGTACCTACCAGCATATTATGAAGAACATCAGGTAGGAGCTTTCCATGCTTTGGTACAGGGAAATCGTACGGTAGAAGAATATGAGATTAGATTCATGGAATTTGTTGAAAATAGCAACAAGAAATGCTAAATATAGAAGTGCTAAATTTAGCACTGCTATAAATAGCATTTCGGGATACCTTCCTATTTTAGTTAGTCCCTGAACTAAAATAGAGAAGTAAAAATTCAAATTTGATCTTAGCAGTTGTTTGTAAAATAATTAATTAATTCATCTTGAGTTAATTATTTGTAGAAAATCAAACATGAAGTCTATGTGGGGACATGCAACAGTTTCTCCATTGATTGAGGAATTTATCCATCAGTTAAAGAGATAAGGATGAGTTGTAATATTGAGTTGTAATTAGTTGGCTCAGTTAACTGAGTCAAGTCCAGTTAGATTAGTTCAAACAGTTTGTTGAATTAATTGTGAGTTCAGTTAGTTAATGCATGCATGCATGTAACTGCTACACTTCAGATAACTGAATATTCTCTCATAAATAACTCATGCATGTTAGTTCAGACAGAGACCCGGTTGAGATTAGATGGAGGGACAGTGTACTATTAGTTGCAGGAATATTCCATTGTGAATATCTCTTGCATGTAGAAGGAATTCATTCATTGGAGATTGCGCAATTACTTCTTCAGTTTAGTGAGTGTGTGATGAGGCCAATCACACAGGTGGTATCATTGGACCCCAAGAAAAACTGCGCAAGGAAATAGGAGGCTTGGAGGGTTGAGGAAAGGCATATCTTGTGTCTACTCAATCTGTGAGCTGTATTTTTTGATTGCAGAGAGAGCAGGATAGCTTGAGAGCCGATTCTTTATGTAACTTGAACATATTTCCACTTGTATGATAATACAGAGATTGGGGTTTTAGGTTGAGGATTTCCCCAGGTTGTTCTTCTATGTTCATGTGTGATTGATTTCTCTTCATATTTTATATGTGTTCTATTTGATCTTTCTCATATTCGATTAAGCTTTCGCAAGTTTGTTGTAGAAGTAGATCTTGTATTTTGCTTTAGTATATTGCATAATCTATTGACCTACAGTAGGAATTTCTACAGAATTGGTCAAGTATGTCTCCTACATGGATACTGATCAACACCAAGTAGATTGTTTCATTTATGGATTGAAACCTAAGATTAGGGCAATGTTGCGGATGTGGAAACCATCATCAGCTGCAGAAGTTGTGGAACATGCTCATTATGTTGAAGAGCACTTAGACTTAAAGGGTGGAAACAAAACCATTTTTCCACAACAACTAAGGTTTATGGGGAAGGCCCCTCGTACCTTCTCCTGGGGTGGAGTTTGAGGTCACCTCATATGGAAACAGGGTTATACCTAGAGCATCGACAGTGGGGATTTCAATGGTTACTAGTGCAGCTTCACCTGCAGCTTCAAGGATTCGTGCAAATCAAGGTCATACACGAGGAGCAACAAGTAGGGGGCAGGGGTCCCTAGGGAAGGAACTCTTTCCAAAGAACTCCACAACATTATTCAAATTCTACCACACATCACTTTTTGGGGATGCGGGGGACCTCATTACCAGCGTGAATGTCCTGAGTTTCAAACTGGTAACAATTGTAGGGAAGGAAAATCACCAATGGGGGGAGCAAGTAGTCACCATCGAATCTATGCAACAATTGATAACCAACAAGTTGAACACTAATCTGTCATGGTAGAAACCTCAGGTATGATAAAAAAAGTAAAAGTTAAAATTTTATTTGATTTAGGTGCTACAGATAGTTTCATTTCACCATAGTTGCATTAGAAAAATGTGGGTTGGCAGCCTATGAGCATGATGAATTTAAGCAAGTTGAGATGGCTTCTGGGATAAAACAAGCAGTAGGAACTAGTGTTGACCAATGTCAGGTAAACCTAGGGGTGTATATAACTAAGTTGAAGGCATGCATCACAACATTGGGGACGTACGATGTAATTATTGGAATGGACTGGCTAGAAGCTCATCAAGTTTTAGTAGACTGTTTCAAGAAGAAGGTGATTTGTTTAGATGATGAAGGTAGGTCAATTGAGATTTATGGAATCAAGAGAGGAGTGTTGCTACAATTCATATCCACGATGAAGGTAAAACGTTGTCTTCGACAAGGTTGCAAACTATATGTGGTCGAGGCTGTAAGTGACTAGAAAGGACCCTCCGTAGATCAACACCCAATTTTATCAGAATTCAAGGATGTTTTTCCTAAGGAATTGCCTGGATTACCTCCTGTAAGGGAGATTGATTTCACAATCGACCTAAAACTTGGTGCATAACCAATATCTAAGACACCCTATAAGATGACAACTCCAGAAATTTGTGAGTTGCAGATGCAGTTAAAATAGCTTTTAGACGTGGGATTTATCAAACCTAGTATTTCACCTTGGGGTGCACCAGTGATTTTTGTCAAGAAGAAGGATGGTTCCTTAAGTCTATGCATAGATTATAGAGACTTGAATAAAGCCACAATAATGAATAGGTACCCAATACCTAGAATAGATGACCTATTTTATCAAATGAAGGGAGCACCGGTTTTCTCAAAGATCGATCTACGATTTGGATACCACCAATTGAGGATTAAGGACGGTGACATCTCAAAAACTACATTTTGAACTCAGTTTGGGCACTACGAGTTCGTATTTGTTCTATTTGGTTTGACCAATGCAACAACAATATTCATGAGCCTCATGAATGGTGTGTTCAGGAAGTATTTGGACCAATTTGTGCAAGTCTTTCTTGACGACATTCTTGCGTACTCCAAGAATGAAAAAGAGCATGAAAAGCACCTAAGGGTTGTATTGACATGCTTAAGGGAAAATCAATTGTATGGAAAATTGTCAAAATGTTCCTTCTTTTAGAAGAAAGTTCATTATCTTGGGCACATCATTTCAGGAGAAGGGATTTCAGTTGACCCAGAAAAGGTAAAGGCCATAATGGATTGGCCAGTACTGAAAAATGCTCATGAGGTGCGTAGTTTTATGGGGCTAGCAGGTTATTATCGTAGGTTTGTGGAAGGGTTTTCGAGGATTTCAAAACCCATCACCACATTACAGCAAAAAGGGGTCAGGTATGAATGGACATATGAATGTGACACTGCATTCACTGAACTAAAGAGGTTATTAACTAGTGCACCGATCCTTCAAGTACCGGACATGGAAAAAGACTTTACTATCTGCACTGATGCTTCAAAGCAAGGATTGGGAGCAATATTGATGCAAAAAGGTAGAGTAATAGCTTACACATCTAGAAAATTGAAGAAACATGAAGAGTTGTATGCTACCCATGACTTAGAGTTAGCAACAGTGATGTTAGCTTTGAAACTAATTTGAGTTAAGAACGGATCATCAAAGCCTGAAGCACCTCTTCACTCAAAGGGATTTGAATGCTAGGCAAAGGCGATGGAGCGAATTCATGAGTGAGTATGATTTTGAGATCTCATACATTAAGGGAAAGGAGAATGTGGTGGCCGATGCACTAAGTAGGAGGCCATGAACCTTCTCCCTAGTAGCCTTGAGGGTCAATTTGAGGGAACGTGTGTTGGAGAAACTCTTTGAAGATAGTTGGTATCTAAAGGTACATCAACACTCCAGAGTGGGAAGAAAATAGAACCAAATTTTGAGGGATATGTCCTTGAACCAGATGGACTATTGAGATTTAAAGGGAGAATGTACATACCTAAGGAAGGGGGTATAAGAAGAACCATCCTCGAAGAGTCACATAGAGCACTCCATTGTGCACATCCTGGAGTAAAGAAGATTTACGTGGACATGAAGAAACTCTTCTTTTGGGAAGGCATGAAGCACGACATAGTCCAGTTTGTCACCAAATGTTTCAAATGTCAATGAATGAAGGTTGATCATCGCCAACCAGCAGGACTCCTACAACCACATGACATCCCTATGTTTAAATGGGAGGTAATTTCTATGGATTTTGTTGTGAGTTTGCCACTCACGTCACAGAGGCACAATGTTATATTAGTTGTAATTGATAAATTAACAAAAAGTGACCATTTCATCCCAATAAGAGACACTTATGATGTTACTGATGTGGCTCGAGTCTTTATAAGTGAAGTTATTCGACTACATGGGTTACCCACAAAGATGATTTCTGATAGAGACTCTCGATTCACATCTAGGTTTTGGACAAATTTGCAGTCAACACTAAGGACTCAGTTGAATCTCAGCACTGCATATCATCCAGAAACAGATGGGCAGACTGAAAGAGTAAATAAGGTTATGGAAGACATGCTTAGAATGTATGTCATGGATAATCAAACTTAGTGAGAAAGGTAGTTACCATTGGTAGAGTTTTCCTATAATAACAGTTACCACAGTTCAATCGGGATACCTCCTGATCAAGCTCTATATGGGAGGCCATGTAGGACACCATTGAGTTGGGAAAAGTTGGAGGATTGAGTAATAGCTGGGCTAGAATTAGTTCAAGAAATGGAGGAACAGGTAAGGAAGATTCGGCAAAGGTTAAAGGAAGCACAAGATCGACATAAGAGTTATGCTGATTCACATAGGACTGACTGAAGTTATGAAGTAGGAGATCAAGTTTTTATTCGTATCCGGCCCAACAAAAGCACCATTCGGTTTGGGAAAGGGATGAAGTTGTCACCTTGGTTTATAGGACCTTTTAGAATCAAGGAGAAGATTGGAACAATTTCCTATCGTCTTGTACTACCACCCCATTTGCATAAAACTCATGATGTTTTTCATGTATCTATTTTACGACATTATGTTTCTAATGAATCTCACTAATTGAATTGAAGGGAATTGCAGGTCTCAGACATGGGAACCATAATGGTTGAATCATTATGCATATTGGACCGTAGGGTTCGACAGCTCATACGTCGCATGGTGGACCAGGTTAAGGTCCAGCTGGACAAGTATAGTCGATGATCTGCTACCTGGGAGGATGCAGAGACTATACGTCATGACTACCCCTCACTTTTTGAGCATCTGTGATGCCCATTTTGACTTAGATATCTATCTATGTTATGGCTCTATTTGCAGTTCCATGTTATTTATTTATGAACATTATGTAATATTGATGCATTTAGTTAGACAATTGAAACTACTTATATAAATAATTAGATGAATTAGGTATCAATGATTGAAATGTTTGATGTATGACCTAATGTATGACTTACTTAGTTATGATTTATCTAGTGCATGACTTATCAGAGTTATTGTTGTTTCATGTATGGCTTAAGTGGATATGATTTATCTAATGAATGACTTTGTGAAATTATGATTAATCTAATGTAAGATTTATTTCCAGTATGAACTACAAAATTGACACGTGGATACTAGACTTAATAACATGATGTTTAAGATCACTTATATATATATATATATATATATATATATATATATATATATATATATATATATATATATTTTGTTGTTATGAATGAATGAGAACTAACTTGCAGATTGGAAAGAACTATATGATAACCAAGATATACTCTTCCATTGGGGAAGGTCGAAACATCTAATGAGGAAAGGCATGATGTACATTATTCTATTATATTTTGTATCTACATAATATGCACTCTTATGACATGGGTAAAATGTAAATGGCATGTGACAAGACAACTTGATTAGATTATTTGATGACAAGTATCCAACCAACGCCTGTAGTGTGGACCATATTAGGGTGTTGACCCTAGTTGTGAGGAGGGGTGGAGGTATTTCCCACCGTGTAACCTCCAAACTTGGAGTCATGGGAGGGCAGTGATGGACATGCTCGCCTAGATGTATGATGATGATTGCCAGTTGCCTGCTGGGGAAGTTAGGTCGATGCTTCCGCCATATTGGTTTTATCAGTGGTTAGATTGTGTTATATTCTTTCCACGACTAGCCCATGTAGTTAATCGGGGGGTTAGAAGGGGGGCGGAGCCCCCACTTTGTTGTGTCGATCGCGTAGCAGGGGGAGTCACAGGGGGTTTGAGGGGTGCAGGTAACCCCACTCTATGGGGTCCAGGGCAGTGCCCCGGAAAATTTTGGTTTTGGAACCTATGTTAGGTTGGGCGGACCCACCTATGGTTGTGTGCATGATTTTTGCACATGTTTTTGGATGTGATGGTTTTTGGTCCATGGTTTTGGACGTGATGGTTTTTGGTCCATGGTATTGGATGCTTCGACATGTATAAATATGTATTGTAACATTGAAAGGAATATAATGAAAAAGCAAGCTAGTAGTCCCGGTTTTGGGATCCAGGGGAAAATCTCTGTGTATATGTGTTTTATGTGTTATGATCTCGTATGGTTTATTTTATGTGTTTTAGAATTCGTATGCAGGTAATTTCTGTACGGGGTTAAAAACTACATTTGGTATCGGAGTTGTTTTGGCTTCAAGGGGATGCCTTTGTTGCTGAGGGGTTTTGCTAGGGCCTGTGGTAGACCCTGTTCAGTGGGAGATCTGCGAGATCGATTCTGGTGGTGAAATAAGATGGCGAGTAGTGGAAAGATAGAGATCGAGAAATTTAATGGTCAGAGTTTTGAGTTGTGGAAACTCAATATGGAGGATCTGTTGGTGGATAAAGATCAGTGGATCGCGGTAGATCCGGGTACTAAACCAACGGGAGTGTTCGATGAAGAATGGAAGAAGTTGGATCGGAAGGCAAAGAGCATAATATGATTGTGTGTCTCAGATTCAGTATTGCTGAATGTATCAGGGGAAGCTACGGCGAAGGCTTTGTGGGACAAGTTCGGGACTTTGTGCCAATCTAAGTCTCTGGTGAATAAGCTGTTCCTGTGGAAAAAGTTGTATAACCTGAGGATGAAAGATGGAGACTCGGTGACGGAGCATCTGAATGCATTTAATACTGTGGTAAGTCAGTTAGCATCTGTTGATATTAAAATTTCATATGAAGATAAGTGCATCAGTTTGTTATGTTCTCTACCAGATTTGTGGGATAGTCTGGTTATTGCAATAGGTAGCAATGCAACTGCCTTGCAGTTTGATGAGATAGTCTCATCCTTGCTGACGGAGGAGATGAGACGGAAAAATATGGAGAGCCAGAATGGTGATGCCTTGTCTGTACGAGGACGGTCCCAGAACAGAAACAAAAATAAGTCATTGAGTGGGAGATATAAATCTCCAGGAAAACCTGTAAAGGTGGTGTGATGGAAATGCGGAAAGGAAGGGCACTACAAAAGGGACTGTAAATCTAAAGCTCCTGATAAAGGAAAGGGATCTGATGATGCTCCTTCTGCAGAGGCGAAAACCACCTCAGATGAAGGTGGGGATGTGTACTTTGCTTCTTCAAGTACACATGTAGATCATGAGGCATGGTTGATTGACTCAGGTGCATCCTTTCACTTCACTCCCCATAGAGAGTGGTTCTGCAAGTATGAGAAATATGATGGTGGTGATGTCTTCTTAGGGGATGATAGGAAGGCTAGAATCATTGGTCGCAGAAAGACAAAGTTGAAGTTGCAAGCTGGAAGGGTTAGAATACTTCCGGGTGTTCTGCATATTCCTACATTGGCCAAAAATCTGATTGTTGTAAGCAAGTTGGGTGATGCAGGTGTAAAAATAGTGTTTGAGAAGGAGACCTACAAGATGGTTCGGGGAGCATTGGTATTAATGCGGGGAGTTCGAATTAGAACTATGTACAAGCTACAAGGTAGCACAGTTGTTGATGAGTGCAATAGTTCTGTGGTTCCTGAATGTGGAGCAGAAAATCTAGTGGTCTCTGGAGAGAAGACCATGTTGTGGCATCAAAAGCTTGTACATATTGGAGAGAAGGGCCTTCGAATACTTCATGGTAAAGGTATGGTAGAAGGTATGAGTAATAGCTCTCTAGATTTTGATTTCTGTGAAAATTTTGTATATGGGAAGCAGAATTGGGTGAGTTTCCCCTCTAGTGGTAAGAGGGCGAAACAGATTTTAGAGCTTGTGCACGGTGATGTGTTTGGACCTGTGAAGGTTCCATCGCTGGGTAAGTCTGTGTACTATGTATCATTTATAGATGACTTCTCAAGGAATACATCGATATATTTCCTTAAGAAGAAATCTGAAGTCTTTGGCATGCTTAAAGAATTTAAGGCTTTGGTGGAAAACCAGATAGAGAAGAAGATAAAGGTGCTAAGGACAGAGAACAGAGGATAGTTTTGCAGTAAGGAATTTGAAGAATTCTGTAAGAAGTGTGGTATAGCACAATAAAAGACTACTCCACATACACCTCAACAAAATGGAGCTGCAGAAAGAATGAACAAGACATTGATGGAAAGGGCAAGAAGCATGCTCAGTGGTGTTGGGTTAGGACAAGAATTCTGGGCAGAGGCGGTGGAAACAACATGTTACCTGGTCAACAGATCACCTTCATCAGCGTTGGAGGATAAGACTCCACAATAGGTATGGATTGGTAAGAAACCCTCTCTTTCACATCTGAGGGTATTTGGATGTGATGCATATGTATATGTTACAAAGGAGAAACGAACCAAGTTGGATAGTAAATCTGAAAAGTGCATCTTTATTGGGTATAAGGATGGTTTAAAGGGTTATAAGCTTTGGAACCCAGCAACAAGGAAGGTTGTGTACAGTTGAGATGTGGTGTTCAAAGAGGTGAAAGATGTTATTAAACACGAAGTCCAACCAAAAGAACCTGAGAAGATAGAGTTTGAGCTAAAGGAGAAAGAATTAGACTCTATAGCAGAGGAGGAATCAAAAGATGAAGAGCCACAAACTTTGGGTGTACGAAGATCAGTTCGAGAAAGAAGGAAACCAAAAAGGTATAGTCCATCTGCTTTCTGTTCAAATTTTTCTTTATCTATTACTGATGATGATCCCAGAACTGTGAAGGAAGCAGTAGATTCAGAGGATGGAAAACTCTAGAAGAGGCCATGGTTGATGAAATGGCATCTTTGCACAAAAATGAGGCTTTGGATCTGGTGGAGTTGCCAGCTGGAAGGAAACCCATTGGCAGCAAATGGGTGTTCAAGAAGAAGACAAATGCAAAAGGAAAGGTGGAGAAATACAAAGTTCGGTTTGTAGCAAAAGGTTATTCCCAGGTGCTGGGAATTGCTTTTGGTGACATTTTTTCTACTGTTGCCAAGGTAACTTCTATTAGATTACTTTTATCTGTTGTTGTTGTTTTTGGTTTTGAGGTAGAACAGATGGATGTGAAGACAACATTTATTCACGGGGATCTGGAAGAGGAAATCTACATGAAGCGACCTGAAGGCTTTGCGGTGAAGGGTAAGAAAGAACCGATATGCAAGTTAAAGAAGTCTCTGTATGGGTTAAAACAGTCACCAAGGATGTGGTATTAGAAATTTGATACATTTATACGGGGACTTGGCTTCACCAGAAGCAAAGCAGATCACTGTGTGTATTTTAATTTAATTGGTGATTGTGTTATTTATTTGGTCTTGTATGTGGATGATATGTTGCTGGTTGGAAATGAAAAAGAAATTATCCAGGATTTGAAGACCCAATTGTCCTCCAAATTCGACATGAAAGATATTACTGCTGCAAACTATATTTTGGGCATGGAAATTAAAAGAGATCAGACAAAGAGGAAGCTCTAGTTAAACTAGAGGAAGTATGTCGAGACAATATTGCAGAAATTTAATATGCAGGATAGTAAACTGGTGAAGGTTCCTATTCCTGTAGGTGTAAATTTATCTGCTGAACAGTGTCCCAAGACACAAGAAGAGGAAGAGGACATGTCCCGTGTTCCATATGCAAGTGCAGTCGGTAGCCTGATGTATGCAATGGTCTGTACTAGACTAGACATTGCACATGCAGTGGGAGTATTGAGTAGATTTATGTCAAAACCAGAAAAGGAGCATTGGACAATAGTGAAGTGGGTTTTCAGGTATTTGCGTGGCAATAGTGATTATGGTTTTGTGCTACCAAGGAAGACTAGGATTGGACAAAGTGTTGGATATTCGTGGCTTTGTTGATGCAGATTGGGCTGGAGATCTGGATCAGAGAAGATCTACAAGTGGGTATGTGTTTAACCTATTTGGAGGTGCAGTCAGTTGGATGAGTAAGAAACAATCTATAGTGGCACTATCAACTACAGAGGCAAAATACATGGCAGCGACTCATGCAAGCAATGAAGCAGTTTGGTTGCAGAGATTGTGTTTAAGTATAGGGTTAGTACAGGGAGCTATAAGGAAGAATATGACAACCAAAGTGCAATTTTCTTGGCAAAGAACCTTGCATATCATTCAAAGACAAAGCACATTGATGTTCAGTATCCCTTAGTGAGGGATACGATAGAAGACAAAAACGTGTTGCTGGTAAAGGTGGACACTTTGAATAATACTGCAGATGCATTGACAAAATCTGTGAGCTCTGAGAAGTTCTCTTGGTGTAGAGAAACAATGGGTGTTGCAGGGCTGGATAAATGACTAAGCTCTCTTGTGGCCCCTTGTGGAAATAAAACAACAAGTGGGAGAATTTTGGGTTGTGTTATATTCTTTCCACGACTAGCCCACGTAGTTAACTCGGGGATTAGAAGGGGGGTGGAGCCCCCCCTTCATTGTGCCGATTGCGTAGCAGGGGGAGTCACAGGGTGTTTTGAGGGGTGCAGGTAATCCCACTCTATGGGGTCCGGGGCAGTGCCCCAGAAAGTTTTGGTTTTGGAACCTATGTTAGGTTGGGTAGACCCACCTATGTTTTTGTGCATGATTTTCGCAAATATTTTTGGACGTGATGGTTTTCGGTCCATGGTTTTGGATGCGATGGTTTTCGGTCCACGGTGTTGGATGTTTCGGCATGTATAAATATGTATTGTAACATTGAAAGGAATATAATGAAAAATCAAGCTGGTAGTCCCGGTTTTGGGATCCAGGGGAAAATCTCTGTGTATATGTGTTTTATGTGTTATGATCTCGTATGGTTTATTTTATGTGTTTTAGAGTTCGTATGCAGGTAATTTCTGTACGGGGTTAAAACCTACAGATTGGTATAGCCAATGCCATAGTATATAGCAGAAGAGGATGGATAGGGTGGGAGCTGAAGTAGGTTAGGAAGGATAGGAGGATATAGATTAGTTGGAGACTCTTGTTGGGAAGTGGTATCATTGTTTGACTTACTTAATTTTACTACTATAACCCTCTCTCTATTTTGTTATGCGTTATTATCAAACTTATTTCAAACTCCTTGTATCATTTTCACTCTAACTTCGGGACGAAGTTTTCTGAACGAGGGGTGTATGTAATGCCCTACTTAATTTTATCATGCTAACTTTTATTAGTGTTTAAATTACCTGAAAATATTGACTTATAATTATCAAGAAATATTGGTATATACCTACATTTGTGAAACTGTAATTTTATTTTACTGATATAAATTTTATTATTGTTATTACTCAATTCTCAACTTTTCTTCTCAAATTTAATTTTGGATAGGATATGGTCTCCTCCAATTTATTCTAAATTAAATATCCATATCCCAAGATGTCTTTTCAAATCTACTTGGGAGAAGATATGGTCTTCTCCAATTTAATTCTAAATTAAATATCCATATTTTATTCCCAAAATGTCTTCTCAAATCTACTTTGAACAAGATATGGTAAGAAAAGTCAAGGATACTAAATGAAAGGATGAGGGGGTAGTCATGACATTAATGATAGGTGGTTGAGGTGGATGGGAGGAAGAGACATAAAAGGGGAAGGATGATGAGAGGAAAGGGGGAATCTTTGGTCTTGGCTTTGGTTTGGAGGATTTTGTTTTGGGAGAGGAATGTGGAGAAAGAGAATGGAGAGATAAATGAGGGAATACAAACTTGGATCTGGAGAGTGTTTGTTTAACTTGGACACACTACATCTAGTTGGACTTGGGCTTAGAGGGCTAGGGAATCTGTGGAGGTTCCCTGGGCTAGGAAATCATTCCTAGTTGGCTGGGAGGTAAATTCAGTCGGGTAGTCAAGAGGAGCATCCCAACAGAGTCAGGAGCATCTCAACCAAGCTATTGGAACATGTATTCTTCCATTTATTGATTACTTATGTAAATCATTGCAATGGAATTCTTACTTATTTAATATGTGGTAAATAATTTTAATGGTATATTGTCATCAAATAAATGTTGAGTTATAAATAAGTTATTTCCCTTCTTATTGTGTTTAAATTAAATAAATTTAGTTTTTAGTTAGAGGACCCTAGGAGGGATCCTCACATAGACTAATAGAGCAAGAATCAAGAAAAATAATGACCTGAGCAGATGAAGTAACCACCTGTGAAATGGTGTAAGACGAAAATAACATTTCAGAGTAGATCAGGTCTCCTACAGAGTTGGGCTTAGGATGGTAGGTCCTGAAGCATTAGCGGAGGGTCATAATACCAACCTTCATGAGGAATGAGACCTTTCACGGTGGACATCACACACACACTTGCAAGTTAGAGAGATATATACTAGAATTGGTCAGCCAAATGCCCAAAATGAGGAATGAGGAATGAGACCTTTCATGGTGGACATCATACACACACTTGCAAGTTAGAGAGATATATACTGGAATTGGTCAGCCAAATTCCCAAAATGTAACAATGAATGAGTCTTTGCTCTAGTAAGATAGGTTCTTCAGTGGAAGAGGGGTTCATACTATGCTTTGGCATTAGCAACCCTATCCACCAAGTAGTAATGCCAATTTGTTGTAGAGCCAACATAAACGATGAGTGAATGGAAAAATGAGCTCCAATGCGACACAGGTGGTTACTCACTAACCCTCCCAAAATTCTCATCCATTGATTGAAAATCCTACTTAGGGAGTCGTATATCAAGTACCCTTATATCTCGGTAACAGGTGGCAAACACTTAGGAGAACATTGTGAAAGTTTGATCACAAAGGTTCAAAAACATTGGGAGTTAAACAATAACATTATGGCTAATAACTTTGATATACTACCTCCTCATAATAGACTGACACAAAGTTATATAATTAGCTAAACCATGGTATGGGTTTTATTATAAAAAATTTAAAACCTTACAAGGGTGTGCATGCCCACAATGGAGTACATAGTGCACAATGCTTGGGATACATATAAGAAACTCACACCCACCCCTAATGATGAATCTTAGGTTTCCCTTAAGGAACCTGTGTGCATTTTTTGTAGAAGTTTGTTACTTGGGATTTATGCAAGTAATTAGTTTTAAGAGGGATTTTAGAGGCAATCTTTTAGTTTTCTAATTATCATTGCTGGGAACAAGAAGATATGACTTGGGTGTGATATACCCCATGAATTGTGTCCTTATAATAATTGTTTAATTGGTTTACATTCATGACACTAGCTCACAAAATTGTCTTAACTTCTCACTTAGCTTGAAAAAATCATTCTAAGATTTTGCTCCACTTCTAGTTAAAACTTATTAGCGAAATAATAAATTTACATGGATATGTATCATAGAAATACCTTTAATATTTGCCTTGTATAATTGAGAGAACTTGTTGTATAATTATATGTTTCAATCGTATAAACCAAATATTTCATAATTGTGGTACCATTATTTAAAAAAAAAATCATATCAAAGATTTAAATGAAAGAGTTGACTCTATGACAAAAATTGTCTCTTATGATTGCATAGTAATTCATTTTGTAATCTTATGTACTTTAGTAAATATATTTTGTTAATGACAGTCATGTTCAGACAAGATGATGCAATAAAACATACCTGAGTACAAAGATGGAAGAGTACCTCCAATAACATATTATAAATCAAAGTGATTTTCGATCTCATTGGAAGACATAATGTTTTTTTGGATTGATTATAAAATTTTAATAATGTATTAGATATCATTTTTGGGATTCAACTGCGTTAAGTAAGTCATTCAAACGTATGACCATTTCCATGAGAGGTAGTCGTAACTGACTCATTTCTCATGATTTTTGAATAGTTCACTTAGCACTCATTGCATACTTAAATTTAATAATGTAACCGAACCTTGAAATAAGTTAAAAAAATAAATCTTCAACTTGAAGAACACACTTAATAAAGAATTACAAAAACAAAGAAAAAAATTACCAAAAAACCTTCCTGAAAAAATAGAAAACAACATTTGAAAAAAAAAATGAAAAAACTATAAAATATATTCAAAAATTCAAAAAAATTATAACATCTTTAAATAAATAAAATTGCAATCGACAATTTTAAAATAAAGAAATACCAGAGGATAACATTCTACACGAAATCTTGTAGATTGCATTCCAAACACAGCAATTTATACATAAAATGAGTCAAAGATTCAACAGTAAATCTTGCCAACTATCATTATTTCCTACCTACATCGCTAACCAACAATTCATCGTCGGATAGAGGACAGTATTTGCCATCATATGAACAAACGTTCTGATTATTATTCTGACATCTCCCCTTAATCATGACCTATATGTTAGCTCACCTCCTGAGCTAAGTCTCAGCTAGGCTTACAACATAATTAGGTTTTTCTACAACACAACTTACTTCTACAAATTTCAAATTTAGCTTTTCCAAGAGGCTTGGTGAATATGTCAGCTACATTTTCATCTGTATTACAATATGTTAAGTCAATTTGTTTTGATTGCACTTTTTCTCTTACAAATGATGTTGTATTTCTATATGCTTTGACCTCGCATGATATATAAGATTGTTTTCCAATTTGATAGTGCTTTGATTATCACATCTGATTAATGTAAGTGATGTGTTTCTTCAACATCTTCAAGTATTTTTGTAAGCCATATTGCTTCGCAAGTAGAGCTGCTTAATGCTTTATACCCAACTTCAATGGATGACAAGGAAACAATTGGTTGTTTCGTACTGCTCCATGATATTGCTCCTGAACCTATATTGAACATGTATCCAATAGTCAGTTTCCAATCATCTAGATTTGCAACCCAGTCATAATTAAAATAATATGCCAACTCAACATCAAATTCATCAATATACATAATACCAAAAGTTAAATGTTCCTTTCAAATATCGAAATACTTTCTTTGCTACTTTCCAGTGGCTTTCACAAGGTTTAGCCATGAACTAACTAAGTATGCTGACAAAATATGCTATATTTTCCCTAGTAGTGGCAAGGTAGTTCAGACTTCACACTAGTTGATGATACAAGGTTCCATTCACCTCTTTGTTTCCATCAATTTTGTACAATTTAACATTTTGTTCTAAAGGAGTAGATAATGCTTTGCATTTAATCATATTGAACCTTTTAAGGATTTCCCTTATATATATTCTTTGTGTGATTAGCATCTTACCAGATTCCCTATGAACTTTAAGACGTAAATAGTAATGCAATTCACCAACAACTTCAAGACTTGAAGAATAATGCAATTCGCCAAGATCCTTCATCTCAAATACTTGTGACAACTGACTTTTAATTTCTTCAATCAACTTGGATGCATTTCCTGTTATGATAAGATAAAATTTCTTTAACCTGTAGACCATATGCTCTTGTCCCTCTTTTACAAATCCTCCAAGATGAACCAAATAAACTTATTTTAATTCACCATTGTAAAAACAACTTGGATGCATTGCCTGTTATGATAAGATAAACTTTCTTTAACCTTTAGACCATATGCTTTTGTCCCTCTTTTACAAACCCTCCAGGTTGAACCAAATAAACTTCTTTTAATTCATCATTAAAAAAATAGATTTGACATCTAACTGATGCATTTTCCAATTATGTTTTGTAGCTAATGAAATCATAATTCTAATTGTGCTCAACTTAGCTACATGTGCAAAAGTATCTTCATAATTAATTCCCTCTTTTTGTGAATAACCTCTTACAACCAATCTAGATTTATACTTATCAATACTTCCATCAACATTAAACTTAGATTTATACAAACGTTTGCATCCATTTTTATAGATAAAAGATTAGTCTTCAAAAATAAGATCCTATTTGTATTTGTTGTTCCATACAAACCTTTGGGCACACCCCACATTTCTTTGGATGTCTTGCAATCTTTGGTGTGAGGAATAATATTGTCCTTTACAGACATACAAAACAACACCTTTGCTTTCATCCCCCATTTCTCCCAATCTAGAATAGAAGATGCAACAGTGGGTTTGGGCTCATCCCCACTCACTATTGACCATAAACTATAACCCTCAAGAATTCTCAACAACTTGAATTTTCAGTTGACTTAATTTTCTCCATCAAGTTTAGTGAATTCATTTAAATAAGTATTAGCCAAAATACTTAAAATATCATTTCATTTCATATATAAAGTTTATGAAAGGGGTTTTAAATTTAAAACCCCTTTGGCGAAATTAAGGGGTTTTAAATTTTTAGTGGGCGAATATTTTGTATCATAGTACATTTTTACAAATCACCTCAAATAGCCCACCTTATTTTAAGGGAGAAGGTAAAAAAGGTAAATTTAGCCCTTGAAGTTAGGACTTACAACCTTCCATTCGCCCATTTTCAAGAATAGGTTTTATTTAAGTGAATCCATTCGCCCATTTTCAAGAATAGGTTTTATTTAAGTGAATCCTATGGGCCAAATACCATATTTATAAAAGAGGTATGGTAAATTAATAAAAATATAAATAAATGAGAGGTATGGTAAATAAATAAAACATTTTTTATATTTACTCCATAAGTCACTTTATATACATGTAAGGGTGTAAACAAATAAAAATATAAGTAAAGTGGAGGTATGGTAAATAAATAAAACGTCTTTTTATACTTACTCAAAAGGTATGGTAAATAAATAAAAATATAAATAAACTAGACGTATCGTAAATAAATAAAACCTCGTTTTATATTTAGTCCATAACCCTCGTTCTATTTATGAAGGCTCAAGAAAGAGGTTTTATTTAAGTGAATCCTATGGGCCAAATACCATATTTGTAAAAGAGGTATGGTAAATTAATAAAAATATAAATAAACGAGAGGTATGGTAAACAAATAAAACATTTTTTTATATTTACTCCATAAGTCACCTTATATGTACGAACACTCAAAAAATGGGTTATATTTAGGTGAAACCTATGGCCAAAATACTATGGGACAAATACCATGGACTAGATTGTTATTAATACCATGCAAAAAACTATTAATAACCCTAATATTAGAATTAATAAAAATAAAAATGGCACATGGTATTCACCAAAATGGCACATGGTATTGACCCATGGTATTCACTTGGAATGTAGCCTATTTAAATGGGGGAATTAAACCAGCATGTAGCCTATGCTAAGATTCACTAGGACTTTACAAAGTTTTATTATTTAGTGAAAGACTCGCCAAGATCTTACAAGATTTTATAATTGAGTAAAATATTTGCCATGCCTGGTGAGAGATTCGCCAAAAAATTATATATACATATTATATTATTGATAAAATCGCCTTCCATTTTTCCTATATACCATGGAGATTCGCCCATTTATTATATTTATAAATTTAGGGGGGGGTTCTTAAAATTTTCCCTGTATGAGACCATTAGTTTCTTGTTTTTCGCTTTTTGCAATTCAATCATTTTTTGATTCAAATTGGTGATGAGTTGGCCCAACCTTCCAATTATCCCCTCACTAAAAAAACAATGCCAAGAAACTGATGCTAACTTGTTCTCATAACTTTCTATGATGTCTTTGAGTGCATCACATTCCAAAATGAAATGTTTTTTCCGATTCCACAGCCCCAGACGTGCAAAATGTACACACCTGTTCTTCCCAAGCTTCTTTATGCCTTTTCCACCGTCCTGTTTCACATCGAAGTTGATGTGAGTTTGTCCTTAATTGAGCAATAAGAACCTTTTCCCTCCACGGAATGCTAGCTCCAATGAACTCTTTTTGTTGTAGATCACATGTAGGGTTGAATTCCTCAATGTAATATTTCTTCTTTCTACCCAACTCTTTTCCCCATACCTTTTTACGAAACTTCTCCATAACAAAATCCTTTAGCTCCTTGCTATTTGTGGGACATGAATTGAGGTAGATATTCAATTTTCGCATCCATGTGTAATTTTGTTTCATCCATGTTTCCTTTCTTTCGCTCATGCCTTCATTGAAGATAACATTAGGCCATCTACCTACTCTCATTTGCTCAATTTTTTTTAGATATCTTATGAGCCGCACCATAGCAATTGCTTCAATAGGAATTTCTCCTGTATCACTCAACATTATCTCATAAGGTACTAAACTTTTTATTTTGAACTTGCTCATGATCAAGCGTTTTTGGATTTTCTCAATTTGTTTCCATTTTGAAACGGGAGTGTTGCTAGCTCATTCACACCCATATAGCATCACTGGACAAACTAGGAGTCCAAAAAGCACTTTAATCATTTTCCAATCCCATAACTTTGCCTCTCTACATTTGTTTTGAAGAGCATATAATGTTTTCCACACTCCTAAAATTCTCTTCTTTCTACAGTCCTCCCAATTGAGTTTGTTGTAAAAATCAATCCCAAGGTACTTGTACTCATTTACTTCTTCAAGAATGTTGTCTTCAAAGAAGAAAGTATGTTGGCTCTGCTTCCTTTTATTAGAGAAAATCATTATTTTGGTCTTTCTAGTATTGACTTGCATCCCCACTACTCTACAAAAATGCTCATGGGCATAAAAGTGCATTTGCAATCCATGGGCCGATGTAGAAATAAATACAATATCATCATCATATAAAAGAAGCTTTATCACAAACTCCCCAAACCGAACACCATCTCCACCTTGCACAGTTCCACACTTGACCGACTTACGGAGCCCAATGCACAGCACAACACTGACCGACACTGCAATTTATACATAAAATGAGTTGGAGGTTCAATAGTGTATCTCGTTGACTATCATTATTTCTTATCTACATCGCCGACCCATTGTTCATTGATCGCTAAAGAACAGTCTTGGCCGTCATATGAACATATGTGATTATTATTTTGACACAAAAACTCCACCTCTATCATAAAAAGTTGTTTGTAACTTCCTTGAAGTTTTTTTTTTCTAAAATTTATTTTTCCATAGTCTAACAAGCCTTCAAATTTGCCTGGAAAATCATGGAAATTTTGGGAAGATTTTGATAAAATTCGGTCGGAATTTTGTCAAACTTTAAGATTTTGGGTGCCTAGGGGTTTTTGATGGTGCTGAATCGATTTCCACCATGAAAAATACGATTCAAACACTCCTCCTGGAAGATTTTTTTGTAACACCCCATGTTGCATAGACATTTAATTTGGGTTACTATGTTTTACTTATTACTTTATATTTTTTACTTTAGGACTTTGTCATCAAATACTTGACACATAATATTAAAGAACTATGGCTCGAAGGCTAGAACATATTTATTATATGTTATAGCTCCAATACCACTTGTTATAGATCTAACCCGAAAATATATGAGAATACAATAAACCGAATAAATAACAAGATCTGAATATAGATAGAAATGCTTCTTTATTGATCAAAACACTTAAGGTAGGGCAACACCATACATTCACTCCTTAAGGAAGGAGAAAATTCCACAAGCCATATGCCTGTTTATACAATATTCCTTGACCCCTCTCAATGTGGAGTCTCTAGCCTCTATATAGGCCTCATACATACAATACCATGGGTCATTACCATGGTTCTCTCAATACCATCTATCTAATACCATGGGCCCATTACATTATTACTAATTACTTGTGGTCCCTTACATGATACGGGTTAACCACCTTATTTATTACTATGGCCCATCCTATTATTACATTATTCCCTTGGGTACCTCCCTTGGGTACCTCCCTTTTTACCTCATATTATCCCCCCCTAGGTATATAAAATTCCACCCCCCTTAGTATGTTTCGTCCCCTAAACATGGGAAGAACACAAATAATAAGATCTACTCAAAAGAGTAGTCCACTGGTACCATGTACGTGCATCTAGCCATCCAAGAGAAAGGTGAACCCTCGATCTCGCTGGTGCCTCACTCGCTTGAGATGGAAGTTGACCATGGTAGCTCTTCTGTGTTGATGTGTAGTAGGTGGATCTTCATGCCTCTCTATCTTTCATGCGGGGATTATTGTCCTTGTGGCTAATTGGTTTCCATCTTGTTGGTTGTTGTCTTGCAGGGTGATGTGGGTGATGATATGTTGAAGTTTTAACCCACAGTGTCTTTTTCTTTAATTCACCCCTTACTGGAGCCTAACTATTATCTTGTGCATGTTGTGGTGCCTACTGTGGTGTCTTATCTTCCAATGTTACTTCAACCACTGAGCCCTCATCTGATGTATCAGCACTTGTAACCTTTTCTGCTTCAGCCTCTGTTTGTGTTTGATTGTCGATCATCAAAGGCTTATCATATGATATGTCAGTCCCTGGAACATCTTCTGCTTCAGCCTCCTTGGACTCTGCCTGTTTGTTAATGAAAATATCCTGTAATGTAATTTTCTTCTTTTTTTTTATACCAGAGCTTCAGGAATTTCTTCTGCAAATTAATATTGATAGTACCCACTGATTCCATCCAAGGGTATCCCAAAACAACATCCATGTTATCCATATCTGAAGTATAAAAATCACCATGCAACACATACTTATCCTAAAAAGCTTCAAATCCTTATAAAATTGAACATTCTCATCATCAACCTGTGTGTTTTCAATGTGTTTGGCTAGAACTTGTAATTTTTTTTCCAAATTAACATTGATAAAATTATGCTTGCAACTAGGATTTATAGACACAACGATCTTCTCCTTTTGAATCAATCCATGAACATACAATAAGGAGACACCCGTAGAAAATAATCCCTTACGTGTCTCATTCTCCTTTTTTCTAGCCCAAGACCATTTGTCTAAAAGTACTCTTTCAAATTCTGCATCTGAAAGTTTGGTCAACTGCGTGTTGTCAATTGAGAACCGCCATTTGGCAGCCTCATCTATGAAATTAAGCCACATTGAATCCTTCCAATTTTTTTCCCATACTGACTTATTTTGTTTTATGTATTCTTCAATAGTAGGACCATTATCTTTTCCTGTAAAACATAGAACCACCATGAAGAGGGTTTTGAAAAAAATTCACTTGGTGAAAATTTGAAATGGCCACAATTCCGTCAATATTGCTTAGAATCTCTATTATGACATGTTTTTGGAAATAGAACAACCATTATGCATCTTCCCATGTGGGAGAAATCCCGATCTAGGCACTGGAATTGTCGATCCACGCTGCAACTGTCCCGCCGTCACAAAAAGTTGCTGAAAAATAAATGATTTTAAATTAGCGATATCTCCCTCATCCAGACTCCGATTCGACTGATTTTTTTTTTGAAATTGGGTATCTTTTCACAAAGAATCCAGATTTGTAATTAGATTTTATAGATATTGCACAAAGACTTTCAGATCTGCGCCACAAACTCGCTGCCCCGAAAAATTGTTTGCAACACCACTGATTTTAGATTAGCGATATCTCCTTCATCCAGACTCTGATTCAGCTGATTTTTTTTTTTTTGAAATTGGGTATCTTTTCACAAAGAATCTAGATATGCAATTAGATTTTGCAGATTTTGCCCAAAAACGTACAGATCTGATCTGCAAACTCGCCGCCCCAGAAAATTCCTGCAAAAAAAAAAAAATAATAAATAAATAAATAAAAAATTCTCCACTTTTGCCCAAAAAAGTGCTCTGATACCACTTGTTATAGCTCTGACACCACTTGTTATAGATCTAACCCGAAAATATATGAGAATACAAATAAACCCAATAAATAACAAGATCTGAATATAGATAGAAATGCTTCTTTATTGATCAAAACCCTTAAGGTAGGGCAACACCATACATTCACTCCTTAAGGAAGGAGAACACTCCACAAGCCATATGCCTGTTCATACAATATTCCTTGACTCCTTTCAATGTGGAGTCTCTAGCCTCTATATAGGCCTTATACATACAATACCATGGGTCATTACCATGGTTCCCTCAATACCATCTATCTAATACCATGGGCCCATTACATTATTACTAACTACTTGTGGTCCCTTACATGATATGGGTTAACCACCTTATTTATTACTATGGCCCATCCCATTATTACATTATTCCCTTGGGTACCTCCCTTTGTACCCCATATTATCCCCCCTAGGTATATAACATTATATAACTAATAAATATTAAGAGTTAAAGTATTTTGACAAGAACTGAAAAAAACAATGGTTAACCTCCTGAGACAGTTAAAGTGGTTACTCATCTGTCTCCTCAAAAGAGGAATTCAAGGAAGGCCTAGGGGGTTGGAGAAGACAAAAAAAAAAAAAGAATACCAGATGGGTCAAGGGAGCAAAACATTTCTATCCAGAATTCCTTGTGCTGGGTGGAATAAACCATTGGGAAAATAATGAGTACAGTCAGAGAGGTATGTGACTTGAGGTTGGACAGTGAGTCTTGATGCCCAAGATACCTGACTGTAAAATACTCATTTTAATGTTCGGAGAAGGAAGAGCTCAAGGGAGAGTTTAGACATAATTTCTAGACTCACGGCTGGGTGGTGAGATCTTCCCGAAGAGGAACTACAGAAATACAAGGCGGTGAACGAATAAACAATCAAACTCTTATAACTTAATGACTATTGGAATAATGATGATATTCATGATTGATGAGTATTAGAATAATGATTCTACAATGGTTGATGGATAGTAATAGATGAATTATTGTCAGGATTTTGTATGTGCTAGGTGTTTTGAAATTGTCCGTTCTGTATCATAAGCTAGTATGAAACAACTTATATATTTAAACATATAATTGTTATTTTTCTGCATATAGAACACCTTATATACTTAAAATAGAGAACAGAGAAATGTTATATACCTGAATAGAGAACTGTTAATATTATACTTAAACATAGAACAACTTATATGAAACAACCTAGATACTTAGACAGAGCATTGTTAATACTATGTATATGCAACGACTTAACTAAATGCAGTACACATTTATAAAATATATGCCAATCACAAGTAAAAGGCCAACATATTTTTTCCAAACAATCACACGAATAGAGAATTAAATTTACATACGTGAAAACTGTAAGAATTCTAAGAGTGAAGCTATTTTTTTCTAAATTTAATAACTAAAAAGAAAAGAACTCATCACCGAATTCAATGGTCGAGCAATACTTAGTCAGATTCTGGTAAAACGAGTTATCGCAGCCCCAGACATTCATAACTTAACCAAAAAATGATCCATGCACAGACTCCATGGAGTCAGATGTATCCAAGGCGGACAAGCTTCGACAAAGGTAGCTAAGCAAAAAACCAAAAGGGATAATAAACAATGAGAATGTTAATTACTGCCATCGACACTATATTCAGCTCTTGAAAGATTTACAAACCAAATTATATAGACCCATCATGAAATAGAAAATTGTCAAACCCTTAGCTATGAGGAATATGAAACATCTCGGCTCGCTGAGTGACCAAAACCTATATTAAATCACAAAGCATTCACTGCAAAATATGGTCGGCTTGTAGAATCTATCAAATCTTCATGCTTTCACCCAAAAAATCCAAGGTAGCACCCAGAGGAGCGATTTCATGCGTAGCAAGAAAGAAAACAAAAATATCTGAGAGAGATAAGCCGCCATAGGATTTAGCAGTGAAACCAAGCTGAAAACCAGAAGGCGTTAACAATGCATGAGTATGATGCCTCTGAGACCAGCACGTCCACAAGGGGAGGGACTCGGAAAGGGTTGGTACCTGCAATTCCAAAGTAAAAATTGTTAAAGTAAGAACCCCTTAACATCAAATTCAAATCATAACTCAGTCAAGCCGAGAGGTACTTGAAAGAAGTCGGTTTTGAAGTTATGAAGTCCGCTTGTGCTATCAATGCTCACACCAAATTAGCAGCTGCTCAAATTAGGAGCATGAAAAACCAAAACCTTGTTTAAGCTATCATTACCTCTCCGAGCACAAATGTCTTCGAATTCACCTCCATTCGAAGTGGCAAGCCGATAGGGGCAAGAGTTCCCTACATAGTAGACCAAGTGAACAAAAAATATTTCTCATGCACTTTAAAGACAAGGATGAAAAATATAGTGGAAAGAATCTGACTCGAGGAGAAAGGAAAAAGGTTGCGGAGTACCTGAAGGGTGGTGTCTGTTGCATCTCACCATCAAATTGAGCTTGGACGAACATTTTTTGTAATAACGGGGTTCTCCACATCCCCAGCAGTGTCTGTTACAACTCACCATCAAGTAGAAAACTAGAGGTATGACACAACCCAATGAATCTATTCATAGCAGGCAGAGGGAACAATTACCTCAACAAACACTGGATGCCGAGGACCGTCGGATCTCCAAACCCAAATCGCATGGAGTAAACAACACCAAGTGTCTCAAGTTACCAGACCCTTCTAGTGTCGGAAATCGGAGCATTAAATTGATGACCATCATGTACTGGGAGCTGAACTACCCGAGTTAATACATAATAGAAATATGTAATTAAACCATAGTACTGAGACCTGTCTGTTCTGCTTAGGTTTTCAATATATACATATAGATATAAGGAGAAGGTTTGATTATTAAATTCGAGTAAATAAAGTTTGGTTTCATGTTATTTTTTATTAAAGTTATAGTTGTGTAATATCTGTTACAAGTAGTATCAGAGCCCAGTTCGCAAACTGAGGCTTCTGGGATATGTATAATATAAAATAAACAAACTAAGTGAATGTGAATGTGAACACAGAGACCAACACCAAGGAGGAGAATGCAGAGGGGTCCCAGACCACTGAACCAGCCAGAAGCAACTTATGTAGGGGCCAACCGTGACATGTGGATACAGTTGGGAGAATAATCTCGACAAGCCAATGTTGCCTTACTTGAAATTTTTCAACAGTTACGTGATGAGATGATAAATTTAAGGAGAGATAATGAATGACTGCAGTGAGAGCAAGAGAGAATCCTTAAAATTGTGTCCGCCCAACAGAATCAACGGGGACCAGAACCCAGAGCTGGTAATGGGGAGAAAACCACGACGGTCCATCAAGGGGAAGATAATGCTGAGTTGGGAGAAAGACATGAGGAGGATGACGAAAGACTTTCTGATAATGTTTCCGACCAACAGAAAACAAAAAGACAGAAATATGAGTTACAAGGGGAATTCAAAAAGACAAAACCATCAATCTTTGGAGGAGAGTCCGAGGAAGCAATGGAAGAATGGTTGGTCGACATGAGTAAATACTTTCAGATCTATGACTACAATGATAAACTTAAGGCACAACTCACAGTTTATCAATTAAGAGGTAAGGCCACCCTTTGGTGGGAGGAAATAAAAACTGTAAGAAAAATTGGCGAAGAACAGGTTACATGGAAAGAATTTCAAAAACATTTCAAGGATAAATACTTAAAAGAGTGTTATTATGATGAAAAAGAAAAGGAGTTCCATGATTTAAGGTTGGGAGCCTTGAACATGGATGAATATGTGAAACGATTTACCTCGCTATTATGGTATGTATTGTATATGCAGGAAGAAAAGGCCACGATTCAATGTTTTATTAGTAGTCTACCTAACTTTATGAAGGAAAAGTTGGAATTTGATTACCCAAGAATAATGGATGATGTGGTGCGAAAAGCCTATATCTGTTATCAACAAATGAAACAGAAGAGTGAAGGATCAAAAGAAGGATTGAGCCAAAGGGGAAGAAATTTACCCCCAAGCAGACAGACAAAATCTATCAATGGAAGGAATGTACAACAAAGACCCTTCAGTAAATTTCCATCAAGGAATCAGTCAAAGGTCCCAACATCCACTGAAAATAGATAGCCAGAGGGGATTAATAAGCATGTGAATGATCAACTACAGAAACAATCCTTGCAGTGTTGGGGATGTGGAGAACCCCGTTATTACAAAAACTGCCCTCATAGGGAAAGAACATAACAACTTTCAAACATGCAAGAAGCTTCCATGGTTGGGGAGGTAGCAAGGAGTATGCCCAGAATTAACGTTGCGCTTGACGACGATCAAGCAGAATACCAACCCACCATGATTGAGTGTGAAAGTATGATCGCCAATCAACCCGTCTTTGTTTTATTTGATCCGAGTGCTAGCCTAAGCTATGTTAGTCCTAAGGTTGTAGAGAGATGCCAATTACAAAGCAGTAAATTTCAAAAACCTTGGTTAGTTCAAATAGCCGTAGGGGCAAAGAGAAGGGTAGCTGCAAAAATAGAGCGTTGTCCTGTAACTATTTCAGGACAACAAATTTACGTTAATCTAAATGGGGCCCCCTTTTATGATTGGGGTGTCCAAGGTTAGGGAGCTAGGCTACCGTGCCTCTCGTATATGGTACCACACTCGACATGTGGGCTAGAGGGGATAGCCTTGAACCCAAGATCATCTGTCACATGGGATGTCTCAGGTTAGAGAGCAGGGCCACATTGCCTCAGGGTAGTGGCACCATTTCATGGCCAAGATCATTGGTGGGGCCGAAGGTGCAACTTACCCCCAGTCCAATTTGGGGAATGGGGTGTTCCTCACACTTTATGTACTGATTTCTCTCTTAGTATGCTGGGCCTATACCCTAAAGGGGAACACCTTTGGGTTCGTATGATGTACTGATAGGGATGGATTGGTTGGAAGGACGTTGGTCCTTAGTTGATTGCAAGGAAAAATCTATTAGCTACCTTACTGAGTCGGGACAAAGAAAAGAAATACAAGGAATCAATAAAAATATTAAGTTGCGTCCTATTACTGCTAACCAACTGGAGAAATGCGTTAGGAAAGGTTGTCATATTTATGTTGTCCAGGTAGGATACACAAATTCCAAGAGAAAAATGACTTCCTTGGAAAATATTCTCGTCATTCAAGACTATGTTGATGTGTTTCCTAAATCCATTCCTGGATTACCACCTAAACGTGATATTGATTTTACAATTGAACTAGTCCCTAGTGCAACTCCTATTTCCAAAACTCCTTATCGCATGAGCATACCTAAGTTAACAAAACTCAAAATGCAGCTTCAGGAACTGCTTGATAAAGGTTACATTTTCTGCAGTGTGTCCCCCTGGGGAGCCCCCGTACTGTTTGTACGAAAAAAGGATGGAAATTTAAGATTGTGTATTGATTATCGTCAGTTGAATAAACTGACTATCAAAAATAAATACCCTTTACCACGCATTGACGATTTATTTGATGAAGTGCGAGGTGCTTGTGTGTTCTAAAAAATTAATCTAAGGTTTGGCTACCATCAATAAGGATAAAGGAAGAAGATATTTGTAAACTGTGTTTCGAACTCATTATGGTCATATGAGTTTGTAGTATTACCCTTCGGCCTTACAAATGCCCCAACCACTTTTATGAGCCTGATGCATGGTATTTTTCAGCCATACTTAGATAAGTTTGTGATAATTTTTTATTGACGATATATTGATTTACTCTAAGGATCAGGTGGAACATGAAAAGCACTTGAGAATGGTGTTGCAAACCCTGCGGGACAATTAGTTATATGCTAAGTATAGCAATTATGACTTCTACAAAAGCTAGATACAGTATCTGGGTCATGTCATATTAGCAGAGGGTATAGCGGTGGATTCGGAGAAGATTAAAACTATTATGGAATGGGCCACCCCGAAGAATGTTGTTGATATTAGATCCTTCTTGGGCTTAGCCGGTTATTACCATCAGTTCATTGAAGGATTCTCGAAAATTTCCTTTCCCATGACCTCTTACAAAAAAAAGGGCAAACTTTTCGATGGATAGCTAAATGCGAGCAAAGATTTGAATGATTGAAACATTTACTTACTACTACACCTGTACTAAAAGTAGCAGACCCGGAGAAATCTTTCGTGGTTTGCACAGATGCAAGTAAGGAAGGTGTTGGTAGAGTATTAACACAAGAAGGGAAAGTTATAGCTTATGAATCCCACAAATTGAAATAATATGAGCAATGATATTTTGCCTACGATCTTGAATTAACAGCAGTAGTGGATGCGCTTAAAATGTGGCGACACTACCTAATGGGAAAGAAATTTATGCTATTAATGGATCATAGTAGTCTTACAAATTTCTTTAACCAATCCAACCTAAATGGCCAACAGGCCAGATGGACAACATTCTTGAACGAATTTGACTTTGAAATGAAGCACCTTAAGGGAAAGGAAAATTGGGTAGCCAATGCATTAAGCCAAAAATTGCATTGTATTTATGAGGTGCAACTCGATGAGGTACGATCAAACCTCCCTGATATAATTAAAGAAGCATCCCTTAAGGATCTAGAGTATTCCTTTCTTTGGCAGCAGGAAATTGATGCCCAAAGGAAGGGGGAAAAGTATGAATATGGTATAAATCTAGATAAAATGCTAACTTTCAGAAACCAAATTTATGTTCCTAATCAAAATTCTGTCAAACAATTGATATTAGATGAATCTCACAGGAAACCATATGCTGCCCACCCAAGGTACTAGAAATTAATTTCCGCTATTAGGAAAGGTTATTTCTGGCCAGGTTTAAGAAACGATATTACTGCATACCTAACTAAATGTTTGGAGTGTCAATTAGTGAAGGCGGAACATCAGCATCTTGCTAGGCTACTGCAACCGTTGCCCATCCCTAAGTGGAAATGGGAGACATTTACCCTAGATTTCATCACCGGTTTATCTCGCATAAAGAAGCAGCACGACTCAATTATGGTGGTGGTTGATAAGCTAAGCAAAAACGCTCATTTGATACCAGTGAAATCTACTTACAAAACTGTTGAAATTGCAGACATTTTTATGAGAGAAATTTTCAGATTGCACGGGATACCCAAGGTGGTAATCTCTGACAGATATGTAAACTTTACATCCACTTTTTGGAAAACACTCTTTTTTGGATTTGGGCACACAGATTCAATTTAGTACCACATACCACCCATAGACAGATGGTTAGATGGAGCGAGTGAATCAAATTCTAAAGGATATGTTAAGAATGTTCGTGATGCAACAACCACATATGTGGGAATATTACCTCCATTTAGTGGATTTTTCTTATAATAACTGATACCATGAGTCGTTGGGCATGAGCCCCTTTGAGTTATTGTATGGAAGAAGGTGCAGGGTGCCCATAGATTGGAATAGTCCTGTCAACATACTAACATTGGGTCATGATATGTTAGGTGAGATGGAGGGGACAGTTAAGAAAATTCGTCAGAATTTAAAAGCTGCCCAGGACAAACAAAAGGTTTATGCAGATAAAATAAGAACATATAAAGAATTCCAGGTGGGGGTCACGTGTATTTGAGAGTAAAGCCAAGAAAAAACACCTTGCAATGGAGGGGTTGTGATAAGTTAGCACCTCGGTACTGTGTTCCTTTTCAAGTTTTGGAACAGATTGGTCCTGTAGCGTACAAACTCGCATTACCAAGCCATATATGGGTTCACAATGTCTTCTGCGTCTGCTTGTTAAAAAAATATGTGTACAACCCTCAACATATAATTAACTGAGAAATTGTATAGGTAATAAGTTAATATAACAAATGATGTATAATTTGTTGTTTTGAAAAGTTTATGACAACAGGTTGTAAAATGTGCAAGTCTTATCAGAAGGAGAGTTTCTGGCGGAACTTCTTCGTATTCTCAATCGAAGAGAAACCGCCTTGTGGACAAAAGCCATCACCCAGGTTAAAGTGCAATGGAAGCACTTTGGCTCAAAAGAGGCCACTTGGGAAGAAGAGGATTTTGTGTGGAAAGCTTATCCGACATTATTTTCATAAACCAAGGATAGTGTTCCTCATAAGGGGGGGAAGATGTAACACCCCACGTTGCATAGACATTTAATTTGGGTTACTATGTTTTACCTATTACTTTATATTTTTACGTTAGGACTTTGCCATCAAATACTTGACACATAATATTAAAGAACTATGTCTAGGAGGCCAGAACATACTTATTATATATTTAATAAATATTAAGAGTTGAAGTATTTTGACAAAAAATGAAACAAAGAGTTGTTAACCTCATGAGACAGTTAAAGTGGTTACTCATTTGTCTCCTCAAAAGAGGAATTCAAGGAAGGCCTAGGGGGTTGGAGAAGACATAAAAGAGAGAATAATAGATGGGCCAAGGAAGCAGAACATTGCTATCCAAAATTCCTTGAGCTGGGTGGATTAAACTAGTGGGAAAACTTTGAGTATAGCCAGAGAGGTATGTGACTTGAGGTTGGATAGTGAGTCTTAATGCCCAAGATACCTGACTATAACAGACTCATTTTATTGTTCGAAGGAGAAAGAGTTCGGGGGAGAGTCTGGACGTAATTTCCAGACTCACAGCTGGGTGGTGAGATCTTCCCGAAGAGGAACTACATAACTACAAGGCGGTGAACAGATAAGCAATCAAACTCTTATAACTTAATGACTATTGGAATAATGATGCTATTAATGATTGATGAGTATTAGAATAATGATTCTACAATGATTGATGGATAGTAACAGATGAATTATTGTCAGGATTATGCCTGTGCTAGGTGTTCCGAAATTGTCTATTTTGTGTCATAAGCTAGTATGAAACATCTTATATATTTAAACAGAGAATTGTTATTATTCTTCATACAGAACAAATTTTATACTTAAACAAAGAACTGTTAATATTATACGGAGAACAAATAACTGTTATATACTTGAACATAGAATTGTTAATATTATACTTAAATAGAGAACAACTTATATGAAACAGCCTAGATACTTAGACATATCATTGTTAATACTATGTATATGCACTGAATTAACTGAATGCAGTACACATTTATAAAATATATTACAATCATAGGTAAAAACCCAACATATTTTTTCCAAATAGTCACATGAATAGAGAATTAAATTTACATACATGAAAAACTAGAAAGAAAAGCACTCATCACCAAATTCAATGGTCGAGCAATACTCAGTCAGATTCTGGTAAAATGAGTTATCGCAACCCCATACATTCATACCTTAACCAAAAAATGATCCATGCACAGACTCTGTGGAGTCAGATGTATCCAAGATAGACAAGCTTCAACAAAGGAAGCCAAGCCAAAAACCGAAAGGGAAAATAAACCATGAAATGTTAATTACTGCCATCGACACCATATTCAGCTCTTGAAAGGTTTACAAACCAAATTGTACATACCCATCATGAAATAGACAAATGTCAAATCCCTATTAGGGCCAAATATTTATATAATTGTGCTATGAGGAATATGAATCATCTCAGTTCGCCGAGTGACCAAAACCTATATTAAATCACAAAGCATTCAACTGGAAAGAAAAGCTAGCTTGTAGCCTCTGCCAAATCTTCATGCTTTCACCTAGAAAAGCCAAGGTAACACCCAATGGAGCGATTTCATGCGTAGCAACAAAGCAAAAAAAAATATCTGAGAGAGATAAGCCACCACAAGGTTTAGTAGTGAAACCAACCTGAAAGACAAAAGGTGTTAACAATGCATGAGTATTATGCCTCTGAGATCAGCACATCTGCAAGGGGAGGGATTTGACAAGGGTTGGTACCTACAATTCCAAAGTAAACATTGTTAAAAAAAGAACCCCTTAACATCAAATTCAAATCATAACTCAGCCGAGCCGAGAGGTACCTGAAAGAATTCGGTGTTGAAGTTATGAAGCCTACCTATGCCATCAACCCTCACACCGAATTAACAGCCGCTCAGATTAGGAGCATGAAAAACCAAAACCCTGTTTAAGCTATCATTACCTCTCCGAGCACGAATGTCTCCGAATTCACCTCCATCTGGAGTGGCAAGCCAACGGAAGCAAGAGTTCCCTGCACAGTAGACCAAATGAACAGAGAATCTTTCCCGTGCACCTTCAAGACAACGATGAAAACACTGGTGGAAAGAATTCGACTCAAGGAGAAAGGCAAAAGGTCGCGGAGTACCTAAAGGGTGGTGTCTGTTGTAGCTCGCCATCAAATTGAGCTTGGACAGATTGAAACCCTCATTGCCGCAGAGAAAGCTTTGTGTAGTTGCAGAGCAAAAAACCGAAGGTATGACACAACCCAAATGAATCTATTCGCAGCAGGAGGCAGAGGGAACGGTTACCTCAACAAACCTTGGACACTGAGGACCATCGGATCTCCAGACCCAAATCGCATGGAGTAAACAACGCCAAGTGTCTCAAGTTACCAGACCTTTCTAGTGTCGGACACCGGAGCATTAAATTGATGACCATCGATGACCATCGTGTACTAGGAGCTGAGCTACCCGATCTAATACATAGTAAAAATATGTCATTAAACCATAGTAGTGAGACCTGTCTTGTATGCTTAGATTTTCTATATATACATATAGATATGAAGAAAAAGTTTGATTATTAAATTCCAATAAATAAAATTTGATTGTATGTTATTTTTTATTAAAATTAATAATTGATGTATATCTCTTACCTTTTTTATTTTATTTTTACCATATTCTGATTTTTTTCACTGTCCCAACAAATTTGCCACTCAATAAACAATGCCATTTATTTTATAGCTAAGTGCTTGGTTTTCCATAGTCGGACAGAAGGCGATACATGGTACTCACACACATTAATTATCTCTAACCATTTGATAGGTTCAGAGTTATTTAACTTTGCTCCAGTCATTAAAGACAAAACATAGAAGACCAATTTATTTGCTTTTCCAAGTGTTAGAAATCATAAACATGCACTTTTGACAAGGTACCCTGCAGGAGGGCTACACCTTTTTTTAAAGAATCTCCATCTCCAGATTTTATACATCTATGCTGAACCAGATATAATATACTTAATATATCACCGGCTAGATTTAACCCAGTGGGATATCCTGGATACTTTCATATAATCATGAATGTAAATGTGTTAAAAATTAATTTAAGAATAAAATTTCAGCCTCCAACATTTTGATCTAAACCAAACCTCATTTAAAAATTCCTAAAATTCTGACTTAGCAGAATATATGGCATAACACAATTAACATTTTACAATGTTCAACATTTAACAATATTATTCTTCATCAATATACACAAATACTATTCTTCATTCTTTTTTTCAGTAGGAAAAATCAGAATATATTATATTGAGAAAATATAAGGGTCTTGGTTACATGAAGACACATAGTCTTAATCTGAATATCAGAATGGAAGGCGCATGGCCACAGCCAGAATCCGAACTAGGGAAGTATCATGATGATTATATGGTGAGCCGAAAGGGCGCATATGACTGCGCAGAAAATACAGTAACATGGTGACCAAATAGAGAGCCAAATGAGCGCTTATGACTGCGCAATATAGAGTGAGAAAACATAATAAGAGATGTAAACCGGAACGCATATTAACACAGCCAGTGAATCAGAAGAGCATAGTTCGGTGCCATATGTGAAGAAACAAGCCCCGTAGCTGGATGAGATGCACGATACAAAAATGAACAGGGCTCGGTTAGAGAAACGTATTGAGCCAATTAAATCTGAGAGGGCATTGACCCCATTATGGAAGGCAAAATGGAAACCAGCGGCAGGCAGGAGGCCTGGAAGATGCACCTGTTCCTCCACGTCCAGATATTCCAGCATGTGAGACAGAACAGAGCCTGCCTTGTGGAACTTTGATCGCCCCACCAAGAAAACGCATCCAGGACAGAGGGGAAAACACAGTGAGGAAAACCAAAAAGCACAGAGAGATCATACCAGATTGCTTGGGAGGCGGGACATTGGAAAAACATGTGGGAATTGGATTCATTCGCCTGAAGGCAAAGATGACATCTTCCAGGACCGTGCCAACCTTTTCTCTGTAAAACATCCCAGGAGAGGTTCTTATCATTGAAGAGAAGCCAAGAGAATAGGATGGTTTTGAGGGGGCAAAGGGCCTTCCAGAACTTAAACGGAAAAACAGCGGGATAGGGAGGGAGATCAGCGATTAAGACAGAGTAAATTTTCCGGACAGAGATGGGATGGATGGTGGAGTCAGTGGACCAAATGAGAGAGTCTTTTGTGCCTAGTTGTAGGATCCCGAGGTGGGAGAAGCGTGCAGAGAAGGAAAGCCATAGGGGACGGAGAAGGGGAGGGATGGCCAGCTGAAGGTCGGTTTTCCATATTGGTTGAAGAGAGGACCAGGAGTCTATGAGAGAGTTCCATGTGAAGAAGCCTTTAGAATGAAAGAAAGAGAGTAGAGAGTGGGGAATCATGGATTCCAGATTGTATAGAGTTGGATCTATACCAATAAGGACACTGGAGCCCGAGAAAAGAGTCCACTTGAGGTACTTCCTGAAGAAAGGTTGGATCTTTTTGAAGCTGTTCCAAATGGGAGATCCATTCCGGATTCCAAGCGAAGATCTGTAGAACCAGTAAACCATATAACTCACAATATCGTTTGCCCACGATTCAAATTTGTTTTACTATTTCAAGATCTGTATTACATGCATTTGTGAATATAAGAATGACACAATTGAGAAGGGGAGGATAAAAGCAATTGAAAATAAAAGAGTGTCAGCCAGAGCTGGAGCCACAGCAGGATTTGGGAACTGTAACAAAATGTCAGGTATACTTGCTGTTTGAAGCTATCTCTTTTTCGCTATTTGGTACTAACTATTTTTAATCCCATTGATAACTGTTTTCATTGAAGCTATCTCTTTTTCGCTATTTGGTACTAACTATTTTTAATCCCATTGATAACTGTTTTCATTTGTCTCACATTTTAAAGAGATTCCGTTTTGATTTGAATTTTTCTGTTAAAAATGTATGCTTCTCTGCAAATCCAAATATGAAGTAGTAAAACTAAACTATTAGCTATTGGTCTAGAAAACGCTTGCCTGACACTTTAGAAAGACTCTGTTTTGATTTGCAATTTTCTGTTAAAAATCTCTTTTGTTTTCTTTTAACATTTCAAAATTTAGCTCGGGTATGCAAAAAGCCTACCCATAAATGGCAACAGCCTTGATAGCCTTGATAATTTTGTCCAATTTTTTATTGTATTATAAATATATAATGAAGATGAAACTTATAAACTAGCTCTTTTATGTTAGATTCAGGTCCATCTGGAATGGAGACCAAAGCAACATAGGTAAAAGCTAACACACATCAAAGGAATATAAATAACAGGTAACAGGTAAGCAGCTAATTCATGCCAAAACTGGTAAATGTAAATAGTTGATATAAACAGGTAAACAACTATTTTTTTTTTTTTTTTTCATTGAAATACATAATTTATGGGAAAATTTGTAAACATTATCTAAAAAATAGGATTCATATTCACTTCATAGTCCTACAAATAAGAAGAGATACTTGTTAAATATAATATAGTGTATGCTTGTTGAATGGTAAGGAGCATAAATGTGGGACAAATATGTTGTTCACTATTGAATAATGGAAAGTAGAAGCAATGGTGAGCGTGGTAGGGTTAATTGTTACTAATAGTAACAAATGGTTTGCATAATATGGTCATGAGGGTCCAGTCCAAAAGCGTGACGACCTAATTCAGAGGCCATCTTGATGAAACAATATCAAATCTTCGCCCTCCTCCCTCTCTTCTTCTATCGTTTGTTTCCTTGTTTTCTTCAAATCCCGGCTCTCTGTGTCAGTGGAACAAGTTAGCTCTCCGCCTTGGCGCTTCTTTCCAGCATCATCTCTCAATTGCGGCTGTGCAAGTGATTCTGGAGACGGCCCTTTCCGTTGGTCAGTAGTTAGGGAATCCAGTAGACATCGTAACAGAATAAGACGGACCCTCGCGTGTTGCTTTCATTTGCTGATGTACATCTTCTTGAGCACCAGGCTGCATGTTCTCATGGCTACTAATTGGGTGCTCCTTCTCTCTCTCTGGCGTACTAGCGCTCCTGCTTCTTGTATGAGTTCGATTCCGATGATGAGCAACACACTCTATGTTCTCATGGCTACTAATTGGGTGCTCCTCCTCCTCCTCTGGAATATCGGCTCTGGTCCTGGGGTGCTCCTCTTCCTCTGGAACATTAGATCTGGTCCTATTAGGACCTCCACGGAGCCTAACCATGTTCGCTAAAAAAAGAATGAAAGTTATAGGTACTTGTATCTGTAGCAGCAGAGAGCTGTGGAGTCTTAGCTCTGGCCCTCCTGAAGAATCTATACAAATTGTATTGCTATCTCATGCTCATGCTTAGGTGAGCAGAGCTCGAAACGGGCAGTTGTATGTGTAGCAACGGAGAGCGAAATAGACAAACTCATCGTAAACAACTCACCACTTCGATTTACCTTTACGTTACCTTTTTCCTTCCCCCTCCTTCCTTATATGTGGAGGTGGTTTATCTTTTCAAGAAAATAAGTTATTTTTTTTACTCTGTTTTATTATAGTTTTCAATACTATGGGTTATCTATATTTTTATAAGGGTTATTTTAATTTTATCTTGATCAAGTTGAAAGGTTTACACTGCATTAATTTTTATTATTATTTAATTTAATTAAATTTTAAATTTTAATTTTATGTAATTTGATTTAGTTAAAATGTTAAACATTACATTATAATATCCGTACCATATTAGGTTGGAGAGCACCTCTTGATGCAAATATATGTTGTAACCTAGTCTATATCCCACTCAATTTTTTTCTTCACGGGATTTGCACCTAGAGATATTTGATCCCTCTTAGCGCTGGGTAGCTCCTGAGTTAAGATAGATCTACGGTAAACATTAGTTTTTAATTAATAGAATACAAATAACTACATTTATTTATATTTTTAAACCGAGTTGCCTTTAGTGCCACTTTTTGGGAGCTTCTTAGGTGGATTTTTCTGATTTAATTTCTCTAGAATCCGACAGGGGTTCATTGAAATAACAAGTTTGATGGGAAACCCGTGCACAATAGAAGTTCCCTAGAGGTTTTTTAGGGTGTTGAATCCATATATACAGTCAAAAAACTAATTTAAATAACACAAATCAAGATTCCACCACAAATTTTTCCGCCTGGCATAAGAAACTCCAAAAAGTCACACTAAAAGCAAATCCTTTTTAAACTAATTTATTATGACTTTAATTTCTTTCTTTTTTCCAAAAAGTGGTAAAACTTATCATAAGACATTTGTTAATGGGTAAAAATGATTGATATTTGTTTTTTCATCTTAGTAATGTAAACTGACTCATCACTATTGTTCAAGAAAACCACATCAGCTATAATAATTTATTAATAATTTATAAAAAATATAATTTCATTAGTAAAGAGCTAACTTATCTATTGATTTCCCAAAAAAACATAGCCTCTTCATAAATTAAAAATAATTTGAAATATTTCTATAAAATTAAAATATATTTTTTAATTAATGATAATTATAACAAAACCAATATCCCTACAACTACTTTTATTTATATTTTAAAAGTAACTAAGTACAAATTTTAATTCTCTTTTTTTTAGAATATGGTAAAACCTATCATAATTCATTGAGTAAAATTAATTATAATTTGTTATTATTATCGATGATGTAAATTAACTCATCACAAAACCATTAATTTAGCATTTTATTTTCTCATTTGTTTTTTCAAAAAAATGGTTAAACTTATCACAACTCATTTCTTAATGGGTAGAAATAATTGTTATTTGTTATTCCTCTTGGTAATGTGCACTGATTCATCACCATTGTTCAAGAAACCACATCAACTAAAATAATTTAAGAATAATGTACAAAAAAGAAAAAAATCACTCTTAAAGGGCTAACTTATCTACTCATTTTCTGTATTCAAGCTTCTGTGATCCATAATGAATCAAGCAAAGTTTTTCGGTAGAAATCACATAAGAGAAATTTTTGGCAACGTGTTATCTACTTATTTCCAAAAAACACTCTTAACTAATTAAAAATAATTTGAAATATTTTTATAAAATTAAAATATAGTTTTTAATTAATAATAATTATAACAAAGCCAATATTTCTTCACAACTACTTTTATTTATATTCTAAAAATAACTAAGTACAACTTTAATTCTCTCTCTTTTTTTATATGTGATAAAACAAATCATAACTTATTGGGTAAAATTAATTATAATTTGTTATGACTATTGATGATGTAAACTAACTCGTTACAAAACCATATAAGTTAAAATAATTTATTAGTAATTTATAAAAATAGATTTCCGCTCTTAACTATTTAACTTATTTACTTATTTCCAAAGAATATGGACTCTTAACAAATTAAAAATAATTTGAAATCTTTTTATAAAATTAAAATATATTTTTAATTAATAATAATTATAACAAAGCTAATATCTTCTTTTATGGTTAAAAGGATTAACACTTCATTTCAACCTAAATGAATATTGAATTTATAAACTAAAATCATATATATATATATATATATATATATATATATCAACCACTTCGACCAAAAACACATTGAAATATCAATCAAATGTAAATCACTGCTTAGATCTATCTTAACTCCGGAACTACCAAGATCCCACGGATAAACCTTTTTAGAGTAAAAAGAGATTTGATCCCTTTGACCCGCTTGGTAGATCCAGAGTTAAAATATATCTAAGCTAGTTTAATTATTATTATTTTTAAATGTAATTTTAGCAATTAAAAATATTAAACATGTTGATATCTTTATGTTATATTAAAACACAAAATATAATTAAAACACACTTGATAAATAAATTCAAATTTTATGTGAAATAAATCATATTATTTTGTGAGGAAAGGGACAACCTACGAGTCTGATTCATTAACCCTCATTTGAAATGTAGATGTTAGTAAACAATAATTGTGAAAGAAATTAAAAACAACCCATATTTAGCTAAATATATTGTTATGTATTGCAATAGTTAAAACCCAACCCATATTTACCTAAATATATTATTATGTATTGCAATAGTTAAAACCCTTGGGATTTCCTGCAATATTACTATGAAAGAACTTATAAATTGAAAATGATTAAAGCAAGACAACAAACTCATTAGTCACCTCTCCTCTGCACTGCAACCACAGAGCAAAATTGAAGAAACTTGTATAATCTCTCTTCTACAGCAAACGGGTATTCTGCGCTGCAACCAATGAAAACCGGTTAGGCAAATAGACAAAGAAAAAATGAAGAAACTAATATCATCTCTCTTGTGCGCTGGTTATTGAAAACCTGGTTAGGAAAATATACAAACTAAAAATTAAGAAACTAATATTAAAACAGATAATTGTTATTTTTCTGCATACAGAACACCTTATATACTTAAACAGAGAACAGAGAACTGTTATATACCTGAACAGAGAACTATTAATATTATACTTAAAACATAGAACAACTTATATGAAACAACCTAGATACTTAGACAGAGCATTGTTAATACTATGTATATGCAACGACTTAACTAAATGCAGTACACATTTATAAAATATATGACAATCACAAGTGAAAGGCCAACATATTTTTTCCAAACAATCACACGAATAGAGAATTAAATTTACATACGTGAAAACTGTAAGAATGCTAAGAGTGAAGCTATTTTTTTCTAAATTTAATAACTAAAAAGAAAAGCACTCATCACTGAATTCAATGGTCGAGCAATACTTAGTCAGATTCTGGTAAAACGAGTTATCGCAGCGTCAGACATTCATAGCTTAACCAAAAAATGATCCATGCACAGACTCCATGGAGTCAGATGTATCCAAGGTGGACAAGCTTCGACAAAGGAAGCTAAGCAAAAAACCAAAAGGGATAATAAACAATGAAAATGTTAATTACTGCCATTGACACCATATTCAGCTCTCGAAAGATTTACAAACCAAATTATATAAACCCATCATGAAATAGAAAAATGTCAAACCCTTAGCTATGAGGAATATGAAACATCTTGGTTCGCCGAGTGACCAAAACCTATATTAAATCACAAAGCATTCACTGCAAAACATGGTTGGCTTGTAGACTCTATCAAATCTTCATGCTTTCACCCAGAAAAGCCAAGGTAGCACCCAGTGGAGCAATTTCATGCGTAGCAAGAAAGCAAACAAAAATATCTGAGAGAGATAAGCCACCGCAGGATTTAGCAGTGAAACCAAGCTGAAAACCAGAAGGTGTTAACAATGCATGAGTATGATGCCTCTGAGACTAGCATGTCCGCAAGGGGAGGGACTCGAAAAGGGTTGGTACCTGCAATTCCAAAGTAAAAATTGTTAAAATAAGAACCCCTTAACATCAAATTCAAATCATAACTCAGTCGAGCCGAGAGGTACTTGAAAGAAATCGGTGTTGAAGTTATGAAGCTCGCTTGTGCCATCAACGCTCACACCAAATTAGCAGCTGCTCAGATTAGGAGCATGAAAAACCAAAACCCTGTTTAAGCTATCATTACCTCTCCGAGCACAAATGTCTCTGAATTCACCTCCATTCGGAGTGGCAAGCTGATAGGGGCAAGAGTTCCCTACACAGTAGACCAAGTGAACAGAAAATCTTTCTCATGCACTTTCAAGACAAGGATGAAAAATCTAGTGGAAATAATCCGACTTGAGGAGAAAGGCAAAAGGTTGCGGAGTACCTGAAGGGTGGTGTCTGTTGCATCTCACCATCAAATCGAGCTTGGACGGAAAATTTTTGTAATAACGGGGTTCTCCACATCCCTAGTAGTGTCTGTTGCAGCTCACCATCAAGTAGAAAACTAGAGGTATGACACAACCCAAATGAATCTATTCATAGCAGGAAGAGGGAACGATTACCTCAACAAACCCTGGATGCCGAGGACCGTCGTATCTCCAAATCCAAATCGCATGGAGTAAACAACACCAAGTGTCTCGAGTTACCAGACCCTTCTAGTGTCGGAAACCGGAGCATTAAATTGATTACCATCGTGTACTGGGAGCTGAACTACCCGAGTTAATACATAATAGAAATATGTAATTAAACCATAGTACTGAGACCTGTCTGGCCTGCTTAGATTTTCAATATATACATATAGATATAAGGAGAAGGTTTGATTATTAAATTCGAGTAAATAAAGTTTGGTTGCATGTTATTTTTTATTAAAGTTAATAGTTGGTGTAATATCTGTTACAAGTAGTATCAGAGCCCGGTTCGCACACTGAGGCTTCTAGGATATGTATAATACAAAATAAACAAACTAAGTGAATGTGAATGTGAACACAGAGACCAACACCAAGGAGGAGAATGCAGAGGAGTCCCAGACCACCGAACCAGCCAGAAGCAACTTATGTAGGGGCCAACCGTGACATGTGGATATAGTTTGGAGAAGAATCTCGACAAGCCAATGTTGCCTTACTTGAAACTGTTCAACAGTTACGTGATGAGATGATAAATTTAAGGAGAGATAATGAACAACTGCAGTGAGAGAAAGAGATAATCCTTAAAAGTTTGTCCGCCCAACAGAATCAATGGGGACTAGAACCCAGAGCTGGTAATGGGGAGAAAACCATGACGGTCCATCAAGGGGAAGATAATGCTAAGTCGGGAGAAAGACATGAGGAGGATGACGAAAGACGTTCTGATAATCTTTCCGACCAGCGGAAAACAAAAAGACAAAAATATGAGTTACAAGGGGAATTCAAAAAGACAAAACCATCAATCTTTGGAGGAGAGTCCGAGGAAGCAAAGGAAGAATGGTTGGTCAACATGAGTAAATACTTTCATATCCATGACTACAATGATAAACTTAAGGCACTACTCACAGTTTATCAATTAAGAGGTAAGGCCACCCTTTGGAGGGAGGAAATAAAAAATGTAAGAAAAATTGGCGAAGAACAAGTTACATGGAAAGAATTTCAAAAACATTTCAAGGATAAATACTTAAAAGAGTGTTATTATGATGAAAAAGCAAAGGAGTTCCATGATTTAAGGTTGGGAGCCTTGAACATGGATGAATATGTGAAATGATTTACCTCCCTATTATGGTATGTATCGTATATGCAAGAAGAAAAGGCCAAGATTCAACATTTTATTAGTAGTCTACCTAACTTTATGAAGGAAAAGTTGGAATTTGATTACCCAAGAATAATGGATGATGTGGTGTGAAAAGCCTGTATCTGTTATCAACAAATGAAACAGAAGAGTGAAAGATCAAAAGAAGGATTGAGCCGAAGGGGAAGATATTTACCCCCAAGCAGACAGACAAAATCTAACAATGGAAGGAATGTACAACAAAGACCCTTCAATAAATTTCCAGCAAGGAATCAGTCAAAGGTCCCAAAATCCACTGAAAATAGATAGTCAGAGGGGATTAATAAGCCTGTCAATGATCAACAACAGAAACAACCCTTGCAGTGTTGGGGATGTGGAGAACCCCATTATTACAAAAACTGCCCTCATAGGGAAAGAACATAACAACTTTCAAACATGCAAGAAGCGTCCACGGTTGGGGAGGTGGCAAGGAGTATGCCCAGAATTAACGTTGTGCTCGACGACAATCAAGAAGAATACCAACCCACCATGATTGAGTGTGAAGGTATGATCGCCAATCAACCCGTCTTTGTTTTATTTGATCCGGGTGCTAGCCTAAGCTATGTTAGTCCTAAGGTTGTAGAGAGATGCCAACTGCAAAGCAGTAAATTTCAAAAACCTTGGTTAGTTCAACTAGCCACAGGGGCAAAGAGAAGGGTAGCTGCAAAAATAGAGCGTTGTCCTGTAACTATTTCAGGACAAAAAATTTACGTTAATCTAAATGGGGCCCCCTTTTATGATTGGGGTGTCCAAGGTTAGGGAGCTGGGCTACCGTGCCTCTCGTATATGGTACCACACTCGACATGTGGGCTAGAGGGTATAGCCTTGAACCCAAGCCCATATGTCACATGGGATGTCTCAGGTTAGAGAGCAGGGCCACATTGCCTCAGGGTAGTGGCACCACTTCATGGCCAAGATCATTGGTGGACCTGAAGGTGCGACCTGCCCCCAGCCCAATTTGGGGAATGGGGTGTTCCTCACACTTTATGTATTGATTTCTCTCTTAGTATGCTAGGCCTATACCCTAAAGGGGAACACCTTTGGGTTCGTATGATGTACTGATAGGGATGGATTGGTTGGAAGGACGCTGGTCCTTAGTTGATTGCAAGGAAAAATCTGTTAGCTACCTTACTGAGTCGGGACAGAGAAAAGAAATACAAGGAATCAATAAAAATATTAAGTTGCGTCCTATTACTGCTAACCAGCTGGGGAAATGCATTAGGAAAGGTTGTCATATTTATGTTGTCCAGGTAGGATACACAAATTCCAAGAGAAAAATGACTTCCTTGGAAAATATTCCCGTCATTCAAGACTATGTTGATGTGTTTCCTAAATCCATTCCTGGATTACCACCTAAACGTGATATTGATTTTACAATTGAACTAGTCCCTGGTGCAACTTCTATTTCCAAAACTCCTTATCACATGAGCATACCTAAGTTAACAAAACTCAAAATGCAGCTTCAGGAACTGCTTGATAAAGGTTACATTTTCTGCAGTGTGTCCCCCTGGGGAGCCCCCGTACTGTTTGTAAGGAAAAAGGATGGAAATTTAAGATTTTGTATTGATTATCGTCAATTGAATAAACTGACTATCAAAAATAAATACCCTTTACCACACATTGACGATTTATTTGATCAAGTGCGAGGAGCTAGTGTGTTCTAAAAAATTGATCTAAGGTTTGGCTACCATCAAATAAGGATAAAGGAAGAAGATATTTGTAAAACTATGTTTTGAACTCATTATGGTCATTACGAGTTTGTAGTATTACCCTTCGGCCTTACAAATGCCCCAACCACTTTTATGAGTCTGATGCATGGTATTTTTCAGCCATACTTAGATAAGTTTGTGCTGATTTTTATTGACGATATATTGATTTACTCTAAGAATCAGGTGGAACATGAAAATCACTTGAGAATGGTGTTGCAAACTCTGCGGGACAATTCGTTATACGCTAAGTATAGCAAGTGTGACTTCTACAAAAGCTAGATACAGTATCTGGGTCATGTCATATTAGTAGAGGGTATAGTTGTGGATTCAGAGAAGATTAAAACTATTATGGAATGGGCACCCCGCAGAATGTTGTTGATATTAGATCCTTCTTGGGCCTAGCCGGTTATTACCATCGTTTCATTGAAGGATTCTCAAAAAATACCTTTCCCATGACCTCTTACAGAAAAAAGGGCAAACTTTCCGATGGATAGCTAAATGCGAGCAAATATTTGAATGATTGAAACATTTACTTACAACTGCACCTGTACTAAAAGTAGCAGACCCGGAGAAATCTTTTGTGGTTTGCACAGATCCAAGTAAGGAAGGTGTTGGCAGAGTATTAACACAAGAAGGCAAAGTTATAGCTTATGAATCCCGCAAATTGAAAGAATATGAGAAACGATATTCTACCTACGATCTTGAATTAACAGCAGTAGTGCATGCGCTTAAAATGTGGCGACACTACCTATTGGGAAAGAAATTTATGCTATTAATGGATCATAGTAGTCTTACAAATTTCTTTAACCAATCTAGCCTAAATGGCCAACAGGCCAGATGGACAACATTCTTGAGCGAATTTGACTTTGAAATGAAGCACCTTAAAGGAATGGAAAATTGGGTAGCCAATGCATTAAGCAAAAAATTGCATTGTATTTATGAGGTGCAATTCAACGAGGTACGATCAAACCTCCCTGATATAATTAAAGAAGCATCCCTTAAGGATCTAGAGTATGCCTTTCTTTGGCAGCAGGAAATTGATGCCCAAAGGAAGGGGGAAAAGTCTGAATATGGTATAAATCTAGATAAAATGCTAACTTTCAGAAACCAAATTTATGTTCCTAATCAAAATTCTGTCAAACAATTGATATTAGATGAATCTCACAGGAAACCATATGCTGCTCACCCAGGGTACCGGAAATTAATTTCCACTATTAGGAAAGGTTATTTCTGGCCAGGTTTAAGAAACAATATTACTGCATACCTAACTAAATGTTTGGAGTGTCAGTTAGTGAAGGCGGAACATCAACATCTTGTTGGGCTACTGCAACCGTTGCCCATCCCTGAGTGGAAATGGGAGACATTTACCCTGGATTTCATCACTGGTTTATCTCGCATCAAGAAGCAACAAGGCTCAATTATGGTGGTGGTTGATAAGTTAAGCAAAAACGCTCATTTCATACCAGTGAAATCCACTTACAAAACTGTTGAAATTGCAGACATTTTTATGAGAGAAATTTTCAGATTGCACGGGATACCTAAGGTGGTAATCTCTGACAAATATGTAAACTTTACATCCACTTTTTGGAGAACACTCTTTTCTGGATTGGGCACACAGATTCAATTTAGTACCACATACCACGCACAGACGGATGGTTAGCTGGAGTGAGTGAATCAAATTCTAGAGGATATGTTAAGAATGTTCGTGATGCAACAACCACATATGTGGGAATATTACCTCCATTTAGTGGAGTTTGCTAATAATAATTGATACCATGAGTCGTTGGGCATGAGCCCCTTTGAGTTATTGTATGGAAGAAAGTGCAGGGTGCCCATAGATTGGAATAGTCCTGTCAACGGACTAACATTGGGTCATGATATGTTAGGTGAGATGGAGGGGACAGTTAAGAAAATTCGTCAGAATTTAAAAGCTGCCCAGGACAAACAAAAGGTTTATGCAGATAAAATAAGAACATATAGAGAATTCCAGGTAGGGGATCACGTGTATTTGAGAGTAAAGCCAAGAAAAAACACCTTGCAATGGAGGGGTTGTGCTAAGTTAGCACCTCGGTACTGTGGTCCTTTTCAAGTTTTGGAATGGATTGGACCTGTAGCATACAAACTCGCATTACCAAGCCATATCTGGGTTCACAATGTCTTCCATGTCTCCTTGTTAAAAAAATATGTGTACAACCCTCAACATATAATTAACTGGGAAAATGTATAGGTAATAAGTTAATAGAACAAATGATGTATAATTTGTTGTTTTGAAAAGTTTATTACAGGTTGTAAAATGTGCAAGTCTTACCGGAAGGAGAGTTTCTGGCGGAACCTCTTCGTATTCTCAATCGAAGAGAAACTGCCTTGTGGAAAAGAGCCATCACCCAGGTTAAAGTGCAATGGTAGCACTTTGGCTCGAAAGAGGCCACTTGGGAAGAAGAGGATTTTATGTGGAAAGCTTATCCGACATTATTTTCATAAACCAGGGACAATGTTCCTCATAAGGGGGGGAATATGTAACACCCCACGTTGCATAGACATTTAAGTTGGATTACTATGTTTTACCTATTACTTTATATTTTTACGTTAGGACTTTGCCATCAAATACTTGACACATAATATTAAAGAACTATGTCTGGGAGGCTAGAACATACTTATTATATAATTAATAAATATTAAGGGTTAAAGTATTTTGACAAAAAATGAAATAAAGAGTTGTTAACCTCTTGAGATAGTTAAAGTGGTTACTCATTTGTCTTCTCAAAAGAGGAATTCAAGGAAGGCCTAGGGGGTTGGAGAAGACATAAAAGAGAGAATAACAGATGGGCCAAGGAAGCAGAACATTGCTATCCAAAATTCCTTGAGTTGGGTGGAATAAACTAGTGGGAAGACTTTAAGTATAGTCAAAGAGGTATGTGACTTGAGGTTGGATAGTGAGTCTTAATGCCCAAGATACCTGACTGTAACAGACTCATTTTATTGTTCGAAGGAGAAAGAGCTCGGGGGAGAGTCTGGACATAATTTCCAGACTCACAGCTGGGTGGTGAGATCTTCCCGAAGAGGAACTACATAACTACAAGGCGGTGAACAGATAAGCAATCAAACTCTTATAACTTAATGACTATTGGAATAATGATGCTATTAATGATTGATGAGTATTAGAATAATGATTCTACAGTGATTGATGGATAGTAACAGATGAATTATTGTCAGGATTATGCTTGTGCTAGGTGTTCCGAAATTGTCTATTCTGTGTCATAAGCTAGTATGAAACATCTTATATATTTAAACAGAGAATTGTTATTATTCTTCATAGAAAACAACTTATATACTTAAACAGAGAACTGTTAATATTATATGGAGAACAAAGAAATGTTTTTTTTTTTTTTTTTTTTTCTGGGTAAAAGTAACTTCTATTAAGCAGGAAAATATTTACATAATTTACATCCACGGAGGGGGACCAGGCCACCCTCAGACTGTGACAGCTGGGACAAACTAACAGACATTTGAGACAGCATTACAAAAAATGTCCAGATGTGCCTCTTGGACACCATTACAATTCACAAAAACAAACTCGAAAACCTTACTAACGCGGACTTTTAACACACTGCCACTATGGGCCTAGAGCTGGAACTGAGTGTGATTGAGAAATTGACCAACATAGACAAGTGCACAAAACAAAAACAGAAACCTGGAGCAGCGCCTTCGAACAGAATTAGGAAGGGTGACTGGGCGTCGTCGGCGGTTGCCTTTGCAACGGGTTGGGCGGATCGAGCCATATGACTGACTCCTCATCCACCTGAATATGCCCCTCCAAATCCTGAAGAGCGTGAACCGGTTCTGCAATCATTGATTCATCACAGATTGAATTCTCTTGATTCTGAGCCTGCTGAGGCTGGTCGACATGTTCCATGGGCACCTGCGGACGGGGCATCCTATGCAATCTTCCTTGCATATCCCCCAGCAGAACTTCGTTGCTGTGGAGACTATCAAAAGCAGGGGAGGGCCATGAGGGGTTGATAGGAGGTGCCTCTGAAAGATACACAGTGAAATTGACCATAACATCCGTCTGAAGGAGCCCTCTGGGAATGCGTAGGCGGAAAGACTGATAGGAATCCCTCATGAGCAGAAAATCCTCCTCAGAACTGGAAGAGGAAGGGGAGATGGTGGCCATAGGAGCTATCGGAGGTGGTTCCTCCCTCTCTGTCTCGTAGCGGACTCCTAAACGCCCACCACGGCAAGGCACGCCCCGATGACGCATCACCGGATCCAACCTAAGCTCCCGGAGACGCTGCTCAATATGCTGGAGGTGATGTTGCAGAGCGGTGGTTTGCCCGTTGCCAACTGCAGATAACATACCTTTGACGGCATTCTTTGCTGTACCAGTATATAACCAAAATTTCGCCCTCACCAAATGCTTCGTACCAAGCTTCATCATTTCAGATCTCCTCGAGACCGGAGCAAGCTCGCTCGCCATCAATGCAACCTCAACCGTGCTCTGATTACCCTTAACCTCAACTGCCTGGAGCCTTGAATGCCTTCTGATTGCCATCGCATACTTGTACCTGCTCTCTGCCTTGGCGTTGAGACAGGTATCGAGATGCGGTAGAGCCTCAATGGCTACCTGCCACTCACGCATGCTGGACACCCGCATCCGGGGGAGAACAAAGAAATGTTATATACTTGAACATAAAACTATTAATATTATACTTAAATAGAGAACAACTTATATGAAACAGCCTAGATACTTAGACATATCATTGTTAATACTATGTATATGCACCGACTTAACTGAATTCAGTACACATTTATAAAATATATGACAATCATAGGTAAAATCCCAACATATTTTTTCCAAATAGTCACACGAATAGAGAATTAAATTTACATACATGAAAAACTAGAAAGAAAAGCACTCATCACCAAATTCAATGGTCAAGCAATACTCAGTCAGATTCTGGTAAATGAGTTATCGCAACCCCATACATTCATACCTTAGCCAAAAAATGATCCATGCACAGACTCTGTGGAGTCAGATGTATCCAAGATAGACAAGCTTCAACAAAGGAAGCCAAGCAAAAAACCGAAAGGGATAATAAACCATGAAAATGTTAATTACTGCCATCGACACCATATTCAGCTCTTGAAAGAGTTACAAACCAAATTGTACATACCCATCATGAAATAGACAAATGTCAAATCCCTATTAGGGCCATATATATATATATATATATAACTGTGCTATGAGGAATATGAATCATCTCGGTTTGCCGAGTGACCAAAACCTATATTAAATCACAAAGCATTCAACTGCAAAACATGGCTGGCTTGTAGCCTGTGCCAAATCTTCATGCTTTCACCCAGAAAAGCCAAGGTAACACCCAATGGAGCGATTTCATGCGTAGCAACAAAGGAAACAAAAATATCTGAGAGAGATAAGCCACCACAGGGTTTAGCAGTGAAACCAACCTGAAAGACAAAAGGTGTTAACAATGCATGAGTATGATGCCTCTGAGACCAACACATTCGCAAGGGGAGGGATTCGGCAAGGGTTGGTACCTGCAATTCCAAAGTAAACATTGTTAAAAAAAGAACCCCTTAACATCAAATTCAAATCATAACTCAGCCGAGCTGAGAGGTACCTGAAAGAATTCGGTGTTGAAGTTATGAAGCTCGCCTGTGCCATCAACCCTCACACCGAATTAACAGCCACTCAGATTAGGAGCATGAAAAACCAAAACCCTGTTTAAGCTATCATTACCTCTCCGAGCGCAAATGTCTTCGAATTCACCTCCGTCCGAAGTGGCAAGCCGATAGGGGCAAGAGTTCCCTACACAGTAGACCAAGTGAACAGAAAATATTTCTCATGCACTTTCAAGACAAGGATGAAAAATATAGTGGAAAGAATCCGACTCGAGGAGAAAGGCAAAAGGTTTCGAAGTACCTGAAGGGTGGTGTCTGTTGCATCTCACCATCAAATCGAGCTTGGACGGACAATTTTTGTAATAACGGGGTTCTCCACATCCCCAGCAGTGTCTGTTACAACTCACCATCAAGTAGAAAACTAGAGGTATGACACAACCCAATGAATCTATTCATAGCAGGCAGAGGGAACGATTACCTCAACAAACACTGGATGTCGAGGAACGTCAGATCTCCAAACCCAAATCGCATGGAGTAAACAACACCAAGTGTCTCGAGTTACCAGACCCTTCTAGTGTCGGAAATCGGAGCATTAAATTGATGACCATCATGTACTTGGAGCTAAACTACCCGAGTTAATATATAATAGAAATATGTAATTAAACCATAGTACTGAGACCTGTCTGTTCTGCTTAGATTTTCAATATATACATATAGATATAAATAGAAGGTTTGATTATTAAATTCGAGTAAATAAAGTTTGGTTTCATGTTATTTTTTATTAAATTTAATAGTTGTGTAATATCTGTTACAAGTAGTATCAGAGCCCGGTTCACACACTGAGGCTTCTAGGATATGTATAATACAAAATAAACAAACTAAGTGAATGTGAATGTGAAAACAGAGACCAACACCAAGGAGGAGAATGCAGAGGGGTCCCAGACCACCGAACCAGCCAGAAGCAACTTATGTAGGGGCCAACTGTGACATGTGGATACAGTTGGGAGAAGAATCTCGACAAGCCAATGTTGCCTTACTTGAAATTGTTCAACGGTTACGTGATGAGATGATAAATTTAAGGAGAGATAATGAACAACTGCATTGAGAGCAAGAGAGAATCCTTAAAATTTTGTCCGCCCAACAGAATCAACGGGGACCAGAACCCAGAGCTGGAAATGGGGAGAAAACCACGACGGTCCATCAAGGGGAAGATAATGCTGAGTCGGGAGAAAGACATGAGGAGGATGACGAAAGACGTTCTGATAATGTTTCCGACCAACTGAAAACAAAAAGACAGAAATATGAGTTACAAGGGGAATTCAAAAATACAAAACCATCAATCTTTGGAGGAGAGTCCGAGGAAGCAATGGAAGAATGGTTGGTCGACATGAGTAAATACTTTCAGATCTATGACTACAATGATAAACTTAAGGCACAACTCATAGTTTATCAATTAAGAGGTAAGGCCACCCTTTGGTGGGAGGAAATAAAAACTGTAAGAAAAATTGGCGAAGAACATGTTACATGGAAAGAATTTCAAAAACATTTCAAGGATAAATACTTAACAGAGTGTTATTATGATGAAAAAGAAAAGGAGTTCCATGATTTAAGGTTGGGAGCCTTGAACATGGATGAATATGTGAAACGATTTACCTCCCTATTATGGTATGTATCGTATATGCAGGAAGAAAAGGCCAAGATTCAATGTTTTATTAGTAGTCTACCTAACTTTATGAAGGAAAAGTTGGAATTTGATTACCCAAGAACAATGGATGATGTGGTGCGAAAAGCCTGTATCTGTTATCAACAAATGAAACAGAAGAGTGAAGGATCAAAAGGAGGATTGAGCCAGAGGGGAAGAAATTTACCCCCAAGCAGACAGACAAAATCTACCAATGGAAGGAATGTACAACAAAGACCCTTCAGTAAATTTCCAGCAAGGAATCAGTCAAAGGTCCCAACATCCACTGAAAATAGATAGACAGAGGGGATTAATAAGCATGTCAATGATCAACTACATAAACAACCCTTACAGTGTTGGGGATGTGGAGAACCCTGTTATTACAAAAACTGCCCTCATAGGGCAAGAACATAACAACTTTCAAACATGCAAGAAGCTTCCATGGTTGGGGAGTTGGCAAGGAGTAAGCTCAGAATTAACGTTGCGCTTGACGATGATCAAGCAGAATACCAACCCACCATGATTGAGTGTGAAGGTATGATCGCCAATCAACCCGTCTTTATTTTATTTGATCCGGGTGCTAGCCTAAGCTATGTTAGTCCTAAGGTTGTAGAGAGATGCCAATTACAAAGCAGTAAATTTCAAAAACCTTGGTTAGTTCAAATAGCCGTAAGGGCAAAGAGAAGGGTAGCTACAAAAATAGAGCGTTGTCCTGTAACTATTTCAGGACAACAAATTTACGTTAATCTAAATGGGGCCCCCTTTTATGATTGGGATGTCCAAGGTTAGGGAGCTAGGCTACCGTGCCTCTCGTATATGGTACCACACTCGACATGTGGGCTAGAGGGGATAGCCTTGAACCCAAGCTCATCTGTCACATGGGATGTCTCAGGTTAGAGAGCAGGGCCACATTACCTCAGGGTAGTGGCACCACTTCATGGCCAAGATCATTGGTGGGCCTGAAGGTGCAACCTACCCCCAGCCCAATTTGGGGAATGGGGTGTTCCTCACACTTTATCTACTGAGTTCTCTCTTAGTATGTTGGGCCTATACCCTAAAGGGGAACACCTTTGGGTTCGTATGATGTACTGATAGGGATGGATTGGTTGGAAGGACGCTAGTCCTTAGTTGATTGCAAGGAAAAATCTGTTAGCTACCTTACTGGGTCGGGACAAAGAAAAGAAATACAAGGAATCAATAAAAATATTAAGTTGCGTCCTATTACTGCTAACCAACTGGAGAAATGCGTTAGGAAAGGTTGTCATATTTATGTTGTCCAGGTAGGATACACAAATTCCAAGAGAAAAATGACTTCCTTGGAAAATATTCTCGTCATTCAAGACTATGTTGATGTGTTTCCTAAATCCATTCCTGGATTACCACCTAAACGTGATATTGATTTTACAATTGAACTAGTCCCTGGTGCAACTCCTATTTCCAAAACTCCTTATCGCATGAGCATACCTAATTTAACAAAACTCAAAATGCAGCTTCAGGATCTGCTTGATAAAGGTTACATTTTCTGCAGTGTGTCCCCCTGGGGAGCCCCCGTACTGTTTGTACGAAAAAAGGATGGAAATTTAAGATTGTGTATTGATTATCGTCAGTTGAATAAACTGACTATCAAAAATAAATACCCTTTACCACGCATTGACGATTTATTTGATGAAGAGCGAGGTGCTAGTGTGTTCTAAAAAATTGATCTAAGGTTTGGCTACCATCAAATAAGGATAAAGGAAGAAGATATTTGTAAAACTATGTTTTGAACTCATTATGGTCATTACGAGTTTGTAGTATTACCCTTCGGCCTTACAAATGCCCCAACCACTTTTATGAGTCTGATGCATGGTATTTTTCAGCCATACTTAGATAAGTTTGTGCTGATTTTTATTGACGATATATTGATTTACTCTAAGAATCAGGTGGAACATGAAAAGCACTTGAGAATGGTGTTGCAAACCCTGCGGGACAATCAGTTATACGCTAAGTATAGCAAGTGTGACTTCTACAAAAGCCAGATACAGTATCTGGGTCATGTCATATTAGCAGAGGGTATAGCAGTGGATTCAGAGAAGATTAAAACTATTATGGAATGGGCCACCCCGAAGAATGTTGTTGATATTAGATCCTTCTTGGGCTTAGCCGGTTATTACCATCAGTTCATTGAAGGATTCTCGAAAATTTCCTTTCCCATGACCTCTTACAGAAAAAAGGGCAAACTTTCCGATGGATAGCTAAATGCGAGCAAAGATTTGAATGATTGAAACATTTACTTACTACTACATCTGTACTAAAAGTAGTAGACCCGGAGAAATCTTTCGTGGTTTGCACAGATGCAAGTAAGGAAGGTGTTGGCAGAGTATTAACACAACAAGGGAAAGTTATAGCTTATGAATCCCACAAATTGAAATAATATGAGCAATGATATTCTGCCTACGATATTGAATTAACAGCAGTAGTGCATGCGCTTAAAATGTGGCGACACTACCTAATGGGAAAGAAATTTGTGCTATTAATGGATCATAGTAGTCTTACAAATTTCTTTAACCAATCTAACCTAAATGGCCAACAGGCCAGATGGACAACATTCTTGAACGAATTTGACTTTGAAATGAAGCACCTTAAGGGGAAGGAAAATTGGGTAGCCGATGCATTAAGCCAGAAATTGCATTGTATTTATGAGGTGCAATTCGATGAGGTAAGATCAAACCTCCCTGATATAATTAAAGAAGCATCCCTTAAGGATCTAGAGTATTCCTTTCTTTGGCAGCAGGAAATTGATGCCCAAAGGAAGGGGGAAAAGTCTGAATATGGTATAAATCTAGATAAAATGCTAACTTTCAGAAACCAAATTTATGTTCCTAATCAAAATTCTGTCAAACAATTGATATTAGATGAATCTCACAGGAAACCATATGCTGCCCACCCAGGGTACTAGAAATTAATTTTCGCTATTAGGAAAGGTTATTTCTGGCCAGGTTTAAGAAACGATATTACTGCATACCTAACTAAATGTTTGGAGTGTCAATTAGTGAAGGCGGAACATCAACATCTTACTATGCTACTGCAACCGTTGCCCATCCCTGAGTGGAAATGGGAGACATTTACCCTAGATTTCATCACCGGTTTATCTCGCATCAAGAAGCAGCACGACTCAATTATGGTGGTGGTTGATAAGCTAAGCAAACACTCTTATTTGATACCAGTGAAATCCACTTACAAAACTGTTGAAATTGCAGACATTTTTATGAGAGAAAATTTCAGTTTGCATGGGATACCCAAGGTGGTAATCTCTGACAGATATGTAAACTTTACATCCACTTTTTGGAAAACACTCTTTTCTGGATTGGGCACACAGATTCAATTTAGTACCACATACCACCCATAGACGGATGGCTAGATGGAGCGAGTGAATCAAATTCTAGAGGATATGTTAAGAATGTTCATGATGCAACAACCACATATGTGGGAATATTACCTCCATTTAGTGGAGTTTGCTTATAATAACGGATACCATGAGTCGTTGGGCATGAGCCCCTTTGAGTTATTGTATGGAAGAAAGTGCAGGGTGCCCATAGATTGGAATAGTCCTGTACACAGACTAACATTGGGTCATGATATGTTAGGTGAGATGGAGGGGACAGTTAAGAAAATTCGTCAGAATTTAAAAGCTGCCCAGGACAAACAAAAGGTTTATGCAGATAAAATAAGAACATATAGAGAATTCCAGGTAGGGGATCACGTGTATTTGAGAGTAAAACCAAGAAAAAATACCTTGCAATGGAGGGGTTGTGATAAGTTAGCACCTCGGTACTGTGTTCCTTTTCAAGTTTTGGAACGGATTGGACCTGTAGTGTACAAACTCGCATTACCAAGCCATATATGGGTTCACAATGTCTTCCGCGTCTGCTTGTTAAAAAAATATGTGTACAACCCTCAACATATAATTAACTGAGAAATTGTATAGGTAATAAGTTAATATAACAAATGATGTATAATTTGTTGTTTTGAAAAGTTTATGACAACAGGTTGTAAAATGTGCAAGTCTTATCAGAATGAGAGTTTCTGGCGGAACTTCTTCGTATTCTCAATCGAAGAGAAACCGCCTTGTGGAAAAAAGCCATCACCTAGGTTAAAGTGCAATGGAAGCACTTTGGCCCGAAAGAAGCCACATGGGAAGAAGAGGATTTTATGTGGAAAGCTTATCCGACATTATTTTCATAAACCAAGGACAGTGTTCCTCATAAGGGGGGGAAGATGTAACACCCCACGTTGCATAGACATTTAATTTGGGTTACTATGTTTTACCTATTACTTTATATTTTTACCTTAGGACTTTGCCATCAAATACTTGACACATAATATTAAAGAACTATGTCTAGGAGGCCAGAACATACTTATTATATATTTAATAAATATTAAGAGTTAAAGTATTTTGACAAAAAATGAAACAAAGAGTTGTTAACCTCATGAGACAGTTAAAGTGGTTACTCATTTGTCTCCTCAAAAGAGGAATTCAAGGAAGGCCTAGGGGGTTGGAGAAGACATAAAAGAGAGAATAACAGATGGGCCAAGGAAGCAGAACATTGTTATCCAAAATTCCTTGAGCTGGGTGGAATAAACCAGTGGGAAAACTTTGAGTATAGTCAGAGAGGTATGTGACTTGAGGTTGGATAGTGAGTCTTAATGCCCAAGATACCTAACTGTAACAGACTCATTTTATTGTTCGAAGGAGAAAGAGTTTGGGGGAGAGTCTGGACGTAATTTCCAGACTCACAGCTGGGTGGTGAGATCTTCCCGAAGAGGAACTACATAACTACAAGGCGGTGAACAGATAAGCAATCAAACTCTTATAACTTAATGACTATTGGAATAATGATGCTATTAATGATTTATGAGTATTAGAATAATGATTCTACAGCGATTGATGGATAGTAACAGATGAATTATTGTCAGGATTATGCCTGTGCTAGGTGTTCCGAAATTGTCTATTTTGTGTCATAAGCTAGTATGAAACATCTTATATATTTAAACAAAGAATTGTTATTATTCTTCATACATAACAACTTATATACTTAAACAGAGAATTGTTAATATTATACGGAGAACAAAGAACTGTTATATACTTGAACATAGAACTGTTAATATTATACTTAAATAGAGAAGAACTTATATGAAACAGCCTAGATACTTAGACATATCATTGTTAATACTATGTATATGCACTGAATTAACTGAATGCAGTACACATTTATAAAATATATGACAATCATAGGTAAAAGCCCAACATATTTTTTCCAAATAGTCACATGAATAGAGAATTAAATTTACATACATGAAAAACTAGAAAGAAAAGCACTCATCACCAAATTCAATGGTCGAGCAATACTCAGTCAGATTCTGGTAAAATGAGTTATCGCAACCCCATACATTCATACCTTAACCAAAAAATGATCCATGCACAGACTCTGTGGAGTCAGATGTATCCAAGATAGACAAGCTTCGACAAAGGAAGCCAAGCCAAAAACCGAAAGGGATAATAAACCATGAAATGTTAATTACTGCCATCAACACCATATTCAGCTCTTGAAAGATTTATAAACCAAATTGTATATACCCATCATGAAATAGACAAATGTCAAATCCCTATTAGGGCCAAATATTTATATAATTGTGCTATGAGGAATATGAATCATCTCGGTTCGCCGAGTGACCAAAACCTATATTAAATCACAAAGCATTCAACTGCAAAACATGGCTGGCTTGTAGCCTCTGCCAAATCTTCATGCTTTCACCCAGAAAAGCCAAGGTAACACCCAATGGAGCGATTTCATGCGTAGCAACAAAGCAAACAAAAATATCTGAGAGAGATAAGCCACCACAAGGTTTAGCAGTGAAACCAACCTGAAAGACAAAAGGTGTTAACAATGCATGAGTATGATGCCTCTGAGACCAACACATCTGCAAGGGGAGGGATTCGACAAGGGTTGGTACCTGCAATTCCAAAGTAAACATTGTTAAAAAAAGAACCCCTTAACATCAAATTCAAATCATAACTCAGCCGAGCTGAGAGGTACCTGAAAGAATTCGGTGTTGAAGTTATGAAGCCTACCTGTGCCATCAACCCTCACACCAAATTAACAGCCGCTCAGATTAGGAGCATGAAAAACCAAAACCCTGTTTAAGCTATCATTACCTCTCCAAGCACGAATGTCTCCGAATTCACCTCCATCTGGAGTGGCAAGCCAACGGAAGCAAGAATTTCCTGTACAGTAGACCAAATGAACAGAGAATCTTTCCCGTGCACCTTCAAGACAACGATGAAAACTCTGGTGGAAAGAATTCGACTCAAGGAGAAAGGCAAAAGGTCGCGGAGTACCTAAAGGGTGGTGTCTGTTGTAGCTCACCATCAAATTGACCTTGGACGGATTAAAACCCTCATTGTCGCAGAGAAAGCTTTGTGCAGTTGCAGAGCAAAAAACCGAAGGTATGACACAACCCAAATGAATCTATTAGCAACAGGAGGCAGAGGGAACGGTTACCTCAACAAACCCTGGACGCTGAGGACCGTTGAATCTCCAAACCCAAATCGCATGGAGTAAACAACGCCAAGTGTCTCAAGTTACCAGACCTTTCTGGTGTCAGACACCGGAGCATTAAATTGATGACCATCGATGACCATCGTATACTGGGAGCTGAGCTACCCGATCTAATACATAATAAAAATATGTCATTGAACCATAGTAGTGAGACCTGTCTTGTATGCTTAGATTTTCTATATATACATATAGATATGAAGAAAAAGTTTGATTATTAAATTCCAATAAATAAAATTTGATTGTATGTTATTTTTTATTAAAATTAATAATTGATGTATATCTCTTACCTTTTTTATTTTATTTTTACCCTATTCTGATTTTTTTCACTGTCCCAACAAATTTGCCACTCAATAAACAATGCCATTTATTTTATAGCTAAGTGCTTGGCTTTGCATAGTCGGACAGAAGGCGATACATGGTACTCACACACATTAATTATCTCTAACCATTTGATAGGTTCAGAGTTATTTAACTTTGCTCCAGTCATTAAAGACAAAACGTAGAAGACCAATTTATTTGGTGTTAGAAATCATAAACATGCACTTTTGACAAGGCATCCTGCAGGAGGGCTACACCTTTTTTTTAAAGAATCTCCATCTCCAGATTTTATACATCTATGCTGAACCAGATATAATATACTTAATATATCACCGGCTAGGTTTAACCCAGTGGGATATCCTGGATACTTTCATATAATCATGAATGTAAATGTGTTAAAAATTAATTTAAGAATAAAATTTCAGCCTCCAAAATTTTGATCTAAACCAAACCTCATTTAAATATTCCTAAAATTCTGACTTAGCAGAATATATGGCATAACACAATTAACATTTTACAATGTTCAACATTTAACAATATTATTCTTCATTAATATACACAACTACTATTCTTCATTCATTCATATATATATATGTAACTCACAATATCGTTTGCCCACGATTCAAATTTGTTTTACTATTTCAAGATCTGTATTACATGCATTTGTGAATATAAGAATGACACAATTGAGAAGAGGAGGATAAAAGCTATTGAAAATAAAAGAGTATCAGCCAGAGCTGGAGCCACAGCAGGATTTGGGAACTGTAACAAAATGTCAGGTATGCTTTCTGTTTGAAGCTATCTCTTTTTCGCTATTTGGTACTAACTATTTTTAATCCCATTGATAACTGTTTTCATTTGTCTCACATTTTAAAGAGATTCCGTTTTGATTTGAATTTTTCTGTTAAAAATGTATGCTTCTCTGCAAATCCAAATATGAAGTAGTAAAACTAAACTATTAGCTATTGGACTAGAAAACGCTTGCCTGGCACTTTAGAGAGACTCTGTTTTGATTTGCAATTTTCTGTTAAAAATCTCTTTTGTTTTCTTTTAACATTTCAAAATTTAGCTCAGGTATGCAAAAAGCCTACCCATAAATGGCAACAGCCTTGATAATTTTGTCAAATTTTTTATTGTATTATAAATATATAATGAAGATGAAACTTATAAACTAGCTCTTTTATGTTAGATTCAGGTCCATCTGGAGTGGAGACCAAAGCAACATAGGTAAAAGCTAACACACATCAAAGGAATATAAATAACAGGTAACAGGTAAGCAGCTGAATTTTTTTCCATTGAAATACATAATTTATGGGAAAATTGTAAACATTATTTAAAAAAAAGGATTCATATTCACTTCATAGTCCTACAAATAAGAAGAGATACTTGTTAAACATAATATACTGTATGCTTGTTGAATGGTAAGGAGCATAAATGTGGGACAAATATGTTGTTCACTATTGAATAATGGAAAGTAGAAGCAATGGTGGGCGTGGTAGGGTTAATTGTTACTAATACTAACAAATGGTTTGCATAATATGGTCATGAGGGTCCAGTCCAAAAGCGTGACGACCTGATTCAGAGGCCATCTTGATGAAACAATATCAAATCTTCGCCCTCCTCACTCTCTTCTTCTATCGTTTGTTTCCTTGTTTTCTTCGAATCCCTGCTCTCTGTGTCAGTGGAACAAGTTAGCTCTCCGCCTTGGCGCTTCTTTCCAGCATCATCTCTCAATTGCGGCTGTGCAAGTGATTCTGGAGAGGACCCTTTTTGTTGGTCAGTAGTTGGGAATCCAGTAGACATCGTAACAGAATAAGACGGACCCTCGTGTGCTGCTTTCATTTGCTGATCTACATCTTCTTGAGCAGCAGGCTGCATGTTCTCATGGCTACTAATTGGGTGCTCCTTCTCTCTCTCTGGAGTACTAGCGCTCCTCCTCCTTGCATGAGTTGGATTCCGATCATGAGCAACACACTCTATGTTCTCATGGCTACTAATTGGGTGCTCCTCCTCCTCCTCTGGAGTATCGGCTCTGGTCCTGGGGTGCTCCTCTTCCTCTGGAACATTAGATCTGGTCCTATTAGGACCTCCACGGAGCCTAGCCATGATCGCTAAAAAAAGAATGAAAGTTATAGGTACTTGTATCTGTAGCAACAGAGAGCTCTGGAGTCTTAGCTCTGGCCCTCCTGAAGAATCTAAACAAATTGTATTGCTATCTCATGCTCATGCTTAGGTGAGCAGAGCTCGAAACGGGCAGTTGTATGTGTAGCAACGGAGAGCGAAATAGACAAACTCATCGGAAACAACTCACCACTTCGATTTACCTTTACGTTACCTTTCTCCTTCCCCCTCCTTACTTATATGTGGAGGTGGTTTATCTTTTCAAGAAAATAAGTTATTTTTTTATTGTGTTTTATTATAGTTTTCAATATTATTGGTTATCTATATTTTTATAAGGGTTATTTTAATTTTATTTTGATCAAGTTGAAAGGTTTACACTACATTAATTTTTATTATTATTTAATTTAATTTAATTTTAAATTTTAATTTTATGTAATTTGATTTAGTCAAAATGTTAACCATTACATTATAATATCCCTACCATATTAGGCTAGAGAGCACCTCTTGATGCAAATATATGTTGTAACCCGTCTATATCCCACTTAGTTTTTTTTTCACTCTAAAAGGGATTTACACCTCGAGATATTTGATCCCTCTTAGCACTTGGTAGCCCCTGAGTTAAGATAGATCTACAGTAAACATTAGTTTTTAATTAATAGAATACAAATAACTACATTTATTTATATTTTTAAACCGAGTTGCCTTTAGTGCCACTTTTTGGGAGCTTCTTAGGTGGATTTTTCTGATTTAATTTCTCTAGAATCCCACAGGGGTTCATTGAAATAACAAGTTTGATGGGAAACCCGTGCACAATAGAAGTTCCCTAGAGGTTTTTTAGGGTGTTGAATCCATATATACAGTCAAAAAACTAATTTAAATAACACAAATCAAGATTCCACCACAAATTTTTCCACCTGACATAAGAACTCCAAAAAGTCACACTAAAAGCAAATCCTTTTTAAACTAATTTATTACGACTTTAATTTCTTTCTTTTTTCCAAAAGTGGTAAAACTTATCATAAGGCATTTGTTAATGGGTAAAAATGATTGATATTTGTTTTTTCATCTTAGTAATGTAAACTGACTCATCACTATTGTTCAAGAAAACCACATCAACTATAATAATTTATTAATAATTTAATTTCATTCGTAAAGAGCTAACTTATCTATTTGATTTCCCAAAAAACATAGCCTCTTCATAAATTAAAAATAATTTGAAATATTTCTATAAAATTAAAATATATTTTTTAATTAATGATAATTATAACAAAACCAATATCCCTACAACTACTTTTATTTATATTTTAAAAGTAACTAAGTACAAATTTTAATTCTCTTTTTTTAGAATTTGGTAAAACCTATCATAACTCATTGGGTAAAATTAATTATAATTTGTTATTACTATCGATGATGTAAATTAACTCATCACAAAACCATTAATTTACCATTTTATTTTCTCATTTGTTTTTTCAAAAAAATGGTAAAACTTATCATAACTCATTTCTTAATGGGTAGAAATAATTGTTATTTGTTATTCCTCTTGGTAATGTGCACTGAGTTATCACCATTGTTCAAGAAACCACATCAACTAAAATAATTTAAGAATAATGTACAAAAAAGAAAAAAATCACTGTTAACTTATATATTCATTTTCTGTATTCAAGCTTCTGTGATCCATAATGAATCAAGCAAAGTTTTTCTGTAGAAATCACATAAGAGAAATTTTTGGCAACGTGTTATCTACTTATTTCCAAAAAACACTCTTAACTAATTAAAAATAATTTGAAATATTTTTATAAAATTAAAATATAATTTTTAATTAATAATAATTATAACAAAGCCAATATTTCTTCACAACTACTTTTATTTATATTCTAAAAGTAACTAAGTACAACTTTAATTCTCTCTCTTTTTTTTATATCTGATAAAACAAATCATAATTTATTGGATAAAATTAATTATAATTTGTTATTACTATTGATGATGTAAACTAACTCGTTACAGAACCATATAAGTTAAAATAATTTATTAGTAATTTATAAAAATAGATTTCCGCTCTTAACTATTTAACTTATTTACTTATTTCCAAAGAATATGGACTCTTAACAAATTAAAAATAATTTGAAATCTTTCTATAAAATTAAAATATATTTTTAATTAATAATAATTATAACAAAACTAATATCTTCTTTTATGGTTAAAAGGATTAACACTTCATTTCAACCTAAATGAATATTGAATTTATAAACTAAAATCCAATATATATATATATATATATATATATATAAACCACTTCGACCAAAAACACATTGAAATATCAATCAAATGTAAATCACTGCTTAGATCTATCTTAACTCCGGAACTACCAAGATCCCATGGATCAAATCTCTTGAGGAGCAAACCTTAAGAGATTTGATCCCTTTGACCCGCTTGGTAGATCCAGAGTTAAGATATATCTAAGCTAGTTTAATTATTATTATTTTTAAATGTAATTTTAGCAATTAAAAATATTTTATTTACTTGATAAATAAAACATGTTGATATCTTTACGTTATATTGAAACACAAACTATAATTAAAACACACTTGATAAATAAATTCAAATTTTATGTGAAATAAATCATATTATTTTGTGAGGAAAGGGACAACCTACGAGTCTAATTCATTAACCCTCATTTGAAACGTAGATGTTAGTAAACAATAACTGTGAAAGAAATTAAAAACAACCCATATTTAGCTAAATATATTGTTATGTATTGCAATAGTCAAAACCCTTGCGATTTCCTGCAATATTACTATGAAAGAATTTATAAATTGAAAATGGTTAAAGCAAGACAACAAACTCATTAGTCACCTCTCCTCTGCGCTGCAACCACAAAGCAAAATTGAAGAAACTTGTATAATCTCTCTTCTACAGCAAACGGGTCTTCTGCGCTGCAACCAATGAAAACCGGTTAGGCAAATAGACAAAGTAAAAATGAAGAAACTAATATCATCTCTCTTGTGAGCTGCAACCATGGAAAACCTGGTTAGGAAAATATACAAAGTAAAAATTAAGAAACTAATATTAATCACAAACAGGTAAAATTGGAGAATTGTAATGTTTAAAAAAGGCTATGCATCCATTTAAATAGGCCACATTAGAGAATAATACCATGGGAAAAACCATGGGTTAAGAATACCATGGGAAAACTATGGATTGTCAAAATAATAACAATAATAACTTTTTAGTGCTTAATTTGACTTGTGTAAAAATGTTAAATGTGACAGGACAAAACATTACAACATTTTATTTATTTATTTATTTATATTATATTTATATTTTTATTATTATCTAATTTGACCACTAATTATATATCTAAATATAAGATGAATATAGGTTAGTTTAATATCCCCCTTAAATAGATTATATTCCACATGAATACCATGGGTCATTTTTATTTATTTTTATTATTAATTTTTATAGGGTTATTTTTATTCTATTTTCACCAAGTTAAAATGTTTACATTTACATTATATTACATTACATTAAGTTATACATGTCAAAATGTTTACATTAACATTACACATCTCTAGCATCCTAGGTTGGAGAACACCTCTCACCTAAATAAAAAATGAGTAATTTAAAAAAAAAATATTATATTCAAAATCTAGAGTCCACCAACGTTAAATTAACTATTTTACTTTAATTCACCCTTTCTCACAAACTGAATTCCACTTCTGTTGGATGAAACATAATTTTTGTAAAACTAAAATTGAATTTATATTTTATCTATGAATAATAATTATATCGATTTCTAATTAGGGCCGACGTTGGCATTAGATTAAATTTGTTAAATGTTAAATGTTACATGTTAAACATTTACACTTGACATCTACACCATACTAGGTTGTAGAGCTCCTCTCGGTGCAATAATGAGAATACAAAGAATGGAAAAATCTTAAAAGTGTTGACCTCTTGCTGAGTGTAAATAGGGGGGTCTTCACTAATATTGAATTCCAAAGGCTCTTACTAGTGGATCTTTAGTGGTATGAAATGTATTTTATTCATTTTATGCCCATGGCCTCTCATCAAATAAAACCTTTGCAACGAAGTCAAACCTTTGCAACGAAATCAAACCTTTGCAATGAAGTAATTTAATTGGTAAATTCTACCAAATAAAATCTTTGCAACTAAGTAATTTAAATGGTAAATTCTACCAAATTTTCATCAAAAATGTTGAAACTAATTAATGAACTTCAATGAAGATACCTAATGTTTTCACATTTTATTGTTTTGATTTTGATTATTCTTCTGATTCAATGTTTAACCATGGAACATGAGTGAAGAAAAATCATTATAACTATGATTTTGATTCTAATTATTTTTCACATTCAATGTTTAAATATGGAACATGAGTTGGAAATGGCTATTATAATGTGTGAGGATAAGCAGATAGATACCATTCAAAGGCCTAATCAAATATTTCTATTTGGAGAAATAAAAAAAATCATGCTTTTAAATAGCCTACATTTAAGAAGAATACCATGGGAAAAACCATGGGTTAAGAATATAATCATAAAAACCATGGTTAAATGCACACTCAAAAACATATTTTTATTTTATTATAATGTGTTAGTATATTTATTTTTATTATTTTATTTATATTGTTTATAGTACATAATTACATCTATTCCATACTAAAAATAAAAATTATTATATTGTATTTTAAAATACAAACATTGTATACAAAATCTAGAATCCAAATATAACATCCTCATACACCTATATAAAATGTATTCACAACACAAAATATCTTCTTACCATGGACTGTGTACAACAATCATCAAATATTTAATTAAAATTGTTCCTACACTACACTTTTGCTTAAGGAAAGGAATGCAGTGTCCAGATATAAACAGAGGAGAGTGTACTAGGTTACATGGTATGTTGACTCTGAGATTGTTGGAGGAAGCCCAAACTAGAGTTATATATCTCTCCAATAAAGTTAATATTATTAGTTTTTGGGAATGGTTAATACTTAAGCACTCATGTATATATTTTAATTGTTGTATGATGTTTACCACAAACTCAACTCTCTTCCCTAAGTTTTGGATTATGAGTTTTTATATATATAAAATTTGGAATTTTCCTTAAAACTTTCTCGATGTCAGCTACTTGTCTATTTCATGAATTTGATTTGACACTCTCTTGTGCCACGCGCTTGGAGATCTAACAGTGATGGTATTAGGGTTTTGGATTTGATGGTCAATGAAGAAGGAGGAGTTACGAAGGTAATTGCCTCCTCCGTTTGCGCATCACCATGACTCATTTGCATCATACCTTCGAAGAGAAAATTGCTTTGCAACCTAAGTCTTTCCTTCCATGGATGAGCGGTTGTATTAATACTGAAGGTAGGGTTATGTCGTTGGCTACTATTGACTGCATGGTTCATTTTCTACTTCCTTACCACAACTTGAACTTAGGGTTTTGATTTGCCTTGAATTTTTTTTAATTTCCCTTTCTTGGACAAAGATTATTAGCGGTTGGGGTCCTTACCCGAATTTCAGCTATACTTTTGCATTAATCATTGTCAGCACCATGGCAAGGTAACAAATCCTTGTTATTCTGGCTTAAGTGTTAAAAGGGTTGATGGTTCATTTTCTTTTCTTCATGAATGATGAATTTTTCCTTGTGATTAAATGAAGGACATATAGAAGCCTTGGACTACCTCGACTCTTTCGAGTAATGATTCTTCCAATCCTTTTGATTCCCCTCTTATTCCTTCTTACCTGTGCATTTTGGTTGAAAACTATTTTTTTTCCATTAAACTTTGAATGCAAGTTTGTTTTGCAACCTTAGGAGCTATGATTATTACTGCTTTTACTCGGCCACTGTTGGAACTCTAATGAGTCCAACTCCTGTTTGTAGGCCAACCTACGTTGCGGCTCGGTTATGCCCAAGTTCTTAATTTTTTCTTTTTAGAAATTTATCTTGACATGCTCACATAGGCGAATTCTAGTCTCGACCATGGTGCCTTTAGAAAAATTATCCCAAAATCTGGGGTTTGTGGGTGTCTTTTAAATTATGAGAAGATACCCTGCCCTTGACAGGGATTGTAATAAAATGCAATGATAACTTGAGCTGTGTATATGTTCTATTTTACTCGAAATTAGAATGTTCCTCAGTAGGCTGTTATGTGAGGAAACCTACAAATATTCTAATTTTGTTGGATATTCTCTTTAATCTTCGCTATACTATTCTTCAAGGCTATGTTAGTGTTCAAAACCTCTTGACCGATTTAAAACTTTAGACCATATTTGGCCAGTATTCAGATATATCAGTGTTTTATTTGACTTGTTCGCAATTCTCTCGCATGATGGCCCAGCCCTTTTCCACGTGGCGACGCTATGTCCACCGTATGAATGTCAATGCGAATAAATGTTGAAATAACACGGTTTGTACAGATTCGGGATATTTCGGATGGGTTAACTTGTGGTACAGGTTACCAATCCACACCTGCCGGTTTCTCACCTCGACCTATTCCCGCCTTTTGACAGCCAACCCTAGTTCACTTGTCATTTCATTTCCACTGTGCGAAGTTCTTTGTTCTGCTCGGCGAGGGTTTCTTTGCGCCTCCGCTCCTCACTCCGGCACTGTGTTCTTCTGGTGCCTCCGACCTCCTGCTACTCTGTGCTTTGGTATTACTGTGAGGGCGACAATCTGCTAACGCTCCGCACTGTAACTCGATATACTTTCGGTTTATTTGTTTGTTCTTCCGCTGTAACAAGGTTGTTCCATGCTCTGTTAACTTGCCTTTGTTATTATGACAGGTTGCTCTCACTTCCGAGCTCCAGCTAAACGTTCCGCTTCAATCCGGATTCAAGGTAAGTTCTGGTTCGATGTTAAACCCTGCTTCTCCACCTCTTCCAGAGTCTAACAGGTTCGCTCCTTTGCTCTTTAGGTTATGGGTGTCGGGTTGTTTACAATGCTGCCCGTCCAACTCAGGTAAATACCCTATGCAACTGTGTCTTTTTGTTTACAGAAGTTCCTTATCGTCTTCTTGTCTCAGGCGCTAAACCCTGTCTATTTTGTTGTTGCAGGTTGCTCGGGTGGTTGGCCGCCGTGGGCTCACGCTCTCTGTGCGTTCTGGAGGCAACCCAAAACCCTGTTCGACTTGATGTAACGGGTAGGGTCTTTCCCGCTCGACCCCGTTTGTTAGATTAGTAAGCAATCTGTGGGTTTTTGTATTTAATGGACTCGCTCCTGGGTTGTAAACGAACTATGTTAAACTGTTTTTGAGGTCTGGCATGTATACAATAATCGTCGTTTCGACCTGTAATCGACCTGGTCCGTCTTTGTTGCCTTGGTTCCTTGAGTCTGTTCGGTTGCCTTTCTAGTTTCTTGTAATGACTTTAATTATCAGAGGACAGTGGTTTAGTGAGCGTTCTATGCTCAGAAAACTTATGGTGCGTTTTGTTCATAAGGGTTTCATCAAATGAAGCTCCTGTATACTTTATCTCCAGCATTTACAAATCTTATGAAAAACATTTAAGTTGGTATGCTTGTTACCTGGTTTATTGTGATATCGTTGGTTGTAAATCCGCTCTTCTGTGTGGGTTAGCTCCCTGTAGCAGCGCCTTCTCTTATCTTGTGGTTTGCTGTCTTTAATTTCCAGTATGTGCTCAATATTTCGTTTCACCTTCGTATGCTTGCTGTGTATAACTTACAATGAATGTTTAATCACATAATATCAATCGAGTAAATTACAGTATGCCTGTTATAGCCTACTTGCAGTGGATGTTAATACAGAAAACAGTATCAATACATTAATGTGACAGTTGTTCTTTAAACAAACAGTTTTGCTTCTTTTCAGAGGAAATGTATCTGTCTTTTCTTGTTCGAGGAGAGTTTTTTTTTTTTTTGTCCTTTGCTCTCTGTTTTACATCTGGGTAGCGTAACTGCTCCCACTTTCAGTTAAACTGCTTACCAGAATCTACTCTAACTGTGTAACAGTTTCTTGTACTAAAGACTAATTTATGGTTAACTAATTTCTAGACTTAAAAACAAGACACAGTTTTCAATTATCATGGTCTCTAAATGACCTTCTAGGAAATAAAACAAATAATAAAGAGAATCAAAACGAATGACAAGTTCTGTTAACCTGGTTCCCTCCATGAGACAGTCAACCACCTTCTGTCTCCTCGAGCTGGATGCTCCTGCATCATCGCACATCTTCCAATCAATGCATGTGTAAATTTTGAGTCATTATCTTTCTTTACAAAAGGTTTGTTTGATTTCATAAATGTATATTTTTAAATTCATTGGTTGTGGAATTGTTGTCCACTGTTGACTTTTACTTGAGAAGAACTAACCCCCCAAAGTCAATCTTTATTTGCACCTCCTTCTCTTTTGGGTTGGATGCAAAGGATTAGGAAGTTGATTTATCACTTCTCCCACGTTCGCTTCACACACACTTACCAGGAGAAAAAAGGTGTGCCGAAAAATGGTCTAAAATTGGACATCTTTTCCTCTTGAGGGAGATCAACTATGCATACCATGCTTTCTACCATGTACAAGGATATGGAAAAATTTTCATTTCTTAGTTTATTACTTTTATGTTAAAAATGAGGTTGTTTTATTTTGTATTTTTTTAGTGATTGTGAATGCAAGTATTAGACTAATGATGAATACTGATCAATCAAATATTTTTTGAGACATGGTGTATAGTTAGTTTTTTTGTGCTAGGTGCTCTCGAGCTTAGTATGGTAGAGATGTTGTAATGTCCTGTCCTGTAAACATTTTAACCGGATAAATTACATAAAAATAAATAAATAAATAATAAATAATAGAATTAATAATTAAAATACCAATATGATAGGGACGTTGTAATGTCATGTCCTATAAGCATTTTGATTGGGACAAATTACATTAAAAATAGAAATAGAAATAAAAATACAACAAAATTAGAAAAATAAATTAATAATTAATAATTAAAATAAAAGAGGTAAAATAGCCAATTTATGGTTCATGGTTTCTTGGTTCGAGGTTTTGACAAACCATGGTTTTTCCCATGGTATCCTTCTATAAGAATATATATATAAAATAAAATAAATTAATAATTAAAATAAAATAGAGTTAAAACAATCAGTTTACACTTCATGGTTTCTTGGTTAGGTTTTGACAACTCATGGTTTTGGTCATGGTATTCTTATTACATGAAAATAAAATTAAAATTAATAGCGTGAAAATATTTTATTCAGTTAAAATAAAATAGAACAACCAATTTAAAGGGGGAATTAAATAGCCTGGATCCATCTTAACATGGGATCTACCAAGCCCCGAGAGGGATCAAATCTCTTCTTACTCTAAAATAGGTTTGCATTTTAGTTGATTTGATCCTCTGACCCTTAGTAGATGTAGAGTTACTTGGGGATTAAGAACTTTTATTTTACCTCATATGTGTAGAATATGATGCATTATATGTGACATCTCGAATATGTAAACAACCTCTTATATTTTTAATTGCCCTTAAAGGTGCTCTACAACCCAATGTAGGGTGGATGTGTAGGTGTAATGTAAGAAAGAACCTCTTATATTTTTAATTGGGCCTAGAGGCACCCTATAACCGAGTATAGGGTGGATGTGTAGGTGTAATGTAAGAAAGAACCTTTAATTGCACGGAGAGACGCTCTACAATCTAGTATAGGGTAGATGTGTAGGTGTAATGTAAGAAAGTATGTAAACAATTTGAAATGTAGCACAATTAAAAAATAATAAAAAGTTAAAAGTGATATGGGGATGAGTGTAAGCATTTAAATGTTCGCTCAATTAATAATAAAAGGTTAGTCATAAAAATAATATAATTCAATTTGTTATATTTTGATTTTTTTGAACTTGTGATTACAATACCGTGGCTTATCAATACCACATGCCCAAAAACCATAACTTATTTTATAACAATATGGCAAGATTTTTAAATGTGGATATCCACCCCCTTTTACTGTGGATATTATTTAACTTATAAATAGGCTTTGTTACAATAACATGGGTCAATACCATGGTTTATCAATACCACACCCATAAAACATAACTTATTTCACAATCAAAATATTTTATAACAATATGACAAGATTCTTAACCATGGATATTCACCCCCACTTTACCATGGATATTATTTACTTTTAAATAAGTTTTGTTACAATGTGGAGAGCCAATGCCATGACTTATCAATACCACAAGCCCAAAAATCTTAAGACAAGATTCTTAACCATGGATATACAACCCCACTTTACCATGGATATTATTAACTTGTAAATAAGATTTGTTGCCATACCATGGGCCAATACCATGGATTATCTTTTCTTTTCCTCGGAAAAAGCATGATTTTCATTAAAAAGATAAGAAAATTACATGTTGTATGATGTTGCATATATGAACTCCTGTCAGCAATAAGGGAGTATTGTTTAGAGCTATTATAAGCTTTACAAAAATTATTATGATGCTTACTAATAATAAACTTCAGAGAAGTTGAGTAAGTTTCTGAAAATATGTGTTTTGTCCAAAAATAAACTGAAAACTAGACAAGTTATATACATAGAAAGAGAAAGTAAAATCAAAACTGCTAAATGATCTAGCGATCATAGTATCTGACGATGATAGTAACTGTAGAAAATGTCATCCTTGTATTCCTGTATCTGCCATTGACCTATGTTCAGTTGCGCTGCCTCTTTGGATAAACGATTAGCGATCTCATTCCTTTCCCTGTATATATGTGAGCATGCAAATGAATCAAATTGAGACTTTAGAGAAAGGATATCAGTCAGAATATCTCTAAGTGTGTGCAAGTGAAAATGATTAACTTCATTTGTCCAATTAATTATGAGTTGTGAGTCTCTGAATATCTGAAGTTGTTGGCAATTTTGTTCTTTTGCAAAAAGGAGAAGGTATTTTAGACTGCTCAATTCAGCATAGTTGTTTGTGCCTCTGCCTAGGCCGACCTTGATTCTATAAGACACTGTATTATCCATATGCAGCACCACTCCACCACCACATCCTTCAGCTTGTGCTAAACCATCAAAATAACCCTAGGGGGAGTTTATGTCTATGGATTCCTGGGTAATGATCCGAGGGGGTCAGATGTCCTGGTCCTCCAGGAACAAATTGTATATGGCCAACAACGAAATACTGGATGAATCCCAATATATTTTGGCATTCATGAAATGGATTTGTTCCTGTTTAGCCAGATTCCCCAACAAATTAGCAGTGGAAGGCATCTAGTTTTCTGTGAGTTGGCTTTTATCCACTATCTTTGCCAAGCCTCTTTGTTATCTTGTCCAGACCAATCAATATGTAGTTTTAGTGAAGTGAGGATCCTTAACCAGAAGGCTTTCGAGACAGGACAAGTAAGGAAGAGATGAGAAGTATCTTCCTCATGCATCCTACACAAACAACATCTATAAGGCCCGCAGTTTGCACGACACCTCAACATTAGTTTAGTGGGAGCCTTATTTGTTAAAATGCACCACATGAAAAGCCTAGATTTAGGAGGGGAATTTAGTTTCCAAATATGACTCCACCACTAAGAGAAATAACCAGTGTGTCTAGCTACCATTGCATAAGCATAACCTGTTTTGGGGGAGTATCTACCATGGGGATCCAATGCCCAGATAAGGACATCTTTATTGTCGCTTATACACACATTGGCCTCCTCTAATGAACCTATGAATCTCTGCCAATCATCAACCCAAACATCCGGAATGTTGACCGTTCTATGGTCCTTCCAGGTCTAGTTTTGCCAACTATCCTGAATAGCATCTGCTATATGTGATAAGTGGGTGATGCCTAAGACTTGAAGGAAGTTGCAAAGAGGTCAGGGAAGAATATGGCCATTCCCACATCCACTCCACGCATCCAAACCAATCCTCACTTTAACTCCATTGCCAACTTTCCAAGCCAGACCTCGCTTGATCAAAGAGATAGACTGAGATATTGCTTTCCAAATTATGGAGGAGCCAGACGTAGGAACTGAAGGTCTATGGATCCAATCTAAAATTGAGAGTGGATATATGTTCTTATAAAATGTGATTTCCTGCCAAAGATTTCTGGAGTTTATAAGTTACCAACCCAGTTTTGCAGCCAAAGCCTCAACAAATAAATGCAAATTTTTTATGCCCCATCCCCCCAGTTTTTTTGGGTTTTTCAATGCTGTCCCAATGGACCCAGGCAAAGGTTCTCCCTGGATTTTTTCCGCACCAAAGGAAGCGACAACATAATTGTTGAATTCTTTTTAAAATGCTTTTGGGGATCCAAGCCAGTGACATCTAATAAACCAGAATAGCTTGTAGGACCGACTTGAGGAGGGTGAGCCTACCTGCTCTAGAAAGCCATCTTTGTTGCCAAATATTGATTCTGCTTTCAATCTTGGCTATAAGCCAAGTCCAATCTGCTATGCGATAACCATTTGGTTTCAATCTGAAACCCAAATATTTAAGACCATCATCCAAATCTTGACGCTCATATTCAAAAAGTTGGCTAGCTAATCTTGCTTCATTCAGCTGGCAGGAAACTATGATAATAGTTGATTTTGCAATATTTGGCTGCATGCCTGTAGCTTTACAAAAGAGATCTAGAATAGCCTTGAAAGCATATGAGTCTTGAAAAGATCCATTTAAAAAAATTAGAACATCATCTACAAATAAGAGATGGGTTATAGAGGACATACTCGAGATCCTGACGCCAGCCAAGGAGCCTTCCTCTTTGCCTTTTTTTAGCAGTCTGCTAAAACCTTCCATGATGAGGAGAAAGAGTAGCAGGGAGAGAGGACATCCCTGCCTAAGGCCTTGTTCCGCATGAAAGAAACCCAAAGCCGCTCCATTGATGAGAATAATGTAGGACACTGAAGTAAGACAACCCACGATCCAATTGATCAAAGCAAAGGGGAAGCCAATGTGAGTGAGAGTTATCCTGAGGTAGGACCAACAAGTACGATCAAAGGCTTTGGAAAGATCAATTTTTAGGATGGCTGAATTTTTATGGAGCTTCTTAATAGAATGGAGAGCTTCCTGAGCAGTGCCAATTGCTTCATGAATCTGGTGATGACTAAGAAAGGCAAATTGTTCCTTGGATATCATTCTAGGAGAGAAAGGGCTTAATACGGAGGGATATTATTTTGGAGATGATTTTGTAAATGCTATTGCAGAGGGATATGGGTTTGTAATTGTCAAAGGAGGAAGGGTTATCAGATTTGGGGATAAGGGCCAGGAAAGTCGAGTTGAAGGCCTCCAAAATTCTGCCAGAATTTCGGATTTCTTCAATGGTCTGGATGAGATCCTCTCTAATTAAATCAAAAAAGGAACTGAAGAATTCAACCGGCCACCCAGCAGGACCCGGGCTCTTATCCTTATGAAGGCACTTCAGCACAGCTTCAAGCTCTTCTCTAGTAACCTGAGAGTTTAGATCTTCAATTTCCTCCTGCTCGATAAATCTGGGCAGAGCTTCAGCGGTGTGAATGATGCTTGGAAGGGTTATTCCAATGGGGGCTTTGTAGATATTAGAGAAATGTCTAATCCCCATGTTAGCCAGTTGCTCAAAATTGCCCACTTTGCTTCCTTTCGAGTCTTGTAATTCCCAGATTTTGTTAATGGCTTTCTGACCCCTTGCATATTGTTGAAAGAACTTTGAATTTTTATCACCTACTTTGAGCCAGATTGCTCTGCTCTTGAGCCTCCAGGTTTCTTCTTTTGAGTGAAGAAGTTTAATTCTGTCTGCTTCTAACTGAATCAGCTGCAACTTTTGTTCAGTCGAGTTCGATCTAGAGGGAATTGATTCTTCGAAGTCTAATAGAGCTTTTTCAATCCTTTGTATTCATCTTCTTTTCTTTGTTTTAATCTGACCCATGTTATTGTTTTGCCCTTTAGAACTGCTAGATTTTTTGCAAAGAGCTCCCCTGGAGAGGAAGTTTCATTCTGAGAGCAATGGATCCAAGATTCCGAGACCAAGTTCCTGAAACTCGGCTCCAACAACCAAGAGGAGTTAAATTTAAAAGGTGAAGAGGGTTTAGAAAGATTACCCTTGAGCTCCAGAAAAATAGGAGAGTGATCAGAGATCCCACCACTCCCCACCCATTGACGAAAGAGATTTAAACTTGCCATAAGAGGGGCTTTGATCAAGAATTGGTCCAATCTTCTAGCAAGGGCATCTACCCCCCAATTTTCGATTCCTCCAAGTTGGCTTGAGTTTAACAGGGTCAATATTTAGAAAATCATGAGCATCCAACAAGTTTTCAAAAAAGGCTATGAGATGATCACTTTGACCCTTGAAACCCCAAGATTCCGCTGAACCGAGGGAGAAGTTTAAATCTCCACCAATAATTATATTATCTTGATTTATAAAATCAACCTCCATGATTCTATTCCAAAAGAATTCTTTGTTTTGGCAAGGGCCATAGATGTTGATAAGCCTAAATGGTCTGTTGAGCTCCATAGACAAGATATCTACACCAAGAAGACCTTCTCCTCCCAAAACATTGAGGATTTTTGTAGAACGAGTGTTAAACCCCAAGGCACAACCACTAGAGCTACCCTTCACATCTAGAAAATGAAATTACCAAGTTGGGAGAAAACTTAAGAGAAGCTTATTTATCTGGTGACCTTCCCCCAGAGTTTCTTGAAGGAAAATAACATCCAGCTTTTCAGACAGACAAAGCCTCTTGAGAGCCAACTTTTTGTCTGGGTTGGCTAGACCCCTACAATTAAAGGAAAGACAGAGCATGGGGGTGAGGAGTGAGGGTTGTTCTTTGCTCTAAGAACTTAGTCGATTGGGGATTGGACCCCAGAGGCTACTTCAACACTAGCCCTTTTAATAACCTTAGAAATTTTTGATTAACGGCCACACGGGGGTTTGAGAGTTATTGCAGGAGAGGGGTCTAGGTCCAGGCCTAGGACCGAAGAGGGTGCAACAGGAAGGGATTTGAGGAAATATCGGTGCGACCCACTTGATAGCGGGCAATCATCGAGCAGGCATGTGGTCTTATCCACAGAGGGTTGGGGAATGGGGGAAGACAGTGAGGGTGGGGCAGTGGGAATAGGACATACCGAGGAGCATAACTTATTAACTTTAGTTTGAGAAATTACACAGTTCAATGAAATAGATAAATTTATTGAACCTTCAATAGAATGAGAAAAATGAGGAAGAGTGGAATAGGGAGTACCTGCGAAAGTCGTGTCTCGAGTTCTGGATTTTTCAAGGGGCGATCCGATGCCCTTGCATATTGGTGAGCTACGGCCTGCTGCATAGTCTGAGTAGAGGGCGTAGTAATTTCTTGGAGGTCCACAGGAGACCCGAACTCTGAATCCAGAGTTTGAGTGGAGGCGGAGACCAACGCTTTGGCCGAGATCTGATTCCGCCCTGAAATTCTTGGACAGTCTTTGTATAAATGCCCCACTTCGTGACATTTGTGGCAGTGGAAGGGAATGCCTTCATAATCTAAGATTTGCCTCCGAGTGATGTTGCCCATCTGAAGCAGGTAGCTCTCTACCAAACCTTCTCTGGTATCTAGATGCACTAAAATACGTGCCAATGCTAGGCAACCTGTGTCTTGGTAGGTTCTATCATGATCCAGATAGACCCCCAAATCATTTACTATTACCTTGAAGATCTCTTCCCCCCAAAATTGTAACGGGAGAGCAGGCAATCGGACACAGATTGGTCCCACTCCATGATTTTCCTTTTTGGGACAAACATTGGCGACCAATGCTTCAATAGCACTGGTGTCATCTCAATGTGCCAATACCGCGTGAGGACCCAGTCTGCCTGGTCCAGATGAGTGAAAATCAGAGCAAACCAACCCCTAGAAAGCGAGAGGATACCTAGAAGCTGAATGAGGAGATTCCACCAAATTTTCGCTGTCCACTTTCAAAGGTGCATCGGAGAGTAATTTTGGCCTCTCACCCTTCCAACTAACACCGTGCTCTCCGTGAGGACCACTTGTGCCATAGAGATTCCTTCTCCGAAGATTAACCGCTTGTCCCTTTCTCTGATTTTTGAATTCCTTGATTTTTTTGGTTGCTTTAGCCGCGCCTTGGCTGCTTGCTCTCCTTCCTCAAGGCCAATGTCTTCTGAATCAGAACAATTTCCTTCCAAAGCTTGGTCCTGTCTGGGAATGCCTATGAAGCAGTCTGAAGGAGGGGCTGAGCCGACTGGTTGGAATGTTGTATAAAAGGGGACAGTCCTGAGGATTCCGACTTGTTCAGGCATCAAACCTTGTGTTGTTTGTCCCAAATTACTTGGTCCTTCTCTAGAAGCACCTGCACCACCTTGGGTATTTGTTGTTGCCGGAAAGGCCTTCGACCATGAGTTCAGGTCTGACAAGGAAGGGATGGGTAGGAAAGGTAGTTCTAGGCCTTCTTCCAGGATAAATATTCCTTCCGTAATTGTCGGGGGCAGAGTCGATTCTAGGGTCTGCAGAGAGACCTCCATATCATCCATTTGAGTTATAACTGCCTCAACCCCTGTGACTAGTAAACTGGCTATCACCAGTGTAGTCAAAGCTGGAACTGATCGGGTGAAATTGACCCAAATATCCTCAGCAGCAAGGGAGTCAGAAGTATAGTCAAGTAGTTTTGCATCCATCCGGGAGCCAGTTGCCCAAGAAAAACAGTGTGTCGTTCCTAGAATAGTAATAAGATGACTGTTTACCTAAGGCATGAAGGTAGAGAACGATGTCTCCGTTCCGAAGTAACCCGTAAAAACAATCTTACCGCCGCGCCTTCCTGTTGGGGCTATAGTTGCCCGAGACCGTCCTTTCTTGACAAACGCCCTTGTAATCTGCTTCAAACCCTCTTCAATACCATGGATTATCAATGCCACATGCCCAAACCATAATTTATTTCGCAATCAAAATATTTTATAAATATTTTATTTTAAATTAATTTTTATAACTTTTTAATTAAATCTAAGAGGAAAATGGTTATTACTTTTGAGATATATATAATCCCTCTATCCTCACAACTATTAAATATATTCCCATAGAAATTAAATCAAAGTTCAAATAAAATTAAAAATGATAATGCTTTTATATATAAAAAGTGATATTTATATAATATAAATATTATTATTAAGAACTGGCATAGATGCAAGTAATGATCCAAACAATGACAACAAGCAAAGTGACTAACAATAATAGAAGAAAGATAGTGCATGATTCTTTTAGGTTTTTCATTATTGTATTTTCTTTGACGTGATTAATCCAAAATATAGGTTTAATACTTTGCAACCAATATAGTTTTTCTAATTTAAATACTTTCTTAAACACAATGATCAAATTTAAGAAGGGGGGGAGAGAGGAGGGAGATAGTGACAGTGATAGAGGGGAGGGAGAGAGAGGGAGGTGGGAGAGAGAGGAAGGAAGATAGAGAGGAGGGGGGAGAGAGATGGAGAGAGTGAGAGAGTGGATAGAAATGGAGTTGGAGGGTGAGAGAGAGGGAGGAAAGAAAAAAGTTATAGAGAGATAGAGACGAGGAAAGAGCAAGAGTGACAAGGGAGAGATGGAGAGAGAGTGAGGGAGAGAGGATTAGAGGGAACAAAGAGAAGAGGAGAGGAGAGGAGAGAGATATGGAGAGAAGGGGAGAGAGAAAAGGAGAGAGGGAGGGAGATTGGAGGGAAGGGAGAGAAGAGAGTGATGGGGGGAGAGATAGAGGGAGGTGGTAGAGAAAGAGAGGGAGAGAACTCAAGAGAGAGAAGGAGAGAGAGAGATGGAGTTGGAGGGGGAGAGAGAGGGAGGGAAGAAGAGAGACATAGAGGGAGAAAGGTCTTGAGAGAGAAAGGGAGTGACAAGGGAGATATGGAGAGAGGAGAGTTGAAGGGAAAAGAGAGAGAGGGAGAGAAGGGGAAAAGAGAGAGAGGAAGAGGGAGGGAAAGATAGATAGATAGATAGATAGATATGGAGAGAGATTGTGAGATACAAAGAGGGAATAAGATAGACACATAGATACAAATATAGATATTATATAGTATTATATAACCAACGTAGATTCATCTTAACCCCATATCTATCAAGCAACAAGGTGGATCAAATCTCTCAATGTGCAGACATTTCCTCAAGTTTTGCATTCAAAAAAGAGGTTTGCACCTTGAGAGGCCTGATCCTTCTCAGCACTAGATAGATCTGGGGTTAAGTTGGTTCTAGGCTAGTATAAAGCCTCTTGATGTTTTCAGCTGAAAAAAATAAAAATAAATAAATAAATTCAAAACCTCACAAGTGTGTGCATGCCCACAATGGAGTAAGTAGTGCACAATGTTTGGGCTACACATAGGCAACTCACACCCACCCCTAATGTTGAATCTTAGGTTTCCCTTAAGCAACTTGTGTGCATTTCTTGTAAAAGTTTGTTACTTGGGATTTGTGCAAGTAATTAGTTTTAAGAGGGATATTTTTGGTTTTCTAGTTATCATTGAAGGGAACAAGAAGATATGACTTAGCTGTGATATACCCCACGAGTTGTGTCTTTATAATAATTGTTTAATTGGTTTACATTCATGACACTAGCTCATAGAGTTGTCTTAATTTCTAACTTACATGAAAAAAATCATTCAAAATTTTTGATTGGGTTGAGTTAAAACTAGTCTAATTATTAATGAAATAATAAATTTATATAGAAATGTAATCATAAAAATACTTTTAATATTGACTACTCTAATTATTAATGAAATAATAAATTTACATAGAAATGTAATCATAAAAATACTTTTAATATTGACTTTGTATAATTGAGAGAACTTAGGGTATAATTATAGGTTACAAACATATAAACCAAATAATTCATAATTTTGCCACCATTATTTAAAAAAAAAACGAATTCATATCAGAATTTTAAATGGGAGAGTTGAATGTATAACAAACACTGAGCTCTGATGATTGCATAATAATTCATTTTAGATTTTGTTAATGTGAGTTATGTTCGGACAAGATGATGCAATAAAACACAACTGAGTATAAAAATGGAAAGAGTGCCTACAATAACATATTATAAATCAAAGTGATTTTAGCAATAAAACACAACTGAGTATAAAAATGGAAAGAGTGCGTACAATAACATATTGTAAATCTCATTAGAAGACAATAGTTTTTTTTGGAATCGAGTATAAAATTTTAACGAGATAACCGAACCTCCAAAGAAATCAAAACAAAAATGGGATTGGCTTCATTCCAGAACTGGTATTAAAATATAGACTTATCCTAGAACTGGTATTGGTATAGGTAAATAATTGATATAAACAGGTAGGCAGCTGAATTTTTTCTCATTGAAATACAAATTCATGCCAGAACTGGTAAAGGTAAATAATTGATCTAAACAGGTAAATAGTTTTTCTTTTCCTCCATTGAAATATGTATATGCCAAAATTTGTAAACATGGTTTACAAGAAAAGATTGATATTCACTTCATAGTCCTCCTACGGTATGCTTTGTACCCATAATATTTTTGTTTTCTTAATCATCTATGCTCTGTAATAAAGTATAATATTCAAATAACAGGAGGTAACATAGTATCATGTATACTTTGTTTTCTTAATCGGAAGTCATGTTACTATGCAAGATATAGATATTCCTATATTATTTTGCATCATTTTTCTGTATTGCTACTTGGCGAAAAGAATTCTGTATTGCTTCATTTTTAGAGTAATTTCTTATTCCTACAACACTCAAATGCATTGCTACTCGGCGAAAAGAATTCTGTATTATTGCTTCATTTTTAGAGTAATTTCTTATTGCTACAACACTCAAATGCATGATAAAGATTCTAAGAATATATTTATTAAAATATATACTCAATACTGGCAAATGATTTCTTTTGAGAATGATTTCTGGCAATTAAAATGATTTCTCAATAGTGGCAATTAAAATGGTAATTAAAATGATTTCTCAATGGTAAAACAACATTCTCAAAAGATGCTACCCTATCAAAAATCGGCATTCACAAAATTGGACATTTTTCCTTTCGAAAATGATTTCTCAACACTGACAATTAAAATGACTTGTCGATACAGAGAATTAAAATGTTTCTCAAAAGATAAATGGTAAGGAGCATAAATGTGGGACAAATATGTTGTACACTATTGAATAATGGAAAGTAAAGGCCGAATCAAATTGAAACTGTAAAGCAATCCTGGGTTACTTGTGACTAATACTAGCAAATGGTTTGCATAATATGGTCATGAGGGTCCAGTCCAAAAGCGTGACGACCTAATTCAGAGGCTATCTTGATGAAACTGCCGCTTCCTGCAATGAGATCCACCACAGTGTCTCCACATTTGGAGAAAGCTTGGAGAAGGAAGCGCCAAATGGTATGAGACCTCTCTGCTCCTCCTCTCCCATCTGCCCTGTCTTCCCATTCCGTCTTGTCCTCCTCTAGTCCATTTTGATCAAGTGAGCAATGGGCTGAATCTACCTGCTCTGCCTGGGAATAGTAAGGCCTTGGAGGGGGCTCCCCACGATGGTGGAACAGTGATACAATGAGAGTGTGAATCATTGTGCGTGGGCGGTGGAGTTGATAGTAAATTGGTTTGGAGGAGATGAGTACGAAGGCCCTTGAGAGCTGAAGACCACATAATTCCAAGGCTTCCTCGTTGACAAGCCGGTTCTGGTCATAAGTATGAATGCATACCAGAAATCCGGTATGAGACAAAATTTTGGAGGCAACTAGAAGCCCATTTGCAATGAGGGACGGGGTGACCCTGTTCCAAGAGGGGACGCTTTTATGTTCATCGTCCACCCCGCTTACAGGCAACCCAGAAGGCAAGTTAAGGAGCACCATATCAGCTACCACACTGCCGTTCCTGTTGTGGGCTTTCATAAAATCAAACATTCCTTTCCATTTCATTCCCACATTATCATCTTTCATGGAAACTCCCAGACTTGTTACATCCCCCACCATAGCTTGTAAGTCCCCTGCCGGGCCCTCTGCCGGGATTTGGTTACTGCTGCTGCTATTCCTAATCTTCCCCTCCTCCTCGTCGGAATCTTCGTCACTGAATCTTGGCAATATCAAATCTTCGCCATGCTCCCTCTCTTCTTCCATCGTTTGTTTCCTTGATATAATTTCCGTCAAATCCCTGCTCTGTGTGTCAGTGGAACAAGTTAGCTCTCCGCCTTGGCGTTTCTTTCCAGTATCATCTCTCAATTGCGGCTGTGCAAGTGATTCTGGAGAGGCCCTTTTCTGCTGGTTAGTAGTTGGGACTCCAGTAGACATCGTAACAGAATAAGACGGACCCTCGCGTGCTGCTTTCATTTGCTGATCTACATCTTCTTGAGCAGCAGGCTGCATCTTCTCATGGCTACTAATTGGGTGCTCCTTATCTTTCTCTGGAGTACTAGTGCTCCTACTCCTGGTATGAGTAGGATTCCAATCATGAGCAGCACGCTCTATGTTCTCATGGCTACTAATTGGGTGCTTCTCCTCCTCCTCTGGAATATTGGCTCTGGTCCTGGTGTATTCCTCTTCCTCTGGACTATCGGCTCTGGTCCTGGGGTGCTCCTCTTCCTCTGGAACATTAGATCTGGTCCTATTAGGACCTCCGGAGAACCCAACCATGATCGCTAAGAAAAGTAGAATCTAAACTAATTCTACTGCGAAATAGGTACTTGTTGTATCTGTAGCAGCAGAGAGCTCTAGAATGTTAGCTCTGGTCCTCCTGAAATAGCTACTTTGTATCTGTAGCAGCAGAGAGCTCCAGAATGTTACCTCTGGTTCTCCAAGGAGCCTAACCACGCTAAAAAGGAAGAATCTAAACCAATTGTATTGCTATCTCAGGTTTGGGTGAGCAGAGATCGAAACGGGCGATTGTTGTATGCGTAGCAGCGGATAGCGAAATAGGTCCTCTTATAACCGTACCTCTGTCTCTAATCGTAAACAACTCATCACTTTGATTTACTTGACGTTTCCTTTCTCCCCCCCCTCCTTCTGTGTAGGTGAAGGTGAAGGTGAAGACGAATGGTTTATCTTTCGAACAAAATAAGCAACGTTTTCTCGATCTGTTTTAATTTTTTAACAATATTATATATACTTATTAATTATATATATATATTTTAACTTGTGGTACCATATTAATAAAATTATTTTAGTTTTTATTAGATTTATAATGTTAATTATTATCAATCTAAATTATTTTAATTTCAGATTTACCGAGTTTTAAGAGAGATCAAATTTCTTGAGATGCAATCTTCTTTAGTGAAAAGAGATTTGATCTTGGTAGATCCCTAGTTAAAGTGTGTTTAGGATGGTTTAATTTCCCTTTTAAATAAGCTCTATTCCACATGAATACCATAAGCCAATGATATATTCCACATGAATCAATACTATGAATTTTCTATACCATGGACCAATACCATAAGTCATTTTTATTTTTATAAAGGTTATTTTTATTTTATTTTGACCAAGCTATAATGTTTATATTACATTAATCTTTTTATTTAATTTAATTTAATTTTAATTTTTAGTTATATGTAATTTGACTTAGTCAAAATGTTAAACATTACATTACAACATCTCTACTATATTGGACTAGAGAGCACCTCTTGACACAAATATATGTTGTAACTCGATCTAGATCAATCATAACTCCTTATCTACTGAACTCTCAGACAGATCAAATCACTTGGTGGCTCCAAAGTTGAGATGGATCTAGGTTGGTAAATATTACTTTTAATTAATAAAATACAAATAACTACCTTTATTTATATTTTTAAACTAATTTATTACAACTTTAATTTCTCTTTTTTTTAAAAGTGGGAAAACTTATCATAACTCATTTGTTAAATAGTAAAAATAATTGTTATTTGTTATTCCTCTTGGTAATGTAAACTGACTCATCACTATTGCTCAAGAAAACCACATCAACTAAAATAATTTACAAAAAAATATAATTTCATTTTTAAGGCTAACTTATGTACTTATTTCTAGAAAAACATAGACTCTTAACAAATTAAAAATAATTTGAAATCTTTCTATAAAATTAAAATATAATTTTTATGTAATAATAATTATAACAAAAACCAATATTCCTTAACAACTATTTTTATTTATATTTTAAAAGTAACTAAGTACAAATTTAATTCTCTATATTTTTTTAAATATGTTAAAACCTATCATAACTCATTGGGTAAAATTAATTATAATTTGTTATTACTATTGATGATGTAAATTAACTCATCACAAAACCATTAATTTACCATTTTAATTTCTCATTTGTTTTTCCAAAAAAGTGGTAAAACTTATCATAACTAATTTCTTTATAGATAAAAATAATTGTTATTTGTTATTCCTCTTGATAATGTGAAGTGAATCATCACTATTGTTTAAGAAAACCACATCCACTAAAATAATTTACTAAAAATTTACCAAAAAAAAATATAATTTCACTCTTAATGGGCTAAACTTATCTATTTATTTTCAAAAAACATTATCTCTTAACAAATTTAAAATAATTGGAAATATTTCAAATACTTTTATTTATATTTTAAAAATAAGTAATAATTTTCCTTTTTTTAGATGTGATAAAACTTATCATAACTTATTGGGTAAAATTAATTATAATTTGTTATTACTATTGATGATGTAATTTATTATTATTATTATTTTGGATTAATAACTTGAGGAAATGTTTGCCTCTCGAGCAATGTTCCACCAAGTTTCCGGGAGGAGGAGGCGAGAAAGCGGGGATACAGAAGCTTTCCACCAATTTTTAGGAAATGTGGGGGACGTAGAGCGGGGATACGGAGGAGTGGCCTATGCAAAATCTCCCCACCAATTTTTAGGAAACTTGGGGGACTTCGGGGTCTTAAAAACTTATAAATATAAAATATAAATCGATGAATCATATAACTGAAACAAATTTAAAACGAAAAGCATGATCATTGATATCATTATTATATAAATTATAATCATACATCATACATGTAAGTTTGTAACTGTATAGTGTAACTACTAGTCTACTAACTTACTAACAATGCACAATGAAAATAAATTATAAAATTATAAATGTTTAAACTTTTAAACTTTAATCTTTAAACCACTTCCAACTATGAACATTGAACACTGAATATTGGAATAAAATTATAAAAGTCAATACATCAAGAGTCAAAAATTTTAATTTTATAGAATCAAAAGAACATAAGAACATATCAAAAGATAAATGAGCATAATTGCTCAAGGTAATCCGTTCAACACAGGAGCACACATAAGGTTGCTTGGCGATGGCGGCAACATTCCGTTCAACGAAGGAGCAGACAAAAGGTTGCTTGGCGATGACGATGGCAGCAACATTCCATTCAACGAAGGAGCAGACAGAAGGTTGCTTGGCAATGGCGACAGTGTTTAGTTCAATGAAGGAGCAAACAAAAAATGAAATGTGAAATGAACATAACGTAAACCCTTCCTAGTCGGTCAACAAATATTAAAAATTACGATTTTTTGTTTCATAAGAAAAATTTGCGAATTTTTTCTAGGGAAACGACCCCTCAAGACCCCTTAAGACCCCTTTCGCCTAGGAAAGGACCCCTTTCAAGTTTCCTCACATACCCTGTTCCCTGTTTTTTGGGACTGTGGGGAAACGACCCCCTCTCTTCCCCAAGTCCCTAGAGCGCAAGGGGGCTAGGAAACTTGACCCCTAGGTGGGGGGACGAGACCCCGTGGAACACTGATCTCGAGGGATTTGATTCCTCTTGGTGCATGATAGATCTAGAGTTACATGGATCTATGCTGGTTTGATAAATAAATTCAAATTTTATATGAAATCAATCATATTATTTTGTGAGGAAAGGGACAACCTACTAGTTTGATTCATTAATCCTCCTTTTAAACGTGTTACAGTAACCAATAACTGCTAAAAATATTAAAAACAACCCATATTTAGCTGAAATACCTTGTTATGTATTGCAATAGTTAAAACCTTCGTGCAACATCACTATGAAAGGACTTATAAACTGAAAAATGGTTAAAGAAAGACAACAAACAAACTCTTCCACTACATATGTAAATAAGCAATAACTACGAAAAAATATTAAAAACAACCCATATTTACCTGAAATACCTTGTTATGTATTGCAATAGTTAAAACCCTTGCAATTTCCTGCAACATCACTATGAAAGGACTTATAAATTGAAAAATGGTTAAAGTAAGACAACAAACAAACTCTGCCACTTCGTGGTTTGGTTAGCTATCTCGCTTCTACTCTGCAATTGTAATTTTTAAAAAACACTATACACCCATTTAAATAGGTTACATTAGATAATAATACCATGGGTTAAGAATATTGTGGGAAAACCATGGATTGTCAAAATAATAATAATAATAATTACTCAATTTGACCGTGTCAAAATGTTAAATGTGATAGGACACAACATTACAATATTTTATTTATTTTTTCAATTATATTTTATTTTTATTGTTATTGTTATCTAGTTTGACCTAGTCAAAATGTTTGCATAACATAATATCATATAACATAACATAACCTTACAACATCTCTACCATATTGGGCCTGAGAGTACCTCCCTGGCACAATTATGTATTCATCCATTCAAAGATAGAAACAAAAGGGGTAGTCTACTTTTTCATGACCATTTTTCTTGTTAATTTTAATCAAAATATGACAATTTTTTTTAAAACTTGAGTTTAAGTTAGGCTACATCTAAACAAAACATACAAAAACACAAAGGCCACAAATCCATGCAAATGCCAAGTGTGAACATATCATAAAAATGTTTTATCTTTACACGCTACATGGATTCAATGCCATCATTTTTTACCAGTAATTTTGTATCTAAATATAACATCAAACGAAGATGGATAGAGGTTAGTTTAATTTACCCCTTAAATAGGTTATATTCCACATGAATACCATGGGTCATTTTTAAATTTTTTATTATTAATTTTAATAGGGTTATTTTTATTTTATTATTTTTATTCTATTTTCACCTTGTTAAAATGTTTACATTATATTACCTTACACATGTCTGTCATATTTTACTTTTATTTTTGCCGAGTCAAAATGTTTACGTTAACATTACACATTTCTAGCATCCTAGGGTGGAGAACACCTCTGAGCTAAATGAAAAATGAGTAATTTTATTTAAAAAATATTATATGATATTTTTAAATACAAATATTATATTCAAAATCTAGAGTCCACCAACGTTAAATTAACTATTTTACTTTAATTATTTCACCCTTTCTCACAAACATAATTCCACTTCTCACAGTTCGATGAAACAAAATTTGCCTAAAACTAATGTTCAATTTATATTTTGTTTATAAATAATAAATCTCGATCCAATAATGGGAATACAAAGACTGAGAATGTCAAACTCCCTTGCTATACAAGTAAAGTAATTTTTTTTTTTTTTGGTTTATCTACCATGCATAAACTATACATGCGATCCATATTAATATTTCTTGAATACACACTTTTGTAATATCTACATGTGTCTCGGTTTATCGAGCAGCACAGTTTCAAGTTTTGCTTTTATACATAAATATGGTTACACACATACTTACACACTTTATATAATGCTTATGCTGATTATATATTTGCTTTCTTTCAATGCTATCACCCATTTCAAAGGTTCGTTAATAGTTGAACGTTGACAAAGTTTGATGTAATGGCATAATACAACTCTGCGGTTGCAAATGCGGGACCTATACAACGCATGGAGTGGTTGTCAATCTTAAATGCTGGATTTATGGCAATTGCTGTCGAACTTCAGTTTATAATCCCAAGATATCCGAAACTATGCGTTGAACCCGCTGGCAACATCACCATCGTCCATTTGGATGGATGAACGGTCAGCTGGCAACCCGCCATGTGACTACGCGTGCCCGGGGCTCCAAGCGCCATACGGCCGGATACTTTGGGCTTGCCATTTCGCGCCTGATCTTTCCCGAACTCCAACGAGCCATCGAACGGTGGTAAGAGGCCACTCCGGATCGAGGGTTAAGATTGCGCCACGATGTGGTAAGGCGGATGAGATATTTGTAAGAGGTGTGTTTCCCTTTTTCGACTGATTCTATTTTCATTTTAGTGTGACTGTGCCACTCACAGAACTGTGGCGATTACATTGTTCTGAAATCCTTCTTACTCCAACAACTTCGCGCCTCGGCTTCAGGTAAAATGTTAAGCTAACCTGGTTCATATTTTCTTAAAGCTTGATGTTTCGGGTAATAGTTTACGCCACACCAGTTTTTGGTTACCGCTGGCACAAGTCTTTCTGTTCCCGTTTCAGTCTTTCATTGTCTTCTAAACAGGTTCTCAGTTTATGAATTGGTTATCGTGCTCAGGTGGATGGCTTGTCGTTTAGCCCTCGATGACGAGAAGCTTCTTCACGCTACTTGCTAGCCCAATACCAGGTAAGGCTTATATACTGCTGAAGCTTTCTATGTTCGACTTTTCAGGGCCACGGCTGAACTTTTGTTCACTTGGGCAGGGATGCCGGGTGTCACTCTCTCGGATTTGGGTCCATGTGCAAGCTCAAAGATTTCCCTGTTGACAGTTTGTCTGTTCTACTTTTTCTTATCGGGTTTTTCGCCCCTGCTTAGACGGATTTCTTTGTTAGGAGGTGCTGCATACTGAGCACGACCATTTCATCCGTGTCTCATTGTAAAAGTGTAACTGTCTATTAACTATTAGCTTTGTCTTTGAACGCCGACAGTAACTTGTTAAACAATGGTGCTGAAGTGAAAGGGTTTGTTTCCTGATTTAGACTTGTTGAAATAACTTGAATGACACACGAAGGTTTTAGTAAGCTTTTAGCTCTACACATAATGTTTTTCGGTTTATCCGTCTTCTCTGTACTGTACTATGTTTGCAGACTTAATGTTTAATTTATATTATCTCCCTATTCAGGGTAAAGCTATTGTTTTCCTTTCTTTTCAGATAATGAATTCATATATTACATGACTCGACTTTGGTGCCCTCCGCTGGCTAAGCACATGCTACGGCTCGGCTAGAGTGGCTCATCCAGAGCGGGGTTGCAAGTTAATCTTGGCTGAGCATGCATGTGACCACGGTTATTATGCCAGTTCCTCGGCATTCATACTTATTTGTTTTCGTATTATTTTAACCGTGAATGTATATATATATATTTCTAATCATGTGACACAGTTATGCGGTTATAAGAAAATGTTATTGAGTTGAACCTGTTTTGTTATCAATCTCTGGTTAATCCCGCGGTCCACTTGACCGAGGTTTAAGGTATTTCATCACCTCTCTATGGACAATAATATAGTTTAGTATATGGATTTGTTTGATCTGCATGTCACACCAGATTTACTTTCTGTGTACATTTTTGTGAATATAAGTGTATGCTACAGTCTCTTTCAGCAGAGAATGTTTATAATTTCCTTTCCGGTTTCTGAATACAAAGATTACTAGTCTTTCGTTTTCGATTATTGAATATGGAAAAAGGGTTTTACAGTATTTATTCCCTGTCATTAAATCCTTGCTACCGCCAAGATTACAGTGATCTGTTCGTTATGTTTTCACTTTTATTTCAAATAAAGAATGCAGGTTCTGTCTCTGTCCATCACATAGAATCTAATGTTCTTTCTTTAAAAAAAAAAAAAAAATAGACAGATTACTTTCCACTATTTCTATTCTCTTAGCACAGAACCACACAAGAAATTTCTCAGCGGATATACATAGTAAGCCATACCTGCTTAACAGCAAACCTACTTGTAATGCTTGTCAAACCACCCATCCGTAGGAAGATTCTTCTCGATCTTCCACCCCCAAGCACTTTTGCAGACTCTCTTGACTGCAATTTCACTGGCCTCGCCAGATCTCGCTATCTGATCCTAACCAGACATAGCGAATACAGGAAAATCTCTTCCTTTTTCCTATGCTATCTGATCACTACCAGACATAGCATTCCTTCTTTTTTTTCTGCCATCTGATCCTTACCAGACTTGGCAATCTTTCCCCTTTTTTCTCTGGGGACTCAACTACCTCCTGAAGGTAGTTAGGGTTTTTTTTATATTTTAACTGCCTCCACAGTTATTAACCATGATTAATCATATGCTCAAATCAAATAGCACTAACACAATTTTAATTATCATAATACTAGCAACAGAGTTTTATACTTTTCAAATAAAGTTTTTGTTCATGGTTAACTTTACTATTTACCGATATTAACTTTTCACGAGGAGTATTACATCTCCCCCTCCTGAAGTCCTACATCGTCCCGATGTTGCTGCTCATTCAAAAACAATCTGGGATAAGTGTCCCTCATACTCTGCTCATTTTCCCAGGTGGCCTCATCAGGCCCAAAGTGCTGCCACTGCACTTTAACCTGGTTGATGACCTTTTTCTGCAGCTCGACTCTTCTCCGATCTAGTATGTTCACTGGTTCGACCAGGAACTCTCCTTCCGGTTCCACCTGAAACACATAATAATCAGATCAGCTGCTTACTAACATTCTATTTCAGTTTATATTAATTAACAGTCTTCCCTTACCTGAATGTCCTGCCAACTTATTATATGCCTAGGGTCATAAACATATCTCTTTAAAACTGATACATGGAAGACATTATGGACCCGAATATGGCTGGGTAGGGCGAGCTGATAAGCTACCGGCCCCACTCGTGCCAGAATTTGGAACGGTCCGCAGAAGCGCGGTGCCAGTTTGGCACAAGCATTCCATTGGAGAGTACTTTTCCTAGCTCGTATTCTGATGTACACATGCTCACCCACCTGGTACTCTTTAAATGTTCTCTTCCGATCTGCAAAATTTTTCTGCCTGTCCTGGGCCATTTTTAAATTAGCTCGAACCTTTTTTACCATGACTTCCATCTCTTCCAACATCTCAGGGCCCAGCAAGAATTTGTCCTCCGGTCCACCCCAACTGGAGGGTGTGCGGCATTTCCGGCCGTAAAGCACTTCGAATGGGCTCATCCTCAAGGATGCATGATAACCATTGTTATAAGCGAATTCTACAAGGTGTAAATACTCCTCCCATCGCGTAGGTTGTTGCATCACATAAGATCTCAGCATGTCTTCCACCACTTGATTCACTCGCTCAGTCTGCCCATTAGTCTGCGGATGATACGCGGTGCTGAAGTTCAATTGAGTTCCTAGACCTTCAAACAAGGTCCTCCAAAAAACTGAGGTGAATTTAACATCACGGTCGGATATTATTATTTTTGGCAGCCCATGAAGTTTAAATATATTTTGCATAAAAATGTTTGCGATCTGAGCCGCACGATAAGTGGATTGAACCGGTATGAAGTGAGTTGATTTGCTGAGTTTATCTACTACCACCATTATAGAATCATTGTTCTTTTTGGATATTGGCAAACCCGTAATAAAGTCCATGGTTATGGTCTCCCACTTCCATTCTGGTATGGGTAATGGCTGTAGTAAACCCGCAGGGTGCTGATGTCCAGCCTTCACCTGTTGACACTCTAAGCAACGCGCCAGGTATTCTATCACATCCCTCTTCATGCCTGGCCAGTAATACTCCTTCCTCAGCGAGGTGATTAACTTCTGGTAACCCGGATGTCCTGCATAAGGACTTTTATGATATTCATCCAAAATCTTTTCTTTAATGCCGCTCTGATTGGGTACATAAATCTTCTTCTGGTAGCACAAAATTCCGGCTGCATTCAAGGTGTACCCTTGTTGTATTAGGTGGGTATTTGAATTCTGTACTAATTGCTTCTTTTGTAAGTAAATCTGATCTTGTGCAGCAGCCTCGTCAATCTCTTTGTCAAGGGTGGACCATCCTTGACTAATACCAATTTCATAAATGCAATGCACTTTTCGGCTCAGTGCATCAGCTACTCTGTTCTCTTTTCCTTTCAAGTGTTTAATTTCAAAATCGAAATTTCCCAAAAAGTCCACCCATCTTGCTTGTCTTGCATTTAAAGTTGGTTGACTAAAGTAACTAGTCAAGCTATGGTGATCAGTCATCAGCAAAAATTTTCTCCCCACTAAATAATGGCGCCACATCTTTAATGCATGAATCACCGCGGTTAATTCCAGATCATAGGCAGAATATTTCTGCTCATGTTCTTTTAACTTCCTGGATTCATATGCAATCACCTTACCTTCCTGCATTAACACTCCACCTACGCCCTCTTTACTTGCATCCGTGCAAACTACATATTCTTTTTCGGGATCTGCCACACACAGCACAGGTGCAGTGGTAAGTAGGTGTTTGAGCTGTTCAAAACTCCGTTGACAATCTGCTGTCCATTTAAATATTTTTCCCTTCTTCTGCAAAGAGGTGATAGGGTAGGCAACCCTGGAAAAACCTTCTACAAACCGCCGATAATATCCAGCCAGCCCCATGAAGGATCGGATATCTGCTACGTCCTTGGGTATTGGCCATTTCATTATAGTCTTGATCTTTTCGGGGTCCACAACTATACCTTCTTTCGTAATAATGTGGCCCAAATACTGGATCTGTTCTTTATAAAAATCACATTTGCTGAATTTACCATATAACTGATGCTCCCGTAATGTCTGTAACACTATTCTAAGATGCTCCTCATGCTCCTTGATATTCCGGGAGTATATAAGTATATCATCAATAAAGATCAACACAAATTTGTCTAGGTACTGATGAAATACACTGTTCATCAAACACATAAATGTCGCCGGTGCATTGGTCAACCCAAAAGGCAGTACCACAAACTCGTAGTGTCCATAACGAGTACGAAAAGCTGTTTTGGCTATGTCCTCATCTTTAATTCTGATTTGATGGTAACCCGATCTTAAATCGATCTTTGAGAAGATTGTCGCCCCCTTTACCTGATCAAACAGCTCATCAATGCGGGGTAATGGATATTTGTTTTTAACTGTCAATTTGTTCAGCTGTCTATAATCTATACACATACGCAGAGTTCCATCCTTTTTCCTCACAAATAACACAGGAGCTCCCCAAGGGGATACACTGGGACGGATATACTTCTTGTCCAACAACTCTTGCAGCTGCATTTTTAACTCAGTTAATTCTGGCACACTCATCCGATAGGGTGCTCGGGAAACTGGGGCTGCTCCGGGTACCAATTCGATGGTGAAGTCTAAATCTCTTTTGGGCGGCAGCCCTGGGATCTCTTCAGGAAATACATCTGCAAAATCTTGCACTACCGGTATATTTTCAACAGTTGCAATTTTATCCACAGTCCCTGCGTACCCTACTTGTACTGCATAAATCTGGCATTTCTTCCAGACACTTTTAACCAGCTGTGAGGCTGTAATTGGCCGAATCTGCACTGGTTTCTGGATGCCCTGAATCTCTTTTTCCACTCCCAATTCATCTCGGTAAGAAATTGTTTTCGTCTTACAATTAATTACAGACCATCGCTGTTCCAACCAGTCCATTCCTATCAACACATCATAGGATCCAAGAGGGAGTACGTTTAATTCCGTTGTTATTGTTTGGCCAACTATCCTTAATGGACAGTTTCTGACCTTAGTCAGTACTCGTCTTTTGGCCCCAGTGGCCAGCTGTACTAACCAAGGGCTTTTAAACTTAATAGTTTGCAACCTACAACTTTCCACAACTTTGGGACTTACATAGCTTAAAGTATCTCCTGGGTCTACTAAAATAGAAACAGTTCGATCAAAGATCTTACCTTCAAACTCTATCATTGTTGGCTGGTAATCAGCTTGTCGATCCTCCAGTGCTGCATTTATTCTGGGCATGGATCAGGCCACATCTCCTACTGTAGAAGCTTCATAGATCTGGGACAACTGATCGCTTTCCTTCCGATGAGGACAATTTTTAATATAATGGGGTCCACCACAACCCCAGCACTGAACGGGTGGCCTAGCTGAGCCTTCATTATCCAATCTAACCTGTTGTTCACTATATTTAGATTCAGCAGGAGGCTTGAATCTGTTCTGACTTTTAGTTGGATTTCTAGTACTGGCCCCTTTCGAGAATCCTTTTTGAAAGCTGCTGCGAGTTCCCTTAGTTCCCACAGGCATTCTGCTGCTCCTCTTATCTGTCCAACGCTTCCCAGAATTTTCTCCTTTTTGTTTGCTTTGCTGATAACATAGTCTCGCCTTCCGAATTGCTTCATCCATCGTCTTCGGATTATCAAACTCTATCCTTTCTCGCATTGCCAGAGGTAGGCTACTAACAAACCTTTGTACCTTAGCCTTCTCCTCACGAATATACGGCACATAGCGAAGCAGGGATGTGAATTTAGTTACGAACTCGTCAATGGTCTGCTGTCCAAGCCGCAGATCATGAAATTCTCGCGCTTTTTCATCGTAAAAGCGTTCTGTCAGGTACTTCTCCTTGAAATATCTTTGAAAAATTTCCCAGGTCACATCCTGCTCACTCACTCCCCACACCATCTTGACCTCCTCCCACCATAGTGTGGCTTTGGCCTGCAGCTGGAATATAGCCAGCCTTGCCTTAAGATGGTGATCATACTCGTATACTTGAAAATACTTATTCATATTAATTAGCCACGCCTCTGCAGCTTCTTCTGATTCCCCATCGAAATGAGGTGGTTTAATCTTCCGAAACTCCCCTTGTAATTCCATCCGCGGTCTTTTTGGAGTTTGATATTCAGAAGCATTAACAGACTTCTCTCCTCGCGTCTCCGCTCTGTCCTCCGCTTCCTCCTGTTCAGTGTGATAGCTCTGTTCATCTGTTACTCGTGTCTGTTCAGGCCTTGGATGTGACTGCTGTTGATGTTGCTTATCAGATAAACTTTTCAGAATCCTCTCCTGTTCCATATTTAATCTCGCGTTATCTTCACGCAACCGGGCCATTTCGTCCTTCAGTTCCTGAACTGTCCTCAATATCATCGAATCAGTATTGCGGCCTTCAGCTCCCAGTTGCACCCAAAGCTCAGGATTTCCCTGAGGTTGCCCCACATTATCTGGTTGATCCAAATTTCCATGAGGAGTGCTACTTGCTCTCCTCATTCTGCTGCTACCTGCTTAAGAATAACTCATTAAACAGATATAATTTGTTTTTAACATACTCTCAACTTTTGTCATGACACTATGTATATTTACATTGCTGTGTTAATTGAAATTTTCCCAAAGGTCACAGAGTTGTAAACCTGGCTCTGATACCAATTTGTCACACTCCCTTGCTATACAAGTAAAGTAAATTTTTTTTTTTTTTTGGTTTATCTACCATGCATAAACTATACATGCGATCCATATTAATATTTCTTGAATACACACTTTTGTAATATCTACATGTGTCTCGGTTTATCGAGCAGCACAGTTTCAAGTTTTGCTTTTATACATAAATATGGTTACACACATACTTACACACTCTATATAATGGTTATGTTGATTATATATTTGCCTCCTTTCAATGCTATCACCCATTTCAAAGGTTCGTTAATAGTTGAACGTTGACAAAGTTTGATGTAATGGCATAATACAACTCTGCGGTTGCAAATGCGGGATCTATACAACGCATGGTGTGGTTGTCAATCTTAAATGCTGGATTTATGGCAATTGCTGTCGAACTTCAGTTTATAATCCCAAGATATCTGAAACTGTGCGTTGAACCCGCTGGCAACATCACCATCGTCCATTTGGATGGATGAACGGTCAGCTGGCAACCCGCCATGTGACTACGCGTGCCCGGGGCTCCAAGCGCCATACGGCCGGATACCTTGGGCTTGCCATTTCGCGCCTGATCTTTCCCGAACTCCAACGAGCCATCGAACGGTGGTAAGAGGCTGCTCCGGATCGAGGATTAAGATTGCGCCACGATGCGGTAAGGCGGATGAGATATTTGTAAGAGGTGTGTTTCCCTTTTTTGACTGATTCTATTTTTCATTTTAGTGTGACTGTGCCGCTCACAGCACTGTGGCGATTGCATTGTTCTGAAATCCTTCTTACTCCAGCAACTTCGCGCCTCGGCTTCAGGTAAAATGTTAAGCTAACCTGGTTCATATTTTCTTAAAGCTTGATGTTTCGGGTAATAGTTTATGCCACACCAGTTTTTGGTTATTCCTGCACAAGTCTTTCTGTTCCCGTTTCAGTCTTTCATTATCTTCTAAATAGGTTCTCAGTTTATGAATTGGTTATCGTGCTCAGGTGGATGGCTTGTCGTTTAGCCCTCGATGACGAGAAGCTTCTTCACGCTACTTGCTAGCCCAATACCAGGTAAGGCTTATATACTGCTGAAGCTTTCTATGTTCGACTTTTCAGGGCCACGACTGAACTTTTGTTCACTTGGGCAGGGATGTCGGGTGTCACTCTCTCGGATTTGGGTCCCTGTGCAAGCTCAAGGGTTTCCCTGTTGACAGTTTGTCTGTTCTACTTTTGCTTATCGGGTTTTTCGCCCCTGCTTAGACGGATTTCTTTGTTAGGAGGTGCTGCATACCGAGCACGACCATTTCATCCGTGTCTCATTGTAAAAGTGTAACTGTCTATTAACTATTAGCTTTGTCTTTGAACGCCGACAGTAACTTGTTAAACAATGGTGCTGAAGTGGAAGGGTTTGTTTCCTGATTTAGACTTGTTGAAATAACTTGAATGAGACACGAAGGTTTTAGTAAGCTTTTAGCTCTACACATAATGTTTTTCGGTTTATCCGTCTTCTCTGTACTGTACTATGTTTGCAGACTTAATGTTTAATTTATATTATCTCCCTATTCAGGGTAAAGCTATTGTTTTCCTTTCTTTTCAGATAATGAATTCATATATTACATGACTCGACTTTGGTGCCCTCCGCTGGCTAAGCACATGCTACGGCTCGGCTAGAGTGGCTCATCCAGAGCGGGGTTGCAAGTTAATCTTGGCTGAGCATGCATGTGACCACGGTTATTATGCCAGTTCCTCGGCATTCATACTTATTTGTTTTCGTATTATTTTAACCGTGAATGTATATATATATTTCTAATCATGTGACACAGTTATGCGGTTATAAGAAAATGTTATTGAGTTGAACCTGTTTTGTTATCAATCTCTGGTTAATCCCGCGGTCCACTTGACCGAGGTTTAAGGTATTTCATCACCTCTCTATGGACAATAATATAGTTTAGTATATGGATTTGTTTGATCTGCATGTCACACCAGATTTACTTTCTGTGTACATTTTTGTGAATATAAGTGTATGCTACAGTCTCTTTCAGCAGAGAATGTTTATAATTTCCTTTCCGGTTTCTGAATACAAAGATTACTAGTCTTTCGTTTTCGATTATTGAATATGGAAAAAGGGTTTTACAGTATTTATTCCCTGTCATTAAATCCTTGCTACCGCCAAGATTACAGTGATCTATTCGTTATGTTTTCACTTTTATTTCAAATAAAGAATGCAGGTTCTGTCTCTGTCCATCACATAGAATCTAATGTTCTTTCTTTTAAAAAAAAATAAAAATAGACAGATTACTTTCCACTATTTCTATTCTCTTAGCACAGAACCACACAAGAAATTTCTCAGCGGATATACATAGTAAGCCATACCTGCTTAACAGCAAACCTACTTATAATTCTTGTCAAACCACCCGTCCGTAGGAAGATTCTTCTCGATCTTCCACCCTGTTAGCACTTGAAATTTCACCTCAGGCTGAAAAGGCAAATCTCAAAGCTACATCAAACCATTCAGCCTCGTAGCTAGCCCTACGGGGCAGGAGAAGCCTCTCTCCGGTCAATCTCGGTGGATTTTTCAATGGGATGAGATGACCAACATGGTAACACTGATATTAGGCTAGTAAACTGATTATAAAGGTTGATTTGGGGTTTTTTGGGTTTTTGGTGGCAATTGGAGGGAGTGCAAATCAGGGTGCGGGGATTGAGCTCAGGTTTTGCAGGTGGGTCTTTGGGGCAAGGTAGGAGTTTGTGCTGATGCCTTTAGCTGAGATGGATGATCAAGGAAGAAAAAAGAGAAGCTAAAGAGGGCAAACAATGACTTTGAATCCTCTCTAGACAGTGGAAAACATAAACATTAAACAAATTTGAAAGCTGAGCATGGCAAGCATGAATTCAAACTTTATCACTTCATTTGTTTAATAAGCTGCAGTAAAGAAAGAGATGGAACACATAAACACACTTACAATTACAATAAGAGAACACACCATCAACACAAGAGTCCACAAGAATCTCAATGATGTCTGCAAAACCCTGGTCTTCCTTTTCCTCAAATTGCAGAGATACAAGTAAAATATACAATAGGAGCTTCTCCCTCAAGAGTCCAACCATGAAAATGAGCAAGAGAAGGCATAATATAGATGATATAACTCCTTTCCCCACCTCTAGGGGTCGAGCTCAGCTTCCTAGGAGCTGTTTCAACTAATTCTAAACTGAGCACTAGATAATAGGCAGTCAAAACAACTTGCCTCTAAAACTTAGGAAACCTATCCATGCATTAAATATTTACCATTTACATCAAAGAATCTTCTAGAAGTGATGAAGGAGAGTAAAAGTATCTAAGTGCCATGAAAATTACACAAAAATCCATCATTTACATGCCTCAAAAGTCAACCAAGATGAAAACAGTGTTTTGCTGGCCGAACTGGTCAAAACAGGCAAATTTCCCTGACAGGTCGCGCACATCACTCTGACAGGTCGCGCACATTCACAGCTCTGTTTGAGGGCCTTACCGGTGTCCAAATAAGGTTCAAGATAGCTCGTTGGAAAGGTCTGTGAGTCTACTTTCCAACCCCACCGGAATTTTTGAATTTGGAGTTGATTTGAACCCTCAAAAGTCATTTCTCCCAAGACAGCTTTCTGCAACTCAAAATAGGGGCAGAAAGTCAAAATTTGCATGTATTTTGAGCTTTTGGAAGCCCAAATCTCCATAAAATCTGAAACCCATCCCTAGGCAAGTGTATTTTTGCATGAAAATTCCAAAAATGCAAAGTTTTCCCCGTTCTGAGTTGCCCCCATGTAGGGTCGCGCGCGGGGTGAGACCCGTCAAATGGCCAAAACCTGTAAAATTCCTAAAAATGCCAAAAATGCTTCAAAAATCTCAAAATTTCTTGGGTTTGCTGCTAGGAGGATGCTAATGAGTATCATGGTGAGTGAGAGAGGCCTCAGCCAAGATACGGAGCAGGTTGGTCTTCTTCTTCCTCTTGCGGGCCTCGGACAACCTCCTCTGGAATATCTTCATCTTTGCTTTGCAAACATGCATCCTCGCCCAGTAATGATTCTTCATGTTCCGTAGCAGTCTCTTGTCCTGGTTGGCCTTCTCCAACAGCCTCTCCAAGTGTGCATTCACACGGATAAGCATGGATTCCCTCTCCTTGGGCAGCAAGTCACCGGGCCTCCTACGGTTGATGACTCGGTCACTTCGAATCCTCCACAGCTCATCCAACTCTTTCTCATCCTCAAGTTGCTTGTTGCGCTACTCAAGATAGTTTATTGTCCATTGGGCCATGTCGAGCTTCTGCTGTAACAAGCGGTTTTCCGCCTCTCTCTGTCGGATGATCTCATGCAAATCTGAAGTGGGGGAGCGAGCATCAAGATCAATGATGTCAACCTGTTTGTCACCGGCTCTCTCCTCCTCTGTCATGGGTTGTTTGCCCTCCCGTACTGCTGATGGAGAAAGCGAGGCCCCTTCCACCTGGTGTGGAGATAACACTCGCTGACCTGTAGATGATGATGGCGAGACCCCTTCCACCTGCTGTGGAGATAGTACTCGCCGAGATGCTGCAAACAAGGCCCTCGGGCCTTTCTGATAAGTGAGCTGAGGTGAGGAAGAAACATGTCTCGGAACAGTGATCTCAGGCTAGTGTGACGAACCTCCCTCCTCATAAATGGCCTTTGGCTCTAGCTCTGGCTGTGGTGGCACTGTAAAGAACTCATGAGAAATGAAGTCTGCCCATGGAATGCCCTGCTGACTCAACTGATGGGAAACAATGAGCTGGATGAGACCATGATGGCACAAACTCCTATACTGCTGAGCTGGGGACCGCCTCTGAAACACGGACACCATCCTCTGAATGTCTTGGAAGAAGAAAACTGGGATGTTCATCATCCTCACTCGGGTAAAGTGCATCAACAGGCGAATGTGATAAGAGAAGACCTGTGAAAATCTCCCCTCACATGTGAAGTAATGCATGATAAGCCGCATGATCGGAGCATACTCCCCCCGGAGGAATCTGAAAGGAAAGACCCCCGACAAGTGGCTCATGAATGCTGGCCTGACATATGGCTCAAAATAAACATAATCCAGCATTTTGCGCTTGGGCCACACCTCACCCACATTTGGTATCCCGGTAGCCTCTGAAATCACCTCCGGAGATAGCACAAAATTCACCCCTGCAAGAGTGACCTGCCCATCATGAAGGTGCAAAACAAATAAGCGGGCCAACTCCCCGTGGTGCTGAAACTGGGCAAGCCTCTCACAGAACTGAAAACATGACATATAACGGAAACAATTCACTGCCATAGGACAGGCCTGCAACTCTGCCAAAGAGGTGGGCTCCTCTCTTTTATGATGACCACCTTTGCCACCCCTACGAGGCCTCTGCTGTACCTCAACCTCTGTGGAAGAAGACCGGTCATCACCTTGCTCATAGGTTTCAGTGGTTGACATGGTGCTTTTGAGCAAGGTGGAGAAAATAGATAAAGTAGACTGCTGCCCTTGCCTGCAAAAATGCTGAGTTGTATGCTGTTTTCAAGGGGAACAAAATCATGAAGGAAATGTTAGGGGAGGGGATTTTTCATAAGGAAAGGGAAACATATAAAAATAGGGAATTTCTAAGGGACAATTCACAAACTGTCAAACATACAATCTCATCTTAATCACCGGGAAATCATTTGCAAAGAAATGTTTTTATTAGGGAAACATGGATGATAATAACCAAGGGAAAGGATATACATGCTCAACAGGGGTAAGGGACAACATGTATAACAGGGGTATGGGGCAGCATAGATCACTAGCATCAACAACTTGCTCTTTGATTTTGTCCTTTGACTGTACATTATAAGGCATACTCTGTTTTTCAAGGGATTCATGTACATTTGATGCTAAGGGAAACAAGGGATTCTTTTACATTTGTCATAGGGGAAGGAGGGCTTTATTTACATTTTTGTCAAAAGGGGAAAAGGGATTTCATTGACAACTTCAAAAGGGAAAAGAGTTGTATTGAAACAAGGATATTAGGGGATAGAAGGGAAAAGGGAAAACAGGGTTTAGTTTTGGGAGACACAGCAACATTATTTTTGTAATGAATACTCAAAGCAATATGTCTTTTTGATAAATATACACAGCTGCATTGTCTTTGTTTTTGCTTTGAATATACACAACAATATGTTCTCTGTTTTGTAATGACTATGCATAGCCATATTGCCTTTCTCTTAGTTTTGTCATTTTGCCATCATATTGCCTTTTTCTTTTTGCACATCATTTTGTTTTTCTTGCATAGAAATTTGTTCTTTTGCTGTGTGTGTTTTTATATCACAATGGAGGGTATTAGGGTTTTGGGAATATGTTTAGGGAGGGATAGGGTTTGAAATTTGGAGATGGGAAAATTTTAATTTCTTTGCAAATGACATATGATAGAGATGTATAATGACAATTGCGAAATCAATGGGAAAAAATGGAGGGAATATAAATGGGAATAAAAACCTTGAAAAAACACCAACCCTAGCACTATGCCTACATGAACAAGCAATAACTAAAATCCATTTCTCTTTACATTCTTGGTAGCAAAAATATATATAAGCACAAGCCCAACATCCTTGATTCAAGCATCCAACACGTTAAAAGACCCTACCTCGATTGATTTGGCAAGCACGAGGGCGATTGAGCAAATTTTGAAGCGGTTTTGTGAGTGACAGGTTGACGGGTCGTGCACAGGCTTTGACAGGTCGCGCACAGGCTGACAGGTCGCGCTCGTTATGTTTTTGCACTGCGGAGAGGCGCCTGACAGGTCGCGCACCGCCCAACAGGTTGCGCACAGTCCCTGACAGGTTGCGCACCTGAAAAATGACCAATTTCTCTGCACTTCGCTTTCGTTCGCCTCTTCGCCCTATCTCTTTGCCTTGCAAGCTCTTAGATGCACAATGAGGGTGTTTTAGAGGGAATTTGACTCTTTATAGGCCCAATTTGAAAAAAATTTACTTACCAAACCCACTTTCTAATGTTTTGTTTTGGCATTCACTTTTAACACTGATTTGAGTTTTCTTTGTCCTGAATTTGGCTCTTTGAGTGCTTTAACTCCGTTCTTTTTGCAGGTAGACCATCTGATGGACTCTGTCGAGAAGACCAGGGCTATTGCCGACATTTTGAAGAATTTTTGAAATTTCCTTATTTTTTGCAAAATTGAAATGACCTTGGCTTTAAAAACAGGGTTTTTAAATCCAAGGTATAAATGAGCTGTACCTGATGAAAATATCAATGAAACATATTTACATACCTCCTTCTGGCTTGCTGGGGACTCATGGACTTTTGACTCATGACATTGCAAAGACTTTTGACCGAAACCCTAGACCTAAGACTTTGGACTTCAAGACAAAGCAAAACAAATGTGACACAAGCTCATTAACTGATATGACCTAATCCAGCAAAGCCAAGAAGGGAACAAGGACCAGCTCCTTCATCAGTTTTATGGAATGCCTAACGGAATGCAAAACTGACATTGATGAGACACCTACCTATGCATAATGCAAAGAGCTTTTGATCACCGATGGAGGGCATCATGACCGACACTAGCATTGGCTCCAATGGGGATGGTAGCTCCTTGGAGGTACCAAGAACCTTAGACCTATGGGAGAGCAGACCAGTGCCTTACAATCATTGGGCAATGGAGTCATTATTTACACCTTTGACACATTTATTGAATGAAAACTTGACTGAAAACTGACTGAAACGTAACTGAAACTTGACTCAAACCGACTCGATGGCAAACTGAAATAACTTGAAAAACTCACTCAACAGACCAAACACAAATGACTCATGACCGACTTAAAACAAAACTTTACAAAGCTTTTGGAAAAACGGCAGCAATCCATCAAGACTTGGAATCATGATGAAAACCACCTGCATACTAATGAAATATGTACAATCATGTATAATGAGCTTTCCAATGTAACCAATCCAGCAGATGGCTACATACCAAATTTCTGCTCTCGCTTATCTCGAGCAGGCGAAACGATGAACCTGTAGGCAACTCAAAATAACCACTGAAACCAAAGCTTATGATAATGAACCAGGCAACATTTATCTTTTCTAATGCTTGCAGAAGAATGCCAAAGGGATCTTGATAATCCTGAAGCACTACCTTGTTTGGAGATCCAGCTGCAAAAATATAAGTACTCCCTTCATTCTGATATGAAAGAACAGTGGGTTGCTGATTGATAGGAAGGCACAGAGAGGTATAAGCTTCTGCCATATGAGTGTTGGCTGTAAATTCCTTGACCGTGAAAATTTTTGACATATTGTCTCTCTCAAGCTTATATTCCTCAATTTCATGGTCTAGGTCATTCTTAAACAGAAAACAATCCTCAAGATCATCAAACATGACAGCCTCATCATCTTCATGAAAGAAAATATTATATGTTTGTTGATCTATAAAACTAATTACAAGACTGTCATCATTTTCAAAAGAGGAAGAAGTTTCACCAACACTTTCGTGACCATGTGCACACTGCCGATTTGCTTTAGCTTGGGTTGTAGCATGACCTTTCAAAAGCTGATCTATCTCCTCTTCAGACAAAGGAGATAAGACTTTCTGTTTCCCTTTGCTCAAACAAGTCTTGTCTTCTTGAAATAACATTTCAAAACATGAAAAATCTGAATGACAGTCCTGATCTTCTGAAACTTGGAAACATTGTTGATCATCTTCATATGACATGGCAATCAAACTATCCAAATTATGATTGAAAGAAGAGTTTTCACTTACTTGAACAAAGATCTCATCTTGTTGTTCATGAGCTGGCTGAATTACCTCCTCATGAAGATCTAGTTCCGGTGAGGTGGGAGCACTTAGATTTGTAACTTCGTTTTCTTCATGCCAGCTAATCTCAACAGTCGAGTTCTTCTTTATAGGATTCAACACAAGGTATTCTTGGTCACCATGATCTGAATTTTGATCTGAAATAGCTGAGTTGACTGCATTACATTCTAAAATTGAATCTTGGCTACCCTGCACGCTGTCTTCTTCTGTGGGCAGATCTGAAACAAGCTCTTCTCTTTCATCAATTACAGCCATATGGCCATCTTCAACCTGCTGATCTTGACAAGTATCCTCTAAGATTTCAATGTGCTGCTGAAACGGCTTTTCATACAGGGCTTCCATGATCTCTTCATCCATGAAATTATCATCTTCATAAAACTTCTCAAGGCTTTCAATAAAACTATAGGCATGCTTGCAACAGTCTTGAACTAAATTCAATGATGGATAAGATGCTTGATATCTTTCAATGAACATAGCATGAAAATCCTTTAAACAGTAAATACAAGCAGGTGGCAAACTTTCATACCATGATTGGGCTTTACCTTCCAGAGTGGCCAAGAATATCTTCATCAAGCAATCTTCAGGAAAATCCGCCTTCAATTTGCGAATATGCATGTGAAATCTAACAAGATGTAAAGCAGCATCTTTCTTACCATCATCATTAAATTTAGGCAAATTCCTTGACCAATCTACCTTGGGAATCTTATTCGGAAAACCTGGAATGTGATCTCAGCTCAGGGGAGCATATCTTCTTGCAATTCAATCCATCTTGAAAAGCTCAAAGCTACTGATCTCTCTGCAGTGAAGTCACCATGAAGCATTGATCTCTGGAGTTTTCAGTGAAGGAGTCGCCAGTGAATGATTTCAGCCTGTCAAGTGTCTGATCGTTGTTCACCATCAACAATCAGATCTGAACTTGATACATGTACTGGGGTAAAATACAAATGAAGTGTTGTATTCACAAGCTCACGGAGATTGACTGAAGCAGCGTTTATCTACTTGCGCTGATGCAAAGCAAGAGCATTTTCGAAGGCTACCTGGCGTAACTTCAGGCTCCGTCTAAGACTTATGAATCAAACACATCAATCAAGAGACAAGTTTGTTCTCCCCAGTATGGTCGCCAGTATGTTAGCACTTGAAATTTCACCTCAGGCTGAAAAGGAAAATCTCAAAGCTACATCAAACCATTCAGCCTCGTAGCTAGCCCTACGGGGCAGGAGAAGGCTCTCTCCGGTCAATCTCGGTGGATTTTTCAATGGGATGAGATGACCAACACGGTAACACTGATATTAGGCTAGTAAACTGATTATAAAGGTTGATTTGGGGTTTTTTGGGTTTTTGGTGGCAATTGGAGGGAGTGCAATTCAGGGTGCGGGGATTGAGCTCAGGTTTTGCAGGTGGGTCTTTGGGGCAAGGTAGGAGTTTGTGCTGATGCCTTTAGCTGAGATGGATGATCAAGGAAGAAAAAAGAGAAGCTAAAGAGGGCAAACAATGACTTTGAATCCTCTCTAGACAGTGGAAAACATAAACATTAAACAAATTTGAAAGCTGAGCATGGCAAGCATGAATTCAAACTTTATCACTTCATTTGTTTAATAAGCTGCAGTAAAGAAAGAGATGGAACACATAAACACACTTACAATTACAATAAGAGAACACACCATCAACACAAGAGTCCACAAGAATCCCAATGATGTCTGCAAAACCCTGGTCTTCCTTTTCCTCAAATTGCAGAGATACAAGTAAAATATACAATAGGAGCTTCTCCCTCAAGAGTCCAACCATGAAAATGAGCAAGAGAAGGCATAATATAGATGATATAACTCCTTTCCCCACCTCTAGGGGTCGAGCTCAGCTTCCTAGGAGCTGTTTCAACTAATTCTAAACTGAGCACTAGATAATAGGCAGTCAAAACAACTTGCCTCTAAAACTTAGGAAACCTATCCATGCATTAAATATTTACCATTTACATCAAAGAATCTTCTAGAAGTGATGAAGGAGAGTAAAAGTATCTAAGTGCCATGAAAATTACACAAAAATCCATCATTTACATGCCTCAAAAATCAACCAAGATGAAAACAGTGTTTTGCTGGCCGAACTGGTCAAAACAGGCAAATTTCCCTGACAAGTCGCGCACATCACTCTGACAGGTCGCGCACATTCACAGCTCTGTTTGAGGGCCTTCCCGGTGTCCAAATCAGGTGCAAGATAGCTCGTTGGAAAGGTCTGCGAGTCTACTTTCCAACCCCACCGGAATTTTTGAATTTGCAGTTGATTGGACCCATAAAAAGTCATTTCTCCCAAGACAGCTTTCTGCAACTCAAAATAGGGGCAGAAAGTCAAAATTTGCATGTATTTTGAGCTTTTGGAAGCCCAAATCTCCATAAAATCTGAAACCCATCCATAGGCAAGTGTATTTTTGCATGAAAATTCCAAAAATGCAAAGTTTTCCCCGTTCTGAGTTGCCCCCATGTAGGGTCGCGCGCGGGGTGAGACCCGTCAAATGGCCAAAACCTGTAAAATTCCTAAAAATGCCAAAAATGCTTCAAAACTCTCAAAATTTCTTGGGTTTGCTGCTAGGAGGATGCTAATGAGTATCATGGTGAGTGAGAGAGGCCTCAGCCAAGATACGGAGTGGGTTGGTCTTCTTCTTCCTCTTGCGGGCCTCAGATAACCTCCTCTGGAATATCTTCATCTTTGCTTTGCAAACATGCATCCTCGCCCAGTAATGATTCTTCATGTTCCGTAGCAGTCTCTTGTCCTGGTTGGCCTTCTCCAACAGCCTCTCCAAGTGTGCATTCACACGGATAAGCATGGATTCCCTCTCCTTGGGCAGCAAGTCACCGGGCCTCCTACGGTTGATGACTCGGTCACTTCGAATCCTCCACAGCTCATCCAACTCTTTCTCATCCTCAAGTTGCTTGTTGCGCTGCTCAAGATAGTTTATTGTCCATTGGGCCATGTCGAGCTTCTGCTGTAACAAGCGATTTTCCGCCTCTCTCTGTCGGATGATCTCATGCAAATCTGAAGTGGGGGAGCGAGCATCAAGATCAATGATGTCAACCCGTGTGTCACTGGCTCTCTCCTCCTCTGTCATGGGCTGTTTGCCCTCCCGTACTGCTGATGGAGAACGCGAGGCCCCTTCCACCTGGTGTGGAGATAACACTCGCTGACCTGTAGATGATGATGGCGAGACCCCTTCCACCTGCTGTGGAGATAGTACTCGCCGAGCTGCTGCAAACAAGGCCCTCGGGCCTTTCTGATAAGTGAGCTGAGGTGAGGAAGCAACATGTCTCGGAACAGTGATCTCAGGCTGGTGTGACGGACCTCCCTCCTCATAAATGGCCTCTGGCTCTGGCTCTGGCTGTGGTGGCACTGTAAAGAACTCATGAGAAATGAAGTCTGCCCATGGAATGCCCTGCTGACTCAACTGATGGGAAACAATGAGCTGGATGAGACCATGATGGCACAAACTCCTATACTGCTGAGCTGGGGACCGCCTCTGAAACATGGACACCATCCTCTGAATGTCCTGGAAGAAGAAAATCGGGATGTTCATCATCCTCACTCGGGTAAAGTGAATCAACAGGCGAATGTGATAAGAGAAGACCTGTGAAAATCTCCCCTCACATGTGAAGTAATGCATGATAAGCCGCATGATCGGAGCATACTCCCCCCGGAGGAATCTGAAAGGAAAGACCCCCGACAAGTGGCTCATGAATGCTGGCCTGACATATGGCTCAAAATAAACATAATCCAGCATTTTGCGCTTGGGCCACACCTCACCCACATTTGGTATCCCAGTAGCCTCTGAAATCACCTCCGGAGATAGCACAAAATTCACCCCTGCAAGAGTGACCTGCCCATCATGAAGGTGCAAAACAAATAAGCGGGCCAACTCCCCGTGGTGCTGAAACTGGGCAAGCCTCTCACAGAACTGAAAACATGACATATAACGGAAACAATTCACTGCCATAGGACAGGCCTGCAACTCTGCCAAAGAGGTGGGCTCCTCTCTTTTATGATGACCACCTTTGCCACCCCTACGAGGCCTCTGTTGTACCTCAACCTCTGTGGAAGAAGACCGGTCATCACCTTGCTCATAGGTTTCAGTGGTTGACATGGTGCTTTTGAGCAAGGTGGAGAAAATAGATAAAGTAGACTGCTGCCCTTGCCTGCAAAAATGCTGAGTTGTATGCTGTTTTCAAGGGGAACAAAATCATGAAGGAAATGTTAGGGGAGGGGATTTTTCATAAGGAAAGGGAAACATATAAAAATAGGGAATTTCTAAGGGACAATTCACAAACTGTCAAACATACAATCTCATCTTAATCACTGGGAAATCATTTGCAAAGAAATGTTTTTATTAGGGAAACATGGATGATAATAACCAAGGGAAAGGATATACATGCTCAACAGGGGGTAAGGGACAGCATGTATAACAGGGGTATGGGGCAGCATAGATCACTAGCATCAACAACTTGCTCTTTGATTTTGTCCTTTGACTGTACATTATAAGGCATACTCTGTTTTTCAAGGGATTCATGTACATTTGATGCTAAGGGAAACAAGGGATTCTTTTACATTTGTCATAGGGGAAGGAGGGCTTTATTTACATTTTTGTCAAAAGGGGAAAAGGTATTTCATTGACAACTTCAAAAGGGAAAAGAGTTGTATTGAAACAAGGATATTAGGGGATAGAAGGGAAAAGGGAAAACAGGGTTTAGTTTTGGGAGACACAACAACATTATTTTTGTAATGAATACTCAAAGCAATATGTCTTTTTGATAAATATACACAGCTGCATTGTCTTTGTTTTTGCTTTGAATATACACAGCAATATGTTCTCTGTTTTGTAATGACTATGCACAGCCATATTGCCTTTCTCTTAGTTTTGTCATTTTGCCATCATATTGCCTTTTTCTTTTTGCACATCATTCTGTTTTTCTTGCATAGAAATTTGTTCTTTTGCTGTGTGTGTTTTTATATCACAATGGAGGGTATTAGGGTTTTGGGAATATGTTTAGGGAGGGATAGGGTTTGACATTTGGAGATGGGAAAATTTTAATTTCTTTGCAAATGACATATGATAGAGATGTATAATGACAATTGCGAAATCAATGGGAAAAAATGGAGGGAATATAAATGGGAATAAAAACCTTGAAAAAACACCAACCCTAGCACTATGCCTACATGAACAAGCAATAACTAAAATCCATTTCTCTTTACATTCTTGGTAGCAAAAATATATATAAGCACAAGCCCAACATCCTTGATTCAAGCATCCAACACGTTAAAAGACCCTACCTCGATTGATTTGGCAAGCACGAGGGCGATTGAGCAAATTTTGAAGCGGTTTTGTGAGTGACAGGTTGACGGGTCGCGCACAGGCTTTGACAGGTCGCGCACGGGCTGACAGGTCGCGCCCGTTATGTTTTTGCACTGCGGAGAGGCGCCTGACAGGTCGCGCACCGCCCAACAGGTCGCGCACAGTCCCTGACAGGTCGCGCACCTGAAAAATGACCAATTTCTCTGCACTTCGCTTTCGTTCGCCTCTTCGCCCTATCTCTTTGCCTTGCAAGCTCTTAGATGCACAATGAGGGTGTTTTAGAGGGAATTTGACTCTTTATAGGCCCAATTTGAAAAAAATTTACTTACCAAACCCACTTTCTAATGTTTTGTTTTGGCATTCACTTTTAACATTGATTTGAGTTTTCTTTGTCCTGAATTTGGCTCTTTGAGTGCTTTAACTCCGTTCTTTTTGCAGGTAGACCATATGATGGACTCTAGTGAGAAGACCAGGGCTATTGCCGACATTTTGAAGAATTTTTGAAATTTCCTTATTTTTTGCAAAATTGACATGACCTTGGCTTTAAAAACAGGGTTTTTAAATCCAAGGTATAAATGAGCTGTACCTGATGAAAATATCAATGAAACATATTTACATACCTCCTTCTGGCTTGCTGGGGACTCATGGACTTTTGACTCATGACATTGCAAAGACTTTTGACCGAAACCCTAGACCTAAGACTTTGGACTTCAAGACAAAGCAAAACAAATGTGACACAAGCTCATTAACTGATATGACCTGATCCAGCAAAGCCAAGAAGGGAACAAGGACCAGCTCCTCCATCAGTTTTATGGCATGCCTAACAGAATGCAAAACTGACATTGATGAGACACCTACCTATGCATAATGCAAAGAGCTTTTGATCACCGATGGAGGGCACCATGACCGACACTAACACACCCCCAAACACTTTTGCAGACTCTCTTGACTGCAATTTCACTGGCCTCACCAGATCTCGCTATCTGATCCTAACCAGACATAGCGAATACAGGAAAATCTCTTCCTTTTTCCTATGCTATCTGATCACTACCAGACATAGCATTCCTTCTTTTTTTTCTGCCATCTGATCCTTACCAGACTTGGCAATCTTTCCCCTTTTTTCTCTGGGGACTCAACTACCTCCTGAAGGTAGTTAGGGTTTTTTTTTTTTTTTTTTTTTTATTTTTTATTTTTTATTTTTTTTATATATATATATATTTTAACTGCCTCCACAGTTATTAACCATGATTAATCATATGCTCAAATCAAATAGCACTAACACAATTTGAATTATCATAATACTAGCAACAGAGTTTTATACTTTTCAAATAAAGTTTTTGTTCATGGTTAACTTTACTATTTACCGACATTAACTTTTCACGAGGAGTATTACAGAGAAAATCTTAAAAAATGTTGCCCATGATCCTTTGCGGCAAATTATTGACCTCTTGTTGAATGTAAAAATTGGGGTCTTCACTAATATTGAATTCCAAAGGCTCTTACTAGTATGAAATGTCTTTTATGCTTATTCATTTTATGCCTATCACCCCTTATCAAATAAACTATTTGCTACCAAGTAATTTAAATGGTAAATTCTACCAAATTTTCATAAAAAATGCAGAAACTAATTAATGAACTTCAATGAAGATACCCAACGTTTTCACATTTTATTGTTTTGATTTTGATTATTCTTGGGATTCAATGTTTAACCATGGAACATGAGTGGGGACCGATCATTATAAATGTGATTTTATTCTACTTATTTTTTAGATTCAATATTTAATTATGGAACATGAGTTGGAAATGAATATTATAATGTGTGGGGATAAATAGATAGATACCACTCAAAGCCCTAATCAAATATTTCTATTTGAAGAAACAAAAAAATCATGCTTTTAAATAGCCTACTTTCAAGAAGAATACTATGAGAAAAACCACCAATTAAGAATACAATCATAAAAACTATGAGTGAATATAATGATTTAAAAAATTATTCACAACATCTATTCCATACTAGGTTGAGCGCCTAAATGAATACTTTTATTAAAAATAAAAATATTATATTAAAATTTTAGAATCCAAAAACTAGTGACATAATGTAACAAAAATTCCCAACGCAAAATTCCTTCTTGGCATGGACTGTATACAACCATCATCAAATATTTAATTAAAATTGTTCCTACACTTTTGCTTCAAGGAAATAAATGTGGTGTCATATAAATACAAGAGAGTGTACTAGGTTACATGGTCTATTGACTCTCGGATTGTTGGAGGAAGCCCAAACTAGAATTATATATCTCACAAATAAAGTTAATATTATTAGTTTTGGGAATGGTTAATACTTAAGTGCTCATGTATATATTTTAATTGTTGTATGATGTTTATCACAAACTCAATTATGTTCCCTAAGTTTTGGGTTATGACTTTGTATATATAAAAATTTTGGAATTTTCCTTAGAATTTTTTTGATGTCAGCTACTCATCTATTTTATGAATCTGATTTGACACTCTCTCATGCCATGTGCTGGGAGATTTAATAGTGTTGGTATTAGAGTTTTGGATCTGACGATCAAGGAAGAAGGAGGAGTTACAAAGGTAACTGCCTCCTCCGTTCGCACACCACCATGGTTCATTTGCATCATACCTCCAAAGAGAAAATTGTTTGCAACCTAAGTCTTTCCTGCCATGTATGCACGGTTGTATTAAAACTAAAGGTAGGATTATGTCATAGGCTACTACTGACTACATAGTTCATTTTATACTTCCTTACCACAACTTGAACCTAGGGTTTTGATTTTCCCTGCATTTTTTTAAACTTTTTTTTTTTTGACAAAGATTATTTGCGGTTGGGGTCTTTACCCGAATTTCAGCTATACTTTTGCACTAATCAATGTCGGCACCATGGCAAGGTAACAAATCATGGTTATTTTGGCTTAAGTGTTAAAAGGGCTGATGGTTCATTTTCTTTTCTTCAAGAATGTTGAATTTTTTCCTTGTGGTTAAATGCAAGACATATATAAGCCTTGGACCGCCTCGACTCTTTCAGGTATTGATTCTTGCAATCCTTTTGATTCCCCTCTTATTCCTTCTTACATGTGCGTTTTGGTTGAAAACTAATTTTTGTTCCATTAAGCTTTGAATGCAAGTATGTTTTGTAACCTTAGGAGCTATGATTATTTTTCCTTTTACTCGGCCGCTGCTGGAACTCTAATGAGTCCAACTCCTGTTTGTAGGCCAACCTACATTGTGGCCTGGTTATGCCCATGTTCTTAATTTTTGTTTTTCTTTTACAACTCTAATAGATTAGCAATTTATCTCTACATGCTCACACATGCGAATTCTAGTCTCGATCATCGTGCCTTTAGAAAAATTACCCCAAAATCTAGGATTTTTTGGTGTCTTTTAAGTTATGAGTAGATACCCTCTCCCTGAAAGGGATTGTAAAATAAAATGTGATGAGAAGTTAACTTGCGTAGTTGTTCTGTTTTCTTCGTAATTTTAATGTTCTTCGTAATTTTAATGTTTCTCAATAGGTTGTTATGTGAGGAAACCTACTGATATTCTAATTTTGTTGGACATTCTCTTTAATCTTCGCTATACTAGTATTCAAGGCTATGTTAGTGCTCAAAATCATTTAACATATTTAAAACATTAGACCATATTTGGCCAGTATTCAAATATATATATATATATATATATATATATATATATATATATAAATATATATATATATATATATATATATTTTATTTGACTTGTTCTCAGTTCTCTTGCACGCCTGCTAGTCGATGCATGTGTTAATACTAAGTCATTATATTTCCTTACAAAGGGTTAACTTTGTTTGATTTCATAAGTGTATATTTTTAAATTCATTGGTTATGGAATTGTTGTTGACTATTGACTTTTACTTAATAAGAACGAACCCGCCAAAGTGGGCCTCAGTTCTTCATAGTCGAAATCTTAATCGGTTCCTCACTCTCATATGTAACTAAAAATTATTTCGTTATATGGGAACAACTATGAATAAGGAGTTCTCATTTATGAGGAAAAAATCTTGTCATACAACCATTGAATATAATTTGTTTTCTTTTGGATATTTTATCTAACTTGATACTATCACTGTACATGCATATACAAACCTAAATCAATTTATACTAAACTATTCTTTTGGTATTACATTTCTTTGGTTCATGAACTATTTCCGTATGTCAATATGTTGTTTTTGGACACTTCATTTTCAAACAAAATTACATAATAGTTATTGTTTATACATAATAGTCTCACAAGTTGTCTGCCATTGTAGGGACTGTTCTCGAACTGCTGGCAAGACCGTCTTGGCCTGAGAACTAGCCTAGGTTCAAGGTAATTCTTTTTTCTTTTTCTTTGAAATCAACTCAAATCACAGTTACAGTTGGTAGATATTCATCACAATTTATCTATTCTTTAAAAAAATTCAACAAAAGATAGAACCATCTAATCATTAGATAGAAAATAATAATACACAACAAACTGAAATACTTGTCTTTTATTTAATTTGGTCTAGCCAGAAAATCGCCAAGAAAGAGAGTGCTCCACCCAACTGACGAGTACTGTGTCTGTACAACATAACTTCCCCCGAGCTATTTTCTTCGTAGAACAATTACTTGATAGTGACCCTGTCAGGTTTGTCCAATGGCTTCAATACCTTTCCAGTCCAACCCAGGAACTGAGACTCACAATTTTGTCTTAAGGATCCCACTGGCCACACACCAACTCAAGGATACCCCAATTGGCAGCATCCTACCAACCTTCAACAATGTCTTGTTTCAGGTTCCAAAGCTTGAAGCTTCAAATCGTCTCTTGGACCCCCTTCAATTAGGTACCAAGTCTCCAAGGTTACCTCAGGTTTTCTTCCCTCTCACCCTCTTGGCTCCCTTGTACCAAATGAGATTATTTATCTCTAGGGAGAGGAATAATTGGCTTAACTATCTGGTAAATGAAACTCTCTTTTAGCACTTTTTCCAATAATTTTATGGTTGTCCATAGTTTGTATTATTTATAAAAAAAAATTCAATTACATAAAATAACATTTATGTTTTACCATCCACCTAAGCCTTTACCTAGCCCACAATTTTACCAAGTCATTTGCAATAAAACAAAGCATTTACAACTTTTATCAAGGGGTGTTACATATTCCCCCTCTTGAGCAAAACACTGTCCTCTGTGTTTTCTTAGCCCTCAAAATAGGCTAGAATATGCCTTGCACATATAATATTCATCTTCCCAGGTAGCCTCTCCTAGCTGAAGTGCCTCCACTACACTTAACCTGGGTGATCGCTCACCTCCACAAAATGATTTTTTTTTTCTAGTTAAGAATACATAGAGGTTTGATCATGAATTTTTTATTCGATCCGACCCAAATTCATGATCATCAAGGTTATCGTTAGTTTCCATTAATTATTATTTGAGAAGCATGTATATAAATTTAATCATTTCAAATGCTTTCACAAACATAACCAATTGTTACTTGTGTATTTATTAAGGTCTTCACCACTCCACAAGGTTAGCAACATGCACTCAATAAGAGGCATCATTATATCTCATCAAAAATAGCTTAATCCTTTTTACTTAGCCAATCGATGTGTCAACTGCTAAGGACCCCATCACATGGAAGTATTAGTTCATGGAAGTATCAGCTATTTACATGGTAATAATATCGTAAGAACCTTTTATTGTTTTTTTTTGTTTCTTTTAAATCATGGATTGCAACTAGTGCATTATCATACTAGGTAGCATTGTTAAGTTATTATGTTTTTATGTTACATATGCATTAATTATGCTTCCTGTAAAGTTTGGGTAAACTTCCTTTTCTTTCCATATTTAAGATGGCTATATTGTTGTCCACCTATCCAAGTAGCTCCTTTATTTCTATCTTAGATTGCTTGGTGTCTTCTTCCAACGCAACACCAAAAGTTAGCATTCCCTCAACTTTGGCCTTTTTCCATGTTGCATTACATGTGATAGATAAAACTTGTATGCAATTTGCTTCTGTGTGTGGCCATGAAATTTCTCTCTTTCACATTTACACTCCTCCATTAGCATAGTATATTGTTTCCTTATATATATTAGTGCTTGGTATGTCATTTACTTCATTCAATCAATAGGTTACTTTAATACATTTAAGCTATAGGGTCCTAGGGATTATTAAAAGAAAAATAAACAATATCCTTAGCTCAGATGGGATTCACTATTCATTTCACACTAGCCATACTCATCATTTTTTTATTCCATCTTTTTTTTTTTAAATTTTGAGGGAGAGTCCCTACTTTGTCCCTGTGATGGCTTGCAAATAAATGTATGTTCTTTAGACACCATCATTATTCCAAAATTTCCTAACAATGTGTTATCAATGCTCTTGAAAAACTGCTTCATTCCACGATTTCCATAACAAGTGCTACCTTTGTTCTTGTTCAAGTGGACTTGATTCCATCCACATTATTTAGCCGCCCTTCCATTCCTTTGTTCTTTCCCAATACCATTGGATTTAAAAGCACATGATACTATTAATGGAGTCACTATGATGACTTAAGAACACAACTCAGAATAATATGGCATACTTAGAATCAATGAAAGAAGACAATAAATTCATGTCACCAAATTTCATAACAGTATTGTTGGTATCTAAATTTGACTGTCCATTCCACTCCAAATTCATCTTTTAACTATCATTCTTGGCCATTTAACCTTTATTATTCAACAATAATCCTTAGAAACTAAGTCATATGTTGTCATTTTCGTTATTTTGAGCTTGGGATTAATATTTGAAATTTTTATATTTAAATGACACTTTTTAGAAAAATCACAGGAAGTTGTAACAACCTGTGATTGCTTTATTGTTTGACATGTTGCAGCACAGGTGGGAAAATTCGAAGATTATGGGCATAAAGTACAATGTACAAGGATGGTGAAACAACTATTCACTTTCAGTTTTGGAGAAAACAAGTGTCCAGTCAAAGCTGGTCAAACCCAGCCACTTCATCACTTTTTCCTGATTTTTGTGCACAAGATATTTTCCAGTTTTAGAATTTTTGCATAAATGGAGGAACAGACCTAAATTCGACCTCCTTGGGATGTAATTAATAGAATATTGTTAGTATTAGATGGAGAAACAATAGTTTCTTTTGTTAGAGGATTCACGATAAATAACCCATATGGGAAAACTATGTTTTAGAATGGTTTTTATGAACATATGAGAAGACAACTTGTGTATCTTTGATTCCAAACTTAATACAAACTTCTTCAACAATTTTATGTTTCAAGATTTAGTAGCTACACTCTTCTAAATCATTTCATAGTGTGCTTGTGGAGTGTTGAAGGGCCCTCACCACTTTGCTGGTACACTTTATCTTTACTCTGTTTTTCTTACTAGCTGCAAATTCGAATTTAGCAATTAGTCATTCCATGTTCAGAGTTAAAAGTTATGGTAGTAGAATTATCAGTTAAGAGAACTTGAATTTTTTGTGAAGAGAGAGCCTTGTAAGAGGACTCAACTAATCTTGATCTCGAAATTGATATTTATATGTTGTTGTCATACAATTTCCAGATTTGTTTGCTAGCTTTAGTTTTGAAGGACAATTCTAGTTTTATTTCCAAAGTGATTTAATATTGGAGTTTTAAAATTCAATTTTTAGTTTGGTAAATGATTCTTGTAAAATATCTAACTGATATTGGTTTATAACACTGCTCATCTTACTCACTGTGTGATTTGAAAATACTTTGGATTGTTGTGATTGTAAAAATTCTTTGAAGCAATATTCTTGTAAGGGAATGTAGGATTACAATCAATCATCAACACTCTGCTTTTGTTATTTTGCAACCAGAATTTCATAAATATTTGTTTCATTTAGATTGATGTTTGAGTGATAATTAAAGATCTTTTGTAGAAAGCACTGTTAATTTAGTCCACTAGGTAGCCATTAGAATCTTAGAGCCTTCTAGATCTATATATTTTAGGTAAGCACCTCTAAGTGTAATTTCCTGGGTTGATAAAAGAATTAAGAGCTTAACTTGCCTCTTAATTCACATCAAGACTGGTTTAAGAAATAATAAACAAGTACCAAATCAAGCATAGAAGAAGCACACCCTATCATCCACAGGCCAACGGCCAAGTGGAGTCTACAAACAAAACATTAGAAGGCATCATGACAAAAACAGTGGCCACAAATAGGAAGAATTGGGCGGACAAGCTCAATGAAGCACTTTGGGCATATAGGATTACTTGGAAAAATACAACAGGGTTCTCACCCTACTAGCTAGTGTATGGTAAAGAGGTCATGCTGCCAATAGAATTCCAAATACATACATATAAATTGGTAGCAGACCTAGGGATGGACCTTTCAGAAGCTCAGCAAGAAAGGATCATGCAATTAAACCATCTTGATGAAATGAGACAAGAGGCCATGCAAAGGACAACAATGATTCAGCAGCAAAGAAGACAATGGCATGACAAGATGATAAAGAAGAAGGAATTTCAAATTGGCGACTGGGCATTGCTCTTCGACTCCAAATTCAAGGATCATAAGGCTAAATTCACTACTCACTGGATGGGGCCTTATGAGATCCTTGAAATCTTTGAGAATGGATCAGTCAAAGTAACTTCAATAATCCAAGAAGGACATACATATCTTGTCAATGGACACAGGCTACGAATCTACCATAAGCCTATTAACAAAGAAGATTTTATGAATATTGTTTCATAGGAAAAGGAGGTACAGATACTACAACAGTCAGCTATAATATCCAAACCTTAATTTGTTTTGAGTTAAAAAAAAAGGCAAAAAAGGCAAAAAGGCAAAAAAAAAAAAAAAAAAAAAAACAAACAAACAAACAAAACAAAACAAAACATTAAAAAAACACAGAAAAAATATACAACAAAAAACAAAAAAAAAAATAATGTTTAGCTATGAAAACCAGATAAGGCATAGTCTAAACACGAATTCTTGTGAGAAAACCATGAAATTGGCTTGCAAGAATTCTTAGTTTTTAAAATTTTGAGTACAAGAATCAAAAAGGAAAAGTCAATTTAAATCTTAAGAGCAAAGGACCATGACTTGAGGACAAGTCAAACCATTAGTTGGGGAGAAGGAAGCCTGAACTTGTTCATGCTTTCCTATTTTCCTATCTTCAACAGAAAAAGGTTTGTCTTCATTTTGAGCAAGATTATCAGAACATATCTCAGAAGGGACCTGTATCATTCAATTCTCAGCAAGGGACCTGTATCATTCAATTCTCAGCAAGGGACTTGTTATCATTCAATTCTCAGCAAGGGACTTGTTATCATTCATTCTTCAGAAGGGACCTGTTATCATTCAATTCTCAGCAAGGGACCTGTATTCATAACTTCTCAGAAAAGCCCTGTTCAAAAGGAAATTTGTCATCATTTTAAGGTAAAACTTGTCATCATTTTAAGGTAAAGGCTCTGTTTTGAGTACATTTTTACAATGGGATCTGTTCAAAGGAAAATTACATCAGCAACAAGAAAGATTACATTCAAGATGAAAAAATCACAAAGAAGAGGCCGACAACAATAAATTCAAGGGAAGACTGGAACATTAAGCAGACAGACATTTATGGACACCATTACATTCTGCCAAACAACAAGCTCCAACAAAGAGATCATATCATTAAAGGTCTGTAAGAATTGTCATTTTAAGTATTTAATTTCTTTTATTAATTTCAAATTTTTGATGATGAATTGTGATAATTATTGATTTTAGTTTCTAAATACCTAGCCTATCCTATATCATTCATTCTTTCATCCTAAGTCCTACCCTTTTGCCTATACCTTGTAACTATAACCATTTCCTATTTCTGAACATATATCCTTATTTGTATATATCCCTATTTTTTTTACCTTGTATATATTCCTTAATCCTGTATAAACAATTCTAATCGACCCATAGTCATGGATACCAACAGACCTATCCAAACTAAGACTGAATTGCATACTTAAGGATCGAATTTTCAAAGGGCTCAAGTCATAAAACAGAGGATTTATCAGCCACAACGCAGGTCATGAAGAATTTATGAAATTTGTATGGTTTTCAACCTACAAATTTCGTTTTTGAAGCACGAAATGACTAAGGGTAAGTGATCAAAAGTTTAACGGTCCAATCAGCAAGTCATCATAATTAATACTCTTATAATCTGAAGGCTATATAATCGACCGTAAAATAGGACACCAAAGGTTATCATTAACATTTGAATATGAGCCATTATAGCCATTTACGCTGCCAGGACTCCATAGACATCATAGCAACTTACGCTGCCAGGACTCCATAGCTATCATAGCCATTTATGTTGTCAGAACTCCATACCCATCATAGCAATTTACGCTGCCAGGACTTTGGAAACATCATAAACACCTGTGTGCAAGTCATTTCACCGCTGCCAGGATTCCGAAGATATCATTAAAAACCCTTGAGACAGGCTGCGTGGAGAAATTGGGGATTTAATACATAAACAGGCCATGAATGAAGAAAGAAAACACATTCCCTGTAGAAAACGCTTGTCCTGAAAGTTAAAAGTTGGTTTTATAAGCAAATAGTGTTTTATGCGTATGTTGACAATAACACTGTCAACATACGAGTAAGAAGGCACGACATCCACCAGAATTAAATTGAGGGAGATTTCGGCTTTATTGGCAGCGTCCTCCAAGAGTTACGCATACAAATCAGGCCCAGGTAGTTGACTTACCATAAACTCTGGTAAAAAAAATTTGTTTTACAGCAAGAAGGACTGCAGTAATTTTTTCTTATAGTATGGTAGAATTCTTTACAAACTGTAAATTCCTTTCAAATACAGGATAACAGGACATAGTTTTTCCTTTCCTCTTATGGAAAATCGGGCAGAACCATTACAGTTTGACCCTTCCAGATATCATAAAGACTGTGTAGAGATACTTAGGGCAAAACGTTGGCTGTCATTTTTAGAAAAACACAGTGGGCATAACAAGCAAACAACAAAAGAATTTTCTTCTTCATTTAATGGGAGAGGGCAGCTGTAGGCAACCTGTCATTTAGGGTCTCGGAGGACACCATTGCTCAAGCAATTGGTATAAGCCCAGAAGGAGAAAAATACTTTAAAACCAAACAATTTAAGGAGAAAACATGGGCACCTTTTATATCCAGGTCAAGATTATCAACAGTTGATTGGAAATCAGGGATCCCTAGAAGTTGGTTAATCCATCCATGGGATGAGATGGTTTATATAATTCAAAAATTTATAACTTGTGAAGGTAGATTTTGTGTTTTATTCCTCTATCATATTAATTTATTGATGCATCTAAGAGGAGATTGTACTATAAGTCTACCCTATTTTCTTTTACAAAGCCTGACAAAAATGCCTAAGACTATGCAGAAGCAAAGGAAGAATAAGGATACAAGTTTACATCATTTTGGATTGATAAAAATTCTGATTGAAGCTAAATTACAAAAGATAGGTAGAACATGCTAAAAATTCTTGATAACTAATGAATTTGTCACTGATGAGGAACAGAAAGAGTCACAAGAGTGACAACAGAATTTATAGGAGCAACAACATGTAGAACCAGTGATTAATGTAGATGCCATAGAGGAAAATTTTTCAGAATTTAGACAAAGCAATTCTATTCCATCCACTAGCAGTGTCAGGACAAGAAGGATGGTGAGGGAAGATGCTGAAAAAGCCAACCAAGACAAAATTTTTACTGCTTGCACAAGAAAATCCAGGAAAAGAAAATTTGGCCAGCAAAGAAAGTTTTGGAGGAGGATGATGTCCTACAA